>OX371223.1:268449443-269937112 GCA_947310385.1 Nephrotoma appendiculata
AAAATAACAAAAAACACTTTTATATTTTTATTGCCAACATTTACAAATAAAAGTATTCAATAAAACTGCCCTGGTGGTGAACATTAAAACTACAGGTAAAATAGAATAATTCTATACTAGCAGAAAAGTTGGTTTAAAATAATTACAATTTGGAATTACCTATATATGGGATTGTTGTTGTAAATTTCTCAAAGTATGACCGCATATAATGCTTTTTCAAAAACCATTCCGATTCAACTAAGATTCGTTAAAATCCGGAAGATTTGTCTTTTTATGCGTACACAGTTGTGTACGATGGACTTAAATATAAAAAAAAATTGACTGGCCGGAAAAGGAATATACCTATTATGGATAATACATATATAAATTTCTATAATTATAAAATGTTTAATATAATTATTTTTACAATATACAATATAATTGTTGTTCAATAGAATTTTATATACCAGGTTTCCATCGTCGATAGCATAATAGAATAATAGTATAATACTATTTTACTATCAAGCCCGGCTGGTTTTCCACCGCACGGTTTGAAATAAGCCTTTTCGAAATGAGCGTTTGACAAAATGTATATTATTAATTTATTTGGTACATATTATATAATAATAATATATAACGATAATCAGCCAACAAATTGCTTCTCATTGCGGCGAAAAAATATTAAAAATGTTAATGGATAAGCTAGGAAAATTAAATTTATTTTTACACTGTCAAATTTATAACGTCAAAAATAATATTTGCTACGTATTATATTTTGGTAGCTAGTATACTGAAATATTTAAATAAACTATTATACTATCAACTTTGGTTTTCCATCATAATACTTTAGTATTATAATATTATTATACTTGTATACTATGACGATGGAAACCCGGAATTAAATGATTTTTGCAGCGTCACGTTTATCCAGCGCCGATTAATGCCGCAGCCACACGAATGCAAATACCAAAGAATTTTAAATACTGCAGAATGCATAATACCCATACAAAATTTGCTATTTCATCTGTCACAAGCCAGAACAGGATGGTTATATAAAAAATCCATATGGCTTACTCATATCTCGCTATAAGAACCTGTCAAACCAGTTTTTGTTGTTGTATGAAGTGACGTTTTATTTTTGCTCCGTAAAATTATAAATTATAAATTTTTAAAATTATTAATTAAAATACATAAAAACAATAAAAACATTATCAAATAGTTATTTGTTTATATAGTGGTGCATTATATGATAATAAAAATTACAGACTTTTGTGCAAAATGAAGTGAATCGTGAAAAAATGCCAAATACGCCTAAAAATACAAAAGGAATATCCTACCATCAGTAAGTATACCAAGTGTTTCTATAAAATAAAATGTAAATTATGTCAAGAAGCTAATGATTTGTGGTAAATTTATCCTTAATTTAAGTTATAAATCAGAAAAAATTAAGAAAACAATTTTGGTTGTTGGCGTGTTCTTATAGATTTTTTTAATGTTGTAATCCCGTTGATTTAGAGGCTTTCTCTTTTACCCTCTGAATTTGTGACACTTGACAGTTGCTTACATTCATTCTGGACTTTTAACTTCTTTGGTAAATACAAACCAACATTGGCGTATTTGTCCAAATAACAAATCGTGTAGCCACAAAACAAATGACAAATTCAAATCAAGGTTACATTTGTCCAACATTGGCGCACATTCGCTCAATAGGCGGTTTTTTTTCAAAAAGATCATAGGAAAAAACAAATATGTACTACAAATCGTGTAAACAGTAGAATTGGTCATATGTCATATTTTATCAATATCCCTTTTTCAACCAAGAAAACAAAAAAATTGGCTCAGTTTTAGTCCCACCCACACAAATGTGTGAGTAAAAAACCATAGTATGTAATGGCGTTGTTGATAAAAAATTCCGCTTTATTTGTAGTAAAACCAACACAATTGTGTGTAACGATATAGTGTTTTTTTTCGGACGAAAATAAGTTAACCCTTTCGAGTTCAATAAAAAAAATTTTTTTGGTTCAATTTACGTTCACCATACACAGATGTGTATGTAAATAATGACAGGTTGTAATGTCTTCCGTATTTTAACGGATCTTAGTTAAATCGGAACTCTTTTTGAAAAAAGCATAATAATTTGTTAACAAATTAATTATATAACATATAATTTATTTGTTCTTGATAACATATTAATTATTTTATCATTATTATAGTTACTGCGTTATTTTTGGGACGAAAACAAAATTAAGTGGTTTACACAAATGTGTACACTGGTCTTCAATTACCACCTAATTCTATGTTTGACATCTTCGTTTGTCGTTATCAAAATTTTCATACACAATTGTGTATGCGGGTCAGGAAAGGGTTAAAAAGAAATTCACAAATGTGTAAGTTGGTTCAAAAAAACATACAAAACTAAATTTTTAACATGGTACTTTTGCCCTACCCGCATAATTGTGTTAGTAAATCACTAAAGGGATATTTGCTAAACATAAAATACACCAACGTTGGTCGATATTTGCATTCGTGTGGTGCGGCTTAAATAAAAATGATTTATTTCTCAACAAAATACACCAAGACCAAATGCGTCTTGAAAAAGGCTTTTTCTTTTTTACGCTCCCTATAAACATACATAGGCATACACACACAAAAAATATTAAACGGTTTCTAATCGTAAAAATTTTGTTTTGTAATGAGGGTTTTAACATGCGCGTTGTTATGTCATTTATCTGTCAAAATAATACAAATTTGCAGCATTAAAAAATGAAATTAAATATAATTAATTTATTTAAAAAAACTGTGAATGGCCATATATTTCGGGGTAAATCACGTTTAGTTAAGCAGGTCACTAAAAACTCAATGGACAAAGTATTGATCGATTTTCAAGTTCAAGAGAACAATATGCTGCTACTTCGACATCCATATTTGAGCACGGTATGCTAACAAGTCTTAATTTATTGAAAATGTAGTTATTTATTATTTATAACTATTAAATTTCAGGTGGAATCTTCTGGACATGCCAAAGAATTACAAAAGCGACAGAAGTTACTGCAGCAATGGAGGGAGGCCAAACTTTTAATGAAACCTCACGTTTCAATAGAATCAAGGATGAACCATTTAAAAACGAAAGAAACTTGGGATTGAATATTAGGGATAAATAAATTAGTGAAATAAAACTCGTGTAATTAATTTAACCGTTTATTAATTTATTATTAATACTGTAACATACTCATTATAAACTAGCCTCTCAGTTTAACTTTTAACAGTAATATTTTGTGTCCATGATAAAAAATCGTCATCCAAATCACTTTTACTAAATGATTTGCCTTGTGACAGCAGCTCCGCAAATTGTGAACAAACAGGATCATAAGCGCATGTGGCTATGGCTGTTACCTTGTCTTGGTCGTCAAAGTAGTAAGCGATGAATTTTAATTCTTCCAAATCACCAACAATTTTAACATTTTTTGGTGAGCCATGGCCAGCGTAACGAATACTTTTTCCGAACACAAATGCCCAGAAAAATGGCACAGAGTGCAACGGAGTTTGCTTTGATAACATATTCATTGCCGCTATCCGTCCATGGTATTGCGACAGACCATAATGCCCAATTGTAAGCAGCTCGTTTTTAGATGCAAATACTGGCGCGTTTGCAATGTCCCCTCCAACGTAAACGTCACACAAATTCGATTGCAAGAATAAATCAGTATTAATTGATCCGTTTTTATTTAAATGTACGCCAGATCCTTGCAAAAAGTTTGTATTGAAAGTTGATCCAACTCCCATGATCAAAATATCGGCTCTTAAATTGGATCCATCTGCAAGTTCGACGTTATCCAATTTCCCGTTTAAAGAATTACATTTAGTGATGCCACTGTTCATTACGAAATTTACATTTTTCGATTTAAACAAGTCCATGACGCGCTGACCAACCGCTTCGCCGAAAATAGGTTTTAATGGAACCGAATCTCTGCCAATAACAGTTACCTTGGCAACTTTCTCAACACAGTAGGCGGCTGCTTCTAATCCGATAAAGCTTACGCCGAGTACAACCACATGGGTCTCTTTTAAAAGATAACTATTAATGGTGCGAGCGTCGTCAAAATTTCTTAAAGTCAATACCTCTTTTAGTTCAGCACCTGGGATATTTAATTTCCTAGGTGAAGAACCGGTAGCAATATAAATCTTGTCAAAGTTTATTTTGAAACCGTTGCTTAAAGAAATTTCCTTCCTTTCGGAATTAAGAGAAACGGCCTCCGTATTTAAGTAAACCTCAATATTGTGCTTCTCGTAAAATTCTTCACTACGTAATACTAATTTGCTCACATCAATATCCATAGACTTGCTTAGCTTAATACGATCATATGGTAAAGAATTTTCTTTACAGACCAGGATAAGTCGCCCAGTATATCCTTCTTGGCGTAGAGTTTCAACGCAAGTGGCACCTGATGGACCGCCGCCAATAACAATAAACGTTCGTTCGTCACAATTGCTCTTCAGCGCCATAGATTTAACTCGTTTATTTGTTTCAAGGTCTTTTTTTGCAGCTCGAACTTTCACCTTTCCATCAACAACACTTACTTGGTAGCATGGTAGTGAATCTAGACCCGGATAATCTTCAATATCACCCGTTTTGATGTTGAAACAAGCACCATGCCATGGACATCTAACACGACCATCTCCTAAAGCACCCGTTGATAAAAACGCACCGTAATGCGTACATTTGGCTCCTATCGCTGAAATAGTTCCTTGCTGTTTTACAAGTAAAACTTTTCCATGACTTCCCAATTCATAATTTTTCATTTCATTTTCTTTAATATCGTTGTCATTGCAAACGATTACTTCAACGAACTGATCTTGCTCTTCGACAACGTCTGATGATGACATTTTTTTGCACGAAATACCTTAAAGATATACAAATCAATGTCAAATTAGAAAAATAATATAAAATAAAAAATATTTTTAGAAGCTAATTGAAGGTTTACTAGTTAAGCACGAAACCGCCCTTCTATTGTGGTACGGTTTTGAAAAATATCCAAAAATGGTTTTGATCATTTTTGTTTTGCGTTTTATTGCTTAGATACAAATTACTTTCACACAATGACACACCAATTAGGTACAAATAAGTAATGGAGGATCATAACTATTGTTAGTTTATGTAGCAGCCATATACAAGAAAAACTTACTTTTGATTGATGATATTATTCTGTCCATAGCACGATAATAATGGAGCACAAGTTGAATATGCGGAATATTTATAAGTACTTTACAAGTACTTGTAAAGTTAAAGAATTTAAATTAAATGCAAAGCCACTAATTGAAAGAAGCCACAAACGGAATTTAAAATTATCTAGGTTCTAAGCAAACAACCAAAAAACCACAATTGTAAGCGTTAGCGGACGGATTACGGATGTGACTAAATAAAATGGTAATTTTTTATTGTTTGTACCAAGAAATCTACAATAGTTATACACATATATCATTTGGACAATTGAGAGACGTTAAAGACATTGAGCGTTTTTCTTCTTGAGTTGCTTTTGATTTTTGCTCTAGTAACTCTCAGAACTAAAATAAAACGAAATTATGTAATAACAATTATTGTATGTCTATATTAAAATCGTCATTACACTTTAGCAAATGTTTGGTGAAAGTCAAGTACGAGCAATTTTTACACGAAAAACCTAAAATCTGTATTTAAAATCGGTAGGTAGATGATGAATCATGTTTGTTTATAAACTACTCTGAAACGCATCGTGTGTAACGAAAATAACCGAAAAATTCAAAAAATTGCGTTTTACGGTTTCGGAAAAAATTATCAAGTTCATTAAAATTAGTGAATCATAATATTTACCAATAAAGTGTTCACAAAGCTGAATTAATAATAAATTTAATTAACTCCAAGAATTTTAATTTATTAGTAGATTTTTTTATTTGTTAAAGCACACCTACAATCGATTATACGTCATTCATATTTGCAATTTTGCATGAAAATTCCAAAGCAAACAAGTTGTCGCTTCGATGGAAAAGGCGTTTTTTAAAAAAATAACCTAATAACCAAAAAGTGTATTGCATAAGAATTGCCGCTATGCTGCAGACAACCCAAAGAATTTGAATTAACACTAGAACTACGAACCGGTCAAAATGACTGGTTGCATCATTTATTTATAACATTTCTTCTTTAATAAAAATCATGACATTATCGTAAAATATTAAATAAGACAAAGAGGAAATGTTATAACCCTTTCCTGACACATATACACAATTGTGTATGTATATTTCGATTATGACAAACGAAGATGTCAAACATAGAATTAGGTGGTAATCGAAGACCAGTGTACACATTTGTGTAAACCACTTAATTTTGTTTTCGTCCGAAAAATAACAGTAACTATAATAATAATGATAAAATAATTAATATAAAATAATTAATATGTTATCAAGAACAAATAAGTTATATGTTACATAATTAATTTGTTAACAAATTATTATGCTTTTTTCAAAAAGAATTCCGATTTAACTAAGAACCATTAAAATACGGAAAACATTACAACCTGTGATAATTTACATACACTTTTGTGTATGGTGGTCTTAAATTGAACCAAAAAAAAAAATTTTTTCAACTCGAAAGGGATAAATAAATGATGTAACCGGTCATTTTGTTCGTAGTTCTAGTGTGAGAATGAGTACGGATTAATTTTTTTATTTAGTACGGATTTATTTTTTTATTTTCGGTAAAAAGTTGTACTTATAGTATTCCAAAATAAAAAATAATTATGAAAAGAAAAGCACGTAGAATATGTACGTGGTAACAAGAAAAATGCGGCACTGTAATTTAACATCTGTTTACAAAAAGATAAAATCCAACAACAACCAAAATTTTTTAATTAATTTTTTCTAATTTCTAAATAAAAATATAGATAATTTTAACACAAATCATTTTGCTTTTAACGTAATTTACATTTTATTTTCTATAGACACTTACAGATGGTAAGAAATTCCTTTTCGAATTTTTCGAGACGCATTTTGACAACATTTCACAAGACACTTCATTTCAATATTTCAATGTTCAAAGTTTTCAATATTTATTCACAAACGGTGCACTAGTACACGATACACTAACTATTTTATAATATTTTGTTTATTTTAATTAATAATATCACGATTTTTTAAAAACACAAAATTTAGCGCGTCACTTTTTACAACAACAAAAACTTGTCCGGTTAGCTTTTTCTTTGACATCTTTACTAGTGTAACTCTATTAGAGAACCGTGATTATACTTTTCCAAAGTAAAAAAATTCGACTACATGGGATTTTTTGCCAGGACATAGATTCTGATCAAATGACAATTTTTTGTGACATTGTACTAAAAATACTGCTACAATTGTGTGACAAATACTTGTGAGTACTAAATCGCGATTCGTATGCCATGACTTTTCGGAAATGTCACAAAAATAAGCTCACAATTTTAATAATATTGTCATTGTTTTTTATTATCGTGACAAAAGTTTTTATACAAAATATGTGTGAGTATTTACAATTAAAACAAAATTATTTATTCTTTATTGAAAAGCAAATAATTTTGCTATAACTTAAAACTGTAGTTGCTGTAAACTGCTATAATTGTCGTTTGATCCGAATCGTAAATTTTCAGTGACTTTAATTTGTACCAATAAGCAAATGTCATGAAAATTGTCATTTTGGCGGAATCTACCCCCAGTAGAATTATTCTGGTAATTCCAAGGATAATTTTAATCTTTATAGCAGTTTTATTCCCTTTTCCACAAAGTGTATTCTGGCTTTTAGGAAAAATGTTTCTTGGGAAAAAATTATTCCCAATTTTAGCAGTTTTGACGTTTATTTTTCACCTATTTTATGCAAGCATGAACTGGGAATAGAATTAAACGGAATATATGGAATTTATTATAAGATATATTTAATAGAATTTAATTTAATTTATTATTGTATTTACTTATAGCTAAATTATGGCTGAAAATTTATAGTGAAAATAGGTAATATAAATTGGAAATATTAATATCCAATTTTACACTTTGACAAATATAATTTGTTTTTTAAACAAGATTCAATTAAAATAACAAAATACAATTAAACGACGTCAATTATTTATAAATTATTTATAGATATTTGTTTTCTTGTTTTATTGCGATCGCGTATCGACCGCCAATAATTAAATTATTTTCCCGTACTTGACAGAATTAACTTTTGGAAAACGAGGAATTGGAAAAAATTTCTAGGGAATAGCTGCTACAAACAAAAATTATTCCCTATTCCCGGGGAATTACCAGAATAGTGCCACTGGGAGTAGATTCCGATAAAATGACAATTTTTCATGACATTTGCTTGTTGGTACAAATTGAATTCACTGAAAATTTACGATTCCCCAAGTATAACAAGACGAATCTCAAAATTGAGATATCGTATTTGCCTTCGAAATATTAGAAAAAAGTCGAAGAATCAATACTTTAGTATTGGTGCGTATATGTATACTGTCCCAAGTATAACAAGATGAAACAAAATACTACGCACAAGCTACGTATCGTATTTATTTTACATGTTCACGACATGAGTTTGGTAATTTTATAAAAGTGATTTTCTTAAAAAAATTTAAAGATGTGCGTTAATTTAAATAAAACTACACCAAAATATATTTTTATATCTATTCAAAATTTGTTTGTATAAATTAATTAATTTCTAGTTCAGTTTTAAATTATTAAGTGGAAAACAAATGCAAAATAATAAACTTGATATGAGCTATATGGAAAATATTTAAACTTTTAATATTACAATCAAGGAATAATATCAAATCATTGTTCAATAATAAAAAATAATTAAAAAATTAATTATAATATAATTTAGATGTGTATATATGTATATATTTTTTTTATACAATAAAATATTCATTGTTCTAAACCTAAATTTTTTGTTTTACTTTACGTTTGGACGCCATCTTTTTCCTCTAAAATGTATTTTCAATTATAGCCTTTTACGTATGTCGTTGCACAAGATCGTTCCCGCCATATTGTTTTTTGTTGCATTGTTCACACATACATGTATACAATTCTATTTATTGAGTTTCGTCCAGTTTCGAATAATCGCGACACTTTACATACAGGATCTTATTCTAAGTCGAAAGCAAAACTATCTCAAAGTCGAAACTAAATATAAGTTTTTACTTCGAAAAATGACAAAAAAGTCGAATCTTGTTATACTTGGGTCAGATCAAATGACATTTATAGCAGTTTACAGCAACTGCAGTTTTAAGTTATAGCAAAATTATTTGCTTTTCAATAAAGAATACATTTATTTTGTTTTAATTGTAAATACTCACACATATTTTGTATAGAAACTTTTGTCACGATAAAAAAAACTATGACAATATTATTAAAATTGTTAGCTTATTTTTTGTGAGATTTTCGAAAAGTCATGGCATACGAATTGCGATTTAGTAATCACAAGTATTTGTCACAAAATTGTAGCAGTATTTTTAGTACAATGTCACAAAAAATTGTCATTTGATCAGAATCTATGTCCAGGCTAACTTAATTTTTTTTTTATTTCTTTTAATATTTAAGTTTTTCTTATTATTTTCAATGACATAATGATAATTTATCCAAGTACAGTTTCAGACTATTTTTAATCCAAATTTAAAAACTTGCATTTCGTAATTTCATTTTTTTTTCTAGAAGTTTACCTATTTATCTGATATTTTTCATTTGACAGTGCTAGTCACGTGAACCAATTATGTCTTTGTTTATGTTTTTTATAGAAATAAAATAAAAGCAAAACACGTAAACACAGGCTCCAAGTACTGTTCAATTTTAAAGTAGTATGCAAACAGGCCAAACGCGTGATGTGTGAAAAAGTGATGACTCTAGGTAGATTCTGATAAAACGACAATTATTCCTTACTTATATGAACAAAATATTGTCACAGACAATTTCCGATTCGTATGAAATGACTTATGTTATGACAATTACAGCAGCTTATAGCAGTCGCAGTTATATTGCTAAATTGTACTGAACTTCTTACATATGTATTTCGCCAATTACATAACTGTTACATGAAAATTGTCAACAATTGTTAATTCATAATAATACATTATAAAAATTTTATAAATTATTTTATTTTTATTTTTTATGTTGGAATTTAGTATCCAATTTTATAATTTCCATACTAAAATGGTCAATTCCATATAAAAATGGTTTAAAAATTGTATTCGCACTAATTTTGTACCATATATCACAACATTTTTGTGATATTTTGAAAAAGTCATCTCATTAGCATCGCTTTTTAGAACTTACAACTAAATTGCCATTTAATAGCAGTTAAAGTTTTAATACAAAATCACAAACAATAGCTGTGTTGCTTTCGCAAAATTACAACAACAATTGCATTGTATAAAGCCAAATTGGCTATAATGTAAGCCAAAAAAAAATAGGTTTAGGGGAAATAAAAACATTTTATGGTTATGGTGTTTACCGCAAGGCGGTTGTTTTTACTATTTTTTTATTATCTTGTTGTAAAAAAAGACATTTTGCGTTTGTTTTGATGGAAAAACACCGAATTTAATTTGTTCTATTTCATAATAAAAAAAAACAAAAAATAAATATTATTAAAATGAACCAAACCGAAGAAGCTAAATACATTAAAAATATTAAAGCCAAAAGTTGTTGCTTTCAGATTCAAAAGCTAAGCTAAGCGGGATTTGCGAAAGCTACTCAGCTAATGTCATGTCATTTGTCCTTTGATAAGGATCTAGGTGACGGCCATATTTATACGTACTGGCATAGGTAAAAAAACAAAATTTAGTGAATTTAAAAAATTTAGTGTATTTGGTTTTTTACCAAAGCAACTGCAAAAATGTTTCATTGTCTGTTTTGACCATATTAATCATACAATCTTGATGTGTTGAATATTTCGATATAATATTATTACCTGTCGAAAATTCAAACAATTTAGATATGTAATTGAGTTTGATAATAATTGTTTTAAAGTAAATATTAAACAAAAATATAAAAACAATCTGCTATTGGTAAGCACTTTAACTAAAAATTCAATTTAATTTACGTGCATAAATATTTGTTCATGTTATCTAAATTTACTCAATTTTTACAATGCAGTTGTGTTATAATTTTAGAAATTGTACCTATGCAATACACCTATATTACATAATCGAGCCCCAGGCATTGAGTTATAGTAATTGCGACTTAAAATTTGCCAAAAGTAGTTTGTCTCCAACTTGTAAATCGAAGTCGAATGCGCAAATACTTAACTCCCTTAAACAGTAAAGTCTTTTAACGTCATTATTGTGGTAAGTCGAAACAGGGGTGTGATTATGCTAGGTTTACGAGTTCAACCTACGACTTTCAACTCAAACTATTTTGGCAAAATTGCTAGAAAACAAAATAATAGTCATTACGACTTGTTTCATACAAAAAGTCACAATTAACACCAAAATGATTTACATAAGAAAGCCTTTTGACGTCATTTGTCGTAAGTCGAAGTCGTAATGGTTATATAATCCACCCCCTGTTGGTGTCCTAAAGGTTGATTTTTCTTTGTTTTCATTGAAAGTTTGTCAAAATTAGTTTGGTTCGAAACTCGAACTAGTTATGCTAATATAATCTTCCTTCTGTTTCATCTCGAATAGATCGTAACAAATTTTAATGATTAAATTCCTCCTGGAGTATGACTGCCTAGTTGCCTTACCATGTAATGAGTTTTTGAGGAAAAATTGTAGACAGCAGTGCCACTTGCCTAATTGGATGGTTGTTTGAAATCGATGGCGCCAAATATTTGGAGCCTTGTGCTAGTGACAAATACTTGATCTTTCTTTTGATGATTTATGATTGATTCATTGAAATGTGATTGAAGATTTTAAGGTTGTATAATTAGTTTAGTTCAAGTTATTTTTATAATGATAGGATGTATCATTAAATTTTGATACCGATTATAGCAATAACGAAGCTGAAATCGCCCATTACATCATAGATCTAAGAAAAAACAAGCGGATTGGTATGTAATCGGTTAGAAAGAAAAGGGAACACATATAGTAACCGCAGTGGAACTGGCTAATATAGTAGTAAAACTCACAAAAAATATCAGTAAGGAGCTCTTATACGATTTCAATATTTATGATAGGCGGAAAACAATTGTTTTGTATACCATCCCTTTTGAAGACCCTCTTTTTTTAAATATATAGAAATAAATTATGTTTTAAAATATCATTTAGTAACAAAATACATCACGAATTATTTAGATAGTACTTCCAAAGTAGAAGCAGTGAAAAAAACTCGATAATTATTAAGCAAAATACGGCAGAAAATGTAATTTAATTCTAAAATTTTTGTTTCGAAATTTCCATGTAAAAGTTAACTCTCAAGGCGCCTTCAGAACCAGGGTTATATCTAATCAAACTCTTTAGCCAATTAACACTGCATCCCCAATGAAATTCCTTTAACTTTTTCCTTACAGAAAAGTATGAAAAAAATTTTGAGAAAAAAAAATTTTTTTTTTGTTAGGTTGGTGATTTCCTTATGAAAAATGTTATCAAACTTTTAACTTTTTCCTTATGAGACATACAATGAAGTAAACCGCATTTGCAAAATTGGTTGTTGTTGATGTTTTTCTGTTTGTCACAAATTAAAAAATATTGAATGCATATTTGTATTTTAACAATTAGTGTTGTATTTTGTGTCCTGTGAAAAAGTAATAAATAATATATAATATAAGAATATAAAATAACAGGTAAACAAAAAATAATTTTGTAAAATGAAGTTAGCTTTACTTTGACTTTTCCCTATTCATTGGGTATGCTCTTCATAAGGAAAAAGTTAAAGGAAAAAGTTAAAGGAAAAAGTTTTTTGCATTGGGGATGCGCTGTAAATCTTTATATTCAACTAATACCCATGACAGACTAGGGTTTATCTAAACTAGTTTAGTTAATCTACTACTAAACCAATTAGGTTGACACACTATGAGGCTTAGCAAACCCTTTTTCACGAATGTGTCAAACATAGAATTATGTGTAAATTGAAGATCATTATACACATTTGTACATACCATTTAATTTTGTTATGGTCAAAAAAATAACACTAACTATAATAATAATAAAATAATTAATGTTATCAAAAACAAATAATTAATATCTTATATAATTTATGTGTTATCAAATTATTATGCTCTGTTTTAAGAATTCGCATTTAACTAAGATCCGTTAAAATACGGAAGACATTACAACCTGTCATTTTTTATATACACATTTGTGTATTTTGAACTTAAATTGAAGGAAAAAAAATTAAACTCGAAAGGAATAACTCAAAAAGTAAGCGGCATCTATCATTGTATCACAGCCCTAAATGGCATTGCCCTATTTATAAATTTTAACCTTCATTATTAGATGGTGTGCTCGCTAAACCCATTTTTATGCGAAAAACTTCAAAATATTGAGAGATTAGTGCACTAAACCCGTTTAATTACTAAACCTAAAACAAAACCCATTTAGCTAATCTCGAAGTTGGCACATTACATTAAGACATAAACTCGAAATAATGATTAAACGCGTTTAGCTAATCGCTATTCGCTAGTCTGTCTAGGGTATATGTTAGGTTTCAGTGGTTAACACTTAGGCCATTATTGGCCCATTGTGATATCACGCATTCACGCCACATCATTAACCCATTCACCTATTCACCTACTCACACAACTACAGTATACCACCTGCACATTGCAAGCTTCATGTCAACCTGTACATTGACATGAACGGTGGGTCGGCGCTGAATTCTGCACTCCATCAGAGGGTCTTAGTTGTGTTTATTAACATCACGATTGTAATCGATGATGAAAATTCAATTTGCATCTACCCAAGTATAACAAGACGAAACTCAAAATTGAGCTATCGTATTTGCCTTCGAAATATTAGAAAAAGAATCAATACTTTAGTATTGGTGCGTATATGTATACTGTCCCAAGTATAACAAGACGAAACAAAATAAAGCTGCGTATCGTATTTATTTTACATGTTCACGACATGAGTTTGGTAATTTTATAAAAGTGATTTTCTTAAAAAAATTTAAAGATGTGCGTCAATTTAAATAAAATTACACCAAAATTTATTTTTATATCTAAACAAATTTTTTTTGTGTAAATTAATTAATTTCTAGTTCAGTTTTAAATTATTAAGTGAAAAGCAAATGCGAAATAATAAACTTGATATGAGCTATTTGGAGAATATTTAAACTTTTAATATTAAAATCAAGGAATAATATCATCAAATCATTGTTTAATAATAAAAAATAATTAAAAAATTAATTATAATATAATTTAGATGTGTATATATGTATATATTTTTTTTATACAATAAAATATTCATTGTTCTAAACCTAAATTTTTTGTTTTACTTTACATTTGGACGCCATCTTTTTCCTCTAAAATGTATTTTCAATTATAGCCTTTTACATATGTCGTTGCACAAGATCGTTCCCGCCATATTGTTTTTTGTTGTTATTGTTCACACATACATGTATACAATTCTATTTATTGAGTTTCGTCCAGTTTCGAATAATCGCGACACTTTTCATACAGGATCTTATTCTAAGTCGAAAGCAAAACTATCTCAAAGTCGAAACTAAAAATAAGTTTTTACTTCGAAATATGACAAAAAAGTCGAATCTTGTTATACTTGGGTAGCCTGTGATGGGATTCGAACCCAGTACCTCCCGGTCCAAGTGCCGAAGCTTTAACCACTACACCACTTGTCCGGTGTGTCTAGGGTATAAGTCCTGCCCAATTTAATCCAGATTTAGTTGAAATATTTCCATCTTTTGAGAAAATAATCTTGGTCGTATCAACATAATAACAAAAATGATCTAAAATACGAGCAATAATTGGGCTCATGTATTTGTTGTTGTTTATTTATGAAATTTATTTGCACATGAATTGTTTTTGTAGTAATCGTCAGTTTAAATCGAAACTCCCTCAGACTAGAGCATCTCGGAATTTGCAAGCATGTGGCACAAAATAACTGACTCTAAGAGATCCGCTAGAACACTTCGACTGTGCTGGCGTGACGATGTCGAAGAAGATCTGCTCGTATTAGGATGACAAAGCTGGAGGACGAGAGCAATGGACCGAAAAGGATGGAGGACTAAAGTGCGGGTGGAAAAATCCCTTCACGGGATGTTAAGCTAGAGAGAGAGAGAGAGAGAGAGAGAGAGAGAGAAATAGTTAGTGTTATTAATAATTTTTTTTCATGAGTCTCTTTCGAAACGTGTACAATTATGATCGCGGGCCTTAAAAGAGATATACACAATGGAGTAACGGAATATACTTTTTCCGGCCCACTATCACACTTTTCGTGTAAAAATCGTGTATGAAAGTGAATCATATCACAAATTTATTTTATATTTATTTTGGACAAACAACACATTTGTGCATTCCTTGTAAATCGTTTTCATCCGAAAAATAATACATACTAGAACTATAATAATAATAAAATAATTAATATGTTATCAAAATCAAATAATTAATATGTTATATAATTCAAAATACTATCAAATTATTATGCTTTTTTCAAAAAGAATTCCGATTTAACTAAGATCCGTTGAAATTCGGAAAACCTTACAACCCGTTATTACTTGCATACACATTTGTGTACGGCGAACTTAAATTGAAACAAAATAGTTTTTTTCTGGCGGAAAAAGGGATATTGTATATGTAATGCCCAGACATACGTTTATTCGATTAAATTAAAATCAAGCCCCAACAAATTGAAACCAAGCAAAAAATGAAAGTAAACAACAAAAATACAAAACAACAGAAAACCAAAAACTCGCATGACAGCCGTAGACGAAGTTTTTGAAGAAGTATTATATGTGACTATATTCAAGTTGGTAAACAATAATCAAACTTTAGTCTCGTTTCGTGAAGACTGCATCACCCTCTTGTCGATGAATTTGGAAAATACCTGGGAATTTACCCAACAATACTTTGTCTTTGTTTAGTGGGCATAATTCTTATTGGGTGTTGTTTATTGGTTGGGATGTTTATTGGGTGCATTTCTCCTTTTAATATTTTTATAAATATAAAAGTTCAACCCTGATTTATAAAAAATATATGTATTCAAATGTCAAATCCGTCATTCTTATCAAATTTTATTATCGTTTCTTCTTTTCTTCACTATATTTGATTAAATAAATAAGCAGAATTGGAAAAGTATAAATTATTTAAATAAGTGCGACTTTTGTCATAAAATTTTCAATGTCACAAGCAAATGAAACCTCGGAGCCTATCGTGAAATCCAAAAAACCTTCAGGTAAAATTATTTATGAATTTTGATGTCATATATGTAACTCTAATATTACATGTCACACCTTAATAATTGCTTATATTGATTTTTAACTTATATTACAGATTCACCTTTTAAACAGCAAAGACTTCCAGCATGGCAGCCAGTGCTAACTGCAGGAACGGTCCTTCCGACCTTTTTTGTGATTGGAATCGCATTCATTCCAGTTGGAATTGCGTTGCTATATTTTTCGGACGAAGTAATGGAACATGTTATAAATTATACGGATTGTAAGGCCAGTAATAGCACCAGTAATATCACTTGTGCCGAAGTTATAGCTGCTGATCCTTCGAAACCCTGTACATGCCAGATTGATTTTCAACTCGAGAAAGATTTCAAGGGTAAAGTGTTTATGTACTATGGTCTAAGCAATTACTATCAAAATCATCGCAGATATGTAAAATCTCGTGACGATGATCAATTATTGGGTCGTCTCTCCGATGTTCCATCATCTGATTGCATTCCGTTTCAATTCTCTGATGATCCTAATAATGCACAGCCAATTGCTCCTTGTGGAGCCATTGCTAATTCATTGTTTTCGGATGAACTAACAATTTTTTCAAACCAGCATACACCAAAACGAGAGGTTCCATTATTGCGTACTGGAATTGCATGGCCGACAGATAAAAGTATTAAATTCCAAAATCCTGAAAATTTTCCAAGTAGTGTTAAAGGGCATTTTGCACGACCAAAAGCTTGGCATAAAGAATTATGGGAATTAGATCTACAGAATGAAAATAATAATGGTTTTCAAAATGAAGATTTAATTGTGTGGATGAGAACCGCCGCTTTGCCTAGTTTCCGGAAATTGTATCGTCGCATTGATCATGAACAAAACTACTTCACCGATGGTTTGAGAAAGGGAAACTATACGTTGTACGTTACTTACCGTAAGTTTCATTATTAATTTTTAGTTCAATATATTGCATTATAGCCAATCTAATTATTACAGAATATTCCGTATCAGAATTTGACGGCTCCAAGAAAATGATACTCTCGACTACGTCACTACTTGGCGGAAAGAATCCCTTCTTAGGTATTGCGTACATTGTAGTGGGCTGTGTATGTTTACTTTTGGGAATTGTTCTGCTCATAATTCATATCAAATGCAGCAAGAGGTATGTAAATGTATGTATAGATTTGAAATATGTAGTACCTACATATATGTTTTAACGTAACACTGCGTAATTTTTATATCCATATCTTCATAATTAAATATTAATAGAATCAATTTTTTAAAAAAATTTAATTCAATGTTCAAATTAAATAATTTTAATTGATTGTGTTTCTGATAGGTAGCAGCACCCTTGACCCACCCTCGTTATTAGTATTTTGGAGTCTAAATGAAAAGTTCACGAAATAAAGATTTAGCCCAAGAATGGCATCCAAAATTACTTAAAAAACTCAAGTCCACACTTAACCCTTAATCGTTTATTCATAGAAATGATAAGAATTTGCGGTGCAATGTTATTAACTTAACGAAATTCTTCATCAGCTTATTCATAGTGCCCTCCCATAGTTCAGAGACGACAATTTTAGAAAAATTATTTAAAATAATTTGAATTTATAATTCTTTGCCAAGAAATCAGTCTTATTTATTTTTAAATAAAAAATTATAAGGTTCTATTATGGAAACTGTTCATGTCCATTCTATATCATCTGCATTCCTTCTTATATAACGCTAAATACCATGCAGCTGGGAACGCAGTTTCGAAACTATCTTCACATCAGAACAATTGTCCTTTTGCCATAAAACTTTGGGTATAAATATTATCTATTCACAAATAGAAGTAATATTAAGAAGAAGAAAAAAAATATGGTCTCTTTATTAAGAGAGGTTTTTCATTTTACGGATGATGTTAAAATTTTTGAAGTTTAAGGGCAGACACGTTTTTGGTAGAAATGTATCAACTGCAACTTTCTCAAAAAACGGATCCAAAATTATCCCTCATTTTTGCAAATGTGGATTGTTAGCTGCGCTAATTCAAAAAAACACCTGAAGTTTGTTTTTTTCGATAGGTATGCCTTAATATCTTTTATATTTAAAAGTTCTAATTTGTTGTTGTAATATATAAATAAGAACTATGTACATCCCAGTGGCCCTATTCTGGTAATTCCCCGGGAATAGGGAATAATTTCTTTTCGTAGCAGCTATTCCCCAGACATTTTTCTCAATTCCTTGTTTTCCAAAAGTTATTTCTGGCGATTGTGGAATAAATTTACGGGAAAATAATTTAATTATTTTCGGTCGACACGCGATCGCAATATAAAACTAGAAAACAAAAGTCTAAAGATAGTTTACTACGATTAATTGGTTTTTGTTGTCGAATCGAATTTTATGTGGAATTTTATTTACTTTTCAAATCAATGTGAAATTTATGGTTCAAATAGAACAAAAAATCAAAATTGATGTGGTTTTATGTATGTATTGGAGATATAAAATAGGATTTTGAAGTTTAGAAATGGCACGTCAAAACGACATCAATTGTGCACTCCACTATACGAAATTATATGTATTTATTTTCGAACGAATAATCGTCATATATTTATTAATGAACGATTAAAATATATTTCAATTAAATTTAAAACACATGCTTTAATTTATTAGTAATTTAACACACTAATTGACGTTTCTACAAAAATTGACGTTTCATTTTGCATTGGTATTTCTCCATCAAAAAAAAAATTTACGAAAAAAATGTACATTTTTTAAAATTGATGTACATAAAAAAAAAAATGATTTTGCTGGCAAATAAAACAAAATTTTTGATGTACATCAATTTTTTTTGCCGAATTTTGGTAAATAAAATTCCACATTAGTAAAAACTAATTTGATTTATCTAAGTAAAAATTCCATATTGATATTACCAATTAATATTACCAGTTTTCAGTATAAATTTACAGTCAAAATATTGCTTCAAGTATAAAATACAATAAATTTCCGTTCAATTCTATTCCCAGTTAATTCTTTCCTAAAATAGGTATGGAAAAATAAACGTCAAAACTGCTATAATAGGGAATAATTTTTTCCCAAAACAATTTTTCCCCAAAAGCCAGAATACACTTTTGGGGAAAAGGGAATAAAACTGCTACAAAATTTAAAATTTCTATTCCGCGGGAATTACCAGAATAGGGCCACAGATGAGTTTACTGATTTAGATCGACTTAGGAACTAAGTAGAACTTTACTTGATTTAGAAATTAATTTAATATTATTTAGTAGTTTTGTGATAAAATTATTATTCCATTTTATATTTTCAGCACGACGGAAATGATCAACGTTAATCCTCGAACACCATATACATAAATATGCACTCAAAATTGGGTAGCCGCCTTCGTTCGTTATACTAAAATTTTAAATTTAAGGTTTTACAACCTGCAATGATAAAGTATTTTCTGTTTGCTTTAAATATTAAAATAAATTATTATTTATAGTTCTTAATTATTTATGTACTAATAAATATTTTTATAATTTCTGTTTAAAAGGATTTAATTTATAGTATTTACATATTTGTTTAGGTGCCACTTGCGGATTAAAATATTTGCATACTTTATTGTTATTTCTTATTATATTTGTTAATTTTAATTTAGACAATCACTGTTGTATATGTATAACTATGTAATAATATTAGGTTTAGCTTTCGTATTAGTCGATATGCGATTGAAATATCAGACTAGTATATCACTGAGGGCGCGTACGGTACCCCGTAGCGAAGGGACGTTATAAAAATTACAAATTTAGGCTGCGGTCCAATTCGTGACTTATTTTGTGAAGACTGACTTATTTGAAAGTCTACAATAAGCCTCTTGTCGACTAGACTTATCGTAGACTTATTTGACTTTAATGCGAGGCTTACGCCCAAATTGGTAACTACTCGAAATAAATCAAGCAAGTTTCCAATAAGTCTACTCGAAAGGAGACTTATTGTAGACTTTCAAATAAGACACTCCACAAAATAAGCCACGAATTGGGCCGCAGTCTTAAAATATCTGAAATAAACGTTGATAGATAATTTGGAAAAAATAATATTCAACAATCGAATGCGTGATAATAAATTGTCCAAAGTCGTTTAACTAATACGAGTGCCTTATTTTAAACGTTGATTTACTCATTTATATTTTTAATTCAGTAGTGAACATAAGTTTATGCAAAATTACTTTTAAATAAATACGCAAAAACACGAAACCGTAGTCCTAACTTTTTGATCTCTGGTTCTGAAAATTAAATTTTATTTAGTCAAGATAAAAATATAATATAACATTGTAATATATTTTGTAATTTTCACTAAAAATTAGAATTACCTTTGTAAAAAATAAAATTGCACCAAAAACTTAAAATAATTTTTAACATAAAAGCGAATTGAATTCCATGTAATTGGTGCAAAGGGCAAACTACATGTGTGGTTTGTGATTTTCGATCGGTGTACCGCCCTGTTACATTTCCGTCAAATTTTCAATTGAAAACAGTTATTCTAACCTCAAAAAATACAATTACTTGTTTTTAAATTTTGTGTAAGTAATTTTTATTAATTTTCTAAATAAATTATTCTTTAAACCGGACCATTTTATGCGGGTTGTCACAGGCGGTTGATAAAAATCGTTCCTTACATTTATCATCATCAATTTGAGTGGCTAAGCAAGGTATATTTGATGGATCATCTACTATCAACGGGCATTCATTTGGTCCCCCCTTATAATCTGGATTTGCTTGGATTAAGGGTTGAAGAGGCTTCTGTTTGAGATCCGTTTCCTTTACAACGCTTATTTGTCTAAGACATTCATCATATGTGGATTGCGTGGTTGGTTCGGACGGTCCATGTTCTTGCCTTTCGTTAGCCTCTTTAAGGCATGCCTTATCCATGGCCTGTCTAAGTTCGTCTTTTAAATTACCATTAATCAAATGATAATTTCTAACGTTTTCAATAACTTCTTTAGTAAAATATTCCGGGTGTTCTAGCATGTAGTTGTACACGTACAAATCAACATCAACAATTTTAAACCGATGTGCGTTTATAGTAAGTATCGCCCCAATATATAAATCTTTGGCGTTGTAGTAATCAGGTTTATTTGGATCACAACCCGGCCTCCATACATTCGTACTACTTAAAAATTTACCACCCAATATACCAGAATTTCGAATCGGCGGTTCTGAAATGGATATTGTGCCGTCAGATAAACAATATGAGAGTATAAATTTCCTGATTTTATCTTCTGGATGGGCAGTATCAAGTAGACACCCATATCGTAAATATTTATGAGCATTTAATAAATATGTAACCACATCTTTTTTTGGCGGCTTCGGTACTAAACCAAAACAGGAGGTAAGTGAATCCTCAGGGGTTCCAAGGCCTAAGTATACGGGTGTTGCGCGCTGGCAGGATTTTTTATCCGGGTATTTTACAGCTAGACGATCCCCTTGAGGCATCTTTAATACGTCTTCATAATACTTTCGTGTAAACTTGTCACAATGCAATATTAAGAATCGCCTACCAAATACAAAAACTGTGCCGCCAACACGAAAATCTTTAGGTTGATAATATTCATTCACTTCCGAGTCACTTACTTCTAAGTAAACGGATGGGAATGAGACTGGTTGTCTTTTCCAGTTTTTCGGTAATTTTGTCTTTCGCAGCAACATTGGGAAGTGATCGCGCCCCTCCCGATTTTCTCGTAACTCTTTCACAGACACTGTATCATCCTCCAGATAGTAATACATTTTATAAGTAAGACATTCTCCAAATGGTAGATCAGTTTCATCCAAAACAACATCAAATTGTAATACTTTCCCTTGAAATTCCAGGTAACGTCTTAGTTTATCGTCAGCAAGTTTAGTTTTACGAGTCTTTCTATCTTTATTTATAAATCGTTCGGTTATTATTGGATCAGCTGGTGCAACCTCTGCTTCGTTTACCTCAATCCCTTGGCTTATTAAAAATTCCTTTGTGTACCCATCACAATCTGTTATATGGAAAACAATCCCATTTAGTTCAATGTCCATTCCAATGTTTAAATCTTTCCAAGAGTACAAATCGCCTCGAACATTCTTTGCAATTTTAGATCGACTGACCAACCGACCTTGTTTAAATCCGGCATTTTTAACGCATGGTTCCATCACGGTAATTGAATCATCTTCTAAAAAATATATTATATTTACATGTCGTATTTTATAATTTTCATTAGGTGATTCAGGCACGCTCTGCTTAAAAAAGGCGAAAAATGTTAGGCACATTTTATCATAGAGAACGAAATGCGGCCTGAATGGTGGAATTGGAGGATGCTTAACTCTACCATATGTTAATATGGGATCATAACTGAAAATAAGTGAATGATATATTGGACGGAGCGCTTTTCAAACTTAAAAGTACATACTTACAGTATAGGGTCATTTACGCCAGATGAAAATTCACTTGACTCTGATTTCAGTGGTTCCCCACCTATGCCGGTTGATGGTTCTTTTGGCATACGGTATCCATTCACATATTCCAAGCTATGGGGCATGTGGTGATTTAACTTGATTCGATTATCGAAATCTAGTCCCGGTAATTTTGGCAAGCCTTCCATTTTTATGTAAGAGAAAAATTAATTATAAAATAAAATGTATGTTGTGTTCACAATTTTTAATAATGAAAATAAATAATGGTTGCCTTAGCAATAAGAATTTCCAAATATAATAGTTGTTTTATTGCAATAATTGTGGTTGGCATGGTGCTCAAAGCCTGGGTTAATATTTTTTGATATTTTTAAATATGTAATAACTTTCTTTCGAGTATAAACCTAAACAACTTCTCAAACTGTAAGATTTATCGAAACGTATTTGAAGCTTTGCGAGATACGACGGATTTATTTGTTGTGTGCTGATAAAGTACAGCTACAGAGACAGAAAATGCAAGTCTATTCTTCGACGCCCATACTGAAGTGCGTCAAGTTTTTTTGTTTCCTTCCTTGGAATACTATAAGTGCAAACGTTCGTTTATCCTTCATACCTTCTTCACTTTTGTCGGTTCCACCTCTTCCAAAGCGGCCGTGCTAAGGCATCCGTCACTTGTCCTGTCTCAGCTGTAGAATCGAACTCATAGCGAGTTTGTTTGGTTGCAGCTGCTCAAAATGGCCGACTAATCAGAGGCCAGGGAGGGGGATATGAATACTCACATTTCGTTGGTTACAAATGATTTAGACTTATTGTATCTAGGTAGCTTGGAACCCTAGCGAATTGTTTATTCTCTTCAGTTGGGCCATTTCCACTATCAATTCTCGGCAGTGTCACGCTTATGGTCGTATTGGCTGTTCTTTCCCGGAAAAAAAGAAACCTCGTTTTTCCAGTAAAAACGACTCTCCGAACCAAATGGCACAGTGGTTAAAGCTTTGGCGTTTGGATCGGGAGGTACCGGGTTCGAATCCCGATAGGGGCAGGATGCAAAGTGAAATTTCATCAACAGATTTCGATCTGTGGTGAAATGTAACACATCTATGACCCCCTGTCGGTGTGCAAAACCCATGGGCCGACCCATCTTCCATGCCGATATAGGCTGGCATGGAGCTTGCAATGTGCAGATGGTCTTAAATCGGTCCTATAGCCGTACGTCCTCGAGTTGGCCGGAAGGCGTAAAGTAAGGACGTAAAACGCATAACCGCGGAAGAGCAGGGTGAGCCTTGAGCCCCAAAACAGATCGCAAAGTTACAAATAAAAAAAAAAAAAAAAAAAAAGACTGAACCAGCTCTGTCTTGGATGGGTTGATTTCCAACCCACATTTGCTGGCTCTATTGTGCTTTCTAGATCTAAGCTGTATCTGCAGACCTTGCCTGATAATACGTAAGTCTTGAATGTCCCAAACAACTTTTTAACAACTTTCCTCCGTTTTTTTGGATGAACGGATAATGTGTGATAGGTCTTAGGTTCTTTTGGTAGTGAGCTTTATACAGCTTTACCGATAAATTAGATCGTGTCCACTTCGTAGGCTTATATATACTATATCTCTACTTAAATACCATTTGAAGTTTACCCTGGAATCTCTCTAAGCACAGCGGGTTTGTCCATCAATTTTTTGTTTCATTGTGTCCTTAGCTCTCACCAGAAATCGAGTTTCGATGAGAAACTCCAACGAATCTCAAGTTAATCTTATCTATTTTTATATATTTATTTATTTAATTACAGTAATACAATATACAATCGATAGATGAAAAATAAAATATAACTTACAAAGAAATTTGGGAACATTTGTATGCGAGTATATATATGTACAACGATTCCTAAGTATATGTTTATATTATAAGGAACAGGAAGTGATTGTATTCGTAGAATTGTTTCTTCTAAATTTGAAGAGAAGTTTCGAAGATCGCTCTACTTTTATAACAGAACAGCCTCCAAGACTTTATTAGTGCCTTCTTAGGTTATACTAGATTACTGTATTGGCTTTGCTTGTCATTAAGTATTACTAAAGTGATAAGATATTTCAATTTCTATACTCTCGGATCTATAGACTCGCTATTTATTTATTTATTTTATTTTTCAAATAACTCTTAAGCTAATTTTCTAGTTTACAGTAAAATATATATACATCATCTACTTAATAATTATGAAATTTCTTTTAACAGTTCTGTCCTAAAATCCTTTATGCTTTTACAATTTCTTATATTTTCCGGTAACTCATTATACACCGATATACCTTTGTCATCGATTTTTTACTTCTAGATAGTCTTTTAAACTCTAAATAAGGATAATGCCTAGTATCATGACTATGCACATCCTGTCTCTTACACAACAAGTGACATAAATATTGTGGTAACAAATTTTTATCAAGCCTAAAAATAAAAGTCATAACGTTCATATACAACGTATTTTTCACTGTTAACAACTCTAACTCCAGCAACATATCACACATTCTTGCATATCTATCTCTATTTAACATAATCCTCAATGCTCTATTTACGATAACTTGAATTTTATCTATATTAGACTTATTTATAATGAAAAGTATAGTACTGCAATAGGTGATATGTGGCATTACAATAGTGTTATAAACTACCTTTTTCGCTTTTACCGATAACAAATTTTTATATCCAGCTAATACACCTACTTTCATTGCTAACTTCTTTGTAACATAACTAGCATGTTCTTTAAAATTTAGCTTGTTATCCAGTATAATGCCTAAGTACCTTAAACTATCTACCCATCCTATTACGGCATTATCTATAACAATATTTCCATTTACTACATTATTCCCTATATATACATACATTTTGTTTTGTTTACATTTAACATTAACTTATTTATACGAAGCCATTTTGCCACTTCACCTAACTCTTCATTCATACTACTTATGATCTCGTCCACATCACTGCCCGAAAAATACAGCAACGTATCATCAGCAAACAAGTAGATTTTACATCTATTTAGAATTTGTGGCATATCATTTATAGTATAAATACTATAAAGAGCAATGGTCCCAGCTTACTTCCTTGTGGCACTCCATACTTTATATCTACAGGATCAGCATACATCATTTTTTTTTTACATACGCTTTCTATTACTTAAATAACTATCCAACCAACTTAACAATTTGCCCCTCACACCATATTTGTTTAATTTTCCTAGCAACCTTGCCCTATCTATTGTTTCAAATGTCCTTTTAAAATCAAGGAAAACTTCTACCGTCGATTTTCCATCCTCCCTCTCTCTCTCTCTCTTCCAATCCTCCACCACTATCTGAACAGCTGTCTGTGTAGAGTGCTGCTCTCTGAAACCAGATTGATGCCCAGATAGCATATTATTCTCAGCGATGTGCCCGAGCAGCTTATCCAAAATTATTGATTCCAATACCTTGTCCAAGATTGGCAAAATATTTATAGGACGATAATCCGACATCCGACAATTATTGATAACTTTAGGCACAGGAACTACACATGATACTTTCAAACTTGTAGGAACTAATGCATATTCCAACGACAAATTAATATGCGGCTCACATATCCTCTCAGAACCCTCTATAAATCCCTAAACATTTTACAGCTTAACACCCCCTCACATCCTGCCAACTTTAACGTTTTAACTATTTTATCTAGGTAGTCCCCCTGCACCATGCCCACATGCTCAATTACTCCTCCATCATATGCTATATCCACATTGTCTTGCTCCTCCGGTACCGCCCCATATCCTCTACACTATCTACAAAATAAAGGGTGATTTTTTTGTGGTTAAGATTTTCATGCATTAGTATTTGACAGATCACGCGGGATTTCAGACAAGGTGTCAAAGAGAAAGATGCTCAGTATGCTTTGACATTTCATAATGAATAGACTTACTAACGAGCAACGCTTGCAAATAATTGAATTATATTACAAAAATCAGTGTTCGGTTCGAAAAGTGTTTCGCGATTTACGTCCGATTTATGGTCTACATAATCGACCAAGTGAGCAAACAATTAATGCGATTGTGACCAAGTTTCGCACTCAGTTTACTTTATTGGACATTAAACCAACCACACGAATGCGTACAGTGCGTACAGAAGAGAATATTGCGTCTGTTTCTGAGAGTGTTGCTGAAGACCGTGAAATGTCGATTCGTCGCCGTTCGCAGCAATTGGGTTTGTGTTATTCGACGACATGGAAGATTTTACGCAAAGATCTTGGTGTAAAACCGTATAAAATACAGCTCCTGCAAGAACTGAAGCCGAACGATCTGCCACAACGTCGAATTTTCAGTGAATGGGCCCTAGAAAAGTTGGCAGAAAATCCGCTTTTTTATCGACAAATTTTGTTCAGCGATGAGGCTCATTTCTGGTTGAATGGCTACGTAAATAAGCAAAATTGCCGCATTTGGAGTGAAGAGCAACCAGAAGCCGTTCAAGAACTGCCCATGCATCCCGAAAAATGCACTGTTTGGTGTGGTTTGTACGCTGGTGGAATCATTGGACCGTATTTTTTCAAAGATGCTGTTGGACGCAACGTTACGGTGAATGGCGATCGCTATCGTTCGATGCTAACAAACTTTTTGTTGCCAAAAATGGAAGAACTGAACTTAGTTGACATGTGGTTTCAACAAGATGGCGCTACATGCCACACAGCTCGCGATTCTATGGCCATTTTGAGGGAAAACTTCGGAGAACAATTCATCTCAAGAAATGGCCCGGTAAGTTGGCCACCAAGATCATGCGATTTGACGCCTTTAGACTATTTTTTGTGGGGCTACGTCAAGTCTAAAGTCTACAGAAATAAGCCAGCAACTATTCCAGTTTTGGAAGACAACATTTCCGAAGAAATTCGGGCTATTACGGCCGAAATGCTCGAAAAAGTTGCCCAAAATTAAACTTTCCGAATGGACCACCTAAGACGCAGCCGCGGTCAACATTTAAATGAAATTATCTTCAAAAAGTAAATGTCATGGACCAATCTAACGTTTCAAATAAAGAACCGATGAGATTTTGCAAATTTTATGCGTTTTTTTTTAAAAAAAAGTTCTCAAGCTCTTAAAAAATCACCCGTTACTTGTTTAATCTGTTCGCAATGTCCATCTTTTCGTACACAATCACTCCATCAAAATCCACTCCATTTATATCATTCCTTCCCTTAGATTCAATTACCCTTTTTAATGTTTTCCACATCTTTTCCGGGTTGCCTTTGCACTGATCAATGTTTCCCTCATAGTATAATCTCCTTTCACTCCTAATCACAGCAACAAATCCGTTTCTTTTCCTTTGATACTCCACTCACCCTTAACTGTCTCAATCCCCAACTCTCCCTCTCTCCTTCATCATTCTAAATTTCTTATACGAATCATCTCTTGCCTTCCTAACCTCCTTCACTCTGTTAGTTAACCATGGACAACGTCTAGTTATGTCCACTATCCTTAACTTGACTGTTCCCCTTTTCAGTGCTTCTTCCATCCATACATTTAATTTCCCACACTCCTCCTCAATGCCTCCAGTGACTTCTCGTACATCATCCTCTGTTCTTATAAGTTCCTGTTCTACAACATTTAGATCTATCTTTCCTTTGATCACCTTTTTCCCATTTACATCCTCCCCCTTGATCATTATAAGCGCATGGCCTGTAATTTTTGGGGTATCCACAAGAAAACAATTCACGTCCTTATTTGAAAATATTAAATCAATTGTCGTTCTTGGTGCATCCGTTACTCGGTATGTTCCTTCACGAACTGTTTAAGCCCAAAAGATTCTGTAATTTCTTTAAGACACTTAACATAATGTTCTTCCGATCTCTCCCAGTCTAGATTGAAATCACCCATAATTATTATCTTCACTGCTCCTAACAACATCAATCCACTCACTAAAGACCTAGCCATTCACTAAAGGCAGTTAAGGATTGCGCTACGCTAGCACTTGTTGACCTGTAACAGCATATTATCATTCCCATATCATCAATCCTCTTTGCTCGTCCTACTTTTACCGCTAGCATCCAGTACTCCATCGGCTTACTAACTTGATTTATCAGCCTACTCCCTAGTTTCTCGGTCACATACACTAGAACTCCACCTGTGTGCCTGGAGCTAGAGTCACATCTATAATGAGTATATCCTTCAATTCGCAAAATACCATCTCCATCTTCTGTTAAAACATTGATTTTGCCGTCTGCTTCACTACTCTCCTTATTCTCTCTACATACGCTGGACACTTATCATCCCATGCTGAGTGCTTGTAGTCTATATTTAACTTCATTTTCTCCGCCGAGTTGGATATCTGTATAAAAAATACAAAAAAGCCGTCGACAACACTTTGTTTTTATTTTGGGCCACGCAGGAATCACTCCAAAGTGTAATATATTTTAAATCGGGATTATCAACAATAATTTAATTAAAATTTTTATAATCGAGCTTGCTATATCATCTCCCGTACGACCACTGTGAACTTCGCTCCACATTGCACAATAAGTTATTTTAGGCTTATTAATTAAAATGCAAGTGGCAGTCATATTAAATACGCTTAGCTTCCGTTTATAATAAAAAGCGGACGCGTTTCCTTAGGTAGTGCAAAGACAGTTTGTAGATCAAAACAAATAATTCCATGTTTCGGTTCTCCATTTTGCCTATCTAGCTCCCTTTCAAGATGACAAAATAGATCTTTATGGGCATTCTGTTCCGATATTTGCTCCTCAGTCGGATTGCGATTGCTTTTGAAAAGCACGCATCTATCGCATTGGTCCTTTTTTGATCGATGAAACGACAAATTAAATACTTTAAAATGTTTGCGATAGATGGACTCTTTTACAGGATTGCTTCTGCTTTCTCTGTACAAAGTGTACATTTTTGCAACAGTTAAATGAGCGTCTAAATATTTTTTTGTCGAACTTGATCTACAAAATAATGTGAATCGACGATGGGAAAACTAACAATATGATTATTAACATCTCTGATCTGTTCGGGCGGTGTAGTTCTTTTGTTATTCTTTCCTTTTTGGATGGTATCGAACTACCAGTTGAATAGTCGTTCAAATTTTGAAAATCATAATAAATTCTCCGTTCACTAATATTAAGAGTATTTATGAAAAATGTTTTGCATACTCTATGGATTCTTGCCTCTGATTGCAAGTAGAAATTATATGTTTATTGCTTTTTTAACGAATCGTGTACTCTTCTTTTTATCATCTCCCTTTTTACGAATTTATAGTAGAATGCTGTTTTTTGTTGATCCGTTAGTGCCCAAATCGCATGCATTTATCAGTTCTCTCTCATTTGCTTTAAAGCACAGGTAGTGTTTTACAATTCGACCTGATATGGTTTTACCGTCAATATTGACATACTGTTGTCCAGTTTCGCGAAGCTTTTGACGAACGTGCTGCTTCCATAATCGCGGGTCACTTTTTTTCTTTTTTGGCAATGGCGAATTATTAGAATCGCTTTCTGAATATTTCAATAAAACAAAACCAACTGTAACACAGTATTTTACAATCAATATAATTTTGTTTTATCTGTATACTGATAATTTGATGGAATACTTAAAAGATTTTCATTCGATGGCCCACAATCTAATTCGGTTAGATCGCAATTATTTTTCTCTTTATTAAGAGGAAATAGGCACCTCGATGTTGAAGCTAAGGGTTCAATTCTATTACATACCCTGAAGGGTTGGCGAGATTCACTCAAATATTTTCGTACTGTCCACAGCTGTTTCTATCTCAAAATCCGGATCAGCGATAGAATCATCATTATCTATGATCATTTTATTATGTTAAATTATAAATAATATTTTTATTTAATTTTTGTAATACACACCAAAATCCGATTCGACGAGATCCGACGAGCTTGAAGAATTTTGATTACTCATTTTCCTATAGTTTTTATATTTTCGGCTTCGAAATTACACAATCTACTAATGAAAATAACGGCAAAATTATATCTATAATAAATCAAATACCAACCTTATTCCACGAGATATTAAACACAACTGAAACCTATATAACATTGTTTTCGATATTTTCGTGTTCATGTAATTGGAATTTAGAATAATACACCCATCCCCCGATTTATGCGATATTTTTTTACACGATTTATCTTTACACGGTTTGAAAAAACAGGGAAAAAATTGTTATATTTTAAGTTTTAATTTGTTATTTCTAATTTAATTTATTCTTCCTAATTCTGATTAAGTATACTTACACGGTATTCTGCGAACCAATATACCGTGTAAATCGGGGGCTGGGTATACTCAATAATATTACGAGTAAACACCTCATTAAAAAAAATGTATATCAAAGATTGTTTATACATAATGAACGTACGACAAAACAATATTGAATGATAACAAAATGCAATTAGTATACGATATTTTATCGTACGTGCAAAATTTGGCGTTTACGACAAACTAATTCAAAATAAATCAAAATTTGATGGATATACGACAAAAATGATACTGGTTATCTCCGTAACGGATAAAGATACGAGAAAAAGGGTTCTAGGTTCAGAAAGAGCGTAACTTGGAACATACGAATTCATTACAAACTCAAAATCTTCAAATTGGCGTTTATGACAAACCAATATTCGATCGACGATATTTATATGAAAAATATTCTGGAATATATTTAAGATTTTTTCGGCTTTTCGAACAAAATATTATTTTTAATGGCATTTATACAATGTTTTCGACTTTTCTAGGCATAGAAAACAAAGAGGCAATTTATTCACAATATGTCTTACCACAAAAAGTAGATAAATGCACTCCCCCTATTTTTAACCCCAGGGTACTTGTGTACACAAAATACGCAAACCTATACGAAAATGAAAACTTCCTTAGGCTTCTTCTTACCGGACAAGTGGTGCAGTCGTTAAAACTTCGGCACTTAGACCGGGAGGTACTGAGTTCGAATCCCATCAGAGGCTAGATGGAAATCGAATTTACATCTTCGATTACAATCGGTGATGTTAATAAACACAACTAAGACCCTCTGATGGAGTGCGGAATTCAGCGCCGACCCACCGTCCACGTCAATTTACAGGTTGACATAGAGCTTGCAATGTGCAGGTGCTATACTGTACTTGTATGAGTAGGTGAATGGATGAATGGGTTAATGATGTGGCGTGAATGTATGGTATCACAATGGGCCAAAAATGGCCTAAGTGTCAACCACTGAAACCTAGGTCTTTTCTTGGCAGCTTTGTTTCGTACTGATAAAAAGTTGGTCTACTATTACTTCCTATGACTAGAAAAGTCGTAAACATTGTATAAATCCGATTAAAAATAATATTTTATCCGACAGGACGATTTTAAAAGAACTTCTTAATGTTTAATGCCAAAAATTTCAAAGCAAAAATTAAATTCAGAAGGCTTGATTTTCTTTTCGATTCATCGTTTTTGACCCCATTTTCAAAACATTATGTAACACAGTTCTGGTCAATATCGTCACATCTTACTTTTTGCCTTCGTCTGCCACGTATACCGGTTGTTTGTTCTTACTCGTTCTTTCATGCCATTTACTCGGTTCAATTTGTGACTATATTTTCAAACATACACTTTTAAGTATGTTTGAAAATACTTTTGAATTCGTTAAAATTTTTCGATTTTATTGTGCGAACTTGCTCCTGGTCTCCTGAAAATTTAGCAAAAAAGATAAGTGATTTTTCTCAATTCCCACAGATATATTTCAGTAATCTTTTCTAAAGGTGGCGCTGAGTTACTGTCTTAGGGAAGGTAAACTGTTGATAAAACCAGTGATAAACTCGAATTCAAAGTTTTAATATGTCTCGATTTCAGTCGTGTCCTTCATCTGGATAAAGAATTTTAACAGTATGAGAATCAAAAATCATCACAGCAACAGCTACACGGCTTTAGTAATATGCAAACCCAGAATTGAAATCAAAGAAACTTTATCTAGTCTTCCTCACTCAAATACCTATTGCTTCGTGATATAAATTTAATTTCTTTGCTATCAACCAACAGATTAACCAACCGCTCGTACGAAGTGTCGAAGGAATCACAGAACATTAATTTAAAATTTATTAATTTTTTAGTAAAATAAAACATAATTTTTATTTTGAAATAAAATATTCCAGGAAGGCTTTCAATTGATTGTAATAATGTTAAGAATTTTAAACAAAACTCGAGTTAATGTTGGCCTGTCTGGATATTATATAGTGTCGCGCAAAAATACTCACTGGAGGTAAGTTGTATTATGTATTTTGTATCCATTATTTTATACTAATTATATGCGTACCCATTAGTTCCTATATTGATATTGCACCACCTGTACGTAAATCCCTAAAAAATGGAGATCCAATTATTGCTTTAGAATCAACTATTATTACCCATGGCATGCCGTATCCGATTAATTTAAAAACTGCAATTGAAGTAGAAAATATCGTTAGAAATGAAAATGTTCTGCCAGCCACAATCGGTGTCATTAATGGGCGTATAAAAGTTGGTTTAAATAATGATGAGTTAGAATATTTAGCGAATCCAAACAATTTTAAAAGTAAAAATGATTTAGTGAAAATTTCGCGTCGTGATTTCGGTTATGTGCTAAGCAAGAATCTGAGCGGTGGGACCACTGTTGCAGGTACTATGATTGTATCGAATTTAGTTGGTATAAAGATATTTGCTACCGGAGGGATTGGTGGTGTACATCGCAATGGCCATATAACATTTGATGTGTCAGCTGATTTGTTAGAATTGGGGAAAACACCTGTAGTAGTTGTATCAAGCGGGGTAAAATCTATTTTGGATATTCCTCGAACTTTAGAGTATCTAGAAACCCAAGGCGTAACAGTAGCAGTTTATGGGAATTATAATAAATTCCCTGCTTTTTATACTAGAGCGAGCGGTTACACTGTTCCGTATAATTACGAAAATACATATGAAATTGCCAAAACAATTAAAGTGAATGAAAGTCTTGGTTTAAAAAATGGTATGCTAATTGCAGTACCGATTCCATCTGAATTTGCCATGGATGAAGCTATCATACAAAAAGCTATCGATACCGCACTCAAATCGGCTGATAAAGAAGGTGTTACCGGGAAGGAAATTACACCGTATCTTTTAGAAAATATTTCCAAAATTACATCGGGTAAAAGTTTGCAGTCAAGTAAGAATTCAACAATGTTTGTCCTTTTGTATTATAATGTAATATTCATTCGGTGTTATTTATTAGATATTGCACTTATAAAAAATAATGCAAAGGTAGCAGCAAAAATAGCAAAAGATTTAGCTAGCTTAACGGAAATTCAAACATCTGACGTCTCGGATGAAGTAGCAGGAAACACAACACCGGTAAGTGAAAAATTTATTGGGACCTCTAGACAAGTCATAACAACTCTACGTGATGTGATTTATTATTAGGTTGTCATCGGCGGTTCAATTTTGGACACGTGCATTACGGTTACTGACGATGATTTAAAGGTAAGTCAATTTTGTTTTATTTAGGATTTATACATAATTTGCCCGGGGAAATTTATAAACAGAAAAAATTTAAAAAGTTAATTCAAATTTTAAGAAACTGATAACTTTAATATAAGATGCTTAAAATGGATTTATCACATTGTTGCAGAACCGAGAAAACTTTAATCTTCGTCATGTTCATGCTTTATTGTGTAGGTACCATATTGTATTTAAAGTAACAATATTCTTCAAAGGGACAAAATGCCTGAACTAAAAATTTCGCCACAAATTAATTCATTCCTCGAACTCATATAAATTGCATTTTTCTTCGAATTCTAATAAATTACCTCAAATTATGTTACTTTTGAAGCAATGATAACACTCCATGCGAGGCCAAACTACTACTTCTACTCTTCTCATTCTTCGTGTAAGGTAGATCTTTAATAGGTAGATACATAATAAATCTAAACATAACATTATTTACGTAGAATCAATGAAGAAACATAATTTCTTTATTTCCATTAATTTCATTTTTGAATTTGTGGTTTAACTTTATTATTTGCAAGATAATCATTTTAATTCTATTGAGGTCCTTTGAAGTTAGTTTTACTATCTATTCAACCATAAAGCAAGATATACATAAGAGGCGACTCATGTAGAGATTCCGAGGTTAATCTATTTTACTATTGGCAATCTGTATAAGCCTAACAAGAAGAACGAACTATAAAATAACGTTTATGTTTATAAGATTCGTATATATGGATTAAATATAGAAACAAATTAAATTTGTGTTTTTAAATATATTAAAACTACAAAATAAGATTAACCTCGGAAAAACTGGCTTATAAAATTTGCACTCCTTGATTTCTCTTATATATTTTAACTAACTGCAATGTTTAAGAGTCTTCAATTGAAACGGAATTTGCAATAAAACCAGATATTTCGTTCTTTGTATCTAAAGCAACACACTTAAATTTTTCGTTGATGTAATTTAGGTCGCTCGTGATTTGCCCTGAACAGACAATTTAGTGATATCTTTCACAATCACCATCTAAAAAGGATTATTGGTAAATATAGGATTAAACCGGCCAACAAATAGTTCCTAAGTTCAAAGTAGTATTATCGACAATTCGCTCTTAATTTGCTTAAGATCAGATGATATGTTTTGGATCGCTGTCGATCTGTTTTTGGATCGCCCTAGATCTAATCTGATTATTCTATAGCTCTTGATTAATCTAGATCTGATTGGAATTGCTCTAAATCTGCTCTGCGCAGACAACTATTTAGTACTCAAGACCATCCATAATTAATATTTTTGAATAATTATCTGAAAGAATTCATGGCAACGTTATAGTTGTTAGTCCGGCAAACGATATGACGCACTTGATCTGCCCATGATCGCTTTATGCCTGATCTATTGCCCAACGTTCTTTGATGATTGAAATCGCTCTACCTCTGATTTGGATTGCCATAGGTCTGATCTAAATCGCTCGAGGTCTTCCATTTTTCAATGTAGCCAACATTTTTACTGTGGTGGAAGAAGTATCGATTTCACTTTATCATTATTTATTTAACCAACAATTCAAAATTATGATAACCGAAAAATATGAAAACCGAAGACCGTTGAAATTATTATAGAATTTTTATTCGGAAATATTCGCTGAAACTCGGATGATATCTCTACATGTATTCTGCCAGTTTAAACAGACTGTGAAAAATTTTCATCGATAGATCGGTACAACTGGTGCATAACGTTTCTTTACGAATATTTCATTAAAGATTGACAGTGATTTTTTTAAATTTATTCTTACAGTCTATGAATGGATTTGCAAAGCAGGTGACTGCAGACAGAAGATCAGTTATACCGATCGCGGTTTAGATGGCCAGCTAGGAGATCTCGACTCAATCTCGCTACTCGGGTTTGTCTCTGCTTCTGCTACGCCCCCCCCCCTCTATACCGGTCTCCGTTGACTGTAATGTTTTTACGTTCCCAAATGCGACAACTCTGCTTGTTGGCATAGCAATTCAATTAAAAATGACTTTCATTACTGAAAAAAATTTTATATGGAAAGTTTCCATATATGTCAATATTGGCTTCGGCCCATTCATCTAATTGGTGGCGCGAACGATGGTGCTATAGTTTTAATTTCCGCATAAGTTGAATCTTGTAAACATATAAACCACCTTTCGCAAAATCCTCCATAAAGATGGAAAAAAAGAAAGATAAAAAAAAGATGTTGCACTTGCAATCAGTTCATTTGGATTCTCTTTCAACACTACGCACTATAGCAGCATCCACCTTCTCGGTGCGCGCCATATGGAGTCTTATAAGACGCGTATTAATTATCATTTAAAGTAAACGTGGGATGAATGCAAGCCATAGTTAGTCGAATTAACTGCTCTGATGGACGATTATGTCGACCAAAAATGCACGTGGCACGCGACGAGTTTCACGAACTGAACCATTATTTTCAAAGTAAAGTTGATAGATTTGCAAACTAGCTCGAGTCTATTTTGCTCTAGCGTGAGTCTATTCTTTATGAAATGGCAAACCAAAAATCAACTGTTACCTGTAAAATCAGTTGTCCCTGAAAAAGTGTTGCCAACTTAAAATTCTATACCTCAAAATGAAACACTCTTTATTATCACACATGGCCAAACTCCACGTGCTTAATGACACGTAGAGCCGAATTCTAATAATTTCTCGTTACTAGAGCCAACTTAATCGAAGTCGCAATTTTCAATTAAGAGCACAAAATAATTTTAATGAATTATTAAATGTTATTTAATTTTTTATTTCTTTTCGAGAGCCGCATTCACTCTTTTAAAAAGCGACGTGCGGCTCGCGAGCCGCAATTTGGCCATGTGTGAATGTTGACTAACTATTGGTTCTCATCTAAATGCATTGCAAAGGGAAACTTTTGTATCATTTAGTTGTACTTGTGTGTTATTTTCATTTGTATATGTGACGTTTTTGAAAACAAATTTTTTATTGACAACATAAATAAAACTAATTTACAAGCGATTTTTGATTAATGGCCACAATACCTCTTAGAAATAACGGCAGCAAAACTAAAAGCACGACGCGACGAGCTTCGCTATTAAAAATATTCATTATATTCTGGGAGCAACAATTTAAACCAATTAAAACAATTCCAATATTAAATATAAAATAATAATTTAAAAATAGAGATGTTTACTATTAAAATGTTCCTACGGCTATTTATTAGCACAACATTTTAAAATTACAAAATGATATTTGTTTTCAAAACAAACAAGTTGCTGTGCAAAAAAAAAAATGGCTGTCAATTTTCAATGCACTATAACGGTCAGAAAATATGCGACACTAATACAGATTTTAAAATGGTATGTATCATGATGCCGCCCCGGTGGCAAAGTGGTCAGAATACTTGCTCCAGCAACCGGAGATCCCGGGTTCCATTTCCAGTGGTGACAGGGAGAAAATTTCACGGCTGGTTTAGGATCAATGAATTAATCATTCATTATCTGAAATGAAAATATGATTATGAAACTTCATTTGAGGCGGCCAAATCTCTTGATGGGATATAGTGCCAGAGAGAGAGAGAGAGAGAGAAATGTATCATGATGCATCAAGTTATTCAAATTAGAGAAATAAAACAAAATGATTACAAATAACAGTAAACTTAGTACATACCTATAACATTTTTTTAAGCAAATCTATTTAAACAAAATTTGTTGAATAAAAAAGAAAAAGATTGTAATTCATATTAATACTTCGACTGTTTATATTTAAAATATCCGATCTTTTATAATTAGTGAGCCATGTCGGTTATTCCCGCTGCAAATGTGCAGAAATGCGTAACATTTATGGTTTTTGTAATAGTAACGCCAGAGATGCAACATGACAATACCAGAGACGATATCCAAATCGGGACCGCTTTTCCAATTATATTCAAAAGGTACATAGAGCACAGTTGGGAGACCTATACAATTTGATATAGACGAAGATAGATAGTGTACAAGTGTTCGTCGTTTATAGAGACGTTCGGGTGTACCACGATCCACGTTGCATCGTATTTTAAAAAATGAATCTTATCCGTTTATCATGTGCAACGTGTAAAAGGCCTTGTATACGCTGACCATGAAAAAAGGGTGTAATTTTATCAGAGAAGGCTCCGTTGATCTCATTCGCAATATTTTTAAATTTTATGTAGCGACTATTGGCATTTTTGAAATAGTTTAGCCCCATTTTTGAGGAAATTACTATTCGGTTTATTTACATATTGTAATATAATGCTGCTTGTTAACTTACCGTTAGGTATTAAATAAAGTTACACGAAAAAAATTTCGACTGTACAATGATTTAGCCACCCCTGAAATCGTCTTTTATAAAAATTAGGTTGTCTTGCGAAAGCCACGTTTACTTAACAGCTCCTTTTTTGTAATTTAGGCTGCGGGCCAATAGTCAAAAGTCAATTTTAAATAAATTTTTCGTTAAATTCATTTATTTTTCAAAAACTCTATGACAAACTGATCGAAAAATCTGTCCTAAATCCGATTTTTACAATAGTAAACGATTTACCCGACTATTGGCCCGCAGCCTTAATTAAATATTTAAATTCTTAAATAGTGATATAAGACTAACTGATATGACATATTTTTTAATGTTAAAATATGATTTTTTTTTAAACTTTTCAGAATAAATAAACTGTAGTTGCAAATCATCAAATTTAGGGCGACCACCAAAAAATATGGGTGTTTGGTTCGTCTATTAGCTTAACCTTTAAAAATAATTTTATGTTAAAGTTAATTTTGTTCTTTAAACTTGAAATAATAATTTTTGGAGCAATAAATTTTAAGAATGATTTTTAATTTCGATTGTGCTTGTTTAATAGGTATGACCTGAAAATGCAATTATTATAGCAAGAGGATTCATATACGTGTATTTCAAAAATTCACTTTTAAATACGAACTTTAAAATTCATCCGCCAATATAACTAGCTAGTCTAATGAAGTTTGTAAACGGTAAGATATCTATGTACATGTTTGTACACTCTATCCACTACTTGTTGAAGTAGATCTGTAGGTATCGAAAATATTATGCTATCCACGGCTAGTTTTGGCATGTTCTCGTAACCTCATTGAGATAATAATGTTTTATTGGCGTTCTCTTTCTAAGCACAAACCATGAAACAACCATTGTTAGTACTTTCTTTTTTTTAATTTTCAATAAGCCTACATAATTCTATCCAGAGCATACGCTTATGCAAAATACCAGTAGCATAGTCACAACACTGTGTCTACTTCCAGAATAGATTATTGAGAATGTTTGCGTTCTTGCGTTCATTAGGAAGGTTGATACTTGAAGTGCATATTCCGGAGGATTGACTCACTTATGCAATTTAGACATAAGCAAACGATCATTTTAAACGCAAATAAGTTATATAGGCAGCGTTCAGGTTAATAAAACAATTATTCGCAAAATATGTTTTTATTGCTTTGACTAAATTTATAATTTTTTTAAACTTTCAAGCTCACTAGGCCGGTGCCTTACAATACATAGGCCATCTGAACATATTCATCTTTCACTCGTTTGCTTGATTTCATTTACCGCGTTAATTTACTTTAAAGACTTAGGCTGCGGGCCAATAGTCGGGTAAAAGTCAATTTTAAGTAAATTTTTCGGTAAATTCATTTATTTTTCAAAAACTCTATGACAAACAGATCAAAAAATCTGTTTTAAATCCGACTTTTACCATAGTAAATTATTTACCCGACTATTGGTTCGCAGCCTTACTGTAATTTGAACAAGCGGACACAATAATCATTCCTTATTTTTATAAAGATTAACCTTTATGGTTAACAAGTTTAAGTTTCGGTTTTATTAACATTTTTCCTAAAAAACCCATATTTTGTTGGTTTGTGATTTTCATTATTTGCTGTTTGCTTGAGAACGTGACCGATTTCGAAGGCGAAGGAATAAAACCATTAACTGGAAGTTATTTTTATCTTCATCAACTCTTAAATTTAGTTTTTTGATTCAAAGTAACGCAACGCCACCATAATTCAAGTTTAGTACTGTGAGTAAGAATCACGGTGATTCCTAGGTATTAGGATATTTGAGATTCTCACACAGTGGGAATCATATTAACAAAATTAAATTATAATGACGTCTAGTCACTATCGTCTATCACCGTAAATAGCGCCTAGGCATTGTGTACGTGAGTGCACATTTTGAAAAACAAAATAAAATAGCGTGTTGTACATAATTTGCACGGAAGAAGTGCAAGAAAACGCTATTTTTGCACTTGTTCAATATACTAAAATCTTCATACATAATGTTGATTGTCCCTGTTTAATCGTTGTCTAATCGATGTTTCACTGATATGACCAATAATCTTATCAAATATATAACCTTGTCTTAAATCGTTTTGTAGCACCTCGATTTTGTTAAAGCATTCTAAAAATGGATTTATTTTGGGCAAAACCATATAATATCCTGATTCTGATTGAATAGTTTTCACTTTGATCCATTGATCGGAGAACTTCTTTCATTCATATCTACATTTACCCAGCGAATCACTTGACATTTAAAATTCAGTTAAAATTTCCGATATAGTGACATAGAAATTGCGATAGAACGTTTAATACATTTAACTGCATTGGCCTGGACCAGCTACCAAAAACTCAGGACCTTATTAATTCAACGATTATCTGGAAAACCGGCAATTTTCACTATTTATTTTGAATAGCTGACAATACGTACATTTTAGCACGTCTTCGTGAAATCTGGCAACCCTAGTGCTGTTATATAAATCCAGGGGTCCAGGAATCTTAATTTCCTGTAGAGGAATATAATTTGATACATTATATGATTTATTTTTGTGGGTGTTAGTGTTCGAATAAATTCGAGGGTGTCTATTTCTTGTTCAGGAATGTAATTCAATTCACCAATGCAATGATTTTTGTAGGGTAGTTTGTTGCTACTATAACACTATAACACGTTGCTCACGTAGTGAGAAAAAGCAACATTGAAACTTCGCGCTGTATATTCAATAAATCAGTCCAAATTCTTGGTTATGCAGATGATATTGTGCTTCTTGGCCGAAGACCTAGCGACATCAAGGACAGTTTCACCGCTGCGCAAGAAGACTTGGTTTGGAGGTGAACAGTACCAAAACGAAATTCTTAACAACACCCAGGAACATCTTCATGGAAAATCTCGAAATTGGCGACCATAACTTTGATAGCGTCGAAAATTTTAAATACCTCGGGTCACATATAACATCCTTGAATGATATGCAGGCAGAAATAAAAGCCCGAATCGCTGCCGGACAACGAGTTTTCTACGCCCAATCAAAATTATTGCGATCTAAACACCTATCGCAGTTGTGCAAGCTCGCATTTTATAAAGCACTTATAAGACCTGTGCTGACTTTCGGAAGCGAGAGCTGGACCATGACCTCTAACGACTGTAGATTATTATCTACCTTCGAAAGAAAGGTCATCCGTTCAATTTTTGGTCCTATTAAAGTTGCGAACAATGAATATCGGATTCGCATGAACCACGAAATAAAGCAACTTCTCGGAGGTAGCGATATTATCGGCTTCATCAAATCTAATCGAGTAAGATGGCTCGGCCACGTTGCAAGATCTCCACAACAACGAATGATTTACAAAGTGTTCCATCAACAACCAGCCGGAGTTCGTCGTAGAGGAAGACCCCGACTACGCTGGCGTGACGACGTCGAACAAGACCTACTCGTATTAGGATGTCGAAATTAGAAGACGAGAGCGATGGACCGAGAAGGATGGATGACCATAGTGCGGGCGGCAAAATCCCTTCATGGGATGTAAATGCTAGAGAGAGAGAGAGTTTGTTGCTATAAATTCAGGTGTATCCAGTGCTTGTACAGGAAAGTAATTCGATACATTATGATCGATTTTTGTTGATTTGTGCTGTTGAACTCGGAAAATGGTGTACCCTTTAGGAGTACGTTTTGAGGGTTTAACTATGCCAATATGTTTTAATTAATATTAAAGAAATTCCAGTAACACTCCTCAGTACGATGCAATAAATATTAACAGAAATATAGAAAAAGTATAGTGTACCTTTGTCTAATGCCAGCCCACACACGAATTGCAGTTTAACGGGATTTGTAAACAATTTTCTAACTGGTAACAAATTTTTAAGTCATTTGTAAAAAAATTTAGTACCATTTTCATTGGATTGGCTACACGTATTGGAGCAACATTAGGGACATCTTCTAATTCATCTACTGCAGGATATTTAATAGAGACCTTGACACCTGGCGAAGCAATTTCTTTTTATAGGCGTCAGCCAGTGATTCGGATTTAGCAGTTTTTGGAGTAAGTATGTCATACTACTACTGCTACGTCTGTTCTCAGCTCTTCATTCCTGCTTGGGATGATGATTGATATTGTCAATTTATTTTCTCATATGTTTTCGCTTTCTTAGCCGAAGATATTTAGTTCTAACAGTTCGGGGACACGTTAGTCGTTGGTGGTACTGGTTGGGTGTAAACAGTTAGGGACCGAAATGCGATGTATTTTCTGCGCTTCTACCGAAAATCGCCTTGATAATTATAATGTCATGGTGCGGGATGGAAAGCTACGAAGGGGCTAAAAAGAATCAAAACGCATGTGCCACCTATCAAAAATGGCGACGGATCCTGGGCTAAAAGTGACAAACAGCAAGTTTCCTATGTATTACTCATTTATAAGAAGAAATTTTTCAACCGTTGTCGAGACAAACGATTAGATGATCTTAACATAAGTAATGTGACCTTAATGGAACTTAAAACTGGAATCAATAATAACTTAATTATCAAAAAAGCTCCAGGTTATGATTTAATTACTGGGCAAATTGTGAAAACCATTCCAGAGATATGTTTACGTAAATTGGTTCAAATAGAGTGATGCACTCGCAACTTTGCTGTTCAATTTGGCGCTTGAGTACGTAGTGAGAAAAAGCAACATCGAAACTTCGCGCTGTATATTTAATAAATCAGGCGAAATTCTTGGATATGCATATGATGTCGTGCTTCTTGGCTGGAGACCTAGCGATATCAAAGACAGTTTCATGCCGCTCGATCGCTGCGCAAGAAGACTTGGTTTGGAGATGAACAGCAGTAAAACCAAATATTTAGCAACACCTAGGAACATCTCTATGGCAAAACTCGGAATTGGCGACCATACCTCGGGCCAGTTATAACATCGTCGAATGATATGCAGGAAGAAATAAAGGCCCAAATCGCTGCCGGACAACGAGTTTTCTACGCCCAATTATTGCGATCGAAATATCTATCACAGTCGTGCAAGCTCGCACTTTATAAAGCACTCATAAAACCTGTGTTGACTTTCGGAAGCGAGAGCTGGACCATGACTAACGAATGTAAATTAGTATCTACCTTCGGAAAAATCCGATCAATCTTTGGTCCAATTAAAGTTGCGAACAATGAATATCGGATTCGTATGAATCACGAAATAAAGCAACTCCTCGGAGGCAGCGATATCATCGGGTTCATCACATCCAATCAAGTGAGATGGCTCGGTCACGTTACAAAGTTTCCACAACAACGGATGATAAATAAAGTGTTTCACCAACAACTAGCCGGAGTGCATCGTAGAGGAAGACCCCGATTACGCTGACGACATCGAACAAGATCTACGAACATTAGGATGTCGAAACTGGAGGACGAGAGCGATGGATCGAGATGGATGGAGGGCCATAGTGCAGGCGGCGAAATCCCTTCATGGGATGTGAAAGCCAGAGAGGGATTGAAATGTGTCCCACGTCAATGGAAGGTGGCTGAAGTAATTATGATTCCTAAACCAGGTAAACCATCAAACGATAAAAAATCATATAGACCGATACCACTACTTCCGGTCATATCAAAAATATTTGAGAAACTGTTGCTGATGAAACTCAAACCTATAATAAGAGAGATGTTTAATTCCACCACCCAATTTGGTTTTGGAGAAAATTACTCTACAGTTGAACAAGTTCACCGATGTCGTTGAGGATGTACTTGAGAATAAGAAGATTTGCTTCACTATTTTCTTAGCTCAAGCTTTCGATAAAGTTGGGCACCAAGGGTTAGAATTCAAAATGCATCGAGAGCTGCCTAAGCAATTTTATAAAATTCTTAAATATAGCAGATCGACACTAGAGAGTCAAATGTGAAAATGAATACTAGAATTTCAGCAGATATACTACAAGGTAGCGTACTTGGACCTATTCTGTTTATTCTTTATACGATAGACTTACCTAATATACACGGTATACTACAGTAGCAACATTTGCAGACGATACGGCTACCCTAGCAGTTGGAAAAGATATTTCGGAAACAACAAGCAAACTTCAAAATGCAATTAACACTGTGAGCAACTGGACTAAAAAATGGCGCATCTTATTAAATGAAGCCAAATTAGTTCATGTAAACTTTACAAATCAAAATGTAGACTGCATTCTAGTGGTTCTCAAATACAGGTAAATACCGCGTGGCATGACTTTGGGGTTGTGCCAAGAAAACCAATGTAGAAACCATACAATGCTTACTTGCATACGTAAAGATGGAATACGTCATTACTGATGACAATAAATAAGATATCCATCGATATTATTAAAGTTAGCCGAAAAATCAAAAAATCGATAATACAGATAGTGTCTTCGTTTTCTCAGCCGAAAGTAGATAAATACGTCAAAGTTATCAGCCGAAAAATCATTACAACAACACATCAACAGAAATTAATTTTAATGTTGTAGTATGCGAATGTTGTTGTAAAACCTAATTCTATTTAAACTTGAGAAATACAAATGTTTAAATCAATCAACCATAATTTGGAAAGCAATATTGTTAACCTTGCTTCAAATGAACATAAAGTATGGTGGGGATGCCACTATGGCCATTTGATATGTCATAATGTTGGTCAACTTTGGCCTAATTATGAAGAAATTATGAAGGGGATACAGGGGTGTAATTTATCAAAATTTCGCTAATTCAATATATCGAAAATGCAATGAATGGCCTGTCGTTCTAGATTAGCATGCCTTGTCATTGATGCCACTATCGGCCTAAGATTAGCGACATATTGAATTGGTGAAATTACACCACCGTTTGGGAAACGAAATTAACCGGTAAATGAAACCGGTTAACGAAATTCTGATGGGGATACAGGGGTGCAATTTGACAAAATTTCGATAGTTCAATTTCTGAAAAATTCATTGAATGGCCCGGCGCTCTTGTTTAATCTTAATTCGCATTGATGCCACTATAACCATTTGATAGGCCCTAATGCCTGTTAACGACAGTCCAATTTTGAGGAAATCCTAATGGGGATACGAGGTGCAATTTGACAAAATTTCCATAGTTCACTTTCTGAAAAATTCATTGAATGGCCTGGCGCTCTTGTTTAACCTAAATTCGCATTGATGCCACTATGGCCATTTGATAGGCCCTAATGCCTGTTAAAAGTCCAATTTTGAGGAAATCCTGATGGGGATACGGAGTGCAATTTGACAAAATTTCCATAATTCAATTTCTGAAAAATTGGACTGTTGTTAACAGACATTAGGGTCTTTCAATTGGCCATAGTGGCATCAATGCGAATTAAGGTTAAATAAGAGCGCCAGGCCATTCCATGGGTTTTTCAGAAATTGAACTATGGACATTTATTTCATATTACACCCCCGTATCAAAACTTCAAAACTGGCCTGTTGCTAGCAGACATTAGGGCCTATCAAATGGCCATAGTGGCATCAATGCGAATTTAAGTTAAACAAGAGCGTCAGGCCATTCAATAAATTTTTCACAAATTTATCTATGGAAATCTTGTCAAATTGCACCCCGTGACCCCAGCAACATTTTTTCACAATTGGTTTTGAGTAGACTTAACATATCATAAACTAAAACTTTCATTTTATTATCAACATAAAGAAGTAAATAAAATGAAGGAAAAAATTATTATTCTTAAATATCGGCTGGTAACTTGAAAATATATGAAATATAGTGATTGCCTGAAATATATTGATCAACGTTGTTGAATTTTTATGTTCGGCTATCAAACCAAAGACACAATCTGCATTATCATTTATTTTTATTTTCGGCTGGCAACTTTCGGCTAACTTTAACAAGGTTATCCGCCGTATGTTGGACACCACCATATTAAGCGAGGAGACTCCAGAGGCAGAAATCGCTGGAGCTGGGCAATTTTAATTAGTAAAAGAAATTATTGGCCAGTGACCAATAGGTTACTCATCTTAATCCGAGAAACTAATTTAAGAAAGATAAATTACTAAATGATCTCTGAATCAGTTGTAATATTAAATAAATAAATAAATAAATTTACTACAATAATTAAAAAAAAAAAATAAAAAAATGGTGCGGGATGGATGTTATTGATGAACTCTTCCAATCTAAAGATATATATCACATATGGTGATATAGCCGAGGGCGCGCTCGAAGGAATGTTGTAGCTAGTGCCAGCCAACTAGTAGATTTTCATCGAGGATGCCGCTGGGAGGCATTGTACGATCATGCTTTTCGAAAAAAGGACTAATCCCCCAGTTTTGACTTATATTTATTGTCATTTACACTAAAATAGTGACATCTACCTGTGGGCATTATATTACTGGATGATATATTACGCATTTCGTTAGTTTTTACGATGAAATGGACCCGAATCATTTAGGAGGGGTTATTTTATATGAGATTCGGTATACTATATATAGTTAAAAGTAAGCAAAATGTTTACAGCGAATCAAATAATAAGTGCTGCTTATAGTGCGCGAATTGAATCGAGTGTGTTTGTAACTATAATAATAAAGTGTTGAGTGATTAATTTTTGTACATTTTACCATTAGAAGGTCGATTTCCGTTGAAAACATGAAAAACCTTTGCGAATAAAATTTGAAACTAGTTGTTTGGTCTAATAATTGTATTTCAATTTGTTTATTGATTTTTTTGTTTTTATTTTTTTTTGGAAATTAATAATTTTTTACAATTGTTTTATATTAAATTAATTATATAATAAATTTATTTTGGTACATATCTTAAATATGTAATATATATATAGTGGGTGTCTTAAAATAACGCGCTTTATCGTTCAAATATGGATAGACGGCGCAATTCTAAAAATTGAACTTTATTCTCAGATTGATTGTAAACTTCCTCGAATGAGTAATTTTGGATTAACAGGAAAATACAAAATTCATAAATTAAGTTTAGTGTAATGAGAAATTTTTTGTTTAAAATTATACCCTCTACTGGGATCTGAATGGTAAGGGGTGTTATTTTTCGGTACCCTTTACATATTTATTCACATATTACTATAATATAAAGGAAGCAAAGCATTTATTTACACAAACAAAGTTTATAATTAATTTATATATTTTCATAAATAATTTTTTTTTACAAATTTAATATAATATAATATTTATATATAAGTAGGTAATGTTTAAATTCATAAAGTTATAATTTTATTTAAATAACTAAAGTATTAATTATTTCTTTAAACATGTTTATTAATTTTTTTTCTAAAGGCTTTAATTAATTTTCTTTATCTTAATACAATATAGTCCCATTTAAACGATGTCTTATACGTTTTATATAATTATGAAACATAATATTTTTATTCCTTATGAAGATTAACAGTATTTCATTGATTTATTCATTAACCATAGATCATTTTAGATATATTTCCTCTAAACGTGGAGAACATGAAACAAACGAGATTCTATTAAACTAATTAAAATTTATATGTAATTTAATTAAATAAAATACTGTTAATCTAAAAATTTTATTTGTAAAAAAATAGTTTTAATAATAATAAATATTGTTGATATAAGGTAATTTTTGTATGATATTTAATATTAATTTAATAAATGATGGGTTTTGTTTTCGGAGCAATGATGATAACGTAAAATGAAACTATTGGTTTTATGTAGGTGTATCATACTTTATATTCGGGGTGTGTAGTTGTAAATGTTGACTCTATTTTTGACCGATTCTTAAACTAGCCGCAATCGATGGGAAATTAAACAAAGTTTATCTGACAATCACTTCTTGTGTAGAGATTTTTTCCTCCTGCCGACATTTACACTTAAAATGCATTTAAATTCCTACCGGCTGTGGATAGTTGAAGACGAGCCAAAAATTGGGTAAACCTTTTCAGCTACGCCTGCTTTCTATGAAGCATTATGTGGAAATAAATTTTGTTTGTTTTCTCAAATTATAATTTTTTTTTCTCATTGGTCAAAATTTTGATGAGCCTCATATACGTATGAGTAGTGAATCATGATTTGATCGGGTGTTTTAAAAATTTATTCATATCACTCATCATCATCACAGATTTTGTGTTTCTCTTTTATAATTTATTCTGGTTTCCTTAATTTCATTATTAATTTTAATTTAATTTTTTAGAAACTTTTAATGAATTCCATTTTCTTGTTTTATTTGATTTTTTTTTATTCTTTTTATTTTTAATTATTTGTTTTATAATAGCTTTTGCGTTTAAAGTTGTTGTTTCATATCTGAGGCACTATTTTGTAAGCTCTTTACTTATGAATATAAATTTAAGGAGACGAAAAACAAAAATATTTAGAATACGAAACTGAAAGATAAGACAAATAAAAAAAGTATTTTAATAATAATTAATTGTTCAAGTATAAGCAAGAAAAAATTATGTTCATTTTAAAATTAGTTAATGATGTGAAGGGTGCAGACATTGTTTGTTGTAAGTGTAAGGTGGTGTAGTGAGTATTTAAAGTAGTCTTACCTAATTTAGGTATACTATATTTAATATTCGGCTATACATTTTGTTGATGCTTTTAAAATCCATTCTTAAGTAAATATAGTAAAGTAAAATTAACTAATTTATTTTAAATTTGTATCTTAGATATAGTTATAGTATTATGTGTTTTATTGTCACTAATTTTATGAAATTTTTGGGAACTATGTAGGTAATAGGATGGATATGTCGATGGCGTAAAATTTGATCAAAATATGATATTTTTTTATAAATTACATGTTTAATTAGTAGGCCGATGCTTTTGCTCTCGGTAAAAATCATACGTTAAAATATATTAACCGTAGAGTAAGTCAAATTGTAATCAAATTTAAAAGTACGCGTACGATGATCCAGATTATGTATAGAGATAACCACAAAGTGAATATTATATAGAATGGATGTTTGTAATATAACTTTATTGTGTTAAAGTCCAGATCCGTTAAGCGGTTTACAGTGATAATTGAAATATAATTATAGTTGGGTGATAATGGAGTTTGTACCAAAACTATTAATAAAAAATTACACTGATAAATTTATTGGTTTTCTAATTGGAGTTTATTTTTAAAAGACAGTTAGGAAATTGAACGGAGGCTTGAAATATTGTGCTTTCGAATCTTGAAATGCCTACAGCTTTTCTAGGCAATACAATTAATCATAAATGCAATTATATGTGAATTTTTTCGTTTACAGACGTACCGTTGCTGGGGTACATTTTGCTCAGTTTTTCTTCAAAAAAATCAACAACAATCCACGGTATGAGAGGCAGATCGGTCGAAAAATGTTCTTATCGCAAATCCTGCAAAATCGTTGTTAAATAGATAATACGCTCCAAATGACTACTTTAGTTGGGAAACTTTGGAAGTCACAGTAAAGGGAGTTCTCGTCGATGATCTGAAGAACTTTTAATACAAGCCCGCACCCACAGTAGAAGTTGTGTTGGATCCTCAATAATTTTCTAAATTCGTGAAAAAACGAGAAAATTTGAGATTGTGGAACGACCTCTGATGAAAACTCATTTTGAATCTTAGAAATCTACAGTTCATATTGAAAATAAACAGTGAATGATGAAAGGTAATTTTCTCAGTTCGTCTATTGAACTAGATTTGCTACAAGTTCTTTACTCCTGATAGCAATTCTTTGAATCGCAACCATGATTTATTGGATTTAATTAGAAATCTAGCATCGATAGTAAGTTACTACTGTTTAATTAATTATGGTCAAATATGGGTGGTATTCGGTTTATTTTGGTGAATTTTTGGATAGTGACCAACTCGATTGTTTTGAGTGCAATTCTGGAAAATTATCACGTTGAACTGAGCTTGACTGATTTAAATGTGTGGATCCGAAGTTGAAAATGTATGTTGTAAATTAATTGTCGAATGCTAGACAAATTGTATAACAGTGAGTCAAACAGTTTTGTATATATGTACGTACTCATAGCATTCCGTGAAAGTTCAATATTTCTAGTAGTAACCATAGCTTTTGCTTTTATAAATTATGGATAAGTTCTACTTAAAACTTTAACACTTTAATGGCCGCTCACACAGTATGTGTGTGATGCTATCGCCGAAAAAAAACAATAAATAAATAAATTTGTATTTATATAACGTTTTTTTAAATTGGTTCTTTAAACATAATGCCGGCCCCTGGTGAATTTTAACTGCGCAGACGTGTGCGGCCCTTAAATTGTTAATAATTTGAAACTTTCACAAAGCTTATCTTTAGGTTACCTTTACCATGTAACGATTAATTTAAAATACCCAAATCTACCACGCCTACTAGATTTTTCGACTTCGGTTAAGAAAAGGAATTGAAAAATGAACCAGTTCCAAGCACGATTAATTTTGGAATTCCGGTATTCCTTTGATAATTTGGTCGAAATCAGATAATATATGGCTGAGTTCCTTTCAGCCCCGTCAATATCAGGTATTTTTGTTATTTTATCCTGATTTGCTGAATTAATTATTTTGTTCCGGTTGAATCACATCATCACCACACTTCATTCGTTTTCACTCGATTCATGGCCAAGAAAAAGATAAGATACAAGCAACATTTAAGAAGAGTTCCGGTCGGAATAACATTTTTCTTAACAAATTATGATGAAATCTCTTCTTTTCATTTAATATTTAAAAAATGCTTAAAAAAATAAAGCAAACTCTTATGTATCAATGTAAGCCAGTTCAGTAGACTTAATTGAACATTAATCAGGTTTTCCATTTAATTATATGTTCTAACTAAAAAGAAAAGGAAAATTTATGGAAATGCTGTAAATTGAATGAATTGCAAATTCAGCTAAACTGTATGCGGCATCAAGCATCAAAGCTAGGTTCATAATTACCTTTTCCCACCAACACTAATTTGTGTGTACGTTAGGAATTACAGGTATTTACCAAACACCGCATAAGAATTACGGTTGACGGTCTTTTATCGTAAACAATTTATCGTGTTTCAATTTAACGTGAACATTTAACCGTAGAACAGTTTTCTCGTAGACACAATTTACCGTGTACACAATTTATCGTGTGGACAATTTATCGTATTAAAGTTTATCGTTAGTTTGTAAAATTGACGATATAATAAAATGATTTGTAAATAAAAATTAAAGTGTCTTCTGTTTATAAAATTTTATTGAATTCGGCCATTCCCATTTTAATTGATTAATAAATTAAGATGGGATTTTGTAAGTTGGATGGAAATGGGATTTGTTAATGAGTTTTGGAAGAAGTTCTAGAATATGGCCACCTGGGACAGAACTCGGTAATTTATTAACCGATTATGATAGGATTGGGTATGTTGAATGGAAATAGGATTCTTAAATGAATTTTCGAAGAAGTTCTGGAATATGGCCACCTGGGACGGAACTCGGTAGTTTATTAATCGATTATGAAGGGATTGGTTATTTTCGATAGAAATGGGATTCTTTAATGATTTTTGGAAGAAGTTCTGGAATATGGCCATCTGGGATGGAACTCGGCCATATCTTAACCGATTATGATGAAGTTGGATATTGTGAATTGAAATGAGATTCTGTAATGATTTTTGGAAGAAAAGTGACCACCTAGAAAGGATCTCGGGTTATAGCCGCATTTTGATTGGACGATAGTCAATGATAAATTGCTATACTCGCATTTGGACGAAAAATGCGAATTTTTTTTTTATTTTTTCTAATAAATTTTATAGTAAAATGTATAACCATCGATGAAGTTTCGTATCCAACTCCCAGACCATCTAAACTCGTGTAATATAACTACGTCCAGAGTGCAAATTTACGATTTGTTCGAAAGGTTCTGGAGATCTCAAGTCTTAAAAGGCTTAGTATGTTCCATATTCCCTTGTACATTTTCTGAAGTCGTTCTTATTATCAAAACGTCAATTTTATCCGGGCACTCTGGATAAATCCTGATAAATTGATAAATCCTGAAGCGTCTGTTCCTTATGTAAGATCACCATGTTCCGTGGCGCAGGAAATGAAATACCCAATACCGGGGCTCTCGGGAGTGAGCAAGCGGACTCCCAATTGTCGAGATTCAGTGACCGCAGTGATAAATTTTTGCAACGCTTAGTTACAACACCATATGAAGGTACAAACATTACCTGTGAGGTTGTGAGTCTGGTGGGTGATTCATTCTGTAAGGCTGACGGAAGTACATACACCGTTGTGGAATTGAACAATCTTAAGTAGTAGTATGATTATCACCTGGGATAAGATCGCCTATAAAACTGTTCACTGCAAGTACTGTCAAAGTATCAAATTCAACTTTAATGTTGAATATGAAGCCACAAATGGCATAAATTTTGTATTACATTATACTAAAATTGCAATTTGTGGCATATGTCAATTGCAGATAAGTGCTAGAGCAGTGCAATCCATTGTAGCGGAGAGTGAGAACAATCTTTCACACCAAAAAAGGTTGTGCAGAGCACCATACTCGAAGTTTCGAAACCGTAATGTACCTAAAACAGCTACAAACATTCCAGTTATGGAAAGTGTTGATTTTTATTCAGTTAAAATTTGAAAAATCAAAAATATTCAAGATTTGGGAGCTTTCTAATGCAAATAGGTGGCAGCACTACAAGAATTAAACAATAATCTTACTAAACGATTAAAAGTCCATATCAATCTATATAAGGAAATTATTGTTAAGAATAGTATTTTGAATGGTAAATTAAATGATATGAAAAAAACTATTCTCTCTCACGATCTTTATCAGCCTTCTCGAATGCAAGGCGGATTATCATGCGTACAAAAGCACCATTATTTTATAATATTATAAAAGGTTCTTCCACCTCAAGCAAATATCAACAGCGAGGAATTATTTAAAATATTGCATTCAACTAAATCTAGAGTACAACACGAAGATGTGAAAGAAATTTTAAAAATTACGCTAAAGCCAAAAGAAGAAAGAGATCCGCAACTAATGTTAATTACTCCATACACAATTATGAAATATTTCACCGCATAAGGAAAGTGGTGGTTACTGGAAGTTTCGTATTTTGAAATTCTGCCACATTGCGTTTCGACCTGGATTGCAGGTGAACGAGGCGACATATTGAAGCAAACTAAACGTTGATCACTCATAATTACATTGATAATTCAAAATAAACGAAACATTCGGAATCTGTAACTATACATTTTATCCGTACAAAAAAAGTAATACTAACTTTTCCAGGTAGCCACTTTTCTTCCAAAAACCATTAAAGAATCCCATTTCCATCCAACATACCCAATTCCATCATAATCGGATAATAAATTACCGAGTTCCATCCTAGGTGGCCATATTTCAGAACTTCTTCCAAAAATCATTTAAGAATCCTATTTCCATCCAATATACCCAATCCCATCATAATCGGTTAAGAAACAAGACTGTTATACGATAAATTTTGTCCACAATAAACTGTTGTACGATAAATTGTTTCCACGATAAATTGTTTCCACGATCATTTGTTCTACGATAAATTGTTGCAAAATAAATTGTTCTACGATAAATTGTTTCACGATAAACTGTTCTATGATAAATTGTTCTACGATAAATTGCTCACGATAAATTGTTCATGATAAACTGACAGTAAATCAAGAATTACATTTTTTATTTCAGTCAGTGTTGTGGCAACCATGCTGTAAAAATTCTGCGCAATAATTAAGAATGCAGGACAATTAGATTTCATCATATTCGTTTCTTAAACTAAAATTTCTCTATTTTGCTCGGCAAATTTACATTAGAATCCCAAATCCGTCATACAAATGGAACTTCAGTGTAACCGGGGGCATAATCGGAAATTTAATCTCATTTAATTTTCAAATCTTAATTACGATCGGTAAATTGGGGAATTTTTATCGCTGAATTGTACAAGAAATGGTGGATAATCAATTAATTTTAGTGGAATTTTAATTGCGTAATTTGTTGGTTTTAGTTAAATTTAAACCTTAATCACATAAAGTTACACAAGTCTACAATTAGGCTATTCGACAAAACTCTAATCAAAGACTTTCAAATAATTCAGTCTTCACAAAATGAGTCATGAATTGGACCGCAGTCAAAGTCAGTTTTAAAAAAGGGCCGGACGCTTGATTTTATGCAATAAGTTTCAATGAATAAGGTATATTTTATGGAATGCCAATAGTACGTTCTTGATAAGGGGGTATGAGAAGCAATCGATCGCGGGAGTCCATATAAATAATGGCCCTAATGATCAAAATTCATCATTGTTCATCATTGAATAAATTTCATCTTTGTGAAACTATAGCAACAAACTATAAAGAACGTTGTTTAGATTGCTCACCCCCCAAAGGTTGAATTATTCGCATGGAAAGTGCATCTAAAAATTTACTCACTCGTCAATGTTTTAAAATTTATTGAAGAGATTTTTCTGTGCAACTTATTGCTACACACTTTTTGTGTGCGACGGCAAAAGAGATTGAATGTTAATTGTAAACCTTGATAAGTCACGGTGCCTTTCGCAATTCGAGCCTTTGGGCTCAGATTTGGTTCACCATTATCTTGGCCTCCAACTTTTCGGCACCAATCTTTACAATTTTTGACATTATACACCACCAACCAAACCGTAGAAAACTGTAGTTTTGATTTAGAATCGGACTGTACAATTATAATTTTCATTGGGATTTGTTCGAATGATTGAGCCTTTCAATCTAACCTTTCATTGAGTCCCGTAAATGTTGAATCTTTGGTCTGTTACAAGGAGCTACTTTAAAGTGGTAGTGGATATTTTCCTTTTTCGTTACTGATATTGTAAATCATGGATTCCTAAGCTTTTTTAGTATCATACTTATTTTGAATAAACAATTTTACGAGATCCCGAACCTTTGTACTTAATAAAAATTTGTGCCACATGGCTTTGCGATTCATTATAGTGGTCCAGTGAAGCACGTGTTTTCAAAGTTATAAATGATAGTTTATAATAACACGTTTATAAAACGGGTCGCCTAACCACCATTGTACGCGTTAAATTTTAAATTTGCAGATGAGCTTAGTTTTAAAAGGAAATATTTTTCTCTGATGTGACACATTTTAACTTAACTGGGCGATGAGGTGATTATTAAAACCATTTTTGCCTCTATCTGAAAAGGATCAAGGTTGGACTGTTACGCAGTTGAACATAGTTGAACATTCTTGCGCGAAATTGCAGATATGTGGGAGACACGTTGGCTTTACGTGAAAATATTTTAGGTTGCATTATATATGTACATTGGTTCCGTGTGTGAAATGGTCACCAACTTCTTGAAATTTAACACCATTGGATTTTTTGAGTATTTACGCTAAAAGTAAAGTCTACGTTATGAAACCCGAAACGTCGGTGCAGCTAAAACCAACATACTTGTTAAACTTAAAATACAGAACTGAAGTTGCACCATTCTTGCAAGGTGCAGAGATAAATAAAAGGGATACCAGCATAGCAATAAAAATAGTTTAATGTGATTTATTGGAAAATCCAAGCTTGGCCAATTGCATTGTTAGAACAGAATTAACGATTACAAAAATTAAAATAAGCGCCACTCGTGATTTTAGTGATAATTAAAATAATTATGAAACTTTAATAATAATAATTATAAAGTTTGTGGGACCTAAATGTCAATCCAATATTTTAGCGATAGACTTAGAATAACCTATACATTTAACCATGTAAACATAATATTCTTGACAATAGTCGGATAGACTAAAGGGTCTGAATTTTTTGGATCTTTTAATCAAGTTGGTCGGGAAAGAGATGGACCGGCACAGACCGGTTTATTTGAAATGGGGTTATATTAAGAAGTGGCTATGTTAGGAGGTTTGCCGACTTGTTATTACAACAAGATACGGATAGGATGTTTTAAAGGATTGATGTTTTCAATTACGTTTCACTATTGGTGGCTAGTATCCGAGCTTGTCCATTTTTAATTGAAATATTACGAAAATCGGCTTATTTATTACAATCGAATTTCACGAAAGGAATTGCTAAAGAATATTGATAAGTTATACCTTTAATATTTGTTTGGGTTTGCATAAGAACTATAGAAATTCGCCACTAATTTATACAGTTTATAAACTCTGATTTTCTTCTTTCTTATTTTGAGGCCCTAGCCTCCGATGTAGCTCAACATAAAACAATGCGTACTTAGTTTTGCTGAGATAGTCGAATTTAAATGTTACAGTTATTTAGAAAGCTATAATCTATCAAGCTTATTTTAGGCTAGATGGTTTTTCTAAATGTTATGATCTTCAACTCTAACGTTTAATTCTGCGTAGTAATTATTATTTAAAATTTTACTTCAAATTGGATAGTACTTATAATTATCTTAATCCTTGCTTCCCTCAAAAAAGTCCAACAGAGTCAAATCGCAGCTACATGGTGGCCAATTCACCGATAAGGGCGGCTCCTTGCTCATTTTTGAAAAAATGGACCAATCATACCGCCGGTCCGAAATCGACACCAAACATTCAGTCGTTGTGGATGCATCGGCTTCCCCATGGCTACATGTGGATTTTCTTAGCCCCAAATGCGACAATTTTGCTTGGTGGCGTAGCCTCCGAAGTGGAAATGAGCTTCGTTGAAAAATATGATTCTCCTCATAAAATTCTCATTTTCTAAGCGTTCCATAGCCCAATTACCGAACCAAAAACGTTGCGGATGGTCATTTTGCTTCAGCTTCTGCACTAATTGAACTTTGTACGCCTTTATGCAAACTTCTCATCACTGAACTGCGTGAAATGTGCAAATCTTGAGCACGATGGCGAGTTGATGTTGGCGAGTTGATGCTTAGCCACATTCTGAGCAACAACTCTAATGTTGTTGGCTGGTTTATTGGATAAACACAATCAAGTTTCACGATCTCGCTTCACAAATTGGTCCACAAATTGCCTTGTAGGCATTTCATTTCTACTGAATTTTTCACGTAAATTTCTTACAGTTAGGGTAGAAGACTCACCACTTTGAAAGTAAACTTTCAATATTTCCCAATTTTGTTCAAGCGTAAAGTGACCCATTTCGTAAATTCGCAAACATTAAACTAATTTTCTGTCATAATACGAAATTTCACATGTTAAAATAAAAGAATTAAAATTTTAAATTTACAACACAAATATTGAACTGAGTAAAATACTTTGGTTGACCATTAACCGTAACCACTAACCGTTTATATTTTATCTGATAACTTAAAAAACGATTAAGCAACGAGGTTTACACCCCTATATTCCCTTATTCGTATCACTTCATGCAATGTGACAATAGATCTTCTTAGATAATTTTGTACAAAACACGCAGTGAATACTTAGTTTGGACAAAACCCCATTAGCGACAATGTCAAGTGGAAATGAGCAAGGTCGAAGGCCGGTGAAGCGGCCCAAACGTTGGCCAAACCAGGATTGGCGGCCTGGAAGGTTTTGCTGTGTGTTTGGTGGGATTTGAAGGGAATAATTTACTATGACGTGCTGCACAATAGCCAAACGCTCAATTTAGACCTGTACTGCCAGCAAGCGCCCAGAATTAGCCGTCGTGAGGCGTCGTGTTCCACCAGGACAACGCCAGGCCTCACACGTCCATGATCCGCCAATGGCCCGGGATTTTGTTTGGGAAATTATTATGCATAAACCTTATAGTGCCGACCTGACACCAGGCGATTATCATCTATTTTTGTCCATGGTAAACGAACTTGGTGATGTAAAAATGGCCTCAGAATCTTTGCTAATAGGAACAAGGCATTTTGGAAAAGCGGCATAATGAAATTGCCTTCTAAATGGCAACTAGTTATCAAAAAAAGGTGCATATTTGAACCAAAACGAATGAATGCGCCGATATAAACGTAAAAATAATGCAAAAATCCATTATTTATGCAAAAAAAATATTTTTTACAATATTTTGTTGTGCACTTTTATCACGAGAATTAATTTTAAATTTAAATATAAAGTAAGAATATCGTTTTTCTTTATGTGATAATTTTTATTTTTTATTTTGGACTAGTTTCGAGAGTTCTCTTTTCGTCAGCTATCTCTCTGATATCACTATGGAAAAATGATATGACTATGGGAATATAGGTGAAAATGACAGCTGTGACGGACATTTATAAAACTAAATTAGTTTTACTAACATCATAGTGCAGGTAGTAGTTTTGGCATGAAAGGCGGAGAACAAACAAAAATTGTTTCATAATTATAGACGGACATTTCAATTTTATTTAGGCGAGTAGATTTACTGAAAATTGAATCTGGAAAACTAAACTTAGAACTTGAAATTAGAGTTATAAAATCCATGACATTTCATAGTGTCTAAGTAAAAAATCTTAAAATATTTTGGTTGTCGTGGAGTGAGAATTTTACGCTGTCTTTTACTCTTGTCCGTAGGGATTTTATGACAGATTACGTGTGAGTCGTGTCAAACAATTGTGGTATTTTTGTTTAGTATTGTTTGACATTTTATCATGGTAAAACTTAGCCCGGCACAGTCTCTACAAATTCTTCAGCTGTATTACGAAAATCAGCGTTCTACGAGGAATGTGTTTCGTGCGCTTAGAGCAACGTATGGTTCACATAATCGGCCTCCACATCGAAAAATCTGAAACCCAATTTTCATTATTGGATAATACGCGACCAAATAGACCACATCCAGTGTACGCGATAATCGTGATAAATCGATTCGGCGATGTTCCCAATAGCTTGGCTTGTATGCAACAACTTGGCCTATTTTACGTAAGGATCTTGGTTTAAAAGTATACAAAATTTAACTCGTGCAAGAATTGTAGGCGGCCGATTCTTCCAAATCGTCACCGTTTCAGTCTTTGAGCTCTTGAAAAGCTTAAAGAAAATCCACTGTTTTCGACCAAAATTTTGTTCATCGATGAGGCTCATTTTTGGCTTAATGGCTACGTTAACAAGCAAAATTTGGGCCGTATCTGGACTGAAGAACAACTTAAAGAGATTCAAGAGCTAGCATTATATCCGCAGATGGAATCATGCTGAAATTGAAGCCCGTGATCTCGACGACATTTGGTTCCAACAAGACGGCGTTACTTACCACACAGCCCGTGAAACCATAGCTTTATTGCGAGAACAATTCGGTGAACAGGTAATTTCACGCTTCGGACTAGTAAATTGGCCACCAAGATCATGTGATGTCACACCTTTAGACTTTTTCCGTTGGCGCTACGTAAAGTCCAAAGTCTACATGTATAAGCCGGTTACGATTGAGGAATTAGAAGCCAACATTACTCGTGCCATTATCGAAATACCACTGAAATGCACGAACGCGTCATCGAAAATTGGAACTTCAGAATGTTAGCCGCAGTAATGGGCAACATGTAAAAGAAATAATATTTAAAAATATATGTAAATAATGTTTTTTTATGATAATAATGATTACTCGATAAAATGGATTTTTTTTAAAAGTAACTCAAAATGAATCACTATTACCAGTAAAAAAATTTCATCTACTTTTTCATCGAAATTTTCGCTTTCGAATTTCAAGAAGTCAATAATTCATATTTTCGTTCGGGATGACGTATTTTGGCAGAGTCGTCGTCGATTTTATTCGACTGAATTTCAAGAATATGCGCACTGGGGCCGTATTCTTGAAATCGGTGGAAATTTCCCCAATCGAAATAGTTTTTGCTTTGAAATTCTCTATAGTATGTCTCTATTCCACTAAAAAATATTTACTGTCAGTAAAAACGAAGCGAGATAAAAATATAGATGTCCTAATTAATAGAATGAAACAAAAAAAAATCCAGTATAATTTTACTGACAAAATCGTTTTACATGTAGTGGTGTGGTGCCATAATAAAATGAAAAAAATGCTAACCAGAGTATTTTTTATAGCAACATTATACATTTACATAAATAAAGTATATGACGAGAAATATTTCTCGCACACTAAGATCGTTTTATGGTTGGAAAAATATTATGGTGAACCAACATTATCATTACTTTTATAATATATTTAGTATGTGATTTTACTCGCGAGTAGAAATTTATAAAATATTTTTTATTTCATATTGATGAATTGTAATACACCCAGCGCCATACAAATGTACAATTTGGAATTTAAAGGAACATATTGGAAAAGATATTATTTTCTGCATGGCACAGCTTTGAAATACTGGTTAAAAACAAAATATTAGTAATATTTTATATATTTTCAATAATATTTTTGTGGTCGGATGTTTTAAATCCACTAAACTAAGGGTACCGAATATTTTCTAGGTTTGCCATATGAATGTTGCATATTTTTCAAGTGCTGTTTTTAACAAAAATAAAAAGCTACAAAATAATTTATTTATAAAATTGTTAAATTTTATTAAAGTTAAGCACTAAATCATGTCTAGATTAAAAAATACATTAAAAAACAAAAAACAAAAATTCAATGAAAGGCACCCCAATGAAAAATTAATAGCGAGTGGGCCCGCTCTTGGCTTTGACAACATCCCTAATCCGAGTCGGCATGGAATCGTATAATTTGTTTAAATATTCGGTTGAAATTTCTTCGAACCATGCCTTCTGAATTAACTCTTTCAATTCTTTTACAGTTTTTGGCTGGTATAGCCTAATCTTTTTACCCAAAAATGCCCATACATTTTCAATGATATTCAGGTCAGGACTATTTCCTGGCCATGGTAGTGATTCGATCCCCAAAATTTGTTTAAATTCTGTTACCTAAATGAAAATGGTGTTAAAAATAAACGTTCTTATATTACCAACAACTGCTATATCTTACAAGGCGTGATCTGTGGCTTGGAGCCAAATCATCCTGAAATATTGGATTTTCAATATGTTGCGTCAGATCCTCAATAGTCGGCAAGACGCAGGTTTTAACTATTTGTTTATATTTTGCTCCATTTACACAACCAGAAGAAGAAGAATATGTCTCTTTAGAAGAAGAATATGTCTCATTCCAAATGCTGTTTTGGAACCCCAGACCATAACGTATGGGGAATGTTTTACTGTGGGCTAAACGCATTCCGTTGAATATCTCTCTCCTTTTCGTCGTCGAACTGTCATCCTTCCGTCGGGCCCAAACAAATTAAATTTGGACTCGTCCGAAAACACCACTTTCCGCTAGTCATCGGATGTCAAATTTTCCCGCTCTTTGGCAAATTTAAACCTTGCGCTCTCATTTTTGAGGTAAGAAGCGGTTTTTTCGCCGTTCGTCGAGCGTTCAGATCCAGTTCATTTAACCTCCTCTGGACAGTATGAACAGAAATTGAGCCGTTAGTGGTTGCTAACAAATCTCTTCTTAGCTCAGCAGCCGCATTAAATCTGTTTCTTCGTGATAAACGATTTAATACTCGATCTATGCAATCGGTGGCCTTTCTCTTTTCCCCAGAGCCAGTCTTTCTCGCAATTGTGTTGTTTTCACTATATCGCTTTAAAAAACGTCTTACTCCGGATTCACTACATTTTATAATTTGCGCTATTTTGACGTTTGTGTAATCTTTAGCTCGTAGCTGCAACATTTTTGCTTTTTCGTTAATAGTGAATTTACAACGACCCATTGTAAACTTTACACATTGATTGCTTAATTAGAGCTAACTAATATTTATGTCAATTACCGTTAGAAATTATTTCACAACAATTGAAATAACAAAGAAAAATAAATGAGCGAAAAAAAAACAGAAAATTATTGAAAATTGAGCGAAAAACAAAAACATAGAATTATCAAACGAAAGAAAGTGAAAATAAACCAATTCGTACATTTTTATGGCGCTAGGTGTATCAATCAAACTTAAATTTCTATCAAAAAAAAGAAATTTCCGAAATAAATTTATTTTGTGAAGTTTTTTCGGTTATTTTATGTTCAAAATGTCAAAATTTAACAATAAAATGTTCCCATAAATTTTGTTTTTGTTTCTGTCACTAACTATAGAATGCAATTCTATATAATTTTTCTTTTTCTGATTTTTCAGTAAATTTTACAGACAGTACATTTTGCTTGGTGGAATAAAGGCATATTCAAAATTTTCGCCAGCTACTTTAATTATTTTTTCAAATTGGTTTTCAAGTTTATTAATATTTGTCTCTCTACTAAAGGAATAATTTCGAATCGATTTAAAAAGTTGGAATGTTTCCCTTAGTAGGGGAAACAATTAAGTTTCTTAATTTAAAAATAGAAAAAAATTTAAAAAATTGATTAAAGTAGCCGGTGAAAAATTCGAATAATGCACGATTTACATGTTCCAATTTTTTTCCCAACAAATTTTTTACTGAAAAATAGAGCTGCACGCATATAAAAAATAAGTTACTAGTTAAAAAGAGTCAGCAGTATAAACAAATAAGGCAATGCTATATATTTTTTTATGTCCCATAAATTTTGACAGTTCGAACAGCTTGCGTTTAAATTAGATAATGAACAACTTCGAATTGCAAGTAAAATTAAAATATTTAATTACCGCTCATGTTTGCTCGTTTTGTTTGAATGATGTTTGTGGCTGCTTGATGTTTATTTGAAACTTTTTTAAATTTTTTTTATTTTACTGCTATAAAAATACTCGTAGAAACTATATTTTATGGCAACATTCTCAGTTTTATGCCAACATTTGCTCAAATTAAAAAGAAAAAAATCCAATTTTATTTTCTCTCGCAAACGAAAATCATAATATACTTAACCTTTCATTTTTTACTGGAAAAAAAAATTGGAACATGTAAATCGTGCATAATATAGAGAAAATCAAACCAAATTATATTCCGAGTGGGGAAATTTCCACCGATTTCAAGAATACATTTCCTGGCTGACTTAGTTTGAAAAAACTTCTATTTATTTGTCGCCTCAAAATTGCTAGTGATAAAAATTGTCGTTTGAAGTGACAGTAGTCGCAAGGAAATATTTATGAAGCATCATTCTAAGTTTTAAAAAACAGTCACAACGACTTTATTGAAGAATTATTTTGTAAGTTTCGATTTAATATTCTAGTGACCAAGAAGATTAGTAGTCACATCGCATGAAGCGATACGACTATGGGAATAGAGGTGAAAATGACGGCTGTAGCATCGGAGTGAAGTTTCTGCCAAAATAACAAAATATACACTGTGACCAATAAGTACTTAGAATTGAAAAAACACTCAAATATTGAACTTTCATAATAATATCTGAAATTTTTTAATAAACACAAATATTTTTACACTAAGTAGCAAAGATTTAAGTTTTGAGAAAAGTTTTGAAAGAATTTTATAAAATGAATTTTTTTCCAACAAAACACACTAAGAATCGCACAAAGATGATCGAAGTGGTTCTGAACTGGAAATTGATGTAAGAAACAAATCGTATCTATCCAAAATCTCGGAAATCTCTGAGATTGTTGTTATTCGAGACAGAACATCATTGCGTGTAATAAGAAAATTCTTAAACATTTGAAATTATTTATCTCGGCTCCTACGGATCGCACAGAGATGATCGAAGTAGTTCTGAACTAGTAATTGATGTAAGAAACAATTCTTATTTATCCACATGCTCGGAAATCTCTGAGATTTTTGTAATTCGAGACAGAACATCATTGAGTGTAATATGAAACGTATCGTGTGTGACAAATATTGTAGAAAATAATGTTTTTTCTGATGTCTGACGGCGAAGAAATACGAAAGAATAGCGACGAAATTAGAATTCAAATATTTTCTTTGATTATATATATATGATGAGCATGTGTTTCAAGCATAAGTTTCATATTTCGTTTTGAAAGGTTTTGAACGAAAGGTTTTGATATCATGATATTTGAAAATTCTACAAATAATCAGCAATATTTATAAATTTAAAAAATTTTATATTTCAAAAAATGCTCAAACTCTTTTTTAACAAGATAAGATCACTTAAAATTAGAAATTCTATGAAATATCGAAAAACATTCTAAAAGGATTGGTTTCTAAACAGAAAAATCAAATCAACGGAATCTAATTGCGAACTTACATAGATATTTCCAAATATTTAAGAATTTTCTTATTACACGCAATGATGTTCTGTCTCGAATAACAACAATCTCAGAGATTTCCGAGATTTTGGATAGATACGATTTGTTTCTTACATCAATTTCCAGTTCAGAACCACTTCGATCATCTTTGTGCGATTCTTAGTGTGTTTTGTTGGAAAAAAAATTCATTTTATAAAATTCACTCAAAACTTTTCTCAAAACTTAAATCTTTGCTACTTAGTGTAAAAATATTTGTGTTTATTAAAAAATTTCAAATATTATTATGAATGTTCAATATTTGAGTGTTTTTTCAATTCTAAGTACTTATTATGGGATATTCTAGGTACTTACAATGTATATTTTGTTATTTTGGCAGAAACTTCACTCCGATGGCTGTAGCTGACATTTATAAAACTGAATAAGTTTACTAACATCAGTGCAGAATTTATTTCATAATTATAGACGGACATTTCAATTTTATTTAGGTGTGTAGATTACTGAAAATTGTAATTTAAAACGTGAAATTGGAGTACATTATAAGATCCATGATATTGCAAAAAAATCTTAAAATTTTTTGGCTATAGTAGAATGAGAATTTTACGCTGTCTTTTACTTTTATCTTCGAGAATCGTCCGTTGCCAATGGGATTAAAACAATGCCGGGGTTTACCCACTATGAAAATAAATGTATGTAGTAGTAGAGCTGAATCATTTCTGGTTCTCTATTCTGTGGTTTACCATTATATTTTTGATTTGATACGTTTACGATGAAATATATTATGATGATATAATTTACGATGAAATGGTTTACGATGTTGTGGTTCATATTTTGATGCACACGCTTTTTGAATGAATCATAATCTCAATTTTTAAGTACATAATTTAACATTAGTTTGTGGTCTAATTTCATTTTTATGTGATAATTAAAAACAAAAAATAAAAATGCTAAAAACAAAATATTGTCATAAAATTTTTCTAATAATATAAAAAGAAGATTGTACAATAGGTAATGATAAAGTTATATGTATATAGTTTTTCGTTCTAACATTTAATTAACGTCTAAAGAAAACAAAAAAAAGATTAATTAAATTAATTATTTTTGTGTTAATTTTTTTTTGTACGAATTTTTTTTATTTATGTATGTTGTATGATATTATGTATTAAGATACCATCAAAATCCGAATTCAATTAAAACTATAATTCCTTGGTGGTTATTTTTATGTCTTTTATTTTAACCGGTATTTGTGAAGTTATAGTTTTAATTGATTTAGGATTTCATAGCAGCATAATTATATAATTATTTTGAATTTTCAGTTATAACAATGATTTACATAATTTTAATTATGATATTTTGATAATTTTAACTTTTTAGTTGAGTTTTCACTATTTTCTGTTTTTCTTCTATTAAACTTTTATTTTATTATTATATATAATATTATGAATATTATTTACACAAAACTCACTTAAATTATTTAATTTATTTATAATTTAAAAAAATATTTTTTTTTTGGAATTTTTTTTTATTTAATTTGTTTTTAAATAATAAATTTGATATATAATTTTTTTTTTTAACTTTTTATATTTTTTTTTGGTTAATTTAAATAAAATTTAAATATCGTCACAATCGTTACTATCACCCGAATCAATATTATTATCTAGATTACTATGGTTACTATTATTAATGTTATTATTACTACAATTACCTTTGTAAAATCTATTATTTTGTTCTGTTGGAGCATATAATTTTTTAATACGTTTTATATTATGACTATAGTGATGATTTTTTTTCATAGTTCGACGCCATGTATCACCAAACAACTGTTCTAAATAATACCGTAGTCAGATTTTAGTTACTGTTGGTGCATTAAGTAATCTGAAATTAAAGTAATCATAAAATAATTGTTATTAGCAATAATTTTGGGCGTTATGTTGATATGTATGATATACATATTAGCAAGTTTTGAGTGTTTTAATACATTAGAACCTTTTAAATGAAATCATATGACACTAAATACTTATTATGTAGTAGTGATACATTTACTTACTATATTGTTTTTCGTCGGTGAAATTTTGTCTTCTAAAAGTAATAAGAATTGTACGGTTTTTGATATCATTAATTTTTTTTGCCTATTAAAACTGTCATTAAACACGTTAATAATTAGAATCTAGAATTCATCCTGCACAAAACTCATACAAATAATGATCAAATATCTTCCATTACTTCAAGTAACTACGAGTATATATAAAATTGGCCTTTATTTTAATCATTTTGGCGTAAGGTGCAAATCTTATTTCCCTATAGCATAAAATTACTACAACTTTGTGTCAATTGTTATAAATGGTGAACAATTTAATTTTATAATTTGTTAGTTGGAGATATGGTGGTCTAACCCCCGTCCGAGGTAAGCGTACTGTTCCTAATTAAACACTGATATTAAATCACCTATTTTCGACTAGCTCCGATCCACGGAGGGCGGAAAATAGGCTTAACAATAATAAACATCAATATCAACATACATCTAGGTTTATAAGTATTCAATACACATCTAGTTGAATCATTAGCATTAACTTAACCTAAAACTTAAATTTCAATAAACAATCCCTATAGTTCTCTATCGGCAATTTTCTGAGTTAGTTTTTATAAATTTTTTTGGAAGTTAGGAGTAATCTGTTTTCATTTAAATTTTTTCTATAATATAAAATCCAAATATTTAAAAACAAACAAAACTAGGCACGAGATTATGGATTTAACTTTATTCTTATTTCGATCGAGCGTGCACAACTTCTCCAACTTTAAAAGCTAATAACAAAATATTAAAATAAAATTTTGAGAAAAGGAAAAAAAACTAAGCTCGAGTTTTCCATAATAGTGTTTCATCTGCGCTACGTAGTCAAGCAAAGCGGGAGAACCCATCAGTTCCCACCAATTTTAATTGTCTCAGTACTAAATTTTCTTACCGCTAATAAAAATTCTCGTTAAATCGAAGTGTTCAGACGGGTTTACCCATGTACACAATTTTATTGAATCTACTTGAATTTTTACTATCATACCTTCACGCCGGCGCGTACCACCGGGGGCCCGCATAAACTGTCTCATCGGGCGGCGCGTACCGTTATTATTAACTGATTTTAATGTTTATTTAGTTGGTTTATAATTTGTTTAATTAAATTAATTTTCTTTCTAACTAGTAATAATACATGGTGTAAATTTTCAATTTCAAATAATATAAATAACATATTTTTTCTTGTGGATTAGTTTAAAAAGGTGAGACCTCATATGTGTTACGGCATGGCAAAGGGAAAATAGTTTTTAATTTTTATTTTCGTTTGTAAAGACAAGTAAATCTTTGATGTGATATCCCGCGGCCTTTTAATGTCGATTATTTTTTAGATTGCGTACTGCTGGCGTTATTTTCTATAAAAGAATTTAGCAACCTCAACAATATTTATAGAAGCAGGTTCGGAATTACATGGGAACGTCGCAGGCACGAATATCGATGGGGTTGATCTCTAAATCTTATTCAACGGCTTGCTCATCCACCAATTATGTAAGAAGCCTCCGGCGTGGGCCTATTTTTCGATCGTGCCGTCACCTCATGTAAACCTTTATCGTTTTGGAGTGATCGAGATGTACGGAGTTGTCATGTAATCTGTTTCTAATCAGTATACTGCAAAAGATGCATAGAATAATTTTTGGGTATGAATTTAGCTGAATTGGAATTTTAGCAAATTTTAGTTTTGGTGAAGCTAAATTGGACTGGGTGATCTCTTAGCTGGTTGAGGCCAGGTTTGGTTTAGCTGTAGTGATTGAAAAATCCAGAACTTCATCCAGGATTTATGTTGGAATCCCGGTTCAGCTTAAAATACCAAATTCAAGTTAAGAAATTGCCGAGCACACCTGAATTCCAGAACTTCTTTAAAATCTATTTTTAAATCCCCACCCAAGTCTGTATACAGGATTTGACAATGATTGGTCGGGATATAGTCAAGTTCCATTGTGAGTGGTCGAATTCAAGAACTTCATCAATTAGACACGTTAAAATCCCAATACAAATTGACCTTAGTTTATTAGAATCCTAGCCCAGCTCGATAGGGAAATTGCCTGGTTCCATCGTAATAGCCGAATTATAAAACTTTCGTCAAATTCGGCTTTGTTCACCGAATTTGAGCATGATTTGTTGGAAGATGGCCTAGTTTCAGTGAGCATTATATTAGAATGTCAATCCAGTTCTGCGTTCCATATTTGACAGTAATTAGTTGAGGAATGGTAGAGCTCCATTGAGCATAACCTAAACATATCATGTGCAATATATTTATATATGTACTTGGTAATTAAACGAATATTGTTTCAAAATTAATAAAATATTTGAAATATCCAATTCGGCAGTTAATATTGCATTAAATAACATTAATAGTTTTCCAGAAACCATTGCCTTTGGGATGCTTCACATATTTTTGTATTTTTTGTTGTTGTTGTTGCTATTTTGTGGTTGCCCAATTCGCCGGTTAAATACTAATGATGGATTTTAGAGTAATTTTCAATACAATTCAATTAACCATGGTTTCAGGAAATTTCATTGTAAGTTATGGAGTTGCAGGAGGATTCAATTAATAAATGTTTGTATTATTTAGGAAGCCGGAAATTATTAATTTCTAATTTATTTAATCTACAGATGCTTGTGAATAATGTTTCTTTGAAAGATTAATTGCTGATTATGTAGACTAGAATTATTTTGTCATTGTGTAACTAACTATCAACTTTATCTAGGTGTCTGTAACAGGGCCGATTTAATCAATCATTTTTCTAGAGGAAGCCTAAAATTATTAATTTAGAATTAAATTTCAAGGAATTTCCAGTTGCATGTAAAATAATAATATTTTTTCTTAGGTGGCGGATTTAAATATGCAATTGTTGAAGACCAATACCATCGTTATCCATTTAACCTATTAAACCTTTATTCTTCCTCTAGTAGATTAGTATTATGCTGTCCTTGTGTTACTAACTATCGGCTATACCTAGGTGTCTGTAACCGGGCCGATTCTGTCCCACTTAACCAACCTATCCAATCCTTCGGTTTTGTTATGTGTAAAAAAGAGTGTAGGGTGTGCCTGGCGTCACCCGGGAGCTCCTGTGTAAGAACTTGGTCGTACATTCAGAATCAATCAATCAAACAATCAATTTTGATCATTTTGGCATAAGGAAGGTACTAAATATGCTGTAAATGTGTGGTGATCCTCATATTTAACTCATCGAAAATACTAAATTCAATTAAAAAAAGGTTCCCAGTAGGCAACTACAGGATCATGACTTCCTCCACTTAGATTGACCCAGAATCAACTATGGCGCTAATGAACCAGTGACGATGATGTGTAAGAGTTTCAATAAAATAAAATATTTGTTTGATTTTGTTTAACAGATAATTTTAAAAGTGGTTTGTGGCAATGTTATGTCCCAGTGATTTTATTATTACTACTATTATTTTTATATTTTTAATTTTCAAATCCAAAGCGAATTTATTTTATTTTGTATTTAAATAATTTTCCCAAGTCAAATTTGTAGACTTATTTTATGATAAATAAATAAATTGTGCTTTCCTCTTCAATGTCACCAAGGAATATGACCTAAAGACAAGCACGTGTAATTTATTGTTTTTTCACTTTTATTACAAAATATGAAATTACTATTAATATGTATTCTAAAAAGGTACTCATTCGTATTTTATTCCCATGGCTCAGTATTCTGGTAAACAATAGAAACCAAAAAATACTTCAATTTTTATTTTAATATCTCTTAGTCGTAATCCCTAGAATTGAAATATTTTTAGAATTTGTTCTTTAATATTATATTTTCCACTGAATTACTTAAAATGTGTTCGCCGAGAATTCAACTTTTTTTTACTTATATGTATATGTGTATATGTAACTGTATATGTAACAGAATATGTATATGTATTACATCTGTGATTATTAATAAAACTATTTCTTTAAAAGCCTCAGGGTTTCGTGCCATTGAACAATTAAATAAAAAATTTGTTTTTCGTAAGACAATTTGATTTCGTATCTTTGAATTATATGTTATCGTTACCTTTGATAGTAATATAATAACAAATGGGTTCATTAAATTCTAAATCTCTGGTTTTTCTAAACCAGCCATATTTAGAGAATTAATGCAAATATTGCAAAAATTTAAAATTATTTTTAGTTTTATTATATTGGGAGTATAATTTAGTTTTTTGTAATTTTTTTTGCAGAAAAACATGTTTATTTAAATTTTATTTTAATCAAAAATAAAATTTCAAATTTCGCCTGAAAGATGAAAAAAATAAAACCCAATTTCTAGAAAAAAAAAGAAATAATAATTTAAGTCTAATTTTAAAACTTTCCAAAGGCGGCTACGCTGACGAAATTTGTGCTTATCATAGAAATATGATTTTCATAAATTTTCGTTTATAAACTGAGGAAAAATAAACTAGCCCCTAAAAGATACTATATTAAACAAAAAAAGACGGGAAAGGTTCGTAACCGAACTCTATAAGCATTTTTGTTGTCTATAAAGATGTGATGTGTGATTTGCGTATTTCAAATATCACGCCCACCCACACCCACCTAACCCCCCTTACACCCAGCCCAACCGACCTCAATCCATCAAATTTCAACCGACCCCAATCAACCGCAAACCACCATACCTAAAAATTATTACCACACCCCACCCACTATCCAACCACTAAAACTCATCTCACCCGCATACCCTATACCGCACTATCCATTTCAACACCACCTCCATCCTCACTCCCACACACACACCACACAAACCCTCATCCATCAAAGCCCAATTCCCACACCAAACCCAAAACATCTCATCCCATCCACCCCTTCACCCCCATACCACCACTCCTGCCACCCCCATAATCACACCATCCACACAAACCCACATCCACACGAGATATATTTTTATTCCACATTCACATGCTCTATGAAATCAAAATAGTATAGAAAATAAAAAAAAAATTCTATCAATTTTAAGGAGGGGGGGTTAACTACGTATCTCCGAATGCCGTGAACAAAGAAAAGTCCAAATCAATAGGGCACTTTCCCATGAATTGCTTGAACTTTTAGTGAAAAAATTAAGTTGATATCTCTATCCGTTCTCAAGTTATCGTAGACACAGACGGACAGACGGCAAACCGAAACCATATAGCATTTTTTTTAACAAAAATGCTTAAAAATACAGAGATGCGTTCAATAATATTGTTGTGTTGAACAACAAATTAAACAAAAGAAGTAAAATTTTCTAAGATCCAAGAATAAGCGATTTAGGCAACATATTTCTGTTGCATATTCATTGCCATCCGAAAATATATGGCTAAATTTTTGCTAATCCTGAATTGACCTAATTCCATTGAATAACAAAACCGATGAAGTTGGAACTTCTGATTGGACATTCCTATCAGGTATGTTTATTGCCATCCGAAAAATATATTGGCTGAATTTGTGCTAGTCCAGAATTGGCCTAATTCCGTTGAACAACAAAAACCGTTGAATAAACAATTGAATAATTAATTTATCGTTAATTCACGGTTAATTCAACGGTCTTTGTTGTTCAACGGAATTGGGCCAATTCTGGATTAGCATAAATTCAGCCAATATGTTTTTCGGATGGCAATGATCATTATTAACTTTTGCCACTATATTTTCGAATGAATATGCCACAGTCATATGCCCATATGCTGCCTGAATCACTTATTCTTGGATTTTAGAATATTTTACAATAAGGTATGCAAAGTTTCATTTTGAAATTCCAAAGTTTTTCTGCAGTAACGCACATGTCCCAGATATATCACACTCTTTATAATATGGGCGAACCCAATATTTTTTATTTTCGTTTTAATTTTGGTGTCATTACTCGAATCATGTTCAAAAATGATTCTGGAGATAATATTGCATTCCTCACATTCACTATCACTGAATATTATTTTTAATCGATCGTGTTTATTTAACTTTTCCGTATTTTATTTCACAATTTGCAACTCGATTTTGTCCGTTGTCTAATTTAAAGCTGTTTGAACTGTTAAAATTTATGGGACATACAAAAAAAATTATAGCATCGCCACTTTTGTTTACATATTGCTGACTCTTATTAACTAGTAACTTTTTTATGTGTGTGCCATATATCCGTGTGTGATATCTTTTATTTATTAGAGAGAAACAAAAAAAATTGTCAGTAAAATTTAGTGGCACTATAATAGAGTAACGCGATATTCCATTCTGCGTCTTTTTTTTGCAGAAAAACAAAAAAAAAAATAAATGAAAAATCCGACAACAACAGACTTTTTTTCATAGCAAAATTTTAAGTTTAATATTTTGACAACTACGAAATTATAACCAAAATTAGTTGAAAAATACGCGATTTATATCACACTCCACCAAACATATAAAATGTATGAGCCAAGTGCTCACCATAAAAATATTCCTAAACTAAAATTTGCTAAGTGTGGGAAGTATTTTTCAGTTTGGTTGCCATAAAAACTACTTCACTTTGTATTTTTTATTATTATTTATGGCATCCAAACCACAACAACAACAAAAATAGTATCAAAAGTTTTACTGTTGCGCCGCTCACACACAGGAATTTTTGATTTTATCTGTTTCTGGCTTTCTGCATAAAAAAGCCACAGTAATGGTATTCCGTCTTAAGTGGGGAAAATGTTGCCATAACTCAAACTCGTCAACATTTTTAATACATCTTCAAAAGATAGTATGCGATGAGAAATATTTTTCGCATACTACGACAATTTTATGGTTGAAAAAATATTATAGTTAAATGTCAAGAGAAAAATGAAACGTGGGATTATTTTTTTGTGCCGCTACGTACAAAACGTTCATTGTAGGGTAAAATAAGTTTTAGAAAATGTTGTCCCCCCCCCCCCCCCCCCCCCCCCACCTTCACAATTTTTCACTATTTTGACTATAAATTTTGCTATAAAATAAAAACAAACAAAAGTTGCTGTCTTTTTTCGGTTTTCCAGCATTTTTTACTGAAAAATTTCTTTCATTGTGGAATCCACGCATAATTAAATTTCTGATCGATTTCGCTCATTCTTCTGGTGCTATATAAGAACCGTTCGAAATATAACATAGAATTAGGTAATAAAATTGGCTATATAATACTACGAATATTTCACTTTTATATAGAAAGTGTTAGTTAGAACCGTCATTTGGGATTTTGACATTTTGATTTATGCGAGGAAATAAAATATAATATTTTTATGCATTATCGGAACAATTTCCGAATTGACCCTAAAATTTTTACAATTTGTTTTTATTGTTCTGCTTTTATTTTCACCTGACACATTTCGTTTGTTTCTCGTCATTTGTATGCTTATTTATAATATTTTCAACATGATTTCTAATTAAAATGTATAAACCATTTCGAGTTTGATAGCATCTTTAGAAAAAACGTGGACAAATTTAATTTTATTTTTCAGTTTTAACGTTATTGTTTGAAATGAACCTGTCATTCCGATAGAAAATCTGGTATGATCGTATCTGACAGTTAACCTGATTTGCATTTTAATTTATTTTTTGAATGTTTTTTTTTTCATATTGTGGTAGGATCCAATTTTTATATTCCTCAAATTTCAACCTAAATCAAATTTTGGTATAAATCTTTTACAAGAATACTTTTGAGGTATTTGACTATTTTATGAAATATAATAGATTTCCTACGCGTGCCCTATACTCTAATGTATTATTTACACTCGTATTGCATAATTAAATTGCGATGCTGCATTTTTAGATATTTAGATTAATATTTTATTAGATTCTGTGTTAAAATATTCGTAATGATTGGTCTGGTAAGCAAATTCAATATACGAGTAACAAAATCACATGGTCCGATTCGTACACTATTTGCGCCACAGAAAAAATTACACTGTGCTAGTTGAAAAATGCAACAAGCTGGGCACCCGGGGGGTAAACCTAATTCGAGTATGCTGAATTCAATGGTGCTAGTCCCATTTCAAAGTTAGTCCCCATTTTTGAGATATCACATTCGACATATTTTGGCTCTGAGTCAAAATATACCCTCATTTTCACGTTAATAGCTCTTGAACCATTAAGATTTTCGTTATACTTTCTTCAGCAAAGTTGTTGCGCAGGCCAAGACCAACAACTTTGCCGAACATATCAAAACCGAAAAACCACATCTAATTTTTTTGTGCTTTTCATTTCGACGAAAAACACTGTTTTTATCATTTTTAATCATTTTGTTGAATTTAAATCGAGTAGAATCGATCGAACAAACATCGCATCGACAAATATAGATACAATAGAAACTATTTAAAAGAAAGTCAAATCGATTCAGTTGATTTTATGGTGGTTTTTCCTAAAAAAAAAATTCCTAAAAAATTAACATTTTTCTTCTCTTTGACAAAACAATGGCGTACCGTTGCGATAGTGGATAAAAATCCTGGATTTTTCAATCCCATCGTTTTAATCAATTACATCACGTAAATTATCACTTTGGACGGCAGTCCAAACGAGTGACGAAAGCGCACCTACTGTGCTGGAAGTCGAACTCGCATATACCAGTTCGACTTCCAAAAAATTAGTTTTTCAGGTACAACTGCCACAAAAAGGGCCCTAATTATTTTTTAACTAGCAAATTATGATTATAGACGTCAATACCAATTCAACGACACCTCAAACGTTCAAAACGGATGATTTTGACCAAAGTTATGACATTTGAAACAATTTCTGTGACGTCACGATATAATCTTGCTTTGGTATATATGTTTGTTTGTTTGTCCGTACTTCTTTCATTTGATCTCATATTTTCAGGGTTTGTAGTACTTGAAAAACTAAGCAACTTGTTGGCCGCGTCCAGCTTCTGAAACGCCAATTTTGGCCATTTTAGTCACGCCCACAGCGCTGAACTTATTTGACATACCCCGGACATATGCATATCGTTAGAAAGGTATTGACAGCTATCAAATAGCATATAAAAAAATTCAAAACATTAAGGTTGAAGGTCATTTTGGCCAAAAAACTGAAAAATGCCAAATCGGCCGGCCACATTCGGCCTAATCGCTAAAAAATTAGCCCAAAACTTTTGGTTCATATTTTCAGGATTATTAGCCAAAAGCCTCACCAACAATATGACATCAACCGTTTGTCCCAGAAAACTCGTATAATTTAGATATTGACCTCCACAACTTAAAAGCCACCTTAATTTTTTGCAAAATTTCATTTTTTGGCTCAAATGCACCCTAATATCGGTTCGTTGCGATACATAATGATTGTGAATCAACGTATTACAATGAAACAACGTCATATTATTATCATTGCTACGAGCATTTTTACTAGTGACCCTTTTTCATAAAAAAAATAAATGAAAAAACTGATAAATTGATGTGATCGAAAAAATCATGCCAAAAACATTGAACATTTGACAGTCTCCTTGCATAACATCGATATTTTTTTAATCTTTATGATGATTTCTTTAAAAAATAGATCTTAACTCCCCTCCCATCGCATGAAGATGGATTATCAGCGAGCTGGTAGCTACCATTAATTTTTGTTTCCAACTAACACATTAAAATATGCATATTTTATTGTATTGTTTAAGGAATCAAAAATGAATTGCTATCGAGTGTGTGTGAACTGTTTTGTCTGACAACAATAAAACGAATCGCAATTCAATTCATTTTCAATTTGCCGTGACAAAATCATTGATATCAAATAAAAAAACCCTTAACGAGGTAAATGTTCGAGTGACGAAAGCCGAATTCAATTCACAAAATTTCTGATATCAAATTTGTGCCGAAAAAAACAATTGCATTCGATTTGTCAACGATTTTTCGGAATGTTCAACAACTTCGCGCTGAATGCACTAGCGTTCCAAAAAATCGTTGACAAATCGAATGCAATTTGATATCAGAAAACAAATGAAACAAATGAAAAACATGAAATATGAAACAAATTTGATATCAGAAATTTTGTGAATTGAATTCGGCTTTCATCACTCGAACATTTACCTCGTACAACAGACACGCCACTTTGCATACAAAAAAATTGAAAAATAATCTGGGATAGAAAAATCCGAGATTTTTATCCGTCGTATGTTTCTGTGATTGAATGGCGCAGTGACATTTGATGGTTGATATATTGATGCAGATGTTTCTTAATTTACGTGTATAATTTACGTAATGTAATTGGTTAAAACGATGGCATGGAAAATCCAGAATTTTTATCCACTATCGCAACGGCACGCCATTGTTTTGTCAAAGAGAAGAAAAATGTTAATTTTTTAGGAATTTTTTTTTTAGGAAAAATCACCATAACATCAATTGAATCGATTTAACTTTCTTTTAAATAGTTTCTATTGTATCTATATTTGTCGATGCGATGTTTATTCGATCGATTCTACTCGATTTAAATACAACAAAATGATAAAAAATGATAAAAACAGTGTTTTTCGTCGAAATGAAAAGCACAAAAAAATTAGATGTGGTTTTTCAGTCTTGATATGCTCGGCAAAGTTGTTGGTCTTGACCTGCGCAACAACTTTGCTGAAGAAAGCATAACGAAAATCTTAATGGTTCAAGAGCTATCAACGTGAAAATGAGGGTATATTTTGACTCAGAGCCAAAACATGTCGAATGCGATATCTCAAAAATGGGGACTAACTTTGAAATGGGACTAGCACCGTTGAATTCAGCATACTCGAATTAGGTTTACCCCCCGGGTGCCCAGCTTGTTGCGAAAAAAAAGTTCGCAATTCAAGCACAGTGTTATTAGTTCTGTGTTAATCTTACTAACATCGACAGACACCACAGCCCGTCAGATGTGAACATACATATATAGGATAAAAAAATCAACGACAACACCACAATGAAACAGAGACGAGATGACACTAGAATAAATAAAAATCTTAAACCATAATATGATTTACATGACTATCACCACCTCGTCCTCCCGCAAAACCTAATCAAATCAAATATCGTAGTAAAATCGTTTTAATTAAATTTGTGTCTTGCTTTTTAATTGCTGGTGTTTTTGGGTGATTTCAAGTGGGGTGTATGTTATGTTATATATTGTACATACAGATAAGATAGTTTTACATATTGCTAGCAAAGCAGAATTTTTTTGTTTGTGTTATACTCGTAGCTTGACATTAAAGAGAATATTAAAACATTAAAGCTACGCAATTTGAGATGATCTGTACTTTCAAGGAAGGTTAATGCCAGGTTTGATGAACTAGTCTAGTTATGTATTATTGGTTTTCTTTAATTAAAAATGAAAATTTAATTAGTTTGTGTGACAGTATATTGCTAGATTTGTAACTTCGGCAGTATTTTCCACCTTCTAGTTTAGATAAAGGAAGAGCATATTGAAAATGTAAATCGTTTTGAATTAAATTCTAAATCATATTTCTTGCATTTAGCTTTAGTATTTTATTTGCCGTGTAATACAATAATTGTTCTGTCTAGTTCTTCAGTGTGAATTCCTGAATCGAATGCCGATTAATGTTTGAATGAATATTTTATTTAATTAGGAAGTACAAGTCTACCGGACAAGTGGTGCAGTGGTTAAAGCTTCGGCACTTGGACCGGGAGGTACTGGGTTCGAATCCCATCAGAGGCTGGTTGCAAAGCGAATTTTCGTCATCGATTACGATCGGTAATGTTAATAAACACAACTAAGACCCTCTGTTGGAGTGCAGAATTCAGCGCCGACCCACCGTCCATGTCAGTTTACAGGTTGACATGGAGCTTGCAATGTGCAGGTGGTATACTGTAATTGTGTGAATGGGTGGTCTGTGCGTGAATGAAAAGGGGGTATTAATTGACCTTCAAAGGACATTAAATCCACTGGACAATTAATACTTCCTTTTATAAAAAAAAAAAAAAAAAAAAAACGGCATATTTATTCAAAAACAAAAGAAATTTTACTCATATGAGGTTATGAATGATTAAAAACTACTTCATTGGTTTTATTGAATGAGGACTTAAATGATAGGAAATTAACTATATGAGAAAAATGCTTGAAAAGAGAACATTGATGAATTTAGAAAATGATGACGAAAAAGAGGTATTCGATACTCCTATCATGAAATAAAATTTGAATAATCGACCATTTTGAAGCTCTACAAAGCTTGGGTTACTCCGTTACTAAAACATAATATATTTGATAAACAAAATCTTAGAATATTAACACTTTTTAATGATTCATTTCTATTATCTATTTTTATCTATGTTTGTTATATTGTTATATTGTGCTCCAATCAGAAAAAATTTAGTTCCAACTTATGCCACTTGAGGGCACAGATGTTAAGATATAACGGTCTTTCAAGAAGCTTTTCAATCTGTTTTGTCTATTTAAGCCTTTAGGAGGCTTCAATCTTGAAAAAGGGTTTCCACATTTTCTAGCCTTTTAAACAAGCGAAATATTTTTTTTAAATCCCTGTTTGGGGCCGAAACCCCGGTCTTTTAAACAAGCCAAACAATTTATAGAAATTTCGTTGCAGTTGATTCGGAATAATCATAATGAACTGTAGAGATTCCGAATTTTTCTGAAATAAGGTTTTTTTAAAATCAAAACTCATCATTTGCGGTAAACTTTAAAAAATCATTTGAACAAACTTTGTCTGAAACTCAATCCTTTTATTTTTAATTGTTTTTTCGTAAATGGTATGTGCTTTTCAAAATATTTGCAAAAAATCCAAAAAGCTTTAATGGAATCTACCACTTTCGGTGAATCGATTTCGGCCAAAAATAACTGGGATCTACCAATTTAACAAAAACGTTTAAATTTCGTCCCGATTATTCAATTTATTAGGATGTATACGTACAGGGGCCGAATTTTTTGTTGAAAACGTTTTTTTGTCAAAAATCGTAATTTCCTCTTAAATTTTTGAAAACTGAGCTGGACCGAATTATTTCAAAATTAATTTAGAATGTATTAATCCAAGTTGTTTTTCTCGAAAATGATATATTTTTCAAAATATTAAAAAAAAAAATAGAAAGAATGCAGGCTGCCAGTTCCAGTGGACCAATTCCAGCCAAAAATCATTGGAATTTTTCAATCTATGAGGTAGGGTTAAGCAAGAAATTTCATCTCGATCAGTTAACCGCTGTAGGCTGTAGAAATCAACATACATTTAGTAGGCAGACGACACAGAAATTTTTTGAAAACTAAATACTTTTTTGACTTCGGTTGTATGTGCAAAAACCTTGATGTCCTGCTACGTAAAAGACTGCCTTTTAGAAATTTAGATATCAGCTGTATCTTTAAGCACTCTATATAACAGGCGTGGCGTGTCCATTAATTTTTTTGAGGGTACTATTTTTCCAAACAATATTTTTTCTCGATCTACTTTTTGAAGTCCAAAGTATTATTAAGGTGCATTCAAGTATGCTGATCATTTTATTCTCGATTTTGAAGGGTATTCTCAGTTAATTAAATTAGCCAAAATTTAAAAAAATTGACCAGTCGATCGCGATCGAACTTATAGACACCTCTGCTATATAGGCTGCAGAGAGTATAAAATTTTGTTGAGTATCTTCTTAATTTTCTTAATTAAGTATGTCCCACATAACAAAATAAACAAGTATTAGTAAATACACTGTTAAAAAAATTCTTAAAAGAATTTTGAGTGAAAACTAGAAAATAAGCTAAAAAAAATTATTTTACATTCTTCTAGTTTAGAAGATAATATTTCAATATCTCTGGGGTATAGAAAATGTGTGTACAAAGCCACTATGTGAATCTTAGATGATAAGACGTAAACCAGAAGACAAATAAGACAATCAAGGTAGCTGATGAACATTTCCATAAAAATGGGATACTTCTGAAGTTTGTTCTGGTAAATTATGTCAATTCGTTCGGTATTTGTAGTTTTAGTTTAAATAAAACACTCATTTGCTTCACTCAAAATTCACTCGTGTCTAAGATATTTTGAGTGACAATTTTAAGTGATATTTTAAAATTGTTTTCCTGAAAAATTTAAAATTATGGATTTTGCCTCTCTTACAGCAAATGAGCGAAACACTAAAATTGTCCAGTTTGTCGGAAAATTCCACTATGTGTGAATATTAGCTTTAGGTTGACTCAATCAAAAGCCATTTCCATATCTAGGGGATAGGTATATTTTTTCGCTCTCGCAAATCTAATCCATTTTATTGGTTTGAGTATTAGACACAAACAAACAAGTCTAAAGCCATTTCAAAAAAGAGAAAGGAGTCAATTGTTTGTGTAAGCCTAAGCCAAATATTATTTTATAATGAAAACTTCCAACAAACTCTACGATATCCAGAACTTAACTAAACAAACTTCGCAATCGTCAACATTTTTTTCTTGCCGGAGGTGGAGGATATCATGCGAGTCCGGTTCCAGAGAAATTTTATTTTTTGTTGTGGACCGTATTCAAATGAGGCTATATTGCTTAACTTTTTATCAATGCTGGTCGACATCATGACGCGTCAAGTTCAAAGGTCATATATTCAGGCACTCATAGGTTCCAGAGAATTATTAATTTTCTCTTCCTTTTTTATTTTATTTCTCGTCTTTATTTCCGGAATTATTATTTTTTTCAATTTTATATAAAAAGAATTGTTATAATATTATTTTCCATAATATTGTGGAGCAGTAAATGTAGCGTCTGCCAAAATACGGAACATTACGAAATCAACTTGAAAATGGAAAAAAGAGAAAATAATTTCAAGAAGAAAAACACGGGGAACTGTTTTAGGAATGTTACAAGAAGTTCGCACTCCATATGAATGAGCGCTCATATGCTCAAGCTGGGATGAGTGATTCTCAAAATTATTCAAATTTTTAACAGCGCTTGTGCACATCATGACATTCAAGTTGAAAATTCAAATTTTTATCAAAAGAACAAATTATTATTTTTTTTATTGGGTATTTTCTTAAAATTTTATACTGTGAGCCATATGCAAATCAAGATTAAAGTCAAATTTTTAGGCACCCTCAGGTTCGAGAGATTTACTAATTTTTTTATAGGGTATTTTGATAAAATTTCATATAGTGGACCTACATATATCGCAAATGAGCCTATAGCGCAAATCCTAACATAAGGCTGATACGCAAATTTTTATCAGAGCTGGTGGTCATCATGACGAATCAAGGTCCAAAGTCAAATCTTTAGCGACTCTATAGGCTCAGAGAATTATTAATTTTCTTAAAATTTCATATGCAAATTCCAATATGGCGCAAATATCGACGTACGTGGTTATTGATTTTTTATTATATAATTGTTTTAGTTGTCCGCCTCGTGTTTTAATTGAAATTGTCGCAGGATTATTTAAAAATCCCGGGATGGGATGAAATTAGTATTGCCTGATGAACATTTTTATTTTTCTTGGAATGAAAAACGGGTTTAGGTAACGTATTGGAAGTTTTTACGAACCGTTTGCGACTTATTTCAATGTAGTGTTATTACCTGTATAAGACGAAACCTTAGTTAAACTCGAGGAATTTAAACAAAAAATGGTACAAATTATAGAATTAACACGTTGAACGCCATGGGGGTCATCGGTGACCGGCACTGAGTTTGTTCGAAGCGCCACGGGGGTCACCGGTGACCGGCGAAGCCAAGATTATTAGAAACACATGGGAGTCATTGGTGACTTCAATGAATTAAATGCGTCACGAATGATTACAAAAATTAACTGTTATGTTGTAAATAATATTTCATCAAAATATACAACACATACTGATAAATTCATTTTGGCCAGATGGGCAAGCCATATAAAATTAGCGTGACATTCAACGTGTTAAACAAAAAAAAACATAACTATCGTTATGTTTTGATTGTGAAATGATTTAATTAGTCATATTATGTATTTAATATAATAAATAATTAATATTTAATTAATATGACCAAAAATACTCTAATTAAGATGGTACCCAGATAAACCACAAGTCATTGTGTATCGTCAGCGTACCTCACCTTTGCTCCTTTTATTTTCATAATTATAACGGAAAAGTCCGAAAATGGAAATTCTCTGGAACAGGTTACAGATTACGTGAAGCGAATGCAATAGATTAAAGCTGTTCTACTTCACAAAATACTTCACATGTCTATGCGGATCGTCAGTGTGCCATTTCTGGCCCGTTCACTTTATCATAATTATAGAACGAAAAAAATCCGAAAATGGAAATTCTGTGGAGCGAATCTTGGAGATTTTGCCTCATAGTCACATATATAATGCAATAGATTAAAGCTGCCCTAATTCACAAAATACGCCACATATCTATGTGGATCGACAGAGTGCCCCATTTTGGCCCGTTCATTTTGTCATAATGGGAACGGAAAATTCCGAAAATGGAAATTTTGTAATGTGGGTCCTGGAGATTTTCGCAAATAGCCACATATTTAATGCAATAGATTAAAGTTGCCCTACTTCACAAAATACACCACATTTCTATGCGAATTGTCAGAATGCCCTATTTTGGCCCGTTCATTTTATCATAATTAGAACGAAAAAGCCCGAAAATAGAAATTCTGTGGAGCGAATCCTGCAGATTTTGGCACATAGTTGCATACATAGTGCAATATATTCAAGCTATTCCACTTCACAAAAATACGCCACATGTCTATGCAGATCGTGCGGACCATGAAAGTCTTGTAATGAAAACCTAAGTCTAGATATATCAAGTAATATGATCAAGCATACCTGTATTTAATTATAATTACAATGGGTTCAGTCTCGGAACAAACAATATTTCATATCCGAAAAAACTCCTGGGATTACTGATGCATTACTATATTTAATTTGGGAATGTGTTCTTAATACTTATTGTATAGAGAAATACGTTCCATAAAAAATCTCATATAAAAACTAGCAATTATAAATTATAATACAAAACCAGGTCATTATAAAAACCTTGACAATTTAAAACGAAACATTTTTTTTCGAAATTGGACCGCTTTCATCTATTGCACGTTTTCCGAAAACAGATTTCCGTTTCCGGATTTTTCCGCCTAGGCATGTGACATATTTTGTCAAAATTGGGCTCTACAAAATTTCAATTTACGGACTTAATTGAGATAGATAATGAGACACATCATCACCATCGACGTCAAGCAACCGTTGCTTAAGTTTACACAACTTTGAGTAACCGCCGGACTTGGCTAAGATTCAATAAATTTATCAATCATTAATCTGAAAAAGTTATTTGGTATTGTATTGTAACCTCAATTAGGCTAATCCCTACATATGATTCAGCGCCTGCGAAAAAACATAAAATAACCGGGTTTTTGTCTTACATATTATGTATAGGTTTCGGACTATTTCATTATAATTTTCAAATAATATTCGGGCCACAAAGAGGCGCCCTGACTATCCCGATAAACATGTGACACATTTCTACGAAATTGAACATATTTTACCTATTGAACTTTGTAAGTGGCTATGTGCCAAAACATCAAGGTTTCGCTCCATAGAATTTGCATTTACGGACTTTTTCGTTATTATTATGAAAAATTAAAGGACGCAAATTGATTGACGATCCGCATAGAAATGAGGGATATTTTTTCGAAGTTGGGCAGTTTTTTTCTATTGCACCTTGTATGTGCTAAAGTCTCAAGTCTCGCTTCACCGAATTTCCATTTTAGGACTTCCGTTTTATTTAAGATAAAGGCCATATTATTGCATCATGATGATCCGCATAGACATGCGACATATTTTTGCGATATTGAACAGTTTTAATCTTTTGCACTATGTTTTTGGCCAAAATCTCCAGGATTCGCTCCATCGAATTTCCATTTTCGGAATTTTTTTTAAATCAATTGGCCAAATTAGAGCACACTGGTGATCCGCAAAGACATGTGGCGTACTTTGGCGAAGTGGAATTGCTTTAATCTGTTGCATTATGTATTGATTCGCTCCACCATGTGGGACTTTTTTGTTCAAATTATGATAAAAGTATCGAAAGGATCCGACAATCCGCATAGGTTTTCGCTAAGTTAGATATGAATATGTTTTTGGAAATTTTCGTTATAATTAAAATTAACTGAACGGACAATGATGAAGCATCATGTTGATCCTTATAGATATTTAGGTATCTTGTCGAAATATTTTTGCTTTCGCATATTGCACTATGCAGATTGCTATCTAAGGTAAAATAAGGCTCTAAGTTGTGGGTTTGTTTTATTCAATAGTGTAAATATTTCCACTGTTAGATGGTTTGATGGCATATATTTTAAGAATTTATTACACCGCGGTATTTTTGATGGGTTTTAGTTCCGTGTGTTTGCAAATTTAATGTATTTAATAACGACGACACTTAACATTTTTACTTTTTTAATCTTTGATGTTTGTAAAATCATACATATTTAATAATCTGTTGAAATAAAATAAAATTTACAATCAACACATTGGGCACTTTCAGGTTCCCTATCATGATTAGTGAAATCATCGCCAATTTGATTTGAAAATTGCATAGTGCTAAACATTTCCATAGCTTTGGCTTCGATTTTACTCAGCATGTTCCCAACTGTTGGGTGTTCTTAAAGCGCCCATTGTAATAAAATCGTTGTAATTCGGTCTTATACAGGGTTAACTGACTAATACATATAAATGAAAATGTGGCTTAGTGAATACTTCTCATGCTCCATCCGATTCGAAAAATTTTAATAAAATTTTGCTAAATAATTCGTAAAGAATTTAGAAAATTTTCTCGGACATTTTAGGTTCGCATACTTCAATTTAAGGCTCTCTGTGAAGCAAGAGTAATATTAAATATTTCCTGAGGCAGATACACGTTTGATAAACGTTGGTTTATAAACGTTCAGCACTGTGGATTGATATTTGATCTACTTCAGCATACTTAGGGTGTGCTTGCATAGGGCATCTTATAGGGCAAAACTTACTTTGCACGATGAAAATTGGACTCGAATACCAGTTCCGAATGTTGTTTTGTATAAAGTGGAAATTCTAATTTGAGTTTAGTGTAAAACTAGAATTTGTTTGATGAATAAGATCAATTTGAATTAGATTTAACCATTTCTTACTAGATGATATTAAAAGATTCTGGAAAATTAGAAAGTTTGAATGAAACTAAGGAAATTCTTAATCGATTTAGGCGAATCACCAGAGTACAACAACGGTCCACAAAACTTGAGTAGCACGCATTTGTAGAAAAAGAAAATTTGGTACGTCTGATAACCTTAAATAGTCAACCGTTAAAACTAATTATCATACTATGTTCTGCGTTGACTCACCGCTCTAATTTATTTATAGTTTATTTATAACATTCGGTTAATAGGGTTATTTTTTATCTATATAGCTGAATTTAAAGATTAAATGTTAGACACATGCAATTTGCATATTTACTGGCAGACATCATTACTGGCATATGCATATTTGGTATGTACACATTTGCTTAGCTAAATACAAATTTATTTTCATTACAACTATAAATCATGCAATCAACTATCTAGGAATGAATGATGCATCAAGCAGATTATAGATAAGTCAGTACCCAAGTTCAAAATTTTTGAATTAATTTAATTAGAACAAGAAAACAAACTTTTGTAATTATCATAAATGGTGTATGGTAATGCTGTGAGTAAAGCAAAAAAATGAGAGTCAAATATTTAATAAGAAGGTGGTTGTGTACATTTGTGTATGATAAACAGTGTTTTTGTGAGGTGATGAACTCATTAATTATAATTTAAATATTTGTGTGTTTTGATTAAAATGAATGAAACGTTACCTGTAAGACGGTGCTTTTGAATCAAATTCACTTAATTCATAATTATTATTTCCATTGATTGCCTTCGATGTTTGTGTATTTCCTGTATCTTCAATAATAAGTGCACAACTAGAATTTGTATCTGAGTCAATACCGATTTGACCTATTTGATTACCACCAACGACGCCGCCTCCTCCTCCTCCCCCTCCCCCGCAACCCGGTAGACCTGTTAATTCGGGTGCGCACGCATATAACTGACGATGCTTTAAAAATTTCGGTGTGTTATCAGCCATAAGTAATGCTTCCCGTTCGCATTCTTGTGATCCCATACGAGTTCGTTCTCGGTCACGATTCCCGACTTTTGGTTCAGCGTGTATACCACCATTTATTGATGTATTCGGAACCTGTGAATAATGAAGTATCTGTTTTTTGGTGATATATATTTTTATGCCATTGCCATATGATTTTTTATTGTATAATTTAATGAAATGAATGTAATTTAATATCGTTAATAAATTTTATTTTATTTATAAAAGAAAACCAAAAAAAAAAATTATTAAGACGTTAAAACTAAACAAAACCAATAAAACTAAAAATAGTATGTTAGTCTACCTTGCTAATTAAAAAAAAATGTCAGTAATTAATTAAACTAAAAATAAAATTAAACATTTAAGAAAATGGAAAATTTATTATTATTTAACAAGAAAGAATAATTGTTATTATTTCTAAGTAAAGCAAAAAGTATTTATATATAAGTATCAAATCATATATGTATAAGTATATAGGAGAAGTAGTATATTCAAAATTAATCAGAAACTCAAAAAAATATCACGAAAATTTCTTGGTTACACCAACCTGTTGAAGTTGTGTATCTTCTTGTCCTAATATAGCACCGGCCATTTCAGTTTGAAGCAATTTTATTTTTTGTATCATTTCCTTTATTTCGTATCGTAGAATTCCAAGAAAACATAATTTTAAAAATGCTATGACACAATATCCAATCACAAATAGAATATCGGCTGTATTCCGTAACCATGCTAATAATTTATCAATGCAACCCTACGTAAAATGAGATAAAAGTAATTTATTGTTGATATAAAATTACTAATAATATTTATTATTTATTGACCCTTCGTCCTTACCTGTGGATAAATCACTCGACATGGTGATATTGATTTTGTTTCGCCCGATTTAATATTGGGCGCGACATGATTCCACGTATCACTAATCTCGCTCATATTTGCTGATTTTGCTATTTGTAAATTTATACTATTTGTTGTTTCGTCATTTTTATATATAACAGCCGATGCAATTGGGCGACGGGACACGGGCGTTAAGTGTTCAGCTAAATCGGTTGAACAGCATGACGTTGGGTACGTACGATTTGAATTTGGTCCAAAATCTTGTGGCCCAATTGCGCCACAACATTTTTCCTCCGTTTGCAGGCGATCCCATAATTCAGTCAATTCAATGGAACTACCATATTCGGTCGCAAGTCGATACCTAAAAATGTGTAATTGTGTATGGTGGTCGGTCGTCTCGACATGATTGATTATTATTTTGTTTACCTGAGTAATGGTGGGATGTCGTGAATAATTTTATCAAATTTGAACATCCAAAATATTCCTAAAATTGCATCACCAATTAAAAGTACCAGTAACAGTGACCAGTAGGCATTTAATAATTTTTCTGATAATCTTAAGGCACCTAGACATCCGATTAATTGTAAAAAACCTGGAAATATAATTAAAAAAAAAAAAAAATCTAGATTAGAGATTTGGAAAAATTAATAAAATAATTAAATTAAATTAAAGTTTAAAATTTAATTAGCTTCAAAAGTTAGTACGAAGTGTAATCTGTAGCTGTAAAAAATAAATATGAACGAAATGGGATAGTTCGGGAGGCAATTTTAGCAAAAACGTGTAGTGGATTTCAGGATGGTCATTTTGGAAAGAGGAGTAATTTTTATTTTTTTTTTCATTGTCTAACAGACACAAAAATTTATTTTACGGTTGAAAGATTTATGTTCCATTATTCTTTGGGTTAGTAAAATAACATCAGTATAATAAGACTGGATAAACTGATGGATAATGAAAATTCTAGAAAACAAATGCAAAACAAACAGTAGCAATACCGAATTTCGCTGCGAGTGTAAAGAAATTGAGACCACTAAAAATATTTTTAAAAATGTGGTCCATAAAAAGAGGCATACAATAAGCGATATTGATAAATTTTGTCTCCAAGAGCATCTGAAAGACGAATCGAAGAAGTTGATCCTATACTTGAAGTTATCTAATGAGAATTATTTCCCTGTATATCAACAAATCCTTTTAAAATAATCGGGGTTTTATATTGATAAAAAAAATTGGGCGCTTCAGTTCAAAGAGGAGATTTAAACGTGAAATGATATCTCGAGATCTTGATTTGGCATGGCATATAACATTTCTGTCTAATATTCAAGGCAATCTGCTGAATATTGTGATTGGTGATATATGTGGCATAGTCTCCTGCCATATTTACTTAATTCTGTTATTAATTCATAAATTCGCTGAACGTCGAATGCCGAGTGTAGAATTTAGTGTGCTCAGCTTTGATGGTGATCTGGAATGTGTAGAGTCATATCGTAAATGATATGATGCCGATTACCTCGGATATTTTATTAAAAATTCTAGACACCATTCCATTGTTCCAGTAAGTAAATTTGACCAAAGACACTTCCCCTTGCCACGCCACTGGCGGGTTTTTTATTAAATCGAATAGTAGCGAGCAGACAAGCCTTTTGTTTTGATTGATTAGTGTATAGCTAAATTGCCGGCCGGTGGCAAATTGGTCAGCATGCTTGTTACAGCGACCGGAGGTCCCGGGTTCGATTCCTGGTAGTGATAAGGAAAAAAATTCACGGCTGGTTTAGGATCAATGAATTAATCACTCATTATCCGAAATGAAAATATGATTATATGAGGCGGCCAAATCCTTTGATGGTATATAGTGCCAGAGAAAGAGAGAGGGAGAGAGAGAAAGAGAGAGAAGGATAGAGAGAGCGAGAGAGAGAGAGTATAGCCAATTTAAACAAATGTTTCGGATGACACCGGGCCACCCTTTCTTACACGTATCATAAAAGAGGATAGGATGGGATGATTAATAACAAAGTAATTGGCTCGGTTACAGCCACCTGACTGATCAATTATAGTTAGTAAAACTTTAGTAAAATCTAATAAACAGATGACCCTAATGCTGCACCAACACTTGTAGCACAATCCAAAGAAAATGGTACTGGATTTTTTTTACAAATTAATTACAAATTTGTTACACATTAAGAAAATTGTTTACAGGTCCCGTTATCCTGCAATTCGTGTGTGGGCTGGCGTTAGACAAAGCTACACCACACTTTTCGTATTTTTGTTAATATTTATTGTATCGTAGTGGGGGTGGTACTGCAATTTTTTACAAATTAATTGCAACATATCGACATAGTTCAACCCCTAAAAAATTACTCCTAACGGGTGTAATTCTTCAAAACCCCTATTTTAGCTTAAACTGTGTTTTTGGCATTTCAGTTAATATTTCTTATATCGTACTGGGGTTGGTATTGTAATTTTTTTACATATTAACTTCAACATATTGGCAAAGCTGCACCCCTCCCCCAAAAGCTTCTCCTACGGGGTGCAACTTTTAAAAACCTTATTTTTCGTCTCCACCACGCCTTTTTTATTTCTGTAAATTTTTGTTGTATATAGTGCTGTGGTAGTACTACAATATTTTTACAATAAAATGGCATAATTTAACTTATAGAAAACTACCCCAAATGGGAGCAACCGTTTAAAATCATTGTATCGTACTAGTTGATACAAGAACATTTTACTAAATAAATTACAGTATATTAGAATAGCTCAATTGCCAAAAACTGCCCCTCAAAAGTGCAGCTCTTTAAAACAATAATTCTTTGTATAGGTAACCCCCTCAAATTGGTACCCATGAATTTATTACAACAGCCCGTACCCCCAAAAATCGTTCAAAATGCTTCGAATTACCTTCCTATGTAAGAAATAGATACCAATGAATTTATTACAACAGCCCACACCCATGAAAATCGATCATAAAGCATAGAACTTTCTTCCTATACAAGAAATAGGTACCCATGCATTTATTACAACAGCCCATACCCCCAAAAATTGATCAAAATGCTTCGAATTACATTCATATGCAAGAAATAGGTATCAATGAATTTATAACAACAGCCCACACTCACAAAAAACGATCAAAATGCATCAAACTTCCTTCCTATGCCAGAAATAGGAACCCATGAATTTATTAAAATACCCCCCACTCACAAAAATCGATCAAAATGAGACGAACTTCTTGTATAGGCATGTAATTCGAAGTATTTTGATCGATTTTTGCGGGTGTGGGCTGTTGTAATAAATTCATGGGTACCTATTTGAGGGGGTTACCTATACAAAGAATTATTGTTTTAAAGAGCTGCACTTTTGAGGGGCAGTTTTTGACAATTGAGCTATTTTAATATATTGTAATTTATTTAGTAAAATGTTCTTGTATCAACCAGTACGATACAATGATTTTAAATGGTTGCTCCCATTTGGGGTAGTTTTCTATAAGTTAAATTATGCCATTTTATTGTAAAACTATTGAAGTACTACCCCAGCACTATATACAACAAAAATTCACAGAAACGCAAAAGGCATGGTGTGACGAAAAATAAGGTTTTTAAAAGTTGCACCCCGTAGGGGTAACTTTTGGGGAAGGGGGGTCTGGAGCTATGCCAATATGCTGTAGTTAATTTGTAGAAAATTACAATACCGCCCCCAGTACGATATAAGAAATATTAACTGAAATGCCAAAAACACAGTTTAAGCTAAAATATGGGTTTTGACGAATTGCACCCGTTAGGGGTAGTTTTTTGGGGGTTGAACTATGTCGATATGTTGTAATTAATTTGTAAAAAATTGCAGTACCACCCCCACTACGATACAATAAATATTAACAAAAGTACGAAAAGTGAGGTGTAGCTTTGTCTAACGCCAGCCCACACACGAATTGCAGGATAACGGGACCTGTAAAAAATTTTCTAACTGTGTAACAAATTTGTAATTAATTTGTAAAAAATTTCAGTAATATTTTCATTGGATTATGCTACAAGTGCTGGTGTAGCATTAGGGTCATAATAAACAAGAAAAAATTTGAAAACAGCTTGTTTAGTGTTATTCCTAATATTTAGTTCTAAACTGCGAATTTAGTTCAGATTTATTAATCGTTGATCAGAAATATTTTGAATATTGATAAATTTAAATTTATTAAATTTTTTTTAATTAAACATCAGTCGTAGTTTGTGTTGTGCTAATGTTGTGTCATAGAAACGACTGGTAAGAACTATCCATCAACTTTGTCAGAAATTTAGACAAAAAGTGGACGTGAGGCATACAGTAAAAAAGTAAAAATATGGTCGATGTTGTATATTCGAATTGGAAATTTCTGTCTATCTACATAACTCGTCGGTCAACAAGTTCCTTAGGCTGACTACTAAAAAAATATTTTGTTTTTGCAACATTCGACGTTATTCAGCAACATAGTTTCCTACAAGAGTGATACATTCATCCCAACGTGTCTCTAACATTTCGTTGTCTTTTTGGTAGAACGATTGGTGGCCTCAAAATTGGCACTAATCTCTTTGCCCCTCTCATCTGGAGCCTTTTTTAAGCTCTGCGAATAGGTAGTAGTTGCTGAGAGCCAGATCCGGAGAATATGGTGGACGGGGAGGCAATTTGAATTTCAGTTCGTGCAAATTTGCCATCGTAGCAAACCAAACAGCTTGTGACACGATTGATGAAAGAGAACTTTTTTATTCGCTGTTTATGGTCTTTCATTTCTCAAGATAGTCGACGAATACAATATCTTGTGCATCCCAAAACACAGAGGCCATCACCTTACCGACCAAAATAGGCGTTTTTGGTCACTTCGGACGTGTTTCACTCCCTGCCGTCCACTCATCTGATTGACGATTTGATTCTGGACTACGTCAATGTAAACAAGCACGGCACCCAATTTGAACAGAGCCTACTCATGGATAAATGTTCATGCAAAATAGTGCATACACTGCCTTTTGATATCTTTAAGGTGTCAGCTATCTCACGCAACTTCATGTTATGGTCTGTCTAAACGTTCTTGTGCATTTTTTTTTAATCTTTTCTGGAATAAATGCTGAGTTAGGGGCGACCATGATCTTTGAGCGTTCAGCATCATCGGTGTTTGTACGGCCACGTTTAGGAGTGGAGTTAAACTTAACAAACCAACGTTCAATGGTTGCTTTCGAAAGAGCAGAGTCACTATGTGACAGTAACTTATAAAACTATTGCTTTGCTTAAGCGGTATTTTTCCCCATTATAAAACAGTGTTTAAACACCACACGTAATTCATTTGTTTCCATCGTTTTGAAAATAACAAAAGTAGCGTTACTTTAACTACTGTAATTTTTAAATTAATGATCGAAATGTTATAAAGTATTGACACAAATCGTATGAAGGTTCTTCTTAAAAATCATGTGCCCGTCATCTATGTGCCCGTCTCAAAACTTATCGACTGACGGAAGTTTGTCTGTCTAATTATTTGTCTCGAATGGCCATTTCAGCCGTTTAATGACCGAATGTCATTAAAAATTGAAAGAGGTTATAAGAAATTAGTGACATGGTGGAATCTGAGGGGTCCGTCCTCTGGGTCAAAAGAACCCTTCTTATAAGTTGCCACACCATTCATTCAATCGGAATCAAATTTTGCACAGAATTTTTATATCAAAATGAACCATGCTTTCGTAATATTTTTGAAGAGGTTGGCCCTCCTGATCTAAGGGCTCACCTATAAATTGTTTTCCCGGAAAAGGCTGTCTGTTCCAAATGCGCCTTTCAGTCGCTCAACCGATCGTCAAGACGTTTTTACCATGTTTAAGAATTAAGATTCATGTTCAGAATCAACGTTACGACATTTTTGCAGGGGCTGGACCCCAGGCGCCGGTACAATAAAAAAAAAAAAATTAATTTTTTCACGGGAATGAGTTTAAGGTTATATACAATTAGCACAATATGCTCAAATTCGAAGGGCCCGTCCCCTGGATCAAGTGGTCCTTCTTATAAGTTTCTTCACCATTCATGCAATTGGATTCAAACTTTGTATACGAATTTTATACCAAAATGATCAAGTTTCCGTCGTATTTTCGAAGGAGCCGGGTTTCCGGATCTAGGTGCTCCTATACAATTTTTTCTGTTTTTTTTTAAATAATCTAAAATATTTATTCACGTCTGTCTCTATTTACTCGGATATACGATTTTAGCATGAATTTGATGACCACATGTAAAAATTACATTGCCGTCAATTAATCAATGCTATCAATAAACTGTATTTTATAATAATTTGATTGTTCGTTACTCCACATCAATTTGAAACATATGGAGTACATGTAAACGATAAGGTATAGTATAGTGAAAGTTTATTATAACGAATACCGATTTAACGAAATTTCTTTTGTAACCAATTATTTCGACATGTTTGGTTGGCCACAGTGCATTTCCATAATAAACAAATTTCGTTTTAACGAACTAAAATTAATATTTTTTGTTTTACATTGCAGTTAAGTTAATCCTAGTCTGAAATAAGTTTACATGCACATTTTTATGTAAATATGTATATGCAAATTTTCAAAAGTTAGTAATTATGGACGTGCATATACTTATGTACTATATATTTAATTGGAATATGCATTAATCTGTTGGTTAGATTTAACAATTTTAAATTTTGTAAATATGTAATTTTAGGTTAACACGAACCTTTATTTTAATTGACTTTAGCACATCCGGTGCGTCGATTAGACCTAGTAGGAGATTACCAATAAATGAACTTTCTAGCAATTCGCGTCTATTTTCAAGAGTTGTCAAGTTGCATGACTTGCACTCGGTTAAATATGGTGGTTGTCGCTGGTTGTTTACGTGGTATGGTAGATCATGGTCATAAAACCATCCGTCTGTCCAGATCATGTAGCGTATAAACTTCTTTTGAATTTTCTCAATACTCTGGATATGAGCATCGTAGAACGGATTTACAGCATATTCCAGCTGGGATCGAACGTAGGCACAATACAGGATCTTAATTGTTTCCACATCGAAATTATCATCCGTCCAACGTTTGACAAAACCGAGCATGGAGATCGCGCGAGCGATGCACAACACAATATGCTTAGTAAAGCTCATGTTTTCAACGAAAGTAACCCCTAGGTCTTTAGTCTCAAGTACTACCTGAAGGAGTACACCATTTATCTTGTAGTCTTGTGTAACAGGGTTGGTTTTTCGGTGAAATGATAGAGATTTGCACTTTCCAATATTGAGACTCAGAGAATTAAACTCGCACCATAACGCTGACTCGATTGCTTTGTAGATTTTGAGGTCATCTGCGAACATCAGGATATTGGAATGCTTTATCACTTCGGTAGTACCATTTATGAAGATTGTGAAAATCCATGGGCAAACGTGAGAGCCTTGTGGTACACCAAAGGTAGCTTGTATTCTATTTGACGTTTTATCTCCTATTTCAATATAGTGGTTCGATTACACAAATAAGATTTGAACCAGGCTACGAACTGGCTACAAAATCCGAACTTGAAAATGTGTTCCAAAGTTTTACAATGGCTGATGGAGTCAAACGCTTTTGCAAAGTCGGTGTATATTACGTCAACTAGTTTGTGCTTCTTAATTTCTTTAATAGAATAGCTAGTAAATTCTATGAGATTTGTAGATACTGATCTCTTAGACATAAAACCATGTTGATATTGTGATAAATGCCGTGGAAGCACTGCTTTGAATGAGTTACATATTACTAGTTCAAATAATTTAGGTATAGCAGATATAGATGTAATACCTCTGTAGCAAGAAACATCGTTTCTAGATCCAGTTTTGAAAATAGGCGTCACTCTAATTATTTTCCGTTTTTGTGGAAAAGTTGCCAATTTTAATGACTGATTGAACAAAATGCTTAGAGGGATTGCCAAATTTTTAGAATTTTTAAAAAAATGAAGCAGGAATACCATCAGGACCACATCCTTCTCCGAATCTTACCAATGCTCGCTGGATGTCTTCTGGCTCGATGTATGGAGTAAATATGAATGTACTATATTCACTACAGGTTGAATCTTTATAATTATCATCATCTTTTGATCATTAAATTTCATCCAGGTTGGGTAACCATGAATTTCGCGTTTGGTTTTTAAAAATCTCCAAAAGTGTCTGAAACCGCCTTTTATTTTATCCTTTAGATTACGACTATAGCTACGGTATCTCAGTTCAAAATAAGTTTCAAAATTTTGGTTATAAGCAGTAAATTTCTGTTTACTATCCTGGGATTTCCCACGTTTACATCTATGTCATCGCTGTTAAACTCGGCATTCCAATTTATTTGCTCAAAATATTGTTGTAAATTATTCGATTTGGCCTTTCTGAAGTTGTTTCCGGTTTTGGTAATTTTGGAACCTGCTATTCACTTTCGTTTCCAAAATTATTTCTATTGCTTTAAGGTGAATATCATTAATTACGAAAGGTGTTGTGATTCTTCTGTTTTTAATAAGACTGGGTCATTAGTAAAAATAAGGTCCAAGGTTCGGTCTCGTCCATTTTTTAATACACAGATTTGACTCAAATTTGAATCAAATATGGTGTCGACAAATAGGTTCATTATCCGGATTCACATTTACAGGCATAATCTCGTTGGTTTCTTCATCATACGTCCAACTAACATTTGAGAGACTAAAATCCCCAGTTATTAAAATTATGTCTGATTGATCGACAGTATTGGTAATGTCCATAATTGTATCACAGCACTTGGTATACGATGATGTAGGCGAATCAGTTGGAATATACGCCATGTAAATTCGTACTGTCTTATTATTGATAACAAATTTTAACACATAATTGCGCGATCGATGGATTCGTTAAATCTACCAATTCATTAGATAGTGATGTAGCGAAATATGCATGAATATTTTCAAAAATAGTGATCATCGATCTCACTATGTTTCTTGGTTTGTAAGGCGATACTTGATGTCTAATGCGAAAAATATAACTTCCCAATATTTTGGTAAAAACTCTTTTGTTAAGTCAAATATCTTCATTCCTACTTAAATTTCAGAAAACCTATAATGACAACTGTTCTGCAAAAACCTCAGATTTTAGAACTTGTCCATTTACTAAGTTTGAACTTATGTCTGGTGCTAGGCACTTGCTCAGCAATTACTTAACTACGTACCATCTCAAAACATCATTCGCTATTTCCGGCCCAGAAGGTTTTGGAAGTTATAGACGATTTTCATATAAATTTATATATGGTTATATCAAAGCTGGAAGATTGTGCCAATTCTAACATACGGCTAGCATTGGGGCACTCATTATAAGTTACCCGTAATATTTTAAACTTATAATATGGCGTATTATTATTTCGAACTTAAAATATACAGAATTATTATTGAAAAAAAAACAATACATTACTTCCAAGTATTTGTTTTACATGAACAACAAATAAACGAAAGAACTTCGATGGGATATGTTGTTGTTGTGTTTATAATTTCGATCGTCTTATAGAGGTATACAACGAAAAAACTGGGATGGAATAGAATAGTTTCGTGTAAATAATAATAATAAAAAAAGAGACGGGAAAGGTTCTGAACCGAACTCTATAAGCATTTTTGTTTACCATTATTAAGCAAAACATCTTATCCCCCCACCTCCCATACCACCCCCATTACCACACCACCCATGAAAACCCACATACACACGAGACATATTTTTATTCCACATTCACATGCTCTATGAAACCAAGATAGAATAGAAAATAAAAAAATCTATCAATTTTAAGGAGGGGTTACAAAACCCCACATATCTCCAAACACCTGTTAAATCGAAAGTGAACGACTTCTTTAGGGAAATTTTTTTGTAAAAAAATGAAATTAAAAAGAAAGAAAATTTGTTAAAAAAGTCTATAATGAAGGTTTGTAAAATGTGCCAAAACTAATGAACCTATCCCGACAAATAGGATGCCAAACATATCCGTGCTCGCCTGTAACATAAAGCAAAATATACATAAGAGGACTCATGTAGAGTTTCCGAGGTTAATCTATCTTACTTTACACAACCTGTATAAAGCTAACAAGAACAATAAACTATAAAATAACTATGCCGATATGTTTATAGGATACGTATGTATGGATTAAATATAGAAAAAAATTAAATTTGGATATATAAATATATTAAAACTATAAAATAAGATTAACCTCGGAAAAACCTGCTTATAAAATTTGCACTACTTGATTTCTCTTATATATTTATTGCTCGATGCCTGTAATGAGGCATGTACTTTACAATAAAATGGTATAACAGTGCTGCGACGTTGAGAGATTTCCTGCAAAATATCCGAAGTTCAAAATAATTCTAATTTATCCCGTGCAACGTCGGGGTAATTCGGCTAGTAATATATCAAATATATTATAAACTCTGATCTAGTAGGGAGGCCTTATTCATTGAGGAGTTTTGGTATACAAAAAACCTCATTAATTTAAAAATCATTATCGAATTGTGATTTTGGTTTGTTGCTCATTCAGGCGTACGTTATTTGTAGAATTTTTGCGTACGTAATGGAAATATATTTCATCTAAACAAAAGGAAAATCCATTAATATTTTTGTCCTTTTTCTCTTCTGACTTTTCGACATTTTTATATATATCGCAAATATAAAAGATTTCAGATTTTTCTCTTAACATTTCTTGTTATAGATTTTGATTTCTATTTAATAAATGTTACAATAATATTTGTTATTTTTTTTTGTATTCTTATAAATAAAAAAATAATAATATACGATTCTGATTGGATTTATGCAGAAAATAAAAATATAATGTATTTTATTGAAGGGATTGAAAATGACTATACAATAAAATGGAAAACGATAAAACTTGGTTGGAAAAAAGTTCGATATTGTTACACACACAAAAAGCTTATGACATCTCTGATGTGAGTTTCCTCGATAAAAATATTATTTATATTAACAAATGGATGATTATACATTTTAATTTCACATACTATATATATATATTTATAAAAAAAGAATTCTCAGAAGCAGCTCGCTTACCAGATTGAACCAGCAATGCTAAATATGCATATATAAAACTGGGTTGTCCTAAATTTAAACCATTTACTAAAAGTCTTTTATAATCAGCTAGTAGAACTTTACCAGCAACACCACAAAATACAATTACTGCCATCAATAGTACAGCATTGCATGTATAAATCCATAGTCTGTAGTACCTGGAAATATTCGAAATAAAACAAAAGACAAGAAAGTCAAATATAAATTTTGTTATTGTTGTCTCTTTTTGTTCATATTATTAATTTAGTTATTTATGTAAAGTAAAAAATAAAACAAATAAGAATTGACACACAATAATTATAATTAAAACATTTAAGTAACATAAAAAAGAAAATAAAAATGAATGAAACGATTTTACCAACAATACGCGAAAAATGCTGGAAATGTGCGTAGGACGATAAAATCTTTTTTTTCCTTAACTTTTTTGTCGTCGGGTATTTTCTTTCAGTTTTGATATAAGAAAGCGGAACAGGCAGCTTCAAATACAAGGAATATATGGAATAAATCAATATTGTAATACAGCCAAAATATCACGCACCGCAAGGAGCTATTTCCATTTTTAGTTTCTTTTTTTGTGAAATTTCCTTTTCTTAACGTTTTCATTATACTCGTATATAGACAAGTTTGACGTGGTTTTCCTAAGTTGATATTTTATCGTGTTTACAGTGAACGCATTTTATAAAAATGTTTATTGTTTAAATTTTTGTTGTATTTTAAATGTTTCGAACGTTTTATCTATTTTTAGAATGTTATTGAGAATATATGTTCTATAGAATGTTCAACTGGTGAGAATTTTTCAAGTTTTGTTTATTTTAAAATTTTAACTTTTGCGGCAATAAACGAAGATAGCTACATGACATGCGAGGAATGAAAAGTGGTAGTTAGAAATGATCTGTATTAGTAAGAAAGATACAGTGGATAAAAAATTTTAGGTGTGGGTTGAACAAAATATTTCGTTAAATCCTTATACTACTTTGAGCTATTAAATTTTCTAAATTGGTAAATATTTGTTGTTATGGGTATTGTTATATCTTGCATACAGATGATTAATTTTTTTGGGGGAAATTCCATGAAACGAAAGAATAACAAAATATTAGGTGTGTACTAAAACATTAGTGAAATCTAGCGTAAATTATTATTTTCTCATACAGTAACGTAAGTAGGTTTTGGAAATATAAAAAATACTATTTTTAAATAAATAAAAAATTACAAGTTTCTTCGTAATTATTAGGAGAATCTTGTTATAGCTGTAAAATGAAGAAGGGCAAAACATACAAAGAAATATCCAACATACTAAATTATTCTCAAAATATGATCTCAAAAGCCCTCTCATTGACACCTGTTGTTAACCGTAATAATTTTGGTAACACTCACTCTTCTTTGAATAATTTTCTTATTTTGTCGAGTAATATTTGATTGTGTAATTTTGTGCGTCTAACGGTAAAAGTTGTGCATAACGTACTTTGGGAGATAATGTGGGATTTCTGACGTGATTATCACACCAGAAATCCCACAGATCCGTTTAATGATTAAAGCATATGTTTTGCTTTAGTTTAATTGTGCAAAACTGTACATTTAAAAAACAATTTAGTTTTCCTCCAGAATTGGTTAGGATTTTTCCTAGAACGGCTATATCTGCCTATTTACACGCGATATGTACAACGCCTATTGAAGTAGATCAACTATGGAAGAAAATATCGTATATTTTTAGACACAATGTTTAGATTAGATGTATATAACCTGATAAGACCAGAATTCAATAGTGGCGTACTCCATATTAGCCAGAATTGGGAACCTAAAAACCATTAATTCAACCCTAATTTCAATAGATCAATTTCGGAAAAATTGTATATGAGTCATGTTTGGAAATCCCACTTTTTATTAATTAAATCACTCAAGCTAGTTGACATGAACATCCCAAATAAATTTCATGATTGTGCATACTCCCCATCAGCCAGAATCGCACTTACAATACCAACCTTGCTTCAACCCTAATTTCAAAAGATCAATTTCTGAAAAATTTTATATGAGTGATTTTTGGAAATCCCGATTTTATCACCTTCAACAATTTATTTCACCAGACCGCCACCAGATATTTAGTCAAACGTTACTCCTTGGACCTTGTAGAGGGCAGATCAACCTTATACAGGTGTGTAATAAATTATCTCTGTATCAGGTTACGCGCAAATGGCTCGAAATGGTAAAGGGTTCAAACGTCTAATTTAAAGTTCGATTTTATCACCTTCAACAATTTATTACACCAGACCACCACTAGATATTGAGTCGAGTGTTACTCCTTGGACCTTGTAGAGTGCAGATCAACCTTATACAGGTGTGTAATAAATTATCTTTGTATCAGGTTACGCGGAAATGTCTCCAAATGGTAAAGGGTTCAAACGACTAATAGTTCGATTTTATCACCTTCAACGATTTATTTCACCAGACTGCCACCAGATATTTAGTCAAACGTTACTCCTTGGACCATGTAGAGGGCAGATCAACCTTATACAGGTGTGTAATAAATTATCTTTGTATCAGGTTACTCGGAAATGTCTCCAAATGGTAAAGGGTTCAAATGACTAATTTAAAGTTCGATTTTATCGCCTTCAAAAAATTATTACGCCAGACCGCCACTAGATATTCAGTCAAATGTTACTCCTTGGACTTTGTGGAGAGCAGATCAACCTTATACAGGTGTGTAATAAATTATCTTTGTATCAGGTTACGCGGAAATGTCTCCAAATGGTAAAGGGTTCAAACGTCTAATTTAAAGTTCGATTTTATCACCTTCAACAATGTATTACACCAGACCGCCACCAGATATTAAGTCAAATGTTACTCCTTGGACCTTGTGGGAAGCAGATCAACCTTATACAGGTGTGTAATAAATTATCTTTGTATCAGGTTACGCAGAAATGTCTCCAAATGGTAAACGGTTCAAACGTCTAATTTAAAGTTCGATTTTATCACCTTCAACAATGTATTACACCAGACCGCCACCAGATATTAAGTCAAATGTTACTCCTTGGACCTTGTGGAGAGCAGATCAACCTTATACAGGTGTGTAATAAATTATCTTTGTATCAGGTTACGCAGAAATATCTCCAAATGGTAAAGGGTTCAAACGTCTAATTTAAAGTTCAATTTTATTACAGTTCTATTTATTTATTACTTTATTTATTTATTACTTTATTATTATTTTATTTAAATTAGTCGTTTGAACCCTTTACCATTTGGAGCCATTTCCGCGTAACCTGATACAAAGACAATTTATTACACACCTGTATAAGGTTGATCTGCCCTCCACAAGGCCCAAGGAGTACCATTTGACTCAATATTTAGTGGCGGTCTGGTGTAATAAATTGTTGAAGGTGATAAAATCGAACTTTAAATTAGTCGTTTGAACCTTTTACCATTTGGAGCCAATTTCGTGTAACCTGACACAAAGACAATTTATTACACACCTGAATAAGCTTGTTCTGCCTTCCACAATGTCTATTTGACTCAATATCTGCTGGCGGTCTGTTGTAGTAATTTATTAATATTAGTAAAATCGATGTTTTTGTCATAAATAATCGTTTGGGGTGAAATTTACCCTTAGTCAAGATTTAGGGTTGGTCTTGTACTATTTAATCAATGTAATTAATTTGTAATAAATTCTGGTGCAAGAACCATCTCGATATCACAGCTACATCAAAAGTTACAATTTTGGCGGTGTAGGTTTAATTACAAGCTAAACCGACCACTCGTTCCCCGAAAACGGTAACTGTAATAAAATCGGGATTTGTTGTAATAAATTGTAATAAATGTGTAACAAATTATAGTACAGGTTTTATTGAGGCGGGCTAATTTGGTCGGTGCAGGTTCAGAGCACTCATTCAGATTAAATTTCATGATTGTGCTTACTCCCCATCAGCCAAAATCGCACTTACAGGACCCTTGCTTAAACTCTAATTTCAAAAGATCAATTTCTGAAAAATTTTATATGAGTGGTTTTTGGAAATCTCACTTTTTATTAATTAAATCACTTAAACTAGTTGACATGAACATCCAGATTAAATTTCATGATTGTGTCTACTCCCCATCAGCCAGAATCCCATTTACAAGACCCTTGCTTCAACCCTAATTTCAAAAGATCAATTTCTGAAACATTTCATGTGAGTGGTTTTTGGAAATCTCACTTTTTATTAATTAAATCACTCAAACTAGTTAACATGAAGATCGAAAATAAATTTCATGATTGTGCCTACTCCCCATCAGCCAGAATGGCACTTACAAGACCCTTGTTTCAACCCTAATTTCAAAACAACAATTTCTGAAAAATTTCATATGAGTGATTTTTGGAAATTCCACTTTTTATTAATTAAATCACTTAAACTAGTAGACATGAACGTCCAGATTAAATTTCATGATTGTGCCTACTCCCCATCAGCCAGAATCGCACTTAAAATTTCGTCCCTTCAACCCTAATTGCAAAACATCAATTTCTGAAAAATTTTATATGAGTGATTTTTGAAAATCCCACTTTTTATTAATTAAATCACTCAAACTAGTTGACATGAAGATCAAAAATAAATTTCATGGTTGTGCCTACTCCTCATCAGCCAGAATCGCATTTACAATTCCGTTCCTTCAACCCTAATTGCAAAAGATCAATTTCTGAAAAATTTTATATGAGTGGTTTTTGGAAATTCCACTTTTTATTATTTAAATCACTTAAACTAGTTGACATGAACATTCAGATTAAATTTCATGATTGTTCATGATTTCCTACTCTCCATCAGCCAGAATCGCACTTACAAGACCTGATTTTTTGTTTTTCTACGTTTATTTGCATTTCATCACTGACAGATAAACTAATTTTTTGGTCAGTTAGCTATCCTCCAGGAAGCACCGCGTGGAGGCGACCAAGTAAGATAGGGATTTCCAGATATCACTCATACAAAATTTTTCAGAAGTTGATCTTTTGAAATTAGGGTTGAACTAAGGGTTTTTAGGTTTCCAATTCTGGCTGATATGGAGTATGCCACTATTGAATTCTGGTTTTATCAGGTTATATACATCTAATCTAAAAATTGTGACTAAAAATATACGATATTTTCTTCCATAGTTGATCTACTTCAATAGGCGTTGTATATATCGCATGTAAATAGGCAGATATAGCCGTTCTAGGAAACATCGTAACCAATTCTGAAGGAAAACTAAATTGTTTTTTAAATGTACAGTTTTGCACAATTAAACTAAAGCAAAACATGATAATCACGTCAGAAATCCCATATTGTCTCCCAAAGTACGTTATGCACAAATTTTACCGATAGACGCACAAAATTGCACAATCAAATACTACTCGACAAAATAAAAAATCGGTTTTGACAGAAATAAGAAGAATTTAAACAAGTCAAGTGTTAAAGGTTTCGAGATGTTTGAGCGTAATCAAATTGTCCAAATCCGAAGTCTAAATGTGATTCCTCACATATGACCGTTCATAGTGACTGGTTGCAAAATGTTAATAAACCACCAAATACCGAAATAATTATGGAAAACAATGCTCGTATACCCATAGCTGCAGTTTGTGATTTACATTCGAATGAATGTACAAATAAAAATATTGTTGAGCTTGTAGTTAAAGACGTTTTACATGTTCCAGAATTGTCTACTAATTTGTTATCAGTGAGTTGAATTACTAGACAAGGGAATATAGTGACCTTTGATAAAAATAGTTGCAACATTTATTTTGAACATGAAAATGTAATTGCGCAATTGCAAGTTTGGTCGACAACATGTATAAATCAAATTGTTTGCCAGAAGATTAAAGATCAACCGTGAATCACCACTATATGAAACAATTACAAGCAATTTGTGACCCGTTTTGTGATAAAATGTTTACTGGCTGTGAAAGCGAACCCTGTGTAGTGTGTATAAAAGGAAAGCAAGCTAAACTACCTTTTAAAACAGTTGGAAAACGTGCAACAAAAGTGTGGAATTGGTGCATTCGGATTTATGCGGTCCAATGTTATTCAACATCAAACTACAGTGACATTTACACCAGAATAGAATGGAGCAGCAGAAAGGATGAATCGCACTATAATAGAATTAGCTAGCTGTATGCGCTATTGATGCGGACCTACAAAATATTTTTTGGGCCTAGGCTGCTTCAAGTGCAGACAACAGGATTGAATGAACAAACACCTGAAGAAGTATGGACGTTAAACCGTCCTGACTTAACAGTTTTGCGCATTTTAGGATCTAAAGCTATCGCACAAATTCCAAAACCGAAGCGTATAAAAAATGGGATTCGAAATCCGAATTCAAAATCATAGTAAGTCGAAACGACATGTTATTGAAAACATAAATGATGAAACTACAAGTACAAAGGTTTCAACTAATGAACAAACAAATTGAAAGACATTGTTAATGGCACTTCAGAGATAGATAAGAATGTGTGTTCAAAATGGGTATTCAAAACGAAGATATGGATGCTAATGGCATTATTCGTCATAAGGCTAGACTTTTAATTAAAGGTTGTGCTCAGAGAAAAGGTATTGATTACGATGAAACTTATGCTTCAGTTGTTCGGTTTACTTGATATTTAATTGCTTTGGCTGCTAAACTTGATCTGGATATTTATCATATGGTTGTAGTTACTGCATTCTTTCAGGGAGAATTACCAGAAGAGATTTACATGCTTCAACCATCTGATTTTGTTTTTGGTAATATAGTGTGTCGGTTAAGAAAGGCAAATCATGGTCTTAAACAAGCAGGTAAAGCTTGGAACAAGAAGCTAGATACAGTTTTAAATCTAACAGGATATACACGGTCAAAAGTGGACCCATGTATTTATTATAAGATAAATAATGAAAGAACGATTATAGTAGCAGTCTACGTTGATGATTTCCTAATTTTTTCTAACTGTATTCAATTAGAGGAAAATTTAAAATAATAGCTGAAACAACGGTTTAATATACAGGACTTGGGAGAAGCAAAATCATGTTAGGGATCGAAACCAACACAAAATTTGGTTTGATCAAGTGCGATATATAGCAGATGTTTTGGAGATTACATATGTCAGACTGCAACTTTGTTTTGACTCCTTCTGACCCAAATCAAAAGCTATCGAAGAATATGTCGCCGAAAAATGAAGTGGAATTCAAAGCAATGGAAGACCCGACATAACATACGCTGTCCTTATGGTAAGCACAGCATCTGCTAAAGTTGTATTCTGCAAGGAAGGTAACCTCGAGTTACTAGCATATTGCTATTTTGATTGGGCTAGTGACATCGATGAAAGGCGTTCGATCACTGGATATATTTTCATGATGCAAGGTGGCCCAATTTCATGGAATAGTCGAAAACAGCAAACCGTAGCTTTATCCACTACCGAGGCGGAGTATATAGCTTTGTATGCGACAACGCAAGAAGCCTTATAGTTGAAGACTCTTGAAAATGAGTTCCAACATAATTCTTCAACAACAGTAAAGATATTATGTAACAATAGAAGTGAAATTATCATCAATTGCATTGAAGACATCATTACTTTCGTGAAAAAGTTGATGCTCATCAAACTGAAATAGTTTCCACCGGAACAAATGACATGATTGCCGCCGATGTATTGACTAAAAGTCTTTTTAGTAATAAACAAATAAAATGTTTTAAGGGGTTGGGACTTATAATCAAATAAGTTGTGAATTTATATGTATTTATGTGGTCTAGAGGAGGTGTAGGAAGGAGAACACTATATACTCACAATTAGGTATTTTTTGTTAACCGTGATAATTTTGGCAACAGTCACTATTCTTTGAATATTGTAAATAAAAACACATGGATTATTTACTCATTGTATATTTTATTTAAAAACAGAAAATATATATCTGAAACCATCAAAACCCTAGGGAGAAAAAGGAAAACTACTCTGAATGACGACAGAATGATAAAATGGCCAAAATGGACCCTTTTGTAACATGAACAGAAATTAAAAATACTAGACGTGACTAAGCAAACAATATTATGTAGTAGATTACGCGAGCAAAATTTTAGTTGCGCGGTCGGCTAGAAGGGTGCCACACCTCAGTAAGACAGTAAGAAAAACGTGGAAAATCGAATAAGTTTGCCAAGCATTATCGCGACTGGAGTCAAAAAATCGAATCGAAAATAAATTTGTTTGGGTCAAATCAGGACTTAAATCAGAGATTCAACCCAAAACATACCAAAAAGCTATTAAGCATTGAGCTGGAAGCATCATGGTATGGGGATGTTTTTCCTGGTATGGTGGTATAAGTCCGATTTATTGGATAAAAACGAATGGCACACGATGTTTACATCGATATATTGAATAATATTATGCAGGTGTAAATAGGCCGTCTAGGAGTCTCCAACACTAAAATGATCCTAGACATACCTCGCAGAGTGCAAAACAATGGTTTATTTAAATTAAGGTCTACCTAATGGAGTTAGGAAACCGCGAACAGGAAACATAAAAATAAACAAGAATTACGGTGTTCTATAAAGGAGGCGTGGGAAACCATTTGAGTCGAAACGTGCCAGAAATTGGTGGATTTGATACCTAAAAGATGCGAGTAATGTTTGAGAAACCAGGGGTATTAAATGACATCTATGACATTTTAAAGTGTGGGCATTCCATATCAAAACAACATGTTTTTTAATCCCGTTTAAACATATCGAATTTCGTACCAACAAAACAGCATTTGCGGGAAGCATTACTTTTTTGCTTTAATCAAAAGAAAAAAACCACTGCATGTTTTCGTTTGTTTCAAGAAACTCATGGTGAACATGCACCAACTCACCAAACTTGAAAAAACTGGTTTAAACGATTCAAAAGTGATGATTTTGATGTCAATGACAAAGAACGTTCTGGTCAACCAAAAAAATTCGAAGATGAAGAATTGGAAGCATTATTGAAGGAAGGCTCAGCTCAAACAGAAAAAGAACTTGCAGAACCGTTAAATGTCACTCAAGCAGCCATAAGCAAACATTTACATGTAATAAAAATGTTTCAAAAAGGTTTCAAAATGGGTACCACATGAACTGACTAAGCCAACATTGAAAATCGTTTAATGGTTTGCAATTCTTTGCTTACAAGACACCGAAGATAGCATTTTTTTTCTCAAATTGTGTCTAGCGATGAAAAGTGGATTTACTACCATAACCCTTAATGCAAAAAATCATGGGTGCATCCAGGCGAACCATCCACATCAACAGCAAAACGAGACATTCATGGAAGGTAAGGTTATGTTGTGCATTTGGTAGGATCAGAAAGGAGTGGTGTACTATGAACTGCTAAAACCGAATCAAATTATGAGTGGTGAATGTTACAAAACCCAATTGATAGATTTGAACCATCATGCATTAAACGAAAATCGTCTGATTCCAGCCAACAAACAGCGTAAAGTGATTTTGTTTCACGTCAATCCCGACCACATGTCGCAAGACGTATGCTCCCTATTTACCAGATTGTGCCCCATCAGATTACCATTTGTTCAGAATAATGTAAAGCGATCTTCAAGACCAGCACTTCTTAACCTACGAAGAAATAAAAAAATGGCTCGACGAATGAATCGCATCAAAAGACAAACAATTTTCATAGATAACGATAGAAAACATTTTGATTAAAATAAAATTTACTATTTTTAGAAATAAACGTGTTTTTTCTGCAAGAAAAATCCAAAAACTAAGTTATTCTCCCAATATTTTGTGATTTTATTAATTTTTAATTAATTAATTTTAATTGAATTTGTGGTTTTGTTTATTTACACCTATTAGTTTTTTTACTCAGTCACCTCAATGGTGAGTAAACTATAAAATTCAATCATCCAATTTTCTTTAATTTTTCTTATCATCTGATAATTGCGGTATTTGTGCATTTTTTCATTCACACCTATTATTTGTTTATCCACTGTAGGCAAGCATCCGAAAAATATGGTAGATCCGTGGAGCTACCATATTTTTCGGATGCTTAAACACACATACGTGATATCAAGACAAAAGCTATAAAAATGTTTAAACAGGAAAACAATTACATAATTGAAATAGTTTTCTATCAATTGATAGACACTGTGAAACTTAAAATCATGCTTAGAAAAAAGTTATTTGTATGTAAGAATAGTTAACTCAGACTCATTCCAGAAAACTTTAAAAAGCTGTTGGCAATACTAGCAAATATATCGTGGTTTTGTTATCTACTAGGACATAACCGTAAAATTTTCAAATATGTAGAGAACATATCTTATCTAAAAAGCAAAAGCATGTTTCGGATTAAGGGCACAAATGTGGTATACCAAACTGGGATAGTTTTATGAAGCATATATACCTCCGAGCCGCATAGTTGAACTTATGCTAGAAAAATCATTACATTACTGAAATTAATTTTACAGTAGTGTTGATTGGGAAATCGACATACCGTATATTGGATTACCGAGCTTTGATAAGCTCAAATGTGCTGCGGACGCACATACGTTTAATATAGCTAATCCACTATGATATTAGGACACATGTAAAGAATAGTAGCCCACATCCGAATTCGGTTTACATAATAAACTCAGTGCCTTTATTGATTCACGGCAACTAGGATCGTCTAAATTTAGTTTTTCTTTGCGGTTTTCCGGAATTGTTGCTAATAGCTCATCTGTATTAGCTGACCATTTATGTAAATTGAATCCCCCGTTAGATAACATTTTAGTCAGCTGAACTTGCAACTCAAGCGCTTCATCGATCGAATCCGCACCACCAAGAAAATCATCAACATAAAAATTTCGAATGGACTCTGAAGTTAGAGGACACTTTTCTTTCTCATCAGCAAGATATGGTGCAGACGCCGTACCATACAATAATTCATTTAGAGAAACTTTTGTCGACGATTTAGCCGCGGCGTCAAAAACAACGCGTAACTTAGTCGTTGAACTGCTTGGCTTTAAAATAGGGTGATGTGGCATATAATATAATTTTATTTCTTCATTATTGAGGGACTCGTTAACAAGCTTCATATGACCGAAATCACTATATTCCTTGTTAAAATTGGTATATTGCTGTCTTAGTTCCACATTAGAATTAAGTCATTGTTCTAGATAACCAAATCTACGTAATGCTTGTATTGAGCTACCGATTTTCTAAACATTATCCTTAAATGGGATAGCAAACAGCTTCGTCTCTGAAATGGGTTTCACTGAAATGTGATTCACTGTAGGCTTCATCGTTTGATAAGCATTTCCTAACTGGAAGGGATTCTACCTCCCAAAATCGCTGTAAATTTTTATTTAAACTATCTAATTCGCCCGATTGGTGACATGAGGTTAAAAAACTAAATTCATTTTGTTCAAAGTAATATCCGTTAAATATCCAACCGAAGACAGTTTCTTGAATTATGTATTGGAAGTTCTGCGTTTAAATGGATTCGATTATTTCTTAAAATTTTAAAGAATAATTCAGCAATCGAAATATCGATATTGGTTTGTAGTAATGCATTTGAAATTGTTGGGACAATAAAAAACGTTAAAGAATGTTGAAACTTGGAAGTACGAGATTTAATTTTAGTAGTCGTACATTCGGATACATTTGTTTTATTGTCACTCAAACCGCAAATTGAAATACGGTTATGAGTAGTGCGACTTTACTGCAATTTATTAGCAAAATCAGATGTTATGGAATTACTCTGACTAGCGGAATCGAGTAACACACGACATTCGTGATACTTCTCATTGTTATCTCTGATCAGAATTAAACCTGTAGATAATAAAACTTGTTTTCTAAACGAGTTATCTGGGGTAAAGTAGATTGACTGTCCATTAAAACTGGTTGTGATTTCGGTCGATTTCTTCTCTTCTGCCACTATGTCAGGTCGAAAAATAGTTTCTCTACGGTGTAATAGTGTGTGATGTTTACGTGAACACACTTTACAACCAATCTTTTGACAGTTTGTATTGAAATGATTAGCCCCAAAACAGAGCCGTAATTCAATGATTTTTTTGTATCTATTCGATGACGGCATCATAATGAATTCTGGACACGTATAAAATGGATGAAAACTATCTTTACAAAACACACATGATTTTCTTTTCTGATCATTTAACTTGCTTTGGCTTGAAATTTGAGATGAATATGCGAATGTGGAATTTGGCCTAACTGTAGGTATTAGTGTATTTCGACCTGTGCCTTGTCTAAGTAGTTTACTCGGAATCGACTGCCCCAAATCACTAAAATTGGATCCAACTGATGCTAACGCTCTGCGTTGTTTCATTAAAAATTCTTTTAATTGAATCCACTAGGGTAGGACTTTTGGAATTAACTCATTTTCCCATTCCTTTCTTATACTAGCATCTAATTTTTTCGTAACGATGCGATGTTAACAATTAATTCGCCAAGACCATCTATAGATTTATTGCATGCTTCTAACGATGAAATGTGTGAAATGCAAGAATTCATTAATTTTCTCAAATCTATGACATAGTCTTTGGTATCCTTCGGCATATTCAAAATAACATCTACATGAACATCTACGATAATTCGCTCATTGTCATACTGAACTACTAACTTGGACCAAGCTTTTTCATAACCAGCTGCGGATAAAGTAACATGGCCAATTGTGTCTCTTGCATCACCCGTTACCTTTTCTAACAACAACGTGAACTTCACAATGTCATCTATGTCGTCTCTATTGTGCACGACGGAAAAATAGGTATCTTTGAAAGAGCCACTCGGTTGGGTTTCCGTTAAATACAGAAGATTAACGTGAGATAATTGGATCGCATTAAATTTCAATTTGGTAACCAATGCTTTGTTTTCAGAAGTAATCGAATTATCATCATAATTTTTGATTAAAACATTTAAATTGGCTCTTACGCTATGGAATCGATTCTCCACCTCATATTTTACAGGTTGCAGATCATCAATATTTTTTGCTTTGGTTTGAATTAATTCTTCCCAAATTTTTTCATATTCGATATATATTTTATCGGATTTTAATAAATAGTATCGGATTTAGGCGGTCCAATGGAGCAGAAATCGTTAGGTGGCTTCAGATACCTCTTCATTCTGAACGACGACTTTACGAGGTAAGTGTTTTGCATTTTTTTTTAAATCGAAAGATGAAGTGACTAGTATATTTGAAGAATTCAAGTTTTTTGTAGAAAATTAGACTGGCAGTACGCTACAAAATGTGCTGCACACAAGTGGTATCCAACATCAAACTACAGTGACATTTACACCCGAACAGAATGGAGTACCAGAAAGGATGAACCGCACTATAGTAGAAAAAGTACGCTGTATGCTTTTTGATGCGAACCTTCATTAGGTATAATATGCCACATTCAAAATAAAATAAAATTTAGTGAAATGACGCCTTTTTTAATATGGTGGTTTAGTTAATGGCATTATTACTGAGCGTGTAAAATCCGCTATATATCTGGTTGGGGTCTAATATCACTAAGTTACCACGAAAAAAAATTGTTTTCTAGTTTCCCACAATGTTAGTCAAGACTGCGACCAGCTCAAAACCACATAGTAAGAAAATTTAATAAAATTTTTTTTCGTCTTAAAAATTGCCACTCTCTGCCCCATTATGTGTGTTGCTTAGCAAAGGCAAGACGCAGACTGTTACGCACTTAATTTAATGACAGTTTATTTATTTTCTGATGTATACTAAATATGCGGGACGCCATGTTCAAGGATGGGACCGTGGTTAAGACAACGGTCCTATTCCAAATTTTTGCCAGAATACTTCAGAATTCAAATCTTCTCTTACAATCGTTTTCTTACAATCGCATTTGTATCGCCCTTTTCTGTCATTCCCGTAGCTTTGCATATTGCTGAGGTTATGCACCACTGAGTTATGCACCACGATGAGACCTCTGCCAACTCTACCCATAATTCTTCACCTTTTTCTGCTAAATTCAAAAATTTTCCTGTAGGCATAGTCCTTACATGGACTCTCCACGTGCTGTACTACTAGATAACAAGTTATGCTAGAAAATTTCGATCAAATGGCAATTGGAGGCTCGTAATAATATTTATATGCTCTCTATATGCTATGAATACATGCTATGTTGGCAGAACTAGATAGCATGTCTATAAGATGCATATTTAGATTCAACTAAATTTTTTAATCGGTTTCATAAAAAAAAATGATGACAAAAGACGACAAAAGGATGATTTTTTAACGTCAAATTATAGACGTTTACCACACCAGGCTCCATTTTGACAATTTTTGATAGAAAAAGAAAATAGATTGCAAGTGGTATACGGAATACGGAATGTATTCAGATTTCAGGTGGCGAAGCCGTGTTAGCTACACGAACTAGTTTCAAACTACCTTCACTGCTGTTTTTTTTTGGATCTAGTAACCACATTTTACAGATCTTGTTAAACAAATGTGACAAAAACCATTTCTTTGCGTTAGTAAAAATTTATGCGACTGCATGGGAGCATCATGCAGGTAGTTGTGTAATAGGCATGGCTAGGCGAAACAATCGCACATTAAGCTAGCGTTAAGCTAGCACAACGCATACAGCAGAACATTACAAGATATAGTTTGGATAATTATAGGCTAATTATAGGCAAATTAAATGCTCTATTAAAAAGTTTTGGGCTCCATCCCTTCCAACTAAAACGCGGCTTCTGCTAGCCTTAGAATAAGTTAGCAGAACCCATATCAAAAAATGATTTAATAACAATTGGAAAATTAAAGGTTAACTTCAGGCTAATTTAATGCATAAGGCTATATCATTTCAAAGCTAGCAGAACCGAAATCGGAGCAAACACGAAATTAGAACGCAAAACAAGATCAAGTGACATACAAATACATTTATGCTTATTATGGCCCAAAAAATTTTAATGGGACATTTTATTAGGCCATAATTAGCCTAAAATTATTTGTGTGTCAATTGATCTTGTTTTGGGTTCAAGTATCGGTTTAGGTCCAATTTTCGATTTGGGTTCTGCTAACTTTGAAATGATATAGCCTTATGCATTTTCTAGATCAAGTAGAATAAAAAAATTTAAATAGGGCATTTAAAAAGCCTAACATTAACCTTTAATTTTCCAATTGTTTTTAAATCATTTTTTGATATGGTTTGTGCTTACTTTTTATAAAGCTAGCAGAACCCGCGTTTTAGTTGGATGGGGTCCAAAAATTTTAAATAGAGCATTTAATTTGCCTATAATTGGCCTATAATTATCCATACTATATATTGTAATGTTCTGCTGTATGGGTTCTGCTAGCTTAAGGCACGTTTCCAGGACCCAATTTCGCAACCGGAACGATTTTTTTTTTCATTTTCCTAAAATAAAGACACGAGTGTGTCAAACGAGTTCTATAGATACATTTACAGAATAATTGAATGGCTCAAATTCGCAAAATGTAAAAGGAATTAATCTTATTTTGTATTTAAAGTCCTTTCTAATAAATTGCGGGTGCGGCGGAATAACTCACAAATAACTATTTATTTGGAATCAATTTAAGGAAATTCTATAGACTGGGTTAATTTCACATAAGAGCAAGCGGATCTTTTATTGATTAGTGTTGCCTGATGATTTTTATTTTATTTTCTGGGATAGAATCATTGGATAACATATATAGGTGCGTGATAAACAACAAACCTGTGGTGGCATATTGTACCATCTTTTTGATTCGAATCGACTTTGAGAACCGGATATCTGATTTTTAATTTTTTCCTGTGTACTCCTCAGCCGAATATCAATATTGCATCTGACTTCATATTGTTGATTAATCACATTTTCCGTTTCTCATCATTCTGTCATTCGTAGCGGTATTTTTTAAAATTCAATTTTATTTCTGCAATGGATCCAAACAGTTTTTACTCCGGCGAATTAAGGTAAATAAACTTAAAATTTCAGTTCATAACAATTTCTCAACAAGTTTAGTTTATAGTTTGATTGTGGAAATATCAAAAATAAATTTGGAACAAATATATAAAAAATATACAACTTGGATTTTGATCACGATTGCGAATTTGTCTATTGTCCTTTATAACGGATATTGTGCATCAAAACATATTACTGAAAGAAAATTTTACCGAGGGCAATCTACTGATACTCCCAGGGGAGCAAAGTATAGAAACCGATGAAGATAGTGACCGTTCAGATGATGAGCGCGAATGGGATATCAACCATTTTGGATACGGTCTATTGAAAACAGTTTGTGAACTGAGAATTCATGAGTGTGACTGGGAGATATGAAGATGATTTACCACTGTCATATTCTTATCAAAACGACCTAAAACTTGTGAAAAAAAACGAAATGGTTGGATGCTGAATTGTCATTGAATTTAGTTACTAACTGTGAAGAAGTGAAACCTCCAGATGAACTGGTAAATTTGTCAAACCCAATCGATTTTTTTAATTTGTTTTTCGATGAAAATGTTATAACTAACATAGTGACACAGACCAATTTATATAGTTGTCAAAAAAATGCTGCCATAAATGTGTCTCATGATGAAATAATAGCATTCCTAGGAGGTTTGATGTTATCGGGTTACGCTAAATATCCAAATAAACGAATGTATTGCTCAAAAGAACCTGATGCACCTTCAATGCTTGCCGATAGGCGATATTATTCGGCTAAACAGATTTTAAATGATTTTACGTAATTTACATTTGAACGATAATTCAAAATATAACCAAAGTGACAAACTATATAAATTGCGTCCACTAATAAATTCGTTGAATTATAATTTTCGAAAATTTGGAGGGATGGATGAAAAACTTTCAATAGATGAAAGCATGCTACCTTATTATGGTAAACATTGGGCGAGGCAACATATAAAAGGCAGATTTATACGATTTGGCTACAAAAATTGAGCGATTTGTACCTCTATCGGATATATGTAAGGTTTTGGAAAAACAAAAATACCACTTTCGAGAGAGTTTGGATTAGGAGGCTTGAATTATTAAAAATGGCAGAAATTCCACCGCAAAAAGGGTTCAAAATATTTTTTGATACATTTTTTACGAGAGTTAAATTATTGCGACATCTCGCAGATAAAGGGTAATCGAACTGATAATTGTCTGTAATTCAGAGGAACTATTGTTTTTAAATCAAGCGAGCAAGTCACGGTTGCACAATGGAAGGATAACAAAGTCGCTATTGCAGCATTAAATTATGAAGCACAAGAAACCACAAACCACATGGTACCGAGTTGCAAAATCAAAGGTTCATATTATTCAACCACAACTTATTGCCAGCTACAACAAAGGAATGGGAGGTGTTGCTAAAATTGACTACCATGAAGTATAAATTATTCATATCAGTTGTAATGCATAACGTCCGATATAACGGACATGGCCTAGCATAAGAAATAAATGTTTTGAAATATTGAATCGATGTTTTATATGTTATTTGAACAATTTTAAGCAGGCGGTAAATGGATATCGCTTTCCGCCAAAAATTACACTTTATGCACTAATGGGCTAATCGAAAAAAGTAATAGTCGGCATGTTGTATCGAAATACTTGGTTTTAAATAATGAAAATTTATCATTATTACGATTCGAAAATGATATAACATACCGCAATTCGAATTTTTTTTTCGAATTTCGAACGATTCGAACATACAACATGCCGCCCCTGGTAATATCGATTTTAACAAGTTCAACCTGTTAACCAAGAAACCAATAGTTATATACTTATAACCAATAAAGTTCCTGAACCTGAAATGGGCCAATTGTAATCAAAATGAGGGGTTTGAGGGTCGTTAGATTTAATAACAAAATAAATACAGGAAACCCTCCAAGAACAAGATTAATTCGTTCCGTGTTCTTTGAAACCAGGATAATCGAAACTACAAAAAATAAAATAGATAAAAAACGTCATGTTTTAATTTTTTTTTGTTATGGTATTCAAAAAAACAAAATAAAAGAGAATTACGAAAATCGTGTTGGTTGAACTCGTGTAATTCGTGGGGTATTCGTGTTCTTCGAAACCGCGTTCTTCGAATACAGTGTTCTTGGAGGGTTACCTGTAAAGTCATAAACTAGGAGGACACGCATGTGAGTAACTGCAGCAGGAAATCTTTTGAATTTCAAAATGAAACTTTGCATACCGATTAAGCCTAATTTGTGCTAATTAGTGCTCACGGGGAAAAATTAGTGCTAGTCCAGGCGCCTAGAAAACGAGAAAAGAAAATTTCAAATTTTGCCTGAAAGACGAAACAAATAAAATCTGATTTCTAGAAAAAAAAACCAGAAATAATTTAAGCCTAATTTTAAAACTTGCAAAAGGCCGCTAATCTGACAAAATTTGTACTTATCATAGAAATATAATTTTCATAAATTTCCATTCATAAATTGAAGAAAACAAACTTGCCCCTTAAAGATACTATATTAAAAGAACATAATACGAACATAATGCATAAGAACATAATGCATACCGTTCAATAATGTTTGTGTTGAACAACAAATTAAACAAAAGAAGAAGAATGTTCTAAAATCCAAAAATAAGCGGTTCAGATAGCATATTCCTGTGGCATGTTCATTGCCATCCAAAAATATAGTGGCTGAATTTGTGCTAATCCAGAATTGACCCAATTCCATTGAATAACAACGACCGTTGAATGAACAATTTTCTGACAAAATTTTTTCTAGAAACCAATGAAATTGGCACTTAGTTTTTTTTTTTTTTTTGTTTAACTTTGTTTAACTCGTACTCTAGACGAACGTTGGGCGCCATGATGAACGATGTATCCAATTGTTAAGTTTGTGTGTTACCGTAGTAATGTGGTTGCCAATATACAGCACACAATGTGGCCAAACTCTTAATAATTGACGTAACTTGCGGTTTTATTAATTTTTCTATTATTATTTAATTATTATTAGGTTTATTATTTAACGTTATTACTAAGCTATATTTTCTTTTAAATGTCCTTGCAATTTCACTTTTTTTTTTTGTTTAATATTTATTTAGTTTTCACTTTAATGTCTTTTCACAACTGATTTATTTATTTATTTTGTATTTATTTTATAAATTTTTAATTATTTTTCTAATGGACGGCAATACCATACAATCCATTTATACAATTTAGTCCACCATTGAATGTTAATTTTATATTTTCACTCTTTTATTTATTTTAATTTTATAAACTTAAGTCTATAATAATTGGCATGCTTTAAATTAAGTCATGCTTGCGATCAATAATTATTATAATTAGTTTTACTTCTACATTCTAAGAATAAAAATTATTATTAAACAAAAATGAACACCACCAAATTTATGTTTAAGGTGTTTTTACTGTGGCTGGACCAAGACTGCCCTCATCAAAAACAAAAACGTTTTTTTCCGGCCTCCAACAAAACGAAAATCAAAAAAAAAAATCGTCAGCCGTTCGCACTCGTCGTTTATTCCGGTTCTTAACTCAAACCGAATACTTTCTAGTCAACTAAAGTACTTTTTGCAATTTCCAATCAATAATCAACACAATCAATATCAATTAAATTTTTTCTACTTTACTAGTTGAGGCGCACTCATACAGTCGAAAATAATTGATATTTTGATAAGATGAAATCAACGATTCGGTCAATCTAAACCTGGGGCGAATCGCAAGATTCGTAACAACATCTGATTGCATATTCCTATCAAATATGTTCATTGTCATCCGAAAAACATAGAGACGGAATTTGTGCCCACAATTCCATTGGGCCAATTCCCGATTAGCACAAATTCAGCAACTATGTTTTCAGATAGCAATGAACATGCCACGGGAATATGCTATTTGAACCGCTTATTTTTGGATTTTAGAACATTCTACTTCTTTTGTTTAATTTGTTGTTCAACACAAATATTATTGAACGGTATACCTCTGTATTTTGTTCTTTAATATAGTATCTTTAAGGTGCAAGTTTGTTTTATTAAATTTATGAATGAAAATTTATGAAAGTTATATTTTTATGATAAGCACAAATTTTGCCAGATGAGCGGCTCTTGGAAAATTTTAAAATTAGACTTAAATTATTTCTGGTTTTTTTTTCTAGAATTCAGGTTTTATTTGTTTTGTTTTCTCGGCTCCTGGACTAGCACTCTTTTCCCGTGAACACTAATTAACACAAATTGAGCTTAATCGGTGTGCAACGTTTCATTTTGAAATTCGAAAGTTTCCCTGCTGTCTTGTAGTTACCCACAGAGGACACGCTATATTATCATGACCAATTACCAGAGAAATGACTTAATTAAGAAACCAGAATGGAATAAATTTGAGAATATTAAATCCCCCTTTCTTGTATGGCACTGACTCATCAAAAACAAATACAGGGACAGGTGAACGAATATTCGGACCTAGATTCACGCTCAACATACATCTAAGACATCTCCAACTGTATTGCCAGCGGTAATACTAGCAATAGAGGTTGAATTTGAATATACCAAAAGAAAATACAGGAAAACGCTTATCTTGATAAGGATCGAACAAAGAGCTTAAGTTACAATAGCCGATTTCATGACACTCATTGATCCGGATCAGTTCAAGTTTTAAATTTTTCAATTTTATCCAAAATGGTTTTGGATCACAGATTTTGATTCAAAATCTAGTAAGCGCCTTAGCGTTGTTAAATGAAATTTGAAATGAATCGGATCTGATCAAGCGTCGTAGTAGTAGATAAACTGGGTTTTACAATATATCGAGAGGTTATAATTCAAAATGCTCGTTGTACTCCCACTCTCAAAAAAAAAAAATCTGATGGAACACACACTAAGTAAAAAAGTCTTTCCGTCTGTCAATGTTGTGACTGATGAACATGTTTTAGTAGCACAAAAGATTTTGGAAAGCCATGTGGTCCAAATAATATGGCATAATCAAATCTTTATAGTCCTTACTATTGTATCCGCATCAAGAGATTCAAAAGCGTTCGCTTTTTCTTTCGATCTACTGAGAAAAATTGTTTGATCGTTTGTTACAGGTAAATAAAGGGTTAAGGGTATAAGGATGTAGACCAAAATTTGTGATGTTTCTTCAAAACAAACATCAATCTGGCAATACTAAAATAACAGTGTATCCTGAGAGAATCTATACTCCGATCCTCGTAACTGAAGTGATTGAGTGATAATCAAGCTTCAATCAATGTTCACGTAAAATGATAATAATGAGATGATTTATGATAAAAACAAACCAAAAAAAAAATAAATTAAATAAAAAATTACTTACCGCATGGCCTTTGCGTCCGGCGAATTAATTTGTAGCCCCTTGGGGGACATAGGGATCATAGGTGCAGACACTTTTTTGTTTTTCACCTTTATTGGTGCCGGCACCGGACTCAAATCGTTCAATATTGTTGCTACTGGTACCTGAAACGAAACAGATAAATACAAAGATAAAATACATATTAGATTCTAGGCGTTGTTGTGTAGGCGCAGACAAAACCGTAATAATAAATTAGAAAGTGTTTTTGTTGCTAAGTCTGCATGAAATATTTATCGAAGAGATTAAAAAAGTTTGTACACCCCATACCTATAATGCTACGATATGGTCAACATTGTTAATCTCTGAATAAAGGTTAAACCTTAATTCCGCAAACGTTTCATTTCGTGTAAGGTTGGTGCTAAATAATTTTTGTCCTTTTTTTTGAGTTTTATGTTAAATCGCAACAAAATGATGATTTTACATTTACCATTTTTATGGATACATAAATAATACTTAACTAATATAATATAGACTCACATATACCGTTTTAAAATATATTTGTTGAGATAAGGTGAAATTGATTTTTGGCCTTAGATGGATTATATGTAAATTTTTGTTTTCTTTAATGACATAAATATTTAAAATTTTGGCTCCCGACCTAAGAACTAATTATGACTTGCAAAAATCTTGTTACATTTTAATAAGATATTTTTTAGGCTTGTAAGCAATCATAACTTCTCGTTCAAAATACCGAACAACTCAAGAATCATTACAATTCAATCAGATTAATGTTTGAAGTTCAAATTCTAAATGATACACAAACTTTTTGTGGGTGTTGGTTAGGTTTAAGGTCAATTATTTTTCGTATTTGAGATTAACACAATTCGTATACAGAAAGAATCCAGAAGATCTTTTAAGCATGATAAAATTTGTACATACGTCTCTCATAATACTTTAACAAGACATCGAATAATAAAGCAATTAACTTTGCCTTTTGTATTGAACGAGAATGTAGAATTCATGGTTCTTTGTTATATTTATTGTGAAAAGCAAGATTTATCAAAATTTTATTGTTGGTTTTGTCTATCATAAACGTATCTCTTTTCGTATAACATCACTCGTGATTGTGTATTATTGGGTCAGGTGGACAGACACCAGCAGCATTTTGTCGATGTCATTAAAGATTGATAGTAAACCGAAAGATTGGTAATTTCCGGGCCTCTAAAAAAGTCTGTTGCTCAACTCGGGTTATAATACCGCTTTCTTTTTTTTCCCAAATAAATTATGTTTATACTAATCATATTTGCATAGACCATATCCACTTGAATACCAAATACGAATTAAACCAAATACGGTTGAAACACGATTAAATACACGTGTGATATCTTATGCTTGCGCTCAATGAGGCGAAATTGTTGTGGATGTTCCACCATAATATCGCATGTCGCATATCGCTACAGTCGTCCATGTCTCAATTGTCTTCAATTTCTGACTTCAAATTATTGTTCACTTATCATCGCTCTGTAGCGTTTTCCGTTGACCATAATGGTGTTGCCATTTTTTCCAAGAAAAAATGGGCCAATGATACTACCGCTCAACTGTCAATTTTTCTCATAATAAAACAGCTGTTAGTGTCACAATAACCTATGTTTTAGAAAACTGCTGGGCGGTCTATCCTGTACTATATAATCGTAGAAAACTACAGCATATTTCGAGTGTCAGGCGAACAGTTCGATAATCTTGGATAAACACAACATAATAACGACTATTGCATAGTTTTATTCGTACGTATGGTAGCCAATTTCATCCATATCGATATCGTAAGTTGTCTAACAACGAAAGTTTTCATTGCTAAATAAAAGGTTTTATGTCTATGCCGAGGATTTTGTGTAGACATTGACTATGACATTGAAACTTACTTTATCAGAGCAAATGGAGTTCAATTCAAAAATCTAACATATCTGTAACACCCTTCGAACATTACTCGCTGAGATTATCCCCGGACGTTTACTCCAGCCAGCTTCAGTAACCTCGGTCATTTACCTTTTCGCTCAATACCCCTCCCCCTCTATCATTACTTTTGGAGTTCTTTATCCTACCCCCTTAGCTCCGAAATGTGGCCAATAAAGGCAGAACTAGGTAATTTGTTTGCGGAATGAAAGTTTCTATGGTAGGCGTAAATATGATTCTTAAGTGATTTTTATAAATTCTGAAATATCACGTCAACCGGTATATAACAAGACGATTTTTAACCGATCATGGTAATATTGATGCTGTTTAAGATAGCGGAATTTTGACAGCGGAAAATAAGAGATTGCGTTACTCGCCGCAAGCGGCAGCACTATCACTAAAGAGAATTAATTTTGTTATGTAATTACCAGCGGAAATTTTTCATTCATTATGCACCAATTTTTTCACTTAATAAAAGATCTCAGCGGAATAAAATTTTAAAAGTGATCCTTGAAATGGCAAACTGATTGATCTCCGAAGTAAAGGAACTCGGTATATGAAATCTTGAAATTCAACATTAATCCGTCTATATCCGCCATTTCTTCCACTAGTAACCAATACTTTCGGTTATTTTTGTAATAGCTTAGGTCATACTGAGACTATATAGAAAATTTGGGTAAAATTCATGGACTAGAATTTTCACTAGAATTTTTTGATTTTCTGCGGCCATAAAAGAGATTTTCAGTTTTTGACCAATATCTCAAAAACTTCCACTAGTAACCAATACTTTCGGTTGTTTTCTAGTAGCCTAGGTCATACTGAGACTATTTGGAAAATTTGGAGAAAATTCCACTAGTAATCAATACTTTCGGTTTATTTGTCAGAAAGTATTGGTTACTAGTGGAAGTTTTTGATATATTGGTCAAAAACTGAAAATCTCTTATATGGCTGCAGAAAATCAAAAAATTCCAGTGAAAATTCTAGTCCATGAATTTTCCCCAAATTTTCCATATAGTCTCAGTATGACCTAAGCTATTAGAAAAACAACCGAAAGTATTGGTTACTAGTGGAGGAAATGGCGGATAGACGGAATATTGTTAAATATCAAGATTTCATATACCCGGTTCTTTTACTTCGGAGATCAATCAATTTGCCATTTTAAGGATCACTTTTAATATTTTATTCCGCTGAGATGTTTTATTTAGTGAAGAAAGAGATACATTATGAATAAAGTCTTTCCTCTGGTAATTACATAACAAAATTAATTCTCTTTAGTGATAGTGTTGCCACTTGCGGCGAGTAGCGTAATCTCTTATTTTTCGCTGCCAAAATTCCGCTATCTCATACAGCATGTGTTAGACAAAGTTTTGATCTGATTTTAAAAAAAAAAGTTATTTTAGAAGTTTTCAGACCATCAATATATCAAATATCTTCATAATCAGTTCTAAAAAGCCTGGAATAAGTCCGGAAGATATAAATTGAATTTTAGAGCTAAATTTGGATTGTTGTCAAGTGGGATTAATATGGTTGGAACTGATATTACACTATGAATGCATAAAGTTCTGTAATGTTTGCTAGTTTTTCGGGATTAGACTTTTCGGATACAAATGGGAGGAACAAAATCTGATCTTCTAGAGTTGACGAAAATTGGATTCTAACTTAAAGTTACACTAGAGGGGGTAAATGGTCTGGATAATGGAACAATGACGGGAGCGCTTATGGCGAAAGCATAATGCCAAGTATTAATGAGTCAGGAGATACAAAAACGTGGGTTAAATCCCCGGAGCATTACAGGGGATCGTATCAACCTGTATAGGGGTAAAATCCTAGACCGTTTGGGTAAAGAGCCGCAATAAATGATTATTGGATAAATGAGAAGGCTGTATGACCCTAGGGAACCAATGATGAGTGGAACTTCCGAAGAATGGACCAACAGAAGTGATATTGTTTGGAGAGTAATTGCAGGGCCTAATGACCTTGTGTTATAGTCTCAAGGGAAAGTCCAAATTGGTAATTGGCAACTTGCCCCAAATTCATACATATTTTGGGAAGAGGAACAAAATTAATTATTTCACCACAAGAGATATCTATAATTCCTCTTAAAAACTAGTCAGTCTTAAATCAAATCGATCAACTATAGGAAGCCTTTCTCAAAATAGATTTTACCGAACAAGTGGCGCAGTGGTTAAAGTTTTGGCACTTGGACTAAAATTGTATACATTTCCTTCAACTACCGTTCTTCGTATAGACCCAGACGTTGTTAATTTACATACAGAGAAATGGGTTTCACTGGTACTCCTAGATATAAGAGCGCGGCCGAGATTCTCATGGTAAAGCACTGGTCCGATTATAGGATCGGACGAAACCCATTCATTTTCCGCGAGAGGGCCGAGTCTGACAAGTACAACATTAGCCAACGCCTTGTATGCAAGCTCAATACAGCTATGCCATGATAGTTTTGACATTTTCGATGGTCGACGTTTTTGTGCAGCGAACACATGAGCGCGGTCTTCTCATTTAGCTCTTCTGGGTTTCAAAAAACGAAGATGAGATCATATAGATTTGATGCAAGAACAATTCCTGCATATTTAATTAATTTTCGGGGATGTCGTCCAGAACAAGAACCTTCCCATTGTTCAATCTGCTACTATTTCTTCTTCTGTTGGATATTATACAATGACCTCCAATCTGGTGATGAAATAGGGTCACTTTGTCAATGCCGTGCCTGCGTTTTTTGTGGGATATATTTAGTCGTAGCTTTCCTAGCACGAATATATTCTGCTGAGTGTTTGTAATATTGCGAGTCAACCATTTTTCACCATTTGACTGATCTCGGTGGTCTTCTTCCGATAGTATTTTGAGTCGTGGTAGTGATGGCGGACTTTCTAGCCAGCCCCTGTTCATGGATGTTGTGTGGAGGTTCTTCGTTGTTATAGTGTGTGGGACTAAATAGTCAATGACAGCTGATTGTTAACTCTGGAGTGATACTTGACCTTTAAAAGCACCGACATTCCAATCGGCGGTCTTTTGAGCTTATAATACATTTTGCAATTGTATTTGAAAACGATAACCATGCGATCGCTGTTCATGAATGCACCTCTGTAAGATCTAACGAGGGATATTCTAGTTGAATGCCTCTTCGAAATCATGATATGATCTAGTGGGTTTTCCGTTCTTCCAACTCATTCAATCTCCACGTTACTATGAATTTTCGTTTAAAAAAAATCGTGCTTGATACGTGTAAGGTATTATGACCGATATAGGATGTATTTCTGGGTTAAGCTTTGGTTTGAATTGGGAGATACCAGGTTCGAATCCCGAAAAGGGCAGAGTGCAAAAGAAATTTTTCATTATTTGATTGCGATCGGTAATGGAAATGAACACAACTATGACCCTCTGTCGGAGTACGCAACTCACATGCCGACCCATATTCCATGCCAGTACTATAGGTTTGCATGGAGCAATGCTATGTGCAGATGGCTCTACGTAAATCGGTCATATAGCCGTACGCCCTTGATTTGGTAGGTAATGCGTAAGGTAGGACATGAAAAGCGAACCGCAAAAGAGTTGGGAGTGTTTTAAGAAATCGATAATTTTAATGTCATTGTGCGTGATGTTAATGATGATCTCTTCCAACTCAACAGAGAATCGATTTTTGGCGTCATCTGATTTGTCTTGATAGAGCGAAATTCAATGATGCGTTGCTTCACGAGTCGGTACTTGAGAAAGCTCAACTGATGTTCACTGTAATGGAGAGTGTAACCTTTGGTGGTGTCATAAATGCCATTTCCGGACCATCGAAGTTCTTGTAGTGCCAGTAAATGTATAATGTCTAAATCTTTACTGGTTTCGAAAAGTTATCGAGATCTTCAGGTTTTAGAAGGCTATAAGCACGTCCCATTTTCCCATTTTTAAACGGTTGTTTGTGTACAGTTTGCGAGGTCTTGTTTGTCATAAAATCGATTATTACGAGTGTGGGTCACTTGCTGGTGTATAATCCAGTCAGCATCGAGTCATACTTTGAACACATTCATACAGTGACCTGCGGCCGCTCGTCTGCTCTTCACATGAGATGAATCTAGATGTTCGTCCTCTTCGGAAAATAGTCATTTACAATTAACTTTTGTTTGCAATGATGGTGCTTTCCGTGATTTCTCATGTTCAGTGAATTGCCGCACCGCATTTTTACCCTATAACTATCTGGAATGAGGGAGGTTTGATTCAATCAATTTATTGGTTACTACGAGTATTTTTGATTTTTTCTAGCTTTAGTGATGAAGGCGTTGAAGAGAAGTAACCTGAGTGTAACAAATATTTTCTTGACACCGTGTAGTGGTGATAATGGTAGAATAGCATTGCCATATTAGCGGGCCGATTTGCTTTTGTATATGGTCGTAGCGATGTTGTTCATTGGGGGACCCAGAAATGTTAACGGAGGCCTCAAATGACCCTCTTCATGCTCTTTAAGGGGGTGCCCCACTTTATCCTTCATTTCAAAATCCACTGTTGCTAAAATCCATCTTTTTAGAAGAAAACTACTTTTGAGAAAATCCATTTGCCAAAATCTATTTTTCCTAAAATCCGTACCCAATTTCGTCAAAATCCACAATTGATCACCATTCCCGATACGGACACGGACAGGAACATAGACACAGATACAGACGCAGGCCCAGACATCTGACATCAGAATCAGACATCAGACATTAGACACAGACATTAGACATCAGACACCAGACATTAGACACGATACACACACAACCAAAAACAATGACACAGACACATGCGCAGACACATACATTAGACATCAGGCATCAGACATAGACATCAGACACAGCCAGACGCAGACACAGTCATAAACACAGAAACACATGTACATGATTAGTAGTAACATAATTGCAGCAATCAATTTCACAACTATTTTTCGATATTCACAAATTTAAATCCATGTAATCGACCATTTGTGCTTGTTTCGAATTCATTTTTAATTAGTTTCCAAAATGCATAGAAATCCAACGAATCCATCGTTTTTATTACTTTTGGAAGCAATGCCGAAATTTTTAATGCACACTTCCATTTTATTACCGGCCCAGAGACACGCTGGCCAACCTATTTTTTTCAAGTTTCTCAAATACAAAATTTTGATTAGCATTTTTGATTTGTGATTAGCGCAACGTATTGTAAAACCAACTATTGATTCTCAAAAATAAAAGGAATCCTATTATGCCAAAGATGTCCTAGTCCTACTGCTGCATGAGACATATTGGTATGCCCAGAGGAGGAGGTATTATCTCGTTTTCCTTCCTCAGGAAAATGTAATTTCTTTTGTGCTGGTCCCATTCTGTCTCCTAAATTTGTAGTAACTCAAGCAACAGTTGTTGCTTGACTGTCATGTCCTCCCCTCCCCCCCAATTGAATCCAATTTAATCTTTGAAGTTAAAGTGGTTACTTATGTTGATTTTTATACCCTCATTTTGTAACAATGGAACAGAAAAAAACTACACCGCTTTTAAATGTCAAATCAATATATTTGTTTCATCTTTACTGTCATGTCATGTCGATGATTGACAATTGTTTGTTGCAAAAATTCCTCATCAGATGAATCTGAGGAGAATGATGATGATGTAAGTGGAGTAAGTGTCATTTAAAATTTCCTCCATAACGTAATACTCGTATGAAAGTTATTATTTCAATTATTAAATACGTATGTTTTGACAAGTATAGACAATAATGAGGTGTGACAACCACAAAAAATGGGTTACTCGATCAATAAACCTGGACTAGAGAAAATTACTCTGGGTGTAGCAAAATATTACCCTTGTGGTATTTTTTTTTCAATCGAGCATTTTGGCAGCAGTTAGAGTACCATTTTTACCCTCAGTGCAACATTTTATCTTCAATCAAAATCAACATTAATTACCTAGTTTCCAAAATCCATAAAAAATCCAACAAAACCATCGTTTTTAAAAACGAGTAATAAAAACGATGGATTCGTTGGATTTTTATGGATTTTGACTAATACGAGGGCTGCCTTTTATATTTCGGGATTAGAGAACAAAAACAAATATTAATCATCGAAAATCGCTTTATTGTTTTTCAAAATATTCCCCATTAAGATCTATACACTTTTGCATGCGTTTGAACCAATTGTCGAAGCACTTTTTCCACTCTGATTGAGGTATCTCCAAAACATGCATTCTGAACGCAGCAACCGCTTCTTAAGGTATCGAAAAACGTTGACATCTCAGTTTGTATTTTACGTACGGGAACAAAAAGAAGTCATTTGGTGACAAGTCAGGACTATACGGCGGATGACTCATCAAATCGATGTTTTGAGTGCTCAAAAATGCAGTTGTTTGAGCCGATGTGTGAGAGCTCGCATTGTCGTGGTGAAGAGTGATCCGTCTTCGGCAGTTGGTTTTCCTGATTTCTTGGAAGACAACTAGTGGTACGGTTGCGACATGTCCATTTTTTCCGAAAAAACAGACGATCATTTGCTGGCAAGTGCTTCGTGCGCGAACAACTTTTGTTGGATTCGGCTCATCTTGAAACACCCATACAGTCGACTGCTGTTTACTTTCGGGCTCATACGCGTAAATCCACGATTCATCACCTGTCACTATGTCATAGACGTGTTTTGAAGCACCGCGATCGTATTTTTTGAGCTTTTCTTTCCACCAATCGACACGAGCCTTTTTTGAGCGATTGACAAATTGTGTGGGATCCAACGCGAACAAATTTTTTTGACATTCAAATGTTTATGCAATATTGAATATATGCTGGCCCCACTAATGCCTAAAGGTTATCTCAATCTCACGATAGGTTACATGACGATCTTGCAATATCAGTTCGCGCACAGCATCAATGGTTTCCGGAACAACAACTGATTCTGGACGACCTTCACGAAATTTGTCTTGGAGTGAACTACGACCTCGATTGAATTCACCATACCATCGATAAACACTGGTCCTTGATGGAGCTTCATCGCCAAAAATTGAATTAAGTTCATCCATGCACTCTTGCTGCCTTAATCCACGTCGAAAGTTGTAAAAAATAATCGCACGAAAATGTTCACGATTTAATTCCATTTTTTCGCCGATATGTTGAGTTAATGAGTACTGTAAACAACACAAATTACGCTCGAATGTCAAAACGTTCTGAGTACGTTTAATCTCAAAAATGTCAAACTTTACGATAGAGCTGTCAGTTGCCAGATTGCAACACTAGGGTTGTCCAATCCCGAAATATAAAAGGCAACCCTCGTATGGATTTTGTTTGACATAAATGAATTTTGTCAATAATAAATTTTATGATAATGGAAATAGGAGAAAGGTGGATTTTGTCAAAAGTGGTTTTCGACTAAAGTGAATTTTAGAGAAATGGATTTTGATAGAATGGATTTCGTCGGTAACCCCTTCATGGCGTTTGTTTTGCAATTGGTTGAGGGGTAGCGGGTACCAGGTTCATAGGAAAGTAGAGTTCATAATTTTTGTTTATTTTAATTTGATCCTGTGGTTTAAATGTGAGTGTGTATCTCATTTGACAATCTCATATGATAACACCATTTTCCGTGTACCACAGGCTTGTATGTTGACGGCTTTGTGAATTGTGTTGATATCCAATTGTTGTTGATGTATTGACTTTAAATGCCTTTTTCGTTTACTAGCTTGCATCAAATACTTCAGGCCTAATCCCATGATTGTTATGTCGTCTTTGCTGGCCGAAAGTTGAGAAGAGGAATAGGCATATTCATCTGTCAGTTACTTGAAACCATGAGGAGTATGTGTGTGGATTTCTGTAGTTTTGTTGGTGGTTTTGCGTATTCCAACGATTGGTTTGTGGCCTTTGGGTATTTGATGCTTAGGAGTTGGGTTGGGGTTGTTTTTATATTGAGGGTTTTTGATTTTCAAGTTTTAAAGTTCCCAATGGTAGTCTTCATGTATTGTAGAATGTTTTATTTGAAACCACTTTACTATTATCGTTTTGTAGCATGGTTTGGTGTCAGGCTGCCAACATTGTTAAGGGTATTGTTGACACGGGGATTTGTTGATACCGATATAAGAATTGGAGCTGTTTAGCAGAGTTGGGTTTTGGAACTTTGGACATCTGTCATTTAAGAGGTATCGAGGTTATTTTTTGATGAAAGCTGTCGAGTTGTAAAATGAGTTTTCAGCTGAATCGTACGTAAGGATTTGGAGAATTTTCTCAGATTCTTGTTTAGCAACGTGAGGCACTCCTTTTGGGCTTTTGATATAATTTTTTATTACACGAATGTTCCAGGTGTCGAGGTAATTGAATCATTTGGATGTTGGAATGAGACTTCAATAAGTTGGAGATTTTTCGAAATTTGTAATTTGTGTTTAAACAAGGTCGTTTTTTTATCTGATTATGATTAATTTCAGATTTTTGGGCTTAATTAATAAATTATAACTATACAAGACTTTGCCCTTACCAGGATCTTACCCCCCGATTCTGACGATAAGATTACTAAGACCATCTTAGCTAAAACTTTATTGTAAAGACTTTTTTTTTATGACTAAAGTCTTCATTGAAATTCTAAAGGCAGTAGTCTTAAATAATATATTATAAACTCTCCAAACACTTTTGTAGAGCTGCCAAACCAAATTTACATCATATTGTTTCAAATTTATGAACGAAAAGCGACAGTTCAATTCGAAATACATATAATTATTGTTTCTGTTTAATGTCAAAATTATGACTCCTAAGACCACCTATTTCGCTGATATTAACGAAGACAATTTTTTAAGACTACTGACAGATAAAACTAAGTGCAGAATAAGAACTGAAAGTTTGTAGTCTTCGGTAAGACAAAAGTTTTTGATAAGACTGAAAATACGTCTGTGACTGTACGTTAGAATCGGGGGGTTAATGTACTGTAAAAAAACAATCATTTTAGAGCTTTACAATTATATAAGACCTGGGTAGGAGAGACCGCAATATTAAAAAAATAGTTTTTCACATTTTAAACTATTTTAAATATTGTACGACCCGGGAATAAAGGTTTCAAAAACTCTGCATCGATTACCTCCTAGAAAATGCCCGATTTCCTTGGGAGCGTGGTGAAAGTCCAGAACACTACCAACAATTCTACCATACAGCCAGTATACATACTGCTCCACTTTTACTCCTTTTTCATGAAAAATCAGAATAGAATTAAGGAAATTATTGCAATTTTGCATAAAAAAGCAATATTTTCACCTGCGAGTCGATAAGAAATCTATAGCCATAAGCAATTGTTGAACCGCCTGAAAAAATTATTAAGTGTTAGATACAAAATCATTATACGATTAAAAATACAAGAATGCTGCATAGTTATCACGGATTGAGTATCAGGTGCAATTGTGCCATAATCATTGAATCGAGCAACGTTCGCGAAATAATAAAACGGTGAACAATCATCGCATTAATTTCAAACACATTACACATTAGTATAATGATAATCACGCTCCTATATACAGCTTCTTATACTGTACACCGTACACCAAAAGATCATAAAAAAATACTATAACGAGTATATGCAATGATTTTTTTCGTAGTTGGTGGCTAAAGGAAAATTGTTAATTTTGAAATTTTCTTTCATTCTTTCATTTTTTTTTAGGGTAAATTTTTCAGTAGCTATATAATCTTAAACGATTTAGACGACTTAAAGTCATAAACTGAATTTCTTTCTACAAAATTAATAGTGATTATAGGTTATTAAGCGGATGCTATAAAAACACAACCCAGGAAATTATTAAACTAATTAAATGGCGCGCAATTCAACCATTGAAATGAAAATGTTTGAAATAACAATAACAAGACCACGTTTTATACGTGAGGGGTGGGGACCATTATTTATTCATCTAGCCGGTCGGGGCATAGCGTGACTTTTTTGAAATTAAAAATTTGGAAATCGTTTGGTGTTGGAATTATAAAGGTCGATAATTTACAAATTATAATTTGTTAACGGAATCATCAGGATTGTTTTAAAAGTTTTATTATATTGAATTACGGCTAAATAGAATAAGTTATTAAAATTCTAGGAAAAATTACCTTGTCCAAAATACTTTTCTCGCGGTTTGGATGATCCGAAAAATGCAAAAAGAAAATAGTATCCCTCCATCATCTCGAGAATGTCTTATGTCATTTGAACTTTTTTCACAAAACACCTAATATTGCCATATGTGCTTAGATACTTGTTTTAGACTTTCACGGAGTTCACAATGCGGCCGATGGTATTACTGTCGTTTATAATTGGAAAGATTTTGAAAATGCCACAAGTTTTAGTAATCAATATAATTGCGATATAATCATTTGATGTATATCATTTGAAAGGTCCTGGCTCAAGCAAACACATTTGTGATCAACACCTTTGGTCACAAATCCACCGTTTTGATGCTTCTTAGTTCGGAAGGTTATCGCCCTGGCACTGGAGGAAGGTATATTTTTTTTAGCACGATATATGCATTGTGACATATCGCTTGAAAGGTATTTTTTTACAGGTGCTACATGCATTTGAATTAATGAGTGACTTTGAATGATCTTGGATCAAACAAAATAATTGTAATCAGCACTTTAGTTCATAAATAATATAATCCTAACAAACTGGTCCTGCTGTATATAAACTTCATGAAGCAAATACTCGAGTGTTCTTATTGCAACAGTGTATTGGGGCCTTAATATGATAGATTGTAATAAATATGTATACTAAAAAATATTTTAGGTTTTATAGATTAAATAATATTTTTTATGTTAATTATAGATCAATTAACCCTGTTTTGTGTAGTATCCAACTTGTTGGTCGAGTGTCAGCTGTCGAGTGTTTTGTGTGGAATTATGTTAATGGCATTGTTAAATGTCCAGTAATTTAGGAGTTTTAACAGCTGATTCCCCTTCGATCTTAAATAACAATATCGTTCTGAAATCGTCCATTAATAGATTTCAGGGATTGAGCTTTTCATTTTTAAATGTGCGTAGTATCTATCCGAAGCTTGATGAAATTATTAGCCTTATTTCTGGAGTTCATTCAGATATTGTCTGCTTCGTAGAGACCTGGCTAAAAGACCACATACCTGATGCTGTAATAGATATACCGGGATATACACTTCTTAGAATGGATCGTGAGTTGGATAATGTTGGTAGAGGTGGAGGCATTTGTATTTATGTTAGATCGATAATAAAATCTAAAATAATTTATAGGCATTGTGCCCCTTCCTCGGAATTTGCCATAATTGAAGTGAAATTGGGAGTGGTGAATATATTGGTCATTGTAGTTTATTTTCCGAATGGATTGATTTATGATGATATCGAAGCGATTCTTGATGAATTCACTATCCAATACAATGATGTGATCATTTGTGGTGACTTTAATTGTGACCTCAGTGCTAATAGTTCTAACTCAATTAGATTTAATCGACTGTTGGACAGATTTGGGTGTAAATGTCAAAATACTGAACCTACGCATTTTACCAGTACTTCATCCACACTGCTTGATTTGATAATTACGAATACTGATAAGATACAATTTCATAATCAAATTTCGGTTGGATTCTCCGATCATGACTTAATCTATTTCTCCTATAATGTCGACTTCAGTAGGAGTGACTCTTTATTTAGCTTTCGGGATCATAGAAATATCAATGTACCAGCCCTTCTTGAAGAATGCAGAGGCCTACAATGGGATACACTATACACCATTGTTGATCACAATGACAAGGTACAATTTTTTTCCAATTTAATACGACATTTATTTGATGAATTTGTTCCTTCTAAAACTGTAATTAAGAAAGCATCACATCCGCCCTGGCTTCATGCAAGCATTCTAAATTTGATAAATTTTCGGAACTTTATCTATAATCGGTGGAAAAGAACAAAGAATGAGGAACTTTATATGGAATATAAAGCAATTCGGAATAAGGTCACCAATGCTATTAAAAGTGCTAAAGCAAAATATTTTTCTAAATGTATAAACACCAAACTACCATCCAATATTTTCTGGAAAAATCTTAAATCGATCAGTGGATTTTCAAATAATACAGAGAAAGCTAATTTAGACTTCTCAGCTGATGAATTCAATAATTATTTCTGCAATCGTCTTACCGATGATCGCAGGAATGTGGAGGATTTTCAGTTTTCTGGTTTTAATGACTCAGGGTTTAGCTTCAGAAATATTGACATCGTTGACTTAAGTGTGGTCTTTAAATCAATTAAATCAAACGCGGCTGGGTTTGATGAGATTCCTTTAAAGTTCATTAAGCTTCTTTTACCTTATATCGATTGCTTTATACTTCACATTTTTAATAGCATAATAACTTCTTCCTGTTTTCCATCAGAATGGAAACATTCGAGGATTATCCCTATTCCAAAAAAGTCCAAGACATCTGAGCTGGCTGATTTTTGCCCAATTAGTTTGCTTCCTTGTCTTTCAAAAGTTCTGGAAAGAATTTTGCAAAATCAGATCTTGCATCACATTGAGCCTAATAAACTACTTTCTAAATACCAATCTGCTTATAGATCTAAGCATAGCACCACTGCAGCTTTGTTAGAAATCAGTGACGACATCAGAAGAGCGATTGATAAGCGAAAAGCCTGTATCTTGGTGCTTCTTGACTTCAGTAAAGCTTTCGATTTGATTGATCATCACTTGTTACTCATGAAATTGCGTGATAAATTTTTTTTTTCGTTATCGGCATCTCGCTTGATTTTATCATATCTTCACAATCGCTGCCAAACTGTCGCATTTCAGTCATCTATTTCGGGAACTTGCTCAGTGAATTGCGGAGATCCTCAAGGCTCTATATTGGGGCCATTCTTATTCATGATGTTTATTAATGACCTGACTGCGGTAATTCAGTATAGTAAATATCATCTTTTTGCAGATGACTTGCAAATATACAATTCCAGCGGAATTGGTAATATTGCTAGTTGTATTGAGAAAATGAACAATGACATTCAATTAATATCTGAATGGTCCTCTACTAATAAACTTCATTTGAATAGCAGTAAAACACAATGTATCTTATTGTCTTCATCCAAATATTGTACTGACAACCTGCCCAAAATTATTGTTGATGGAACCAGCATATGTTATTCTAGTACAGTACGCAATCTAGGCGTTATTTTTGACAATACCTTATGTTGGAGTAGTCATATTCAGGGAATTTGCAAAAGAGTTGTCTTTCTATTAAGAATTTTGTGGACCACCACTAAACACCTTAGTTATACCCTGCGTCTTCATTTGTTAAAAATGTATATTGCACTTCATCTTTTATATGGAGATGTAGTTATTTTTGATCTACAAAAGCAAGATCAGTTACAAATGGTTTTTAATTCATGCATTAGATACATTTTTCAGTTAAGAAAATATGATCATATCTCACAGTACTCTAATATACTATTTGGCTGCTCTCTCTATGAGATGTATAAGTTTAGGGTATGTCTGTCGATTTACAAATTTCTAAAGTATCGTCTGCCCGATTACATTTCTGTTAAACTTGAAAAGTCTCAATCAAATCGGTTACAGTTTTTAAAAATAATAAAAAACCGTTCAGAATTATTGAACTCATCGTTCTTTGTAAGTGGAATCAGTCTGTGGAACTCATTACCTATTGATATAAGGAACTCCGGGTCAGTGACATCATTTCGCAACAAATATTTCGGCAAGCTGCACGAAAGGAACACATAAACAGGGGAAATCTAAATTTAATTTAATTTATTAATTACAAAAATAAAAATAAAAATGTTATACGGTTATTATATTATTATTATTATTGCTACTCAGTTATTATTACATATTTTTATTGTAACATTATTTTATGTATGTTCTTTTACTATTATTATATTATTTATGTACCAGCAATGTTATCATACTAATGAAATAAGTTGTACAACTTCCAAACATTGAAATAAACAAATAAATAAATACACCGTTTTGGCGGTGATGAAAATTTATTAATTTATTTTAAAATTTAAAGATACGTGTTGAGATATCATTGTGAAGTTCTTGAATTTCTTGATGAATATCACAAATATAGCACCATAGTTTTCAAAACTACCACTATACAACGGAAGCCAGAAACATTTTTTAATTCCGATATAATCATGTGTCACATCGCTTGAAATATCACCATTTTGGAACGTAATGTACATGTTTCTCGTTGAAAATCGTGTAGAATCTAGATGAATGTCACTAATTTCACTGAAGTACCTTACAACTCAAAAATAACGCCAAGTCGCGGACAGCGAGGAATATATTAAGATACTTTTTAAGATTACACATTTACAAATTATCTTACTGCTTATGAGAATTAGGTCACACAACAACCATTGCTTTGATTAGAACAAATTTGAGTGACCGCATGGAAACATTAGCTGCGATTTTTTGACAACAATCGAGTAGAGTTTGTGATAGCTATTTTTCAAATTTGTCCAATTTAAAATTATAAATTTAATATTTTTTAAATTAAATAATTTAGATTAAATAGGAATCTATGTATAACCAAAAAAATCTATCATAAAACTTTTATAGTTTTCTTGTAGTATCGTTGTTCTGTATAGTTCTGAACTACTCCGTTATTATACAGAACTATACAGAACAACGATATTACAAGAAAGCCATACAACTTTTATGATGGATTTTTTTGGTTATACATAGATTCTTATTAAATTTAAATTATTTAATTTAAAAAAAAATAAAATTTAAATTGGACAAATTTGAAAATAGCTATCTCGAACTCTACTCTATTGTTTTCAAAAAAGCGCAGCAATTGTAGAAGAAAAATAAAAAAAAATATATAAAAAAACTTTTTAAAATACCACGTTTTTCTAATGCACTAAAAAGAAGAAAATAATTTTTTTCTGGTATATAGAATTATCTGGGTATTTATACTTAAAACTAGCACCAATTTTCTGCAACTAAAAACGTGGGGCGCATTTTAGAAAAGAAAACCTTCCTGTACCTAATTTACGATTAAAGTGTACGTGTCCCGAGTGAACACTAACGTATTTGTTTAGTAAATGTCTAGTTGTAAGGACGAATATTGACATACTTTACGTCTACATGTCATTCTTACAACTAGACATTTACTAAACAAATACATCCAGTGTCCACTCGGGTGTGTGATAAAATAAATTAGGAAATTATAATTTTTTATTAAGCTTTTCTTCTAAATATTTTTCAGTCGTCTCGATATTCAATCTTGTACGAGATATGCAGGGTATACGAGATATTTTGACGAGAGTTGGCAAATATAAGATGTTCTTATTAAAGCCCTAAATTTTCACATTAAGTACAAACAGAACTTATTTTTTTATAAAGAATTGATTTACGGAACTTTACTTTTTTAAATTATTAGCAATTTCATATATGATATCAATTATCTTTTCTAAAATGTGCTCTACGTTTTTAGTTGTAGAAAATAGGTGCTAGTTTTAAGTTTTTCAAATTTAAACAGATCTAAATTTGAACGATTTTCGATCTGAGTTTCTGGTAGAGGTTGTGTCTTTGCCTCTGTTTTTTGATGCAGGAATGTTAATACCTGATCATGTTCGGTTTGTTTCTGACTTAATGCAGTCAATTGATTGGTTATCGCATTTAACTGAGCCATAACTTGATTCATGTCCGTCATTTTTATGATGGGGTCAGTTTGTGTTATTTTTCTGCTTTTATTGTTAATGAATTGATAATAATTATCAATAAGTTTTTCCTAGAGTTTCTGTTTTCTCGGACTTTTTTCGTTCTCGAGATTCTAGAAACTCGAATTTTTCAACAATTTTAATTCTCGAGAATTCGAGAGTTCCAAAATATTTTCTTGAGATTCTCCAGATTATTGGAATATTAATTTTACGCTCGAGAAATTAAAAATATTTTAACAATAAATTAGTTCTAATAGTAAAATCTTTATTAAAAAACAATAAATAATTAAATAATTCAAGAAACATAATTAATATCACTTCATAATATAAATAAATTCTTTTCAAATTTAAAATAATAAAAAACACAGTTGATAATTGTTCAAAAATATCAAAATTATACATAGCTAGTTATTTTTATTTATCGTTACTTAAAAAGAATTGTTTTAAAATTACTAAACTATCTAATGATTTGTCATTTAAACGCACTCTTCACTTACTACAAAAATTTCCAGAGACCGCAAAATTCCTTTCGTTTTGCGTTGATGTGAGTTTAATTAACAATAAAGTATTCTTTAAGTCTTCGAGATTACTGGTTATTTTACCAGTTACTTCTGTCGACAAAGTGCGGAAGTCATCATGTTCTTTTGTTGGCAAGTGTTACATTCCCGAATACTCTCCTCCAAATGTGGTTCTAAAGAAATAAAATCACTCTGAGACGTTGATGTACTACCAGGGAAATCATGGTCAAAAGATGAAATGTTTTCGGCTGAACATTTTTCTAAATTTTGAAATAATCTGCGGGACAATGTTTTACCAGTTTCGTTATTTTCTTCTTTTGAGTACAATGAAAAAAACTCATCTTCATCAGGCTTATTAAGGTAATTAGGATTCTGGAGAAACTTAGTAATGAAACAATTGTCCCTTCTTTTAAAAATCTGGATTTTAATTTCAGTTAATAATTTTCGACTTATCAGTTGTCTGAAGAGATTTGAACAAAAATTTTAAAATGCCTTCCGCAGAGAGTAATGACTAGGGCAACCAAAAATATGCTCTTAAAAATAGGTTTTAGGGGTATTTGCTCTATCCGGTCGCAAATTATTTAATCGCGAGGCGAAATATGGTTATTAGATTTATTTTGCCATGCCAATTGACACATTTTTTTTAAATTTAAAATTGTTTTGCGATTGTAAAGTAGAAATACACTAAAAGGCTGTTACGCATTTTCCGAGGTCACAGTCTTGTCATGTATTTCTACTTTACAATCGGAAAACAAATTTAAATTTAAAAAAAATGTGTCAGTTGGCATGGCAAAATAAATCTAATAACCATATTTCGCCTCGCAATTAAATAATTTGCGACCGGATAGAGCATATACCCCTAAACCTATTTTTAAGATCATATTTTTGGTTCCCTTAGTAAAGACGCATCTTGACGGCTTAATGCCTCTATAGATTTTTTAACTGGCACTAGACTAGTAAATATATTAGAGGCCACGACATAATCAATTTTGTGATACCATAGGCGCCTAAGATTGAGATCACTTAACGTTTTTAAAATAGGCGGTTTAAGTTTTAAAAAACGATCAGTCATACTTTCGATTGTATTCCATCGGGTCTTACAATCTAACAACAACTATAATTCGTGCGCGTCAGAAATCATTTCTTTAATATTAATTTGAAGAATACTATTTCGAACCGGAGAGTTTTTGAATAATTTTACAATTCCCCTTATTTTTATTATTATTTTTTTAATCTGCATACTACAATTAATTTGAATGTTATCTGCAACAAATTCATTTTCAATTAAATCATCTGACGCAAAATCATCATTATCTGAAACCTCATTCTCAACCTCATCGCTTAAGTTGTTATATGAAGAAACTTTTTTTTCGTAGAAAATTTTCATAACCACCCGAGAAGCAATGTCTGTTTCGTAATTCAAATCAAACGATCGAATTTTACTAGTAACCATTTCTATGACCATGTCAGCAGGGTATGAACCTTCTAAACTCGTCCATTCATCAATAGATATACTAAATTTTTTATTTGCCGCTTTCATTTGACTGATCTTAGAAATAATTTGATTTTTGACAGTATCGTGCAATTTAAATATTGAATTCATCACATCAGATGGATTTTTCGGCAATAAAAAACCTTGTAATTGTAAACTTTTTCGGATAAATGAATTTTTACTTATTGCATTAATTGGAATTCCATCCGTCGAAGGAAGTTTAGAAACAATTCTTGCCAGTGTGGGACTTTCATCAGAAGTTGTAAAATACTCGCCGATGAGTGCACGTAGCTCTTTATCAAGCTTGATTCTTTTAAAATGTTTAAAAACATCCTCGCTATCATATTCAGACATGAAAGTACAAATTGAAGATTAAAAAATCTGTTTTTTATTCCAAATTACCAACAAACTAAGAATTTTATTAATCAAAGCTAACATTTATCAACAAACATTATTTGATTGTAAAAATAAATTATGTTGATTAAAAATCTATACTATTAACTTTTATGTTATGATTTTATCAGAAAGATTTTTTTGCATTCAAAATTTATTGACAAATGACAACTTATTGATGAGTGAAAATTATTAGGTTAATTTAACCATATACAAAAGAGAATTTTGCAATAATAACATTTTATTGATTTAAGTGACATCTCATCGTGAGCATTAGAAACAAAATTTTTGGAATTTTTATTTTAACTCTTAATAAAAAAACTATTGACAATAGGTGCTGCGTGCCGCTAAAAAAATTATTTCTCGAAAATTTTAAATTTATATTTCTCGAGATTTCGAGAGTAACAAATTTGAAAATTTTCTCAAGATTCTCGAGATGAGATTTCTCGAGCAGAAACTCTTTTTTCCTTCTTATTTCGGGAAATTTTGCGTTATTTTTCCTAATGTTTCTAATAGTTTTAAATGTGTTAATTTTTATATCTTTAATTTGTGTTTCTATCCTCCGTGGTTGGTTTTTGACAGTTTTTCTAATATTGGGTTTTAAATAGACTATTTAATTTTCTGTTAAATTTGGGCGTAGTTCTTTCTTTTTATTTTGTTCTTTCATCCGATTTGTTGCTTTTTCTAATTTAGTACTAACATTTTTAAAAATATTGTTTGCTTGACCTTGTATCTCTTCGGAACTCATTAAATTGTTTTGATTAAAAATTATTTCATTTGGGCGTGAAGCCTGTAGAGGAGTGTACCGTGTTATTGTACAGTGCAACAGATAATTCTATGGTAGTTTGGGTGTCGGAATTTGGGATTTTTTCTTTATTGGTGTTGAAGATTTCTATAATGGTTGAGTGGGTTTTCTCAACCTGTCCATTTGACTCTGAAGAGGACGTGTATTCTAGTCTGACGTTTAGTCTGCTGAGGTGTTCTCTAAATTGGGTGGATTGAAATGTTGTCTCATGATCTGAGAGAATGCTGTTAGGGATTCCGAATAATGTGAAATACTTTGTCAAGGCTTTAGCCATATCCGTTAGGTTTTTCGAATTGATCAGTACCATTTGGAGATGTTTTGAAAACGACCCAAGTAGCAAAATGAAACCAAAGTTTCAGAAAAACCAGAATCTAGGTTGCATTTAAGAGTTTATAAAACTAGTATTTTTGAACCTGTTCTAACATGTCTTTAATTTTGAATAATGAAAACGTCTCTGGACGAGTTTTATAAAACCATTTTGACACCAGCAAAAGTTTTTAAATGGTTTCCAAATATCCAAAAATTTACTGGTTATTTTGAAACCATTCGTAAACGGTTTTATTTTGGAACGTATTTTAAACAGGTTATAAAAACCCTTTGGTAACTTTTAATATTGACTAAAATACCGTATTATTGTTTCTAATAATTTTCTTTTATTTAAGTATTTTTACCACTGGAATTAATATTGGTTTACCAACTTCTAAAATAATTCGCTAAGTCATTAAGTATTTATTTTATTTATAAGAACAAAGCATATATGGTTTATTATGTTTCGAGTCGAACAATACCGACACAAACATAATAAATGACGAATCTTATAATAAGATTTGTCAAGTCACTTGGTAAATTCACCTCGAAGTGAAAAACCAATCTGACTAAAAAATTTTTTGAACTATTTTATCGGAACTTAAAGATTATTTTAAGTTTTTATGAAATCAGTTAAAACCACTTTTGATTAGACAGTTTGTAAAACTGAAATTAATCCATTTTAAAGTGATTTTCAGTTTTTTACAAGCCGCGCTCGTTAAAACAGATGTTTTTCGATTTTTTGTTACAGTGTTTTTGAAACCAAGAACCAATAGGTTTGTCACGGCTTCAAAGAAACTTAAAAGTAGTTTTAATACAAATACAGGCCACAGGGTTATCCAATTCGAGGTTGATAAAGTAGAAATCTGTATACCGACATCTGTCAAAGATAAACGTCAAGTACGCTGTCATTTATTTAGTTGGCATTCTGCCATTTAAGAATATGGAGCATTTAACAATCGACCAACGCGTTAAAATTATTAAATCTGCTGATGCTGATTTTTCGAACAAAATTTTCTTCAGTGATGAAGCTCATTTTTCGCTTGGTGGATACGTTAATAAGCAAAACTGTAGAATTTGGGGCTCAGAAAATCCACAATTGATTGTAGAGAAGCCATTACACCCGGAAAAAGTCACTGTTTGGTGCGCATTGTGGTCTGGTGGTGTGATTGGGCCGTATTTTTTTGAGAACAACCATGGACGAACCGTTACCGTCAATTCTGAGCGCTATGGCCGCATGTTAACCGATTATTTTTTTACGAAAATCGAAGATTATGATCTTGACGATATGTGGTTCCAGCAGGATGGAGCAACCAGTCACGTAACACGAGCAAATCGAGATCTTTTGCAAGAGAAATTTCCTGGACGTTTGATTTCGCGATTGGCTGATGTCAATTGGCATCCAAGATCCTGTGATTTAACGCCTTTGGATTTCTTTTTGTGGGGCTACGCGAAAGATCGTGTTTACGCAAACAATCCTCAAACTCTTGACGAATTGAAAACTAATATTCGTAAGGTAATGGCCGAGATACCGCCCGAAATGTGCCGAAAAGTCATTGAAAATTACCTCAAAAGAATCAAGGCCTGTAAGAAGTCCCGTGGAGGACATTTGAATGATATCTTGTTTAACTAAAAATGGCAAGGATCAATCTGTAAAATGAAATAAAAATTACAATACATTCCGAATATTTTGTGTGTTTTTTTTAAGTTTACTTTATCAACCTCGAATTGGATAACCCTTTATATACTAGAAAAAAATTCTTTTCTTCTTTTTAGTGCATTAGAAAAACGTGGTATTTTAAAAAGTTTTTTTATATATTTTTTTTTACTCTTTTTAGTTGTACGAGTTTTGAATCTTGTTATCAATTGAAAAAATTTTTTAAAATATATTTCATCTCTTTATTCAAGTAAATTTATCCAATTTATCATAAACATTTAATATTAATTTCCGAACAGAATGATGATAAGTGCTTCAAATTTCGACCTCAAATTTTGACCCAAACAGATGGACTGACAGATAGATAGACAAGAAAACAAGTTAAGAAAAACATAAATGCAAATGATTTGAAAGCTTTCAATTCTTCCGTCGCCAATTCGGACAGTTTACTGTAACACCAGTCGTAGTAATTGCCGATCGATGGTTAATTTTGCACTGGCTGTGTAGCAACATGCTGAGCATGACTAAACCGAGGTGGCTGAGTGGGTTGCTGCTGTTGCTGAACTGGCATAGGCTGTTGGAATGGTGATGGCTGGCTAAAGGCAGATTGTTGTGGCTGTTGTTGCATTGGTTGATTAAACATATTATTTCTCATTTGGATCGAATTCGGATCGACTTGTGAAGCCCGGACAAAAATACAGTTTGTTCAGGCTGCTAAGGTTGCGTTTGAAATACATTTGCCGGTGTTGGTGGATGAGGTACTTGCTGCTGCTCAAAAATGCTTTGTTGCCCCCCACCAAACGGAGGCGGATTAGCCGTAAAATATTAATTACCGTTAATTTTCGTCTCATAAAATTTGTATCGAATTTCCTCGAACCAAGATCTTCTATCAAATTTGGAACACAAGGCTTTGCCTTGAATGGGTCAAAACAGGAGATTGGCCATTGGTTGCCCTTGATGGCCGAGTCTATTTCAACGCGGATATAAAAAGCCATCTCAAAAATTTTTATAATTTCACTTAGTTTCATTGCTTTCAATCGTTACAACCGACATTAGAAAACGCAATTATGCCTTTTCTACGTCATATTATGAATTAGCATTTGTGGTAATCTCTAATACACAGAGTAAGTAAAACTAAATATCTAACCTATATATTCTGCAATTCTAATTATTTTATATTGAACAGCTCCAAGTCTTACACCCAATTCATATCTGGGAGTGTATTTCTGTCCTGAATTGTCCTACAATGAGGAATTTTCTTGAACGCCGAATTAACAAGTTGATACAGGATGAAAGACAATCTGTTGAACAATCACAATGTGATTCTACACAGCGATACCATGTGTGCTGTTCAATCTCAGTTTAACGGGACAACTAACCTGATACAAATGTTTCAATAAAACCAGGCGATGTACTTCCAAATCCAGATAAATTTAAATGTGGTTTAGATATTTTTTCTATGCTTATTTATGGTGGAGACGATGCCGAACTTGGAGAATTTCCTTGGGTGGCTTTATTGGAATATCAAAATAATCGTGGAATATCAATTTGCATGGGGCGGATCATTAATTACTAAGAGATAATGATGGGAAACTATCGTTAATATATCGATGTAACCCTAAATATCGAAAATATCGATCGATATTTTTTCCATCTTCTGTGTCATTCACATGGCTTTTTGTCGATTTCATTACATATTTTTTGGTTAGGAGGTAGTTCCATACTTACATATTTTGGTTAGGGGGTATATTCGGAGGCAGTACAAACTTGTAACACAGAAGCACAATCAACATCTGACGTTGGCGGCCAAGGGTTGTAGTCTTTTGTATTAGAACGCCAAACACCTGCATTAAGAAGATCTCAGTCGGATGCTATAATTTATATAAAGCAATATCTTGAGGGACCTATACTCCAACAATCGTGTGACCCAATTTCATTTTGGGTTGAAAAAAAAAATCAATACGAGTCACTCACAACGTTCTTTTTGAAATATCTAAGCGTACCTGCCACATCAGTACTCTCTGAAAGAATTTATTCGGCTGCCGGAGTAATATTAAACGATAAACGAAGCCTCTTAAACTTCAAAGAGTTGACATGTTGGTATTTTTTGCAAACAGTTTCTCATTGACGAGTAGGTAGTTTATTACTTTTTCTACGTAATGATAAGTTTTGCAATATTTTTTCATAATTTTTGTACCTGAACGTCTATGCGCATATCTATGATTTATTTACATATTGAATAAACATAATTTTGTAAATTTTTTTTTCTAATCTTCGTTTTAAAATTTAAATCGATAATACTATCGATAGTATCGATTGTTAAATTCAAACAATCGACAACTATCGATTGGTCACTATCGATAGTTTCCCATCACTACTAAGAGAAGAAAGAAAAAATTGGAAAAATTGTGATTTTTATTTCTATTATTGTTTTACAGCGCACAGCAACTATGATGGTGAATATTTTACGATGAAAGTTTTATTTACGCCAACCGTAAAATATTAGTAACGGTTTTCTGAAATTTGTATTAGATTTTTGTTTCGAATGTTTGATATGAAATTGTCAGGTGAAACCATCAAATGAACAAAATTTCAGCGAAATCGAATGATGATAAGTGATTCAAATTTCGACCTCAAATTTTGACCCAAACAGATAGACAGATAGACAAGAAAGCAAGTTAAGAAAAACGTAGTAAAAATGATATGAAACCTACCTAGTTGTTCTTCAGAATTTGAAATTCATAAAGTTGACGGTGAACTAACTTTTGTCAAATTCCGTTAGCCTCAAAATGAATGAGATATTTATGTGGTCCATGTTCATTATTGATTTAATTCTAAATGGGAAGAGTTTAGCTCTTTAAATCTCTACTTCATAAGACAGAGTACTAGCGAGTTTGCTCTTCACGTTGGTTCCCTAGTAAACTTGATGTCGAAACCAATTTCGAATGATTTTGTAAACTCTCGTTGTTAATTACCAACCAAAAGCATCAAAACAAAGCTTTTTCGTGCTCTGAGCTTAAAAGTAGAGGAAAACTACTAGAAAAAGCATGCGTTGCTAGAAAATTAAATCTTCAGGCTTCTTGGCACACCTTTCTAGTTGCGTAAAAGTTTTAAGAAAAATAAAAGATCGGCCCATAGATCTTCATGGTGGAGATTCTGTGACGAAATTAATAATTTATTCAAAAGTTTAATACTCAAACTTAATAAAAAATCAAACCAGTTGCATACATTAAAGGGGCAATTAAATATCTATACTTAAAAAGGAATTTGTTTTCTCAGTACAATACAGCAGCCCTAAATTAAAATTGAAAATATAATATATTATATAATTGAAATATAATACAATTATATTATAATGATGTAATGTTTCTATCAAACAATCGAAAAGTGCTGGATTTATAAGGTTCCGACTGAAAATATATATAGTGCAGAATGATGCACGATGCATCGTGCAACTTGTGACATAGTTGGTTTGGCTGTAGAATAGTTCTGGTTGGCTCTATCAGATTCTGGCAGGAATTATAAGGTTCAGGATGACAAAGCACATAATGCATAACGCATTGTGCTACTTGTGTCATAGTTAGTTTGGCTATCGAGGTTCTGGTTCCGACTAAAATAGTAAGGTTTTTTCCCGAAAAATCGTATATTGCTGGATTTATCAGGTTCCGGATAAAAATTATATAGTGCACAATGCATCGTGTTACTTGTGCCATAGCTAGTTTTGCTGTATAAAACCATATCATCGTTTCCGGCTGGAATTAGAAGGTTCCACCGAAAAATCATATAATGATATTGTCAGCAACTTTTAGCAAACTTCAGCTACAATCAATGCTGGACAGAGTTTTAATCTGAGTATAATTTGCTTTGTCAACAGAGATTAATCACAGATGGAAACTGATGCGTCGAGTAACCGTAATTGTTTTGTAATTGAGCTGTAATAATTGCTCTTTGAATTGATTCCAATTTTTAATAAACACTCTTTTACCTGATCATTCCATTGGAAAGCGAGTATGATCCACAAGTTTTGTGCAAATAACTTTACAGTTAAAACTATGCACATTATTTGTTTTGATTTATTTGTGTTCAATTTTTCAACAGACATTTCGAATGTGAGTTTTCATATTCCACAAATCGTAATCATTGGTGAAAAGTTTTGGAGATCAAACCCACCAAGTTTTCATATGTATTATTTAATGGCTTTAGGATAAGACGTTTTGTCACTAGCTAATGGCTTTGAATTTTCTTGTACTCGCTTATTTTCTGTACCCAGCTTGGGTAAGTACAACTTTGGGTACGCATGGGAACAGCATATTGTAAAATGGAAGGAATCGAAATCATCATAAGAACTAGCTAAAAATAATATAACAAAGTAACCACATTGAGAGGGCCAAATCTTTACGTGGGATGTAGTGCCAGTGAAATAAATAAAATCAATCACCCCTTATTGTTGCTAATACCATTTTCTATCTAGACTTTATTTTTTTCCCCATTACAAAGTTGTGTACAGTTAGTAAGGTTCTACGATTTAACAAAATTAAAATATGTCTAATATGATTTAGTAGGTGGTACTGTTGTTTTTTGAGCCTCTTTCCACTCTGACATAACTAGATCTTCCAGAGGATTTGATAAAAATGATAAGTTTGACTCTTTTATTTGTAACCCACCTGAATTATCATTCGCTTGGTCAACATTTCGAGAATAAATTACGCCAAAATTCTGTTAGTATGAAATAAAAGAAAACGTTAGCATTTTATAAATTTTGTTATAGGACACAAAACAAATATTACCTGAATCACAATCAAGAGACAGACTAAAATAAAAATCGTATGTCGAACCATTATGAAGAACTAAGTCTCTTATCCACGAGCGTTGAAATGAAATTGAGAACGATAAAATCAAATATGAGTTCCATTTTGATATTCCGAAACTAACGAAATTTGTTCCACTCGAATCAAGATGTTAAACCGTGAAATACAGCGATAACTATTTCATGTATAATCTGTTCGGGTTGATTAGAAACGACCTTGAATTTGTCCAGTATTTCAGTAAATCTCACAAAACGCTGGTATACAGCGAAAAAAATTGAATTAGACTCACATTCAATTGTTGATAATTAACGTTGATTATGAAATTTGCACACTTATGCAAATTTCATTTTATCTGTAGTCAATTTCAAAATTAAATAATCATCACGTTCACACACTGCGTGCTCAAATGCAATTGAAGCGGCATACGTTAAACTCAAGCGCAGCATTTGTCCATTTATGTATGTGTAAAATTATTTTCATTTTATACTGCATTGGATGCTTCAGCCAGAGACAACCTAACCGAGACATTTCATCCGTTGTAAACGTAAAATTAAAGCTGCGCAAACATTTTTTGTGAAAGCTTGTAAACAATCTAGGAAATTTTGTTTTATTTGCATAGACGTATACGCAGTGTAACGAAAAATCACCAACACAACGACGGAATAATCAGAAATAATTATGAGTCTGATGTTTCTAACAAAAAGATATCAGCAATATATGTATATACGAATCCAATAAGAAAATTCTAGAAAATTGGATCTATTAGTTTTTACACTGTTAAACACATTGTTGAAAGGGATCTATAATATTAGAAGAACCCTCGCCATTTTTTTTTTCAAATAAGAAATAAATTAAAAATTCATTTCGTCTCTTTCTAATAATATTCAGCTCACTAGCTCTTTCATGTATAACTCATATAGGATAGCGTTTGATTATTAAATTCAATTTTTCTAAAAATATTTCATCGAGATGTAAATAATTATTTTGATCAAACAATTAAATTTTCCATTGCCAGATTTATTTTTAAATAAAACTCGTTTATTTAAAAAAAATAAGACGCACATTTTAAAGTTCCAATAACATACCACCGTAAAGTTTATACCATTGGTACCTTAAGATTTTTGAGTAGAACATATTCGAAGAGTTTGTCCTATCGCAGAGTTTGGACCAAAATGCCACTATTATCGGATGATTACTATTATACGCTTAACCTTTCAAATAAGATAGGTTTGGTTCCCAAACGGATAGGTCGCAATAGAGGTTTTTGAGGTAAGCTCGTTCATGGAATTAATTGAGAGGCGCACGTTAAATGAAAAATAACAGGTCATCGTAGAATTTGTACAATACTTTCATTATACTGATAACACCTATGGACTAAGGTTAGGTTTCAGTGATTGCTATTCCACACTTAGGCCATTTTTGGCCCATTGTGATACCACGCATTCACGCACCATCATTAACCAGCACATTGCAAGTTAAATGTCAACCTGTACATTGACATGGACTATTAAAAATATCTTCAATCAATAAAAAGTATAATAAAAGTGTTTTGGGCGCAAAAATTATGACTGTGACATTTTAAAATGGCTCCAAAAAAGTGTAAAAAATGTGATGCTGCTATTACCGGTAATCGAAACAATCCGGCTATTTCTTGTGATGGATTATGGAATGGATTCTTCCATATTGCATGTGCTGATATACCAGATGATCTACTTCAACATATTCGTAACAAAACAGCTGCTTAGTTTTGTAGCTCTTGTAAAACCACAAAACGTAAATCCATAATTGAGGGGGCTGAAATTGGAGAACAGTCATCAAGCCTTCCGGAAATTTTAAATGTGTTAACCGACTTACGTTCAAGAATCATAAATGTGGAAAATTCTCAGAAATTTGTATCAGATTCATTTGAAAATTTTGTACGGAAAATGAATCAAATAATTGAAGAGAACAAGGCGTTACGTTAAAATGCGAATCAACTGGAAAATAAACAGTTAGTACTTGAATCAAGGGTGAATAAACTTAAAGCACTGTTGGATAAAGAGAACCAAATAGCAATACGGAATGATCTAGTTGTTACTGGACTTCCGCCAAATGTTGATATGAAAGATGAAATGGTGAAATGCCTACTTCGCGTACTTGATGTTAAACCGGCTGAAAAAGACATTCAATCAGCATTTTTTGTCAACACAAATATTAAATCTGGAACAAATTTAACCAAAAAACCAATGTTAATAATTAAAACAAACAGCTATGAACTAAAAAACACAATTTTATTAAATTATCGACTAAAAACAGCAAATAAAAACCATATTAATTCATCTGACCTCGGAGTCCAGTGTTCACCACAACATAAGACTCTTAATATCCACATTATGGAGCATCTAACGCCACTTCAAACGAGATTATATTCCGAAGCTAAAAAAATTAAACAAAATCTAAATTTCAAATATTTATGGTATAAACAAGGCAAAATTTTACTCAGAAAAGGTCCTGGTTCAAATGTTTTCCACGTCAGCTCGATGAACGATATCCACTACATCGTACGTGCCAGTACATTTCGGGATCATTCACAAAATACAGCAAATGATGATGTTGGTGATAAAGATACCATCGATGATCAATAATGGGATGCCGCCAGCTCCGGTTTGTTGCAATAGAATTAAACAATTATCATTATTAGATTTATATATTATTTTCTTAAATTTTCTATTTTTCTTAAATTTTCAAGTACTTACATTTCATTTACACAAGTTATTGCAATTTCTTTATTTTGTTTTTCTTTATTTTGTTTTGGTTTTAATTTTGACATCTTCAATGTCATTGTCAGATGTTTCAGATTTCCTTTATTATTTTCGGGTTGCCCAAGTTGTGTTTAAATGGTCGATTTTTTCTATTTCTGTCTATCTGGTAATTTTTATACCATTTACATATTCATTCACAATTTTATTGAATACGATTTTGAATGTCATTAAACTCGGTTTATATCTTTATAATACGGTTAATTTGATACGATTCACATTTTCATTCATAATTTCATTGAATTCGATTTTGTATGTCATTAAATTCAGAATTTATTTTTATATTACGGTATCTTTTGTTTTCGATTTTTGTGCATTTAAGGGTATAATTGAATTCTGTTATTTCAATCATTTATTCTTTAATGAATAGGTTAAGAAATGGTTATTAGCTCGCTGTCATAATCAATATTTTGATAATGTTGATGACTATAAAATGAATCCTAACTGTTATTTTGTGACTAATGCTCGACAATTGAAAACATTACAAATAAATATTCGTGGCATGAATGATTTTGTTAAATTTGATAATATGTTAGAGTTCATAGATAGTCTTCAATCGGATATTGATATTTTAGTTATTTCTAACTTTTATTCAGAGTCATAATTCGATAGCCTATCCTATCAACAATTTTAATAGTTGCTTTTCTTGTAGAGATGATCGAACTGGAGGTGGTCTTGCAATATACATTAAAAAAGATATCGAGTATTGCATCTTGAATATGGATAACGGCTTGTACCCATTTAATTTTATTCAAATTTTGCTTCCTCGTCTTAATAATACAAAAATCTGTGGTATCTATCGACCGCCAGGTTCCGATGTTGATTGTTTCTTCAATTGGTTGGATAATCTTCTATCTGGAAACCGCTGTACTAATAACATATTACTTGGGGATATTAATATTGCCGTTAATAAAACAGATGGTAATGTCATTGAGTATAATAATCTGTTGATGACCCAAGGTTTGATCACTACAAATACGTACGCAGCTCGTTCCGCAATTGACAATACTTTAGATCATTCCGTATCTAGTTTCATAAATATAACTAAAATCGTCAATTCTACGATACATTCCACTATTAGCGATCACAATTTCCTTTTGTCAAATTTTTTCTTTACTTCTAAGTATATTAAGAAAAAATCTATCTATCTATCTTCTTGAAAAGAAGATAGTAGACATGGCAAAAGTTAATGAATTATTCAATAATTTTCTACTTGCAATGCCATTTAATGTGAATGATCCGAATAATACTATAGAAATTATTGTTGAAAAATATGGTGAATTGATAGATAGTTACTCAAAGACAATAAGTGTAGATGTTAAGCTGAAAAATACGGTATGTCCGTGGATCACACTTGACATTTGGAGTGACATCCGTAAAAAAATAAAGTTCTAAAAAAAAATTAAACGTAATCCTAGTAACGTTGCTCTGAAATCTGAATTGGAACGTGTATCTAAATTATTAGCTTCTAAAAAATATTATGCTAAAAAACGTTACTTTAGTAATATGTTTACAGATTTAAATCAGAGAGATTTATGGAAGAACGTGAACTTATTTTTTAATAAAAATCTCGATTCACTTAAATTTGATAAAATTTTCTTTAATGGCCGATACGTAAGTAATTATCTTGAGATAGCTAATCTTTTCAATTGCTTCTTTGTTAACGCAGGTTACTTAATCAGTGAATATATCACCTCCGGCAGAGACATACACAGGTTTGGAACTATTAAATGGATTTCAGATGGCATGTATCTATCACCAATTACACCTACTGAAGTTTGTAATGTTATCTGTTTGCTAAGTAATGGTAAAGGTGGATGTCCGCAAAAAGTTAATAGCTCCGCGCTGAAATGTAGAATTGAGTTTTTTTCGAACATGTTGTCTGATATTTTTAATGTAACTTTAATAACCGGTGTATATCCCAAATGTCTAAAAGTCGCTAAAGTAATTCCTATTCTAAAGAATGGAGATTCTTCTTTACTTAATAATTATAGGCCTATTTCTACTCTTTCTATATTCGATAAAATTTTTGAAAAATTAATATTTTCGCGTTTAATAACGTTTTTAAATTATAATAATTCCTACCAATATGGTTCTAGAAAAGGTTTAGGAACTGAATTGGCATTGGCAGAAATTGGGAGTATGATATATACTGCTTTTGATTCAAAAAGATATGTTGGGGCGCTTTTCTTGGATTTACAGAAAGCATTTGATTGTATTGATCATCAGTTACTTCTAAGTAAATTATACTGTTATGGCGTACGTGGCATTCCTTACAATTTATTGAAAAGTTATTTATCAAATCGAAAACAGAATGTGATGATAAATGGAGGAGGAAGTGAAATGGTAGATATCAAATGTGGTGTCCCTCAAGGTAGTGTTTTAGGACCACTTTTATTCCTCCTTTATATTAATTATATTTCCTTTTTGCCGCTCAAGGGTCATATTAGGATATTTGCAGATGATACGGCTTTATTTTATGAAACCCATGATCCAGACAGTATATTGATTGATATGAAACATGACCTTAGCATACTTTTAGAATATTTTAATTCCAATTTAATAGCTCTCAATATATCTAAAACCAAATATATGGTATTTCGTTCCCCATATAAATCGATGACTAGTTTACCTCTATTTGAAGTTAATAACATTAATATTGAGAGAGTTAGTTCTTTCAAATATTTGGGAGTTACATTTGACAAACATATGTTTTGGGATAATCACATCAATATCACAAGTAAGAAAATTGCTCCACTTGTTGGGTTACTCAGAAAATTATCTTTCTTTGTTCCTACTAGGGTATTGCTTATGATTTATTTTTCGTTTATTCATTCGCGACTTAGTTATGGCCTTATCGTATATGGAACAGCTACCTTAACCAGGCTGAAGAGATTGCAAGTTATGCAAAACAAAAGTGTAAAAGTAGTATACAGATTGCCACTTCTATTTTCTAATAGGTTATTATATAGCAAAGATGATATTATGATATTGCCTATAAATGTCTTATATAAGCTTCAATTAACCCTTTATATGTATAAAAGCCTAAATGTATCTTCATTTATGTCTAATATAGAATTTAATTACGCTCATCATGTGTATTCAACTCGAAATTGTAACAGAATTGATTCGCATCATATTAGAACTGAATTTGGAAGAAAATCGATCACGTTTATGGGCCCATTTATTTATAATCAAGTACCTGCATTTATAAAGCAATCTGAAAACTACTTACAATTTAAAAAAAATATTAAAAATTACTTTAAATCAAATATTCTATTATTTTGGAACTAAATCTCTGTTATCTTTAAATTTTAAAAATTTTATAATATTTATATATCTATGAATGTAAATTTTGTAACTTTTGTATAATTATGTATAACAACTTGGATTATCCTTAAAGGAACATTAAATTCACTGGATAATCCGCCGTTGTTATTGAATGAGAATGAACAATAAAAAAAAAAAAAAAAAACCTTTTAAATAATATTGCTAATTTTCCAAACCAATTGACAGCGCAGGATTTTTTGGAGTAAAACCAGAGCCATTTTTGAAGAGCCGTAATATTAAAAGGAGAGCTTTCAGTAGAGGAGAAGCTTTTATTGAATTACTATAAGAAACCGTAGTAATTGGAAAATTTTTGAACATGAATTTATGAATAAAAAAATTAAACAAAGCATCTAAATTTTAACCGGACAAGTGGTGCAGTGGTTAAAGCTTCGGCACTTGGACCGGGAGGTACTGGGTTCGAATCCCATCAGAGGCTAGATGCAAATCGAATTTTCATCATCAATTAAAATCGGTGATGTTAATAAACACAACTAAGACCCTCTGATGGAGTGCAGAATTCAGCGCCGACCCACCGTCCTTGTCAATGTACAGGTTGACATGGAGCTTGCAATGTGCAGGTGGTATACTGTAGTTGTGTGAGTAGGTGAATAGGTGAATGGGTTAATGATGTGCCGTGAATGCGTGGTATCACAATGGGCCAAACAAATGGCCTAAGTGTCAACCACTGAAACCTAAACCTAAAACCTATCTAAATTTTAATTTTATATTTTTAATAAACTATTCAAAGAACACATATTTGAAAATCAGCCATCATAATGTAGTATTTATTTTGTAAATTTAAACTAAAGCGGAGCATAAATTTATTAATTTTCTATAAAAATGAGCTTTCCGTTTAGTTGTGTAGGTTTATAAAGTAAGATAATAAAGGGTGGTGCTGCGGATTCCTCTTACATCCAATTTAAAATTTAGTTTTATAAAAATGTAACTTATTTGGTAAATTCTGGTCACATGCACCTCAGAATTTTTGAGATGAACGATGCACTTAATAGTAATCTAAACATTCTCCATTTATAACAAAATTAAAGAGAAAACGTGAGCTGAAACGAAATTTTATGAATCACCATGCAGAAACAATAATATTATTCATATAATAAAATTTTTACATCAAAATCTATTATTATTTTGTATACAAAAAATCAACGTTAAATTAAATATTATTACAAAACAGAACAAAACGTAAAAAACTTCAATTTTATTCGATTGCAAAACCGAGCTTTCTGTAATTTGAAAATCCGTTTCCTGTAATAAATTTACTTGAAATTACAGAAAATTGTAAAATAATTAAATAACTATTTGCGAAAATAAACCATTATTATTGTAAGTTAAGCGCGAAATCTTTAAAATAATAATTTAACATAATTAATAAAACTCAAAACAATTATAATTTTTATTTATAAAATGGTTGGCATAAATAAAGCTTTTCTTCGCAAAATATTTATCATCGTAGTTGCTGCGCGCTGAAAACAATAATAGAAAAATGTCACATTTTTCCAAATTTTTTCTTTTCTTATTTCAATTCGCTCGTTTTCGGTTATTTTCAGTTCCAGGAGATTTCAATAATCTATTGAACCAGGCAGTATACATAATAAATTGTTAAATTTTAGTTAACAAACGTTTTGGTTTTAATATTTAGCTTTAATTCATACTTAGCGACATCTTTTGATTGGTTTTTTATTGCGAAAAGCTCTATAATATAATGTTTTTATTTTATGAAGCTCCAGTTTGTTTATACTACAGGATGAAACAATGTAGGCTGCAAATTTGTTGCGATGAAAAATCAAATTTTTAACAAATAACGATAAAAAGGTGTTCGAAGTTTGTTCATCAACAATGTTGTAATAGAATCCAGAGCACAATAAACCCCATATTACATAGCTACTCAAAAAGCATTTTTTAACCAACGTTTGTTTTGGGAAAGAAATGCTGAAATTTTTGATGGAACACTCTATATTAATTTCTTACATACACATATAAACAAATTCTTATTTCTACAATAAAAAAAAAAATTTTTGTGGTAGACTAATTTAAATATTTTTGCGTTAATTCGACATAATATGACTCAATTTTAAAATATGCTTTTCCTGAATATTGAACTAACCATTCAAATTAAAAATTGAAACGAAACATTAATGTTTTTTGTATACAAAAAAGCTTCTAAAAAAATATTAAAATACACTGATTGGTATGAAAAAGAACAAAAAGATTCCCCTCTATGGAAAGCTCGTGGCAAAAAAATGGCGGAATGTTACGGCTCTTATATTAAGGAGGCTCTGGTAAAACTCATTCATAGACTTTGTTTAGTGGTAACATTTAATCGGCCAATATCAGAACAACGCAAGATTTGTACAAAAATGCCACTTTTATCAGATAATTCTTATAAGCTTAACATTTCTTCTACTTCCCAGAATATAGAACGGACTTTCTGAAGAATTGGTTACTAATGATTTTTTTGAGTCTATTTCATTTATCGACTTCGTTGCATTTCAATCTCTCTCTCTCTCTCTCTCTAGCTATCACATCTCGTGAATGAATTTTGCCCCCCGCACTGTGAGCTTATACTCATTTTGGTCCGTTGCTCTCGCTTGCTAGTTTCGACTTCCTTATACGCAGTATAATAGTCTAGGGCAACGTCGTTACACCAACGCAATCGGAGTCTTTCTCTACGAAGCCCACCGGCTAGTTGTTGATGAAAAACTTTATCGCGCGTTAGGATTGCTACCTGTCAATGGGCTCAGCGATTTCCTCCGAGAATTGTTTTACCTCGTATTTCATACGAATCTAATTTGCTGTGTATAATTTTAATTTGACTAAACATGGAACGAAAGACCATAAGTAGACTTTTTCAGTCATTAGCGATTAGGATTTAACTGTCACTTCCGATAAACAGATCCAGACAATGTTAATGTCCAGACAATGTTAATGTTCAGACATTGTTCAGAAAATGTTACACAGCGAAGCTAGCTTATCTGGAGCTTCTCGTGATTGATACTATGCCTGCCGGAAGGCTAGTTGATGTATGATTATATCGTACTCCCAATTAGTTTTTTTTTTCAAAATCCTTCTCTCGATTAAGCACTAGTCAGTTGTTGATCGGTTGCGCCGAAAACCATGCTGATGTCACCAATTATGTTTTCAGCGAGCCTGCAAGACTTTAAAACGTAATAAATTTAGATAATGTCCTTAGAGAATGGAGATATAATGTAATAATTCCAAGCATATAAATCTGGCAAAACATTTAGTGCAATTTCAAAAGAGTTCGTTCCATGTACCGTTACACAAACTTCTGAGCCACCACGTATAGAGCCAGTTGTATCATTCCAACTCAGGACCATAAAAAATCATATCAAATCATTACATATCATATCGAATATCATATCAAATATTATATCAAATACCTTTTCAAAATATCAAATATCGCATCAAATATCATATCGATATCATAACAAATATCATAAAAAATCATATCAAATATTCACGTCGATTATGGAACTCGCCGGATTTACTGCGGCGGGAGTCCAAACTCCATATAAAAAAAATTAAAATCATTAATTTGAATCAAAGTTGCGTTGAAAAACAGGTTTATTTTCATATAATTCTATTTTTACGATTCGCAAACCATTCGTAATGTTTTAGCTGCGGATTTCGAACGAATGTTTTTGTTTGATTTGCGTAAAAATAAAACCAGTTTTACATGCAACCTTGATCGAAATTCATGATTTTAATTTTTTTTTATATGGAGAACTCCTGCCGCAGTAAATCCGGCGAGTTCTATAATCGACGAGATTATATTTAATATAATATCAAATACCATAACAAAAGTCATATCAAATATAACACATCATATCAAATATCATATCAAATATTACATCGAAAATCATATCAAGTATTAAATCAAATATCATAACAAATAAGATATCAAATATTATATGAAATATCACAACAAAATCTCAATCAAATGTCATGAAAATATCATGTCAAATATCATAACATAAACAATATCACATATCATACAAGATAATATCAAATATCATAACAAATATCATATCAATTATCATATTTAATATCGTATAAAACTTTATATCGAAATGTGGTATCAAATATCATATCAAATTACCGTACAAGTGATGCATTGGTTAAAGCTCCAGTACTTAGACCAGGACGTACTGGGTACGAAACCCATCAGAGGCTGGATGCAAAGCGAATTTTCGCCATCGATTACGGATCGGTGATGTTAATAAACACAACTAAGACCCTCTCTACCCGTCTATGTCAGTGTACAGGTTGACTAGGAGCTTGCAGTGTGCCGGTGGTATACTGTAATTGTGTGAGTAGGTGAATGAATGGGTGTGTGCGTGCATGAAAAGGGGGTAATAATTGACCTTCAGAGGATATTAAATCCACTGGATAATTAATACTTTCTTTTTAATAAAGAAACTAAACATCATACCAAATCATATCAGTCATAACAAATCATGCCAACTCGTATGAAATCATGTTAAATCACATGAAATCCTACGAAATGTCAAATAAAATAAAATCACCAATTCATATCATACCAAATCATAGCCAATAATTTAAAATAATTCTAAATATATATAGTATATAATATCTAAATAACTTAACTATCTATTATTGATGCCATCTACCTGCACTTATAAAACTAAAAATAATAAATGTCCACTGACAGGTGTCACTTTCTCACTGTCTTAAGTTATCATCATTTAACTGTGGTAACACTAAAAATTGTATTACTCATATTTGAATTTATTACTAATCCTAATTATCCTTTTAAATAACAAGCCAAGCTTAATAGTGAAATATTATTTGCACGTAACATGAATAAAAATCTTAAGAGTTTATACAAAATAATAAGAAACCATATAGTGATTTAAATAAATAACTAATCGTTCATTAAGAGTTATACTTTATAACATCCCAACACCGTAAGTAAGATAAAAATTAATTTACATTTAATATTGATCTCACTACTAGTGTTACTTTCGTTAATCCGCTTAGCTTAGCTAAGAAATGTGAAAGCAACAACTTTTGGCTTTAATTTTTTAATGCGTTTTAATTTTTCTGTGTTGGTTCATTTTCTTAATATTTATTTTAGTTTTTTTTATTTTATGAAATAGAACAAATTAAATTCGGTATTTTGCTATCAAATAACATATACTAAATTATTCTAAAAGATAAATTTTTCGAGAAAAATAGAAAAAATAACGCCTTGCGGTAAACACCATAACCATAAAATGATTTTATTTCCCCTAATCCTAAAAATTTTTTTCTTAACATTCTAAGAAAATCGGCTTGAATACAATGCAATTGTTGTTGTAATCTTTTGAAAGCAACACAGCTACTATATTTCTTTTGTTACTTATTTGGTAATACTTTAAGTTATGGAAGTTCATAAATTCCAGAAGATGGCAATTGCCTTTTTAATGCTATTCTTCATCAACTACAAATGAAAGAACCTCAAAAACGATCCTGCAGTGTTAATCTACCGCAAATGAAAATATGATTATGAAACCTCATTTGAGGCGGCCAAATCCCTTGATGGGATGTATAGTGCCAGAGAGAGAGAGAGTGTGTTAATCTGGTACGGACTATCATAATTGAGTACCTCAAGAATAATCTTAAGGATTATATTCCAACTTTGCTGGATTCTTGCTGTTCTATATATTTATTTAACCTTAAAATGTTTGAGAATGATTTAATAACAAAATATTTAACCAATTTACAACAATATGATTTCTGGGGTGGTATTGAATGTCTATCAGTAATTTCCAAACTAAAAAACATAAAAATCAATGTGCATTAACCTAATTCTCAACACCAAGTCATTTTTATTCCTGAAACTCTAGAATACTAGTTTGAAATTAATCTATTAAACACCGGAAACCATTATGACTGTTTAATTCCACAACTTAATTCATCTTCACTACAGTTATCAGCTACCCTACTTTCACATCACCTAAGTAATAATAATTTCATACTTGTTGATATAACACAACCTAGTCCTTCACCAATATCTAATATAGCTAGTTTCCTTTGTTTTGGCACCTGGAATGTTCGCGGAATTAATCATACAGTTCAGGTTGTGTTCCTTATTTAACATTACTCACACTAAACGGGACGGCTACTGGGACATTTACTCAAATTAGGAGAAATCCTCTTTATCTCTGCCTATGTTCCACCGCAAACCTCACAATGTAATTGTCGACGTTCATCCAAAATATTCACGACCCTCAATAATTGATAGATTTCCAAAATTACGGTACTTAGTTGTGTTAGGTGATTTTAATGCTCGCCTTGGTGTCAACGATTGTTGGAATCCTGCTAACATAAGTGCCAGTTTATACCACAACAAATCCAATGAAAATGGTACTTCATTAGGTCTCCTCGCAAGTTTAGCCGATCTTTTTATTGAGACCACTAAACGAAGACACAAGCTCATTTACACTTGAACAGATGGATATAGTCGATCACAGGTTGATCATATTTTAACAAGACAAAAACCACCAACCATTATAAATTTCTAAGGTAGACATATTTTATCCTGTCTTAAGCGACCATTGCCTTATGTGGATTTAATGGGTGTGTAACGAAATGTCGGTTTTTCAAAATCCCCGTTTTGTATAAAAAAAAATCCGAATTTTAGGAAATATCGGTTTGAATTTTTAAAATTTAGCATATTGGAAAATGGCACTCAAATGATTATTTGGCAAAATTCAAAAATGAGATTGCGATAAAGTTGTAGAAAATGGCTAATAGGGGTGAAATTTGGTTGGAGGGCTAAGTGCCCGAGATAGTTATCGAAGCCGTCAGCCTCTACATTTATTGCATTTCAAAATGTTGCTTTTTTTATTAATCTTGCAACTACAAAATTAAGCAATTACAAAATGTTGCAAGTACCAAAAATCGGCGAAACAGAATAATAATGAACACTGATCACTCGAATGTCAAGAGTTTTTCAAAAACCTAACCGATTACAAACCACGGTCGAATTCGTAAAACATACCAATATTTTAAACATCATAAAAGAGATAAAATATAACTACAGGAATCTACAATCCTATATTTTCGTGGCTTCGTGAACTAAAAAAGTTCGAAGGAATCTCGCCTTATTTAATCACCGAATATGATATTAATGTTCATTAGGATCTCCACTCAGCGAAGACGGCATAAGAACTATAATAAAGTTTATACGATCAGGAACTGCACTAGGAAAGGATGTATGTGAAGGTAGCCCAAATTCCATCCCCGAAAAATGCGATGGCAACACTAATTATTGCTATCAAGACATTTTTTTACTCTCAGCCCAAAAAATCTCCACATATCATGACATTTTTGACTATCAGCCCCGAAAAGTGCGACATTTTTACTCTCAGCCCAGAAAATATTTACTGTCTTGACATCGAAAACTATCACGACACAAACTTTTTCGGGGCTGAGAGTAAAAATGTTGCATTTTCATGATAATATGGAAACAGAAAAATTTTCGGGGCCAAGACAAAAAATATTATATTAACTATTTACCAATCCGTCATGCTAGTGCTATCTTGCTGTATCTCCAAAATTAGCGATTTTGAGTTACATATGACGTATTACTAAACAAAGCACGCTCTTTCCGAATATCTGATCAAAATTGGTGTATCTCCTTTAGTTTTCTTGATTTTGAGAGGTAATTTTGATCGGAGTGAAGTTTCTGCCAAAATAACAAAATATACACTGTGTTCTTTAAGTACTTAGAATTGAAAAAACACTCAAATATTGAACTTTCACAATAATATCTGAATTTTTTTAATAATCACAAATATTTTTACACTATAACAAATTTATAAGTAGCAAACATTTAAGTTTTGTGAAAGTTTTGAGTGAATTTCATAAAATGAACTTTTTTACAAACAAAACACACTACGATTCGCACAGATGATCGAAGTGGTTTTGAACTAGTACTTAATGTAAGAAACCAATCTTATTTATCCACATTCTCGGAAATCTCTGAAATTTTTGTTATTCGAGACAGAACATCATTGAGTGTAATATGAAAATTCTTAAACATTTGAAATTATTTATCTCGGCCCCTACGGATCGCACAGAGACGATCGAAGTGGTTTTATTAATTATATTAAAATCTGATCAGTTCAGATTATATTCTGAACTAGCAAGAACCACTTCGATCATCTCTGTGCGATCCGTAGGGGCCGAGATAAATAATTTCAAATGTTTAAGAATTTTCACTCAATGATGTTCTGTCTCGAATAACAAAAATCTCAGAGATTTCTGAGCATGTGAATAAATAAGATTGGTTTCTTACATTAAGTACTAGTTCAGAACCACTTCGATCATCTGTGCGATTCGTAGTGTGTTTTGTTGTTAAAAAGTTCATTTTATGAAATTCAAACAAAACTTTTCACAAAACTTAAATGTTTACTACTTATAGTTATATTTGTTATAGTGTAAAAATATTTGTGTTTATTAAAAAATTTCTGATTTTATTGTGAAAGTTCAATATTTGAGTGTTTTTTCAATTCTAAGTACTTATAGAACACAGTGTCTATTTTGTTATTTTGGCAGAAACTTCACTCCGATGTAATTTTGGCGTATCAACCAAAAATTGCGATGCAGTTTGATGTAACTGACATCGAATTTTATTATGTACTCGAATGGAATTATCTTGGAAATTTGTTCAATCTCCCAAAAATTAATTTCTATTTTGGTGTATATCTTTAGGATTGTATAGGATTTCGTTTTTTAGTCTCATTCTATTTCTTGTCTGCGTTACTATAGCATCGTACCCGTACGTAATAATTTTTTGTTGTACTGAAATTCCTAGAAAAATAGATGCACGTGCAATATAAAATATTGTTTTGCTTCGTGTGTGTAATCGAATGAGTGATAACTACAACGATAAAATGAGTTCTTCGCCGCCCAGAGAAATTTCTGATGAGGTGTAAGTATTTAAACTATTATATTAATACTGTAATAACACGTTAAAATATTTTATTGTTATTTTTAACCAGATATAAAGTTATGAATGAAATTTTTGAGCGAGATTCAGAAAGTGATAAAATTGACAGCCCTTTCGATGATTCAGATGCGGATCCCGATTTTGTACTCCCTACACTCCCTGAAACTCTATCAGTAGTAATATTTAACAATGGTAAGGAATCGACAATTAGTTCTTTGAATTTTTTGGTATTTATTCGATTTTTTTATTTCAGACGCGCCGGCTAGTTCGCTACTTATTGAAAATAGCGATAAAGTTGAATCAGTTCCTACGTCTTCACGAAAAACGGAACGAAACGTTTTAAATTAGAAAAGAAATGTAACAAAACGCGAGCGTAATAGAGGAAATGAATATAACAATCAACGAGGGGTAACGCATCCTGCAAGAGCTGTAAAACCTGCTTGCGGAGAACACTGAAAACATAAGTGTAATACTAATTTTAATGCTCAAGATCGACAAATCATTCATTCTGCTTTTTGGAAGCTAACTGAAAACGGGAAGCTATGTTTCTTTTCAAAATTTATCTTTAAAAAAAGCACAACTAAAAAAGGACACAAGCTATAATCTCAAGACGGGTTCATACATATCAGTATTTTTTTCGAAATGAGCTCTGTGCACATATAAGTATGCAAAGTTTTCTTTTTAAAGACGCTGGATATATCCCAAAATCGAGAGCATATTCAGCAATTCCTAGTAATGGAATTACATTACTGTCGGGCGAATTCGGCGAAACAGTATTTAGAACCACAGCACTAAATCTAACCAAGATGTACAATTTATATAGAGCTTATACGGACGATCCCCCGAAGCGGTAAATTGGTAAGTATACAGGTGAGCCCTGTATACTTACCAATTTACCGCTTTGTTCATCACAAAAACCCCGAAAAAACTAACACACAATATTTTAATTAACACAAAAAAAAACTTTTATTCAAAAACACAAACCAAAAACAAAAAAACAAAAAAAAACTATATATTTAGCTTAATTATCCGCCGAGCTGAGCTACTACACGGATAATTAACTGACTGCCCCAACCAAGAAAATTTCGCGGTATTTATTCCAAAACTAATTACTTGTTGAGAGAGAGAATTTACATTTTAACCCAGTGATTAAAATTGTTCTCTCAATCAACTTACATTTTATTTTTGATGACAATCCAGAAAACTTTTAGAAACCGCGCATGTTGTGAATTTCCGGCTCGTATTTGCTACTAGCGGAAGTTTGTACAACAACAAATACAGATGGTTTTGATTTTCACATAGGTTGACGTATTCGTAAATATGTCAACGCTATACATAAATAAACCACTTGCATTTATCGTGTACTTGAAAAATGTAGAGATGTCGAATTACATAAACTATTTACGCTTACCCCACAGAAACTCATTAAAAAAAAATTCTAACATGAATTAATTAAATGGCCTTGTAGTAAATAAACGTAAAAAAGAAAATGTGAAGACGTAGCATGACTGGTACATAAGTTAGATATAGTTAGAGAATTATCTCCAAGGTCATGCAGATAAGAAAATTATTAGTTTTTTTGTTTGGGATAGGTTAGTAACGGAATTAGATAGAATTCCGTTACAGCGTGGGGAAAACCCAATCCCTGAGAATGAAAAGAGATCTCATGCTCTGTTTAGGGGGACGTGGTTTAATGAGTCAGTCTGTAGGTACTTGAAGTAGCCCAACGTGGCGGACGCCCCACACCCTGAGATAGTCTCAAAGCCGGGCACTTAACCTAGTCATTAAAATCTAACTATTATTTTTAGATACTATTGACAATTATTACATGAACATTCAACAAAAAAAAAAAAAAAGACAGAACGATTCATTTTTGTTTTAATAACTTACTGAATCGAACTTAACTATTTTGAAAATTTTGATTTGAATAGTTGGCTTTTCAATTTATCTGCCATTATGATGTGTAAATTATTGTGTAATTACCGGCATAATCACATTCAATAATTACTTGATGATATGACATCCTTGACATGCGTTGACTTTGGCCTCATACGTCGTGCCCAAAAAAATTGTTTTTTTTTTTTGTCGTATCCGTGGTCGAAAAACATAACGCGCCTCTCATGTAGGGTAGAAACAATTTATCTCGAATGTGGTTCATCCCTTATACTGGATTGACGGTGCTGGGTAACTTGGTTTTTGTATTTTGCCAGGCGACAGAATCACCAGTTACATGTTTTTCATATTGTAACGAATTGGGACCCATTATCTTACTAGATTTACTAGGGGTTCTCGCAATTCGTAGAATTTCGTTAATCAGCCGCTTAGTCTTGTTCAATTTCCAGTCGTTTGTTTCTTCGTTCATCACTGGTACCGCATCGCATGACTGCATATCTTCAATCCATGTGTAGTTTTCGGAAAGATTCCATTCTTTGTACACCTGATTCCTCTTAATTGTTCACATCTTCGATAAGAAAGTTTTGGCTATTCTCTGACTGCATAAAAGACCTCCCCAACATACCATCTATTGTTTCATCACCATCTTAAGTTTAGCGGTGCCTTATGTTGTTTTCAATCCATCATATGTTTCGAGTTCCTCTTTATTAAAATGTTGTTTAATTTCATTTTACATTAATTGACATCTTGGCGATATAACACTTTTCATTACTGTAGATGGCGCTACCTCAACCGGACTTTGTTACAATTTTTAATGACTGGGGTTGAGCTAACCTCATCCTCTATCTTATTTACTAATTTACTAATTTATTAACCTTAATTTTATATTTCCCTAACTAATATCTTAAGTAATGACGCTGGTATATTTCTAATATCGCGCACGATATACCAGCCTTCACTTTACCATTACATCATCTATGTAGGTGCCCAACTAAGCATAGATGGTCTAATGGGAAAGCGGATTATGTATACGACCGCGTTTTCTCCGGCGGCGCTTCCAATTTCTGTGGAAGATCTTCATTAGAGACTTTCGATTGTCATACACTTTGTACCCGTGTGTATGTTTTGAGTAATTTAAGAACTCCCTATTAGCAGATTGTGTCCTACCACGTATTGTCTTGGTATCCATACGTTGGACTATGAATCGCCTCAATGTTTGTCTGATTCTTAATTGCCTCTTGCTATATCCATATGGTAATGCCTTGTACGTTTTACACCTCTTTTTCTTTCTGCGAGGTGAGCTTTTTTTGTTTTGTGAGGCTCGTATTTTATTTTTATTATATAATTTGATGGACATCCCCCTGAGGTTAGATTCTGATGCTCTATTACGTGATGAAGGTATTAGTCTCGATGAGGTACCACTTAGTGATAGCGCATTAACATCAAAACGGTCATCTACACCTATTTCCTTTCCGCTCGTAATCATCTCTTGCGGCGTATCACTATGATTTAATTCGGTGGCATTAGCAATTTTTAGCTGCGATGTAGATTGCAACGCCACAAATTCAGAGTTTTGAGATGACAGTGTCTCAGGTACTCGGTGTACTAACTTCAGTTCACCAACCTGGTCAACCACACCTCCCGAAGGATTTTCATCCTCTTTTAAAAGGCAAATTGACGATGAGCTACTTGATGTTATGACAGCAGCACTACATACGCCATTTGAATTTAACGTTGATTGAAACGTTACTTGTGATGTTTGCGACAATGGTTTGGTACTATTTATATTTTGAGCTACCTGATCATCATTTGTTACTAGCGTGAATCCCGGTAATGGTCTTTCTGATGTTATTTGAACTAAACTATATGAATCAGTTGAATGAGCACCTATTGGTGAATCACCTACTGATTTATTTGGCAGGCAATTCTTCTTGTGCAATTTTTGCATTAGCCTGAGGTGTTGTCGCTGCGTGCGCTCATTTTTATAGTACGCACTTGACGCAGAGTAGATTAACGCACTATTTGGTGACAAGTTTTGAACCTCCTCCAATCCCCTCAAACACGCTTTAGCCTCTTGTTCAGGTATTTTGATGACCAAATCCTCTAATTCTTCTTGAGCTTGCTTGGATGTCAGCCTACCCCGTTTGACCCGGCCTATTATCCTTCCACTTTCGGTTACAGCTTCATCCAAGCTCTCGAACATCTTAAATGTCTCTTGGGTTTTACTTACCCTATTGGTTCTACCCTGAATATGCACTAGTTTTGCCATCCCCTCGGGCAACCAATCGGCCACAGCGGTATTGTTCCTCAGTTTCTCGACCATCCCTTGACACAGCAGTAGAAGTTTCTTGATGCATGCCTCTATCTCACGCTGCGGTTGTTTTTGCGCGGCGGCATGTGCCTTAAATGGCGCTAGAAATGGATCTTCGCGCTCTACTTCTAATCTGCGAATTAACACTTGCTTCAAGGTTTGGGATACTTCCTGGTTAGCCTTAACTACCAGGTTGCGCACCTCCAACTCTATGCGCAACTCGTCCTCGCTCAATTTTTCTATGTTGAACTCCATCCTGAGACAGAGTTCCTAACTTATAACTTATTTAAATAAAAAAAATTATGATTACTATAAACCTAACATCTTATAAAAAAATAATTCAAAATATATACAACCACGGTTTATTCCGACCCCCACCATGGGTCGACAATAAGAATACCACTATTATTGGGTCAAACAAGGAAAAGGATAAGGAACAGATTTATAATTTTGATCAGCTTGCTAATCTACCTTCAATTATGCAGTGGGCGTCCCAACTACTTACGAGTGATCCTCACTGCCATGTTGGTTAGACTAACGAAACTGATTAAAGTACCTGCTTGATCATGTCATCAGCCTTACCCTCGTTCCACAATCCAGATTCCTATCCTACATTTGGAGACAATGGATCGTGTGAGTGATAAGTCAGAACTGGCACGCAGTAATCCGATATCTACGATGCCAAATGCTCAGCTCTCGCGGCCGGATTATTGTTTTATCAAGAAGGAACGATAACTCGCCGGCTATCGCTAAGATTTCCACAACGTGTCCCATAACCTACTTGTAACTTATGTCCAAAACTTGGAGTCATATAACCGTCCACAATCAGAACACAAGATTGAACAGCTACAAGTGCTATGCCCTGGACGTACTTAATCTAAAAAGGAGGACTGGCGAACCCATCCCTAAGGATGCAAATTTAAAATTGAATTAACGAGGTGAAATACAGCGAAACCTAACTAACGTTGTGGGTGGAAATCTACTTTTTAGCCAAATTTATCCTCACTTGGCGTAACTTCTTACTACCAGCTGGGTTATTAAAACTGAGGAAAAATTGAGGGGGCAATCTTTACCATCTGACCGGGATATGGAATGATGTTTCAAATTTAACTGGGAATGTGCAGCCCTTTATACCCCCGGTATCTTCCCCGGCCGAGAAAGAGATATGCACATTGCTCCAGGGATCACACCATTCACCCTTGCCTGTACAGAATTGAAAGATTGTTAGTTGTACCAGGTACCGAAAACCGTACAACTCGATAATTAATTCTTGAGAAATGGTTGGTGTTGCTACTACCGAAAAAAATTTTTCTTTCTTTAACATATCGACAACATTTGAGACAGTGGTTCATTAAATGCACGCATTTAAACGCCATATGAAACAGTGATGCCTATATACCAACAATTTATTTACATTGGAAACAGATGTTGTGTACCAGTTTATGACAATCCTAAATACATAAATTTTAAATTCCAAATGCTATCACGAATGTTGGTTTATCCCCCAGAGTGTGGGTTGGGACATGCCACAGATAAACCAAGAATTCGAAAATCCAGCAATGCAACTTAAAAGTTTAAGATTCACCCCGGTATGCTTATGGCCCACCACTGAATCTGGTCAGGCATGCCTCTAGAGCATGACCGCTGCCATACTCATACCGGTCAGAATCTCATATCTGTATTGACAAAAACTTATAAATAAATCATTTAAATAAATTGTTAAAGGCAGGGAACAGATGTTGTGCCCCCTGTTTTGGGCGCCACTTGAAAAAGTGGTGCCTACATAAATAATTTTAATAAATTTTGGAACAGTTGTTTTGTCCCTTTTGGGCGCCACTTGAAACGGGTTAGCCTCTTACCTATTGAGGCCAGCCCGGTTTCACAGAATTTGCCACTACCCATGTTCGCACTCCTTGCGGCATTTATTCCCGCAGCTCAGTCTTTTAGAGGAAAATGGCGTGGGTATTGGAGTGCATGGATAGCGGCCTTGCTAGCCGCAGAAGAAAGAGGGAACAGTTGAGTGGGGTAACGGACCCCTACATAGTGGCAGTGTTGTCGACCCGTTATGTGGATCGAGTCGACCGAGGTTGTATATTATGGTGTTTACACCACCATATTAGTTCGATTAATATGGAAACAAAAATATATTGGCCTCTGGCCCACAACAGAAGTTAGTAAGTAATTTTTTTCTTGGGTACCACGGCGGTTTTGGCAGAAGGGGAAAGAGTGCCTATGTCACAACATTCCCGTCCCGAGAGACAGCCAAAAGAACACCGTGTTACCTGGGCCGTAAGAATTAGTATGGTGAGCCCTGTATACTTACCAATTTACCGCTTTGTTCATCACAAAAACCCCGAAAAAACTAACACACAATATTTTAATTAACACAAAAAAAAACTTTTATTCAAAAACACAAACCAAAAACAAAAAAACAAAAAAAAACTATATATTTAGCTTAATTATCCGCCGAGCTGAGCTACTACACGGATAATTAACTGACTGCCCCAACCAAGAAAATTTCGCGGTATTTATTCCAAAACTAATTACTTGTTGAGAGAGAGAATTTACATTTTAACCCAGTGATTAAAATTGTTCTCTCAATCAACTTACATTTTATTTTTGATGACAATCCAGAAAACTTTTAGAAACCGCGCATGTTGTGAATTTCCGGCTCGTATTTGCTACTAGCGGAAGTTTGTACAACAACAAATACAGATGGTTTTGATTTTCACATAGGTTGACGTATTCGTAAATATGTCAACGCTATACATAAATAAACCACTTGCATTTATCGTGTACTTGAAAAATGTAGAGATGTCGAATTACATAAACTATTTACGCTTACCCCACAGAAACTCATTAAAAAAAAATTCTAACATGAATTAATTAAATGGCCTTGTAGTAAATAAACGTAAAAAAGAAAATGTGAAGACGTAGCATGACTGGTACATAAGTTAGATATAGTTAGAGAATTATCTCCAAGGTCATGCAGATAAGAAAATTATTAGTTTTTTTGTTTGGGATAGGTTAGTAACGGAATTAGATAGAATTCCGTTACAAAATTTTAAACTGGATCTGATTTTTTACAGTTTTTATTAGAAGTATATTACTTTATTTTATTGAAATATTCTGTAATGTTTATTATTTGCTGTGATTAATAAATTAAATTTTGTTACTATATTTTGTGAAGTTTATTTTTATAAAGATTTTCACTTTAATATTGATTCAGCGTGGAGTTGACATGAAAATTTCTCTAGACGTTTGAAAGTTAACATTGTTGTATCTCCAAGTATTTAGAATACTTTCATTATATATGTATGTATTTAATAAAGTGCATTTTAGTGCAAATCCCGGTTTTGGTGTAAATCCCATTTTTCTTCAAAGTAAATGGAAGTACACCAAAAATGCCTTAAATCAATAAACTGATTGTAAATTTTCAATGGAAATATTTTCCAGAAAATATTAATGCCGATTCACATAGGGATATTTCATTTATAACACTGGATGTTAAAGTTGTCAAAAATGTTGATAATAAAAGTGTAAATGAAATTCAAAGTTTAAATTATGTTTTCTTGAATACACTATTTGGGACTTACAACAAGATAGCACTGGCATGAAGAATCCCCATTATGTTTCTAAGAAATTGTACGTGATTTATTTTATGATCGAACTATCAGCTTTAGTCTGGTGATTCAAGGTAACTTTGAGATTATGTTAGAATTTTTCTATGGAATGGAGTTGAGATATAGTTCATTAAAAACAGCAGATATAGTTGGTCGGACTAGGGGGTTACATCAGGTGAAAGAGGAACATTTAACGTATTTGAAATAATTGAGAATTTTTGTATGTTTAGTATTCGAGATATAGTCGAGATATAGATTATTATTTTTTCTTCCATTCAAGTCGTTTTTCCATTAACTTTCTTCCATTCCTTCGCAACAAGCCAGACAAACAAAGGACTATATCTCAACTCAACCGCAAAATCAAATTCTGAAAAAAACTCTGAAATTACTTTAAAACTTCCATCATCATCAGACATAAGCCCATAGTCCGACCAACGAATATTTGTTGAGTTTAAAGAAGTATTCTCTAATTCTCAATGGACTATATCTTACTAAACATGCAAATATTGCATTTTGGTGAAGGAGGAATATTTAAAGTAAGTTTTGATTTTCACAGTCAGTGTATTTTTTGGATAGTAGAATTTAGTTGTTCATAAGTTAATCAGAAATATTTATACCCGAATTTATATTTATTGGTATAGTTGTTAATTAAATGTCGCAATAGTATACATAAACATGTATAGTATTGCCATAAGCAACTTTTTCGATTTTCGGGGCTAGAAATGTGGGCTATCTTCACAGAGGTCAGGAAAGGATAGTATTGAAATGATTGAATTCTTTAAATATGCGCCAGACAATGTAATACAAGCTATACATTCAGTAATTGAAGAAGTTTGGATAAACAATGATCCTCCGTCTGAATGGCTTGAAACCATACCAGTTCCAATCCCGAAGATAAAAAATCTATCTAAACGAATTCCGAAGAATTACTTTATGTAATGTAGGTTACAAAATATATTCAAAATTACTTCTCAACCGGTTAGATGAACATTTAAATTTACCATCATCATATCAAGCAGCTTTCCTGGCTATTCGATCTACAGAAGATCAGTTGTTTACAATAAGACGCGTTATAGACGAGGAGTTGCGCGCATGTTATTGGGTTGAGGTGTTGTTTGGGTTGGTTGAGGATTAATAAAGTTGGTTGATTATTCTCCCCTCTTTTTATTTGGTTTTTCTTTTTTCATTATAAATTTTATTTATTAAAACATTAACTTTAATTTAAGAGGTTTTATTTATTTCGTTCGAATCGAGTGGCTATATTCGACCGACTATCAAAAAAATTATACAATTTGTTTTTTACATGACATTTGTATTAGTACATAAATAATGTCCCACGGTTACATGACCTTATTATTAGTACGTAAATAATATCCCACAATAAACATTGGGAAATTATTGGAGACACTAATAATTACATAATAGCTATTGTTCGGTAGATGTCACTGACGACAGTTGGTTCCATTATTTAATCGATGGCATTGGAGCAGAGCGATGTTAACTTTGTGAACTCGCTGGATTGTGGTTAATTTGGGTCAGGCCAATACTCGGGTCGACTCGAGGTTAAAAGAATAAGGAGGAGGAAGGGTTGGACGTTTATTAATATCCCATTGCTCGGCTAATCGGTTTTTCTTGAACATCCCGGCCGCCTTGAACATCGTAGGGTTCAACTGGAAGTAAGGCTAATTTGTGGATTGGTCGAGCGAATTCCCCACCTGCCGTTCTAATGGTAACCACTCGAATTGATCCATTATCTCCAGGATGAAGTTTTACTATTCGTCCCACGGTGTATTGATTGGTGATAGGATTGGCTTCCTTGATGAGAACCAAGGTATTATGGTTGACTGATGCCCGATCAAAAAATGGGATGGCGTTAATACATCTAGTTGATCGGCTGCCAATTGACAGATTGGTCGTGCATTGAGGATGCCCTCAATTTAAGTCAGAAGTGTGTGGAGTTCTTCGAAGGTTAAGGAGTGCTCGCCGATGATTCGATAAAGTTAGGTTTTTGCCGATTTGACTGCCGCCTCCCATAATCCTACAAAGTGAGGTGAGTTTGGTGGAATAAAATGTCAGTTGATTTTAAATTCTCTAAAAATATAAGAAGACATTAAATGTACATTTTGTTGTATAAACTCGTTTAGTTCGTGTAATTGATTTTTTGCCCCCTTAAAGTTGGAAGCGTTGTCGGAGAAAATTTCGCAACACACTCCTCTTCTGGCCATGAATCTTTTCAGTGCTGCCAGGAAGGAGTTGGTGGTTAGATCATGTACCAATTCAATATGGATGGCTTTGATCGACAAACATACAAATATGCAAATATAGGTTTTATAGGCTCGTTGGCCTCTTCCTCGAACCGCATACGCCTTTATTGGACCAGCAAAGTCTAATCCTACTCTCTGAAAAGGTCTTGTCATCTGAACCCGTTCCGCTGGTAGTTCGCCCATTTGTTGACTCAAAAGTTTCGGCTGTCGTTTAATACAATCGATGCAGTGATGAATGATGGATTTAACCAGCTTGGAAGCCCCAATAATCCAATATTGTGCGCGCAGAAGGCTGATTAGCTGTGATTGGCCACAGTGTAAATATCTAATATGTAATTGGCGTACAAGCTTCCGGATGGTCCCAGAGTCGCCAGGAAGAATAATCGGATGTTTGGTGATATACGGAGCGAATGATTTCCTTATTCGGCCTTCGACACGAAGCAATCTGTCTCCAGTTTCGGTATCTATGAAAGGAGAAAGATATTTAAGTTTACTGTTCGTTGGTAATGGATGGTTAGCAGAGATAGCCTTCATCTCAGCTCCGAAATGCTTTGTTTGGATTTTCCGAAAAATTTCATTTCTCGCCTCGAAATATTCGCAACGTTGAAGTCCACCAAGAGTTTGAGTACCATGACGCTTGGATCGACAGTTTTTGATTAAGCGCTGAATACAGGCAAGAACTATGCATATTTTGTCGAACTAGGAGTACCGTTCACATAGTTCATCAATTAAATTAGTTTCAGGTACCGTGACGATTAACGTCTGCAGATATCGGTTTCGTCTTTCTAATGTGGTGAGAGGTAACGTTTGTTTAAATGTCGGCCAACAATCTTGACTCTTCGATAACCAATCTGGGCCGGTCCACCACAAATTATGATTCTTCAGTTCCGTGGGTGTTAGTCCTCTCGTTGCACAATCTGCTGGATTCTTCTTTGTTGGAACGTGCTGCCATTTATGCCTGGGTAACTGAATATGATTTGGCTAGTTCTGTTATTGATAAAACATTCCCATTGTCTGGGTGGGGCTGATAACCAATCCAAGACAATGGTTGAATCCGTCCAAGCATAAAGATTTTCGGTCGGTATTTTTAAAGTTTGTGCTACTGGAATGAGTAACTTGGTTAGTAATACGGCTCCACAGAGCTCTAGTCGAGGCAACGTGAGCGATTTAATCGGTGCCACTTTCGTTTTGGCTGTAACTAGTGAAGTGGTTATCTTATTAGTGTGATCAACAGTTCGGATATATATTGCTGCGGCGAAGGCCTGCTCACTGGCATCGCAAAATCTATGCAGTGTCGTCTCCTTTTCAATGGGTTGAAGCCATCGTGGAACATCTATATTTTGAAGCTGAGAGAAGCTTTCACGTAATTGAATCCATTTGGATTGTGCTTCGGTGGGTATAACTTCATCCCAGCCGATATTTATAAGCCACAATCGTTGGAACATAATTTTTATTCGGATTACAAATGGAAAAAGCCCAACGGATCAAATATTCGACTGGCTTCGGAAAGAATATTGTGACGCATTCGTGCTGGTTCATCAGGTAGGTTTACACGGGATAGAAATCGATCGGTTTCAGAGTTCCATCTTAGTCCTAGAACCTTCTGGGTATCTGGATGTTCGGTAAAATCCATAGTAACTTGTGTGGCTGATTGGTCTTCCAGTAACTCGAGTTTGATGCCCATTTGCGCAAATGTAATTTTGCGCTCGTTAGAATTTCACGAATGTTCTCTTTCAGGGTGATTGCCTCGGAGAGTGAATTGGCGCCCGTCAACAGGTCGTCGATATACATATTGTCCGCAATAGCCTCGGAGGCCCTTGGAAATCTTGATTTGTGGTCGAGCGACAGTTGCTGCAAAACCCGAGTTGCCAAATACGGTGATGATGATAAATCGCATGTGACAGTTTTCAATTGATAGTGGCGGATCTTTTCGTCGGGATTTGACCGCCAAAGGATTAATTGGTATTTACGGTCTTCCTTGTGAATCCAGATCTGGCGGTACATATTCTCGACATCGGCGCAGAAAACGAATTGATGCATTCGAAACATGAGCAGAATATTATATAAACTATTTTGCATGGTAGGACCAACTAGCAATGTTTCGTTTAACGAATTCCCTGAGGTGCTTTTTGCTGAGGCGTCAAACACAACTCTTAATTTGGTGGTAGTGCTGTCGGCCTTTAATACTCCGTGGTGCGGTAGATAGTAACTGTCATTAGCTGGTGTCGGTTGCTGACACTCTTCCATGTGGCCCAGTCTGAGATATTCATCAAGAAATTCCTTGTACAGGTGATAAAAACTTGGTTCCCGCTGAAAGCGTCGTTCCATGGCCAATAATCGGTTTCTAGCCATACTAACGGATTCTCGATCTGTGGATGAACTAAATAACTCTTCACAGAGTTTATGTGATTCACACACAATTAGCTCGGACGGTGGTTCTTCCGTTTCCCATAATCGGCGAAGGGTACGATCTAGATCAAATTCGCAAGACAGCGAGGTATTGATCTGGTTGGTAGGTTGAAAACTGCCTGCGATGATCCATCCTAGTTGGGTATTATGCGCGATTGGGTTATTTTCTGAATCTTCTAATGACCCTTCAGACATAATCGTGAAAAACTTATCGGCTCCTATCAAAATTTCAATTTTGCTGGCTTCGTTAAACCGTGGGTCGGCTAATTGTATCTTATTGAATACGGTTCCCTTTGGAGAAAAAGATACCGATTGGGGGGATACGGAGGTAATTCTGGGTAGAATGAAGGAGTTTAATACGAGCTTAAATTCTGATTTAAAATGAGGTACCACATGCAAAGTAACAACACCCTTGGTATGTCCAGCTTGGATTTGTCCGAGTCCATGAACAGCGATCTTAGCATGCCTACGCTTTAACGCCAAACGTTGTGCGCATGGTTCGGAGATGAACGAAGTTTCTGATCCCGTGTCGAGTAAGACTTTACAAGGTTGGTAATGTCCATATCTATCATTAACGTGGACCAGTGCTATAGGTAAAATTGTCCTTTGACTTGACGAACAATCTTCGGGCGATAGTAGGTTGGTGGCGCATGATGCGCAATTGGAGGTAGCTGGTTGGTTTTGCTCAGTCGGTTTGTTCGTAGATTCAGCTTGATTTTCTCGAAATCCAAATTGAGAAGTGAATTGTGGCGCTTTGGACAGTGATGACACTTCTTATTGCTTTTGCAACGAGTAACCGGGTGTGTGTCGCTCAAACAATTAAAACAGCGGATTTCGGATTTTATTAAGTTGCGCCGTTCTTCTACTGGAATTTCCTTGAACTTACCGCACTGAAATAGTAGTTGATCATTGCATTTACAAACTGGACATGAAAATGAGCCGGAAACTGAGATAATAACGGTTTGATACGCCCTTCTGGGTGTCGTTCTCGCAATGCATCTGCTCGTGACCGGAGAAATTTCAAAAATTCGTCAAATGTAGGAAACTCGTTATCGGTGGTCTGCCTAGCCCATTGGTCCTTGGTTTCGTCGTCGAGCTTTTCCTTCATTAAATAAATTAGCCAGGGATCTCGGGCCTCTGCAGCTTTTCCCATGGCTCTCAGTCCTCGTGTAACTTCATCACCAACCAACATTAATTTTTGAACATTATCACCAACCAACATTAATTTTTGAACATTAGTTTCTTTTAGTCGGTTCAAGGAATCTAAGTAATTAGCGTCGCTAATCGTGCAATGTTTCACGAGATTTGCTGCTTCGCCTTTTAGGTAACTCTTTAGATATTGGAACTTCTTGGCAGGGTTCAGCATTGGATTGTTATGGATACTCGACAGGAATAGGTCATAAAATGACTGCCATTCAGTGAAATCAACGCTAAACATAGGTATATTAATACGCGGTAGTTTGACATCGCCACTTGCGGATCGGCTAGCTTCTAATTGGTCACCTTCGTTAATCGCGGTCGTATTATTTCCTAAGTCTAAACTACTCTTGCGAATCCATTTGTTCAAATTTGCGACGATGGAGTAATATTTATCTTCGAACTCATCGTATTGAGACTCTGCTCCTGGGTCAATTTCAAAGATTTGATCTTCAACGCGGGTAAATTCCTTCAGGAGTTCATCAACGCATTTCAACCGGATTTCCAGCTCATCGATATCAACAGTGGCTTCTTTCAGTTTGGACACGTACGTAGCCATTTTTGTTAGTGACACCTTCAGATTCGATCGTCGCCTGCTTAGCGATTCAGTCATTTCCTTGGATGGTTTAGCACGGTCGTAAACGTAGCAATTAATTGAAATAACAATTGGTACAGTCCGCAAATAACTGTTTGGTATTACTACGCTCGTTCAATACACTTAGTAATTAATTGCAAACAAAAATGACAATATACTTAGCTCGATATCCGTGCTACCATTACTGTCCTGGTGCTCAGTTGTATCCAAATTTTTTCTCACCGACGCTCGTCCTCTCGTAATCCAAAAAATGTTGACATAAATTATCCCGGGTCCCGGGTTTCGGCACCAATGTTTGGGTTGGTTGAGGATTAATAAAGTTGGTTGATTATTCTCCCCTCTTTTTCTTTGGTTTTTCTTTGTTTATTATAAATTTTATTTATTAAAACATTAACTTTAATTTAAGAGGTTTTATTTATTTCGTTCGAATCGAGCGGCAATATTCGACCGACTATCTAAAAAAGTATACAATTTGTTTTTTACATGACATTTGTATTAGTACATAAATAATGTCCCACGGTTACATGACCTTATTATTAGTACGTAAATAATTGCTGTGTTTTTTTATTAGCGCCCGATAGATGTATCCGGAGCAGCCAATTTTCTATGTGAAAACTTATATTTAGCGCGCTATTATTGCATATAATTAATTTATTTAACTCTAAACTAAGATTTTTCATTCAACTTTTTAGTTAAAAATCGTTAAAAAAATATCTTGGCTCACTTATTTATCGGGAGCCGCTATCGGGAGCGCTATCCATTTCAATGGGAAATTTGAAAAGGCTTTTTATTTTGTAAACCCCTGAAACCATTAGAAACTAAATCTTACAATAAAAATTTAAAACGCAGCAAAATGAATTCTTGTTTATAACGTCATGTCAAAATAAATGTCAATTAATATATTTCAGGAGATAAATGTTTGTTTTATTGAAGAATTTAGTTTTAATTTTTATAGTACAGCGACACCAGTGAATAATAGCGGCAATTTCAATAGAAAATTGCCATTTGGCTCCGGATAGTGCTCCAATATTAAAACACAGCAAATATCTCACAATAAACATTGGGAAATTATTGGAGACACTAATAATTACATAATAGCTATTGTTCGGTAGATGTCACTGACGACAGTTGGTTCCATTATTTAATCGATGGCATTGGAGCAGAGCGATGTTAACTTTGTGAACTCGCTGGATTGTGGTTAATTTGGGTCAGACCAATACTTGGGTCGACTCGAGGTTAAAAGAATAAGGAGGAGGAAGGGTTGGACGGGTATTAACATCCCATTGCTTGGCTATTCGGTTTTTCTTGAACAGGTGTTATCAATTGATTTATTGAAAGTCTTTGATACAGTAGATCTATCAATCGTATCATCAAGGCTTGTTTTTTGGGAACGTACCTCAATTAAATGGTACAATATTTGTACTGAGAAGAGATCAAGAAAAATATAGGGGTTAAACAGGGTTGTCCTATATATCACCACATATTTTCAATTTTATTTTAAATGAAGTTTTGGTTACCGTAACAGATTTATATCCTGAATTAAGATTGGACAGGATCAATTACAATTACCTCTATAATTCTTACTTATGCTGATGATATTATTACCATTGACATACAAATATTTGTTTTATAATTGCCGCACTTGTAAGTGGAACTGAAGTGGATGGGAAACGTTCGTGTAGCCTTCAGATTTCCAACCACCCATCAAAATTATACCTTCTAATCTGAATGTTTTACATTTTGAGCCTTAGTTTTAAGCTCATTTTACTCATACAGGGTTAATTCATTTACCTAAACTTTGATTATACATGTTCTTGGTTGGATGGGTGTGACAATGTTTTAGGAATGGAACAAAATAATAACTGAAAAATATCACTTTTAACGATCATTTACATTTGTGAAATGTTATTCTTGAAATGCAATAAATTGTTGATATAATTGGCATGAATTATAACAACCCAACAAATATCTGCCACCCAAACAAACCAAAACCAAAAAAAAAAAAAAATGACGAGTCACAAATGTATTGTATAGTTATAATTAAAATTTACTTAATGTATTGTGTTATTTGTTGGCGTTATATTTGTCACAAAATATTTTTTTTTTCTAGTTACGTTCGAAAAGCTTAAAGCAATAAAATGGAGAATGTATACAACAATATAATGGAAAAGCTCATTTATAGCTAATACTATAAAGTATAATAAATACTGTTTGTTTTGTTTTAAATAATTATGCCTTAGAGACGTCTATTCTAGGAGTATATATAGTACGTACATAATATATTCTCGTACATATATAAAATATTTTAAGTTGTAGAGCATTTAAATTGTTAAATTTAGCTTTGGATATTTATATACGTAAGCTGTAAGTTGTGTCATCTATAGCACTGTACACCAAATTGTTTGCTAAGAAATTATTAATCTCAGCAAGTTTGTTTGTTTTTATACATGTTATACGTTCCATGCTATAGAAATTTCAACAATCTCAAAATCTAGACTTTTAGTATTTCGTATTATTTATTTAACTATAACATTGTTTATTTAACACATCAAAAGTGACACATGTTTTATTACTTTGTGTCAGTATTTTTCATTATTTTTATTTAGCGTCGCAATTTTATTGGACCTAATCAAATTATGCCGCACATATTTAAGGTGTACAACTCTTGCCTTCCCTCCTTACAATAAATATACTTTGCGTAGATAAAAGCCAATAAATAATAAAATAATTTGATATTAATTTAATAAATTGGTTGTTGTTTTTTTGTTACTTTACTACACTCTCTGTAATGAGGGCATCTTCTTACATGTTGTGAGGGCGGTTTAGTTAAAATATCAAAGTTATTAGAGTTGACATACGACTATATGTTGTCTTTCAATGAGAAGAGAAACAAAATTAGTTTACTGAAATGGAGTTCGATTATTATGAAGAATGAATATATTCTTACTTCGCAAAGTCAGAAATTCTAGTTCTTCTTTAAACACATCCTTCTTCGCATAAGAAGATGGAAAGACTATGTTTTGTTCGAAGTGAATGACTTGACACGGCTAGTGTGGTGATCTCAGTAGTAACGTTTTCAGTAAATTTAATTATGTATCGCTAATAAAGGATTTTTGTTTCCTTAAATATTGATTAATCTTTAAGAATTTTTTTAAACAAATATTGTGCTATAGTTATTCGTCACTTTCATTTCCTGGAGAATTTAACAATATATATATAAAAAATAGATCGTGGTTTGTTCGGATGCTTAAAACTTGAAAACGACTGGCCCAAATTGGATACTTCTTTCTGCAGGTTTGTTTCTAATTGCTATCCGAAGGTTTAGGAAAAAAGAAAATTCAAAAAACCCAAAAGAAGAACCGGGAAACCGAAAAATCGAACAAAATAGGAAAATCAAAATTTGGATTTTGTATCTGTATTTTGTATGAAGAATTTGTATGGGGCAAGTGGTGCAGTGGTTAAAGCTTCGGCAGTTGGACCTGGAGGTACTTTGATCTTTTTTCTATTTATCTGTATCTATCTCTTTCTGTCTTCTATCTATATCTATATATGTATATAAAAATGGATCGTGGGTTGTCCCGATGCTTAAAACTTGATTTTGTACAATGTTAAGGTAAATTATCACGAATTATGCAAAATATTTATTTTCTATTTATAAACACAAAACTACTGATGATCCAGTTTAATATATGTACTTTAAAATAAAATCAAAACAATTGTGCCGAGTACATGATAACAAAAATGCAATAGATTAGTTTATTCAGCGTGATACTTCCGTTCGTAATTGCTACGCGAAGGTTTATGAAAAAAGAAAAGTAAAAAAATTGTGAGAGCTGTGCGGTCGTAATTGTATACTATCAATTACGAAATATATCATTGCGAATCTGTGGATTATCTATTTCTGAGTGATATAAAGGTAAATTATTGATTAGTAAAAACTTTTTGTGCGATTTATACAAAGTGATGATGCCAAGAAGATGTCGTAGTAACATTGGTCGGCGTTCTCAGAATGCACCGCGACAACGAAATGCCGCAGCACGTCGAACGGAAAAGGAACGTGCTATTGAAAGGGAATCAGCTCGAATCAGAATGATTGAAAACCGTGTGCGACATTCAGAAGAGATCAATGAAGTTTACAATGAGCAACAACCATTGAGAAGAAAAGATATTCGTGCTCGGCAAAGTGATGAAACAAGATCACAACGTGTGACTATTGAACGACAACGTCAACAACAGATCCGGTGAACATTGAACGTGCAGCCTTTCGATATGGTCCGACATCAGCAGTGAATGCTATATCGTCGCTCACAGATGACAATGGCAGAACATTCATCAGACACTTAAAATGAGCGGATGTCGTGGTTGACAACACATGGAGCGTGCCATATTGGCCAATATTGTGTAAGGCATTTAAAACATACTTCAATGTTGAGTATTGCAGTTCGGTGAAATCGATTAAGTACGTTTGCAAATACGTCACCAAAGGAAGCATCACCAAGTTCATATGTGAACTGCAATGAAGCACTCTGGAGAATATTTTCAATTGCGATTCCTGAACGTCATACGACTGTTGTGCATCTGGCAGTTCATTTGGAGAATGGCCACAGAGTGTATTTCAACGCAACTAACGCAGTACAGCGAGTGGAAAGACCACCAGCAACAGCATTAATGAGTTTCTTTTCAACTTGCGCCAGTGATCCGTTTGCGAGAACATTGCTTGTAAAAATCTGACCTCTGTCTAGATTTTGGTTTGTTTATGTGAATATTTGGGTTGCCACTGGTGAGTTCCAAATATTTACTGAGAATTAAACTAAATGTTGTTATGCGTTTATAATTCAATTCAATTCCAATTTTATTACCTCAATAAACCGGGTTTTATACATAAAATATGGCTTACGCATGAAATCGACAATAACTACATACAACAAAAGTACAATATAAAAAAGAAAGAAACATTAAACCTGTTGAATTTGCAACAATATGCAATATTCCACCCGTGTCGATACTGTGTCATCGACCGCTTGGAATATTGTATTATTGCGCATGTTGACATTGATTCAACATATTCCCGGGCCTTACTGATGTCACACATCTGTTAAACCATGCTTTCGTTGGCTCTCTCTAGAGGAGATGGCGGCCGGTGGTTTGCAATGCATCTTCCTCTTAATTTGTTTGCTACCCAGATGACTCCTATTACTACAGCACTCCCAAATGGAATGTGAATCATTGCGTAATGGTGGATATGATGAGCACTCTGACGATGAAAGGTAATCTGTTCATCATTTTTCAATGATTCTAGCTGATCATCCAATCCGGTTGTTTCTGGTGTGGTTAGTAAATTCAATTGATCCACCTCGTTTGCCTTATTTTTGACCACAGCACTGAATTCCCGTAGGTTGTTGGCCCTATGCATTAAATGAGTCGCCTGCTGAGCAAATTTATTGATATTGTGTTTAGCGGTTCCTACAGCAATTAATTGAACGTCAGAGTCTCAGAGCACGCAGCCGGATTCGATTTCCACTATACCGGAACCTACGATAGTGTAAGATTGGATTCTAGACCCACATATGACATCGATTGTGATTTCGTTGGGTATCACATATATCCACTGATTGGCAGCGTGAAGTTTGATCCAATGATTACTAGCTTTGGTTGACCTAGTGCCGCATACGGTGTCCAATTCGTTCTTTCGTTGTAGTATTGCTACCTCACATGACGTTTGATTTGACGGAGTATTGATAATTTGTGATACTTCGCATAAGAGATGTACAGGTTTAAATACTTGACATTTATGTACGTCTTCTCTGGTTAATAATGCGAAGTGTTCACGCCGATTGTTCATTGCTATATAGTCAGTGGAGCTAATGATTTGTGACTGAGTGCTTCCATGGATAATGTTGGGAATTGGGACTACAGCTATTAGTGTATAGTCCCACACGAACGATAGTGGTAACGTGATTTCAATTATTACATTTTTTTGAGTTACTCGGCTGCGGATTTGCATGTTTTCATACACATGGTGGAGGTCGTGAATGTCGTGTCCTGGTAGAGTAATGGTTACCAGCACGCGTTGTCGAATGAATTGTAACTCTTCTTCCAACTGACTTTGAGTGAGTATGGAGGGATGCAGGACATCTTGATGAGCATGATAAATCACGTTGAGTAAGCCTTGTTGCGTGTCCTGGAGGCTCTTTAGAACTAGCATCATTTCAAAAATAGTCATTAGCGTAGATCGCACTCTGTTTTCATACGTTCTATATTCGTTTAACTGCAACATTTCCTGCCGCAAACGATGTTGATCTTTAATTAAGTTGTTTATAGATGCCGTGGTGAGGTTTGTGTTATGTTTTACCAAATTGATGGTGTTATCCACAATAGTTGTTTGATTTTTGATGAGAGTCAAGAGATAATTTTCGTCACTGTTAATTTGTTCAAAATACTACTCATACTTGTCAGCTTCTCGCTGGGTGAGTACTCCAAATAGGTCCCCTAGTACAAGGCCCACTGAGTCACCGAGCCCTCGCTTCATCCGTTTACGATCCTTATTACTTTCAAATAACAGCTCGTTGTCTGCTATCAAATAATTATATTGAAATAAGAGTTCCTGAAGTATGATGTCACATTTTAAACCGGACAGCTCCCTACAAACTGATTGTAACTCTGTGTGGGCTCTTGTAAAGTTTTCAATTTCCTCCCAGTAGGAAGATAAATTGTATTGAACAACTAATGTCCATTTTGTCGCCACAATCTCCAACTTGCCCAATTCCTCGAAATGTATTCCAATAGAATGATTGAACGGACTTATTTAGATGTTGCTGCTCACGAGACCGAATAGGCAGCACACTGAAAGGATGGCTAGTGCCATGTGGTTCATTTTTCCTGTCGCCTTGGTTCGACGGTGAGGTTGTTGCCTGGATACCAGTTTCCTGTTTTGAGTTGGAATTGCACTGGCCTTCCCGGTGGTTATTTCCCTGAGCGTTGCAATGGCCTTCATAGGTAACATCTCACTTGAATCGTCGTTGATAGGAAGTTTGCACAACTTTGTTATTGGTCGTTTGTAGGTCGCGTCTTTACACTTTACTGTTACGATTCGTACCAAGTCATCTTTTCCGGCGTGAGTGTCTGTGATCCGTCCCAATTTCCAGCGAGTTGGGGGTAGTTGATCATCCTTTACCAATACTAGATCGTTTATTGCCAAATTTGGCTGGGAGGTTTTCCACTTGCTCCGTTGTTGAAGTTGGTGAATGTATTCAGAAGACCATCGCTTCCAAAAGTCTTGCGCCATTTTTTCGACCATGTGCCATCTCGTTCTTAATCCTTTGTTGCTGATAGTCGCTTCCGGCATCGCCTTAAGAGCATCTCCAATGAGAAAGTGTCCTGGTGTTAGCGCTGTTGTATCTGTCGTGTCGTTGGTTAATGCGATCAGCGGCCGAGAGTTGAGAACCGCTTCGATTTGAGTGGTGAGAGTAGTTAATTCTTCGAATGTTAGAGTTGAATCTCCTATTACTCTCTTAAGATGAAATTTCACGGATTTTATTCCTGCTTCCCAGATTCCGCCAAAATGTGGGGTATGAGGTGGTATGAAATGCCATGTCGTTTCATCACTGGCTAACATGGCTGCTACGTCGTCAGGTAATGTGGTCATCGCTGAACTGTATACGTCTTCTTCATTACGGAATTTGCACCCACAAAATAGGTTCCGTTGTCAGAGAATATATCCGTACAAAGCCCTCGTCTAGAAACGAATCTTTTGTAGGCCGCTATGAATGCCTCTGTTGTTAGGCTGCTCACTATCTCAATGTGTATGGCCTTGGTTGTCATGCATACGAATAGGGCAATGTATCCTTTATAGGATTTGTTACCCCGACCCTTGGTGGTTCTTAGCTGGATGGGTCCTGCGTAGTCGATTCCCGTTTTAGAAAACGGTCTTCCCGGACTCACTCTTGCTGATGGTAGACTACCCATTAGTTGCTCCATGTGTTTTTGTTTGTAGCGAAAGCAGGTTAGGAGTTTTTGTATCACTTGTTTTACAGCTCGTCTCCCATCGATGATCCAATACTTCTGCCTCAGCATTGCAAGGGTAAGCTGTGCGCCACCATGTAATGTGTTTTGGGGGGCTTCCTCAATTATCCGTTGAGTAATTATGTTGTTTTTGCTTAGAATTGCAGGCTGTTTGCTGGCGGTTGTCAGATTGGAGTTTTGGAGACGTCCCATCACACGGAGTAAGCCTTCGCCGTCTAAGAAGGGGTTTAATGAACCTAGCTTACTGTCCTTTTCTAGCTTTCTGTTCTTGTTCATGCAGGCGATTTCTGGCCCAAAATCTTGGTCTTGGGTTATTTTTATAATTGCTGTTTCTGCTGCCTTAAGTTCATTACCGGTTAGCCAACCCTTGTTACGACTTTCTTGTTGGCAAATATTTATGAATCGTAGACAATATGCGACCGTGCGCTTGATTTTACTGAATGTGGACAGCCTGTTAAATAACTCTGCAAGTATGTGTGACCCTTTTATTACCGTCGCCAGCACTCTCTTTCCTTCCAGCTTTGCTTGTAAATCTGATGGTGGGTCCGGAACGAGTTCTTCAGTATTCCACTGCGGTGGCATAGTTGTTAGGAAGCTTGGTCCATGCCACCATAAGTTGTTGTCAATGAGCTGCTTGGGTGTTATGCCACGTGAGGCGGCGTCCGCGGGATTTTCCTGAGACTTCACGTGATGCCAAGTTGTTGTTGGTAATGTCTTCTTAATCGTCGAGATTCTGTTTGCCACAAACGTTTTGAAGCGGCTTGGGTCTCCCTTAATCCAACAGAGTGTTATTGTTGAATCTGACCAAGCGTATGTATTAACGTTCTCAAGCTTCATGGTGTCTTGAACGTGTTTCAGTAATTTTGCCAATAATAAGGCCGCATTTAACTCGAGGCGAGGGATTGATAGCTTCGTTTTGCTTGGTGCAACCCGTGTTTTGGACATTAATAGCTGAGCTGCTGGTTTACCGTTGTCATCTACTGTCCTACAATAAACCACTGCCGCATAGGCGTGCTCTGACGCATCAGCAAAACCGTGTAGCTCTGTTTTGCATCTAGACGTTGTACTGAGCCATCTTGGAATTTTTAATCTTGATATCTCATTCAGGCCATCTTTGTAGTTGTGCCATTTGGCACTTATTCTTTCTGGTAGTTGTTCATCCCAGCTTATTCTGATTTTCCAAACATCCTGCATCATGATCTTGGCCATGATTGTTGTCGGCGACAGCCATCCTATGGGGTCAAAGAGCTTTGAAGAGTCAGATAGGAATGAGCGCTTGGTGTGCTGGTTGTTGGTTAGTTGCGGTCCGGCTATATCGAATTCAAAAATGTCTTCCGCCGGGTTGTATAGTATTCCCAACGTTTTAATGGTGTCATTTAATTTTATTTGAATATTTCCGTTGGCCTGTTGCTCTCTAGGAAGGCTTTGCAATATTTTGGGAGAGTTGGTTGCCCATTTTCTCAAATTGAATCCACCTTGCGCTGTGAGGGGTTGCAGATCTTGCAGCAACAGTAGAGCTTCGTCAATGCTGTCTGCGCCAGTAAGTAAATCGTCCATATAGAAGTCGGTCATCATTATTTTAGCTGCTTTTGGGTGAGTATTGCATCCTTCCTTGGCTACTTGAATCAATGTTCTTACCGCTAGGAAGCTGGCAGCGGTAGTTCCGTACGTTATTGTTTTTAGCCTATATGCTTTTATCGGCTCGGAAGAGTCCTGTCTCCATAATACTCGGTGATAGTCCCGGTCGTTTGTGTTGAGCCAGATTTGACGGAACATTTTCTCGATGTCGGCTGTCATGACAATCTTGTGCTTCCTCCATCTTAGTAGTATGTCGGCCAAGTCCTCTAGTAGTTTGGACCCGGTCATCATGATGTCGTTTAACGAGACCCCAGTTGTTGTTTTTGATGATGCATCAAACACTACTCGAAGCTTGGTCGTTGAACTGCCTGGTTTGATAATGCCGTGATGAGGTATGTAATACGTATTATCGCCGCGCTCCACTTCTGGCTTTTCTTGTATCAACTCCATGTGGCTCAAATCTATGTATTCTTGCATGAATTGTTTATATAATTGTTCGTAGGCCGGATCTTTGACGAATCTTCTTTCGATTTGGAGAAGTCTGGCTACTGCTCTTTTTCTAGACTCGCCAAGTTTGACGTGATCGTCCTTAAATGGAATTTTTACTATGAATCGTCCATCTGTGTCTCGACTCAATGTTGATTGGAATGCCTCCTCAACTTGATTTTCTTCCGCTGTATGGCTCCTTTCTTCAGGAATGCTATCAACCTCTATAAATAATTTTAGTTGTTCCTCGATTGACTTGGTTGTCACCATGGTTGTTCTTGTTTTGGTGTTTACGTTACTCAGGCTGCCAATTACGACCCATCCGAACTCCGTGTTCTGTGCCATTGGTTCTCGATGGTCACCTTTGATAATACTATTGGTTATTATCAGTGGATAGTAATCTGCTCCAATTATGAGATCAATCGGCTGAGCTTGATTGTAGTATGGGTCCGCTAACTTTATGTTATTAAGATGGGTCCATGCTCTAGTGTCAATATCAGCTTCAGGTAGTTGTTGGGTTAGCTTGTTAAATATTAAAGCTTCGATGTCTAAGCTAAAGTCTCCATCAAATCTTGGCACAAGCTTAATGTTGATTGTATGCTTGCACATTCCTGCTTCGCTACCGCCAATGCCTGAAATGTTAACATGTGTTTTTCTCTTTTTGATGTTTAGCAGATTGGCAGCTCTCGATGATATTAATGTAGCTTGGGACCCTGAATCAATTAACGCCCTCAATGTGGTGAGATGTCCAGTGTCTGTGGCTACTCTGACCATTGCTGTTGGTAGTAATACAGGCCCTTGTTGTTTAACTACTAGAGTTTGTGTGATCCCCATGTTGGTTGATGCCTTGTTATTACCATGCAGAAGAGTGTGGTGATGTCCTTGGCACACAATACATCGTATTGCGGATTTGCATGGGTTCATTGGATGTCGCGTTAAACAACGTATGCAGGTAGCTGTTTCACAGACCAACTTGCTTCTGTCTAGCGTTGGCATTAGCTTGAACTGATTTCAGTCTTGCAGCAGATGCTTTCCTTGGCATCCCTTTACTATATACACTGGCTGTCTACGGTTGTAGCGTGTACCCGTTTCAGTTGTACCATTGGTTGCGGCTGTGCGCTTACCACCTTGTTGAACCCCATAGCCTCTAGCGATTGGAATCTCCTTTCTATGAAGCTGAAGAATTCATTGATTCGTTTAGTTTCTCTCGGATTCTCTAATGATGTTTCGTAGAGCCTAGCGGTTTCCGGATCTAGTTTTTTGCCTAGAATGAACATCACTAGGGCTTCAAACGGAGAGTGTAATTTTAACTTGTTGATGTTGTGTAATATTTCAACTGTAGTGTCATGCAAATTACGAATTGCTGCCGCTGATGGTGCGTGTATTGTTGGTAAAGTTAATAATGAGTTGAAATACTTATTTGCTAATAATCTGGGGTTGTTGTATCTTCCTTGCAGTATTTCCCAGGCCTTGTTGTAATTGTCACCAGTTGTTGAGAGGTGACTGATCAACTGGGCTGCTCCCTTTTGTAGATTTGCCTTCAAGTACGTCATTTTGATTGTGTCCGCCAGCTTATTGTTGTTGTGGATGAGCTCGGTGAAAATATCGTTGAAGGAGCTCCAATGCTCATAATCGCCATAAAACGTTGGTAATTCTATCTTGGGCAATTGTACCTTGACTTCTCCAGCCTGGTTCGAAGTTTCTTCTTTCCGGCTGCGCTGCCATCGCAATGTTGTTGAGTCCACTCTATCCTTGAGCGCCTCATAGTAGTTGTTTTGGAAGTAGGGAGCTGTTTGCTCTTGCTCTTCCATTTCTACTAAGAGGTTTATGTGCAAATCGTCAATTGCCCCCATTTCTTGCGATAATTGAGCCATTTTTAGCTTAAAGAACTCCATTGGAATGTTGTTGTTGTCCAATGCTTCTTCAATTGATTCTAATTTTCTATGCATCATCCTCATCAGGACATCTTGCTTCTTGAGCAGCTTCTGGTTGTTGTATGCTACCCCTTTACTAGAATTTTCAGACTGATGCTTGTAGTCCTTACTGGATGATTCCGATGATTGATTAGTTTTGCCTCCTTGGTCGTTGTTATTTGACTCCTCGTCGGCAAAGTCGAATTTGGCAGATGCGTCTGGAGCTGGCGTTGATGGCAATGATGATGAGTTTAGGCGTTGACGCATATCTTCAACATATTTTGTGAACCTTTCCCATACTATTTGCCTGTCTTTATAGTATTGGTGTTTTGTATCTAGTTCAGGCTGGAACTCTCTTATTTTATTATCCACATCGACGTATTCGTTGTACGTCTTTTTGAGAGTAGCTATTTTTGCCTCCAGATATCTTTTAGTTTTCCGAGCTGCACCATCTTTTTTGTAGTTCGAGATGATGTGCTCCAACTCTACTGCCTTGTCACTTTGCTGCTGCAATAACCGCTCCATGTCTGTGCTTTTATTGACAGGGGTGCTGGACTGTTGTCGTGTGGCGTATACTGGTTTATTTGCCGGTTGTTGATTGGCCGTTGAATTTCAAACGTTGTTGTTGTAAGTTTGATGCTTTGACGTATCTTGGCCTATAGCTCTATGTTTTTGGAACGTGTTGGCTGCCGGTTGTTGTGGTAGCTCGAATCCCAATGTAAAATTCCTTTACAATGTGAGTTTTATTGTCCGCCGGTTGTTTTGGCTGCTCGAAGGACCATGTAAAAATCTGACCTCTGTCTAGATTTTGGTTTGTTTATGTGAATATTTGGGTTGCCACTGGTGAGTTCCAAATATTTACTGAGAATTAAACTAACTGTTGTTATGCGTTTATAATTCAATTCAATTCCAATTTTATTACCTCAATAAACCGGATTTTATACATAAAATATTGCTTACGCATGAAATCGACAATAACTACATACAACAAAAGTACAATATAAAAAAGAAAGAAACATTAAACCTGTTGAATTTGCTACAATATGCAATATTCCACCCGTGTCGATACTGTGTCATCGACCGCTTGGAATATTGTATTATTGCGCATGTTGACATTGATTCAACATTGCTTTACTCGCATATGTCTCGATATTACACAAGGAATGCATCGTCGAAGAAATGTTTACGTAATCATTCATGTGTATTTTCGAGTGATGCATTGTGACGAATTTACACAATACATCCAAAGAATGACGACTGCTTCTATCTTCGGTTGCTTTTGGTTAATGTATACGGTTCAACTTCATTTGAGTCATTGCAGATTGTGAATGGTACGGTGTGTGCATCATTTCGAGAAGCATGTCAACAGTTACAATTGCTTGAACACGACAATCACTGGAATCAAACGCTAGACGATGCAATAGCTTCTTCGCCTGCTAATCAAGTTCGTACACTTTTCGCTATGATCATTTCAACACGTCAGCCTTCAAACCCACTTCAATTATGGGATACGTACAAAGATGACATCGCAGAAGACATTTTGCATCGCTTTCGAGTCGCGACGGGAAATTTCGAATTGCAAATGAACGATGACAACTACAATGAAGCGTTAGTGCTAATTGAAGATTTGTGGTTGGTTATGAGCGGCAAACTTTTGACTGAAATTCATATGCCAGCGCCAAGTCGTCAAACTAGAGATGTATTGAATCGTGAATTGGAACGCGAGCGAGCTTACGACACGATAACTTTGTAACAACAAGCACAAATAAATGTAATCCTGGTGAATGAACAGCAAAAGAGTGCGTATGATCAACTTATGAAAGCTGTCGATGATGAAAACGGTGGACTCTTTTTCCTTGATGTGCCCGGTGGAACGGTGAAAACGTTCCTGATATCATTGATATTAGCAGGAATTGCGTTAGCTTTCGCATCTACCGGAATTGCTGTTACACTGTTAGATGGTGGAAGAACGGCACATTCAGCACTGAAGTTTTTGTTAAACCTGCAAATCAACGAGAATCCTGTTTGCAACAGTTCAAATCAATCAGCCATGGCTAAAGTATTAAAAAATTGTAAATTTATCATATGTGATGAGTGCACGATGGCGTACAAACTATTATTAGAAACAATCGATCGAACATTGAAAGATTTACGCAACTATAATCGTTGCTTTGTTGGGGCGTGATGATACTGTTGGCGGGCGACTTCCGACAAACACTTCCCGCGATTCCGAAATCAGCAGTGGCGGATGAATTAAACGCCTGTCTCAAGTCATCGTATTTGTGGCGATCCGTGAAAATCATTCTATTGAGTATATGCGAGTGTTGTTGCAACAGAATAGAACCACAGAAGTTTTCTTCAAAGAACTGCTGAGAATCGGAAAAGGACAAATTCCTGTAGATACTTCAACTAGTTTAATATCGATTCCATCTGAAATTTGCTAACTCACTTCAACGAAAGATGAGCTCATCACTAATGTATATCCGAACATTGGTCAAAATTATCGTAACTACAATTGGTTGAGCGTACGTGCAATTTTAGCAGCAAAAAATATTGAAGTCAAAGACTTGAATTGGACGATTCAAAATCAATTTCCAGGAGAATTGCGTTCGTTCAAATCGATCGAACGCGTTGAAAACGAAGACGAAGTCGTCAATTACCCAGTGGAATCCCTAAACTCTTTAGATTGGCCGCCTCGTCTTAAAATTAGATCTGTCATCATTATGCTACGAAACCTTCATGCCCTGAAACTGTGCAATGGAACCCGACTGATTGTGACGAAGCTAATGAACGATGTGATAGTGGTAAGGACTTTGAAAGGGACGTTCAAGGGAGAAGAATGCCTAATTCCACAAATTCCCCTGACTTCAAGCGATTTGCCGTTCCAGTTCAAACGCGCGGTTCAGTTCCCAGTGAAACATGCATTTGCGATGACCATATAAGTAAGTCACAAGGGCAGTCGCTGGAAGTGTGTGGCATAAATCTAGCTATATGTACCGTGTTCCCAAATTGGGAAACCATTCTCACTCTTCGTTTACGCTCCAGAGCAGAAAACAAAAATTTGTAGTGTATTATGCAGCCCAAACTGAAAACAATCATTGTTCTATTTTTTTAGATTTTTCAATAAAACGAATAGAATTCAATAAAATTAATACATATTTGAATTTATTCTATTGTCGCCAAATTCTGACTGAATCAAGTCCGTCGGGTCAGCTTTCCGTATATAAATATAGGATAATGAATTCAATTAAATTCGAAAGTGTTTCATTCAATCTATAATTTAAATTATATTGTTGCTGTTAACTATCGATAACTTTCTATCAAAAAAACAAATTTCGGGTGGAACCATCGGCTCGAAATTAATTCAACCAAAAATCTATTTTGAGCAAAACGAAGTTTGCCGGGCCAGATAGTACTGGTATAAAAGCCAAAACTGTATCAAAACAGAATTTTCCACTTCGTATTTTAAATAATATACTTAAAATGGTATCTATGGTATAAATCGCACGAGAGACACAAAAATCCCAAATTCGCAAGCCTTCATTACATAATTAAAATGAAACCACAAAACCAGAATCAATCTAAAAAATTCGCACATTGACAAATCTATCGACCACTCGAAAATGTAATAAAAGTACCCGTTACTTCAGATACGCCATAATGGCGACACTCTACAGTACATTTCAGGCACTAGTGCATGCATGTGAGATACTGTTAAATTTTTACTACTAAAAGAATTAGCAAAAACTTGATATGTATATAGAGCAGTGTGAAGTTTTTACTGAACTATGCTAAACGTGTATATGGGTTGGTGCGTATCTAAATTATACCTGTATAAAGCGGAACAAAATGTAACTTTTAATTTATTAACATTATTTGAAATATTTGGCAGTTAACTTAAAAAAAAACCATATAAGGACATGCTCATATAGGGGAGTTGGCAATTTAGAGAATTTTGTATTATAACCAAATATGTACATTACGAATTCCTAAATCAACTTAGATAACCCTATGAAATCTAAATTCAACCATATAAACTAATAAGGATTGGGGACTATTAATAATAATAATAATAATATATAATAATAATTCTTAGGCCAAATGAGCTATCCCTAAAGATCTTAACAAAACCTCAGGAATATAAAGTGTTAAATCGGAACCATGTCAGTTTAAAAAATAATCACAACCTTATGTATATATGGGGTGCTAGGGGACCATGTAAATTAGAAACGATATTCAAGGACTCTCTATCCAGGGGTGGCGACAATTTAAAGAATTTTTTATTAAGCCCGAATATAATTAAAAATATTAGGCTAACTGAGATACCCCTTGAGAACTTAGCACAACTTCAGGTATATGAGGTGTTACTTTGTACCATTGCAGTTAGAAACAATTATCAAGAGCCCCCCATCCCGAGGTGGGAATGGTATAGATGATTTTGTATATTGACAAAATGTAATAAAGAAATCTTAAACCAATTGAGATATCCCTAGAGATCTTTAATGTTTAACAAAAGATACATATAATTAATATTTTTACACTTTTTTAAGATTTTTATTAACATTTTTGTAGATCTGGAATAACCTTCATCCACAGAATGATGGTTAAAGCAATAGAAAACATAATCAAGAGCTCCCCATTCAGGGTAGGGGACATTTAATAATATTTTGTATTATGACCAAATATAATAAGAATTCTTAGGCTAACTGAGGTATCCCTAAATATCTTAAAACAACCTCAGCGGTATGAGGTTTTAGCTGGAGTACATGTCATTTAGATAAAATAATCAGAAGTTAGACATCCAGAGGTGGAAACAATTAATATAATTTAGTATTATGATATGACCAAATATAATAAAAATTGTTAGGCAAACTGAGATATCCTCTATGATTATTATTTCTAATTAACATGGTCCCCTACTAACACCTCATATACATAAGGTTGTGTTAAGATCTGTGGGGATATCTCAGTTGGCCTAATAAATTTTATTATATTTAGTCATAATACAAAATCCTTTAAATAGTTTCCACCCCTGGATGGGGAGCTTCTAATAATTTTTACTAACTGAAATGGTCGTCAACTAACACCTCATATACCTGAGGTTGTGCTAAGATCTCTAGGGATATCAGTTATCCTAAGAATTTTTATTATATTTGGTCTTATTACAAAATTTTATTTACTGTCCCCACCCCTGTATGGGGAGCTGTTGAATATTATTTCAAATTTACATGGTCCCCTACTAGTACCCCATATACATAAGGGGATATCGCAGTTGGCCTAACAATTTTGGCCTAACAAAATCCTCTAAATTATTTCCCACTCCTTACAATTTTGTATAGTAAGTTTAATTAAGGCAAATTTGTATAGTAAGTTTGATATTTAGTATTGTAATACACGTTTTTTGAAAATTTTAATATGGTTTTGAGTCAAATGATTCATCATGTAACAAGTCGAAATAAAGTAATTTTATATTATTCAGTTAATTTCAATAGGATTTAATAATTACACCCAAGAAAACTTTAATCTTCGATAATTTTCCGTCTTACCCAGGTAATATCACTAACACAAACACAATTAGTAAAAATAACAAAATATATCATTTTCTTTACATTCATTACTATATAGTACATCAAACCACTCAAAAACTTTACTACTGAAGTGGTTGAGTTAGTAGTTGAGGATTACTAATGCAATCAACACCAATTACAATTACTTCCCATTTCTATGTGAAGATGCCTTCTTTAAAACACATTTCTCCTTTCTTAAACACAAAACGATAAGTGACACAACTCAAAAATTTTAATTTTTTCATAGGAGAGCAAAACATCATTGTGGGATATGAAATCTAACATTGTGCATCTTTCTAGCGAATTAACTGAAAAAGTTCAGTTTTTGTGTTGTGTCACTGTTCCATATTATGTGCGATATAATAACATTAATCCTTCTTTACGCATAATGAACAACTTCAAAACGAAACAACTGAATCTAAGAGGAACTCCATTTCGATTTGCTGTACCGCATGGCAACCATACGAATCCGGATCAGTCAAAACTTCATCACACCCTGTCTTGAATTAAAACCAACACCAGTACCAATGAAGCTCCAAGCAAAGGTTTCCTGATCCAAAAATCACACAAATCCTATTCTTGACTTCGGCAGCACATGTTGTTATTTCCATTCCATTCAAAAACTCATGCTTCGATTTATGGAAGCTGCCACTTCTGGTACACAGATTTCCCGAAAAACTTTAGTATGAAATTTCATCCAAAATAATCAAACCGCCTGGACTGCAGACATGCCAAATTTTCGTGAGCAAATTTTATTTGAAATTTAATTCATAATCTTTTTGATTTTATCGTTTTTTCTTCAAAAATGTTAAATACTTTTCAAAATAATTGCAAAAACGAAAAAGCTCTTAGGAAAGCTGCCACTTCCGTTTTACTGATTTCGAACAAACATCACAAAACTTGTAGAGACAAAACATAAGTGTGACAATTTATTCCAAGTCTTCAATCCGTCTGAGCTGTATAGAGGCCGAATTTTCGTTGAATACAGTTTTTGTTTTGTCAAAAATCGTCATTTCCGGCTAAATTATGGGAAAAATTGATGTGAACCGATATTGTTGCAAGTTTAATTAAAAATCTCCTAGTTCAAAGACGGTTTGCTTATATAGGATATACTTTTCAAAATATTTGCAAAAATATGATGCTCCTGTGGAAACTGCCACTTCCGGTCGTCTGATCTCGGCCAAAAATCACTGAGATCGACACCATACTAATAAACTTTACAAACTCTCTCGGTGATCGTCATATTATGATAGCTCGACTTACATTGTATGAAAGCTCAAAAATTTATGCGGTGTACGTCGGTAGATGTATCAGAATATTCAAAAAGTAACATGTTTATCGAAAAGATCTGAGCTCATTGACCTACCAATTTGAACGAGATCCTTATTAGTCCTAGATCATGTTTTCCATCGAAGCTAGTGTATTTCTTTTTGAACATTGTCCCGTCCGAAAAACCTCCGAATAAATGCCTTCAATGGCATAAGCGGTTTCACTTATGTCTCTACATAACATTTTTAAATTCATGGAACAGAAAATAGAGCAGAGCAGAGAAAAGTTCCCTGTATCGTATCGATATTAACACAGAGCCGCTCACTTTCGTTTTAGAGGGTAATGGATATGGAGTAGGAAGCAGGGCACAATTCTTTCATTCGTTTGAAAAATTCTCGCTTATTACAGAGTTGTCGAAATCTAAAGATCTCGGTTTTCTACAATTCGTACTTTTTCGGAATAAAAATTCCTAAGTAATTTATTAAACCTTCACAGTCAAGATAAACGTCTTCATTTTTCTTGGTGTTTATACCGATGGTATCAATGGTATAGTTAACCAGTTAAAAATATAAAAATTTCCAGAGAGGATACTATTTCCGACCGGCTTGTTTATATTATCAATATAACTGGTCGAGAACCAATGAACTAGGCGATTTATTCCAGAAATAGCCCTCCGATAAACCGCAAGCATGGAGAGGTCGACTTCGCATCAACTGCTTACCTTTATCAGAAAATTTTCAACGTAAATGATTGAAAAATGAACGTTGCGACGCGAGAAAAATAGAACTGAGCAGTTGCTTGCGATATGTGATGATATACATTTCCGTTCCAATGGAAGTAATACCTTATGAACGCCATATCCATTATAATGGTGGTAATTTAACATTATTGGGACCAGCCGGAACCAGAGTTGTATCAGCCGAAACCATTAGGAGCGCTTGCACAACGAGTAAATACGCTGAAATGGTTGTGCAACATAAGCTTTCAGCCAAAATCAGAACAAAGTCAGCCGGAACAAATATTAAACAATTAAAGCCCGTTAGAGCCAATTAAAGCCAACCGGTACCAGTGTTTTATCAGCCGCAAGCATTAAAAGCTGAGTATTTATCGTTGTACACGATCTAATTTATCAACGAGAACCAATATTAAACCAGTCGGAACCATTTAAAGCCAATCAGAACCAAAGTTTTATTAATCGGAATCATTAGAAACTTGCACAATTTGCACTATGCGGTTAAAGGGTTGCGCAACGTACAAGCTATCAGTAGGAACCAAAACACGGTCAATCGAAACCATTTGAAACCAAACCCTTTATGACGTAAGTATAATATGGGGCCAGCCGGAGTCTGGTGGAAACTATATATAGAGCCAGCTGGAACCATGGCACTCCGAAACAAACCAACTATGACACAAGTTGTATAATAAATTGTGCATCATTGTACATTACCTGACACTTTAGTCGGAAACAATATGAGGCCAGCCGAAACCATTAAAAACCAGCCAGAAGTATTATAAATTTGCATAATGGAAACCGTAACAATGTCAGCCGGAAACCAACTTTGGCACTAGCAGTACAGTGATTTGTACATCACTTTCAGCTATCTGAAATTTCGATCGGAAGCAATATTTAGTGCAAGCTTCTAATGGGTCCGTTTGATAAAACTCTGGTTCCGGCTAGCTTAATCTTGGTTGAACATATTTATAGGGGAAATGATGAGTTTTTAATGAATTTTCGCAATAAATCATTATGTAGGGATGATCAAACGAAATCAACTATAGTGACCATTTGACCAATCCTCAACGGGGTATGATAAACGAAAAAATTTAATTGATTATATCTTATGTCTTCCATTTTAGATATAATTCTTTGAAAAAAGAAATATTTTTATCTAAATATGTAGTATATTCCAATTGGATTTTTTATTAATTTTGTAAAATGAAATTCCCAAATGGCACCGACCAAATGGCACAGTGGTTATAGCTTTGGCGTTTGGAACGGGACCGGGAGGTACCGGGTTCGAATCCCGATAGGGAGCAGGATGCTAAAAGACATTTTCATCAACAGATTACGATCTGTGAATAAAAGGAACATAAATTATGGTCCCTATCGGCGTGCAAAACTTATGGGACGACCCATCTTCCATGTAGAATACTATAGGCTGGCATGGAGCTGTGAACTGCGGGAACAGCTTTAGTATCGCATCACAAATGTTTTGACAGTAAAACGACGGTGGCGCCACTTTAATCAAAAGCGAAATTTTTTAGAACTAAAAGAAAAGTGTCTCTGCTAACCTTTTTTTCGGAAAGCTAACCTTTTTTTCAAACTAATGCCATCTATTGAAATTTAAATGCACTTTAAATGAAATTTAAAAATTTGTTCGTTAATCAGTGGTAGAATAATTTTTGATCAAAAAATATTAAATTTGATTTGATTTATGAATACATGAAATTAAGTCTGGGAAGGAAAGGAAATAATAGTACAATTGGATATATGACACCTACTAAAAAGAAAAATAATTGCACCATTTTGTTATGCGAGATTTTGTGTTGCTTCGTCAACCTTGCAGACACAGATGAAATGGATAATATCGCTCGTATCGCTTCTTCTGATAGTTGTACCACAAATACCAAACGCATGTAACTTATTAAAATTTATTTTATTTATAAACGAAATTTACAAACATTTTTTATTTTAATTTATTTATGTTTCGCTAAATATTTAAATACATTTTTATTTTTGTATTTTATTTATAAAAATATCCCTAAGATGGCATTCTTTATCAAATTAAATCAACAATTTTTTTAGTTCAAATTATAACCACCTTAAACAAAATTATAGTAAATTTTATTTCAAAAGCGAAAAAAAAATTATAAATAATATGTAAAAAACATATCTATAAGATGGCAGCTCATAATGTTTACGTTTTTAGTTAGTGTTATGTCCATTTTCACAAAAATTTCGCGACAGTCAATTTGCGATGGGATACTAAAGGCTAACCCATGGATTAAAACAAAAACAAAAAAAAATCCCAATTAAGTGACGAACCTGCTTTTATTGAATTAATACAATTTTGATTTTGTTTTTTCGAAATAAAAACTGACCCATTGGTGACTAAACGCCTAAATTTGGTAACCAATCCTGACCGAACGATAAGCAAACGAATTCATTCATCACTTTTGTCAAAACCTTTATAGATCGAGTGCTAAAAAGGCAGAGTTAGTTCCGTTAAAATTGACGAACCGGAAGTGGCGGATAGCTTGCTGATCTTAGGTCGTTTTCAATTTATATATTTAACTGGTTTAATTTATCCACGAAAATGTATATTACGGTGCAGATATGTTTATTTTAGGGCGGTTTCAAACGAGTGATCAGAGTTAACATTTCAAATTAAATTTCGTCTAAGACTGATATCATTTTGTGCATTCCCCCGTCTATTTTTTCATTCATGTTCTTTGTATAGAAGGAAATTCGAGTATTTGCTACAATAAATACACGATACACCCCATTTTAATATAAAACTCGTTTGCGTATTTATAAGTCAAATTAATATGAATCCTTTCTTCCCAATTTTATCAAAATGTATATGTAAGTCACCTTGTATCCACCAAATAATCATAAGACTTATATGATTTGCATTTATATGTTATAATTTTTTTTGTCTTTAATACACTTAATCATTTCTTATCGGATTGAATTGCCTTAGGAACAATGTATATACAGATATCTATGCACACATATACTAGGATTATATAAAAATATTAAAGTATAGGGATTTTCAGGCAAATCCTTTGAACAACAAACATTTTTCAACCCTTATTATATCGGGGTTTGACATAAAATTATGCTCGATTTAACCGTGCACGGAATACGAATGATACGCATATGAAATTATTAAAAAGTCAATTATCGTAAAAAAAAAATAATTTATTTCCGTAAACATTTCTAGAATCCGCAATGAATCTACATAAATTATAAAACGTATATACAGAGCGAAATCTTAACAAAATCTATCAGCACGTCAATCAAGAAATAAGTACTCGTAGAAGTAATATAAACTGCGAGTTCAAAAAATCGATTTACGGTTTACGCTAAATCTACAAACTCTGCTCTGGTTATTTTAATTATCTATTAGCGAGTAAATATTCGAATTATTTATGTATACATATTTCGTATTTGCTTACGCTAAGATCGTTAACATATTTATTGAACTTCAAAGAAACCAATTTTGGGGGTGCAAGTTGCAAGGAATGGTGACCCAATAAATTCGCTCGCTTCTGGCCTGTACCCAATTAATTTGTATCTATCCTAAAAAAATATTTTCGATTAATCTAAAAATAATTAATGAGTTATATCAAATAACATCATAAAATACAACGAAGAAAATAGTCAGTCTTTGTATTTTACGAATTCTTATGGACAGAAAGAAAAATATGAGTACGAATCTGCGGATTATTTTCCACGGAAACGGCGAACAAAGCAATTCTTGGTAGTTGAATTGTTTTCTTTTCAACTACACCGACATGTTAAAAAAAATTATTCGAGTTTCTATGAAAATGCACATTTTTACTCGTGATGGTTGGATTTTACTGGGGGGTTGAAATATATTTTTTAAAGCATATAACAATTTAATTTTATTAATATAATGTTTTCCTTTTTTTCTTTTGCAGGTAAGTGAAATATAACTCGGCAGCCAAAGGCGTGCAACACCTTTATTAATCTATTTTATTCGCACTAATATTGCATTTGTGATGTAGACTGTAATAGTGTAAACCATTTGTGCAATATTAGTTTCAATATTGGGGTATGTATAATATTCGATTTTTCTTGATCAAAAGTTAAATCTCGTTATTGATCAAAATCGGGAAATAGTTGTTGGAACCCAACCTTCTAATTAAAATTTATTTATAAATAGTTTTGGAAATAACGTAAACGTCAGAATATTCTACTTTCCTAAAAACGATAAAAAACTGTTACGACCACTGAGAGCCATGCAAGAACATACTACATTATATTTTAACTGGTGTATTTACAGTAACTTTGTCTCTCCTGCATTTATAACTTATAATTTTCTGGAATTTTTTAGTAAGTTGAAATGGAGAGGTAATTAGACAAATCTTAGAGTTGCAGAAGCAAAATAGAATAACAAAACTCTTACCAAGTTTGTCGTCCCGCTTCTATGTATATACATATTTGTTTGTTCAGGAATATTCGATTATGTGCCAACTTTACCAATACAGTAGTCAGCTGATCCTCTTTCTACATGATTCTTGCTTCGAATAGTCGGTTAATAATTTTTGTTTATATGAATTTAGGTTTCATAGGCGTTATGGTAACTCGTGATAAGAATGGAAATTCAAAATTGTCCAAAATCCAGTTTCTAACCAAAGCTCTGGTCTATCTGAAATCAAAACTGAATTCAATTCAAATATGTTTGCCGTTATCTTATTTATCAGATGTTGATTACTCAATTGACAATTTTCATCAGAACCTGATGGCCAACACTAACTCAAATGCCCTTAGTAATTTTGCATAAGAAAAATATTTTTCAAAATTGTGCAATTTCTTGGATGTTTTCGAAACTATTGTGGATTAAACAGTCAACAGCAAACTGTATTCTCAAAAACAGCAACAATATTAAAAATCGATTCACGAGTTTTTGTTCCAAGGTTTTCAGGTGTTTTGAACAGTTTATTCCGTACCTGCTTCAAAAAATGTTATTTGCCATTACCATCTTTGGTTAACCTTCCTATTGCCCTTAGAGTCTCTATTGAGCCGAAGCGCATTTTAGTTATTTACAAAATGATTTTTTTGATTTATGAAATTTATGTTGTTTTTTATATAGGCTGCGAGCCAATAGTCGGGTAAATCGTTTACTAAGGTAAAAATCGATTTTAGTACAGATTTTTCGATCAGTTTACCATAGAGTTTTTAAAAAATAATTGAATTTACCGAAAAATTTACTTTAAATTGACTTTTACCCTTGGATTGGTACGGAGCCTATGTAAATATTATTTTCTATAATTTTGATTATTCCGATTTGTATAACTTTCAAATTCCGCTATGCGATCTAACATGTTGCTTTTCTTCATTTTGTAATTTGATTTTTTTCGATTTTTGTGTTCGTTCCGTTCCTTTCGTTCGGTATTTTTTCTGCAGTATTATTTTTTGGGTTCATTGTTGATGAAAAAATTACAAAACAATTTTGTTTCACCTATTTTGGCGTTTTGTAGTTTTGGAGTTTTTCATAAAAAAATAATGAAAAATTCATAAACAAAAGATCAAAACACAAAATGAACAACGCACTTGACTACTAAATAATATCGAATAAAAATATATATAATTTTATATTATAAAAATATCGAAAAATTGTCTGTTTGTTTTTACTATTATATATCATGTCGTCTCTTTCTTGCCATGTTCCTTCGGTAAAAAAGTTGAAAATAGATCAACTTGATGAAAAAAATACCGAAGAAATAAAACGTCATTTGCGACAGATCCTATTGGTTTACAAAAAAACACAACGAACGGAATGAATACAACAATGAACTCGGCTTTAGTGTTTAAACGATTTGAGAAAAATAGGAAGATTAAAAGACAATTGCGCACACTTTCTCTGCAATCCGAGAAATACGTTGTATAACGAATTTTCCTTTATTTCTAGGTAAAATGCTTTTATTTGGGAAATTATAGATTGCAATGATTGAGTGTAGTTTGAACCTGGAGTTCCATTTGAACGATCTAATTTTGGTCAATAGAGTGTAAGATTCTAATACGTTATTTCAATAAATGCCAGGATGGATATTAAAACATGTAATGACAAAATTTGAAGTGGTCCTGCTAATCCGATCATATACAGTGGGCTGTAAAAGTCAGTTGAAGATTATTAACTTTAGTTATGACGCTACATATATCGCCCAAAATCCCTGTTTTCAAATGTTTCACTGTTTATTATTTATTTTCGATACACTATTCTAATAACAACAGTGAGGTTTCCCCGAAATATAATTTGTTTCATTTTATAATCTGCGTTTATTTGTTGACTACTTGATTTTAGTGCGTCAGAAGTCAGTTCAAGTAGAAACTTCTGTTGATTAACAATACTCATACTATTAAAATATTCTATTGTAAACTAATATAATAATATTGTTCGTGCAGTATCAGTACTTTTAATTAAATTATTAGGTATGTTTAGATTATTTGATTGTATTTTCAATAAGAAATGGCTCCAAGGCGGAAACTAACCATAGAAAAAAGAACAAAGATCGCGTGTGAATACGAAAAATTGAAAAACTTCGATGCTGCGCGTAAATTGTTTAAAATCAGCCCAGAAGGTGTTCGAAAAATAATAAAGAAGAGCTTAGAAGAAGCTAGTATCGCAGACAGACCTCGATCGGGACGTCCTAGGTTTGTTAGTTCTGTTGATGATCGACAAATAGTACGCCAGTGCTCCCAAGATTGTGGTACAAGAATCAAAGATCAGTTACAGGAAGCGGAAACTTTGGTTTCTAAAATTACTATCAGACGACACCTGCATGATGCTAATATACGAGGACACATCGCCAGAAAGAAACGTTTGTTAACCTCTACTCATAAAAAATGAAGATTAAGTTTTGCCAAAAAGTATTTCAGTAAGCCACTTAGATTTTGGAAGAGAGTAGTCTTTAGTGATGAATCCAAGTTTGTATAGTTTGAAAATCGACGTCGACAAACTGTATGGCGCAGTAGCAGTGCAAACTTCTATAATGACAAATACTTGCAACTTACTGTTAAATGTGGCGGTGGCAGTGTGATGGTTTGAAGGTGTTTTTATTTGAACGGTGTGGGTCGGTTGCAAATAATTGAAAGCTGAATGACAGCACAGGTCCATTGTAATATTCTACACGACAAATTAAAACCATCTGCTGAAATAATGGGTTTAGGTCAGGCTTTCAAAATCTAACAGGACAATGACCTTAAGCACACAGCTAGGATAACTAAAGAATATGTTCAGGATAACGAAGTAGATTTACTAGAATGGCCTTCCATGTCACCCGATCTAAACCTCATCGAATATTTGTGGGATGAAATAGACCACAGGATTCCTATTTTCAGGAGATGCAACATTAATATGTTTATAAATGAAATAATTGAAACATGGACAGCCATACCGGATGAAACTTTACAAAATCTTGTAGAATCAATGCCTAGACGGCTCAAAGAGGTCCTGGATAATAATGGCGGTCACTAGGCGTTGCAAATTTACCGAATTTTTCATTTACCGGTAAATCGGTAGCTTTTAAATGTATATTTAACATAGTTTCCAGCCATCAACTTAAAACGATAATATAATCATCGAATTTTTCAAGTCAGTTAATACTTTAGTAAAGAAAAAAAACAAAATACACGGTGGTGCATAACTATAGGCGCATCTATTTTTTAGGACACTCTTTGTTTCCAAGAAAGTTTGAGGTAAAGCCAATGGTGCAGTATAAAAAGGCATAGTAAAATAACAAAATTTACAAAGCAAATTGAAAAATGTATTTATTTTATTTACCGTAATAATTCAATGTTTAGTTTTCTAGTGGTGCACAACTATAGACGCACGTTAACAGTTAATATAAAATAAAAAATTAATTCACTTTAGTTAAAATTAAAATAAAATTAATAATGAGTCGGGCCTCCTTTGTTCTGGATAAACTCAAATATCCTGTTTAGCATACTCTCAATTAAGTTTATTCGAACATCTTCGCCAATTGACTCCCAAGCTTTAATAACGGCCACTATCAACTCCGAAACCTTTTCATATTGCTTGTTCTCAGCAAAAAAGATTCGAACTATGATTCCGCAGATGTTTTCAATTGGGTTAAAGTCTGGTGAGCAGGCTGGCCATTGCAATACCTCAACATTATGCGCTTCTAGCCATGAACGAGCCTCATTGCTCTTGTGTACTGAAGCGTTATCTTACTGAAAAGTTATATTTTATTTCCTCTGCGTTTCTAAATATGGAAGGGGATTGGTTCTCAATAAAGTTCACCTCAAAATTTTTTGGAAAGAAAGAGTGTCCTAAAAAGTAGATGCGTCTATAGTTATGCACCACAGTGTATTTAATTCATTATTCATTTTATTAATTCATTTAACATTATTTCTAAATTCATCACCTAAATAAAATTCACTTTATTTTAGATTTCCATTAATAGTTTGGCCTGATTAAAATAACCGCGTAAAAAACATAGTATCAATTGTCCGATCATTTAGGGTGAATCGTAATTTTGTTATGACTTGCTCCGCAGCAGAAAATACTCTTTCGCTCTCCAAGCTTGTTGGTTTTATTGTGGACAAGTGTTTTAACACTAAATCTAAATAGGTTTCAAGCCGCTTCTTCTCTAAAATTGAACCTATTTCTTTTTTTATTCTCCAAATACTTTTTGGTATTAATTGGCGCGCCAATCATTAAAATTCGCATCATTAAAATTTATTTCGTGAAGAAAGTATTACTGGATAATCATCAGACGAATCAGTGTCAGTGCCAGCAATATTACAATCTGCAATTTTCATACTTAAACGCTCAAAAATGCTCACAATTATTTTGACTATTGCAGTTTTTTTTCTATATTAGCACTAAAACTTCTAGAATTAAAATTTCTAGATTAGCACTAGAACTAGACTACTATTAGCACTAGAACAGTTTTAAAAACACTCATTGAAAACGATATACGAGAAATATTAGAATACAGTATGCAGTCGCCCGATTTAGTGTTTAATTTTTTTTGTTTTACCCTGATTTTATTTTGTGCAGAAAAAAGAGAATTTAAATATCCATGTTATTTTTTATGCATGATTTATTACAGAATCTTAAAACTATTATAAATTTGAAATAAAAAATTGACTGAAATTTATCGGTAAATATTTGACTTTTTACCAGTAATTTGGTAAAGAAATTTGGACGGTAAAACCGGTAATTCGATTTACCGTTTACCGGTAATGCAAGCCGTAGCGGTCACACAAAATATTAAAAACCAAGATATCTGGAGTACGTTCACGATATTTACATTGTTACAATATCGTAACAACTGTCATTGTAGAAATGACGTAGTAGTTAACTACGAGATTGTCCCAAGTGTCAAAATATTGTTAAAAACATAACCACAGAATTAAGATAAAGAAATTTATTGTTAAAACTGGGATTGCTGTAAAATTTGGTAGATTTGCGTAGACAAAATAAATGATGAATTTTTCTGACACTGCAATGTTTTATTGTGGTACGAACGAGTTTATTGTGAATTTTCAATATAAATTTCAAATGGAGTAGCAATTCTGGGCCAAATTCGAAACTGAGGGAATCGAAACTGGAGACTAACTTTAAAATATTTTTTTCACTAAATAATCATAACTATTATCCCTTATTATAAAGAGAATTTTATCAGCTTTTCAATAAAATTAATGCTTGAAAATAAAAATGGTTATTTCTCAAGATTTTGAAGTTTCTGTAATACAAGGTGTGTTGGCAGGCTCCTCTTTAACCTACGAAGTTATACAAGTAACTTCACATTCGTTTTGATCAAGGAATCCCACGGTCCCAATCGTGTCAGGTATTTTCGGGACACCCCTGTATAAATGAAAAATGTCTCGAGATATTTTTTTATTTTGTAAGTTTTTGCTCATGCTTTCATAATGAAAGATATCGAAAACGATAAAATAAAAAATGAAACATCACGAAAAAATATTTTTATGGTAATTTGTGGGCCATTTTTGATTTTGGGCCATTTTGCTCAGGACCTGTGTGACGAAACAGATCTCTTATAACTTCAAAACTCAATTTTTAGAAATTCACTCGCTGCAGTAGTAAAGTTTTACTCGAAGCAATTATGCTTGTAAAGCAGCTTCTTGCTACATGTTTTAATTGTTGTGTTGTTGTGTTTTATCCTAGGTGCAGCACTGTGCCCAAGGCTTTGGTAATTTTCATGGATTACTTAACCTGTTGGGACTATATTAACTATTTTATCTGAAATCTAACGATTTCAATAAAATTCATCAGAAGTTTTTAACAATTCAATTTTAATAAATATAAGGATTATCTGTTAGGTGTTGTTATACATTGTAACTGCATTCTCAGACCAAGTGTTAAAATATTTATTTATAAAATTTCCACAATTGGTAAGTTTGACCTAAAATAAGTATATTATAACAAAAAATAATGCCGAAATATTTTCTATAACAATTTGCCATATCACGGTGTGGTTTTCGAAATTAACGAAATTCTTTATTCACGATTAATAATTTAAATTTAATTAAACGTGCAAATTGTTACGAACCCAATTATTTATTAATTACCAACTCCAAAATTTCCAATATCCTCGTAAATTTTTCTATATACCGAAAAATTAATACTAAAAATATGAAAAGTAATTAAAACTTTTCCTTGTTTTCCGAACAAAAATTAATCATGTTTAACAAAAACTTTTAAACGAGGAATTAGAAAAGCAATAAAGCGTTATTTCTAGTTGTAAAAATAAAATATATATAAATACGAGTATTTATAGTTTCTTAATGATGCTGTATCGATTTTTCAATTAAAATATCGCGTGCGGCGCAGTGCCGTTGGAAAGCTCAAATCGATATTACTCTTTTGTAAAAATAACTTGGGTTTGTTAAAGAAAAATTTTATTATAAGGGCTCATAAAAGCTTAGCGCATTTTAATAGTATATGACGTCAGCCCATTTTTTCATCCCAGAAAATTTTATTTCCTCAAACAATACTATTTCTATCTCATCCCAGTTTCTTCCATTTAAACTTGTATAAGACGATAAAAACATATTAAATTTTTACTGAACAACAAAATATCCATTCCAGATATTTTCATTTAATTGTTGTTTTTGTACTCCAAGTATGTAAAAATAATTATAAATTGTTTTTATAAGTAGTACATACATTATATGATTTGTAAGTACTACTTGTTTGTTAAGTTGCTAATAGTAAGGGTAATAGTAGTTTACACTTACTAAAAAGCAGCACTTGCTGTATAGTAGGATTGGCGGACATAGTTATGTTCTATATGGCCGCTTATAAAAAAATGTGAAAGGCGTGCAATTGTTCTAGGGACGGGATTTGTCGAAAATTATTGTTCATGTTTTGAATAGTCTATGATAAGGACTGACTGTGGCCAGCTTCGATATACCCTAACATAAGAATTCATGATTGTCATTCTTCTATAGGAACATGATTTGCCTGAAATGCTTGATGACTCACTAAGGCTTAGGGGGCAGTACTAAATACGGCTGCTACTGTCCGGCTAACTATAGTCCTTATACTAGGCTATTTAAAACATAAACAATCATTTCCGGCAAATCATGTTCCTGGGAGAATGGCAAGCATTTCTAATATTCTTATATGGAGCCATATGCAACTCAGCTATCTGCGTCAATCCTACCAAACAGCTAGTACTGCCTATTAGTAATAGTAAACCCTTACTATTACCAACTCAGAACAGTATCAATCACTAGTAGAATGTCAATTACTAATTTTTATATTTGGCTTTAAGGAAGCTGGCTGATTTTGCGCACTCCATCATACAAGTTTAAGGCTGTTCAGAATTTTATGTCGTCTTTAGAATATTATTATTATCTTTATTTCAGTTTAAATACAAAGTAGTTTATACATAGAATTGATCGTATAATGAAACAAAGTAAAGCTCCTTTAGATTACAATCTGTGGTGGAGCAACAAGAAAATATTTCTTAAAACTATGTAATACAAATATTTAGTTGACAAAATTTACAATATCACATATTTACTAAATATATTAAACTTACACACTATCTTAAAATTATTGATTTGTCTCTATAACTAAATATATTGTATTATTAAAAGTATTGTTCAATGTTTTCTATGGTGAGCAGCCAGGATCGAAGTTCGCGCTTAAATTTTTGTTTACGTACAGGGTTGATACCTTTAATGTCGTTTGGTAGCATGTGAAGAAAGAACGGTGCCATATAAAGATAAAATCTTCTAAATTTCTCGCTATAACAACGAACATTGGCAAAGTTATTGGGGTTCCTCGTGTTGTATATATGTACAGTGCGATTGTGAAAACTGTCACTTCGAATAAGACATATTTTGAGGACTTGATAAACATAAAGATATCTAAATGGTAGTAAGTTTAGCTCACGAAACAATGGAACTGTTGGTGTTGTATGAGGGCGTTTGTAGATTAATTTAATAATTCTTTTTTGAGCGATATACAGGTCCTCTATGTTAGTAAAATATGTACCACCACAACTGGATGTTGCTTACATTACTATTGATTCTATTAGGGCATGGTATAGTTTCCTTAGTGTAGTTCTAGGGCAGACTTTTCTAAGGTTATAAAATTTATGTATGGCCCAAATTACACTCTTCCTTGTGGTATTGATATGAGACTCCCAATTGAGTTTCGAATCCATTATTAAGCCCAAATATTTAAATTCTTGTACAGACTCAAGCACAAAACACTGAGCCGTGCATGGATTTCTATTGCATTTATACATGTGATACGTTTGTGGTTGAGCTAATCTAGTATTCTGTCGCCCAAAATACATGATTTTTGATTTATCGCTGATCATGAGACGATTATGATAAAACCATTGGCTTAAACTTTGAAGATCCTTTTCAAGAACAAGACTGATGTCATAAGTAATATCAGTCGTAGGCATTCCATAACTTAGGGCTAAATCATCAGCAAAAGCAGTCGGATATCCTATGAGATTAATTTCAAAAATCGAATTAAAGTAAATCAAAAATAATAACGGGCCCAAAACTGATCCTTGGGGAACGCCATATTTTACAGTGCACGGGTCACTTAAAGTTTCACCTATTCTAACAATCTGACGCCGATTTTGAAGGTAACTTCTAAACAAACCTAAAATTTTACCTCGTATACCAATATTACGTAGCTTAGTCAGCATTATTCCAGTGTCAAATGAATCAAAAGCTTTATAAATGTCTACAAATAATGCTGTAGGCTTTTGCGAACTGTTCATCGCTGTGTGTATCTGACTAAGGAAATCAATTAGTGCTTCTTCAGTGGATTTACCAGCAGAAAATCCATATTGTTTATTGTGCAAAAAATCAATTTTATCAAGATAACACACTAATCGTCGTTTTATTAGTTTCTCAAAGATTTTAGATACGGTGCTTAGTAGAGAAATCGGTCTGTGATTGTATAATTGTAATTCATCGCCCTTTTTAAAAATTGGAATTACAATGGCTAATTTTAGAATATTTGGAAAAACCCCATTGTCTAGGCTCAGGTTATACAAAAATTTTAAAATATCTACTAAGTACCAAGCGCAGTTTTTAACAACAAAGTTATCAATTCCGTCCGAACCTTTAGATCTTTTGTTTTTTGACTTATGAATTTCATTAAGAATTTCCGCAGTAGTTATATAGGCTCAAAGTATCATGATGAGACATAATTTTTTGTCAGAGACCCAAAGATAAATTTGTTATGTTCAGTATTTTCATTATTTACCATACTAAATTTAGAATTTATTTCTTGGGATACGTTTATAAAAAAGTTATTAAATTCGTTGGAAATGGACTTTGAACACGTAAGGATATTTTCAGTTCGCGATTGATATATTTGAGTTATGTGCTTATTATGAGAAATACGTCCTAACACTTCATCCACTATTTTCCAAGTAGCCTTGGAATCATTAATGGATGAATCAAATTTGTTCTTGTAGAAGAGATTTTTTGCAATACGAACATCAATTTTTACCTGCTTTGATAGATTGACTACATATTATTCCAGTCTCTTATTGTCAGGATATCGTTTGAGCTTCCTGGAGAATTTTTTCAATTTATTCATTTTATGCAAAAGATTATTATTCATCCAAGGTTTGCGGATTTTTATTTTTGGATTTTCAGTGATGGAAGTGGATGATGACATGTGAGATCTTAGAATATTGACAAAATTTTCAAAAGCCACATTGCAATCAGATTGGGAATACACAGAATCCCAATTTTCAAACTTTAAAAGATCATTTAGTTTAGTGTAATTAACATGTGATAAATTTGACCTATAGATGACAGTAACTGAACTAGATGGAGATATATGGAGTTTAATCAAATTATGATCAGAAAATTGAATAGGAAGGTTGCTAATGTTAATGTTAAATATTTGTTCACTTTTAAGAAAGACATGGTCTAAACAAGCTTGCATTCTAGTTGGTTCGTTTAAGAAGCTGATTAAACCATATGAAGCCAACATTGTCTGGTAACCGTACGATTCATTGATATCTAGCAGGTTTAGGTTAAGATCTCCGCAATAAAATTTCCAAATCATCACAAAAAGCATTAATTGACCCGTTATTCAATCGATAGATGCAAATGAATGACCATTTTTTCCCTGCAAGATCAAGATCTAAACGAATAATATCAGCTGTAATCCAGTTGTAAACTTCGATTGAAAAATTAGCAAAATTTTCGCGTATAAAAACACCAACTCCACCAGAACGGTAACGGTCATTACAACAGGCCTAAAAATTATAGCTCGGTAAACTCAACTCACAACATTCTTTAGAATAAATCCATATTTCAGTCACAAAAATTAAATCAGGAATTTCATTAAGGCTTGCTACATAATCACTAAACGTATCAAAATTTGCACGTAGACTTCGAATGTTTTGCACCAATATGCTAAAATTATCGTTTTGTATATTACTCATAACCATGAACAATAAAAGAAATATTCAAAAATATAGTAAACTGTAAATACAAAAACAATGATAAATTAAATTTTAGTACTGTATTTTTCGAGTAAAAATAATAGCGGGTAATAGCGCGAATGAATATGCATATTATACACTCGCGCGCAACCTAATTTACTAAAAGCTCCGAGTGTACGAAAGGGCGTATTTTTTAAAATGACTTAACCGATTTTCGTAAAACATTTTCTTGACAGCTTAGTATTTTATCTTTACAAGTATATCTTTTTTCATTTACAGTAATTTTCAAATTAAACCAATCATAGCAAAATGCGATGTTTGGCATACTGCAATATACTCTGTAATACCACATTGGCCGATTGTTGCCATCAGTCACTCATTGGACCTGAACAAATCTCTACCATGATAGTGAAGTTTCTGCTAAAAAATATATTAAAAAATTACACTTCTAAATTTATTAGTTTTCCCATTGCAATTTATTTTCAAAAGAAAATTATAAAATTGGATTAATTCTAAATGTTGTGCCATCAAATCTAGAAATATCTACAAATTCTAGTTGATATTTTTGAGAAGGTAAAGCATATACCTATTCCTAAGATTCAAGTAAAGTATATTTTTGAGATTCCTGCTATTAAAAAATATATATTTATAAATTGAGCTTTTTTGATGAATTTCAAACAATATTCCAGCCAATTCTGGATATGTTCATGGGGTTTCACTAAAATTATCAAATATATCATCCAATCTACTAAGTCTATTGTGAATGGGATACAATTATGATGGGTTTTACTTTGTTTTAAAGATGTTAGAAACTTTACCATTTTCATAAATATTTCAAGTTTTATAAAGAGCGAGCTAAATATATTCACAGGTCCTGGACAAAAAATTTCCTTCTTACCAAAATATTATTATTTCCTTCTACTAGATTTTAGCAATACACAATCACTATAACGGTAGAATATTGCGTAATCTATTCATAAATGTGGATGGGAACCTGCGGACATCTCTTAGATTGGCGGTGTAGTGTAGAAAAGGGAATCTTTTTGACTAGGACCTGCGAATATATTTTGCTCGCTCTTTATAAAACTTGAAATATTCTTCAAAATTGTGAAGTTTCAAACATCTTTAAAACACATAGACTTAGTAGATTGGCTGATCTATTTGATGTTAGTGAAACCCCGTGGACATCTTCAGAATTGGCTGGAATATTTTTTGAACTCCGTCAGTAACTATAGATTTTTCTAGATTCAATGTCACAATATTTAGAATCGTGTCGAATTTTAAAATATTGTTTTGAAAATAAATTCCAATTGGAGAAAGAACAAATTTAACGCAGAGCCATTTTTTAATAATTTTTTAGCATAAATTTCACAATCATTCTCTACCAGTGTCATTCGTTGTTTCCTCAAAATCATGGATACTTCTCCAGAAAAAGTTGTTGTTTTATTGCAAGATGGATACAATCAACGAGAAGTCACTCGTCAGCTAAACGTATAAAGTGTAGCCATAATGTTTCAGGAAACTTGTACCTTCAATTGGAAATCACATATCAGCCGGTATCTGAATACGTTTGAGAGAGATCATCTCACGGGCGTCGATATGCAGCAGTAGCTAGGACAAGTTCGAGATGGAGCTGTAAGTCAACAGACGGTAATAAGACGCTTAAAGAAAGCCAACCTCACTCTAAGACGGCCTGCTAGAGGCCCAAAATTGACAGCACGCCACCGCAAGGAACGACTCGAATTTGCTCGCAAACACATCAATTGTACGAGTGTAGAATATGTCACCATTGCAGTGATAGGAGAGGCATGGTCTTTCGGCGTCGAGGAGTGCGATTTTCGCAGTGCTATTTTACTGAAACATTCTCGTACGATTGAGAAAAAAACAGATCCTATTTTCGTATCTGGTGGGGTCGTAGAGGAAGTCGGACTACTGGAAGATAAGTCGAGGATCATGTAGTGCTCTACGCAGGATATATAGGGGAAGAATTCACATTGACGCATGCCAATGCTCGGTGTCACACAGCTCGAATCACAAGCAGTTCAAGAATGACGTTAGATTCGAGACGATTTGTGGCCGGCCCTCAGTCCAGACATAAATCATGAATTGAGCATTTATGGGACAAACCAAAACAGAGGGCCCGAGCCAATAATCCGGTACCATCTAACATCAATGACCTCAAGATTGCGTTGGATGAGGAGTGGGATGTGGTCCCCAAGTCTTTGTCAAAACCTTAATAAGGTCCATAGAGAACCGCATGCAAACGGTTGTAGACGCAAGGGGGAGGGGGGGGGGGGAAGGTCAATACTAAGTATTACCCAATACAATAATTTTGGTTTGCTTGAATTTTTTGTTGTAATTTAAATTTAAATATCCCTAATATTGGCATAATGGATTGCCTCTAAAGATGAAGCATTCTTCCGACGTGGTGTTTGTATGCTGCCAGAAAGATGGTAGAAAGTATAGTGATTAGCGATTGAAAACATTGTTCACCACGTTGTGAACAAGAAATTATTTTGTAAAGGACGTAGATTTTCTTGTCTGACTAAATATAAAACGCACGATATATAGTATATTACGTTATAAATTAAACGTTTAAACTTGAACACTTTATTAATATAGGTGGTTATGTGTTATATATACATTTTTTTTTATTAATTAACAATTATTATATAAATTATAAAATTTGTAGTCCTGCGATCAACTACGACAATCTTCGCGTTTAACACCAACGACAACTCACAAAACACAGTGCAGTACAACAATTTATATACCCGCAAAAGCCGTGTTTTTAGAATTGAAATTTATGTTGGTAACCTTGTTTTGAATCGAAATAATTTTAGTAGACAAGTTGATTACAGTAGCTACACTATTGTTGGTAAGTTCTTAAGTTTAATTGCAGAGGTACAAAACAATTATTAAGTTAATGGATCTAGATTCTACGCAGAAAAGTTTTTTTTTTTATAAATATTTAAATTGTACGATTCATTAAATAGGAAATTTTATTTTTAGGAACAACGATTAGAATGACGAGCAATTCTCGTCCAACATACTCCCCGAGTTAAGAGAAATATGAACGTACATAATTATCTTAACAATTAACAGTAAATTTAATCAATCGTACATTACATACATAATAACTACTTTACTTCGTTTTAATTGATATTATACAATAACAGCTATTAATCCGAATCTTTTCCTATTGGTAACTTAATTAATTTTACTGCTGGCCTTATTAACTCTGTTTGTTTTGTTTTGATTTTTACAACTCGCACGATTTCGTCTTTGCCTGGAAACACAGCTACTATTCGACCCAACATCCACCTGGCTGGTGGTAAATTTTCATCTTTCAGAAGTACTACATCATCTATATTAAATTTCGGACCCTCTTTGCACCATTTCATTCGTTGTGTAAGTGTGTTTAAATAATCCCTGTGCCAGGTCTTCCAAAATCCTTGGACTCTTTTTTGAATGTTTTGCCATATGTTTGTCTTGTTATCTGAAATTTGGTCAAAATTTGGTTCTGGAATACTCATCATTGGTTCTCCAATTAAGAAATGACCCGGCGTTAATATCTGAAGATCATCTGGACTGTCATGCAATCGACACAGCGGTCGTGAATTCAATATAGCTTCAATTTGGGTTATCATAGTGGTTAATTCCTCGAATGTAAAATTAGAATCCTTTGCAACTCTTCGTAAGTGAAATTTCACGGATTTCACTGTGGCCTCCCATAATCCTCCGAAATGTGGACCGCTAGGTGGGTTGAAACGAAATTCTATGTTTTTCTGCGAACAAAAATCAATAACATCATTAGAATTTTGTTGTTGTGTCAATTGCTTATTAAGTAATTTAAGTTCAGAGTTAGCAGATACAAAATTTGACCCATTATCGCAGCAAATAAGAGCGGGTAGCCCGCGTCGAGCTATAAACCTACGAAGTGCAGTAATGAATGATTCAGTATCTAAGCTACTGACTACTTCCAAATGGACAGCTTTTATCGCCAAACAAACAAACACCGCAATGTATGCTTTAGTCATCGGAGCCTTACGAAGTTTGCTCGTCTTGATATATATAGGGCCCGCATAGTCGATACCACTGTTTCGGAAAACTCGAGTTTCTGTAACCCTCTCGGCTGGTAAGTCACCCATTCTTGGGCATCCAGATTCTGCACGAAATCGTATACAAACAACACAATTTTTGATGAACTGTTTTATATTATTTCGGGCGTTAATCATCCAAAATTTTAACCGAAGTGTATTTAATACAAGCGTTAAACCCCCATGTAACAATGAGTGGTGTAATTCTTTAATTATTAAGTCATTTACCGGATGCCCTTTCGGTAATATGATTGGATGTTTTGATGAGTAGTTAAGGTTAGAATTTTTTAATCGCCCACCTACTCTGAGTATACCGGTTTCGTCCACGAAAATATCTAAGGCTTTTAATTTCGATTTCGACTTGATCGCCTCTCCTTTGCGTATACATGTTAATTCTTCGTTGAAATTCTGAGCTTGAATAGAGCGAACGATATGATTTTCAGCATGAACTAATTACTTGTTGATGGATGATTTAATTTTGGTTGTTCAACAAATACTGAATGTGCATGCGATGATGTTTGTTGGCTTGAACCATTGTTGGACTTTTGGTGTAAAAGTGAATGATGTCTTCGTTTACAAATCAAACAAGAAGTTTTTGAATAACATTTAAGAGCGATGTGTCCTTTTCGTAAGCAATTACGACATAACCCATGTTCATTCACCAATTGTATACGATCTTCTAGACTGCTAATTCGGAATGATGGACACTTAAATAAGAAATGATCACCTTTACACGCACAACATGTATCTCTTGGAGTTGCATCACCTGTTTGTTCTACAAGAAAGGACTTTGATGATGATTGAGTAGCATAATTCTTCCTGTCTTGAATAACACATGACTCGAGCGTATCACATCGTACGTTGAGGAATTCTAAAAACTCAGAAAATTTAGGATGCTTGTTATTCATTGATTCTCGTGCCCATAATTGTTTGGTATCGTTATCAACCTTCTGCAACAACAAATGTATTAACCATGGATCCCGTGACTCTTCTTCGTTCCCAAGACTTCGTAACGCACGAATGATTTCGTCGGATTGATCATATAGACGGCGTAAATCTTTATAGTTTGTGATTTTACAAGCCTTTTGCTCTAGAAAGGTTTGAATGAGTGTAGACGCAATCGGCTTTGGCTTATTATAACGCATTTCAAGTTTTTGCCACGCTTCCTCATAATTTTGGTCAGTGGTTGTAATATGACGAATAAGTCCCGCCGCTTCCCCTCGCAATAAACTCTTTAATTGTTGCAGCTTTTGAGATCCCTTCAGGCTTGGATGGTTGTGTACCGCATTCACATAAAGATCTCTGAACGATGTCCACATTTTATAGTCGCCGCTAAATGGTTCAATAATTATTTTAGGAAGCTTCGCAGTCGAGGTGGTATTCAATGCCTCATAGAACGTTCGCTGCTGCGTTACGAATGTGTCCAATGTTTCATTTAACTCATCAGCCACTTTATGTTTCCTCGTATTTGCACCTGTTCGTTTGAATAAAGCGTCTTCTAAAAGGGCTCGAGCTTCATAGTAGATCAAATTTACTTTTGATGTGATTGGTTGGTATCCTTCGAATTCTGCTAGTGATATCTCCGTATCATTGAAATCGTCATGTAATTTTACTAAGTCATCTATGCGAGGTCGAATAGCGTTCTCCGTTATGACATCATCAATATTTTTAGCGAACGTTAGTATTGCATCTATCTGACTGGTTATGCGATTCCGAATTCGAATGTGACGTTCCATTGTTAATGATTATCAAGCAACTATCAATATGATTGAAGAAATTTAAATTGGTACCAAACACAACTGCACACCAGTATTTGTTAGAACCGTAGTATACAAAGTTAAATTAATTGGATCACTTATATTTGATTTTAACCGTTAGCTATGTTATGTCCTTGAGTTCACTTTGAGTTTTTGTTTTCTTGAAATTAACTTTATAAAACTAATAAATAGTCAACGTTGGATATTTATCCACACATGTATAAACAGCAATGGTTTTATCAGTAGGAGCTTAAATCAATCAAACGGAATATAATAAAATTGATTCAGATGACCTTATAAATTATTGTCACCGTTACAAAATGTGTTTCTTAACATACACGCGGAAATATTTCGAATTAACATAGGCTGGTTATATAGTGATAAGAAATATAGGAATAAAATTTCTACTTATCTGAATTCTGCTACTTATGATTATCAAGATGGATGAAATTCTCTTGATGCTACTGCAGTATGTTGATAAATGTTTTTATTGCATCATATGGTTAGTTTACCAAGCGGCTAATAGTAACTGTCAATGACATGAATTGAATAATTTCCGACAAAATATTTCGCACACACTCTAGTATTCAACGACTTATGAATTATCTCATCAATATTAATCGTATTATTTTGACTTTAATCGTCTCGAACACACTGTTTCATATTACACATTTTTCCATATAAACTTGGTTAATTGATTTTGTTACGTTTTTAAGAAACACAAACCACAGTATAAATTTTATGTTTGACATTCACAGAACCGATTTTATTTTGTTTTAACAACACTTTGTTATTCCCGTAATCACTGTTATTTACACGCGAATGTATGTACTTATACTTTATAAATCTTAATAAAATTCCCGGGTTTCGGCACCAATAATGTTCACCACGTTGTGAACAAGAAATTATTTTTGTAAAGGACGTAGATTTTCTTGTCTGACTAAATATAAAACGCACGATATATAGTATATTACGTTATAAATTAAACGTTTAAACTTGAACACTTTATTAATATAGGTGGTTATGTGTTATATATACATTTTTTTTTATTAATCTATTAATCTATTATATTAATACGCTTAATTTTTTCAAACTCAACCCTAAAATGACCCCTACACATGATCCGATCCGTTTAAATTTTTCAGGGTAGGTCGACATAAATATAACGGTGTGCCTTTGCTAGAAAAATCGGAAAATTTCCACCGGCAAGTACCTGAAACGGGTACCTCAGGTGTTTTCAGCAAAATTTTGTTACGACGCCAGAATGCCATGACAAAATATGTTTATATTGAATCTATGATCATGCGCATTACACCGTGACAATGAAAAAATTTATTAAAATTTTGCCGATGTTTTTGTCATAACACTGTGATGACAAAATGAGTAGAAATTTTGTAATTGAATCTCAATTAAACAAAACAGAGAACATAAAATGATTTTACATACATTTTGGTGTTAGTAGTTGTGAGTGTAAAAATACAATTTTGTCATGACATACTCTATCTATTTAATATTTAAAAATTAACCGCGTATATGAATTTACTTTATTTTTGATAAAAGTGCATAAATTTACATCTTAAAAAATCTTCTTAATTATTTCTTAACCAAAAATTCAATAAAATGTATTCACGTGACTGATTATTCAGCGGTGACTGATTATTCAGTCGAAGGTCAGCTTCTATCTATCTACTTATTATATTAATATTCTTAATTTTTTCATACTCAACACTAAAATGACCCCTAAACATGATCCGATCCGTTAGATTTTTGCAGGGTAGGTTGATATAAATATTGCGCTGTGTATGGGCTAGAAAAATCGAAAAAATTTCACCGGAAAGTACCCGAAATGGGTACCTCAGGTGGTTTCAGAAAATTTCCAAGATTTGACGCTATGTGAGTTTGCCATTAGTTTGCTTAATTAAAACCCTGAATTTTTATTGGCGATTGTAATCGAATGTTGGTTTCTACGTCTACAAGAGGGACGAGATTTTTCAAATTCATTGTTATGACAGTTTTAATCCCCCTTGCTTCATAGCAAACTATGATTTATATATTGGTCACCACATGTCAGCTACTTTTTAGAAAATCGCGATATCAAATTATTTTTTGTGGAGTCGAAAATGCATGATCGATCTTATGCCAAAATGCCTCTTTCTGTCCACCTACCGAATCAACAAATAATTACATTCGAAGCATGTAATGAAGAAGCATTGCTTGCAGCACAAACTGGCCTAACGAAGCTCGAGTCATTGCTTGAGCTTTTACGTCGCGGTAAATGGCAACTTTGTCAAAGAGGTGGAGAGAAGGTTGTTGCTCGAATGTATACAGTAAGTTTGAGAGATGAGGAGCATTTCCTCCTGCGGCTGCTTTCACTACATATTCGAGGTACCACCAGCTTTGAATTTGTACGAACATTCAATGGTTTTATTTACAAAACCTTATAAAAAGCTATATCTGCATGGGGTCTGGTAAACGATGATGAATGGGATAATTGCTTAACAGAAACAGCAGTCTTTCAAAGGGCCAGACAGCTTCGAGAGACTCGCTTATATTTGTTGCTTTTGTCAACCTTAAAAACCCCTTGATCTCTGGATGAAGTATGCAGATGACATGACTCTTGATTACAGCCGACACCATATTGAAAATGTAGCAAAATATTCGGCTCTTCGATACAGTTCGAGAAGCCGAAGAAGCTGAATTACGAATTCAACTGCTAAACGAAAAGCAGTTGGATGCATTTCGTAAAACAACTGCTGCAGTGAATAATGAAAATGTCTCCAGCCAAAGTTGAGATTTGAATATTTGGTTTGGCGCGTAAGTGATTATGTGATCCCAAGCGCGCGCTTCCCGTTTGAGATTTGAATGTTTGACTTGGCACGTAAGCCATACTGTGTGCATTTAAGCCCGTGCTTGCCGTTCAAGATTTAAAAATTAACCGCGTATGTGAATTTACTTTATTTTTGAAAACAGTGCATCAAATTTGCATCTTCAAAAATCTTCTTAATTATTTCTTAACCAAAAATTCAATAAAATGTATTCACGTGACTGATTATTCAGTCACAGGTCAGCTAGTTAACAATTATTATATAAATTATAAAATTTGTAGTCCTGCGATCAACTACGACAATCTTCGCGTTTAACACCAACGACAACTCACAAAACACAGTGCAGTACAACAATTTATATACCCGCAAAAGCCGTGTTTTTAGAATTGAAATTTATGTTGGTAACCTGGTTTTGAATCGAAATAATTTTAGTAGACAAGTTGATTACAGTAGCTACACTATTGTTGGTAAGTTCTTAAGTTTAATTGCAGAGGTACACAACAATTATTAAGTTAATGGATCTAGATTCTACGCAGAAAAGTTTTTTTTTTATAAATATTTAAATTGTACGATTCATTAAATAGGAAATTTTATTTTTGGGAACAACGATTAGAATGACGAGCAATTCTCGTCCAACAAACATTTTGAATAAAACATAACCAATACCCGTTCTTTCACAATAAATGCCCAATTTTTGATAAAATCGGCGGAGACTTATTTGCATACCCAATATAGTTAGATCACTCTAACATTAATTTTTATCTCATAAAACCACTGAATTTAATAACGATCGGTTATGAAATAACACGAGTCATTGGCGCCCTAAAACTAGCACTAAATCAGCGTCTGTTGTCCAGGTTAGGAATAGCTGACGCTTTCAAGCCAGATGGAAATTTACATATTGGACGTATTTGCACTACAACAGTTTAGGTGGTTTTGGTGTGGGATCCGTAATACCAACAATGGCTACACTCTCACACATTTGGAGTCGGCTTTCTCATCCATCGGTGAGTGCAGCAGACTATCATCGACTTCTTTCGTTGGCGACTTTAATGCAAAAATCGGTGGGAGCACAGAACCACATCACATATTCGTCCATTCAGGTTACATCAAGTTTGTAACAATAATGGCCAATGCGTTGTATAGAGTATGTTCTTTCAACATGCAAAAATCTGCAAGGTCCGGATTTTGGGCTGATCGCCACGTTGATCGAACGATGAAATAACGGAGAATCAAATTGATCACATGATCTTGTGGAGACATTCCGCCACCCAAAAATTTCCTAAATTCTAATGAATTTTATCGGTGTAAAATTTTAATTATTTATTGAAAATGAAACTACACAAATTAACAATTTTCAATTAAAAGAATGCCTATTCAATTCTGTAATTTCCATCGGATTGTTACTCATGTGGAATACGAAGTGGACCTTGCGATATTTTATATAATCTGTAAAGGTATAATCTCTAAAGTTATCTATTTAATTCTCTTCAAATAGCTGCTGATGGCTCTTTCATATCAGATATTATAAAAAGACGGATTTTAAGAATCCGTGTAAAATAGCCCCCAAGGTGCGTTACCAGCACGGTTATCAAAATTAAACCTTAAAAGTACAAACAAAGCGGAGATTTACTAGCTGAAAATAGTAGTTTACTTCACTAACTCTGAGCGACGCCACTATCGCGATGTAACACTGTTAAAGTTAGCCGAAAGATTCCAGCCGCAAGATAATGCAGAAAGTGTCTTGAATACAGTAAAGATCAGTCATGAACTCGAATTTAAGATCGGGTTATATCATTCGGGTGAAGGGGAAATTATTTCAGTTTATAGGAATTTAAAAATCGATAGGAACGAGAGTATAAAGAGAGTTTAACTTTCGGTTGAAATAGTAAAGACACTATCTGCATTACCTTTCGGCTGGCAACTTTGGGCCAACTTTAACAAGGATTTATGTATCCATAAATTTTAAATTAATTTTTAGGGTTTTTGTTATTTCACTTTTCACAAAATTTTTCTATTGAAGTTCCTAAACAAAATTACAAATTTTCTGACTCTTACATTAATTGAAATAAATTGTTGAACTCTCGTAGTGTTCACTGATGGGAGTTGAGATATTGGTCAAAAACTATAGTCGTAATTATTCAAAAATTGATTGAAATATGTAAGGTAGATTTACCCAAATTAGGAACACTATACCTTTATTTGGAAACTTTCATGTAGTTGTGAAGATATTGCCAAACAAACACAATAAAAAGAGCTACATAGTTTTATTCTGAATATTGAATTAGTCAATTAAAAGGCTAACAATGACTCCAATTTTCTCAGTGTAACCGTATACACCCAAATCTGTTTTTCCGCGGTCTTTTTTTTACACGGTTTTGAAATAACACAGTTTTGAAAAACAAAAAAATTGTAGTCCTATTTTTTTAGGCAGTCAATGTCTGTTTTTGCACAGTTTGTTACATGCTTTTACGTGGTTTTTCTACTTTGATTTTTTTACACGGTTGGAACGTATCACGGTATCAAAAAAGGTTTGGAAATACTTTAACTTTATCATTTAAGATAAAGGGTCTAGTTTTGTTTAGCATCATTCAAAATTCATATTGGAATCCCAATCCAACCCTATGAACCAAATTGTATAATAACTGGGAAAGAAATGGTAGGCCAATAATTGAGAAATCAAAATGAAATACAAACTTTCGAAAGAAATTAATCGCCATTGTTTATGTAATGGCCAAATTCTGTCTAGTACTAAGGTTCTATTTTGCTCTCCGAACCAAGGAGTTCTCCTGCTCTCCTTCCGTGACTCCGGACGCCTACCAATTTAATAAGTTTAATGAAAACTGGTTTACTATAATTGTAAACATGCTATTAAACCAAGCCCAGTTTTCAAACCTTCAAAGTGAGTGAATTCTATTCAGCTTAGCTGTATCCCTAGGCATCCCATAAATCGTCTTTGATTTTTCTAGATTGAGAAAATGGGTTTTATTTAGTATGGCTAGTTTCCAGAACTCCGAAATTCATATCAGAATCTTAATCCTACGAATCATGTTTGACAAACGCTAGTAAAGCATTGGCATGATTTGGGCCAGCATTGGCACAATAAAATTCAAATTTAATCCCACGAACAAAAATTCTAACAAAAAATAACGAAGCTTTCGTTTCGATAATCTTCTATTATATTAATACGCTTAATTTTTTCAAACTCAACGCTAAAATGACCCCTAAACATGATCCGATCCGTTTAAATTTTTGAGGGTAGGTCAACATAAATATAGCGGTGTGCCTTTGCTAGAAAAATCGCAAAAATTCCACCGGGAAGTATCTGAAACGGGTACCTCAGGTGTTTTCAGCCAAATTTAGTCACGACGCCAGAATGCCATGGCAAAATACATATGTTTATATTGAATCTACGATCATGCGCATTATACCGTGACACTGACAAAATTTATTAAAATTGCCGATGTTTTTGTGATGACACACTGTGATGACAAAATGAGTAGAAAATTTGTAAATGAATCTCAATTAAACAAAACAGAGAACATAAAATGATTTTACATACATTTTGGTTTTAATAGTAGTTGTGAGTGTAAAAATACAATTTTGTCATGACACTCTATCTATTTAATATTTAAAAATTAACCGTGTTTATGAATTTACTTTATTTTTGATAAAAGTGCATCAAATTTACATCTTAAAAGATCTTCTAAATTATTTCTTAACCAAAAATTCATTATAATGTATTCACGTGACTGATTATTCAGTCACAGGTCAGCTTCTATCTATCTTCTATCTATCTATGATATGAAACTCTTAATTTTTTCATATTCAACCCTAAAATGATCCCTAAATATGATCCGATCCGTTAGATTATTTCAGGGTAGGTCGACATAAATATTGCGCTGTGCGTGGGCTAGGAAAATCGGAAAAATTCCACCGGAAAGTACCCAAAATGGGTACCTCAGGTGGTTTCAGAAAATTTCCAAGTTTTTGTGCGCGTGAAATCGTTTTTGTCCGCTCACAATCATTGACGGGTAGTGGTTGTTCCATTAGCTGGGAAAATCATCCTCATGTGTGGTGACTTCCTGAAGGCGGGACGCGCGCGAACTTGCGTGAGGACGAGTTTGCGTAATATTTGCTTTCTGTTGGAAATGGCAATGCTCAAACCAACTCAATCACACTTCCGGCAGACTTCCTCAAAGTGTGATCGATTTCGTGTATGGTGACATCAACACAACACCAGTCAAGGGAACCATTGAGGAGCGCACCATCCTTGCACCCAAGAATGATGGTTGCGCGCTTATCAATCAGCAGGTGCTTGACCTTCTGCCCGACGAACAAGAAGTCAAACATAGTGCTGATAAACTTGAGAGTGACGACATGCATGAGGAACTCCGCCTACCCGTCGAGTTGCTCAACAACATTGAAGGGTCCGGATTTCCGCGCCATGCCATCCCGCTAAAGGTAAACGCGATCGTTTGTTTGATGAGGAATCTATAAACACTAGCAAGGGTCGAATCAATGAAACACACATGCGCGTCGCAAAAATAAACCGCTACATTCTGGAATGTGAGGTGTTGACTGGCTTCTCAAAAGGCGAGCGCGTTCTCATCCCACGCATTAAGATCTCACCCTCGGAAGGCATCTTCTCATTTAAAATGTCTCGCCTTCAATTTCCGGTTCAGCTCGCGTTCGCCATAACCATCAACAAGAGTCAGGGTTAAAGCTTGAAGAAGGTAGGAGTGTACTTGCCAGCCCCCGTATTTACATGGTCAGATGTATGTGGCCTTTTCACGATGCCGCTCATTTGCCGGACTCAAGGTGTTTATCGTTGAGACAAGCGATCAATCAGCTGATCGGGATGGGCGCATCACAACAAAGAATGTATTTTTTGAAGAGATTCTGTGCATGTAAATTGTAATGTATTTTACTATTTTATTATCCTTTAGTACATTTTTTTATTAAATATATTTAGATTAAAGTTTGCCTCAGCAATTTTGTGCTCTTCCCTTTTGAGATTTTAATCTTTAATTTGGGTGCGTAAGTGATCATGTGATCCCGCACGCTTCCTGTTTGAGATATGAATATTTGACTTGACACCTAAGTCTTACTGTGTGCATTTGAGCGCATGCTTTCCGTTTAAGATTTAAAAATTAACCTCGTATATGAATTTACTTTATTTTTGATAAATGTACATCAAATTTACATCGTAAACAATCTTTTTAACATTTCTTAACCAAAAATTCAACAAAATGTATTCACGTGACTGATTATTCAGTCACAGGTCAGCTAGTATTTTATTAATTTAATAATTATTTAATAAAATTGTTACTTACTTGTACCGGTGGTGGATGTTTAAAATTATTTAATTCCGATAGCAGGAAATTGGATTTTTGCTGTGACGGTTTATCAACAATGTCCTTTTCAAAATTTAGTGACGGAGTTTTCACTAAAACACCTTTGCTAATACTATTATTGTTATTATTAATATTCGTATTACAGTTAGCACTATTATTTAGTTTAATTAAATTATTTAGTGATGATGTTTTGCCCGCTTCGGCCTGCCGTTCATGAACGGTAGTTGTACGGACTGACAGCATTACAAACATAGCCCGTTGGTTTTTTACACCAGCAGTTTGGCATAATATAAAAATAAATTTATTTATTCTGTTTTTTGTAATTGTGTTTTTTTTTTGTTGTTGTTATTAAATTAATTAATTAACTAATTAAATATTTATAGCTTTCATAAATTGTGCCTTGTTATATATCGAATATTTTATGGTTGCCTTAAAAGTTTTCTATCGCATTTTTTTATCAGTGAATTTAATGTTATCCTATTTGTATAATTTTCTTCATCGTTCATTTCCCGTTTTTCATATGTTATATTTTATTGATATCCTTATCATATTCTTGCTGTAGGTATTTTGCTGTCTTAATTATTTGTGTAATGCTGAATCTGGAAAATACAGAAATATAAAACTAGAATTAAATTACATTCTCGTCAAATTTATTTTCTAAAGGTGAATTTGTTTGTAGCTTAATTTGCTAATAATAACTACTTGGGTTAAAAATACAACGAGTTACGTTAACGACTGCTAGTGTTACGCTGTAATTACGTGCAGTCAAACTCCATAATCGTGAAATCTGTAAAAAGTTTTGGTTGGTTTGCTTTTCTAGAAACATAGAAATTAGATTTTGATAATTAGGAATTTGTATTCCGATCAAATATTAAAAAGTCGTAAAAGCATAATGTTACAACTTGCGTTTTTTAACCAAGGTTTTCAACCAAACAAGACAAACGTATAAACGTATTTGAATAAAATGTCCGATAACCAAGTTTTACCGTATTGGCTACACTGTATGATTAATTAATTATCTACTCGTATAGATCATGTAAGTAGGCGCTCGGCTTGTTTTCTTTCAAAATTTCTATAAAATATTCAATTTTAGGAGCACGTGTCGATGATTTAAGGCCCATTTCCACTAATATTTCCATTCAGGAATAGCTCGCTTAAGTGTCTGAATCGTTGCAGGAATTGTAAGCACCACAGCAAAAACTCCACTGGGGTCCTCTGTGCGTTTCAAGCAACATAAATAAAACCGCTGATTACTACTACGTTTATTGAACATAAAAGGTAAGGTGGGTCAGCAAATTTTTCTTGTTATTCAAAACCAGTTATATCGCAATTGTCGGTAATCTTATTTCATCGCGTAAAAATATCCGACTTTATTATTTGGTTTGATAGTCCATGAAAAGCCTGCAAAACTCGCCGGTTTACCTATGGTGGAATTCGAATTACTTGGACCGAAAGGAGTTGAGTTCGAATTCCACCAGAGGTAAATTTTCTAGTTTCTTAAATAAGAGAATACAGAAATTAAACTCTCGATGCCACTTTGGCGGAAGGAGGGTTTAAAAGATTTTCTAAGGTGAAAATATTTAAGCAACCTATCCTCCACTATGTTAAGTCGATATTTTATAGTTGGGAGCATTTGGTTTTAAATAATAAATATTGTATTCGATTAAAATTGCAACGTTCTGACGCTTTTTCTAATGATACTCGCCTGCGTGGTTGTGTTAGTTTGATACCGAGGTCGGTGGCGATTAGCGGTGATATTGATCATAATCGTTTTTGAATATTCTTTACGTTTTCGGTTTTCGTTACGTTTCCAAAAATTAAACAGTAGTTGTGTAGGTTACTCTTGAAAACTTCAGTGGTTCTAATGATATTATCAAAAATGGAATCCCACTTCCGAAGTAGAATATACGCAGTTTTTGAGATATAGGTATTCTGAAAATCGAACTTCAGGATTCGATTAGTTTTATATTCAAACATATCTAACAACCTAAACGTTTGCCAAATTATATGATTCCTAGTCATATATGCCTGCCTTAATCCCCGGGAACCTCTGTATATCAAAATTATCGTACGGAAACGTGATAATAACAAACTCCACACGATTGATTTTAATTATAATTTCAAAGCGACTAACGAATACTTTTCCCTAAATAGAACAATAAAGTATCGGCCAAGTCTTCCTCTTCAATCGTAGGAAATAAAAAATCAGTTAACATGGCACGATGACGGTCGCCATTGACTGTTATTGCGGCTCCTTGCACATTTTCGAAAATGACTCTATGATACCTTTGTCAGAAAAGATGATTTTTTAGTAAAACCTGACTCACTACTTTGGCAATAAGCATTCAATATTTTCCAACGTTGATCAAGCGTATATCGACTCATTTCGTTCATCGGCAACAAACAAATTACTGAATTTCTGTCATTGAAAGATGGAGCTATGGGCGGCGAAATAACCATTAGTTTAAAAATGATTCAAAAGATGCCGCACCCTTTATTAGTTTATTTTCGAGCCCCTTAATTTTGGGACGGCAGTTTTGTTCCAATTGCTTACAAATAACCCTGTTTAGGGCTAACAAACCGGTGTGAAGTTTTTGGATAAAAATTTACGCGAGTGTTCTTTGTGAAGTTTTTGGACACATTTTTATTTCTTGGACAAAAATTTTTGGAAGTGTGCAATTTTAACAGTGTATTTATTTTATATTAAAATCGAAACAATATTGATAATAAATATTGTTAAAACAAAAGAAATTGTTTAACATTAAAAAATCTAAAATGCTCATTATTATAAATTTTTCAATAAATCACATACCATACTGTATAAAATGATACACCAAATAACAAAAATCTCGGAGATTGGCTCGCACAGTGACTATATACATTCGAAAGAGGATACTTTGAGCTATTTAAATCAGTTAGCCTCATCTCGAAATGATGAACTAGGCTCATGTATTGAATGTTTAAAGTTTTACCAATACAGCGAGTCTGCGTGTCCACTGATGTTCTACTACTCTAAGCCAAATAACAAAAATCTCGGAGATTGGCTCGCACAGTGAATATATACATTCGAAAGGTGATACTTTAAGATATTTAAATCAGATAGCCCCATCTCGGAATGATGAACTAGGCTCATGTATTGAATGTTTAAAGTTTTACCAATACAGCGGGTCTGCATGTCCACGGATGTTCTACTACTCTAACCCAAATAACAAAAATCTCGTAGATTGGCTCGCACAGTGACTATATACATTCGAAAGGGGATACTTTGAGATATTTAAATCAGTTAGCCCCATCTCGAAATGATGAACTAGGGTCATGTATTGAATGTTTAAAGTTTTACCAATACAGCGAGTCTACGTGTCCACGGATGTTCTACTACTCTAAGCCAAATAAAAAAAATCTCAGAGATTGGCTCGCACAGTGACTATATACGTTCGAAAGGGGATACTTTGAGATATTTAAATCAGTTAGCCGCATCTCGAAATGATGAACTAGGCTCATGTATTTGCGTAAATTTTTGTCCAAAAACTTTTGTCCAAAAACTTCACACCGGTGGCTAACAAGCATAATCGCCTTCGAGAAAATTTGTTTGCTTTTTCGAATATTTAAAAAATTACCTCTAAAATTATTAATTGCATAATTATACGTTTGATCGATTTTATAATTCGACAAATTACTGCACATCGATTTTGAGCGAGCATATTAATTTCACGTGCCAGACACATCCAACATCAAGAACATTTAAATTGAAATCAGTTATGTTACATATATCTACAATAATTGCCAATTTGCTTTCATTCAGTTTGGCAACATTTCAAATGTCGTCCAAGACGTGAAGTTTTTAATTTTTTTTTATATATTTTGATTGTAAATCAAATTTTTTGTTTTACTATTCATTAGCCGTGACTACTCGTAAACTAGCTTTCAATAGTATTTGACATATTATATTCCATTAATATTATTTGAAAAATAAATTCATTAATTAATTTGTATATTTTTGTGTTATGCAGTCGTTTAGCACAGGGCTGTCACTATGCTATCGCAAACTCGTTTCCAAATTTGCAATAAAGAAAATAATTTGATTTGTTGGAAATACGTGGCATCACCCTACACTATAAGATTATTTTTATAGATTATAAAAGTAGCATTCGTGGATCAATTTTTGTATAATGCCATTTCACAACGGCACAACGTTATATATTAGAGGAATATTATAAAACGAAATTTTAATCAAAATGTATTTGGCGTTGTGAAATGTGTCATGGAATTTCAAAATCTAAAAATATATATTTAAAAATCGCTGCATGCAATTTTTAATGTATTATTTCAAAAATGTCGAAACTTTAGTTGTCGTGAAGACAACAAGAACATTATACCTTTAACATTATTATAGAAATAATATAATTTTAAGTCATGGAAATCGTAGATGTTTCGTGCTGTCTTCTTTAGCTGAACTAAAAAAATATATACCTGATACTTGGTGGCACCACCGTTTATTGCAGACTTTATTATACAATATGGTTCAAAACTCATAAAAAGCAATTAAACATCCCATTTAAGTTTGACTTTGTTATGTTTATTGTCATGCAATATAAAGTCTGGAATCAGTTCGTGCTAACCATCAGGCAAAGCTGTCTTATATGGATTTGATTTCAAACCATTTTTAGATATGTTTAGTAAAAAGTAAAATTTTGTTCGGTTGGTAAAATTTTTTGGGTCGAGTTATGGCTTTACCTCCCTATCCCTTCCCTCTCTCTTATAAAATGCCTAATATACATAACTTAGTGCCTAATTATTTATATATTTATTTATTCAAGGTAATCTATTCTGTGATTAACCATTTTTGATTTCAGATTATTTAGTTTAAAACTAAAAAAAACAAATTAACTTTAATGACCAAGCAAAACGTTACCAATAAAACCCGCGCCTAAGAGAAGTCCTGTTTTAAGGCATGCCAATTTAAAATCGTGATCTGTCGGTGCAATTTGGCTCAATTATAAATCTTACTAATCTCTAATTTTATAACCAGGTATTCCAATTATCAGAATCTAAACAACGTATTCCAATCTTCTAATCAATTAAGACAGAACAAATTTAACGCATTGGAAGTTGTTACTAAATTATACTAAATTAATAATTGATCAATATTGGATCAATTTGTGGCATAGTTAGTCAATTTTTACAAATGAAAATTTTAGAACAAATTTCTACATAAAAATTAAATCAAAATTAAACCAAAATTATTTTTAAACCGAATTTTTAATTTTTTTTTATTGCCGACTGCACAGATAAATTACTACCGGCCGGTTAGTTCAGGATGGATTTCGTGCCAGTGGGGTGGTTTTGACTCGTAATGGATTTCTTTGGACTTGAGCCAATTGAACGTTGAATAAATCACTATAAACTGTTTGCTCAGTTAGTTTTATACATAGGCACTGCAGTCTACTTTTAGTCGAGTTATCTCGTTGCCCAGGGTGCACCGCGTGGAGTTAAGTAGATGACCGCACCATACTTATCAACTAACAAGTTCATATATTTACATTAAACATTTTTTAAATTCAAATTTCATTCATTTTAATAAATATATACATTTTATTTAATAATATAAAAAAACCAATTATAAACCATTAGCGATTCAACTACGCATGAATCTTCCATTCCAATCTGCATGGGTCAACCGTGGAAATCTCGGATTTTTGTATTCTACAGGTTTACTCCTGTCAGTTTTGTCGATTTTATTTGCAGTATTTGCAACGATTATTTTTTATAAATTCAGATGAATAGTCTCATGTACCATTTTTTGCATTTACTACAAACTGACGAAACAAAACCACTTTCAATTGCTTCGAAACATGCTAAGCACAGTTGGCTGCATGGTTCCGAATTTTCCATTACTATTTTTTTTAACTGTAACCGATAATTCTTCATCGCATCAAGGTACGTGTTACGATTTCCATGTAAATCAGTAATTGATTTTTTGTTTGAAATTAAATCAACTGCATAGGCGACAAGTGGTCCACAGTTATAACCATCCTTAGCGGTAGGCTATAGGTGACTGCAGATTTAAAAATTTTTACAGGAAGACCCCAACAGGTGAGGAGTGCGTTATAAAAACATGCCGCTTTCTTTATTAAAAAGTGTATGTTTACACCCGGATTCAATGGGTCATACGTTTGAATCACCTTTTTAACTACATCAATAACTACCAGCACCCAATGGTTTCCGTTTTTTAAATAAGGAATGTATATTCTGTCTTTTCCATGACATAATTGTACTTCCGCGTTTTCGTTCGTAATGTCAACTCTATAATTTGTCGACTCATTAAAAATCTACATTGCTTGATATGGATTTAAGCAGACGTCCCGAGTACCCTTTAAAATGACGCAGCATGCTACGTACAATGTATTGTCAGTAAAATATTGCTTATGATCCATTGACGAAAAGCAAATATTTGTCATAGTGCTGGTTGATCCAGCAAATTTAAATTTAAAAATCTGTAAACAGTCACCTTGCTTTGTTATTGTGTCAAAATATCGAAATTTTTCCAATTTGAAAAGTTCAACCTTTCTTGAATTTAAATATTTTGTTAAGGATGAACGGCCAGAATACTTTTTTTTTTGTTTAGGTTTACCCCATGTTTCTTCCAGGTTAGCATCAAATGGACTTTGCTCATCATTCCTTTTCTTTTGTTTTAAATTTAAACTAGATGATATGGGATCATTTTGGATTGTAGATTTTCGTTTCTTTGGTTGCATATGCCGAGCTAGTTCAATAGTAGCCTGCAGCAATCTGGATGTTTTTTGCAACTCGTCAATAAATCTGCCCAACTTCATGTTTGATTTTCGAATGGTTTTATGTTTAATAACATTAAACCAGTTCTCAACAATTGCATTAGCTGGTCTGGCTTTAACTCCGATTTTTTTTAAATATATAGTTTCCCATAATGGAAGATAAGTGAAGTATCTTTTTATAATGAAAATAATAAAATCCTTACAGTAATAATTATTTTCAGTGCTACCATTGTTCGATTTATCGATCCCAATTAACTCATCTAAAGATTTCGAATAAATATCATGGTATCGTATATAATATGGAGAATTTTTATAATGTTTTTCTGCGTAATCTATTTGTGGATTTTCTTCAGCTGTTTTATCATATTTAGATTCTCCAGAATGTGACATTTCCGCAATATTTGTGTGCGATTCTACTTCATGCAGGAATTCTGCATAGGCTTTCAAGAACAAATTATTTTGATATTTTGAACAACATATTATTGTAAAAATTCTAAACATTTTATCGATTTTTACAATGTCATTACAATCAATAATTAAGAAAAAAGTTATCATATTTAACTCTTTGAGATGTTTTGAACAATTCAAAATTTTTGTAGAAATTTACCTTATTATTATGGCCGCAAAATGGGAGCAGCATATAAATACTCCGGTTAATTTAAATGATTGTTTTTCATTTATTATATTGTAAGTGGCACTTAAATATTGAGCTACATTCATTTCATTCATACAACCTAGAATACTATTAATAAATACCCAAGACCAATCACACACAAAATATTTTGGTAGAGGTATACTTTGTTGCGCCCTTAAAATCTCTCTTTTAAAAATGTTTAAATGATTTTTTATTGTGGTCATATCATGCTGACAAGTTATTAGCTCTGTATAGGAACCAAGCGCACGTTTTAGTGGAAAAAAATATTCGATATAATTTCTTGTAAATGCTAGAAAAACGTACGTTCAATTTTTAATATTTTTTTAATCATAGCAGACGTATGTGCAACTTTGATTTATTTTATTATGTTTACAAACAACTGGACATTTCGCATTTGTATTTGACGTTTCAATTTGTGTTAATTTGTCGCCATTTATTTTAAATTTAAATGAAATACATATTTAATTTTGAGTTCAACAAACAAAAATGTTTATTTTAAAGATGATCAAAAATCTACATATATGTTCATAATTATAGCTGGTTCCGACTACTGACTTATTTAATTCCAAATAAAACTACTTAAATAATTGGATCATGTATACATGTATTATAATATAAATATAGTCAAATTATATATCTAAGTCAAAGCATCCATTCATTTTTTCAATAAAAATATAAATATGTATAAAAGAATTTAATTGTATCTTTCTAAATAAAAAAAAATCGCTTTAAGGCCCCGATTCAAGATAACACGTGGTCGATTTTCAAAGCTAAGACACAAAAACATATGTTTTTTTTATCTAGTAGATGGAGCGTACAGTACCATTTTGAAATCTTCATCAAAATTGTAATATTCAAAAATTTTTCATTTTTTTATCTTTTGGAGACATGTGCATCGAAAATAAACATAAAACGAAAGAATGAAAAATGTTTTACAAATCCAAAATTCCAAATACCTAATGGTTTGGTTACAACAACAAACATATGTATATTTTGATTTTTGTTAATTTTCGGTTCTTTAATATATGTATTATGTATTTGATATATGATCGGGTATATGTTGTTTGTTTTTACAATATTACAATCATAATGAAATAATATCAATTTTTTATAAATAAATCTCGTAGTACGGTGTAGCAAAGTAAATGCGATGGTCACCTCAACTCAGGAACTTACCTCATTGAGCTGGATTTAACGTAATGATTTAAATTATTAATATTTCGGGTGAAAATGCACATACATAATTTTAGTCACACAAATATTTACAGACAGGTATAAAGAGAGTGTTCGTATCCCTTAGGGTGATAATAAAATGTTTTGCTCATTTGATGATTCCGCGAATGATTCAATTATTTGTATATCTATATATATATATAAAACAAAGTCGGGTTAGTTACACCATTTATAACTGAAGAACGGCTGGACCGATTTTTATGATCTTTGTTTTGTTGGATTTGACTCCGTTCCGAATAGCATAATAACTATTAAAACATTGGAAAAATTCACAAAAAAAAAAAGTTATCAAGAAAATTCATTTTCTCATACATTTTGTATGGAATGGCTTTTATGATGATATCTAGAGAATGGATTCACTTATTTCGATGATTTGTTTTTATTTTGTTCGTTCCAATACAGTGGTGGTTTAGGAAAAAAGAAAAGTCGGAAAAACTCAAAAGGGAAGCCCAACAATCTAATAAAAAAAAACCTTTTTTTATATGAATTTTGTAGGTGTAGTTTGTATGTGACGAGTGGTGCAGTGGTTAAAGCTTCGGCGCTTGGACCGCAAGGTACTGGTTACGAATCCGACTGGAGGCTACATGCACATTTCTACTTTATTTTATTTTTATCGTTTCCTCTGAACTTTTCCAATTTTGTCTCAACGAAGGACGAGCTCATCAACAAAGTGTTCCCGAACAATATTACTAACCACAAAAATCACAATTGGGTGAGTGAACGAGTAATTCTTGCGGCAAAGAACAAAGATGTGGACCACTTAAATTTCACAATTCAAAATCTACTTCATTCCATCAAATCTATCGACTGTGTGACAAACAAAGACGAATCAACCAACTGTCCAACTGAATTTTTAAACTCATTGGATCTGGCTGGCTTGCCACCGCACAATTTACAACTGAAAGTTGGTGTGTTGCCGATAATCATCATGCTACGAAACCTGAATCAACCAAAACTATATAACGGAACGCGTTTTATTTTGAGAAATCTCAAGGAAAGTTCAAAGATGAGGAAGTTCTCATTCCGAGAATTCTGATGATCCCAACCGATATGCCATTCGAGTTTAAACGAATTCAATTTCCGGTTCGTCTTGCATTCGCCATGACGATCAACAAATCACAAGGCCGATCCTTGAATGTTTGTGGCCTGAATCTAGAAAATGAATGTTTCTCTCACGGCCAATTGTACATAGCATGTTCACGTGTCGGCAAACCATCCGCTTTGTTCGTTCTCGCACCTGACAATAAAATAAAAAATGTCGTATATCACAAGATGTTTTACTAAAGGGAATCCACCCTATTGCAACTTACTCAGGAAATAGTTTAAAAGAAAGTAGTGCAACAATGCTACGCGAATCATTTCGAATCAATTCGATAAAACGAAATCCTTGCTGCCACGTGAATTATATTCATTTCAATGTAATTAAAATATATTTCATTTTGATTGAATTTAATTAATTTGGAGTATTCATTTTATCCGACCCGGAGGTCTCGGGTTCAATTCCCGGTAGTGACAAGGAAAAAATTGCACGGCTGGTTTAGGATCAATGAATTAATCACTCATTAGTCACTATCCGAAATGAAAATATGATTATTAAACCTCATTTAAGGCGGCCAAATCTCTTGATGGGGTATAGTGCCAGAGAGAGAGAGAGAGAGAGAGAGAGAGAGAAATTCATTTTATCTTAATAAAAAAACTCAATTTAATTAAGCTATAATAACTTTAAGCAACATGTATTGATTTTGAGGCGGTACGAAGTTCGCCGGGTCAGCTAGTATGTAATAAATAATATCTACTGGCCGCGTTAAATTGTTAACCCATACATCTCTTTTGTTGCTGGTTTTACACTTTTGTGTAGACTGGAAGTCTGGTAAATTTCATAAATTATTAAGTCCAGAAGTAGCAAATTTTGAAAACAATTCAAAGTGATATCAAGAGTATAAATGTCTTTCCAAAAATGTATATTGTTTGACTGTTGGTGGTACATTCCATGAAGGGATTTGGCATCCCCAACGATGTTATTTCAAATGTTACTGTTTATAACAAGAAGATGAGAGAAACCATAATCGAGTGAGCCTAGATCCCGCTCAACGTGATACAGCCATCGTGTATCAGTTCTTCCGTCAGTTCTACTTTCCATTGAATGAATTTTAACTTGCTGGCTCCTGAATTTAGTGAATTTTCAAAGACTCCAATTCAACATATCTACTTTTTCGAGATGGTTTCTTATCTCGTAACTCATACATAATTCCGAATTACGAATGAATCGTAATTTTCCATCAGCTCAAGTACAACAAGCCTCTGGATGTCTCTTAACCGTATACGGTTAGCGGGAATTAATAGCGACCACCGATGTAACCGCAGCGCAAAATGCAGATGTTAATTTTAGAATGCCTTCACAAATGTGTAAAAGACAAACCCGATTATTAAAAATCATGAGTTACACATCAAGTGAATGACGCGTTATAATAAAAATAACTTTACTCATTAGGAAGATTTGCGGTAATTGTTTGCAAATTACGAATCAACAAAACGCACCGGATCATTTAACAGTTTGTAAATGGCTTTTGGTTCATTTGTAGGTCGATCTGATGAGCTGGGAATTATAATGGCAAGGTGATTTGTTTCAGGAGAACAACGTTGCGAATTAAATGCCAGATGCCATTAACATATGCTAGTATCAGCTGCACTGGTCTATATTGAGCTCACATATGACGTATTATAAGAATAAATTAAAAAGTATTTGGCCAATAGTCGTCATGCAATTTTAAAGGTTGCCGAAACTTTATCTTTGTTGTATACCTTGAATTAAAAGTCCTTAGTAATTTGCACATATACATCAGAACTTTTAAATAAACTATAAATATGAAGATTTGATCGGGTGTCTATACGTATGAATGAATTCCACATAAATTGGTACTCGTGGCTAAGATGCGCTCGCTATAAATAACTTTGCTACTACTACGGTTGTTAAGCCAACCTGTGTTAAACAAAGCTATTCCACGATAGATATTACAATTTAATCGATCTTTTTAATAAACAAATATGAATGTAACAAATTCAAAACGTCGAATGGAATTTGAAAATGCCTGGACCAATTTTGATCAAATTCAGTTTTATGGTGGGATTATAAGCCAATCTTAAATTAAACATAAGGTACTTAAATGGATTAGACTGGTTAGGCTGAACGAAACCTGACCATTTTTATTCATTAATAAACGTTTAGTGAATCCCACACTCCATTTTAAATTAAGATGACCATTCTTCGTAAGGAGCGAAATAACAATCCATCCAAACTATCTCCATTGATCATCTCTTTGGCTTTTTTTATTCCAACATAATCTTCTGATATACTTTTTTAAGGGGTATGTGTTTTTAATTATTCATCCAATTGAAACGGCATAATCTAATAATCGATAAGGCAAGTTTTTGGAGGCTTCTTAAATAACATAAGGGTACAATGTTCGACAATGAAACCAAATAGCTAAGTTTTTTTCATCGTGTCATTACCGACAGAACATACAACAGCGCAGCTCTTGTATTATAAATCAAATTAGTTCGTTTCCGTTAAACCGTCCAACAAATGAGCTTCACATCAGGGTTGTCAGCGATGAGAAAGTTCGATTACTTAGAATCGATGGTATATGAGCAAAATATAATCTCTATATTGCGCAAGAATCACCGCATGGTAAAATTACATAACCGAGTTACACACTATAACACCATCTTTCACTACGAATCTGTTGAAACGAACCAAATTTTTATGGAAATACGGACTGATTCGACTCTTTAGAATACTAGAGGATTGCTGAGGTAAGATAGCTTATGATAACCGATAGTTTATATAAGATCTATCCTCAAGTTTGCATTTTTTGTCTGTCAGCTTTTAACAGCTGTTCTTGATTTATCTGTATTTTACTAATCTTATAGCAATAAATATTGACCCCCCTTGTATTCATAGCTGGTAATCTGGTAGTTGCTGTAATTGTTACATTTCCATAAGAGAATTTTGATTAGATTATGTTAATTGATTTTGACTCACCGTCGACGAGATTCTCAGTAATGGCTCCACTTAATGTTTGTACTCGACCTCATTCCAAGTTGATTGTCGACTTCTGATAGTTGGTCTCTTCAGTTTATGGACGGTTGAGGACCAGCATAAAATTAGAGATATAGAATTCGTCATTCATATGAACATTTAGCGAGGAATCAGATCGATCATGTACACGCCAACGTCGCCTAAATCAATGAGAAGCAATGGCATATGTAGATTGTACATTGAAACACGTCGATATTGTGGCCGTCATATTTCAGAACTGTTTTCCATTGCATCATTTATGAGACTTCGGCTTGTGTTAGGTTCCAAATTATTCCAATATGAATTTGATGAACGATTATTTGATTTTCTCTATAAATGGGACTTGCATGGATGACACACCAGGATTGAAGGATTATTGGCAAGTTCCGGAGAATTGAAGTTGCAAATTAAGAAGCCAATATCATTATTATTAATTCGCCATATTTAGAGTGTACCAAGACTAACGGTATTACAAATAACCAGATATAGGGGCAGGACATGATTGTAATAATTATAGAATTGACCCGGGTTCAGATGTTTAGTAGTCAGAGAAAATTTGTTATATTTGTATAAAACTAGCTGTACGCAGCCCGCATTGCGTATGGTTTCAAATGAAAGATTATTTTTATTTTTGGTAATATTAAATTAAAATGAAAAATGAAATCAAAAATATTTTAATTATATAAAAATTGATTAATTTGCTCCAATGCTATTTGGTATATACTACAACATTTCTTGTTGATCCTTCAGGTGCAATCACATATATTGATGCCAGTTTTCCTACAAGTGAGCATCCACCATATGATTGACAGTGTCAGAAGCATGGATATTCCAAATTTAAACCACAAACTTCAAATGACTGACCTTGAGATTTGTTAATGGTCATATCAAAAGCTAGACGCATTGGGCATTGTATTCATTTAAAATTAAATATTTGACGGAATTATAGTAGGAATGCTTGGGATTAACTCTTCTTCTCCTTTGTATTTGCCAGCTAATATGGTTGCTCCAATTAAATTTGTCATTAATTTTTTAATAGCAAGTCGGCATTACAAAGTTTTGGTTGGTTAATATTTCGTATTAAAATGATTGGTACACCAATTTTTAATTGAAGAATATGTAGTAGTACTCCAGGCAAATCTAATGAATTTAAAAATTATGTAGGATAATTCACTACTTAGTCTTGATCTATAACACAATCAATTGGTTTGTATGCAAATGTTTCACCAACATTTTTACTTTGAATGGCAGTATTTATATCATTAACGTACTTGTTTTATGCTGTCAATATTGGTCGATAACTTATGATTTGATTTGATTATGATTTGAATTGTTATACAATATTTGGGTACACACTTTCAATTAATTTTACTTTTGAGTGTTTTAAAAAACAAAACTTTTGTGGAAATGTAATTGCATCAGTTGCACTATCAATTTTTCAATTTCCAATGTCTAATAATTGTTTTGGAAATGTTACAGCACATTCATTGTTTTGCAATTGAAAACGTATATTTGTTGTTAAATTTATATTTTTAAATGTTTCTCCAGAAATTATATGGTTTTAAACACGCGTTTAATTCAGCAGCTGGAGTTGATCGGGTTATAAGGGTAGTGCCTGTCTAAAGTTACCTGATATTTATATTGTTGTACCATCAGATATCTGTTGGTAATTGCATAAATCTTGTAATGTTTTATCTAATGCTTCTAATAATTTATGATGTGCCATTGTGCATTATTGCAATACCTTTCCTGATGTTTTTGGAATGTTACATGTTGGACAAGTGTTGGACATATGACATCGGACAAGTGGTGCAGTGGTTAAAGCTTCGGCACTTGGACCGAGAGGTATTGGGTTCGAATCCCACCAGAGGCTGGATGCAAAGCGAATTTTCGTCATCGATTACGATCGGTGATGTTAATAAACACAACTAAGGCCCTCTGATGGAGTGCAGAATTCAGCGCCGACCCACCGTCCATATCAATGTACAGGTTGACAAGGAGCTTGCAATGTGCAGGTGGTAAACTGAAGTTGAGTGAGTAGGTGAATAGCTGAATGGGTTAATTATGTGGCGTGAATGCGTGGTATCACAATAGACCAAAAATGGCTTAAGTGTCAACCAGTGAAACCTAACCTACATGTTGGTGTTTAAATTATTTGCATATTTAATGGGAGTTTTAGTACTGAATGGGGTCCGCCATCTAATAATGTTCCTGCTATTCTTGAAGAAGCAATTGCTAATGCTATATGTTGATTTGCGATCTTATCAATGTAATTAAAAATTCGAAAAAGCTCTCATAGAAGCTGCCACTTCCATTGGCTCACGACCCGTAGAACACATATTATATATATATATATATATATATATATATATATATATATATATATATATACATTTTTATAGAAATCGATGCTGTAGTTTTTGAGTTTATCGACCGAAAATGCTTCTACGGAAGCTGTAACTTCCGGTGGACCATTATCATGACTCATACAACTATACACCAATTTTTATCAAAATTGGTACAGCAGTTCTTAATGTCACAAACACATAATACGTCATTTTTATATATATATATAGAGATTCTGGATATAAAATTTGATCGTTTTTTGAACGGCACAATGACCGGTAACTTAATCAAGAATTACAAATCCTAATTTATTTGATTTTTCTGATAGTTTGCTAGACTTTTTGGATCTTGCATCCCCGCCGTCAAATTCAATAGGTTTATGAAATCTGAGGTAGATTACGCAAACATTATGTCATTACATTATTTAAAGCATTTTGGATGTCGGTTATAAATGTGAGACATAAATTGTAATGATTGATCTGTTTGTTTTCATTAAAAATTGTCAAAACTAGTTTGAGTCGATAAACGTAAATCGTACTGAAGGCTGCCGCTGTGGGTTCAAAAACATTTTTAACTTTGTTATGTTGCACCTAGCTCGTAGAGAACTTTCATGCGGCAGTGCCACATAAAAATTGTTTACGAGCTAGGTGCAACATAACAAAGTTAAAAATGTGTGATATTTAATGTAATTGTTCTTGTAAATTATTGTTGTAGGCAATTGTTGTTGTACCACCGTTTTGAGATCACACACTTTTAACTTTGTTATTTTGCACCTAGCTCGTAGTTCGTAGACAATTTTCATTCGGTAGCCTTCAGTCTGCTTACATAATTAACTTCCTACTATACATCTTGAATATACCGAAAAAAAATATGAGCTTGAGATGTAATTTTAAACAACAAATGATCAGATCTGCTTGTATAAAATTATGTATCGCGATTTACGAGATGTAATCAAGGTAAACAAAATAAAATCAATTCTGCGTGAAAATTTCTACAAATGAATTTATTATCCTAACTCATTAAATCAACAACAACAACAACAACACATAGTTTATTTTTCAATCTCATTCTTTTTGTGTTTATCATTATAATCTATAGTTTTAAGCCATTCATACTACTCCAAATTTACACACATCTATACAGAATTGTTACGTACATATAGTTATGATGCATTCATATTTCAGTAAAATACTTATCTTTTCATTCTCTAGTAAATAAAATACAAACACATTATTGTATTTATAAAGATTGAAAGAAAATCATCTCAATTTCATACACACCACTACGAAATATTGTTAGTTTCACAGCTGTACATCGATAACGTCCTTTTGCTTTTATCTTCCATATGCATACATATGTACTTAAATAGATATACATCGAAACATTTGAAAACAATACTGAGTTTTATTACTGTGCGTGGAAACTAGCGACATCTGTTGTATTCTGGTAAAACTAATTAGGAATAAAATCAATAAATTTTACAGATTGGTTCTTTACTTTGATTTCTTTTTCTTGCCAAAGGAATTTCGATTTTTGCTAATTTTTCGGTTAATACTTCAAATTTAGCAAAACGCCACCGTCAATCGTCTCAGATTTTTTTTCTGCGTCTTTTGATATATCACAATCTAAGTTTTGTTGACTAATAACGTCGCAATGGTACCAAAACTTTTGCGATTTTTTCGAATATTGTTCGCTTTGTAATGCCATAGCGGAAAATCTAGAGGGAAAAATGAAAAAAGCCGCCGTCAATTTTCCTAAAAAACTTCAATTAAAATTTTAAGATATAAATGTTGGCGATCGGTTGGGTAGTTTTTACGCAATGGTACCACGAAAAGTCGTGTTTTTGCAAAATACGTGAATCGGGGCCTTAAAAATAACAAAAAACATTTTATCTGTACCTCCATATGTACTGATAAAATTTTGTCTAAATTTAGTTAGTTTTTATGTGGGTTGCATGCACAAAATTTGGATAGCAGTTTGGCTGCATACATGCATTTTGATTTAAACGGAAAAATTTTTATCGAATATTTTTTTCCACTAAAATGTGTGCTTGGTTCCTATACTGATATCGGGATTGTATAATGATTTATTTTTACTACACTAGCGTAATAATAAATTCGTGAGTAGTAGTGATCATCACAGCATTTTGGATTTCTAACTAAACCCCCAGTAGCGTCAACGTAAACTGCGACTGCTTCTTGCAGGTCTAACATCTTCAAATTTTCTAGTCTCATCAATACTACATTCAATGGATCTGACGTTGAATAAATATATTTGTCAGTCGATTGTGTCCGACGTCGATATATAGCATCTAAAACTTCTCATCCTTTAATTGCGTCTCTACTCAGCATTCTTTCAGATCGAGCTTTTCGTAGTACTGTCGGTAAAACAATCTGCTGTGTATTTCCGTTAATCAATAATTGTTTTTCAATATTATCATTGTTTTCTAAAGGTAATTTGTGTTGCATCCGTTCCTGAAAATCGAGGCGACGGCTTCCTCTTAGTTAAGTAAATTCTTTTACTAAGCCATGATCAGAAACATCTTTGCCTTTTGTCCATATTTCCATATATTGCCCTTGCACATAAAATTTGAATTGCTGGCCATGAGATATATATTTACATCGGCCGTATTGAATTATTTTATCTTCTCGTTTGTTATAATTCATTGTTCCAAATATTAGAACACAAGAATTCTCCATAGCAATCAGTGCATTGCGAATACTATTTCTTAAAGCTTCTTTGTTCCAATCACCATAAACATTTATGGAAATTTCCATTAAACCACGCGACACCCAGTTTTCAAAATAAGGGCTTTCATAGATAATTGGGCAATTAGATATATCAACCACATTGCTTGAAAGCAGTTCATAAGAGATATTATCTCCCTGTTCTTCACATAAATGAGCGCTTGGCTCAATGTTATTTTCAAATGTTGAATTACTATTATTAACTTCATTTAAAATATTATTTTGTGATTCGATATCGTCGTTAATTTGATTCAATTGAGTGATTTCAATATTATTAGAAAATACATTCAAAGTTTCAGTGGTTACTGAAATTACACCATCCTGTAGGCAATTGAAATTATTAATTATCTGAAAAACAATCAATTAAGTTAACCGGAGTATTTTTATGGGAGCAGCATAAAAATACTCCGGTTAACTAGTTGGTGATTGTTCGAACAGTTTATAGTGATTTATTCAACGTTCAATTGGCTCAAGTCCAATGAAATCCAATACGACTCAAGAGCACCCCACTGGCACGAAATCCATCCCGAACTAACTATAGTAATGTAATTTTTAGTAGTAATTTTTCTGTGCAGTCGGCACTTAATGGTTTAAAATAATTTTGGTTTAATTTTGATTTAATTTTTATGTAGAAATTTGTTCTAAAATTTTCATTTGTAAAAATTGACTAACTATGCCACAAATTGATCCAATATTGATCAATTATTAATTTAGTATAGTTTAGTAAAAACTTCCAACACCTATATAGGTGCGTGAATATTTTACTAAATGTTTACTAAAATTTTTTCATTTAGTATTGATTTAGTATAAACTTTATTAGCATCAAATTTACCGTATCTTCAAACATGATTAAAATAAAAAAGTCTATTTTACCATCTTCAATAATTTATTACACCAGACCACCACGGCCACAAGATATTTGGCCAAATATTACTCTAAGAACCAAATACAAGTCAATCTTATTCTCGTGTGTAATCAATTATTACCAAATATTGCAATCGATCTTTTGCCCACTTCCCGATGGCCAATTGAGCTTAAATTTTGCATTCAAGTTTTCTTAAATTTAAGCGGAAATGACGATTTTTGATAAAAAATGTTTTTCAAATAAAATTTGGCGTTTGTACAAGCCCAGTCGGATCATTTAATCGGAATGAAACTGCATACTTAAGCTTTGCTAGCTTAGATAGCCAGCATGCTAAATAGTTCAGCACGTATCAAAGTCAGAACCGACAGAACTTCACACCAGTATCGCATGGTAAAGATGAAGTCGCCTACAAACTTGGAGTGTGCGGCCGCAAGATCATGATCATGATGTTGGATAACTGGCTGAGCTCATTGGCGAATACGAGAAGGCAAGCGAAGTCTTCAGTGCATGTCGGAATGAATTGAATGCCATAAATAAGCACCTGTGGCACTATTCTGGTAATTCCCCGGGAATAGGGAACCGAGGATAGAATTTATATGTAATTTCTGTTCAAATATTTTTTTTTCGGCCTACTCACTATACAAAAGTTTGATGTAAATATTTATAAATTGGGAATAATTTTTCCATAAATAAATTGGCAGGAAAAATTATTCTCAATTTAATTTTGTTTTCAAAAAATATAACACTAGCTTTTTACCTCAGTATGCCGGAAAAAAAAATATTTCAACAGAAATTACATATAAATTATTTCCCCAGTTCCCTATTCCCGGGGAATTACCAGAATAGTGCCACTGGAGGTTTATCGCGAGAAAGATAGACAATAAGAAACCGGGGTGCATTTACTCCAAATATTAGAGTAGCCAGAGTAATTTGAAATAGAGCATGAGGAGGAAGAATAAATATTAGAACAACCGACAGAGGAGGCAGAGTTTCACAAAGCACAGCAGGCCATGAATGTGGGCTAGCTGAAGGAACTAATCTAGATAGTTAGCTATAGTAAACACTTCAGAAGGATGGAAGAATAGTTAAGATGCCACTACTGACTGGTGGACGGAGACATTCAGTTCCTCTTCATACAGGGTTTGCATTTCAAGTTCACAATTTTGCAAATCAAATTCGTCCGTTTGTAAATTAAATTCAACTGATAGTAAAAATGTTTTGAAAAGTTTATTTTTTTTATTAATATAGATTTTAAAAGCATAAAAAATTAGCATTTTATTGTTTGCAAATTCAAAATTAATAATTACAGTGAAACCTCACTTGAGCGGACATCGACGGGACCAATTAAAATGTCCGCTCTCATGAGGTGTCCGTTTAAGTGAAGACCAATTAATTTTGTAGGATTTTGATATAGAAAAAATTAATATTTAAATATTAAGTATGAAATTACATTTAAATTCATTTATTTAAACAAAATTTGAAATCATAAATTATTCACGAAACACTAACTTCATCTTCATCTTCATCACCATGATCATCATCGTCCTCATTGCATAAATCGATACTTTCTTCTTGGTGAATTTCATCTAAAATGGAATTGAGATCAAGGGAATCATCTTCAATAGCAACCTCTGCATCTATATTAATAAATTCGTTGGATACAATATCACTGTAGTTGCTTAAATTAAGAAGTGGTTGTAGGCTAGTTGTTTCTGGCCTCGATATCATTTCTATTTCATCATTTATAACCGGGAAACCAGCATGTTTAAAGCAATTTTGTATGGTAGCAACAGACACATTTTTCAAAGGATAATTAATCCACTGCACTGATTGCAATAAATTAATGACTAAATTGTTATTCGATGTTGTTGTTTCTAGACATGTAATAAAATATTTCAACATTTTCTCACGGTAATAATGTTTAAAATTTTGAATGATCCCTTTATCTAATGGTTGATACGAGCTGGTGGTATTTGGCGGAAAATAGATTAATTTTATATTAGAAAATTCTGGCATTTTGGAGTGTGAGGTGGCATTGTCCAAAAAGAGTAAAACATGTTTTCTATTCTTTATAAAATTTCGGTTTCGGTTATTCAAGTACTGTGTCATGATATCCCGTGTCAGCATGCTTTTCTGTTTGGTTCCCATGTCACCGGGAGGTTATCTAACTTCAAGCCTTTGAAGCACCTTGGCTTATTGGCCTTACCAATCACTAATGGTTTAATTTTTTCGCCGCTCATACTAACACATAGCAAGAGTGTAACTCGCTCCTTTGATGCTTTACCACCATTGCAGGTTTCGCCTTTAAGTGCTAAAGTTTTATTCGGCGTTGCCTTAAACAATAATGCTGTTTCATCAAGATTATAAATGCAATCTTCAGGGTATTTTGCAACAATATTTGTTAATCGCAATTTCCAATCGTCTATAGTTGTTTGGTTGACGTTTGCTCCTTCTCCCGATATGTCTCTATATACGATATTGTGGCGCTGCTTAAACCATTGAAGCCAACCATTCGTGGCATAAAAGTTAGTAAGTTTGCATATTTTCGCTACTTCTCTTGCTTTTTCCTGGATGATCGGACCAGTAATCGGTAAATTTTTTGCTCGGATACGACAAAACCAGCGATACACTGCCTCATCAATATTTTTTGTTGGAAATGAAACAAGTTTTCTTTTCGAATTTTTATTTGAATTTATTTCCCACTGTTTAGTCACATCATCAGCTTTATTTAAAATGGTTGAAATCTGAGTTTTGCCGACACTGAATCTTTTAGCTAGTTGACGAACACTTAGTTTTTCCTTTTTACTGACTTCAATGACTTTAATTTTTTCTTTTAAAGTTAAAAATCGTTTTCTCGATGAAGGTGTGTTCATGGTTCTAAAAAAATATTTAAAATAAGTAAGATTGCACAGTTTCTAACATAATATGTAATGCAGTAAAATTATAGCAAATGATTTGAATTCACATAAAGCTTACCTGTTTTTAATAATCAGACCCGCTGTTAAAAACTGGCACACGACTGATTGAAGTTGTATATTCCAAAAATAAAATCCGTTAGCTTGTATGTACATAACTATCTTTTTCACTACAATATCAGTTATTCTCTATCATTAATACAATTTAACAGTTCGTCCTATTTTTACGCATATAAATTAAGCGATACATATCGGATAGTCAGCATTGTCTCACCATATAAAAAATACAAAAGCAAAACCGAGACAAACATACATTTGAAATTCTTTTTTCTCATACACTAAAAAAAGTAAAAATCAAAACGATTGAACATTTTATACTACAAAAAATGGATAAAGAGTAAAAACAAAAAAAAAAACAACAGCAAAAAGGAAAATTGTCCGCTTATGTAAGGTTCCTACAACATAAAATATCTGAAAAAGTGCTGTCCGTGTCCGCTTTAGCGAGTGTCCGCTTAACTGAGAGTGTTTTGTATGAGAAATCTTTAGGTTTGCATTGGACATGAAATTGTGGCCGTTTAAATAAGGTGTCCGCTTAAGTGAGTGTCCGTTAAAGTGAGTTTTCACATTCAGCAAATATAAAAAATTCAAATTCAAAGTATCACTAAACTACAGATTTAATTAATACAATCCGTCGGGGTTACTATTGCAACTGATTATTCAATTACATCTCTCAATGATTCTCAGATTTTTAATTTAAAATAAAAATTTCGACGTCGAAAAAAAAACAAAATCGCTTACTAAAATTATCACAAAAGCATTGTCAACATTCAACAAGTGTATTAACATTTTTCACTATCAGTTGAATTTGATTTACAAAAGGTTGAGTTTGATTTGCAAAATGGTTAATTTGAAGTACAAACCCTGTATAGACGAAATTTACCAACTCGCGTTTGAAACAGTCGAAGAATAAAAATGATATCTTCGAAAGAATGAAGGTGACATTCTTCGGAGATTTGATGCAGGTGGCGCCATCCGAGGAAATCAAGTCGTGACTGGCCACGGTGATGGAATTGAAGCAGAACATGACAAAGCAAGGCTCTCAGAGCTGGATGGCTCTATCGAGACTTCCTTACATAGCTCCAGAAGAGAGTGGTGAGCTCGCGATAGATAAGATGCTAAGAATCTATCCAACCAGCACGTCTAATATGACATCGAAGTTGTATTAAGGCAGTATATGCGTTGACTTAGTTAATATCATCCTAGCAGACATCAATAAAACAGGAGGACTATCTAAGGAATGGGAGATATTCGTAATAAGAGCAAAAGTAATGCTACTCTCGAACATAGATGGGAGTCAAATGGCCATATTTTCATAGCACGTATGGGCATGTGTATCTTCGTATGACATGGATTTATCTTCGGTTCGAGTGAACTTTGGTAGGGATGGCATACACGAAATACAACCAAAGTCTATCTTATTCTCAGCCAAGCTCCGCTATGGTACTGCTAAACCAAGAAGAGTAAGTTGTGATGTATCTAGAATGGCATCTGTTCGAGAAGTTAGATCGCTAGATGAACACAGGATAGAAGAACCCAATTGCTTAAAGCTCACTGAGAAGAAGCCGTGCAACAACGAGCCGTTGCAAAAGTTGGATCGCAAGCGAAAATTAATTTATTTTTTTTCAATTTGTATGTCAGACATTTTTATTACATATATCAGAAGCTAATTCTATCTCATTTGACACAAAAATAATTTATTACACACCTGGATAAGATTTATCTGTCTCATACAAGGCTCATAGAGTAACATTTGACCAAATATCTGGTGGCGATCTGGTGTTTATTATTTTAATCATGTTGGAAATCTATTATTTCAGTTTTTATCGTTTTTATCAGTTTTATCAGTTTTTACCTTAATTCATCTGAACTCCGAGGATTAATTTACTAAGAGTATAACATAATTTAGAACATAGCTTAAAGGCTATAGCTATTCATATCCCCAATTTTTGATTCCGTTATTGAAACCATCGCTCTATTATACCAGGTGAGCAACTGAATTTCTGGGTTTCACACATAGATGGTGCTAGCGACACATCTAGTTGTCATTTATGTCAGAAGTTGTGTTTTGTTCATAGCGTGGACAGATGTTAACGATAATCATTTGTAATACCAACTCATATCGCAACGCAAAAATATTTGTTCTAAGAACGAAAATGTCGAGTTTTGTGCGAAACAAACAGAATTCTGCTTCAACTTGAAAAAAAAATTCAGCTGAAGCACGTCATTTGCTTGAGGAAGCCTACGGCGAGCATGCACTATCGAAAACTAACTGTTAAGATTGAGTTAAATGCTTCGGAAGTGGTGATTTCGACATTGAGGACAAGAAGCGCTCCGGAAGACTAAAACATTTGAAGACACCGAGCTGCAAGCGTTATTAACTGAAGATGATACGTAAACTCAAGATCAACTTGTCGGAGGGAGGGAAAATGGAAAAGGAGGGAAAATCGATGCCGCATGAGTTGACTGAGAGACCGATGGAAATCGAAGAGCCACTTGTGAAGTTTTGTTTTTACGGCATGAAAGAAAAAGTTTCGTGCATCGATTTGTTACAGGAGATGAGAAGTGGACCTTTTTTAAGAATACCAAACGCAAAAAGTCGTGGCTTTCACGGCCATCGTACTCCCACCGTCCCGGGCACCATCAAAACGCTGAGATGGATCAGTATGAAACCTGAAAGAACTGAATTTTCTAATTTTCGTGGTAGATATATTGTGAGTAAAGGCCTCTTTATTTTCTAGGACTAGTAAAATTGTATTCATTGTATAAATGCCTTTAAAAATAATATTTTGTCCGAAAAGCGGGAAAAATCTTAAATAAATTAATATCACGGACGATTATAAAAAACTTCTTAACATTTTAAATGTTTCGTATTATCACGAAATTTTTCTTGGTTGGTATAAAACGGAACTATTCTTTAAAAAGTTATTTATCTATAAGATCAAATTTCAGGAAAACCAGACAAGTTACATTGGCTTTTGGATTTAAGGCCAATAAGAGATGGTGGAAGTGTGATACGTTTTTGAAACAAATATATTGCCATTGTATCAAAAACGATTGATTTGTGAACTAAAGTGATGGTAACAAAATTGTTGCTTTAAACCAAGCCTTTTAAACGATATGCGATTGCGCTATATTATATCGGATTGAGAAAAATAACATCTCCATCACGTTTCATCTCCCCTTTTTCAAGACCTTTTCATTGATATGCGACACTTATAAACTGTATAATCAATGAATAATTCGTTAACAGCACCAAAACGATGGTTTTATGAACTAAAGTGCAGATAGTAAAATTTTTGTTTAATCCTTTTAAACGGTATCTCCCATGAGTAAATATGAAAGAGGAAAATGTAATTGTTTCCAGCGGCACAACAGTATTTTTGACTTCAAGGTCTTTTCAGTTATACAAGATTCGAATATATTCGATTATAAACGAATAATTTGGCTCCAGTGCCAGAACGGTGTGTAACCTGATTTCACAACACAAATATATGGGAATACTAAAAAACAGGTATTCAACCTCCTTGACGTATGTAGGCCCCAAAAGGTTTTTAATTTTCCGAAGTAGAAATGGAAGATAATTGGCGAAAACATAATTGTATCGCATCATCCATTCTCGAGGTGTCATCGGCACAGACAGACGGACATCTTTCTCCCCTTATTGACTCAATGACCTTCAAAAAGTGAAAAAAGTGATTTTGAATGTAGGTAATTTTTTTCATTATTAGGATTTCTATTTTGAACCAAAGTTAATTTTCCATACCGTTAAAGCACAATTAGTGCTAATTAGTAGTCACGAAACAATTAGTATTCCTAGGAGCCGAAAAAAGGAAATTTAAAATTTTGCCTTAAAGCCAATAAAAATAAAACCCGATTCTAAGGAAAGTCAAACAATAAAGACGGATGCTAAATGTTTGTTAGTTTCTGATACAGTTTAAGTCAAAAACCCGCTAATTCAACCGTCATTGTTGCTTAATGGAATTTCAACCACGTTTTTCGATAATAAAAATTCCTGATAGGAATATATAATCAGTAATGAGAATTTCACTTGTACAGCGGTTTGTAAAACACTTCTTTGTTAACACTTTATTTTTTTGCCAGAGGGGGTTTCGGAAATGGTTAATTTAATTTCGAATAGAATTCAGTTTATATAAACTCTTCAATATGAATATTCAATCCGAATATGGCCCTGGCAAATGAGTAAATTTTTCAGCGGTTGGGATGAAACCTGATTTATACCTGAAAATCAGATATAATTCCGAGGGTTCTCGAAAATGGCCGATTTATTTTAAACTAAACCGTTTTACCGTTGAGGATGAACTTAGTACGTTTGATGAAAATAGGATTCCTGCTTTATTCCTAGATATCGTTATGGGTTCAGTCAAATTCTTTTCGGGAGTCTACGAAAAGGGCTCATAGTTTTTTTTTAAATATTTTTTCATTGGGACATACTTTTAAAATATTTTCTTGCTTCGGCGATTTTAATAATAACTGCTGCAGGATTGTTCCCCCGTGTGATTCTTTTAAATATTGTTTTGACTCGAACGATTAGTTGATGAAGTTTTTGTTGTTCTATTGGCCTCTGCCACTCATCCTCTTCATATTCAAAACAGTCAGAATTCACCAGAAATTATATTTTAAAGCTGGTTCGATAACGGTTCTATTACAAAATCTTATTTCGCATTTGAAATCCCAACGTGTAGTAGAAAAGAAAGCTCAGTTTTACGCAATCTGTTCCAATATCGATAATGCAGATAGTGTCTTCGCTATCCCAGCCGAAATATGATAATGAAGATATAATTTTGGAAAAATATTTTATAGCTGAAATTACTCGATATACCTAGTTCTGCTATCACCTCTAAAACACCAGGACACAGCAAAACTCAGTCAGGAACCAGATAATTTAACCAAATTGGCCCAACTCCTATGACATGTAAATTACAATAAATTAAGAAATTTTCGAAACTAAAATTATCGATAAGAAATTACACCCTCCCTATTCCCTTCAGACTTGCCCCAAATTTCTGGAGAGGTTACCTAGGATTATTAGCAATGAAATAAACATAGTAGGATCGATGGGGAAGTGGGTTACGCAAAAGTTACAGAACATTTTATTAATTTAGTTTCGAAAATTTCCAAATTGCACACGCCCCTTCAAACTTGCTCCAAATGTCGCGTGGGCTAACCTAGGATTGTGACCTATAAAATCAACATAGTAGATATAGAACTAGGTATATCAAATAATTTGTCTTTCGGATATAAATTATTTTTTCGACTGGGATAGCAAAGACACTATCTGCATTACCATCTTTCGATTGGAAACTTTCGGCTAACTTTACTAGGGTATTTTCTGTAGCACTTTGTTTGAATGTAATATAATTTGTATATAAATACATTTTACTTTGAAATACGTCAAATGATAGATTGTATACAACAAAATGGCAACGTTGTAGTTCCTGCAGGTAGAAACATAAAACAGTTGTATGTATATGATATCAAAACGTACCATATAAAATGCACAAAGAAATACATTTTATTGGGAATGATTTCTCGTAACATTTCCATTAAAATAAAATGTCAATATATAAACGAGAATGTCACCTGAGGAAACTATGCAATATGCTCGAATCCTGTAAGTTGATTAAAACATGAGAACGAAACAAATTCTAGCATGTACTTACAAGTTTCTAGAACTCTAAGTTCAAGAAGATTAAAAGAACTATTTTGTTGTCTGGTTTTGTTTCAGATGCTGCTACTTCTCTATATATAAATACATTTTTTCCGGTGTAACGTAATATTGATTTTTCCTTTTCTCTGTGATAATTTTCATTCTTGGTACTACAGTTGCTACTGTATGTGGTACACATGAACATTGATATTTTCACAAATTACATATTTAGTTTGTTTTTTGTTTTCAATTGCAATCAGTTGTTGGTTTGGTGGGGGCTGAATTGTTTTTGTTCCAAAATGTACTCTACTAAAATCTAAATGAACATCTCTCTAGCAATTTCATTGAAAATTTTTGACATTTTTCATCTCTGCGGTTTATTATTTTTAAATTTAATTTTATTTTTATGTTTGTTTTAGTGGTTTTCTCATGGAAATAATTGAATTCGTTTCTTATTTGGGGGATTTCGAATGATAGTTGATGTTGTTGTTATTGGTATAGCTATGTATAGTTGTTAATATTCTAAGTAAACAAAATTTCAATTGTTATGTTATTTCCCGTTTTCGTGACAATTTTAATGACAGATAACGAATTTTGGTTTAGGGCACTTTTGTGAGTGCAGTTTTATATTTTAGTATTCAAAATTCTCTTCATCAGCGAAAAATAAGTTGATACTTTCTGGCAGTTTAAATTGCGGTGGTTGCTTGCAAAAAACAGAACTGGTGTTGGGAGGATAAACCAATATTAAGTTTATTCATGATTATTTTGTGTTCGAAATTGTGAATTTAGACTTATTATGCAGTTTACTTTTAGTCATCGTCCGCAATGGATGCGAATGTATGTATATGGATGAGTATTTTGTGGTTTAGAGCACGTGTAAAGTGTCCTTAAATTTGTCAACATTTTCGTCTATCTCATTGGAACTGAGAGGGAAGAGGGATATTTGGAAGATTAAAATCACCAATCTGATGTTAGGGTAGTATTCGTTTAGAGCAGAAGTAACATCAGGTGGGCATGTATACGTTACATTCAAGTGTTCAGTTACGAAGGCGCTTTCGTCGGAAAATTGCATATGGCATGCTGTCAATGTAAGGCATTTGGTTTTTATTATTCAGAAGATATATTTTAAAACATTTACTTATGATAAACACAAGTTCTATATATCCAGAACGCACCCTCATACATGAATGATGCAAAAGCGTGGCCGATTGTATTCTGCTGTCTTACTTCAGCAAGTATCAAATTAAGAAGAAATATTTATTGGATCACTTTAGTGTATGCCTGTCTTTGATCATCCACTAAGAGACTTTTTTGAGTCTCAGCGAAAACTCGTAACTGACCAACGTCGTAGTTTTGTTCTCGTAATAGATCTCTATCACGAACAATGTTTCCATGGCGTATCGGTGCTGGCAACCCAAGTTGGGAAATGACTTTGTTATTAATGTATAAGTATGCATCCTCGAGTAATATAAGTGCTTCATTAAATATGTCGGCTGAAAACTGTATGTCCATATCGGAATTTGTTCTACGTGCTTGCCAAAGTATATCTTCACTAAGGCTTTCTTTGTGCTTTTCCCAAAGACCTTTAGGATCGGAAGGTGTGCATGTTGTTAATATGATTGCAAAGAGCTTGCATATTTGTGCTGGACGACACATAAGACATGCTTCGGTTAGTGTTCTATCCCAGTGTTCATCATTTTCAAGTAAGCCCAGTTTAACACATGCCTCTCTGTAGGTTGGACATACTTCGCCATTTACAGTTCTCAGTGCTTGAAAAGACGTTGGTCCTCTTACTTCATGAAGCAGCATTCTCAGAAAATAACACTCCGTATTGTTAGGATGAACATTATAAACTCGAGCCAAGGCATCAGAACCACGTATTCTAGTGTACTCCCGAATAATTGTGCCTTGCTTTCTTCTGAATAACTGCTTCTTCGACGTGTTCCATGTATAATATTTTAGTACTTCATGATACAGCAACGTTTTTACGAATGAATCTGTTCCGCACAATTGAAAAAAGGCTGTAATGTCGTATTCGTTTGTTGCGCAGCTCTCTGTAACAGATTTTCTTCCGTAAAGTAAACTCTAAGTGTACACTAAGATGTACAACTGTTGGATAACGCTCGTGAATATTAAAACTCAGAATTCGCCAGACAGCTTCATTACTACTGATGTAACGTCCTATTTGAAATTACGTGACTTCATCGAACGGTGAACTTGTATTCGAAAGTCCAAAAATTGCCATATCACTGCCTTTGTTGACGTATTTACATTTATCTTTAATTGACTTAACCGAGTTGCAGTACTCAACGTTAATATGGGCTTTAAATTTTTTCGACAGTAACGGAGTGTAAGGAACAATCCAACTATTATCTATCTCATGATGCACATTGTTTACTTTGATAGTGACTGTGTGTCCTCCGTCATCGGATTTTCGTCTATGGTATTGTGGATATCCGTCGTCACTAGTTTATGTTTCCTGATACATCTTTCGGGGATATATTTTCGAACATTTTCCGTCTTTCATGCAAGGTGAATTGGGATTCACGGCTCCACATATGGCCCATGTATCATGTTTTTGCTAACGATTTCTAAAAGTATCGGATCTTCTTGGGGATTGGGTAATTCAGCTGATATAACACCATTAATTTGAGTCGAGCATGTGGTAGGCCTCTTTTCAGCCATTCAAGAATACATCCAGCAGCGAGTTTCTCCATAAATATGATTTTTAGTTATGAGGCTTATGAGTTTCATCAGCTCTTGAAGAAGACATCCTGCAAGACGTTTGCAAGTCGTGTTTCACACTGTTCGCTTGATTCAGCCACCCTTGCGGCTCTAATCTTCTTCGACTTTGCAGTTACCTGCCTAATTGATCTTTTTTTCGGTGGCATTTTTAAGCAAAAATGAAACGTGTAGCTAATTAATCAGGAATGACGGGCATTCAAAACAGAAATTAGTATTAATTTATCTAAACGATTTTTATGTTCCCTTCGATACGTTTCACCGCGAACTGTGTTTGAAAATGTCTTTACGGAATTTTTTTTTAAGTAAAATCAAATGTTATCTACAATCAAAAAGTAGTCATAGATTAACACGTTTATAAACTGAAAACTTAAATCTAATAAGAATGTATATTCACTTGAAAAAATATTTAATACCTGGAAAATAATCACCAACAATTATTTTATTGCAATATAGCTAACTAATCGAGAATAACGGCATCCGAAACACAAATTAATATTAATTTATTCAAAACGATTAAAACTACGTCCACTTCGATACGTTTTACCGCGAACTGTGGTTGAAAATGACATTTCGAAAAACAAAAGAAGTTTTTTCAAACTAAGGCAATTTTACACGTGCAATAATTTGAATCAAAGGATGTTTCTTGTAGAAGATGCTATTTTCAAATATAAAACGCTAGTACTTTTCAAAGTAAATCAGTTTATACGTACAATTTTAGTACCTTTCCTAGAATTGATTTTATGAAACAATCATTGATTATTTAAGTAATAAACTAAATAAAGTAATAAACTATATTGGCGTTTAGTATGAAACTACTATTTTCATTAAAAGGCGCCGGTTGCAATAGTGGATTAAAATAGAATGTTAATTATTTCTGAAGTTATGTGGAAATTAGAACTCGCTGACTATGGTACATTTCAAAACAGGATATGATAAATAGGATATCACTAAACAGTACATGTCAAACCAGTAAAAATGGATTATTAGTATGGATAATCTAAGTGTTCAGAGATTTGTCTTCAGTTAAAGTGATGAAAGATTGTCTTAAATTTAAATTAATAAAATTAATTTGAAAAATAATTGTATCTATACATGTAAAATGAATTCTTGATCTAGGGCAGACTTCCGGATTGGAGCATGTCACTAATTTCATATAACCGCTTTTTTAAAGTCATTCCCGTCAAAAAATCTTAAGAAAACTGAAATTTTCGAAAAAATTTGTACCGCAGCCCCTAGACCCCGGGGTCCAGCCCCTTCAAAAGTATCGTGGGCTTGGTTCTGAATATGCAACATATACATGGTAAAGTTTCATTGCGATCGGTAAAGCGGCTAAGGCGTTATTTCAGAACAATCAAATAATTGTATCTTTACATGTAAAAATGAATTTTTGATCCAGGGGCGGACCCCCCGAATTCGAACATGTCTCTTATTTCATAAAACCCCTTTCCAAAACTCATTCTCGTAAAAAAATTTAAATTTTTGAAAAAATTTGTACCATGGCCCCAAGACCCCGGGATCCAGCCCCTTTCACAATATCGTAAGATTGTCCTGAACATGCAACATTTGCATGGTAAAAATTTCATAGCGATCGGTTGAGCGGCTGAGAAGTCATTTTGGAATAATCAAATATTTGTATCTATACATGTAAAAATTAATTTTTGATCCAGGGCTGGGCCCCTCGGATTCGAAAATGTCAGTAATTTCATATAACCAGCCCCATAAACTCATTTTCGTGGAAAAATTTATAGAAAATTAAAATATCGTAAAGTTGGTTCTGGATATGCAACTTGTACATGGTAAAAATATCATTGCGATCGGTTGGTGAGTGGCTGAGACGCCCATTCGGAACAAACAAACAAACAAACAGGAATTCATTTTTATATAATAATATATAATAATTATATAATAATATACTTATACAATAATAATTATTAATAAAATTTTCACTAATTTGCATTTATAAAATAATAACACTGTAAATCACCAATACTAAAACAATTCAATATGGCGGCTATTGAAATCTATTTGAATCGAATAAAAATTCTGTTTGCACCATGTTTTCCAATTGGAACCGTACATGTATACTTGCTTTTTTTTTGTTAGAAATTTCACACATTTTGTACCAAAACAAATGGTTCCGGTTGAAACGGTTGAACTTTTATGATGCTGTCGTCCACTCACCTCTTCTATTCGCTTGCTTTTGTGCAGTGGAATGAAGTAGTTTTTATGTAGCTAGGATTTATGTTTTAATATTATTTTATATGTAGTTTGGTTTTAGTCATTATAACATTTTATCAGATCAATTTAATTCAGTAATGTTGATTATGAAACGAAAATTATTACTCTTAGAATAAATGTCAAAAAAAAACAAGATTACACGCTGCTTTGATGCATACTAATACAAACACAATTCCCAATACTATATTTTTCCACTTTGTTCACGCGCTTTTCATTTTTCGCACAAAATCGAGGTACAGTTTATAACAGTAATTTAAAATTTCTTCAACATAAAACCAGATGTGACCTCATATTTTACTATGAAAATAAGCGTAAAAATTTTGTATGTAGCTTTAATTCTGTTTATATTTATTTTTTCCTGTATTCAGTGTATTGTTTAACCCATTAAAATTTTATAACCCACGCATTTTTTAACGATTTTTTTTCGATTGTTTCGTTACTCTCTATAACATTAGATACTCTTTGGTTAAAGTCATACGCCTATGTGGCTGGGGATGTAAGCGCTGTTATTAAACTCGTACAACGAACCCCCGATAAATATTTACGTAATCCACTAAATTCTAAAACCATTAATGTCTTTATTAAAATGTTAATTTCGGGTTTTATTTTAAAGTATTATTTTCGGTTATGTATACACACCGTCTTCAATCAATTCATTTTTATGGCCAATATAAAATGAGTCTAGTGTTTTTTTTTTATTATGAGCTAAAAATGAAAGGTTTAAATCATGAAATTGAAATGAGAATACCAATTTAATTACGTATGTCTCATCATTTTATAAATTGGGTGATAAACAATTAGTTAATATTGAGATCACATTCCTCACCAATTACAACCTATTTGTCTTGAATTTTACGAGAGCGCAATTAAACTTTGCTACACATTTTGCTAGAATGTAGTGGGAGTACAGACTGTATACATTTACAGAAATTGTACACAAAGTTTTCATAAATATGTTCTTGGATCCCATTTGCATAACATAAAGATAATTCTTTGTATATTCACTAGCGTATTACAGAAAATGTAATTTCTAATTAAAATATATGAATCTTAGTAGAAGAAGGAACTGGATATAAAATTGGGAATACAAAATTAACCCGAGGGAAAACGGATATAACAAGTAACAAGAATATTTGCTGACAATATGGAAATACAGTTTTCTTGAATACATCAAAAGTGTTATTTGAAGTAGGTCAGTAATCTACATACACACATGCCGATGCTTTATATGTATATTGGTATATCCTGAATGTACGTTGGCATGTATAAACTCACTACGTGCTGATTTAAAGTGAACACCACCCAATTTTATTGATCTTACAGTTGCGATTGCGAAGCCATCGATTTATCAGAGTAACCAATAACCGAAAGCACAGAAAAAAAGAAATATAAACAGAAGTAAAGCTGCATACAAAATTTTTACGCATATTTTCATAGTAAAATCTGGGGTCACGATCCGGTTTTATGTTGACCAAATTTAGAATTACCGTTATAATCTAAACGAAAAAAAAAATGAAACAAAATCAATATGAAAGTCAAAGGAACACTTAATATATATTCGAAGAGTTGGACATTCTAAGTTTATTATTTAAGGCGTAAAACGAGTTTGTATTTTGGGGTTACAATCTAAAAAAGTTGTTTCAAAATTTTAGATGCAGCTTTACCTCTGTTTATATTACTTTTCTCTATGCCGAAAGACTATAGGAGAAATAAAATTGGTTGAAAAATAAAAGTGTTTAGTGTCGTGTTAACTTAACAGTGGAAAAGTGAAGAAGCCAAACAACAATTAGTGAATTTGAATCTGCTTACAAATCTTAACGTTCCCCGAAATTTGTTACACTATTTTATGTTATCAGAAACGATTCACTTGTTTAATTGAACACGCTTGTCTAAACTTGTCAATTTTTGAAATTTCGCTAGAAGATGCGATTTTTCAAACGATGCCAACGACTCTCATCTCTTGAATTGGATTGTGTTGAATTTTGTAATATCGTAATTGACTAATGGCTCCATGAAGTCAACGTACTTCCAAGCAACTCCAGTTTCACTGTAGTCCCATCGTATTAACGAAAAAACAGGATTGTATCATATGCGTTGATTAGAGCCGTCTTTAAATTTTAATTTATACCGGGTGAGCTTTTTAAGCCGATACTTTCAAACATCTCGTTATTTTCCGAGATATTTGAAAGTTTCAGCACTCTACGAAGGAAATGTCGATTATCAAAATTTAATCATGTCGGGGGAACATATGTACATTACCTAGTGCTAAAATTAGTACCTCTAATCTCCTTCTTGTAGGTAGGGCGGGAGGTAATTTTGAAATAAAAATAGGAAGCCCCATTTTTATTGCATATTCGGACAGCTTAAAATACGTAGGATTTCTTTGCAATATTTTTTTCGATTCATGATAGATGGCGCTGTAATAACGATATTAATTTTTTCCGATTTCTTCTACTGAGAACCTATATGCATACGATTATGCAATGCGTTTGAATCAACACGTTTTCAATGTAAATACTCGAAATTAGTCTTAAACAAATTATATTTCTTAAATTTGAAACTGGTTTGGGACAATCCGGAATCGCTAGCTATTTCTCGTGCACTAATATGAGATGAGTTACTGCAGCCAATAGAGCAATTTCATCACAAGACAAAATAAAAAAAAATCATTTTTTTGAAAGCAGATTGAATCGCATGTTCCCGGGTTACGATAATAGTTAATTTTATTTTAAACGTATTGCAGATTCGTATGCATAGGTTCTCAGTAATAGAAATCGGAAAAAATTAATACAAATTTAATTTAACAGCGCCATCTATCATGAATCGAAAAAAATGTTTCAAAGAAATCCGACGTACTTTAAGTCCTGCAATAAAAAATAGGGGTTACTATTTTAATTTCAAAGTTACCGCACGCCCCTCCTACAAGAAGTGGAAAAGTTCTAATAATTTTGGCACTAATGTAGCGAAATTTATACTTTTGAGGTATTTGCAATACAAGAACATAAATTGTCTGGGCGTTAATTCCATAAAACAACCAATAATTACACTCTACACTACAGCAATAATGAGAAAAGAGGAACATTACGATTCGGTTTCTCATCCTCTGGCGAGTACTGCTGAGATATGATTTGATTTCATATTATGACTTGATATTAAGACGTGATATTAAGATTTGGTATGATTTGATATCAGTTGATATGATCTGATATGATATGATGTGATTTGATATGATTTGATTTGATTTGATATGATTTGATATGATTTGATGTGATTTGATATGATTTGATTTGATTTGATATGACTTGATATGATTTGATGTGATTTGATATGATTTGATTTGATTTGATTTGATTTGATATTATGATTTATCATTAAGATTTTATAGATTTGAAATGATTAGATGTGATTTTAAAATATTTGCTATGATTTGGTGATTTTATTTTATTTGATACTAGCTGACCCGGCGAACTTCGTACCGCCTCAAAATCAATAAATGTTGCTAAAGTTATTATAGCTTAATTAAATTGAGTTTTTTTATTAAGATAAAATGAATTTCTCTCTCACTCTCTCTCTGGCACTATACCCCATTAAGAGATTTGGCCGTCTTAAATGAGGTTTAATAATCATATTTTCATTTCGGATAATGACTAATGAGTGATTAATTCATTGATCCTAAACCAGCCGTCCAATTTTTTCCTTGTCACTACCGGGAATTGAACCCGAGAACTCCGGAGCGGATAAAATGAATACTAAAAATTAATTAAATTCAATCAAAATGAAATATATTTTACTTACATTGAAATGAATGTAATTCACGTGGCAGCAAGGAATTCGTTTTATTGAATTGATTCGAAATGATTCGCGTAGCATTGTTGCACTACTTTCTTTTAAACTATTTCCTGAGTAGGTTGCAATAGGGTCGATTCCCTTCAGTAAAACATCTTGTGATATACGACATTTTTTGTTTTATTGTCAGGTGCGAGAACGAACAAAGCGGATGGTATGTCGACACGTGAACATGCTACGTACAATTGGCCGTGAGAGAAACATTCATTTTCTAGATTCAGGCCACAAACACTCAAGGATGGGCCTTGTGATTTGTTGATCGTCATGGCGAATGCAAGACGAATCGGAAATTGAATTCGTTTAAACTCGATTGGCATATCGGTTGGGTTAATCAGAATTCTCGGAATGAGAACTTCCTCACCTTTGAACTTTCCTTGAGATTTCTCAAAATAAAACGCGTTCCGTTATATAGTTTTGGTTGATTCAGGTTTCGTAGCATGATGATTCCCGGCAACACACCAAATTTCAGTTGTAAATTGTGCGGGGGCAAGCCAGCCAGATCCAATGAGTTTAAAAATTCAGTTGGACAGTTGGTTGATTCGTCTTTGTTTGTCACACAGTCGATAGATTTGAAGCAATGAAGTGGACCGACGATTAGATTTTGAATTGTGAAATTTAAGTGATCCCATTTTTGTTCTTTGCCGCAAGAATTACTCGTTTACTCACCCAATTGTGATTTTTGTGGTTAGTAATATTGTTCGGGAAAACTTTGTTGATGAGCTCGTCCTTCGTTGAGACAAAATTGCAAAAGTTCAGAGAAAACGATAAAAATAAAATAAAGTAGAAATGTGCATGCAGCCTCCAGTCGGATTCGTAACCAGTACCTTGCGGTCCAAGCGCCGAAGCTTTAACCACTGCGCCACTCGTCACATACAAACTACAACTACAAAATTCATATAAAAAAAGGTTTTTTTATTAGATTTTTGGGGCTTCCCTTTTGAGTTTTTCCGACTTTTCTTTTTTCCTAAACCACCACTGTATTGAGACGAACAAAATAAAAAAAACAAAATGTACTAAATATATGAGAAAATGAATTTTCTTGATAACTTTTTTGTTGGTGAATTTTTCCAATGTTTTAATAGTTATTATCCTATTCGGAACGGAGTCAAACTCAACAAAAGAAAGATCATAAAAATCGGTCCAGCCGTTCTTCAGTTATAAATGGTGTAACTAACCCGACTTTGTTTTATATATATAGATTTCGTAGGATTTCATGTGAATTGGTAGAATTGGAAATTTCATATGATTTAACATGATTTCTCACGAGTTGGCATGATTTGTTATGACTGGTATGATGTTTAGTTTCTTTATTAAAATGAAAGTATTAAATAACGACTGTGAAGTTTCCGACAAAATTAAAAAGTAACAAAACATGGCGGAACATAAAATTTGTCGAAATAACAAAAATGCACATGTGTTAGTAAAACAGTTGGCAAAAGCAATGTTAGGCTTGACAAATAAAATGACAAATAAAAATAAATAGATTAATACGAAATTCGAAATGTTATACTTACATTTCATTATAAATTGTAAAAATATTGTATTACAAAACCTAAACATGGAGTTTTTAAAACCAAAGTTTACTCAAGAGTACATCTAATTTCTTAAAATACTATTGAAATATTTTTGATAATAGATTTCGAATAAGATAATTATACGTTGTAAAAATAAACGTTATCAATCATTATACGTTGCAAATGTTCAAAGTGTGTTCAAAGTTTATATGTTTTAAAAGATTATACGAGCGTTTAAAAAAATTAAAAATCTGATTAATCCCAGAGACGTCTAAGAGAAACGGTATATGTGGCTAGATGGCTTAAGATAAGAGCTATCAAACGACATCACCCCCATGTCAATACGATGACTAGAACCCATTTGTCGTTGACGATGAATATGATTGTCTAAATAACCAAGGGGATGATCACCGTAAAAAAAAAAATTCAAAATCTCAGAGATGTCTAAGAGAAACGGTATATGTGGTTAGATGGCTTAAGATAAGAGCTATCAAACGACACCACCCTTATATCAATACGATGACCAGAACCCATTTGTCGTTGACGATGAATATAACTGTCTAAATAACCAAGGGGATGATCACAGTAAACAAATTTCCCCAAATCTCAGAGATGTCTAAGAGAAACGGTTTATGTGGCTAGATGGCTTAAGATAAGAGCTATTAAATGACACCACCCGTATATCAATACGATGACCAGAACCCATTTGTCGTTGACGATGAATATAACTGTCTAAATAACCAAGGGGATGATCACAGTAAACAAATTTCCCCAAATCTCAGAGATGTCTAAGAGAAACGGTATATGTGGCTAGATGTCTTAAGATAAGAGCTATCAAACGACACCACCCTTATATCAATACGATGACCAGAACCCATTTGTCGTTGACGATGAATATAACTGTCTAAATAACCAAGGGGATGATCACAGTAAAAAAAAATTGCGTAAATCTCAGAAATGTCTAATAAAAACGGTAGATACGGCTAGATGGCTTAAGACAAGAGCTATCAAACGACATCACCCTCATGGCAATACGATGACCAGAACCCATTTGTCGTTGACGATAAATATAACTGTCTATATAACCAAGGGGATGATCACAGTAAACAAATTTCCCCAAATCTCAGAGATGTCTAAGAGAAACGGTATATGTGGCTAGATGGCTTAAGATAAGAGCTATTAAACGACACCACCCTTATATCAATACGATGACCAGAACCCATTTGTCGTTGACGATGAATATAACTGTCTATATAACCAAGGGGATGATCACAGTAAACAAATTTCCCCAAATCTCAGAGATGTCTAAGAGAAACGGTATATGTGGCTAGATGGCTTAAGATAAGAGCTATTAAATGACACCACCCGTATATCAATACGATGACCAGAACCCATTTGTCGTTGACGATGAATATAACTGTCTAAATAACCAAGGGGATGATCACAGTAAACAAATTTCCCCAAATCTCAGAGATGTCTAAGAGAAACGGTATATGTGGCTAGATGTCTTAAGATAAGAGCTATCAAACGACACCACCCTTATATCAATACGATGACCAGAACCCATTTGTCGTTGACGATGAATATAACTTCTAAATAACCAAGGGGATGATCACAGTAAAAAAAAATTGCGTAAATCTCAGAAATGTCTAATAAAAACGGTAGATACGGCTAGATGGCTTAAGACAAGAGCTATCAAACGACACCACCCTCATGGCAATACGATGACCAGAACCCATTTGTCGTTGACGATAAATATAACTGTCTATATAACCAAGGGGATGATCACAGTAAACAAATTTCCCCAAATCTCAGAGATGTCTAAGAGAAACGGTATATGTGGCTAGATGGCTTAAGATAAGAGCTATTAAATGACACCACCCGTATATCAATACGATGACCAGAACCCATTTGTCGTTGACGATGAATATAACTGTCTAAATAACCAAGGGGATGATCACAGTAAACAAATTTCCCCAAATCTCAGAGATGTCTAAGAGAAACGGTATATGTGGCTAGATGTCTTAAGATAAGAGCTATCAAACGACACCACCCTTATATCAATACGATGACCAGAACCCATTTGTCGTTGACGATGAATATAACTGTCTAAATAACCAAGGGGATGATCACAGTAAAAAAAAATTGCGTAAATCTCAGAAATGTCTAATAAAAACGGTAGATACGGCTAGATGGCTTAAGACAAGAGCTATCAAACGACACCACCCTCATGGCAATACGATGACCAGAACCCATTTGTCGTTGACGATAAATATAACTGTCTATATAACCAAGGGGATGATCACAGTAAACAAATTTCCCCAAATCTCAGAGATGTCTAAGAGAAACGGTATATGTGGCTAGATGTCTTAAGATAAGAGCTATTAAACGACACCACCCTTATATCAATACGATGACCAGAACCCATTTGTCGTTGACGATGAATATGATTGTCTATAAATAACCAAGGGGATGATCACCGTAAAAAAAAAAATTCAAAATCTCAGAGATGTCTAAGAGAAACGGTATATGTGGCTAGATGTCTTAAGATAAGAGCTATTAAACGACACCACCCTTATATCAATACGATGACCAGAACCCATTTGTCGTTGACGATGAATATGATTGTCTATAAATAACCAAGGGGATGATCACCGTAAAAAAAAAATTCAAAATCTCAGAGATGTCTAAGAGAAACGGTATATGTGGCTAGATGGCTTAAGATAAGAGCTATCAAACGACACCACCCTTATATCAATACGATGGCCAGAACCCATTTGTCGTTGACGATGAATATGACTGTCTAAATAACCAAGGGGATGATCAACGTAAAAAAAAAATCCCAAATCTCCGAGATGTCTAAGAGAAACGAAATACAAATTTGTATGACGCTATTTTGATCCTGAAAAAAATTAATCAAGCGACCCGGATCGCATCAGTCTATCCCCTAAACTATTCTTTCTGAAATCAGGACAAGTTGCAATCGAATACCGGTACTCGTAAGCAATGCCTCACCAAGTTTTATAAAAATTGGGTTAAGCGTTTCCAAAAATTTCACCTCAAATATAAAAAAAAATTGTATTTAAATGCAATAATAAAAATATTTTTTTATAAAAATTGATATAAGGACTGATTTAATAAAGAATTTTTGATTTTCCGTTTTTTTCAAAATCGAAAGTTATTTGTGCGATTTAGTTGGTGATTTAAGTGCCGTTAGTAATTTTTCAAAGTGTTTTTTGTAGAAAAGTGTAATATTGTTTTAATACATATATATATTTTTGACCTCTGCTATTCTCTTGGACATTCTCTTTTTTAGATACATTATCGTTTAAGTAAATAAATTTCGCTTTCTCATTTTTAGACCCTTGCTGTATCCGGACATTCTATTAGTGTGCACGTGCATTTTATTGTACACGTGCATTTTATTGTACACGTGTACATTTTTTTTCTCTATTTGGCTTTATTGCTAATAAATAACAGTATTTGTAATCATATTTACTATTTTGTTTGAGTTGTGTTTTAATAAAGTTTTGTTATAAATTAAATTCGCAATGACGAAGCGCATGGCAAACTATAACTATAAAAAGAAAAGGAGCACGATAAATGCTCACGCTCTTATACGAGCTATGAGCATTTTGGATATTAAAAATGAAAAGTTTCTAACATCAAAGTCGAATACTCCAGAAATTAGAAGTGTTTGCAAAATAATGCACATTGAGTGTAACTTAAAAAATTATTTGAAATTGAACTATATTTTGCAGCGACACCTTGGGAAAAATGATTGTGTTAAAAATAATCTGGAATTATTTAAAAAATCGTGCATGAATCGTGTACATGAATTTCCTGAAACATATATTAGCAGCACGAATACTTCCACGATTGTTTTGAACCCAACAGAAATTTTACTTAACAATTCAGAGACAGTAATAAACTTCGACGTTTTAAAACATGAACATCAAGCCGCTTGTCCCAATGACATATCAATAGAATTCATTGATTATAAAGAACCAGAAAATTTAGATCATGAAGTTGTAGAAGTATCGAATTATAAAGACGATTTTATTAATAATACTGTAAGTCCAAGTCCAACCTTGATAAATATAGTAACTAATAAAAACACAAACACAAAATGGGTCTTAAAATATTCCGTACAATTCAGCGACAATCTGGAATGTTTAACTAACGAGGAAATAAGAGAACTTATACACCGCATTTTGAAAGAGCAGAGAAACCCGTGTGTTATTAAATTTGAAACCCTGCATAAAATTTCCAAAAAACAAGGAAAAATTGTTGTATATGGTTCTTGTAAAGATACCCTACACAATATAAAATATAAATTTGAAGTATTTAAGAGTAAGCAAATGTTTATTTACGTAGATGGCATCGAACCCGAAATTCTCCATTCAACCGGGAAAGTGTTTCGTCAATATCGTGGTATACGACGAGAAAAGATGAAGCTTCTTTCAGAAAATAAAACTGCTCACAACACTTACTTGGATTTGGTAGACGAAACTGACTTAGAGCTTTATCAAGATGGCAATACTCAGGAAATGACCACTCCAAATGTAATTCGAAAAATAAAATCGGATCACTACAAAACAAATGATGTTGTTCGAGACTGCGATTTTGTTGACATATATTTTAAATGTTGCATGTAGCCAGAAGAAAACCGTTATTTATATTCTGTAGCTACCCCTTTTCAGATTGTTTTATTACGAAAAGAGCAATTGGCACTTCTACAGCATGAAAATGTGAAAGCAATTCACTTCGACGCCACTGGAGGAATTATAAAAATACCAACCTGTCATCGGGAACATACATTTAAAAGAATTCTTTACTACGCTTGTGTTGTCAAAGTTAATTTAAATATAATACCAATTGCTGAATTTATTTCGTGCCAACATGATGCATGGACTTTGAGCAAGTTTTTGTTAGATGTTAGAAAGGAAATCGAAATGACATCTAAACAATTAAAAGGCCATTACTTTGTAGTTGACTGGTCGTGGGCTTTAATTAATGCGATTAACTCTAGTTTTAATTCAATGAGTGGCATATTAGAATACATTGAAGAGAATTTTAATTGGGTGGAACATCAAATACCACCTAAAAAAACTATTACACCTATATTTATTTGTTGTTCGCATTTTGTGAATATAATCACAGTACAAATAAAAAAAAAACTACCCAAAATAAATTCAGAACACCGAAATTTAATTTTAGATTTCTTCTGCGCAATGCTAAGCGCAAAATCAATTAAACTTGTCGATGAGTTGTTTCAGCAATTCTGCATTATTATGTGTTCACCAAATGTAAGCAAAAGTAGCAAACTTGCTCATACAAATTTTGTGATGAAAGTGGGTCAGTTATAGTTATAATGGAAAGTATGCCGATTTTGAAAGTTCTAAGTCCGAAAATGAAGTTACTATAAATATTAACAGTTGGCCAGAAAATAAATCGAACCCATTTTACCTAAAATATAAGCGAATATATGATGAAGTTACTTTAAAAATTCAAACAGAACGTGGTTTCAGCCGTAACAAGTATTATTGCGATGATTTTGTCCAATTTGTAATTAAAAAATATTTTGCATACATAACTTTGTGGGCCAATTTTTATTCTAATATGTTTGGGGTCGAGGGTAATATTTCCAATGCCATAATAGAAAACTGGTTTAACGTGGTGAAAAATCATTACTTAAATAACAAGAGAATGAAAATTGGACGTGTTGTAAACATATTAAAATTAAGAACAGCACAAAAACTGAAGTCAATTAAAATGCCGGAACCATTAATAACCCCGAGAAATATTAAACGTAAATTGATTCCACAAAACATGTTTGAAGAAGAACAATGGAATAAAAAATTACGAGGAACAAAATCACCCAAACATTTTGGTACAACAGCCCTTAAAAGATATGCCAACAAAAAATTATTTCAGACCGATACATCGAAATGCCATAAAATAAGAGGTTTTAAAGTTGAGCAAGTGCCAATGTTAAGAAATGGGTTTTCTAAAGCAGTTGAAAATGAAACCGTAACAGTTGTCAATACATGTGGCTTCGATTCACTTGCAATGATTTTTATTTGCTTAGGAATCGATTTAGAGTCATTAAAAATTAAATTTAATGAAATGACCTTAGAATTTTTCAAACTCATTTCACAGATTATAACATCAAATAAAATATCAAGTGACACATATGAAATGCGGACGCAGATATTATTTAATGTATTTAAAGGTATCAATTGTGTAGAATATTCTGAAAATACTAAAACACTCAACGCGGAATGTCAAATTACGTATTTAATTAATATAATGATTCCTCAGCCCACATCAGTTTATCAAAAATGCGATGAGGAAAACATAGTACGAATTCGGAATTCACAAAGTTGTTACCTACCGTTTGACATATTCTCTGTGAATGAAACTACACTAAGAGATATAGAAAATTCGTTATCTTTCGGGACCTTACGTTGTTCACGGTGTGGAGGAATTTTGAAAGTCGATAGTGTTGTAAGTCATTATGGCATAGCAATCGCAGATGTACAATCTTATAACAATGAGAATTACGATATCAAAATTGATGATATACAAAAAGAAATCAAACTAAATAGTGAACAATTTTATTTAAAAGGAATAATAAATTATAGTCAGTCTTTAAAACATTATACTGCCATTGTTAAAAGACCAAACAACAAGTGGGAATTATATGACGATTTAAGAAATTTCGCCACGGTAGTTACAAACCAACAGCGCATTAACCCTGCTATTTTATTTTATTGCAAATCTTAAATTTGTAAAAATCAACTAAATAGCCTCAAATAGTTTAAATTATCCAATATATACAATATACTCGCACGTGTAGTGTTATATAATAAGATTAAAATGTTAACATAATTCCTATCGCCGAACTATTCCTTGTCTTATTATTATTTCATCACTTATCTAGAATTTTCCTAAAGCTTAAATAGATAATAAATAAATAAAAATTAATTAATACATCTGTAATTTCTTCCAAATTTTCAAGCATATAATAAAAATTTCCACTTTTCTAACTCTTTAAATACTAGAATATAAAATTTTTAGTTTGGCCGGAATAGAAGGCGGGGAGCGAAGTCCTAGATTCTAACCTCCTCGTGGTGCTCCCTGGGTAACTCAAATAGAATCAGGCTTTAAAGTTAAAAACTTGTAGAGTAAAAAACACCCATATTGCACGTCAACGACAAATGGGTTCTAGTCATTGTATTGGTATAAGGGTGGTGTCATTTGATAGTTCTTGTCTTAAACCAATAAGCCACATATACCGTTCCTCTTAGACATCTACGAGATTGTATATAGATTAGACATCTGAGATTTGGGATTTTTTTTTACGTTGATCATCCATCCCCTTGGTTATTTAGACAGTCATATTCATTGTCAACGACAAATGGGTTCTGGTCATCGTATTGATATAAGGGTGGTGTCGTTTGATAGCTCTTGTCTTAAGCCATCTAGCCACATATACCATTTTTCTTAGACATTTCTGAGATTTACGCAATTTTTTTTTACGGTGATCATCCCCTTGGTTATTTAGACAATCATATTCATCGTCAACGACAAATGGGTTCTGGTCATCGTATTCATATAAGGGTGGTGTCGTTTGATAGTTTTTATCTTAAGCCATCTAGCCACATATACCGTTTCTCTTAGACATCTCTGAGATTTGGGATTTTTTTTTACATTGATCATCCCGTTGGTTATTTAGACAGTCATATTCATCGTCAACGACAAATGGGTTCTGGTCATCGTATTGACATGAGGGTGATGTCGTTTGATAGCTCTTGTCTTAAGCCATCTAGCCGTATATACCGTTTTTCTTAGACATTCCTGAGATTTGGGATTTCTTTTTACATTGATCATCCCCTTGGTTATTTGGACAATCATTTTCATCGTCAACGATAAATGGGTTCTGGTCATCGTATTGATATAAGGGTGGTGTCGTTTAATAGCTCTTATCTTAAGCCATCTAGCCACATATACCGTTTCTCTTAGACATCTCTGAGATTTGGGATTTTTTTTTTTACATTGATCATCCCCTTGGTTATTTAGACAGTTATATTCATCGTCAACGACAAATGAGTTCTGGTCATCGTATTGATATAAGGGTGGTGTCGTTTGATAGCTCTTGTCTTAAGCCATCTAGCCGTATATACCGTTTTTCTTAGACATTTCTGAGATTTGGGATTTTCTTTTACATTGATCATCCCCTTGGTTATTTAGACAGTCATATTCATCGTCAACGACAAATGGGTTCTGGTCATCGTATTGATATAAGGGTGTTGTCGTTTGATAGTTTTTATCTTAAGCCATCTAGCCACATATACCGTTTCTCTTAGACATCTCTGAGATTAATCAGATTTTTAATTTTTTTAAACGCTCGTATAATCTTTTAAAACATATAAACTTTGAACACACTTTGAACATTTGCAACGTATAATGATTGATAACGTTTATTTTTACAACGTATAATTATCTTATTCGAAATCTATTATCAAAAATATTTCAATAGTATTTTAAGAAATTAGATGTACTCTTGAGTAAACTTTGGTTTTAAAAACTCCATGTTTAGGTTTTGTAATACAATATTTTTACAATTTATAATGAAATGTAAGTATAACATTTCGAATTTCGTATTAATCTATTTATTTTTATTTGTCATTTTATTTGTCAAGCCTAACATTGCTTTTGCCAACTGTTTTACTAACACATGTGCATTTTTGTTATTTCGACAAATTTTATGTTCCGCCATGTTTTGTTACTTTTTAATTTTGTCGGAAACTTCACAGTCGTATTAAATATCCAGTTTTAATGTCCTGTGAAGGTGAATTATAATCCCCTTTTCATTCACGCACACACCCATCCATTCACCTACTCACACAATTATAGTATACCACCGGCACACTGCAAGGTCCTAGTCAACCTGTACACTGACATGGGCGTGGTGTCGGTGCTGGATGTTGCACTCCAACAGAGGGTCTTAGTTGTGTTTATTAACATCACCGATCGTAATCGATGACGAAAATTCGCTTTTCATCCAGGCTCTAGTGGGATTCGTACCCAGCACTTCCCGATCCAAATGCCGGAGCTTTAACCAATGCATCACTTGTGTTGTAATTTGATATGTTATTTGATACCACATTTCGATATAAAGTTTTATACGATATTTGATTTGATAATTGATATGATATTTGTTATGATATTTGATATCATCTTGTATGATATTTGATATTGTTTATGTTATATTATTTTTATGGCATTTGATTGAAATTTTGATATGATAATTGATATATTATTTGTTATGATATTTGATTTAATACTTGATATGGTTTTCGATGTAACATTTGATATGATATTTGATATTTGATATGATGTATTATATTTGGTATGACTTTTGGTATGGTATTTGATATTATATTAAATATAATATTTGATATTATATTTGATATGATTTTTTTATGATATTTTATATGATAATTGTTTTGATATCGATATGATATTTGATATGATGTTGTATTATATGTGATATGACTTTTGATATGGTATTTCATATTATATTAAATATAATATTTGATATTAAATTTGATATGATTTTTTTATGATATTTGATATGATCATGGTTTTGGTATCAATATATTTGATATGACTTTTGATATGGTATTTCATATTATATTTTATATGATATTTGATATGATATTTTTGGCATTTGATATGATATTTTATGCGATTATTGATATTTTGAAACGGTGTTTGATATTATATTTGATATGATATTCGGTATGATATGTGATGTGGTATTTGATATGATAATTGATATGTTGTTTGTTATGACATTTGATTTAATACTTGATATGGTTTTCGATGTAACATTTGATATGATATTTGATATATGATATGATGTATTATATTTGGTATGACTTTTGGTATGGTATTTGATATTATATTAAATATAATATTTGATATTATATTTGATATGATTTTTTTATGATATTTGATATTATAATGGTTTTGATATCGATATGATATTTGATATGATGTTGTATTATAAGTGATATTACTTTTGATATATTTTATATGATATTTGATATGATATTTTTGGCGTTTGATATGATATTTGATGCGATTATTGATATTTTGAAACGGTATTTGATATTATATTTGATATGATATTCGGTATGATATGTGATGTGGTATTTGATATGATAATTGATATGTTGTTTGTTATGACATTTGATTTAATACTTGATATGGTTTTCGATGTAACATTTGATATGATATTTGATATATGATATGATGTATTATATTTGGTATGACTTTTGGTATGGTATTTGATATTATATTAAATATAATATTTGATATTATATTTGATATGATTTTTTTATGATATTTGATATGATAATGGTTTTGATATCGATATGATATTTGATATGATGTTGTATTATATGTGATATGATATGATATTTGATGCGATTATTGATATTTTTAAACGTATTTGATATTATATTTGATATGATAATTGATATATTGTTTGTTATGACATTTGATTTAATACTTGATATGATTTTCGATGTAACATTTGATATGATATTTGATATGATGTTGTATTATATTTGATATAACTTTTGATATTATATTAAATATAATATTTGATATGATTTTTTTATGATATTTTATCAGCAAAGCGTTTGACAGGATTTTCCATGAAGTTATTTTGTTTAAGCTCAGGGCTCTTGGCTTTCCCCCACAATTTCTCCGTTGGGTGGGCTCTTATCTTAAAGACCGTATTTATCAAGTTCTGTTTAGGACATCAGTATCAGCTCATTTCTCAGCAACTTCTGGAGTGCCCCAAGGCAGCCATCTGGGGCCGATTTTTTTCATTCTGTCTATTAACGACGTTGCATGTTTAATTAAAAATTCAACTATATTTATATACGCCGATGACATGAAGATTTACAAACGGATTTCAAACACCACCGATAGCATTCTATTACAATCCGACCTCAACACATTTTCCGTATGGTGTGTAAAGAACAACCTTGAGCTGAACGTGGGTAAATGCCAGACAGTCACCTACTCTCGGAAGCGTGCTCAGTCCACTTCTCGTGACTATTATATTAACAACGATGCCGTTACCAGAGCTAGTTCTGTTCGTGATCTGGGGGTCGTTTGTGACAGCGAATTGAACTTCAGAAATCACGTCGATCGCATTGTCAATCAAGGTAACGCTGCGCTCGGTTTCATTAAGCGTTGATCGAAAGAATTCAACGATCCTTATGTTACGAAGGCTCTCTATTTAACATTCATTCGTCCCCTGCTCGAGTATGCTTGCCAGGTGTGGTCGCCTTATCATGTGGTTCACATAAAAAGGATTGAAGCAGTTCAGCGTATATTTCTTCGCTTTGCTACCGTGGGTGGACATGTTTCACCTGCCTCCATACCTAGATCGCCTCAAGCTAATTGATTTACAACCACTTTGTAGGCGCAGGGTTGTTGCAGACGTGGTTTTTTTTTCATCAATTGCTAACCGGCAGTACCGACTCTCCGTTCCTCTTAGGAAAAATCAAGCTAAATTTTAATTCACGAGCCTTGAGATCGGTATCTATGTTTCGAATCGACATAGGACTGACTGACGAATCATCATAGGACTGACTATGGTAAAAATGAACTTGTATCTAGGATGCTTCACGAGGCTAAAAAATACTCCCACTTCGTTGATTTTAATATGACGAAACGCACTTTAAATCAACTTTTTTATTTAACTTGACTAGTTTGGCCTTTAATATTTTATAACTTTTATAACATTTTGTTTTGTTACATTTTATTTTGTTTTATTTATCAAATTTTATGAAATTTTATCAGTTGATTGCTATATTTTTCAATTTTAATCTGCTTGTACTAAGCAGATCTCAACCTCTGTTCTCCTTCCGTCCGCGACGGGTATCGTTTTGCGTAGCTGTTCACCTAGTTTGCCTCTTAATAATCAGATTTGATTTTAATACTAATACAAATTTTCCCGCTTGCTAGTTTTCTTTAATTTTACAGGTTAAGCAGTTCGATATCCATGTTTATAATCACTGGAATTATACTCAAAAAAATAATAATAATACAGATGGAGACTCCCCGCGCGCGGTTGGGAGGGGTAATAGGTCGTTGGGAATTATTTTTATTATTTATTATTTATTATAATGGTTTTGATATCGATATGATATTTGATATGATGTTGTATTATATGTGATATGACTTTTGATATGGTATTTCATATATATGGTATTTTATATGATATTTGATATGATATTTTTGGCATTTGATATGATATTTGATGCGATTATTGATATTTTGAAACAGTATTTGATATTATATTTGATATGATATTCGATATGATATGTGATGTGGTATTTGATGTGATTTTTTATAGTCCTGAGTTAGAATGATTCAACTGGCTCTATACAAGGTGACTCAGAAGTCTGTGTAACGGTACATGGAACGTACTCTTTTGAAATTGTTCTAAATGTATTGCCAGATTTATATGCTTGGAATTATTACGTTTTATCTCTCATACGCTAAGGATATTATTTAAATTTATTACGTTTTAAGTCTTGTAGACTCGCTGAAAACATAATTGGTGACTACTCAATCATCAGCATGATTTTCGGCGCAACCGGTCAACCACTGACCGGTGCGTGAGAAGGTTTTTGAGAAATAACAAATTCGGAGTACGATATAATCATACATCAACTAGTCTTCCGGCAGGCATAGTATCAATAATGAGAAGCTCCGGATAAACTAACTTCGCTGTGTAAATTAACAAAGTCTGGATCTGTTTATCAGAAGTGACAGTTAGATCCTAACCGCTAATGACTGAAGAATTCTACTTATGGTCTTTCGTTCCATGTTTAGTCAAATTAAAATTACGCACTGCAAATTAGATTCGTATGAAATACTTGGTAAAACAATTCTCGGAGGAAATCGCTGAGCCCATTGCCAGGTACCAATCCTAACGCGATAAAATTTTGCATCAATAACTAGCCGGAGGGCTTCGTAGAAAAAGACTCCGATTGCGTTGGTGTAATGACGTTGCATTAGACTATTATACTGCTTATAAGGAAGTCGAAACTAGAAGGCGAGATCAGGAGGCAAATTTATTCACGAGATGGGAAAGCTACCACTAAACAAAGTCTATGAATGAGTTTTACTCCAAAAAATATTAACTGCGCTGTCAATTGGTTTGGAAAATCAGCAATGGTATTTAAAAGGTTAAGTCTATAGGTGTTATCCGTATATAACAAAATTTAGTAAGAAACTCTACGATGTCTTGTTGCTGGCCATTAAAAGATTACCACTCAGATTCCATGAGTGCACTGAATAAATTTTACTCAAAAATTTTAATGTCATTTGATAGATTACACATTTTGTTAAGTTAAGTCCATAGGTGACATCAGTATATAATGAACTTATGGTACAAACTCTACGATGACCTGTTATTGGTCATTCAACGTGCGCCCCTCAATTAATTCCATGAATGAGTTTTATTAAAAAACTATATCGCGATCTATCCGTTTGGAAACCAAACCTATCTTATTTGAAAGATTAAGCCTATAGTAATCATCCGATAATAGTGGCTTTTTGGTACAAACTCTGCGAATAAGTCCTACTCAAAAATCTTAAGGTACCAATCCGTTTGGTATAAACTTTACGGTGGTCTGTTATTGGAACTTTAAAATGCGCCACTTATTTTTTTAAATAAACGAGTTTTATTTAAAAATAAATCTGGCGATGGAAAATTTAATTGTTTGTATGAGTTATACACACATATACTATATGAGTTATACATGAAAAAGCGAGTGAGCTGAATATTATTAGAAAGAGACGAAATGAATTTTTAATTTATTTCTTATTTGAAAAAAAAAAAAATGGCGAGGGTTCTTCTAAGATTGTAGATCCCTTTCAACAATGTGTTTAACAGTGTAAAAACTAATACATCGAATTTTCTAGAATTTACTTATTGGATTCGTATATACCGGGTGTTTCTTTTAAACTGAGACGATCAAATATCTCGAAAAATAGCCACTCTACGGAAAAAATTTCCATAATCAAAATTTAATCATACCGCGGGGGAAATACATTAGTGCAAAAAAAATAGTCCCCACCCCCCTCTATGTAGGTGGGGCGGGGGTAACTTTTAAACTAAGATAGGAAGCCATATTTTTTATTGCAGATACGGATTCTACGACTAAAAGTACGTATGATTTGAATGAAATATTTTGTTCGGTTCATGATAGATGGCGTTGTAATTGACGAAATTCAATTTTTTCAATTTCTTCTTCTTAGAACACACGCATTCGATTCTGCAATACTATAGAGATAAGAAATAACACAAACGTTAAATGTGATTTACAAAACTGAATAAATTGTTTTGATGACGAATTTCGAGTATTTCCAATGAAAACGTCATGTTTTTTATTTCAAACGTATTGCAGAATCGAATGCGTGTGTTCTAAGAAGAAGAAGAAATTGAAAAAATTGAATTTCGTCGATTACAACGCCATCTATCATGAACCGAACATAATATTTCATTCAAATCATACGTACTTTTAGTCGTAGAATCCGTATCTGCAATAAAAAATATGGCTTCTTATGTTCGTTTAAAAGTTACCCCCGCCCCACCTACAAAGCGGGGGGTGGGGGACTATTTTTTTGCACTAATGTATTTCCCCCGCGGTATGGTTAAATTTTGATTATGGACATTTTTTCCGTAGAGTGACTATTTTTCGAGATATTTGATCGTCTCAGTTTAAAAGTAACCCCCGGTATATATAGCTGGTATCTTTTTGTTAGAAACTTCACACTCATAATTATTTCTGATATTTCCGTCGTTGTGTTGTTGATTTTTCGTTACACTGCGTATACGTCTATGCAAATAAAACAAAATTTCCTAGATTGTTTACAAGTTTTCACAAAAAATGTTTACGCAGCTTTAATTTTACGTTTACGAAGGATGACATATCTCGTTTAGGTTGCCTCTGGCTGAAGCATCCGCAATATAAAATGAAAATAATTTTACACCTACATAAATGGACAACTGCTGCGCTTGAGTTTAGTGTGGAATGGCAAGTGCCGCTTCTATTGCATTTGAGCACGCAGTGTGTGAACGTGATGACTATTTTATTTTGAAATTGACTACAGATAAAATGAAATTTGCATAATTGTGCAAATTTCACATTCAACGCTATTTATCAACAATTGAATGTGAGTCTAATTCAATTTTCTTCGCTGCATATCGATATTTCAGATTTAATGAAATACTGGACAAATTCAAGGTCGTTTTTAATCAACCCGAACAGATTATACATGAAACAGTAAAGTTATCGCTGTATTTCACGGTTTAATACCATGATTCGAGTGCAACAAATTTCGTTAGTTTCGGAATATCAAAATGGAACTCATATTGGATTTTATCGTTCTCAATTTCATTTCAACGCTCGTGGATAAAAGACTTAGTTCTTCATAATGGTTCGACATACGATTTTTATTTTAGTCTGTCTCTTGATTGTGATTCAGGTAATATTTGTTTTGTGTCCTATAACAAAATTTATAAAATGCTAACGTTTTCTTTTATTTCATACTAACAGAATTTTGGCGTAATTTATTCTCGAAATGTTGACCAAGCGAATGATAATTCAGGTGGGTTACAAATAAAAGAGTCAAACTTATCATTTTTATCAAATCCTCTGGAAGATCTAGTTATGTCAGAGTGGAAAGAGGCTCAAAAAACAACAGTACCACCTACTAAATCATATTAGACATATTTTAATTTTGTTAAATCGTAGAACCTTACTAACTGTACACAACTTTGTAATGGGGAAAAAAATAAAGTCTAGATAGAAAATGGTATTAGCAACAATAAGGGGTGATTGATTTTATTTATTTCGCTGGCACTACATCTCACTTAAAGATTTGGTCCTCTCAATGTGGTTACTTTATTATATTATTTTTAGATTAATGATTGATAAGTTCATTTAGTCCTAGCTAGTTCTCATGATGATTTCTATTCCTTCTATTTTACAATATGCTGTTCCCATGCGTACCCAAAGTTGTACTTACCCAAGCTGGGTACAGGAAACAAGCGAGTACAAGAAAAATCAAAGCCATTAGCTAGTGACAAAACGTCTTATCCTAAAGCCATTAAATAATACATATGAAAACTTGGTGGGTTTGATCTCCAAAACTTTTCACCAATGATTACGATTTGTGGAATACAAAAACTCACATTCGAAATGTCTTTTGTAAATTTGAACACAAATAAATCAAGTCCGACAAAACGAAACGTTTTTTTTTTGTTGATTCACTGGGATAATGTGCATAGTTTTAACCGTACAGTTATTTGTGCAAAACTTGTGGATCATACCCCCCCAATGGAATGATCAGGTAAAAGAAGTGTTTATTAAAAATTGGAATCAATTCAAAGAGCAAATATAACAGCTCAAAAACAATTACTGTTTCTTGACGCATCAGTTTCCATCTGTGATTAATCTCTGTTGACAAAGCAAATTGTACCCAGACTAGAACTCTGTCCAGCATTGCTTGTAGCTGAAGTTAGCCAAAAGTTGCGGATAATATGATCAATTATTTTGATTACATTTATCAGTGGTCTAATTCTGAAATTTTCTACTTACATTCCTTAAACCACAAGTACCTCCGGTTGATCGACTGAAAAACAACTAATTTTGTTTTTTTTGTGATACGTACAGTAGGTCATGAGACCGATTGCGAGAAACGCAAAAATAATATATTGAGGAAATAATTACAAAATTTCGTATTCCCAAAATTATTCGACGACTTGTCCACAAAGATTTTTGATTTTTAGGCCGATTTAAGCCAATAATTGTTATGACCGGTCCTGGTTTTCTATGCAACCAAATAGATGTCGCTAATAGATTTTATATTAATTTACGTATAGAATTTTGTTTTCAGTTGTTATTGATTTGTCAAAATTGCGTTTTTCTACTGCGTTCATTAATATTTCTCAACGCAAATGTTGCTTATACTAGAATTAAAGCGTCCTGTTTTGGTGCGATCTTTAAAACTAGATTAAGATTCACTTTTTATCTTATAGATTTCTATTCTGGGGCCATATTCTTAAAATCGCTGGAAATATCGCCAATCGGAATACAATCTGCTTTGAAATTTTGTGCCCATCACGCCAGCCGGAACCATATCAGCCGGAATCAAACAACTATGGCAAACGAAACACGATACAGTGTGCATCATTGTGCACTATATGCTTTTTCAGCCGGAACCTTATCATTCCAGCCGGAACCTGACAAAGTCAGCCAGAACCTTACTACAGCCAACAAACTATGGCATAAATAGCACGATGCATAGTGCATGATTGTGTTCTATATATTTTATCAGCCGGAACCAGCAATATTCTATTTTTCAGAAATAAAACCTTACAAATCCAGTCAGAACCATACCCTCTACAGCCAAACTAACTATAGCACAAGTAGCACGAGGCATTGTGCATTATGTGCTATTTCAGCCGGAACCTTATAATTCCAGCCAGAACCTGATGAAGCCAACCAGAATCATACTACAGCCAAACCAACTATGGTACAAGTAGCTCGATGTATTGTGCATCATTATGCACTATATAAATTTTCAGCCGGACCCTTATTAATCCAGCAATATACGATTTTTTGGCAATAAAAACCTTACAATTTCAGACGGAACCATATCCTCTACAGCCAAACTAACTATAGCACCGGTAGCACGACGCATTGGGCATAATTGAGATCTATATAATTTTTCAGTTGGAACCTTATAAATCCATTATATGGTTTTTTGGCAGAACCTTCTAATTCCAGCCGGAAACTATGGTATGGTTTTATACAGCCAAACTAACTATGGCACGATTCATTGTGACACTATATAATTTTTCATTCGGAACCTTATAAATCCAGCAATACCCGATTTTTCGGAAAAATCTTACAATTTTTGTCGGAACCAGTACCTCGGCAGCCAAACTAACTATGACACAAGTAACACAATGCGTTGTGCATTATGTGCTTTTCATGCGGAACCTTATAGTTCCAGCCAGAACCTGATAGAGCGAAACAGAACTATACTACAGCTAAACCAACTATGTCACAAGTTGCAAGTTGCATTGTGCATCATTCTACACTATATATATTTTCAGCCGGAACCTTATAAATCCAGCACTTTTCGATTTTTGATAGAAACCTTACATACAGCCAAACTAACTATGAAACAAGAAACACAATCGATTGTGCGTCATTGTGCACTCTATTATTTTTCAGCCAAAACCTTATAATTCCATCGGGAACCTGTTAAAGCCAGCCAGAACCATACTACCGCCAAACGAACGATGGCATAAGAAGCCCGATGTACTGTGTGAATCATTGAGCACTAATTGCTTTTAAGCCGGAACCTTATAAATCCATCCGCAATCTATTAAAGCCAACCGGAACCATACCATCTTCAGCCAAACTAACTATAGCACAAGTAAGACAATAGATTGTGCAATAGACGATTTTGCACCCGAACCATGTAATCCTATCCAGAACCATAAAAATCCAGTCGAAACAAAATGTTTACAGAAATAAATTTGGTGCTTGCACAATGGTCGTAGTGCAATTTGGATTATAGTACATCAAAACGTTATGCACTACAATGTCAACCTAATTATAACCAGCAAGGCTAGCCGGAATCATATGAAGTCGGTGTGAACCGTTCGGAGCAATAGACAATAATGCATGATTAAATACGCAAAAAAATTGAAATATACATCATCAATTGAAATTATAAGCTGATTAGCAAAATTAAGTCATTAGCTTTCAATGCAAGATAATAATTCAGAGCCCGCACATTTACTGTCGAAAAGAGCATTACGCCAAATAAAGAACAACGTATCAGTAAAAGACCTGCCACATTTTGAACCAGCATATTTCCTGGCATATTAAAAGGAGGGGTTTAAAAAAAACGTTATTGGCGACATTGCACTTAATCCAGTTAGCGGAACCTATTGTACGCCATTTCAGCAGAAATGGTGTCAAATAGAATCACAAAACTCAGAAACGACCTGATTAAATAATATTTGACGATTCGGCGGCACTTCTTAGTGCTTGTGCACAGGAATTTGCTCAATGTAGCTCAACAAAAAACAAGTACATCACAGCTTGTGTGGATGCTCTTGTAACAGGCAGCTTCCTTCCGCAAGCTTATTTAAAGCTAGATTGTTCATATTTTGTCAAGGTACGTGATGCCGTTGTGGTTTTCATACGAATATTCTTGCTAATTTGGTTACACGAATTTAATTTTTTAGATATTGCATCGACTACCCGAATTTAAAACGCAAGATCCACGCAAAAAATTGCTGTTGCTCTACATATTTGGTTATCTAATTGTTTGTGATGATCTTAAGACATGTAAGAACGTCATTGTTAATTTATTCACAATAATGAAATCTTAATTTGCTAATCGGATATGTTTAGTTTCATTAAAATATTTACGAGAAATCTGTGAAACTCATAACCCTAATTGTACTACAAAAACTATCAGTGTGAGTGATGATCACGTTTAGTGGATCAGGAATTATATTGTGCCGAAATAATTCCAGTTGAAATTCTAGATAGTTCACAATGACCATCAATCTTGCTTAATTGTCTATTGCTCCGATTGGAGTCTTGCTGGTTCTGGTTGGGTTGACCTTGTAGTGCATAACATTTTGATGCACTATCATCCAAATTGCACTGCGATCATTGTGCAAGCGTCAAACTTATTTTTGTAAACAATTTGTTTCCTCTGGAATTTTATGGTTCTGCATAGGATTACATGGTTCGACTGCAAAATCATAGATGATATGGTTCCAGGTGGCTTTATTAGATTCCAGTTGGATTTATATGGTTCAGGCTGAGAAAAAAGTTAGTGCTCAATGTGGCACAATACATAGTGCTTCTTATGCCATCGTTTGTTTGGCGGTAGTATGGTTCTAGCTGGATTTATCAGGTTCCGGATGGATTTATAAGGTTTCGGCAGAAAAACAATTAGTGCACAATAATGCACAATGCATCGTGCTACTTGTGCCATAATTAGTTTGGCTATGGTTCCGGTTGAATTTGTTAGGATTTTTTTTCTGAAAAATCTTATAGTAAGGATTTATAAGGTTCCGGCTGAAAATTACTAATACACAATGTTGTACAATGCATCGTGCCACTGTGCCATAGTTAGTTTGGCTGTAGGAAGTATGGTTCCGGCTGAAATTTTAAGGTTTTGTGGTAAAAAAATCGTATATTTCTGGATTTATAAGGTTTCGGCTGCAAAATTGTATAGTGTCCAATGATGAACAATGTATCGTGCTACTGGTGTCATAGTTGGTTTGGCTGTAGTATGGTTCTGGTTGGCTTTATCAGGTTCTCCGCGGATTTATAAAGTTCCGGTTGAAAAAGCACATAATGCACAATGCATAGTGCTACTTGTGCCATAGTTAGTTTGGCTGTAGAGGGTATATGGTTCCGGCTGAAATTGTAAGGCTTTTCCCGAAAATCTTATATTTCTGGATTTAGAAGGTTCTTGCTGAAGAATTATATAATGCACAATGATGCACTAGGCAACGTGCTACTTTTGTCATAGTTGGTTCGGCTGTAATTCTGTTAAGGTTCCAGCTGAAAAAGCATATAGTGCACAATGATGCACAATGCATCGTGCTTCTTATGCCATAGTTGTTTGGTTCCGCTTGATATGGTTCCGGCTGGCGTGACGGACACCAAATTTTATTTCTTATTCGAATTTTTCGCCGACTACTTAAATATCATTTTTTTCAAATTTTTTTAAAATTTACTAATATTTCTCTTCTTATATCTTGTTCACGTGGTCCGTAGTGTACTGTAGTGTAGTGTATTATATCACCACGTGAACAGAGAAAAAACAGTACTGAAGTGTATTATCAACTACGGTCAAAATGCTGTAGTGTAGTGTAGTGTATTTGCAACTACACACCACGTGAACACTTGGCGTAGTGTAGTGTGCTTAGTTTTGACAGTTGTTATTTGTTTTAGTTTTGAATTCAAAATCATTGGGTTTTTCGAGCTCTTTGTGTTAATAAAAAAATTCTAATCATAATTTTTAAAAAAATGGAAATAAATAGTGAGAATATTGATATTAATAATGACAATAATTTAAAATTAAAATGTTAGTGGGACACAGTTGAAATAGAAACGTTTTTAAAAATATGTATAGACCAAAAGGTAATGAAACAAATACATAAAAAATCGGTGAAACAAAATGAAATTTTTAAAAACATAAGTACTAAGTTAGAAGAACATGGCTATGAAAAAAGTCCAAAACAGGCCCAATTGAAATTTAAATCTTTGAGGTTGAAATATAGTTTAGAGAAACAAAAATGAACAATTAGTTAGTCATTAGTTTCACAAATGTTATGTAATATACAACATGTCATTATAATTTTTGGAGCGTTTTTATAATATAAATCGCATCTTTTGGCCAATATGTGCCATGTTCCTTTCAGTCGCATAAAAGCATTTTCAATTTTCACTCGACCAGTATTCATATATGCGTTAAAAGATACTTCTTCTTTATCTGCTGTGGTTGGAATTTTTTTTATTATCCACGGCAACAAAGGATAGGCAGGGTCACCAAGAAGAAAAAATGGTATGCCCTTTCCTTCAACTTGCTTTGTACCCTAATAATACAATCGTATTATGTTTTAAATTTGAACATTATTACAAAAACATCTTACACGAGGTAAAATCTTATCCTTATTATTGTACAGGCCAGAATTTACAAAAACATGTGCGTCGTGGCAACTACCAGGGAACTTGCAACTTATGTCTAGAAATCTAAAAAATGGTAGGTTTTTTATTAAATAAGCACCACAATAAAATTTAATTTTCGTACCTTAATTGTGCATTACAAACTGCTTGCATATTAAATGATGTCCAATATTTTCTATTTACAAAATCCCTATACCCATCCTTAGGTGCTAGAATAGGAATATGGATTCCATCGATACATCCTATTATCTGTGGAATTTTACAAATGTTTTCGAAATCTATGCTAAACGTCTTGGCTTCTTCTTCATCAGGCATATAAATAAATTTCTTTGTATGTTTATTCATATTTTCGCAAAATCTATGCAAACATTTGTGTACAGTTGATTTACCGACACCAAATAGCGAAGCCACTACAAATGTGTTTTTGGTTCAAGATTTTCCCTTACAACGCCACAAACAAATAAAAATGTTTCTTTAGTCATGCGGAAGTTTTCAATCCATTGATTTTGTGTGAAATGCAGTAATATATTTTCCCATGTATTTCTTGATATTTTAGGTTTCATGTATACTTTCCCATAATCTACTTTTACTGACGCTAAAATTTTTTGTGTCCAGAGTATAGATGATGTATATAATTGTGATTGAAACTGTACAACTAGCTGGTTTTGATCATCTTTCATTCTGTTCAATCTACGTTTCATTTTCATGCTTTTACCATTTCTTTTAATATCATTTTGAATAATAATTTTTAATTTATTTTATATTTATCCATTTTAGGTTTTAGGTTTTAAAATTTAATATTTCACTTTTTCACAACGAAACAGCAACACGTCAATATACAAATTAAAAAAAAAGAAATGTCAAATATTCTTAGTACAATATTTTAACAACAGGGGCGTAATGGTAGAGTTACTACACTACACCTCCAGGAGAACGGTCATATAAGTGCTGTAGTCATAACTACACTACACTACACTACGGACCACGTGAACAAGATTTTAGTTCTTACTAAGAGCGTGTTTCAATTGGTTTAAATGCCGCATAAAAAGTTAAAAAGTTAAAAATTGTGGTGAATAAAAATGTCAAACTTTTTATCCGCTTCAAGAGCTGATAAAATTTGTATATAGAAAACATTTGGCTGACAAAAATATTTGTTTGTAAACAAAAATTTTCCATGTAACAATTTTGAGAAAAATTGCAATGATATATGTGTAAACTGACCATAATTGACTAATATATATTTAAAAAGTATTTATTTTACATGTTTTCATATTTAAATTTGCTATATATGTTCGCAATTACACATAAAATAAGGAACCATGTTATTGTCAAAATTTTTAACCAGTTGAAACAGATAAAAAGTTAAAAAATTAAAAAAAAATTACCACATATAAATTTTTAACTTTTTAACTTTTTATGCGGTATTTAATCCAATTGAAACACGACCTAAGGGAATAATTTCGAATCGATTTACCCAGTAAGATTTTTCCCCAGTAGGTGAAAAATATGTTTCCTTATTTAAAAAAAAGGAGAAAAATTAAAAAAAATGATTTAAGGAGCCAGACAAAAATTCGAATAGAATAGAGACTTTCAAAGCAAATTGTATTACGATTAGGAAAATTTCCGCCGGTTTCAAGAATACAGCCTCAGGTTCTTATTTGTCTATTTCGATTCGTTTCGCTCGTTTTTATATAAATTTGTAAAAGCATGGCTGACTAAGTTTTCGTTTAACATACAACAAATTTAAAAACGGGAACGAAACGTTTTATGTACTTTGCTTAAAAATTTCATGTTGAAAATTTTTTGGTTTTCCTAATACTGTACCAATTCACACAGTGCTCTAATTCGTTGCTTTTTTTCGTTTTTACTTATACACCAGCAGAAACATTTTAAAGTGGGATTTGTTTTTGCTGTAAGGTTTAACAATCATTTTTTAGTGTAGTTTGTATTAATAATCTTCAATGCTTGAGCAAATGTGGGGGATTTTACATTGTGCTTCAAAATTTTCTCGATTGTGTACAAGTTTTCACAAAAAATGTTTGCGAAATGATGCAATATCTCTTTAGGTTGTATCTGGCTGAAGCAACCAATATACAATGGACAAAATAAATAAAAATAAAAAAATAAAAGGACAACTGCTGCGGTTAAGTTTAGCGTGGAAGGGCAAGTGCCGCTTCTATTGCATTGGAGCACGCAGTGTGTGAACGTGATGATTATATTATTTTGAAATTGATTACAGATAAAATGAAATTTGCATAATTGTGCAAATTTCACATTCAACGCTATTTATCAACAATTGAATGTGAGTCTAATTCAATTTTCTTCGCTGCATATCGATATTTCAGATTTAATGAAATACTGGACAAATTCAAGGTCGTTTCTAATCAACCCGAACAGATTATACATGAAATAGTAAAGTTATCGCTGTATTTCACGGTTTAATACCATGATTCGAGTGCAACAAATTTCGTTAGTTTCGGAATATCAAAAAGGAACTCATATTTGTGTTTATCGTTCACAATTTCATTTCAACACTCGTGAATAAAAGACTTAGTTCTTCATAATGGTTCGACATACGATTTTTATTTTAGTCTGTCTTTTGATTACGATTCAGGTAATTTTTGTTTTGCGTCCTATAACAAAATTTATAAAATGTTAACATTTTTTATTTATTTCATACTAACAGAATTTTGGTTTAATTTCCTCTGGAAATGTTGTTCAAGCGACTAGATTGCTTTATTAGGTCATTTTTAGTTCCCAGGGCTGCGAAAGGGGCAAACTGTGGTTAGATGAGGCATACTGATATGCCGAGGGACGATTTCGATACCTTTCATTTTACAATTTGCTATTCTCATGCGTACCAAAAATTGGACTAACCCAAGCAACCCCAACAGGGTACAGGAAACATGCGAGTACAAGCGAGCAATTAGCTTTTGACAAAACATTTTATCCGAAAGCCACCAAATAATACATATGAAAACTTGGTGGGTTCCATCTCCAAAACTTTTCACCAAATACTCTAAGCTTATGTACCACGATGCATTAACTATTCTACGTAGGACTTTGATTCGGAATGTCTGGATTATATTGACATTGCTTTTTTTGTAAAATTCTCAGAGCTGAATGCCGTAAGTCCATACACAGGTTTTAGAATTTGCCGGAATAATTGCAATTTACTATGTAAAGTTAGCTCAAAATTTCTTCCTAAGAGCTAATCCATCTTTTTGTATTTAATGTTTAGCTCTTCTTTTTTCTTTTTGATATGCTTTTTCCATTTTAGTTTCGCGGCTAGAGGTATCGCCAAATATTTTGCCGTGGATGTATATGGAATTTGCGGAGAATTCAGTTCTACTGGATTCGCCATCACTTCGTCCAGGTGCTGTTAATTTTAGTAGCTCTTTGCAATTTGCTTTTGGATTCTTCTGTGTGCAGGTTGGGTGGATACCTCTAGCCATAATTTTGATTGGGCGATCATTTTTATCCTCGTAGGTAAACTACCGATGTCCCTTGGAATTAAGGTTTGTGGCTAAAGAAGCTCTATAGATTTCAGAATCTGGAACATTAATTTTCCAGACACGATTGTTTAAAGATACGAGTTGGTACTCGATTACCATAACCGATTACATAATCCATTGTATGGTGGAGACATTTGATATCCCGACGACATTTCTATTGGTAGAAGTAATTGGATGTTGTTTCGAAGTTAATGGTAAAGTTTCCGCCATTTTTAGTGAGTGTTGAGCCATCCTTTTCTTACTTGGGGTTTTATTCCTGTTCAAAACCTAATTTGTTGCTCTTTCAATTTCTTCTTCATTCGTATGGAATGGATTAATGTCATCATTGATTGCAGGGTTAAGTGTCGTCCCAAATGGTGCACGTTTTTCATCTGCTTTTTGAGTTTGTCTTTCTCTTTTTATAAAATTATAAATCCTTCTTTCAATTTGCTGAAGTTGCAAATTTCATGATTTCTCTCAATTGTTCACGCATTTTCCTTGTCTACTGAAAAGTATTTCTAGTTGAAGATCTTGTTGATCTTGATAATTAAGCGCTTCGTTAAAATGGGTTAAACAATGATTGGCCCACCCCAGAATCCGTTGGGTCTGCCTACGAAGAGTGTGGGTTTAGCAGCATCTCTGGTGGCGTATCACATGGGGTATTACATTCCGTATTTGTTATACGCATCGCTTGTTTTTGCCATTTTATACCGCTGAAATTTGTTCCCCGGTTGCACTTTTCTACATGCTGTATAAGATAGTGGAATTTTGACAGCGGAAAACAAGAGATTATGCTACTCGCCGCAAGTTGCAGCACTATCACTAAAGAGAATTAATTTTGTTATATAATTTCCAGCGAAAATTTTTCAGTCATTATGAACCACATATTTCACTAAATAAAATATCTCAGCGGAATAAAATATTAAAAGTGATCCTTAAAATGGCAAATTGATTGATCTCCGAAGTAAAGGAACTCGGTATATGACATCTTGAAATTTAAAAATATTCCGTCTTTCCGCCATTTCTTCCACTAGAAACAAATACTTTCGGTTGTTTTTCTAGTAGCTTAGGTCATACTGAAACTATATGGAAAATTTGGGGAAAATTCATAGACCAGAATTTTCAGTATACTTTTTTGATTTTCTGCGGCCAAATAAGAGATTTTCAGTTTTTGACCAATATCTCAAAAACTTCCACTAGTAACCAATACTTTCAGTTGTTTTTCTAGTAGATTAAATCATACTGAGACTATATGGAAAATTTGGGGAAAATTCATAGACCAGAATTTTCACTAGAATTTTTTGATTTTCTGCGGCCAAATAAGTGATTTTCAGTTTTTGACCAATCCTCAAAATTTTTCACTAGTAACCAATACTTTCGGTTGTTTTCCTAATAATGAATGAAAAATTTCCGCTGGTAATTACATAACAAAATTAATTATCTTTAGTGATAATGCTGCCACTTGCGGCGAGTAGCGTAATCTCTTATTTTCCGTTGTCAAAATTCCGCTATCTTACACAGTATCTTTTCTACTGCTGAAGTACCCGCCATCGCGATGTAGACACACCTGCCTATAGGTGTTACTTAGGCGTACACAGAGACATCCGGAGCGCTCTGAGTACCATAGACTGAGGGGCGAAAATTAGAAATGAACAAGCAGTTTCAAAATATAGCAGCTAAATATAGCAAACACTATATTTAGTAAGCTGAAGAGTGCTACGATTTTGGGAAATTTACATTTAATATTTTGTCGTTTTGTCATTTTTGAGCGATTTGACATATACATAATGCCTTAGTGTTAGGTGATTCAGCACAGTGCCAAAGATAAATGTCTCAAAAAGTGCCAAAGAGACATTTAAGGAGCTCGCAACGACAGGAGCAACATTACTGATTGTGATGAATACTATAAAAAAACTTCATTTTATTTATACGATGATAACAAACGGAAAATGATAAGTAAGTTGGTGAAGAAAATTACCATATTCATATTTATATAAAATATGAGATGTCGTGGTAATTTTATTCTAAACTGAATTTCAAATCAAAACCCTTGATTAATAAAATTGTAAAACGGGTTGGCATTAATTTGACCGCGATATTTGGCCAAATGTAGTTGAAGTAAAATTACATTTTATTCCGGCATGTTAAAAGTATTTAGATTTGTCAGATTAAGAGTTGTTGGTTTTGAGATGGCTTTGCCCGTACCTGTCGTTTAGTAAAATTCAGAAATTAATTGATTCTTGGACCCTAATACAGAAATATCCATTCATTCCATACCAATATTCGGATTTCGTCCACACGAGCTCAAATTTATGAAACTGGGGAAAAATGTTGTTTATATTAAAGAATTCGAAAAATGATTGCTTTCTCGATACGGTACCGCTTTTTTCAAAAAGTCGTTCACTTGTGCTATAGGTTCGCAACCTGTCTCTCAAGAATTTCTACAATTTTAATAAATAGGATTTTCAAATAACGGGGTTCAACGGTAGTTGAATTAAAATTATACATTAACTGTTCTACTACGTCAGACATCAAAAACTTCCAGATTTTCATTTAAGTAATCATTCTTTAAACAAATACTACATTATTTATCCGAAAAAACCTGTTGTAAAATATACTATTTACATTAAAGGAGCTGTGTGATGTACTTGCTTCAGTAAATCTGAGCGCGCGGTTTCAACAATCGGTAACTCACCGTTAGCTGTCGACAAACTGTTGGGTTTTCTCGACATAAAATCTCTACAGCGCGATCACGCCCTTTCGAACGTATATAGTCACTATGCGAGCCAATCTCTGAGATTTTTGCTATTTGGTGTATCATTTTATACAGTATGGTACGTGATTTATTGAAAAGTTTATAATAATTAGCATTTTAGACTTATAAATGTTGAACAATTACTTTTGTTTTATCGATTTTTATTATAAATATTTTTTCGATTTTAATATAAAATAAATACACTGTTAAAATTGCACACTTCCAAAAAATTTTGTCCAAGAAATAAAATTGTGTCCAAAAACTTCACAAAGAACACTCGCGTAAATTTTTGTCCAAAAATTTTTGTCTAAAAACTTCACACCGGTAGTGACTGGCTCCCTCTATCTTTCAATATATTCGAAAAAAATCCTTGGTTCAAAAGGTATTGATCAGTGGGAATTTCACTGTTAGAAGTAAAATGTTACACGGAACATGATAATAATGGCCCATACAAATTGGTCGCTGGTAAATCAAGTCCTTCAAAAGATTTAAACACCAATTGGACGAATGAGGTCGTTACATACACTCATGGAAATAACTATAAGAACAAGAAATCAATGAATGTATTATATAAGTTTATAATATAAAACCAATAAAAATAATTGGATTCAGTATTTAATGTATTCATAAATCATAAAATAATAAATAATAGGAACATTTGATTTCAGTATCATATTTAAAGCAAAAACAAAAATAGTTCGAAGGAAATATATATAAGAACATAGTAAGTTTAAAGATGAAAAATGTTTTTTTTTTCTTTAATACGTGGTGTTTCCTCCATTTTTTATTATCACCTGCTGCAATCTTCGCTGCATTGAATCGTCTATTTTTGACCATTCCAATTTAGTTACATTCTTTAATTCTAAAACTGTGTCGAACTGTCGCCCATTTGCAAACACCCGTTGTGCAACCAGCCCCCAAACGTTCTCAATTGGATTGAGATCGGGACTGCATGCTGGCCAATCCAATATCGGTATGTTTCGTCCACTCAAAATTTTTTTTGTCGTTTTGGCACTGTGGATGGACGCATTGTCCTGTTGCAAAATCCAGTCTTCAGGCATGTAATCGTCTCCAAATGTGATTAAAACATCGCCTAACAATTCAACGTATTTATTGGACGTCAGTTTTGAGGAAATTATACATATTGGTGACCTTCCCGTATAGCTGAAGGTGGCCCAAATCATCAGCGACCCTCCACCAAAATTTTAAGATTTACGAGTTTGTCTCTCTGATCGCTTATCGGTCCAATATCGCTGGCAGGCATCAGGTCCGTCTAAATTAAACTTTTTTTCGTCACTAAAGACGACTTTTTTCCATTCTTCATCCCAAAATTGGTATTTTTCAGCAAATGCAAGTCTTGCTGTTTTATGCCGCAATAGAAGTTGTGGAAGGGCCACCCGTTTTGTGTATTTTATGTTTAAATCCACATTAAGAATTTGACGAACACGACGACAGGTTACCGGCAAACGAATTTCACGTACTATGGCACTCAATGAAAGGGTCTTGTTGCAAGTCGCTTAATTTCTCTTCTCGTACCGCTCAATGATGATGGGTGTTCGTCCGAATCGTTTGTTCTGTCCATAATTTGACCCCAATCTTATACAGTTGTGCACAACACAAACACTTTTATTCATAAGTTGAGCTATTTCTCGAAAAGTTTTGCCCTGCTCATGATAAACTTGTATTTTTCCTTGTTCAATTTGCGTTAAAGCTTTTCCCTTACGCATATCTACATAAGAAACACGTACATATATTTTATAACATAACAGCGCCTAACATTTAAATTTATTCATCCGAAGATGTAGATATTTTTAGTTTATTTAAAATTAATTAATTTAATATATTTACCTTAATTTAATTTTAATTATAATTTTTTCGATATAATAAATTTTGTTCTTATAATTATTTCCAATCGCTCTTATCGAATTTTATGAACTACTAAAATGTAGCACAAAAAATAAAAAAATCTTTACACGAATTTTAACAAACTTGTCGATACATGTTAAAAAAAAAATACAAAAATATTTTGGTTACGGTAAATTCAGGAAAGAGATAGTAACAAATTTTGTTCTTATAGCAGTTTCCATGAGTTTATATAAGAGACGTAAAAACGTTCATAATTGCTCCACTTACATCTGCCGGACGATGCTTCAAATGAAAGTCATTCACATGCAACTAACTACTCATCCAAAGTTGCTGAAGACCACTACCGACGTGGAAAGAGGTTATTAGTGCTCTAAAATGCTTCAGCTGAAAAAGTCACTATAGGACCAAGCAACCAACCACACGAATTAGACGCCTGTGTACACGTTGTGTTAATCAATATAAAACCAAAACTTAATTCGAGGCTATGGCGATGAAGTTACTGAAGAGAAAGTTCCTATAGATAGTCCACCAACAGACTCATTTTAAAGTGGGATTTTTTGTTGCTGCACGGTTTAGCAATAATTTTTTAGTGTGGTTCGTATTAATACTCTTCAATAGTTGAGCAAATGTGGGGAATTTTACATTGTGCTTCAATCTAGAGAGATTTGTCATTTGAACTAAAAATTGTAAAACAAAATTATTTCTGATAATTCCGTCGTTGTGTTTGTGATTTTTCGTTACATTGCGTATACGACTATGAAAATAAAACAAAGTTTTCTTGATTTTGTGCAAGTTTTCACAAAAAATGTTTACGCAGTTTTTAATTTTACGTTTACAGAGGATGAAATATCTCGTTTAGGTTGTCTCTGCTATACCTATGCTATATTGCTGTACTTGAGTTTAGCGTGGAAAGGCAAGAACCGCTTCAATCACATTTGAGCACGCAGTGTGTGAACATGATGATTATTTTATTTTGAAATTGACTACAGATAATATGACAATTTGCATAAGTGTGCAAATTTCACATTGAACGCTATTTAACAACAATTGAATGTGAGTCTAATTCAATTTTTTTCGCTGCATATTGATATTTCAGATTTACTGAAATTCTGGACAAATTCAAGGTCGTAAAAATCAACCCGAATAGATTATACATGAAATGTAAAGTTATCGCTGTACTTCACGGTTTAACACCTTGATTTGAGTGCAACAAATTTCGTTAGTTTCGGAATATCAAAATCATATTTGATTTTATCGTTCGCAATTTCATTTCAAAACGCTCGTGGATAAAAGACTTAGTTCTTCAGGATGGTTCGAAATACGATTTTTATTTTAGTCTGTCTTTTGATTACGATTCAGGTAATTTTTGTTTTGTGTCCTATAACAAAATTTCAAAATGTTAACATTTTTTTTATTTATTTCATAATAACAGAATTTTGGTGTTATTTGCTCTGAAAATGTTGACCAGACGAATGATAATAAAGGTGATTTACAAATAAAAAAGACAGCGATGCCATTTTTACCAGAACGTCTCTTAGATCTAACTATTTTAAAGTTTAAACCTAATTTTTTTTTACTCGTAAAGCCTTTCTAACTGTACACAATTTTGTGATGGGGAAAAATAAAATCTTGATAGAAAATGGTATAGCAAAAGTAAGAAGTGATTGATTATATTTATTTCGCGGCTGCTACATCTCATAGAGGTTTGGCCGTCCCAATTACGTTACTTTATGAGGTTATTTTTAGATTAATGATTGATAAGTTCATTTAATCCTGGCATACTGGCATGCCGGCGAATGATTTCGATTCCTTTCAAGCAACCCCAGATGGGTGCAGTAAACATGCGAGTGCAAGCGATCAATTAGCTATTGAGGAATCATTTTCTCCTAAAGCCACCAAATAATTAATATTAAAACTTGGTGGATTCCATCTCCAAAACTTTTCACCAAATGTCTTACTGGGTTTGACTCATCCAACACATGACAAATCTCAGCATTTTGGTGTAAATCCATCTTCAGATCACTATGTATGTTGTCATCGCTTATGTACCATGGAGCATTAACTATTCCACGTAGGACTTTGATTTGGAATGTCTGGATTATATTGACATTGCTTACTTTGTACAGCCCTAGACCTAGTTTAAGAATTTGCCGGTATATTAGCAATTTATGTAAAGTTAGCTCAAAATTTCTTCCTAAGAACTAATCCATCTTTTTGTTTTAAATGTTTAACTCTTCTTTTTTCTTTTTGACATGTTTTTTCATTTTAGCTTCTCGTCTGGAGTTGTCCCTAGGTATTTTGCCGTGTTTGCACAGAGAATTTGCGGAGAATTCAGTTCTACTGATATCCAGTTGACTTTTCTGTTGGTGAATTTTACGTGAAGAGATTTTATTTCATTAAATTTTATTCGCCATATCTTCGTCCAGGTGCTGACAATATTAGCAGCTCTTTACAATTTGCTTGTGGATTCTTCTGTGCTAACAGCGACTACTATAAAGGTGGCCATAACACCTACAAACATTGCTATGGTAGTCTCCTCTATAGTTGGCAGTTCCGAGGTAGATCGAAGTAATCATCTGATAAAAGTGGAAACGACAACCCAAATCATGATGCTAATGTGTGGAGACTGCTCGTGGCACTAAGATGCATGATAGAGACATTTTTAGCTCCAGCTCCCACTTAGAAGTTTATCCAAAACTTATCGGATATATTTCAACGCATCACTAACCACGATGTAGATATTCTATGTATAAAAATATAACACTCGATCAATGACCAACTCAGTAGCAGCTGCTACGGCCAGAGTAGCTACATGTTGCTCTAAACGTCACTTCACGTGTGTTAAAATTCAATCGATAGCTGGTTCGTTCTACCTCTTCAATATATTCAAAACAATCCTAGGCTTAAAAGGTCACGGGATACTGATAGAAGTCAAATCTGGCACGACCATCTAACTGATGAAAACGGAAGATAAAGTGGAGGGGTTATCACAGGGTCATCACGTTCGAGTTATCAAACCTTCCACAGAATAATCCGCTAAGGAGTAACAAAACCACGTGAATTGCAATTAAGATGGCTGACTGGAATCTATGTACTAGAGACTTGGCTGGTTCTTGGTGCAGTGTAGAAGCATGTTCACTAAAAAAAATTTAAAGCTAAGCAAAATAGTTCCATACGGTTGTTCACGTAATATGGTGGTAATGACCTATGAAAAATTGATTACAAAGTGGTCACTAGTAAATCAAGTCCCTCAATAGTATTAAAAACCAATATGAAAAGAATGGTGCCATCACAGATAAGTGACTTGAAAAAAGTGCAGAGTTGTTCAATTTACTTTTGCCGGACGATACGTGATTTTTTTTTATTACAACTGATTTACAAATCATCTAGTACTTTATCATTCATAGTTTATATTCTTGTTTGGAGGGGGTTGTAGCTTTTTGGCTAGTCTCCTTTACAATTTTGTCGATCCAGATTGGTTCTTGTAAATCGCAGGTGGTTTCTTCCTTCGCAGCCGTCTCACTGGATTTGAATCACCCAACATACAACAAACAAATATCAAATGAAACGAGGAAAGTTGTCATTAGTGCTCTAAAATGCTTAAACTAAAAACGATTAAACAAAAATGGCCCAGATCGAAGCTCTAATCAAACAAGTTAAACAACTCACCAGGGCGTTCAAAGCTCAGATTGATTTAACAAAAAAATAAGAACAACGAGTTGCAAAATTAGAACAACCGATTTGCCCAAAAGTAGAAATACTGACCGAACCAAAAATAAGGCAAGATTTAGCTGATATATGCAGGCTTCCGGATTGTGCAGCATTCGATTTTAATCCCACACAGTATGTATCAAGGATCCATAATTTGGAAACCATACTAAAGGATTACGACATCATAAAAACAGGCCATTGGTACCGGTCAATATTGCAGAGCATGAGGTAAAAAATTAGAGGAAGGGCGGATGCTGCTTTAATATCATATAATACATTCAGTGACGATTGGACATCCATAAAGAAATGTTTGTTCCTACATTATGCCGATAAAAGGGACCTCCAGACCTTGGAGCGTCAACTTAGTAGGGTCGCACAAGGAATTAACACTAGCATAGATCAGTTTTATGATAACATAAACCGTCAATTTTCGCTTATAGTCAACAAGACTAAGACTGAATACTATTCAGCCGATACTTATAAGTGGATTAACAACCACCGAATCTACCAGAAGCATATGCTTCGTCTTTAGAATTCCAAAGCTTAAATTACCGGGACGTGGTGATCCACCAGAAATGCTATAGTAGCCCTTATAAACCAACTAACGTCATTACAAAGGAAAGTGGACAATATTCCATTACCACAAAGGAACGCTGCTTATAATATCCAGCATCAGAATCATAGGATGCTACCTCCTCGGCCAACAGGACTAAAGCCGCTAATGCCCATGTAAATTGACCAAACATGACAAGTGAACTATGTCAATCGGCCACCAATTCAGTCTGACCACCAACCGAGTCAATTAAACCGACAAACCTATCTGTACCAGCAAAGTCATCAAGAAAGAACATTTGGCCCAGAATATGCCAACAAAAACCAAAGGATCTACCATTTAGAGTCAGAAATAGAAGAGGAACAATGTCACGAGATCAGCTACATTTCGGGTATCGTGATATGCGACCAGGAAAATGAAGATAAGGAGCTAAATTTTATGACGAGCGCCTCTCTAGCGTTCCTTACCTAGAACACAAGACCAAAGATAACAAAGTCCTCAAATTCCAGATCGATACCGGAGCAAATAAAAACTACGTCAAACCAGAATTAACAAAAAAACCAACACCGTACCCAACTTTTCGTACTACCCGCCTCCAACTTTTCGAAGGAATCATTGGAGACGATACTTTACAAGAGCTAGGAGCTCATAATCGACAGAAAGACCAACTTTCTAATTCTAGCACCAACCATAAAAGTACCACTGATGGAAAAATGGTTATCACAGATAAACAACCTAGAAATCCGAGACGATCATCTCTCGGCAACGTCAAAAAGTTACAGAGTATGCTGTCGGAATTTGAGGAACTGTTTGAACCTGTCAACAACCAGGAACTGATATACAGATATGAAATCAGGACCACAACTGAGGAGGCCGTTTATTCCAAAACCTACCAATATCCTGTGAGCATGAGGAGTGAGGTAAAGAATCAAATCAAGCAACTCCTATGGGACGGCATCATAAGACCTTCCAAGAACCCATATAATTCTCCAATACAGGAAGTTGAGAAAGTTGTATGCTTCTGGCATAAGAAAATATCGCATGGTCATTGATTTTGAAAGACTTAATGCGCTAACAGTATCGGTCGCATACCCAATCCCAGATATATGCAACACATTGGCGAATTTGGGAAACTCAACATTTTTCACGATCATCGACTTCACCTCCGGCTTTCACTAAATTAAAATGAAAGTAGAAGATATATAAAAAATGTCATTTTCCACAATGAATGGGAAATATGAATTTCTAAGGCTTCCCTTTGGATTAAAAAATGCTCCAGTATTTTTCAGAGGATGATAGATGATGTGCTGAAAGAATTCATAGGGAAAATATGTTACGTGTACATAGATGACATCATAATATTTGGAGAGAATACAGAGGACGAACACCTGAACAGCAACAACAAGGATTCCAGAAAACCTGAAGGACCTAAAATCATTCCTGGGACTCACATCCTAGTACAGGCGGTTTAAAAGGGACTTCGCCAAGTTGGCCAAACCACGCACCAATCTCACCACAGGTGGGAAATTGTACAAATTAAAGCTAGTGCATCAAAAAAAGTTAAAATCAAACTTTCTGGAAATGAAACCTAAGCGTTTCAACAACTAATGGATTTATTGGCATCAGCGGAAGTACTCATCTTCCCTAATTTTCAGAATCTATTTATACTAATAACTGATGCGTCAGACATGGCAATTGGAGCTGTATTGTCGCACCCATCACCTTCATCTCAAGATCAATAAACAAGTCGGAGGAAAATTACGCCGTAAATGAAAAGGAGATGTTGGTCATAATCTGGTCTTTGGATAGTTTATGGAACTGATCAAAATTATTACGGACCATCAGCCCCTGACCTTCTCATTGAGTACTCGCAACCACAACGAAAAATTGAAACAATGGGAGGCACGTTACAACTATGATATAATCTATAAACCAGGTTGTACCAATAAGGCAACAGATGCTTTATCACGGCTAGAGTTGGAAACCAATATGCTATCAGCAGATGACACGATTCATAGCGCTGACTAGGACAACACCAACTTAGTTCCATGTTGTGACGCATCAATAAACGTATTCAAACACCAATTTATCATCACGGAGGGAAGAAACGTATACGCTTATGAGGAACCCCATCCTAGCTACCACAGGCATTTCATCAGCTTAAGCCGGATATCCAAAGAAGCTCCGATGGAAGTTTTAGAGACTGGAATAGACTTGGACTAAAGTTGTTAATTAATGTAAGTTTGAATAGGGAGAATATATAATGGTACGTCGGGCAGTTTTTATGATTTTGGTGCGAATTATGGACTATGTTTATGTTCGTTTGTAGATTGTGATTCATTGTGTCGTGCTGTTACTTGGATGAAAGTGTGTACTTTGCGATATTTATCGCAACTCGAAAAATACCTCAGATAAGCAACAGTGTCTAATCGGTGTCACAATAACGACTGTCCTTTCAAAACTTTTCCGGAAAGTAATATTCTATTTAGTTATGGGATAACCCATGTTTTGTAGAGCTTAAACAATTTCGGTTGTTCTCATTTTAAATTTTGATAGGACTATATTTATGATTGAAACGGGATTTTCATTTTTAAAATTAATAAATAAAAATGTTTGAAGAATGGTAAACTTTTAGAAAAATTTGGCATAATGCCGAAAGTAGTGAGCAATCATCAGTTTTTTACACAAACAATTAATAGAAAAATCGAAAAATAAACATTTCTAAAACTTCCGTTAAATTCCCATTTAATAAAATTTATTAAAAGTTAAAATTTATGCTAATAAATTTGAATATTCCAACAGCTACAGATGCCTACCTAATGGTGGCTTCTGATCCTTAAATATCCTTTCGTTGTTGGGCGTGTACCCTCAGGTTTTGAGGAAAATTTCGCTAAATATCAGTATTCATGATTTTACAAGTGCTCTTAGTTTCCAAAAAAAAAAATACTTACAGTTACTAATTTTGAAGCACACTGTAAAATGCGATACATTTGTTGCTATGAATTTAATTTTACTTTTTCAGCTTGCTCTTAAATTGGGAAAATCCCACAACTTAATTTGATTTCGTACTTAGTCGTGTATGTGTGTAAATTTGTATTTAACATTCTCTGTGTTCGGCTGATTACATAAAATGAGATTAGTTAGGGTCGAGTTATTACTTTAAGTTTAATAAAACGAAACCTTTTTTGTATATCGCAAAGTGACAGGCATCAATCACTCGGCACTATATTTTTACAAAAAACATAAAATAAATTGAAAAAACTAAAGCAAATTAGTTTATGTCGTGAAATTATCCCAAACGTCCCCGCACACATACATCAAATAGATAGCAAAGGTAGTCTAACCAACAAATTCTATTTTGTAATTTAAGTTTATGGTTTTGATCGCAACGTCTAACACGTTTCGGTAATAATTGTTGCTAACGTATTGTCTTTTTGTGTTTCTACTAGAATTTGATTTTATTATCAATCTAAGGTCATATAAAAGATAACACGTTTCTGTTGGGGTTTAACAAAACAGGAAAAGAAGAATTTTTTTTTTGTTGTGTGTTATAATTTTTCAAAACGATAATAACTTATGGGATATAGTTTGTTGTAAAAGTATGGGTAAGAATTTAATCTAACAAATTTTTTTATTTTGCTAAGCAGCCAAAAATAGATAAAATCGGAAAATATTTTGAAATTAAAATTAGAATTTTGTAAAACTCCCAATAGTGATTAGTTTGAAAAAAAAAAACTGTTTTTCTTACTTGTTCACCTTTGGGATCTTTTCCTTCGTCTTTGAACTAGGATTTCAATACAAAGATTATGAATATCATATTAATATATAGGAAGACTTCTACCTATATGGATGGTTGAAATGTATTGCTCAGTAATGACTGATAATTTACGTATAAATCCCATTTACGCATACATACCATTAGATATTTGTGGTCCATAAACGTCTTTAACAATTCCAGTTTTGCAGTAATCCAAATTTTTCTGCAAATAAAAAAATTAAAATACTATCAGTTTGTAATAATTTGTTCATACGCAATTCTATTACATCCCTCCCCTCCCAGAAAAGAACAAAATTTTATAGATTCAAAAATGGTCCACCATATATTTAAATGAATTAAAAATCAGAGAAGCCAAGTTTTAGCTGATAGGCTCGGAAATTACTTGATACAGCTGCTCATAAATCAATTAAATTTTAACAGAAACTAAAATTTTGATTATTTTAAAATTTTGTGACTAAAACTAAATCAGTACAATGCCACTCACTTTCCCTTATAACAATAATCCTTACGCTCAAGGCCATAGAGTTTCTATTTCGACCCTCGTTCGAAACTTCATCCTCGGAAGGATCCTCGTTCGAAAGTCATACAAGACGAGGTAAAAATTTGAATACGGAATCCAACGGGCTCTTTGATCTATGTAATATCTATCTATCAATTTCAGCTTTCGTAATTCAGTTGTGAGGATTTCTCCCTCACTGTATATAAACTGCATATTAATATTGTCCGTGATTTTGATTCTCGATTAACGTTCGGTTTGATTTTGTTCTCAGATAGGACTTCCCACTACATTTTTTTAACAGAACTGAATAATTTATTCTTTTTTTAATTTATTGAAAATATTTATTGGTGCGCGAACTCTTTTAAAACTCTTCCGGGTACTTTAAAATTCCTTTCGGCCTCCCCTATTCGCTTTCTTTGATGACTTCAACTTGGAACGAACTTAATTTCATTCATTTGAGTTTTTTTGAGTCTGCTTGATTTGATACAATTTCATCTAATAAAATCTGCACTTAGTTTAATCGTCAATTTTGGCTTCTTAAGGTTGTCATTATATTCTTTATTTCCTTATTCATTTATGTGTTAATGTGCAAATTCTTGAGCACCTGGAGTCATCAAGTTAACCACACTCACAGTTAAATGATGCATATCAACATTGCTTGTTAGTTCTTTTAGAATCGAAGCTTAGCGAGTAAGAAACTTAATCTTGCTAGATTGTGTTAATGCTACTTGCTATACAATTGCATATATTCAGGGGCAGTTTATAATTGTAAACATTTTTCTCTTACACGTATAATTTAGCTAATTAATTACAATTCTTTATTTTAATCTGAAAGTAACATTTAATAAATTAAATTGAATGATTTAAAAACTCAAACAATATATTGACATTTATAGTTTCGTAAATTTACCATATAGGTCGTACTATTTGTGTGTTAGTTTTGTTTTAATTCATATTTGAATGTAGAAAATTTTAAGACAATCCCTTGGGCTGAAAAGGCTGCTACAGACCTGAACCTAGATACACTTGTAGACAAAGGTTAGGTTAGGTTTCAGTGGCTGCTATCGCATACTTAAGTCAGTTATGGCTCATTGTGATACCACAGAATCCGACATCATAAACTCCCTTAAACCCATTTAGTACTATTAATATAGCATAAAAGATCTCACACACTACTGCTTTCAAGATCACAGAGGCTGTCCATGTTGTATTTGCCCAAGTGACCATGTCGCTCCTCGTCCCTGCAGCTTCTGCAGAAGTCATTTGCATCCAGACCCAGCCTTCTCGCATGATCTTCGAAACGGCAGTGCTCGGTAATTATTCTTACAATTCTACCTAAATCACGCTTACTCAGGGTGATAAAGATCTTGGATCTACTCAAGTTCAGCTCAGGCCACATTTGTTTTACTACTCTGCCAGTCAGTTGGACTGGCGCTCCACCTGTCATTTTCCAAGGTAACTGCTTCCCTATGGCTTGCTGCTTTCAGCACAGACATATGCCTTCCTACGTATTCCTTCTCTGATTCCAGTTGGAGAGTCGTACCGCACCTTGCTAACTCGTCTGCCTTGCAATTTCCCCCAAACGTCAGAATGAACCGGAACCCAGACCAACTGGATATTGAAATGATTACTCATCTCGTTAAGAGACGTATGGCAATCCAACACCACCCTTGACGCCAGGGAAACTGAATCCAGCGAAAGAAAGGCCGCCCGACTGTCCACATAGCTAATGATATCAGTTAACTATATTACATTATGCTTCAACCAGTTCATGACCTCTTCAATTGCTATAACTTCAGCCTGGTGAAGAATTTAACTGTCCCGGTCTCCATAATGAGACCACTATTCCAATCCTCCCTAGAGGGGAGGAAGCACAGACGAGGTGTTTTGTAGTCAAGATTCACCAATTCATGCCTCACTGAATTAATTAAAATTGTGCGCCCTTTTTGCAGGCACTTCCAAGCCGAAGTCGCTCAGAGTCGGGCGGCCGTGTTAACGGCTATTTGCTTGCCGATAATATCCAACGGGAGAATGTATAGCAAAACCTCTAAGGCACCAGTGGGGGTTGTTTTCAGCGCCCCACTAATGAGCAAACAGGCTGCCCTCTGTACCTTCGCCATCATGTTTCTATATGCTACTTTCTCCTGATCAGTCCACCATACACTCACACCATACAGCAGTATGGGGCTTGCAACTGTCGTGTAAAGCCAGTGCACCAGCTCCGGCTTCAAGCCCCATTTCCTTCGAATGGCATTTTTACAAAAGTAGAGCGCCACAGTGGCCTTCTTTACTCTTTCAATCGTGTTTGGTTTCCAGCTGAGCTTACTGTCCAGAAGAATCCTTATGAATCACGCCTTATCAGTAAGGACCAGCATAGTACCATTCAGGCTTGGTAAACCATTGCCGGAATTTTATAACTCCTAATGAAAAGGATCAGTTCTGTTTTAGATGGGTTAATCCCCAATCTACATCTGCTCGCCCACTCCGCAGTTTTTGATAACGCATTTTGCATCATATCGCTGATTGTACCCAGGCACAAGCAACCACACCTATTCCTTCCCCTCCAGTTCCAATAGTAGTCTATTGATTACTACATTCCAGAGGATGGAAGAGGGGACCCCTCCCTGGGGAGTTCCCCGAGCAACCCGTTTTCTGACGGAAGGTTCCCCCATCCCCGCTATCACCCTTCTGCTACCTAGCAAATGAATAATTAGCTTGATTACTGGGTTTTCGATCTCAAAAGGTAGCAATCCTTCCATAATTGCTTCCACCATCACGTTCTTGAACGCGCCCTCGATATCGAGAAACGCCACCAACGAGAATTCCTGAAAATCCAGTGACTTGTCCATTCCACGAACCAGAGTATGTAATGCCGTATCCACGGACTTACCCTTACGGTACGCATGTTGTGACTGAGCCCAGCTACTGGGTTCAATTCTTGAGCGAATATAGACATCCAGCATCCTTTCCATGGTTTTCAGCAGAAAAGATGACAAAGATATTGTTCTAAAATCCTTAGGGTTGCTGTGCAAGCTTCTTCCCGCCTTCGGGATGAAGATTACCCTAGCCTCCCTCTATTTTACGGGGATGTACATTAGCTTCAGACACTCTTTGAAGATAAATTCCAGCCAGGGAAGCAAGATCTTTAGGGTCTTCTGAATTTCCGCTGGTACAATCCCATCCGGACCAGCTGACTTAAAATGCTTGAACCCTTTAATATCCCATTTTAATCTCCGTATGCTCAGAATATGCTCTGTACACAACAGTTGGACCCCGCAGTCATCCCTAGACCCACAACCATCCAAAGGCTCTACAGTCGGCACGTCCTCACTACCCGGGAAGTAAGTTTCCATCAAGACATAAAGAGTCTCCTCACTAAAAACCGCCCATTCGCCATCCGATTTTGACAAATAGCCTGGAACAGGTGAATTGGTAGAGGGAATTTTCCTTAAGCGCGAGGTTTCCGAGACCTCTTCCATTCTATCACAGAAGCGCCTCCACGAATTCCTCTACGCCTTCCTTAACTCCCTTTTGTATACTCTGAGGCACTCCTTATAGAAGTCCCAGTCCTGATTATCTCTAGATCTTTTCGCCCTATTAAAAGCAGACCCACAGACTTTCCGGCGCTCCGCAAGTACGGGGTTCCACCAAGCAGGTTTTCGCTTCCTAAAGGACAGGCTACTCACATAGCAGTATTGCAAGCCCTTGTCAGAGTGTCCACCATAGAATCCAGATCACCACCCGTGTCGGGGATAGGGTTTGCAAATTTACCGACTTTTGAAAAACCGGTAAACGGTAAGTAATTTATGAAAAACCCGGTTTACCGGTAATTTACCGTAAATAAAAATATATGATTACGTGAAAAATTCAATTTAAATTAAATATCTGAACATAATTTATTTCAAGAATTGTATTCACTTCATTGAAAACCAGAACAAAATTTCATTACTGTTAATAAACATTTACACTTAAATTCAGTAAAATCTTTGAATAATAGGATTATTAATGGTTGATCTCTAAATCTGTATATTTAAGACATCGTCTTTCAATCTGGATCTACATTTTGTTGCAATTAGTCTAGCAATAGAAAACTCCCGTTTGGGGTCGACGCTTGTTAGACGAACGGACAAAATGTATTTAAGAACCATATTTAAATATATCGCCTTTATATGTTGCTCTTCGAAGAACGTCATCTTCCTTTTTACTATATTTAACAAAGCAATACTCGCTTTGAAGATAGTACTTGTTTGATCAATTACTTAGATACTGGCCTTCTTTTGTTTTCCAAGTCATATTTATATTTAAGGGTTAATATACTAATGTTTCATGTGATGATGGTACAATTTCCACTATGTGATTGGTTTCACCCGCTTGAACCATTTCAAATTTCAATTCTTTGTAAGCGATTTTTGAAGCACCTCAACAATGTTCTTATTGGTTTTGGTAAATATTCCATAATTTGATTTTTTAATCCATTTGAATCCTTTGGCTCAAATAGGTAACACACAAATACAGGGTGTCCCAGAATGAATAGATTAGCCTTAAACAGCTTAAAATAGAGCTATTGTGCGCTCAAAATAAAATACAAAAAATATATCCCAAATAATACCTAAGATTTTTTAAAAAAAAAGCTATTTTTTCACATTACTTTACGTTCCCGACCACCACGGCTACAAATACATTAAATCCATCGGTTTTTTGGTGTTATATTATTCTTAATGGACTATACTAATAGATATGCACTAAATAGTATGATAAGTTGTTTCATTTTTTTTGGAAAAAAAAAAAAAAATCTCAACTTCAATTTTCAGCATGAAATGTGGTAAATATTTTTTTTTATAAAAGTTTGAGCGTGTTTGGTGAAAAAAAATGTATGACAACCTAAGTGGCCAACTATTTTAAAAACATGCGTGTTTAATGCTGTTTAATGCAGATTCTAAAATGGTATAATACATCCTTTTATCTAATGTAAATATGAGGTTATTGCTATTAATATGCAGAAGGAGTAAATTCGATTAAATAACAAAATTTTTAAAATTGGATTATTTCTTGTCTTAAACTGTACCTGATGATAAGGGATTTATAAACTTGATATTTGCTACATAAGCGTGATCTGCGCTACCCATCTTTTTGTTCCTAAAATGTATTAAACATGCTGCATTAACTTTATTAAACATTAATTTAATGCGTCACTCGACTTGTTCGTATATGTTTATTCCGTTTTTCTGGCTTGCATCTGGGGGATTTTTGTGTATCAAAATGCCACGTAATCAGTATACGTCACAAGAATACGCAAAGCAGAATTATATTTATGGTGAATGCAGAAGCAACGCAAATGCAGCTGCATTTTTTATAGGGAAAGATACCCAAACGCGCGTCACCCGGATTATCGCGTATTCATCAGAGTCCACGGTTGTTACTCGGAAGGAAGATTACATGGCAGCGGTGTTGATGGTACTAGCACTGGAAGAGTCGCTAATATTGACACTGAAGAAACGGTGCTTGAGGAAATTGAACGAGATCCGTCTACCTTTACAAGAGCAATAGCACGACGCACAGGTATCGCAAAATCGAATGTACACCGTGTATTGAAAACAAATAAAGTTCCACCCCTACCATATTAGACGCGTGTACTCTGGAAGCAAGAGATTATTACGCAAGATTGTGTTTTTGCCGACAGTTGCTTGAGAAAATAGAACAAGATTCACAATTCTTTAATAATATTCTATGGAGCGATGGATCAACACTGAATAGGGATGGATGCTTTAACATGCACAATCTTCACAGCAGACAACTTTTGAATCCTCATTTAATGCGAGAAAACAGATCCCAGTACAAATTCAAAATAAATTGGCCCATTTGAACTGCCCGGGAACTATCTGGCCAAAGCTATTTGGACTTTCTTCAAAATGATCTGCCAAATTTATTGGAAGAGGTGTCCGAGGAGGTGAGAGAATTCTATTAGATCCAGAATTATGGGTGTCCAGCGCACTATGCAGTAAACGTTCAGTCGTATTTGAATTCAACATATCCAGATAGACGGATTAGCCGTCTGGGGCCCATTTTGTGGCCACCACGTTCCCCAGACCTAAATCCGCTGGATTTTTTTTTACTGGGGCTACCTCAAAGACGAAGTCTACTCTAAACTGATCAGGAGATTAAAAGAATTACGTAGCCGTGTCCAGGAAGCTGCTTCAAAAATTACTCAACGGCATTATGCGCGACTTCTCAAAACAGCTTTTATTCGGAGATGTCGAGCGTATATCACAGTTGGTGGCAGACAGTTTGAGCATTTACTGTAAATGTACATAAATTAAATAAATTATTATCAATGTGTAACGTAGTTTTTTATGAAGCTCTTTTATGAAGGTACAGTTTAAGATAAGAAATAATCCATTTTTGAAAATTTGGTTATTTAACCGAATTTACTCCTTCTGCATATTAATAGCAATAACTCGTATTTACATTAGATAAAAGGTTGTATTATACCATTTTGGAATCTGCATTAAACACGCATATTTGTTAAATAACCACTTAGCTTCTCATACATTTTTTTCACCAAACACGCTCAAATTTAAAAAAAAAATATTTACCACATTTCATGCTGAAAATTGAAGTTTAGATTTTTTTTTTTTTTTTCAATAAAAGTGCAACAGCTTACTCATACTATTTACTGCATATCTGTTAGCATAGTCCATTAAGAATATTATAACACCAAAAAACCGATGGATTTAATGTATTTGTAGATCGGATTATGTAGATCGGATGTATTTGTATTTGGTGATCGGAAACGTAAAGAAATGTAAAAAATGGACTCTTTAAAAAAAAATGATTTATCTTAGGTACTACTTGGGATATATGTTTTTTTGTATTTTATTTTGAGCGCCTAATAGCTCTTCTATAAGGTTTTTAAGGCTTATCCATCCATTCTGGGACACCCTATCTACATAAGAATAAACTGTAAATCTTTCTATAATTCTAAAAATAAGAGCTTCCTTTAGTTCCTCGTTGAAAGACGTATTCTGTTTAGTAATTTATCCACCATGAACTTTAACGTAATACCCACATTATAAAGATGTTTTTATTGACAACAAAGCTGTTATTATAGTTGACAATATTTGAAATTCTGGTTCTGAGAAGGATATCTCAGGTTCGATTTCAATCAAACGTTTGCGGATGCATGTTTTTATTTGATGTCAAGTCGTTTTTTGGTATCCTTTTGTCGAATATCGTTTTTAATCTTTTATAAAATAGAGCCACTTGTCGTACTTTAGCGATAATTGGGCGTTTTGGTGATGTTTAGTTAGTGAGTGTTGATTTTTATTTTTTATTTGTAAATCTTCGGTTTCCTCGTAAACTGAATCTTCTTCAACGGAATTGATATCAATGTTACTGTTACTTACGTCAATTGAATTTTGTTCTACTACAAAATTATCTCTTTTATATACCGCTTTAAGTATAGCCAATTGGATACCGTGAGCAACGCACAAGCATCTTCACTTTCTTTATTACAGAAGCGCCGTCTGAAGTTACGTTTTTAGGCGAAATACCAAATTCGGTAAGTTTAGTATTAAAAATGGTAACACATTTTTCAGCTGACAATGACCGTGGAATTCGGATTAAACCGAAATTTCGAAATGAATGTACATTTACATTCATAAAACGATGCTTTCTTACATCGAAAGTGAGGCTAAAAGCTTTATCTTGATTTATTCTTAAAGACATGTCTTTTTTTCAATGTAGTCTGTATGGACTAACCATATTCTAGTACCATTTTTTTACTGTATTCGACGAATTCGGAATGTTTTTTATATGCTTTATGTTTTAGTAACTTTGTAAATCATAAGATGTACAAATTCTATTAAAAGAAATGCAATCACGTGCAGATAAACGTGTGATTACGGCTCGTAAATTATTTTCAAAATTTTCTTTAAATTATTTTGTTATTTGTGTATTACCTGAATGCGTGAAACTACTAGAAACTACTACAATGGCTAGATTCATGGCGTGCTGCTGTGTAATTAAAACTCTAATATACATATTTACCGAAATACCGGTATTTTAAAGGGGATTTACCGGTATGACGGTAGGCAAATTTGACATGATTTACCGGTAAATCGGTAAATCGATTTACCGGTATTGCAAACACTAGTCGGGGAGTCCTGGAACTCTAGATGGAATAATGCAAAGCCGACAAAACTAACGCATATTTTTCTTTTTGTAGTTTTTTGTAATAAAAAAAAAATCCCGCTGGTCAATTTTAATACTACTAGCGTCTAATTAATTAAATTTTTTGAAAATGCTTAATCATGAGTGCATGTTTGAAATTCAACGCATGGACCGGCTTTTGTTAGGTTTATGCTCAGGTACAAATCGCACGAAAATTAGGAATGATCCAGTCTTCGGTTTCACGAATACTTAAGCGATATCGAGAGACCGGAGAATATAAAAGAAAGCACGGACAAGGACGTAAAAGTTGCACAACCGAGCATGACGACCGATTTTTAAAAATTAATTCGCCACGAGATCGATAGTGTCCTGCCACCCAACTGAAAAATGAGTTGCTTAGTGCCCGTCTAGTGAATAATAGTGCCATAACAATTAGGCGAATATTGATAGAAGTGAACCTAACTACAAAACGGCCCGTAAAAGTTCCACGGCTTCTTCCCCGTCACAAATCTAGCCGTTTTGTATTTGCTCATACTCATGCAAATTGGGGAACTGATCAATGGGACACTGTTCTCTTTTCAGATGAGACCAGAGTCCAATTATGGAAACCAGATGGACATAATCTTGTTTACAGAAGAGTGAGAGAACGCTACGCACCGTGTAACATAGTGCAAAATGTAAGCTTTATAGGTGGAGGTTCAATTATTTGAGACGGCCGTACGGATCTGGTGAATCTTGGCGATCACGTTTTGCTTTATGTGGGCTTCATAGGTTATGACAGTTTTGTGTTAATGCATGGTAACGCTTCAGTCCACGTAGCTGCAACTCTCTCTCTCTCTAGCTTTCACATCCCATGAAGGAATTTTGCCGCCCGCACTATGGTCGTCCATCCGTCTCGGTCCATCGCTCTCGTCCTACAGTTTCGACATCCTAATACGAGTAGGTCTTGTTCGACGTCGTCGGTCCAGCGCAGTCGGAGTTTTCCTCGACGACACGGATGTTGGATCTGCTCATATTGATATGAATTTTTGATCAATTGTGAATTCTGTGTAGAAAGCGCTGTTCCGGTTGTTGTTATTCTCATGCCTGCAATGTTTACTTGAGTAAGAGTTCTTGATAATTTGAGACCATCTCCAGCTTCCTCAATGATGAATGTTGCTTGGGAGGCTGGATCAATCAGCATTCGAACTAAATGTTCTTCGTTGTCAGTTGTTATCCTGACCATATGGCGATTCCCAGTAAAACTCCACCTGTTAGAGTATGTACACCTGTTTGCAGCGATGCCATTGTTGGAGTTTCCGGCTTTTTTGTCCTTTCCTTTTGAATCTCGTGAAGTAAAGTATGGTGGGCCCCGTGACACTTTTCACGCTTTTCTCTCTGTTACCGTCAAATCTTGGAACTTTCTGCAAGTGCAGAGCTCGTGATTACCATCACAATGAGTACAGCATGAAGATGGAAGCGTCAGTCAACTCAAAAAAACTTTTCATCGTTTGAATTTCTTTTGGTCCCTTAATGCTAGTTTCGTACAAGCGGTGTGTTTCTGCATCCAGCTTCCTTGAGAGTATGTTATTATTAAAGCACTCCAGTGCCCTGTCTGATGGATACCCAAATTGATGAGAGCATGTATGCACTCTAAGACATTATCACGAATTGTTCGCAGTCCATTGGCTGATTCTACTGTTAAGATAGGTAAATCCAATAATGTGTTGGTATGATTGCTGTTAAACATCCTTTTGTCTTCATATCTGTTGACGAGGGTACTCCATGCGATAGTATAATTTTCTTTTGACAATTTTAAATGGCTGAATAGCTTTGCTGCTTGTCCTCGGACCACAAAAAGTAAGAATACATTGTTTCTTCATTGGCTAGTTCATTGGAATGAACAGTTCTATTGAATAGAATACAGAAGCCCATTCTCTATAGTCCCCGTAAAATAAGGGAATTTCCAATTTTAGTAACTTTATTTTGGGGCTCTTCTTTATATTGTCATTACAAATGTTTGAGCTGCTCACTATCCAGCTCTTCTTGTAATACAATAATAATTGTTTCGTATATTTGGTTTGAATGTTGTCAAAAACGTTGTTCACGAAATACTCTTCATTCAAATCCTCCTTTTCGGCTCTGCAATAATATTTTCGTGATTATTGTAGAATGAGTTTCTGTTAGCTGCTTCAATTCCAGCTCGCAATAGACTTTGCTAGGTTTTAGCGCTGAAACGAAATCCTCTATTTTGTTTAGGTTTTGTTTCAACCTCTCAGCTTTGGCTGCTTGCGATTTGTAGCGTTTGATCTTTTTTGGGGTTGATGGTCTAGTGGCTTCCTTATCTTCCTCAAATATGTAGGAGGCGGCATCGGCTGCTTCATCTTCTCTTGCATTTTGCTTATCTTCTTTAGATTGTTTTTGTGTTAATTCTTCTTTGATTTTAAGAAGCATGGATTTCGTCTTTTCAAATGCTATTTGGACTTGCTTATAACGTTCTTGTTTGCAATATGGATGATCGTCGGGTAATGTGTATATCAATAATGCGTTTGTTGTGCAGAATTTGTCGTACAGATCTCGAAGACAACACACTCAGTTTCTAAAGCGAAAGCTGATTCTAACGGATTTGTCATAAAAACTGTTTTGTATAATTAATAAATTCTTGTTAAAAGTGCAATCTTCATTGCAAATATTGAAAAAGTTCCTACGGAAGCGCGACTTCTGGCCGAAAAGTTATTCCGCCTGTTATTTAAGGATGCCGAATTTTGGTGAAATAATTTTTTTTTCAAAACTCGTCATTTCCGGTAAAATTTAAAAAAATTATCTGAACTAATTTTGTTTGAAAATTAATTTACAATCGTTTTGTTTTACATAGCCGTTTCTCGTAAATGCATGTAATTTTTAAAATATTTCCAAAAAAAAACGGAAAAGCTCATATGGAAGCTGCTATTCCGGCGGACCGATTTACGCCAAAATCACTAATTGAGCTATAGATAAGACAACAGACATTTAGTCACAAACTATAGGTCAAAAATGTTCACGATTACTATACAAAAAAACAGGTTTTTTGTCAAAAAACTTCCGCCTAATTTTTGAATTTTGACCGTATGGTAATATTTGAGAAAACGGCCAACTTTCAAAATCGCAGGTGCAGTTAAATAAAATGTAATATCTTTTAAGAACTTCCTAGGCCGCAAATGGTTTTTTTTCTTCTGAGTTGGCAATGATAAGAGTAAACTATCGTATGTTAGGCCGGCCGTTTTTTAGGATTGGCACAAGTTATTATGTTAGGATTGACACGAGTGAATGCTGACCAGGTAGCCAGCAGCATGTTCAAATTCGAATAAGCGATTTTCATTAAATTTTTATAGAAACCATTAAATTGCACGACATCATATTCAATGTCAAATTTTAACTAGCCATTAATTCAAGTTTATTGCAGCAAAACTTTTTTTTTGATTCTTACGTCTGGGGTGGGTATATAGTTTGGGATATAAACACAGACTTAAAATCAAAAAATCATTGTTGTTTTTATAAACAACTATATACGATAACTTAAATAAAATGTAAAACAATAACTGAACGTAGGTACATTAAAAATAGATTTATAGACATTACAGCTTCTTTAGCACGTGACGTATTTTTATCATGCATCACCGTACAAACACCTTGAGATTTGTAGAATTTTCTATCTGTTTACTTTATATTGTTATTGTTTTTAAAAATAATTTTGCTAAATCTGGTTTTAATTTAGGTACACAAGAATATAAAAATAATCTAGAGTCTATAATAATATTTTTGGGATATTTTAGTGTACCGGCAATAGGCTGTGAACGGCAATTTAAAATTTACAAATGACTCCAGTGCGAGTCGAGATAGCAAATCAACTTTTTATTTTGAATATGTCAAAATTCGTATACGAGTCAATAATTTGAAATTTACTTAAATTAGCATGTAAATACAATTTTGTTTGACGAAAACTACTCGGATAATTGGAAAAAGTTTCATTCTTGACCTGACTTAAGAGATGCCAACATTAATTAAAGATTTCTGAAATTTATTAAAGTTTTTATCAAAAATTGACAAACAATTTACGTACTGGATCTGATGTAATCAACACAAAAGAAAAGAAATTATACTTTTTGAGTCAACTGTTAATTTGATTAATAAAGATGAATCAGAAGTCATTAATTATAGAACTATTATGGATACACAAGGTTTTGTAATTCTGAATTCGATTGGTAGAAAATTTGCAACTAGAGTGCAAAACGGAATTGCAACGGTAATTGATCACTGTATTACGGATTTGGTTAATTTTAATTACCATCTAACGTACAAAGACTCCAACCTAACTGACGATCGAATTATCATAACCGAAATAAGTAAGATACGCATTAGAAAATCGGTAGAGAACGCAACCTACAATATATTGAATTTTCAATCATTTAGTAGCGATATGAGTTGGAATGAGTTACACAAATTGTCGAATCTCGAAAATTTCATTATTGAATTAGGGAAGTTAGTTACGCGGCATAGTCACATTATAACTTAAAAAGCGAAGGTAATGAATTCGTGGAAATATAAAAAAAAATATAAAAAATATTTAAAAAAGAAGCAAACTGTGGATATTGGCAAAGAGGTTTCCAACAAATGACTATTTGCGAGTTCGATATGAAGAAGTAGTACGATTAGTTAAGAATCAAATAAAACTGGCTAAACTGGCTCTTCTTTGGCAGCAATTTAGGAAAATTATTTTCAGGATTGCAAGGATTGCAGCAATAAAAAAATATTTATTCAGAATGAACTTGGTGCTTTAGTTAGTGATAGAGTAGCTGCAAACTTGTTTAATAAACACTTTACTACAGTAGCCCAAAAATTAATGAGTGGAATGGGTGTTCCTCGCCCTGAAAACTTTGCTAATATAAATTATGATATTCGCAGTCCTTTTAGTCTTGAACCTATTGGAGTAGCCGAGCTAATAACAACTATTAATACTTTAAAAGCAGGAGCGGTTAACGGTTGGGATGGAATTTCGACAAAAGTTCTTAAATATTTCGTTGGAAAATTTGGCGAATCTGTTACCAAATTCTTAAATAATTATTTAGAATCAGGTAAATTTCCCGCTTGTCTCAAAACAGCCAAAATTGTCCCCGTATTTAAAGACGAAAATGAACTCAATTTTGAAAATTACAGGCCAATATCAATCCTACCAGTTTTCTCCAAGGTATTTGAGAAATTAATTCTAAGAAGACTTGAAAATTTTCTGGTTAGCAATCAAATATTAAATCAGTATCAGTTTGGATTTCAGGAAAAATCAAGTACTTTATCAGCATGCTCTAATCTAACCCATTTAATTACAAAAAACTTAGATGTTAGAAAGAAATGTGCTTGTCTGTTTCTAGATTTCAAAAAAGCCTTTGACTGTGTTAATCATGAAATACTGCTACTGAAATTAGAAAAACAGCAATTTAACACGATGCAATTGAAACTATTTGAAAACTATTTACATGGTAGGAAACAGAAGGTGGTTGTTAATGATACTGTAAGTGATGAACTAACAATGTTGTGCGGCGTTCCACAAGGATCTATTTTGGGACCTTGCCTATTTAAAATTTATATTAACGACATTTTTAATTTGCCACTTAAAGGTACCTTGTAACTTTTCGCAGACGATAGTGTTATATTTTATGCAGCGGACTCAAAACATAGACTATTTTCGATCTAGTCTTAATAGATACTTGGTTAAATTTAAATCGTCTGATGTTCAATGACGAAAAAACAAAAATTTAATATTTGGTAATCAAGACTTAGATAACAATCTTCAAGTTCTGTATAAAAACACAAAAATTGATAAAGTGACTAAATATTGTTATCTTGGATTGTCAATCGATAACATGTTAAATTGGCAGAATCATGTAGATTGGATCAAAAAATCGATAAGTCCTTACGTGTTTGTGATTAAACGAACAAGGAACTTTTTAACTCGAGAACATTTGCAACTGATATATAATGCGTATATTAGCTCCAGATTATTATACTTAAACGCTCTTTGGAGTGGAGTAGCAACATTTAAACTGAATGAATTAGAAATTATACGCAAGAGGACTTTAAAGTTAATTAGGGTGTACCAATACGTTACCCAACAATTGAATTGTTCAAAGAATTTGGTTCTTTATCATTTATGAACAATTTCGAATTGATATTGTATGTGTATACGATTTTAAACAATTTAATTGTACATAATCTAATCATTGTAAAAGCAGGGGACACGTATGGCTATAACTTACGAAATGCGTCGTTATTGTTAAGAGAATTTCTCGCTCGAGATACCTGTTTTTTTTTTTTTTTTTCCTGTATCTCCACTTTAGGAGCATAGGGCGTCTACTAGACTTTTCCATCTGACTCTATTTGGGGCTACTGATTTTATTTCAGCCCATGATTTTCCAATGTTTTTGGCTTCCGCAATTACCGTTCGCTTCCACGTTACAGGTGGTCTTCCTACTTTCCTCTTTCCTTGTGGGTTCCACTCTAGTGCCGTTCGAGTTATATCGTCTTGTGATTTCCTTAATGTGTGTCCGATCCATCTCCATTTACGCCTTCGTATATCAGTCTCAATGCTCTCTTGATATGTTTGCCTATGCAGCTCTGTATTGGATATTTTGTTAGGCCAGAAGCACCTTAGTATTCGTCTGAGGCACTTGTTGACGAATACTTGTATCTTGTTTGTGATCTGCCGAGTTTGTCTCCACGTTTCGCAGCCGTATAGAAGCACTGATTTCACGCACGAGTTGAACATCCGTATTTTGGTGTTTCGAGAGAATACAGAAGTGTTCCAGACTTTGTGTAGCATGATGAAGGTTGCCCTGGCTTTATTTATTGATAGAGTACAACCGAGGTATACGAATTCTTTTACATCTTCGATTTGTAGTTGGTTGATGCTTATCGGTGTGGTTATTGCACTGTTGAGCCTCATTGTCTTGGTCTTATTGATGTTGATTTTTAGACCAACTTCGTTCGCTAAGTGCGATAGTTTCCGTATTTTCTGCTGCATATCGGAATATTTGTGAGTTAACAGGCATATATCGTCCGCGTAATCCAGGTCGTTGAGTTTGTTCGGGGGCCCCCATTGAATGCCATTGGGTGATTCCCCGTCCATTTTTTTCATGACACTATCTAATACTACTAGGAACAGTAGTGGTGAGAGTACACATCCTTGCCGTACTCCATGATTGTTGTAGTACGTTTCACTTTGCTTGCCTTTGTGTTGTACTCGGTTGCCTGCATCCCGATACATTTCTTGTATGAGTTGGATTATTTTGATCGGGATGCCCATTTCGCAGAGTGTTTTCCATATTGCATTCCTGTGTATAGTGTCGAAGGCGCGTTCGAAATCCACGAAGAGCAGGTATAGTGATGAGTTCCATTCATTTGATTGCTCTATGATGATGCGAACTGTATTTATATGGTCAGTGCAACTTCTCCCTGGTCTGAATCCGGCTTGTTCTTTTCTAAGTTTCATGTTTATTGTAGGCGATATTCTATCGAGGATGATCATTGATATTAATTATTGTGTTAAGCAGCGATATACCTCGCCAATTTTTGCATTCCCTTAGGTCACCTTTCTTAGGAATCATTATGGTCAGGCCTTCTTTCCATTTCCGCGGTATTTTACCCGTGTTCCATATTTCGGTTAGGAGAGGCGTTATGGTTTTCACCGTTGTGGATGTAGCGTGTCTGAATATTTCGGCTGGTATGTTATCCGTTCCGGGTGCCTTGTTGTTCTTCAATTTCTCAATTACACTACCAACTTCCCGCTCCGTTGGTGGATGGGTGTTAATGGTTTCGTTGTCAGCGTTATTGAGTAATGTGGAGTTTTCCGAGCTAGTTGATGTTCCATCGCCGAAGTATTCTGCCCATCTCTTTAACTGCGCTTCATCTGTTGTTAGTATTTGACCATTTTGATCCCTTATGGGTGGTATGTTGGTATATTTTCCTGTGACCTTCCGTACGCATTGATGTAGTCCGCGCATGTTTCTGATTGCTGCTGCTTCTTCTGCATCCTTGAGGATATTTTCCGTAAATCTTCTACGATCCGCCCTTGCCAACTTCTTAACTTCTTTTGCCATGCTTTCGTATTTGCTTCTTATTTCTGGCGTGTTCTGCTGGTTCAATTGCAATTTGAGATTTCGCCGTTCGTCAATTTTCAGCCATGTATGTTATTGGTGTCTGTTATCCATGGTTTGCGGTGGCGATCCTGGTATCCGAGCGAGTTGGCAGCTGTTTCGGCATATGTTTCCTCGATTCGTTCCCATTTTTCTTCCATGTTGGTGGCATCATCAATGGTTGACAATTTGCCTTCGAGCATGTCATTGAAGGTCTGCTTTGTTTCGCTATCTTTTAATCTTTCGATGTTGAATTTCCTTCTGTTAGACTTGTTGTTGTGTTTTATAGCGACTGGTTTGATTTTGAATTGTGAGATTACCAATTGATGGTCACTATGGATGTCCGCACCCCTCATTGATCTTACGTCTTGCAACGATGAGAGGAATTTCTTGTTAATCATCACATGGTCTATTTGGTTCCTTGTTCTACCATCTGGCGAGGTCCATGTGTATTTGTGGATATCTTTGTGCGGAAATTTGCTACCGCCTATGAATAGCTGGTTTGCGATACAGAAGTCGATGAGTCTTTCTCCATTATTATTTCTCACAGTGCTCAGCGCGTTTGCTCCCATGATGGTTGCCAAGTCAGAATTATCCGTACCAATTTTTGCGTTGAAATCTCCCTGAATTATTTTCACATCATTACAGTGTGTTTTTGCCATGGTAGATTGGAGTTGTTCGTAGAATTCATCTTTCGTAATCTCATCTGCCTCTTCTGTTGGTGCATAGCATTGTATGATTGTAATGTTTCTTATTTTCGATTGAAACCCCTTGCCATGATTATTCTGCTATTCACTGGTATCCATTCCATTAGTGCCTTTTTCGCTTTTGGTGTTGTTATTATGCCTACACCTTCCAGTGTATCATCTCGACCAAGAACGATAGCCAAGGGTTGTACGATAGCCAAGGGTTGATTGTGTTGTTTGCCGGTTTGAGTTATTATTTGTTCTAGTTTCCGTTTCTGTAATCATTTGTTTTTCAGATTAATGGGTGATTGGTCCATTGCATCCTAGCCAGATCCCGGGGCTGCTGGGTAAGGCATACTGGCATGCCGGGGTGGAGGTTTCGTTCCATTCCAATTTTTTCCATTTTCTTCTACTATGTTCCCAAGCGGTCACCCAAGTTTGTGCTAACCCAAGCAACGGTTGCTTGACGTTGGTGTGAAGTTGTTGTCGTCTTATCTATCTCTGCCACTCGCCCCCCGAGATACCTGTACAAGAAGCAATTTATTATATAGAGGAATTCCGTTATATAACAAGCTGCCTACCGGAATTCAAAATATTAGAACCTTAAAAAATTTCGAAGTACAAACAAAAATGTTTATGAATTTAAATAAAAATATGTTTAATGAAACTATATAGCGAATAATTTGAATTCAATATTTTAGTATACTTAAATTAATGCACTATTATAGTATAATTTATTTAATTTATTTTTCTATTTAAATTTTTATTTGTGATATTTAGTTGGGGCTAAACAGTTTGGTTTAAATGTAAAATTAAAAAGTAGTTGCATACAACTCTTTGGGTTACAGCAACTTAAAAAAAACAAGAATTTTTTTGTATAAAAGTATAATGTTAATATTGTAATTACAAATTAATAAAGAAAAAAAAACTGTGGTATTAGAAAATTCTTCGAGTTTAAAAGCAAAATCTTACAAAAAGCAAAACCGTCTGAAATGATTTTTTTCTAATTGTGAAATTTTGGGTTATTCTGGATAATAGCTAGATAGTGTTTTTAATCAAGGTGAGGTTACTAAGACTTTGGAAGTTTTTTTTCGAATGAAACATTTTTTCTAATTGTGATTAACACCGCGTATGCTCCTCATCCTGCATCTCAAAAACCCCAAATTGAACAGTAATACAACTGTTAACCAGTTAACTATTTCGACCTTGTTGGAAAATGTGTATTCTACGTGCGTCGTATAAATTAAGCGATGACAAACATATTCGTCAAACCCAGAGTTTGTTTGATATGAAATTAGGTTACAATGAAATATTTTTAATAATTTTATTTCGTTGTTTATTTCATGTACATTTATTTATATTAACATAAATTGGAAACAAAAACATCAAACATAAATGTCTTACTTTAATTGTTTGTGACAGAATGGAATTCAGTAAAACATGGTAATGCACAACCCAACTTCACAAGTTGAACACCAATATTCTTTTCTAATGTTATTTTTAAAACAATGTACACATCTTCGTTTAGATGTGGCTTTAGAAGTGGAGGGTATATTATAGTCAGGGAAATGTTTCCCGATTAGACGGGTACAATAAGATTTTGCTCGTCGACTTTTTTTTTTTTTTTGAAGTTAAAAGAAAGTATTAATTATCCAATGGATTTAATGTCCTTTTAAGATTAATTAATACCCCCTTTTCTTCCATGCACACACCCACCCATTCACTTACTCACACAACTACAGCGTACCACCTGCACATTGCAAGCTCCATGTCAACCTGTACATTGACATGGACGGTGGGTCGGCGCTGAGTTCTGCACTCCAACAGAGGGTCTTAGTTGTGTTTATTAACTTCACCGATCGTAATCGATGAAGAAAATTCGCTTTTGCATCCTGCCTCTACTGAAATTCGAACCCGGTACCTCCCGCTCCAAGTGCCGAAGCTTTAACCACTGCACCACTTGTCCGGTAAAAAAAAACGTTACGTTTTATTTTTATTTTTTGTTATGATATACAAAAAAACAAAATAAAAGAGAATGACGAAAATCGTGTTGTTTGAAACGGTGTAGTTTGAGGAAATAGGTATCCGAGTTCTTCGAATACCGTCGTCTTGGAGGGTTACCTTTATTTTGTAAGTCTCTTCTTTGCTAATGAGTATGCAATCATTATGCCTTCACTCATGTACACTCCACCTATGTTGTTATTGTAATCAATAATTACTTCAGGTTTCTTTGCTAGTTTTCTCCTTTTCTCAATGTCTGTCAAATTCTCGTCATGAACGGTACTTATAGGCTGCGTGCCATACATACTCAAGGTAAATCCTATAATTCGGTAAATTATAATTTTAGTACAAATTTACCTTTGATGTCGTGCCAAACTTTGGGTAAATGTGCTGGTTTGGAGGGGTGAATATGCGGGTTTGGAGGGTTAAAATCACCGGTTTATAGGTAATGGAAGAAACGTCAAACACAAATTGTTTGCTTTTGTTTGCAACTTTACTATTGAAGTTCGAAAATTCTTGTTTGTAAAATGGAAGAAAATAATTTGGAAATAATTAATAATAATAAACCAACGTTAATTATTGCAATGTGTGGAGAAATTGTCAAGTTATTAGATCAATATTTAAAATTTTACGACTCTCTTTTATTTGAAATTAGTGGTTTGAGAGAGGTAATTTCATTGTGTAGTACATTGAGAATATTTATAATTTTGTTTTTAATTTTTAGCCGAAAATATCTAGGTGTATCGATTATAAACCACTATTGCTTAATTGTGGCAAACCCTCGCTTTTCCACAATTTACACAATTCTTCAAGTGTCAAACTAAGTAAAAAAAAAAACTAAAAACATTTCAAAAATGTCCTAGAATAATTGTCAAATTTAAATTTATTGCTATAATTAAATATTAAATGTCGCGATAGTATACATAAAAATGTATAGTATTGCCATAAAGAATTTTTTTGGATTTTCGGGGATAGAAAATTGGGCTATCTTCACAAAGGTTCACAGTCCCCACTCATCGTAACGAAGTCTTTGGTCGTTTAGCTATCGAGAGATGTAACTAAATTTTGGATGTAGATGATAGGTAAATAGCTGCTGCTGTCAAACTGTATCTACATATTTCGTTATCATCAGTTTTTTGGATTGCCTCCCTATGAAAGCAAAAATAAAGACGTATTCACGTCAAAAAGAGAACTCCTCAAGTTTCTTCTACAGGTTTGGTTTTGACCTGATAAGAAAAACTTTATGAGGCTCTCATTTTTGTAAGGGTTGTGTGTATTTTTACATAATGACCCCGGGGGTTAAAAATGGGGGGAGGGGTTAATTTTCTACTTTTTGTGGTAGATATATCATGAGTAGATCACCTCTTTGTTTTTTGCTGCCTGTTAGTGCTGCCTCTTGTGGCAAGTAACGTAATTACTTTTTCAACTGGCTAATTTTCGCTATCTTATACATAAGGTATGATTTTTACAGTAAATTAAAAATGTTGCATTCTGGGGGTAATTATTGGGTTATATATATTTTACTGCAATTATTGGGTTATATATATTTTCGGGATAAAATCGGGTCAAAAATATAATATATATATATATATACAGGAAATTTAGAAATGAAGGTTTTTCGGTAGAATTGAATTAAAATACAAAATCAGTTGCTCTAGCTTTTTCAAGTGATTGAAAATGTCGCAAACGACTAAGACTCCTCTCAACATCGTAGCTTCTTGTTGGCATATATAATAGCATTAACTTATGTTCATTACTTAATTCTGGATATCTGCGTTGCGTTTCAATCCAAAATTGGAACACATCTAAATTTAAATTTTGCGGAGACGCCTCGATAAAATATTCTAATAATTCCGTTTTTATTTTATGTTTGATGAATATTTTAAAATTAGTAGATTTTCTTTAATTATCGATTTTTTAAAACGATCAATAATCGAAGCTGACTTCCAAAATTTCATAGTAGCAGTATCAATATTTCGCAATATGGTAGCATTCCATATTTCACTTAGCACTTAGAACATTTTTCCATGCAGTTTCGAACCAATGCACGAGAAGTATCTGATAATGTTTCCATTATGGTATTGCATTTGTCGGTTGCCAATTACGGTCCATGTGCAGCTTTAAGGAAACATTAATAGAGTCCATTTTATACAATACTCTAATTGGTGGTTTCTAGTTCCTTTTGAATTTGAATAATTGGCTTTGTTCGGTCAGTTTTTCCAAAATTGTTTATTATTTGTCCAACGTCAACTACTTTTTTATTTCGTACAATCTCAGATTCTTCCAAAACAACTATTTATCCCGTGCCACATTTTAATAGTTACTGCTAAGCTCTCAAGGAAACTAGACCAGCGAACGGGAACCACGGCTGGTGGTTTAATACCACTAAGATGTGTTGCACTGAGATTCCCAAAATTAACTAAAAATGCGTTTTCACTAAATCATTTTTATTACAGTGAAACTGAAAGAGAAAGTAATAATATTTTATCTAAACGTATAGTAAAGTCCTGCTCTTACGAAAAACTTTAATGAAAGGGATACAAACTTCTAATGCTCTATTGTATTGTTTATACCTTAATTCCATAGAAAAAATTGGCTGTCGCATTTTTTTATTGATACAACGAAAACAAATAAAATCTTAAAAATCTATTAAGAGTGACAAAGACAAGAAATATTTTTTATTTCATTTTTATAATTAAATTTTATGGTTTAACTTGGACAATTACATTTTGACATAACTTAAAAATTTCATAAAAGTTCTAAATTGTCAAATTCACTAAAGTTAACTAATTTAATTGATGGTAATGAAGTTTTTACTAAATCCTACTTAGTGACGTCATTTTCATTTAGTAATGTTTTAGTAAAAACTTCATACGTGTAAATAGGCGATGGAAGTATTTACTAAATCTTACTACTTTTTTTGTAGATTGACTGTGTCGAAAATTGAATGAATATTGATCAATTAATAAAAACGAAAATATTTTATTTTGTGTAAAGAAATATGTTGAACTGCAAATTAAATTAAAAATTTAAAAATTGATTATATCACAATAATAACAAAAAACAATGGAAATTTTTTATGGTACAAATTACAATAACACTTTGTTTATGCGACACCGAGTAATAATTCAAGATATTTATATCCGATCAATTAAATCGCTACTACACCACAATACAATTTAGCCGTTCACCAATGAATAAATTTTGATGAATATGATGATCAAATTAATTGGCCTGGCAAGATTTAAAAAATTGTCACACACATGCTTGTTATAAACAAACGGTTTTGATTGATGCACTGAGAAGTTTGAGCATTTTGTCATACTTCTGGCCTGAGATAGAGGGGTGGTTTTGATTGATGTTCAAATTGTTTAGAGTTGAACTATTTAATCGCTTACTAAAAACTACTATAAACTATTTGCCCGCTCACAAGCGAACGTGTTTTGATGAGAGGGATGGTCAACTGAACTAGTAGACAAGTTTGAGCATTTTGTCATACTTCTGGCCTGAAATGGAGGGGTAATTTTGATTGATGATCAAATTTTCTAGACTTGAACTATTTAATCTTTGTTTTAAATATTTCATTTAATATAGAAAAAGTTGTTAACGGCTATAACATATTTGTAATTTGTATTATATTTATTATTATATTTTTGGATTTATAAAATATTTTGGTTTATTATTTTTTTTATTTTTTTACGAAATATGAAAACAAATGCAGACGATTTTATTCAATGATTTTTAATTTAATGAATAATTATTCATTCCTGAAAAGAGATATTCTTTCAATTCGGGCTTACATTTGATTATGTTTTTATGGACTTTATGTTTATCGGCAATTCGTTATATTTTATAAACCCGTTAAGGAAAATTTTATTCTTAGTAATATGTAATGAAATAATGAATATGTAAAGACGGCTTCAAGAGACTTTCACTTATATTTGTTGCTTTTATCAACCTTCAAAATCTCTTGATCTCTGAATGAAGTATGCAGATGATATGACTCTTGATTACAGCCGACATCATATCGAAAATGTAGTAAAAAATTTTGCTCTCCACGATATCAAAATAATTCTTATACAGCCCGGGCTTTCTTGCGCTATGATCGGCTTACCAACTCCATCGTGAAGTCCCGTAGAAGTGCAACTCTTCGATACAGTTCGAGAAGCCGAAGAAGCTGAATTACGAATTCAACTGCTAAACGAAAAGCAGTTGGATGCATATCTTAAAACAACTGCTACAGTGGATGAAAATGTCTTACGCCGAAGTTGAGATTTGAATATTTGGTTTGGGCTCGTAAATGGTCATGTGATCCTGTGTGCATTTGAGCGCGTGCCTGCCGTTTAAGATTTAAACTTAACCGCGTATATGAATTTACTTTTTTTTTGATAAAAGTGCATCAAATTTACATCTTAAAAAATCTTCTTAATCATTTCTTAACCAAAAATTCAATAAAATGTATTCACGTGACTGATTATTCAGTCACAGGTCAGCTAGTTATATATTGTTTATCAAAATTAAATCTAGAATCGGCGCCGATACCCAGAGGGGTACTTTGATTCCCATGATTTGTTTGTTCGTTTAATTTATTTAAATCATTTGGTAAGTTTTCAAATTGAAGTTTATTTTTAAATATAATGTATTTTGTATTTTTTTTCAAATTTATATTGAGCGAGTTTACTGAAAGCCAATTATCAATTATTGTTTCGTACAACATGTCTTGTATGATTTGTGGGATTGTTCGCATGATATACAATCATCAGCATAACCACGAATTAAACCTTTGAAGCTTATTAAAAATAAGTCATTAAGATAAAAATTGAGAAATGACAAGTGTAGCACTATGTCAGTTCTCGATAGGTATTTGTATACTAAACACAAAATACGACCACTTAAATAATCTTTAAAACAACTTCAAGTAGATTCACTAGGATTTAACGTCTTAAACTTCGAAATTAGTATACTATGATTTACACAGTCAACGGTCTTTTGCATATCCTTCGCCATTTTTTTTTGTTCTCAATTACGCCATATACTCGTATTAAATTATTTAAATTAGCAACAGCAGTTTGTGTTTTACTCGTTTTGATAAAACCAAATTGATTTTGGTTTCTTATTTTGAGATAATAATAACGTCTAGTTTTTAACATTGAACTGCCAGAATCTCAGGTCGCTTCATCTCGACCTAACTGATACAGTCAAGGAGGGATGCTCAATTCTCTTGCTCTCCGAGATCTTACTACGCAATGACGAGCATGTTCAATTTTAATAATTTTGAACGCTGCGTTCAGTTCGGTCGGAGTAGCAATATATAAAAATTCCAGTAGAATTCATACAGTCTCATCTCGCATAAGGAAATCATCGTTGGACAACCAACTGGTATGAGCGTAACAATACTACCCATTGGCGATATACGATGCTATCAGTAGTTGAATACAACACGCCAAATAAAGCTGTAGGAGACATAATCAAGAACATATAATTCGTCCTTGCTCCATATTCTGAAAGAATTTCAAAAATTGTCCAAGAAGACTAACATCTTTTGCCGATGATTATGAGCAGGGATTTCATTTTGCTGCTCCCTAAGCTGAATCACTTATAGACTTCCTGCGATACGAATTCGATTTGCACAAGAACTCAGATCGAAATATATCTACTACGAGATAGGGGATCACGTTTTTGATGCTTGCAGCTACCAATTGCGTCGATCATACCGAAAGAGTAATAGACCAATTTAACGATAATAAACAAATGAAAAACTCTGGTTAGTAAAATTGCATTCCTTCTTTCTTCAAGGTAAACTGTACACACGCACTATACATACGCCATGTTTACACATCTCCTTGAGAGTACTTATGGACTCACTTTTTTTATCAAATTTTAGTTAGTTAAAATCAAATATAGGTAGATAACACAGTCTCTATGTACAATATCACAAAAAATATTTATCATAAAAGTTTCCTCGGCGGTTTTCTTGTAATATCTTTTTCTATAAAGTTCTGTTATTATACAGAACTATTCAGAACAACGATATTACAAGAAATCTTTGAAACGTTTTAGAGATTTTTCGTGTTATGCAGAGCACAATTTCATCTAACATATTTTATTAAAAAAAAAAAAAATAATAATTTTTGATGTGACCAAATTTGACTTAGGTTATTTCGATCTCGAACAACTGTTTTTTAAAAAAATTTAGCTAAAATGTCTGACTAACTAAATCAATGGTTAGATCATGCTAGTTTTTCATAGATATCTCTAATATTCAGAAATAAAATTATGTTTGATATTCATTCTAAACTGCAAAATTAGTTCAGATTTATAAATCTCCAATTAGAAATATTTTGGTGATCTATAAATTTTAATTTATTTTGAAAATTTTAATTAAACATCTGGCGCGGTTTCTTTTGTGTCATCTACGAGCTAACCATCAATTTAGTTAATCGAAAATTTACACAAATAAAATCGGCGTGATGCTCACAGCATGTACGTTATACCCTTGACAGACTAGCGATTAGTTAAATGCGTTTAATCATTTTTTCGAGTTTATCTCGTAATGTGTCAACTTCGAGATTAGCTAAACTAAACTAATTAGTAACTAAACCGGTTTAGCGCACTAATCTCTCAATATTTTGAAGTTTATCGCATAAAAATGGGTTTAGCGAGAGCGCCATCTAACAATGAAGGTTAAAATTTATAAATAGGACAATGTCATTTAGTACTGGGATACAATGATAGATGCCGCTTACTTTCTGAGTTATTCCTTTCGAGTTCAACATTTTTTTTTTGGTTCAATTAAAGTTGGACATACTCAAATGTGTATGTAAATAATGACAGGTTGTAATGTCTTCCGTATTTTAACCGATCTTAGTTAAATGGGTATTCTTAAAAAAGAGCATAATAATTTGATAACACATAAATTATATAACATATTATAATTATTTGTTTTTGATAATTATTTGTTTTTGATAAACGCGTTTAGCTAAAACCTAGTCTGTCAAGGGTATTAATCTCAGACTAAATACAAGTTTTGTATTTTCAAAGATGTGTACAACAGGCGGCATTGCACAGGAAATCTTTTTCACAGCTGCGAATTTACCCTCGTGTGACGTTTTGATTATAGATAAAACGTAATCACATTTTATTTGTTTTTGTTTAAATACATCTTGATGAACTCGATTCCGACTAGAACCGAAATTCATTCGTTTGTGAGCGCGCAAATATTTTATAGTAGTTTAGTAAGAGATTAAATAGTTCCACTCTAAACAATTTGAGCATCAGTCAAAACCACCCCTCTATCTCAGGCCAGAAGTATGACAAAATGCTCAAACTTGTCTACTAGTTCAGTTGACCATCCCTCTTATCAATTCACATTCGTTTGTGAATGGGCAATTATTTGTTATTAGTTAAAATAAAGTGTAATCTCTCTCTCTCTGGCACTATATCCCATCAAGGGATTTGGCCGCCTCATATGAGGTTTCATAATCATTTTTTCATTTCGGATAATGAGTGATTAATTCATTGATCCTAAACCAGCCGTGAAATTTTTTCCTTGTCACCACCGGGAATCGAACCCGGGACCTCCGGTCGCTGGAGCAAGCATGCTAACCACTTTGCCACCGGGGCGGCAAGTGTAATCTGTCGAATTAAAAATACTTAATGTTACGTACTTTTATGATACTCGAAGTTTAATGTTAATATTTTATTTTTTTTATTTATCATTATTTTATTGCTGCTTTTATTAATTAAGTTATAATTGTTGCATTTTAAATTCAGTGAATGTGTAAAATAACTTTATAGTATTTTGTTGATATTTTTGATCAATTGATCAAAAATATCTTTCAATTTAGAAAAATTTAGTAAGATTTAGTGAATTCTTCCAAAGCGTTTTAATTGGACTATACAAATGGCGAACGACTTATTTTGGATGAGTGTGAGAAAAATTTCTTATCTTTACATACAAAAATACGTCAGTTCACATTTTTTTATGGCACAATTTGGCAGCACACTAACACCATGACAATTATTCTCTCAGTAAAATTTTACTGACAATATTTTTTGTTTCGCTCACAATTCGTAAAATCTATATATTTTTCTCGCTTTTATTTTTGCTGACAGCATATTTTTCCCATGGAATATGCGCTTTATCCATTCATATGAGAAAAAATAGAATCCTATAGAATTTTGTTTTTATAATGAGAATTGGAAAATTCCGATAAGAATAATTTTTATTGTTTTTTGGATGTATCAAGTTTAACCCGAATTTTAAAAGCTGCGTTCACTGGGTTAAACCCGAAAAAGTCATACCCTAGATACAGCATATGTTAAGACGTAAACACACTTCGAGATCGCAATCAATTTTTTTTAAAAGAAGTATTCATTTATATTTTGTGACCTTTGGGGGATGTCATGGCCTTAGAAAAAGGTTATAATCCGATTCATTTAAAGAGTAAAACGAGGGCATGGGGCACATTTTTAATTACATTCTTACAATGCTCGTCTCCATTTGTTTATAGAAAATTTAATTCGTATTCATTTAATTAAACACCTTAACAAGGTGTACATAATCGTATTGCGTAAAGATACAACGGTTCTGTTTGTAGCAAAAATTTAATTAAACATTTCTCAACATTAAAAAACATTTTTTTAACGTTTCGTTTATTTTATGTTAAAATCAATATTAAAATCGGATGAATAGATAGATAAGACGATATGATAGGAATATAAAGGAATGTGTTCTGAAAAGAATTGGAATTTTTTATAAGGAATCATTTTCATCTTATATAGGTATTAGCGCTATATAAAAGTATTTTTTTGTTGTAGGTTAAATAAAATTAAATTATCTGTTTACCAAAGTAGAAAAAATGGATGTTAAATTATTTTTTGTAGTTTTCTTTCTTTTTTTTTAAAGAAAATGTGGAAAATTTATATCTGTATTTTCTTCAATATTTGTGTTAAAATATTTTCACGCCCAACTAAATCTCAAACCACCAATTTAAAATTATATTAAAATGATTTATTAGGTGAGAGATATATTTATGTATGTATGTGCAGACTAAGTTTTTGTAATCGAGATTGTAACTCTTGCTTAAAATTTTATTAGTTTTTTTTTTGCACAAATTCAACAATTCCAGCCAAAATTAATTTTATAACTTATTTGGGAATGAGGAAATAAATTAAAAAATATTAGATAGGGCTCTAATTCTAGTAAAAGTTATAGTGTTGTGGTCTTGTGGAAATGTGAAATAATATTAAAGAATTATGTAACTCATCGTAAACATCAGAAGACTCGCACCACCATAAATATAATTTATGTTGCCAAAAAATAAAAAACGAGCTTTACGAGTAATTATACCATCTTCCAATTCAGAACAAAGATGGAAAGATGGTATAATTAGTCGTAAAGCTCGTTTTTTATTTTTTGGCCACATAAATTATATTTATGGTCGTGCGAATCTACTTACGTAATGTTATTTTTTACGCTGTGCAAAAACAGTTTGAAATTATTGCAAATGGTTTTTGCAGCTTATGAAATACTAAAGCGTTGTGTACAGGACTCAGATAGTGTCTTTGCTGTCCCAGCTGAAAAAATAGTTTATAGCCGAAAGATATATTACCCGATATACTTAGTTCTACTATCCCCTCCAAATAATCAGACTACAGCAAAAATCTGCCAGGAGCTATATAATTTTACCATGATTGGTCCAAATCCTACAAAATGTAAATTATATACAATTTAAAAAATTCCGAAACAAAATGTTTTGGTAACTTTGGAGTTACCCACTTTTCCATCGAACCTACTATGGCCATTAGATAGGTCATATAGTACCCTAAGTAAAATGTTAATAATGCATTCCATTTAATGTGGTTATAGGGCAATTTGAGTTATGCCAAAAAGTAAACATGTAAATCTTTAGTCGTTATTAAGGAGTCACATTGCTCAAATGCATATAAAACGAGTGTACAAAATTAACAAATAAAGCGTGTATAAAAGAGTGTAGATGTTGGTTGGTCTTTTTGTTTTAAAAGTAAACACACACGATATATTATGTGGTGCATGAATGCATGCACCGTTTTATATTTCCTTATTATAAATTTTTGTGCGTGGCAATAACACCGCGTCAATACTTAAATTTACTACACGTCAACCAAAACCGGAAATTGAATTGAGTAAAATGTTGCGGAAAAAGAAAGTGCCGAGTTTCTTTTGTTTTCTTACATTCTTTTTTATTTTTGTATGTTGTCTACAGTGTGTTGTTTGACCAACGCCAGTCTATCGTACGGCCTACTTGCATGCGCTCGTGCGTGGTCGATTTATGCAAGATGGTATTTATGTCGAACAATTAATTTCGGATTAATTGTTGGTTGTATGTCGCGTATTATGTATCGTATTCGTCAAAGCTTGTAGAATCAATTATTTTGCGAATAATTGAGTTGCTACAGTACCCCCCTCCTAGCAAAAGATTAAAAGTTAGGAGCGGATTGTTTAGGCCATGATTCGTACGGATTTTCGTGTTCTCAATGCAGGAATTCGTTCTGCAGAGCAAAGTATTCCATAGGCCGGTTTTAATCGATCGGTAGATACTGATTGCATTCGTATGAGGATTGTAGTCCGGTGCGAATCTTATCCGTTCGTAAGAAAACTTAATCGCAATTATCGAGCGATTTCGGGACAAAAATATCGTTTTGCCGTGGTTGTCGAGTATTCGTGGGGATAAGATTTTGCATTGCTGTGCGTAATTGGTTGACGACTGTGTCGGTTGTAGTTGGAGGAGAAATAGGATTTTCGGGAAGAACTCCCCAGGTAGTTTTGTTACGATTTTTCAAAATATATAAATTCTGAAGCAAAAAGTAATTGTATTGTCTGTCCGGCTATTTTTTCTAAACTCAGTGCGGTCGCGGATTTATCAGTGAACAACTCCGACATTAAATAAAACACCCTAAATTTAATTTATTAACTTTAAACGTAATTTTTTGTTTATTTTAAAGCACAAAAAAAATACAAAACAAAATTTTATTTATGTACTTATTATTTATCGAATTATAAAAAAAAAATCTTATTCCTCCTTACAAGTTCTATTTTAAAGAAATGGAGCAATAATTATTGAAACTTTTACCAATGTTTTAAATAGGTGACAAAAGACGACAAACCCACTATATTTATCACTTAATGCTATACATTATCTAGGATCTAAAATTTCACTTACATAAACTTAGAACTAAAATACAATAAAAAAAAACTTACACTAAGATGGATACGATGGTGCTGTCATGATGTGAATGGACTCTCGGCATGGCATATCCTCCTTCGTTTATCTCATGATTTTATTTGATTATTCGGGTAGGGTGAGATATATGTATGTACATACTCGTATTTGATTATCGTACAAAATACCATTATTATCATACAAAACACTGTATATCGAACAAAACACTGTATTTCTTTCTGGGTATTTCCTTTTTTTTCACACGTAGTTTTCACTCCACAAAGGTTTTATTTTTTACTTTCCGTTACTTTTCCATTCACTTTTGTTTGTTTAATTTTTTTCGACCTCCTTTCACGTCAAATGTCCAACTTCTAATCATCCTTTTTTTTCATCCATTAATCCTTTTATGGTTTCTTACAATCCCCTCTTTTTTTTAATCCGCCAACTGCGATCAACCGATCGTACTCCCACCTACTCAATCCATCATTATCCCTACCATCCATCTTATATATGTTACGTACTTATATTTATTTTATGTATATAATGCCTATATCTATAAATAGCCTATGCATATTTAACTAATTAGGAATTTTTTTGTTTGGGTGTTTTTTTTCTATTTTTTTTTTTTGTTTTTTAATCGTTTTATGATATCGTATTATTTTGGCATATGGTTCTTACAGAAACGGCTTTTGCTAATCAAAATGCAAAATGCTCGTTTCCGGAGCTCCAGTGAATCGCGTTTTTTCGGGGCTTGAGAGCAGCTTTGAGCTATCGATGAAAACGTTCGACCATGTCATTCGCTTGCGGATGATACGCAGTCGTACATTTTCGATGAGAACCAAAGTGTTTCGTTAATATGGCGAACAATTTTGATTCGAATTGCGTACCTTGGTCGGTTGTAATCGTTTGCGGAACGCCGAATCGAGATATGTAATTGCTTGTCAATAACGGATATGTCAATAACGTGACTGTACTCAAATCCGTTTTTAATTTCGTAAACGCGTCTTGGCATTCATCGGGCCAAGAGAAATTTTTCGTCGTCTTGGGCTTCTTGAGTAGAGCAGCCAAGTGTTCGTGGATTGGTGCGAATGTTTCAGCAAGTTTCAATATGAAGCGATGGTAGTAATTTACCACGTCGATAAATTGCTGAATACGTTTGATCGTAGTTGGGGGGTAGGAATTCCATAATGGAATTAATTCGTTCTTTTGACGGCAAAATACCATTCGGCGTGATCGTGTGGCTGAGGAAATCGAGAGAGTTCGAACCAAAAATGCATTTGGAACTCTTAATATTGACAGCAAACTCATCGAGTCGTTTGAAAAGCTGTTCGAGATGTAGTTTGTGTTGTTCCTCGTTTTTCGATGCCACGAGGATTTTGTCGATGTACGTGAAAACGAAGTCTAAATCACGTGTGACTTCGTTGATAAATTGTTGAAACGTTTGAGCGGCGTTTCGTAAACCAAATGGCATGCTTGTAAATTCGTAAAGGCCAAATGGAGTCGTGATTGCCGTTTTATGTACATCCTCGGGAGCCACGGGAATTAAATGATAGGCGCGGTATCGGGTAACGAGCCGGTATCGTTATGGAACTGAGTCGGCGGTAGTATCCACATGGCCTCCAGTCGTTATATTTCTTTCGTACCATGTAAAACAGCAAGAGACGGGCGATGCCGATGCACGGCTAATCCCTAATTCCACCATATGTTGGAATTCGATGTACGCAGCTTTGTGACGAATCGAATCTAGCCTTCGTGATCGAGATACAGGTAAATGACCTGTCGTTACGATATGATAAACCACCTTTAGTAGCCAACCATATTCGTTATTCGAACGTATCGGTGTGGGCGTATCGACTCTGATCGACGTGGCATTGATTGACAGCTGAATCAATCAGCCGTTTTCGTTTGATGTCTACTAATAGAGCGAATTTACCGAGAAAATCAGCGCCAATGATCGGACAATTAACATCAGCTAAAATGAAAGCATGAGGAAACGGGCGTTTGAGTTCGATAAAAACCTTGAGCGATTTCGTGCCGTAGGTATTGATTTTCGAGCCATTAGCGACTGATAAAATTAGATTATTAGATTTTAAATTCAATAAAAATGATGCAACGCGTGCGACTTAGTCGTTTTTTATTTTGTCGTTTTGCGATTGAGAGGACGTTGACGCGCTTTTTTTACAAGGAGTGTTAGGCGTCTACGCGTATTTCAGAATTGTCTTGCATATACAATGTCGACAATTGGTAGATTATGTAGATAATTCGTAAACAATGTGGATTATGGCTTTTTTGTTGTTTTTCAATTAGATTTTTATACGGAGGATGTAATTTCACAGTTTTCCAGTTCTAACTCGGGGTTTTTAATAAATCAAATTGTTTGCAAACTTGAGATTTGTGCGTTCAAAATAGTTCAATATATTCAAAATTAAATTTCAAATTTTTTATAAGCAATGTATATCGGTTTTGCCATCAACAAACGGTAACACCATATACTACCCGCAAAGGGTTATTTATTTTTCTTCAGAGAAATTAAATTTTTTCCACATGTCACTGCATGATTATTCATATTCGCAAGTATGTATAATAATTTCGACGTATGTTTGATTTTTCCCTAAATGTGGCTCCGAAGCAAAATAACAAAACATAGGAGTACATTTAGGCGAATGAAACTATAAATGTGTAACACAATCGGTATTTTTTTTTTTACTTTGATTTGCTGAATATGGCCAATGTTAATATAAAAATGTGATTAACAAATATTTAAATAAAATATATTTAAAAAAAAAATTTTCAAAAAACCACACTTATTTTTAAAGGCTCTAAAAAGTAGATATTTAAGGCTTTGAAAAGTAGAAAATAAAATGTTTCTTCCTTACTCCTATCAAGGTATATTTATAACAAGTAGAAATTTAAAATTAATATGACTAAAAATATAAGCGTGGGGCGGTTCTTCTGAATGCATATACTATCTCTCAATATATTGTTTTTACGTTAATACTGAAATGCTCCAGCAAAAAATCTATTCTTAGTATACATCAGAATAGACTGTTCCATTAGTGTTACTAATAGACGTTACTAGGACTTTACTTCATGTGTCTAGTAGTCTTAAATTACTAATGCCGTAAAGGAGCGCCCCACGCTTATATTTTTAGTTATATTAATTTTAAATTTCTACTTGTTATAAATATACCTTGATAGGAGTAAGGAAGAAACATTTTATTTTCTACTTTTCAAAGCCTTTTATTATCTACTTTTTAGAGCCTTTAAATATAAGTGTGGTTTTTTAAAAAGATTTTTTTTAAATATATTTTGTTTTCTTCTTTTTAGTCATCGAAATTTGCAATCAATTTTTCGACCATGTTAACATTTGTCAGGAAGTTGCAGAAAGATAGATGGTATATCTATCTTTGGACCTACCTTTTAAAGTGCGATCCGACAGCACTATGTCATATAATTGTTTTTTATTATAGCCAACTTTTATAAGTTTTTGTCAATATGTGTTTTTTTCGTCAGTTTTCGCGTCCCACAGATCTTAGTCTCACCATTTCCGCCAATGCCTCATTATTACATGGCTTTTTTCCTGTCAATTTTTGACAAAGGCTTTGAAAAAACAAAAGTGGTTTTTTAAAAAGTTTTTATAAATATACCTTGATAGGAGTAAGGAAGAAATTTTTTAATTTTAATGTCCAAAAATGTTAGAATCTTGTATTGTTATCGGAGTTAAGGCTGCATGCAAAATTTCAGCTCAATTGGACTATTGCAAGTGGTTGAAAAATTGATTACAAAATTTGACGATACAAACAGACACACAGAGTGAGCTAATATAAGCGTGGTAAAAAGTGTTCTATCATGATATCTTCCACAAAAGTATAGGCTGGCATGGAGCTATGCAATGTGCAAATGGTCTTAAATCGGTCCTATAACAGTACGTCCTTGATTTGGCCGGCTGGCGTAAAGTAAGGACGGAAAAAGCAAAACCGCAAAGTATAATGAGAGCTTTGTGCCCCAAAACAGATTGCATTGATTAAAAATAAAAAAAATAAAAAACATACCGACCAAACAGCACAGTAATTAAAGCTTTGGCGTTTGGATCTCGAGGTGCTGGGTTCGAATCCCTATAGGGGCTGCAGAATGCAAAACGAAGTTTTCGTCATCATATTACGAGCTGGGATGAAAAGGAACCCAACAATGACCTCCTGTCGTAGTGCTGAACTCATGGGCCGACCCATCTTCCATGTCAGTACTATAAGCTGGCATGGAGCTATGCAATGTGCAGATGGTACTATGAAAATTGGACCTATAGCCGTAGTAAAAACGGAAAAAGCGAACCGCGAAAGAGTTGGGAGAGCCTCGGCCCCCAGACGAGATTACAAAGATAATAATAATAATAATAATAAAAACATGCTATTTAGCATAAAAAAGTAAAATGGTCTATCCCTACTTGAAATATTGTTGCACGAAACTACAATGAAAAACATTGTTCTACAGAGGTCTGAAGTCCCATATATCGACATGGTTTATTATTTTGATCTCGGCATAAACATTAATAATAACCGCAACAGTTGTGTCAGATTAGATAGAATTGGCTTCAGACGGTATTGGCTTCCTTCAGATATCTGATTTTTTGGTCAATTTAAGCCTAATTTTGAAACTTTCCAAAGGACACTAAAAGAATAGCATAACGGTCGTGGGTATAGAATTCTTTATTGTGGTGTGGAATTGATCGGTGACTTTGTCGGCGGGAGGCGGAAATGAATATTAATCCTAATTAATTAGTCTCGCCTTTTAGCAAAATATTTTTATTTTATTGCTATAAACTGTGTCCGTCACGCCAGCCGGAACCATATCAGCCGGAACCAAACAACGATGGCACAAGTAGCACGATGCATTGTGCATCATTGTGCACTAAATGCTTTTTCAGCTAGAACCTTATAATTCCAGCCGGAACCTGATAAAGCTATCCAGAACACTACAACAGCAAAACTAACTATGGCACTAGTAGCACGATGCATTGTGCATCACTGTGCACTATATAATTGTTCAGCCGGAACCTTACAAATCCAGAAATATAGGATTTTTCGGTAAAAAACGTTACAAATTTTGCCGTTACCATACTTTTTACAGCTACACTAACTATTTTACAAGTAGCACGATGCATTGTGCATCATTGTACACTAAATGCTTTTTCAGCTGGCTTGTTCAGTTCAGCAAAACTAACTATGGTACTAGTAGCACGATGCATTGTGCATCATTGTGCACTATTTTATTTTTCAGCCGGAACCTTACAAATCTAGAAACATACGTGTTTTCGGAAAAGAACCTTACAAATTCAGCCAGAACCATACCCTATACAGCCAAACTAAGTACGACACTAGAAGCATGATGCATTGTGCATCATTTTGCACTATTATATTTTTCAGCCGGAACCTTACAAATCCAGCAATATATGATTTTTCAGTGGAACCATATAATTCCAGCCGGAAACGATGGTATGGTAATATACAGTTAAACTAACTTCATCACAAGTAGCACAATAGATTGTGTATCATTGTGTACCAAATGCTTTTTCAGCCGGAACCTTATATTTCCGATTGGAACCTGATAAAGCCAGTCAGAACCCTACAACAGCCAAACCAACTATGGCACAAGTAGCACGATACATTGTGCATGATTGTGCATTATATAATTTTTCATCCGGAACCTTACAAATCCAGAAATATAGGTTTTTTGGGGAAAAAGCCTTACAATTTCAGCCAGAACCATACTCACTTTGTTTTTTTAGTGGTTCTAAAAGCTCGACCTCCAACGTTACTATGCTATTATATTCTTTATTTAGATTATGTGAGTTTCCACAGCTACAGTACGATTCCCGAATATTTATATTTATTGAGTTGCTCACATTTCTCAAATCCAGTTTATTAATGTCTATTGAAAGCAATGGCGACTTTCTTTCGAGTTTAGTTCCACATTTATCACAAATTCTTTCAATATTTACACTGAAAGTAATATCATCGTTGAAAATGCATAGGTCTGCAAAAAATCCTCCAATTGATGATTTGCAATCAATGAAAGTGATCCGTTCGTTTGAGCTATAGTTGCCCGATTTTATAAAACGTTCTCGACAAAAAAATTCATTCAGCAATTTATTACGTTCGTTATAAATCTCCGCAGATAATTTACCAATGTTTGTTGAGGAATTGTAAACTTTTCTAAAAATCCGGCAAATTTGCTAGTCATAGTTTGACCGAACATTTCATCTCGAAGTTGGCTGTCATCGAAACATAATGCGGCAAAGATAGCAAAAATGCTATCAAACGGACACGTATTGATAGTGGCTATGCCGCTTTTGTCAGTACTTGTCAGTCAGTACCTGTATGTCCATTTTTAAAATTGGTATTTTTTCCATGTAGCTTCTGTCTTGCGGTTGCAATATGGAAGTTTTGCTTCTACGTTTTTTCATTTCCAACACGCTTTGTGAATTGCTGTTTTTATTTATTCCCTTCCAATTTTTTTCCAAGCTGACTTCGATGACTGTATCTGATTCGATTAGCGACACTTGAAATTTTACATGGTTCCGGCTAGTTCACAATGACCGCCAACCCTTTATTGCTCCGAACGGTTCACACCGACTTCATACGGTTGCGGCTGGTGTTGCTGGTGCTGGTTGGGTTGGCATTATAGTGCATAACGTTTTGATCGTTCCGGAAAAATCATAGTTTTCACTATTTATGTAAACATTTTGTTTCGACTGGATTTTTATGTTTCTGGATGGCATTAAAGTTTGGCTGCAAAAACATATAGTGTACAACCCACTATCCTACTTGTGCCATAGTTAGTTTGGCTGAAGAGGATACATCGTGCTCATTATGCGAAAGTTGGTTTTGCGGTAATATGGTTCTGGCTGACTTTAACAGGTTCCGGGTAGAATTATAAGGTTTCGGATGAAAAATAATACAGTGCACAATGATGCACAATGCATCGTGCTACTTGCGCCATAGTTCGTTTGGCTAATATATGGTACTGACTGGCTTTATCTAATTCTGGGAGGAACTATAAGGTTCCGGCTGAACAATTATATAGTGCACAATGATGCACAATGCATCGTGCTACTTGTGCCATAGTTAGTTTGGCTGTAGAGGATATGGTTCCGGCTGAATTTGTAAGGTTTTTCACGAAAAATAGTATATTTCTGGATTTATGAGCTTTCGGCTAAAATATAGAATAGTGCACAATGATGCACAATGCATCGTGCTACTTGTGCCATAGTTAGTTTAGCTGTTATATGGTTCTGGATGGCTTTATCAGGTACCGGCTGGAATTATAAGGTTCCGACTGAAAAAGCATTTAGTGCACAATGATGCACAATGCATCGTGCTACTTGCGATATAGTAAGTTTAGCTGTAGAGGGTATGGTTCCGGCTGAAATTGTAAGAAAAATTTATTTTTTCTGGATTTGTAAGGTTTCGGCTGATAATTTATATAGTGCACAATGATGCACAATGCATCGTGCTACTAGTGACATACTTGGTTTTGCTGTTGTAGGGTTTGGGCTGGCTTTATTAGGTTCCAACTGGAATTATAAGGTTCCGGCTGTAAAAGCATTTAGTGTACAATGATGCACAATGCATCGTGCTACTTGTGAAATAGCTAATTTAGCTGTAGAAGGTATGGTTCCGGCTGAAATTGTAAGGTTTTTAACGAAAAATCCTATATTTCTGAATTAGTAAGGTTCCGGCTGAAAAATTATATAGTGCACAATGATGCACAATGCATCGTGCTACTAGTGTCATAGTTAGTTTTGCTGTTGTGTAGTTCTGGATACCTTTATCAGGTTCCAGCTGGAATTATAGGGTTCCGGCTGAAAAATCATTTAGTGCACAATGATGCACAATGCATCGTGCTACTTGTGCCATCGTTGTTTGGTTCCGGTTGATATGGTTCCGGCTGGCGTGACGGACACTATAAACTGACATTCGATAATTTTTGAGAGAAAATTCCAAAGATTCCCAACTAGTTGCGCCATTGTATTGTTGCAAAATAGCCGGTAATCGGTCGTAATCAGTCGGCCATCGGTAATTAATTCAATGTTCATCTCAGTCTCGTGAACTAGTTTTGGCCTTGGGCCACGAAAAATCCATTGGTGTTCGGCAATCGTAATAAATAGACAGCATTAACTTACCACGCCGATTATTTTCTGTTCTGAACTTCAGAATTACGCAATTTTCGCTCAATCACGAAAAATTAGGCTACTAGTTTTACAATGATCGCTTTAATTGGGATAATTTATATCTCAAATAAGATTAATCAATAAATAAGGTACAAAAAACTGTCTAAGGCGTAAATATATGATGATTGACAAAACTTTACCAAAAATGACACTCTAAGGCTCTATAATTCAGTAGAAGTTAGGAAAACATTCCACCTCTAACTACCGTTCGCCATACACTTATCACAGGTTTCCGCGTATAACAGGTATACTTTTCATGAACACTGGAATAAACCGGTTATGTTTATTAGATGTCCACGTTTAAAAGTGTTCACAATTATTAAGTGAAGGGGATGTATAAATCAAAAGTCAATGTTTGTGTTCCTCAAACACGAAAACTTAGGGCTTGAGTAAATTTCTTGATTCAGAATTTTTAAGGCTTTCAATTGTTATCTGTATATTTTACCCTTTATATTCCCCTGAACCTTCTCCCAATTGGATAGCATCCTAAATACGTATTTACTGCACGAAATAGCCCATAGAGATTGATGAATTGAATAGTTTTACCTTAAATTCTCCTATAAATAGTGTTTTGATATTAAAAATTAACAGGCACAAAACTTCCCACACCGTTACCCATAACAATAAAGTCTCCTGCTACGAATAAAGTGATGATAATTATAGCAATTGTGCATGATGGTAATGTACGATTAAAATGCATAAATGACCCAACCTTATATCATGTCATGTCGCTCAATTACCCCCTACATAATACTTAAATAAGTAATGTACAGTATTTGTATTGCATTTAATTACCGATAAATTATGTAATAATAGACATTTATAATATTGATTAAATATCAAAGATAAAAGCAGTTGATTATTATTTAATATTCAAAGGAAAATGATAATTGGTATTCAATTGGAAATTATAATTTATTTGTTTCTCTATTTTGACTTTACACATAATCGAATGTACATAATTATAATGTGAATGTGACACGTAAATAATAGCCATGGGATATAACTAAAAAAAGTAAACAAAATTATGGTTGAGTATACCACCATATGAACAAGGAGATTGTGTCTACAACGTTCCGGCTCTCACCCGTAGTGTAGGGCTAAATAAAACTAACCAAAGCACATAATACAATTAAAACCACAATTTAAGAGGCGTAATTTACCGCAGATGTGAAACCTCTAAAAATCTTAATAAAAACACCAGAGATTTTAAAACTGTCATCTTAAGTATTTTCAAAAACAGCAACTGATTCTCCCTAAACATTTATTTAAAACTCATCACTAAAGAAACGCATCAATTCATAACTTACAAGATATTGGATGCTGAATAATAAACGGCTATCAAATGATGTAGAAGATTTTGAAACTCTGAGGAGGACACTTTCTGATTGGCACGCGATTACTCTCGCATTCGTGTGTCGAAGCATTTGTGTCGAATATAAAAAAAATATAATTTTAAAATTTTCCTAATAAAACAATTAAAAAATGTTTACTTGCTTATTCGACAAACAAAATGTAAATTTACTTAAATAATTGTGAACATGAAATTAAAAGTATATTTTGATCTCTCTTTTAAAAGGTATTTGCAATGAGAAATGCCAAAGACATATCATACATGTTTCCCTTAAGACATGGTCCTAAGGGAAACATGTTGTCGGCTAACGTTGATAGTTTTTGGACAAGTCATTTGAGAATCTAATGTAACTCGTCATAAGTTAGTCAACATACCCACCAAAAATCGATTCAGAAAAAACTATGAAACAGAAACGTATGTCTTTTCGTAAAACTTGATTATCATGCATGTTGACAAATTTCTAACTGGGATGTTCTAAAACAAAAGCTGAAATGGGCAACACTAATGAAGGCATCATCACTAATTAACACTCAGAACCTGACGGTCTAACCAAATAATGCCCATAAAAATCTCTAGAATTCCAAGTTCAAAAGATCGATTACAAAGATTAGCCTTCTTTCAGTTGAGGATATTAAAATAAAATAACAAAGCCTCAATAAGAATCGTAAACAGACAAACAACCAAGTTTGCACATTTATCACTATTATTAACATTTAATAAATAAGATGTAGGGGTAGATACTAGATCGGCTAGCAAGCAAGCAATTTGCTACTCAAAACCTGGCTACTCAATTAATTTTACCACGAAAATTTGAATTTCAAATTACATTTTTTGTTTATTTTTGCAACTGCACAGTAAAACAACACAAAAATTTGGTTCATTTTTTGAAGCCGCAAAATTTACTATGCAATCGCAAAAAAAAACAAAAACTTTATAAAAAATTTAATTTGAAATTTAAATTTTCTTGGTAAAATTGATTGAGTAGTCAGATTTTGAGTAGCAAATTGCTTGCTTGCTAGCCGATCGAGTATCTACCCCGTAGTCGCATTTTCACTACATTTATAATTTTCACCAGCAAAACACATTCTCTACATAATTTATCGGTTGGAGCATTGTCACCGTAAACTTCCACAAGCATTCGATGTGCTTCAGCTGCACTTTTTTCCAATTAAAACAAAAAATTAACACTTCCCGCAAATTCTGTTTAGTTATCACAAAACCCGACATATTCAACACCGTAAAAAAACACGTGGTTGGTCTGAAACAACGGAAGTCAGTTGTCACTATACAAAAAAAAAGTGAGTCCATTAGTACTCTCAAGGAGATGTGTAAACATTACGCGTGTATAATGCGTGTATACACGGTAGTTTACTTTGATAGAACAAGGAATGCAATTTTACTAACCAGAGTTTTTCATTTGTTTATTATCGTTAAATTGGTTTACTACTCTTTCGGTATAATCGACGCAATTGGATTATGGCAGCTAAAATAAGATACATATATTGTCGACTCTAACTTTTCTAATTTTCATAAACTGCACAATGGTCGTCCCATATCTCATAGTAGATATATTTCGATCTGAGTTCATGTGCAAATGGAATTCGTCTCACCGGAAGTTTATAAGTGGTTCAGCTTGAGGAACAGCAAAATTAATATTGAAATCCCTGCTCATAATCATCGCCAAACGGCGACAGTCTCCTTATAGAATTTTTGAATTCTTTTCACCAGTTGTTTGTCCACCAATGATTTCCTTATGCGAGGAGACAGTATAAGTTCTACTTGCATATTGGTACTCCGGCAGCCCATAGACCATCTTTCTTGAACTGAACGCAGCATTCAAAATTTGTAATATTAATTCTCGGAAAGCAAGAAAATTGAGCATCCCTGCGTGACTGATGTCTGTGAAGTTAGCCCAGGATTTCATCCAAGAAAAATAAAAAATGTCATCAGGCAACACTAAAACTGCATTATCATCCCAGCCCAGGATTTGTTTATAATTTCTGTTAAATATGATAAAATATGTAGAGCATCGCAAAAAAATAATATAATGTGAATACTTATCCAAGAAAACAAAAAAAAATTACAGAATATTGTACATTAAAAAAATAAAAAAAAAATTTAATATACGTGTTTAACTTTATAATATTCGTACTGTTATAGCGCCAATCTCAACATACGGATCGACTTGTGATTTTAACTGTGAATAGTGGTCATCCTTACTAATCGATACGGCTTGCTTCAGTTTCCGGAACTCGTGGTTCCTGGGAACCATTAATAAAAAACTGGTTCTCATATACTGGGCCATACACATATGGGCCTATTGCGCCAATCTCAACATACGGATCGACTTGGGATTTTTATTATGAATAGCGGTCATCACAATGAGTCGATACGGTTTGCTTCAGTTTCCGGAACTCGTGGTTCCTGGGAACCATAAATTAAATTCCGTCATCCTAGGGCCATACAGATAAGAGCCTATTGCGCCAATCTCAACTTGCAAATCAACTCAGGATTTTTAGGGTAGGCAACAGTCATTATGACAAGCTGATATGAACTGATTCAATTTCCGGAACTCGTGGTTCCTGGGAACCATTAATAAAAAACTGGTTCTAGTATACTGGGCCATACACATATGGGCCTATTGCGCCAATCTCAACATACGGATCGACTTGGGATTTTTATTATGAATAGTGGTCATCACAATGAGTCGATACGGTTTGCTTCAGTTTCCGGAACTCGTGGTTCCTGGGAACCATAAATTAAATTCCGTCATCCTAGGGCCATACAGATAAGAGCCTATTGCGCCAATCTCAACTTGCAAATCAACTCAGGATTTTTAGGGTAGGCAACAGTCATTATGACAAGCTGATATGAACTGATACGATTTCCGGAACTCGTGGTTCCTGGGAACCATTAATAAAAAACTGGTTCTAGTATACTGGGCCATACACATATGGGTTTATTGCGCCAATCTCAACATACGGATCGACTTGGGATTTTTATTATGAATAGTGGTAATCATTACGAGTCGATATGGCAAGCTTCAGTTTCCGGAACTCGTGGTTCCTGGGAACCATAAATTAAATTCTGTCATCCTTGGGCCATACAGATAACAGGATATTGCGCCAATCTCAACATGCAAATCAACTCAGGATTTTTAGGGTAGGCAACAGTCATTATGACAAGCTGATATGAACTGATTCGATTTCCGGAACTCATGGTTCCTGGGAACCATTAATAAAAAACTGGTTCTCATATACTGGGCCATACACATATGGGCCTATTGCGCCAATCTCAACATACGGATCGACTTGGGACTTTTAATATGAATAGTGGTCATCATAACGAGTCGATACGGTTAACTTCAGTTTCCGGAACTCGTGGTTCCTGGGAACCATAAATTAAATTCTGTCATCCTTGGGCCATACAGATAACAGCCTATTGCGCCAATCTCAACATGCAAATCAACTCAGGATTTTTAGAGTAGGCAACAGTCATTATGACAAGCCGATATGAACCGATTCGATTTCCGGAACTCATGGTTCCTGGGAACTATTAATAAAAAAATGGTTCTCATATACTGGGCCATACACATATGGGCCTATTGCGCCAATCTCAACATACGGATCGACTTGGGATTTTTATTATGAATAGTGGTCATTATAGCGAGTCGATACGGCTTACTTCAGTTTCCGGAACTCGTGGTTCCTGGGAACCATAAATTAAATTCCGTCATCCTTGGGCCATACAGATAATAGCCTATTGCGCCAATCTCAACATGCAAATCAACTCAGGATTTTTAGAGTAGGCAACAGTCATTATGACAAGCCGATATGAACTGATTCGATTTCCGGAACTCGTGGTTCCTGGGAACCATTAATAAAAAACTGGTTCTAGTATACTGGGCCATACACATATGGGCCTATTGCACCAATCTCAACATACGGATCGACTTGGGATTTTTATTATGAATAGTGGTCATCACAATGAGTCGATACGGCTTACTTCAGTTTCCGGAACTCGTGGTTCCTGGGAACCATAAATTAAATTCTGTCATCCTAGGGCCATACAGATAAGAGCCTATTGCGCCAATCTCAACTTGCAAATCAACTCAGAATTTTTAGGGTAGGCAACAGTCATTATGACAAGCTGATATGAACTGATTCAATTTCCGGAACTCGTGGTTCCTGGGAACCATTAATAAAAAACTGGTTCTCATATACTGGGCCATACACATATGGGCCTATTGCGCCAATCTCAACATACGGATCGACTTGGGATTTTTATTATGAATAGTGGTCATCACAATGAGTCGATACGGCTTACTTCAGTTTCCGGAACTCGTGGTTCCTGGGAACCATAAATTAAATTCCGTCATCCTAGGGCCATACAGATAAGAGCCTATTGCGCCAATCTCAACTTGCAAATCAACTCAGAATTTTTAGGGTAGTCAACAGTCATTATGACAAGCTGATATGAACTGATTCAATTTCCGGAACTCGTGGTTCCTGGGAACCATTAATAAAAAACTGGTTCTCATATACTGGGCCATACACATATGGGCCTATTGCGCCAATCTCAACATACGGATCGACTTGGGATTTTTATTATGAATAGTGGTCATTATAACGAGTCGATACGGCTTACTTCAGTTTCCGGAACTCGTGGTTCCTGGGAACCATAAATTAATTTCTGTCATCCTTGGGCCATACAGATAAGAGCCTATTGCGCCAATCTCAACATGCAAATCAACTCAGGATTTTTAGGGTAGGCAACAGTCATTATGACAAGCCGATATGAACTGATTCAATTTCCGGAACTCGTGGTTCCTGGGAACCATTAATAAAAAACTGGTTCTCATATACTGGGCCATACACATATGGGCCTATTGCGCCAATCTCAACATACGGATCGACTTGGGATTTTTATTATGAATAGTGGTAATCATTACGAGTCGATATGGCTTGCTTCAGTTTCCGGAACTCGTGGTCCCTGGGAACCATAAATTAAAATCTGTTATTAAATTCTGTCTTATGGTAACCAACAGTCGGCAAGCCGATACGATTTGGTTCTATTTCCGGAATTCGTGGTTCCTGGGAACCATTAATAAAAAACTGGTTCTCATCTACTGGGATACATATGGGCCTCTAGCGCAGCAAAATTGCGCGATTTTTGATTTTTATAGTATTTGTAGTCATTACTTCAAACCGACACCGCTTGGTTTGGTTTCCGTAACTTATAGTTTTAATTAGTTAAATAATTACGGCCTTACTTTGGTACAAGCTAAATCCATTCTGGAATAGAATAAATATTGTGCTCAAAGTAACAACCAAAAATTGTATTTACTTATTTTTATTAGTTCGGAACAATTACATTTTGAAGTAAAAGAAACGTGAAAACACAAATCGTAACTTATTTACAACCGGTTAGAATAGAATTAATCTATACCAGAATTATTATTTATACCGGGTGAGTTTTTTAAGCTGAAACTTTCAAATATCTCGGAAAGAGATCTATACGATAAAAATGACCATTATCAAAATTAAATCATTCTGGAGGGGAAATACATTAGTGCTAAAATTAGGACCCCGCCCCTATTTGTAAGGGGAGGGGGGGGGGGGCAACTTGGAAACTAAGATAGGAACCCCTATTTTTTACTGCAGATTCGGATTCTACGGCTAAAAGTATGTAGGATTTTTTGAAACATTTTTTCTATTCATGATAGATGGCGCTGTAATAGGCGATATTAAATTTTTTAGATTTCTTCTACTGAGATCATTATGCATACGATTCTGCAATTTGTTTGCATTAAAATTAACACGTTTTCAATGTAAATACTTGAAATTAGTTTTAAACAAATTGTATTTCTTAAATTAAAAAAAAACTACTTTTAGCGTAACCCAGGAACATTGGGCCATGTGTATGGGCCATGTGTATGGCCCAATATATAAGAACCAGTTTTTTATTAATGGTTCCCAGGAACCACGAGTTCCGGAAATCGAATCAGTTCATATCGGCTTGTCATAATGACTGTTGCCTACTCTAAAAATCCTGAGTTGATTTGCATGTTGAGATTGGCGCAATAGGCTCTCATCTGTATGGCCCAAGGATGACAGAATTTAATTTATGGTTCCCAGGAACCACGAGTTCCGGAAACTGAAGTAAGCCGTATCGACTCGTTATGATAACCACTATTCATAATAAAAATCCCAAGTCGATCCGTATGTTGAGATTGGCGCAATAGGCCCGTGTGTGTATGGCCCAGTATATGAGAACCAGTTTTTTATTAATGGTTTCCAGGAACCATGAGTTCCGGAAATCGAATCAATTCATATCGGCTTGTCATAATGACTGTTGCCTACCCTAAAAATCCTGAGTTGATTTGCATGTTGAGATTGGCGCAATAGGCTCTTATCTGTATGGCCCAAGGATGACAGAATTTAATTTATGGTTCCCAGGAACCACGAGTTCCGGAAACTGAAGCAAGCCGTATCGAAGTCGATCCGTATGTTGAGATTGGCGCAATAGGCCCATATGTGTATGGCCCAGTATCTGAGAACCAGTTTTTTATTAATGGTTCCCAGGAACCACGAGTTCCGGAAATCGAATAAGTTCATATCGGCTTGTCATAATGACTGTTGCCTACCCTAAAAACCCTGAGTTGATTTGCATGTTGAGATTGGCGCAATAGGCTGTTATCTGTATGGCCCAAGGATGACAGAATTTAATTTATGGTTCCCAGGAACCATGAGTTCCGGAAACTGAAGCAAGCCGTATCGACTCGTAATGATGACCACTATTCATAATAAAAATCCCAAGTCGATCCGTATGTTGAGATTGGCGCAATAGGCCCATATGTGTATGGCCCAGTATATGAGAACCAGTTTTTTTATTAATGGTTCCCAGGAACCACGAGTTCCGGAAATCGAATCAGTTCATATCGGCTTGTCATAATGACTGTTGCCTACTAGTAAAATTTTGAGTTGATTTGCATGTTGAGATTGGCGCAATAGGCTCTTATCTGTATGGCCCAAGGATGACAGATTTTAATTTATGGTTCCCAGGAACCATGAGTTCTGGAAACTGAAGCAAGCCCTATCGACTTGTTATGATGACCACTATTCATAATAAAAATCCCAAGTCGATCCGTATGTTGAGATTGGCGCAATAGGCCCATATGTGTATGGCCCAGTATATGAGAACCAGTTTTTTATTAATGGTTCCCAGGAACCACGAGTTCCGGAAATCGAATCAGTTCATTTCGGCTTGTCATAATGACTGTTGCCTACCCTAAAAATCCTGAGTTGATTTGCATGTTGAGATTGGCGCAATAGGCCGTTATCTGTATGGCCCAAGGATGACAGAATTTAATTTATGGTTCTCAGGAACCACGAGTTCCGGAAACTGAAGCAAGCCGTATCGACTAGTAACGATGACCACTATTCACAGTTAAAATCACAAGTTGCTCCGTATGTTGAGATTGGCGCTATAACAGTACGAATATTATAAAGTTAAACACGTATATTAAAATTTTTTATTATTTTTTTAATGTACAATATTCTGTAATTTTTACTAAATATTTAATTTATTCTAAATTTTACTCTACATATTTAATCATATTTAACAGAAATAATAAACAAATCCTGGGCTCGGATGATAATGCAGTTTTAGTGTTGCCTGATGACATTTTTTATTTTTCTGGGTTGAAATCCTGGGCTAACTTCACAGACATGCGTGACTGTATCAGTTAGATCGAGGTGATGTGATCTGAGACTCTAGCAGTTCAATGTTAAAAACAAGACGCCATTATTATCTCGTACAAAATTCGCCATTACAAAATGAGCAGTGATAAGGCAATATACACAAGTTGTTGACTGTGTTTTTAATCGTAAGAGTATGCAATTTCGTAATCCTAATTCGTATTTCGTATCATAGTTTTTTTTTTGATTTTTCTGATCGATAGAAATATCGATGGTTTCTATTTCATTTTTTAAAATAGTTTTTGTTTTCCCTATTATTATACATCTACATACAAGCATGCCATGTATAGTACAAAATTGTTTTTATTGAGTTTGTTGCTTTTTTTCAAACGAAGTAGGTACGTCATTTCCGTTCGTTTCATTTACAAGCTTACACTAAAGGTGGATTTAAATATCCAACGATTTTTCGGCGAAGCTGCTTGCCGCAGGAAACTCGGCGAACGCTTTATTATCGATGATTTACATATTCGACGAATTTTCGGCGCAGTTTTTTCACACATACATAAACAATATTTTGACACATAATTTTTTTTTAATTTGTAAGTGAATTTATATTGTAAATAAAATGTAAATAATAATACTTAAGGCCGATAAAATAAAATATAAACATAAACACAAGCTACAAGAATTAAATATGTTGCAAATCGTAGAAAAAAAAAAAAAAAAATTTTTTATCTATGTGTGCTTTCTGATTGGTTGAATGTGTCACGTGGTGTTCGGCGCAGAAAAATCGTCGGATATGTAAATCCACCTTAAAGGCGGTGATACATGTATAAATTTTGTCTAACAGACATAAATATTAATCGCTCTGATTGGTTGAATGTCGGCCATATTTTTTATCGTACGACAAAAATTAAAAATTGAACATTGCTCAATTTTGTATACGATTTGACGGCAGTGAGAACAAAAGAAAGAATATTAAAAAAAAACGAAAAGAATAAAATAAAAACACTTTTTCGGTTGCTTACTTTATAATATATCAAAATTTATCCATACGACAAAATTTTATACATATATCGCTTACGTGTCAATTTCATTTTTATCGTATAAGACAAAAAAATATTAACCAATCAGAGGGATTATTATTTATGTCTATCAGACAAAATTTCTATATGAATCATCGCATTAATACCATAATTTTTGGTAGGCGCGAGTAAAGATGTGTACACATAAAAAAGATCTGGCGACCCAAATGCACGACAAAACGCGAAGACAATTTTATTGTCACCACTAGTAAGCGGAATAGACACTTTACAGCGCCAGAAATCCGTTATTCTTTCGCCACTCGCGAAAATAAGATCAGTCTAATGACAGTAAAACTCGATTCTAACGAGCTTTATGGACTTGTGACTGCACGTAAGCCTCTATTACGCTCTAACAAACAGAAACACTTAATTTGGGGAAAAACTCATACTTCTTGGTTGCTTAACGATTGGAAAAAGATGCTCTGGACTGACGAATCAAGTTTGAGGTCTTCTATTCGAAAAGAAAAATTAGCAAACATGTGAAAGAAGACTGTGTTGTTCATTCCATTAAACTTGGAGGGGGATCGGTGATGATGTGAGGTTGCTTCGGTAATAATAAAGTTGGATATCTAGATAAAGTGAAAGGAACACTTCATCGTTTCGGGTATAAGGAGATATTGGAGAAGAACGCCATTCCAGCGGGAAGACGTTGTATTGGTTACTGTTTAATAGTACAGCAGGACAACGATCCGAAGCACAAGTCTAGATTATGTACAGATTTCTTAACCGAACAATATCGACGTCGGCAACTAAATATCATGGAATGGCCGCCGCAATCATTCGATCTTAGCCCCTTCGAGCCACTTTGGGAAGAATTAGACCGGGCCGTACGAAAGTCTTGTCCCCCGTCAGAAAATGATTTGGAACACAACTACAAATTGCGTGGAAGGAAGTCAGAGTAAAGATATTTACACATCAAAAGTTTCATGATGTTTTTGAAGGTGGCCTTTGACAAATTAACATCAAATAGGTCATCGGTGTTGAGTGGTTTTGACTATTAATGGGGTTGTTATCGTCAGGGTTTGAGGATTGGCGTTCTAGTCTTAAAACTTCGTGGTTTCGAAAAGTTCTGCATGGAAAATAAATTGATATGTTTTCCAAAATGTAAGCTGACCAAGCAAAACGTTACCAATAAATACCGCGCCCAAGAGAAGTCATCTATGTATTTTGTAATTCGTGCAATTTGATGAGTACGGTACGGAGGAAATCGAGTAACATTTTCATGGAGTTGGTTTTAATTTTAGTTACGTTTCTTTAACAAACAACAAAAAATTTTCGCCATTTGACCCTTTGTTGAAGGTTGTGAAAATATTCTGTGCTGAATTCCTCCCAAAATGATTAGACGCGTTGTTGTATAAATTGCCATCTGGAGAGTCTGCCAACCTGAATGTTTTTATTCATTTCCTCCTCAGGTACATAAAAATTCGCTGAGCCAATTAAAAATGAGCTGCAGTTAAAACATGAAAAGATTCATCATATGCTACTGCGTAAAGTAGCCGTGCATTTAAAATAGCCTCGATTTGACTCAATAAGGTTTCCACCTCCTCAAAAGTAAGGTGAGTATTTGCGGAACATTTTGAAAGGTCTTCACGGACTTGACAGCAGCCTCCGACAAACTCCCAAAATGTGGAAAAACATGTGGATTGAAGTGCCACTCTATTTGAGATTTTGCCAAATGCTCTACAATGGTAGAAATGTGTTTATTATAAGATATAATTCTATGTACCTCATTAATTTTTCGTGCTGCTCCGATAAACGTTAAACCATTATCGCTGTACAAATGGGCTGGTGATCATCTCCTCGACACAAATCTCTTTAAAGCAGCGATAAAAGCGTCAGCGGTTAAGTTACTGACAACCTCCAAGTGTATAGCCTTTGTGACCATACAGATAAATACCGCAATGTAGCGCTAGGTGAATCCCCGTGATTTGCTTGGAAGTCCTCGATTTGTTTTCGAAAAATACGACGCATTTTTTTATAATTTTTCGAATGGTGCTTCTTCCTCCAATTACCCAAAAGTTCTACCTTATTAGATGAAACGTCAGTGATAGACCAGGGTGCAGATTCTGTACATGTATGTGACGTTTAATCATTTTATTGAATGAGTGTTGCTTTTGGTACAATGACCGGATGCTTATAATTTATATTGGCAATCCAATTGTTTCAGTCTGCCATGGATTCTGAAAATACCATTATCATCAATAAAAGGCGCCAAAGATAGATAGACGTAGTTTTTTCTAATTTCTTTGCCTTTCTGCAAACGATCGATTTCTCGACCAAATGAATCTCGCTGCACATATCGTATGATGGTGCTTTTGGTGGTTTGCAGCTCTTTTTCAGTTAGGGAACCTAAAATTCATCCACCATCGAGCCACTTTGAGGAAAATTAGACTAATTAGACCGGGCAGTACGAAAGTCTTGTCCTACGTCCGAAAATGATTTGGAACACCAACTACAAATTGCGTGGAAGGAAATTCAGCCAAAAACCTGACAGCTGTTAGCTAGAATGCCAAGATTATGTAAGTCAGTCATCAAAGCAAAAGGTGGCAACATTGATGAATCTAAAAGTTAAGTTTTAATTTTTTTATTTTCTTAACCTTCACCTTGTCGGTATTTACCCGGGTAAAGATCATGATTTTCTCCGTTGAATAGCTACATGAGTTTTAGGCGAATTTTAAAATCGCTTCGACTCAGTGATTAAATTTTTCAAATTTTTCAGAAAATTCAAAAGTTATTTCGGGATAGTAATGTGGTAATGAGTAATTTATCAATTTTCGCCTTTTTCGACCACCTTGACAGTATTTACCCAGGTAAAGATATTTTTCCTCATGTTTTATACAAATAAAAACAAAGTAGTTTTGTTTTGTTTTTTAGTTTATTTTATTTCATTGATAAGAAAAAATATCAGATCACAATTCATTGTTCAATAATAATCATTGTACATACGAGTATATCACATTTCATTTTCTATTATGCAAATAAAAATTAATAAAATAAAAGTAAATACAATTGGGGAAAATATCTTAAAAGTTATGAACTATTGGCTCATATGACATAGTTCACACTGGGTTTGAGTAAGGCTGTGTTTCCGGCAGATTGGTTTTTTGCAACAACCACACATTTTTCTTGTGGATCGCTTCTTTTTGCCTTCACCGTAGCACATAAAGCATTGGCCTTTATGTGTTAATCGACCGGATGCGTCTCGATCAAATAATTGATCTGGTGTAAACAAAGTATTACTAGGCCCTTGTAATTGTTCAATTGGTAGGCCTTGAATGCATTGTATTGCACTTCTGGTAGCATAATGGCTTACAACTCTTGGAAGTAGAGCTCTCTTTTTTATTAGTGGGATGCAAAGGTTTCTACCCAGATCTTCTAAAAAATTTCGCCGACGACTAGTTTTTACAGTTTGTTTGTTGGACGGGTTATTTGTAATATAAATTATATAAGCTACTAGTGCCGCTATGTCTACAATGTTAAAAAACATTGCCAGTCGCCATCGATTTGTCATCCGCTTGGTTGTGTATTGTGATAGCATTTTGTCCATTGTATCAATGCCTTCTAAACTACTGGCCTTTTACTACTCTCATTTTTCGCACATGACGTCAATTTAAGTCTAAACCGAGACTGCGCAATAATAATTTTAAGATATTTACACTAACAAAGCAACTAGAGAAAGCAACAACAACGTCGACTTAGCGTGTCGTCATCATTTGGTGTCAGCGGCCAGTAGTTTAGAAGGCATTGATTGTATCAACGGCTCCTTTTGTAGAATTATAATATAAAATAATATCGGGTTTTAATTTTGTTCCAGAAGTACTCTCGTCGTCGTGCTGCGTTGATAATAATATTACTGACTTGTTCGTTTTTGGCACTTAGGAGCACAGTATCACTTTTACTCCAAAACCAAATTTGCTTGACAGAACCTCTCTAGATCTAGATGGTTTGAACTCTACGGGAATACATGTTTTGTTTTTTTTTTATTGTACCCACTATTGATACATTCCATGTTAACAAATTCTTTGCAAGTGGTTATAGGGAGCTATGAGTTCTTTAACTACCCGCTCACCTTGATTTTTGTTAAGAATATTTCCAATTTTATCGGTATAAATTTGGCCATTCAACGGGTATTCGGTTTCGGAATCACAGGCCCACCATATCTTGATCCCATACTTGGCGTGTTTAGAGGGAATATATTGTGTACACTTCGTTCGACCTCTAAACGGAAATAACTGTTCATCAATTGTAATTGATTTATGAGGTCTATAATTATTTTTCAAATTTGCATTTACCATCTGAAAAATTTCCGTAATTGGTACTGCCTTATCAGCTTCCATTTGAGCTTGCCGAGTTGCATAATAATCGAATCGAATGAAACGAGTAATATTGTAAAATCGTCGAACAGATATTGTAGCTCGATACAATGGGAATGAATTTTTATTCACAGTTGGGCCGTTGGTACATAATTGGATTTGTGAGCACCAATAACTATTAGAAGACCTTAATAAGCTAGCAGTTCTTCCTCTTTTAACGGTTCCCAGACCAATTTTTTTTTATCAGGATTCGCTTACATGTACTTCTTATACTGCTTTTTGGCTTTTTTATTGGTATTTCTACATATTATACTTTGCATAGAACTATCAAATAATTTGCAAAATGTGTCGACATCATTTAAAATATTGGTATTCGGATTAGGACCCATAAATAGTGGTTCGTGCAAAACATTGTAGGCTAGCAAACGATGTAAATTAGGACCCGATTTTCGCCATTTAGTACCATGTTTACCGACATAATATTCACTATCGTTTCCATCATTCCGATTTAGATCATCTCTATTATCATCTGTGTTGTCGTCTATATTACAATCTTCTTCGTCATTGGCCTCTGAGTCAGAAGTTTCACTTGTCTCAGCGACAACATTTTCGAGCTCCACATCTTCTGAATCCGATTCTAAATTACGCACTACACTTTCAAGATACGTCTGCTTTTCTTCATACGATAATCTATAATAGATAATTTTTGCTGCAATGCACGCAGCAAAAAACCGTTATTTTATGTTTTTTTATAAAAAATTTTATAAATCTATATAAATAAAACAAAGTCGTGTTAGTTACACCATTTATAACTCAAGAACGGCTGGACCGATTTTTATGATTTTTGTTTTGTTGGATTTGACTCCGTTCCGAATAGCATAATAACTATTAAAACATTGGAAAAATTCACCAAAAAAAAAGTTATCAAGAAAATTCATTTTCTCATATATTTAGTACATTTTGTTTTTTTAATTTGTTCGTCTCAATACAGTGGTGGTTTAGGAAAAAAGAAAAGTCGGAAAAACTCAAAAGGGAAGCCCCAAAAATCTAATAAAAAAACCTTTTTTTATATGAATTTTGTAGGTGTAGTTTGTATGTGACGAGTGGTGCAGTGGCGCTTGGACTGCAAGGTACTGGATACGAATCCGACTGGAGGCTGCATGCACATTTACCATTTTATTTTTTATCCAATTTTTTTTTATTTCATCTACTTATCTATATAAATAAAACAAAGTCGTGTTAGTTACACCATTTATAACTCAAGAACGGCTGGAACGGTCCCAAAATCTGGGACGAACTATATAAGTTATAGTTACGAAGTTAATTTAAATATTCTGGGTTACTATACAGAAAAAAGAACGAAACCAAACCTTACACTAGGAAAAAGTGACCACGAAAACATAATAATGCAAATAATTCAACCGATTAAAAATAAACATCTGCATGACAAGCATAATAATCTAACTAAAACGAAATTTTCCGTCACTAACAGAGCATCCGATCCTGTTTATCCAACTGATCCGAAATACTTTGTGGATGTAACAGAAATGAAGAGTATACTAAAACATATGAACACAAAAAAATCATATGGGTTGGACAACGTGCCTTGCATTGTTCTTAAGCACGTCCCAGAAGAAATAATTATCGAACTATGTAGCTTATTTAACCATCTTTTAAATAACAAAACATTCCCAAATTGTTGGAAAACTGCGAAAGTATACCGAATACTAAAGAAAAATAAAAATCAAATAAATCCCAACAACTATAGACCAATCAGCCTGCTATCAAACATCAGCAAAATATATGAAATCATCATTTACAATAAACTTCAAGAACATGCCGACATCAATAACCTATTACCTGACAATCAATTTGGGTTTCGATACGGCCACTCTACTACTCATGCAGTAACAAAATTGATATCCGATGTATGCCACAACTTAAACGCCAAAAGATGTACCGGAGCGGTGCTGATTGATATGAACACAGCTTTTGAATCAGTATGGTTGGATGGCCTTTTATATAAACTTTACAAAATGAAATTCCCACCCGAAATTTTGGAAATATTACAGGATATGCTGTATAATAGAAAGTTTATAACGACTTCCGGAAGTGAAAAATCCAGTATGATTTTCAACATATGTAATGGCTTACAGCAGGGAACAGTAACAGCTCCTCTACTATTTAACTTTTATACAAAAAATTTGATAGCGAAAATTTAAATAGTGAATATATTCGAACTATAGCTTACGCAGATGATATTGTAATCTACTGTTCTTTGCCTAAAATAATATCAATTCAACAGAAGCTTCAAACAGCACTAAATTTTATCGAAGACTATTTGCATACGTGGAGAATCGCGATCAATGCTGATAAATGTGAAACTATTTTATTTCGCAACCCGATCACATATGCAAGCTGGGATACACGGAAAAATTGGAAACAATTTGCAATCCAAATAGGAAATACAATAATCCAGCAAAAGGCAAATGTCAAATATCTTGGAATAAATATCGATAGACTGTGCTACCTTAATGAGCATGTCAATATACAATTAATAAAAGCTAGAAGAGCATTCATTAGTCACAGGAAAATATTCTACTCCAAATATGTGCACCAGGATGTGAAGACTATCTGTTATCAAGCACTAATCAGACCAATCATAACGTATGAATGCCCAATCTGGTTCAATATTAGTTCATCATATATGGAGAAAATACGCATATTCGAAAGACGTTGCATACGACATTGCAGGGGTATTTTTCGTAAAGCTGAAACGAATTTCCTTCACTACATATCGAATCAAAATCAATACGATAATTTTAAGCCGAAGAGAATTGACCTTTATATCATTGACGTAATCCGAAATCATATTCTTAGAACGACATCCAATCTTACAAATTCCCTGTTGCACGGTCCCTACTATACTGATAATCAAATTCTAGAAAACAGCTTACAACATAATAATATTCCAGGACCAGAAGCATTTATTTTACTAGATAGAATTGGGTTTATACAAGATACAGAGCAGAGGCCAATAATTTACCATGTATCGAGAAAAACATGCGAGAAAGGATTTGATAACGAAAAGTTCAGCAATCCAGAACAGTATATAAGACATAGCACTGCATTCAAGCGAGTAGACAATGAGTGTTTCTTACGGGAAAAATCCAAATTTTGGTGGCTTAACAATATTTAGCTCAATAAGGATAACTTAAATTTAGTAATAAGTTTTTTTTAGTGTTGTTTAATTTTATTTTAATTTATAATGGCAAAGTTTTAATTATGCTAATTTTATGCCAGCTTTAAAAAAAAAAAAAAGAAAACTAATTATTTTGAAATAATAATATTGTAAATAGAGATCTCAGTACTTAAAATCAAAACAAAAGAGATCTGGTTTGAGAATCCATTTGGGATCATAAGCCATTTAATTGTAAATTATTTAGACATTTTTTGTAATATTCTTTCGTCCACATTTAAATTTGTAAGCGATTAGAGCATATAAAATAAAGAATTATATTTAAAAAAAAAAAAAAAAAAAAAAAAAAGGTTAAAGCTTCGGCGCTTGGACTGCAAGGTACTGGATACGAATCCGACTGGAGGCTGCACGCACATTTACCATTTTATTTTTTATCCAATTTTTTTTTATTTCATCTACTTATCTATATATATAAAACAAAGTCGGGTTAGTTACACCATTTATAACTCAAGAACGGCTGGACCGATTTTTATGATTTTTGTTTTGTTGGATTTGACTCCGTTCCGAATAGCATAATAACTATTAAAACATCGGAAAAATTCACCAAAAAAAAAGTTATCAAGAAAATTCATTTTCTCATATATTTAGTACATTTTGTTTTTTTAATTTGTTCGTCTCAATACAGTGGTGGTTTAGGAAAAAAGAAAAGTCGGAAAAACTCAAAAGGGAAGCGCCAAAAATCTAATAAAAAAAACCTTTTTTTATATGATTTTTGTAGGTGTAGTTTGTATGTGACGAGTGGTGCAGTGGTTAAAGCTTCGGCGCTTAGATCGCAAGGTACTGGATACGAATCCGACTAGAGGCTTGCATGAACATTTCTATTTTATTTTTTATCCATTTTTTTTTATCTACTTAGCTATATAATTCATGATGGAAATGGTGGATTATTTTTCTTCGATGCGCCCGGTGGAACTGGGAAAGCATTCCTCATATCATTGATTTTGGCCACTGTTCGTGCGAGATCCAATATTGCTGTAGCAGTTGCTCTGCGTTGAAATTGTCGTTAGATCTTTAATCGGCTGAAAACCCGACTTGCAACATTGCGAAACATTCAGCAATGGCGAAAGTTTTGGTAGCAAGTAAAATCAACATCGATTATGAATGATGGTGCACAAATGCGCATTTGAAGCATTCAATCGAACTATGAAAGATCTACGCAATGACTCAAGATGTTTTGGAGGCGCAATGATTCAACTGTCCGGCGATTTCCGTCAAAAAATACCAGTAATTCCAAGATTGACCGCTGTCGATGAAATAAACGCTTACCTCAAATCATCGACTCTGCGTGGTGCTATGTGATGAAACTTCAGCTGAAGACAAACATGCGAGTTGCATTGTTAAACCAGAGACAACCTAACAGAGATATTTCATTCTATGTAAACGTAAAAATTTAAACTGCGAGTTCATTTTCTGTAAATAGCCGTAAACAACCAAAAATATTTTGTTTTTTTGCGTAAACGTATACGCAGTTTAACGAAAAATGACAGATACAACGATGACATTGGAATTGTCAGAAATATATTTTGTTTTCATTTTTTAGCTCGAACGAAAAATTTAACTTGATTGTCTGTGGTTAAACGATCCATCTGCCGAAGATTGCTTTCGTTTCCTCAGAACTTTTGCAATTTTGTCTCAACGAAGGACGAGCTCATCAACAAAGTGGTCCCGAACAATATTACTAACCACAAAAATCACAATTGGGTGAGTGAACGAGTAATTCTTGCGGCAAAGAACAAAAATGGGGATCATTTAAATTTCACAATTCAAAATCTAATTGTCGGTCCACTTCATTCCATCAAATCTATCGACTGTGTAACAAACAAAGACGAATCAACCAACTGTCCAACTGAATTTTTAAACTCAGTGGATCTGGCTGGCTTGCATTTACAACTGAAAGTTGGTGTGTTGCCGGTAATCATCATGCTACGAAACCTGAATCAACCAAAACTATATAACGGAACGCGTTTTATTTTGAGAAATCTCAAGGAAAGTTCAATGGTGAGGAAGTTCTCATTCCGAGAATTCTGATGATCCCAACCGATATGCCATTCGAGTTTAAACGAATTCAATTTCCGATTCGTCTTGCATTCGCCATGACGATCAACAAATCACAAGGCCCATGCTTGAGTGTTTGTGGCCTGAATCTAGAAAATAAATGTTTCTCTCACGGCCAATTGTACGTAGCATGTTCACGTGTCGGCAAACCATCCGCTTTGTTCGTTCGCGCACCTGACAATAAAACAAAAAATGTCGTATATCACAAGATGTTTTACTGAAGGGAATCGACCTTATTGCAACCTACTCAGGAAATAGTTTAAAAGACAGTAGTGCAACAATGCTACGCGAATCATTTCGAATCAATTCATTAAAATGAAATCCTTGCTGCCACGTGAATTACATTTATTTCAATGTAATTAAAATATATTTCATTTTGATTGAATTTAATTAATTTGGAGTATTCATTTTATCCGCCCCAGAGGTCTCGGGTTCAATTCCCGGTAGAGACAAGGAAAACGATGCACGGCTGGTTTAGGATCAATGAATTAGTCATTATCCGAAATGAAAATATGATTATTAAACCTCATTTAAGGCGACCAAATCTCTTGATGAGATATAGTGCCAGAGAGAGAGAGAGAGAGAGAGAGAGAGAGAGAGAGAAATTCATTTTATCTTAACAAAAAACTGAATTTAATTAAGCTATAATAACTTTAAACAACATTTATTGATTTTGAGGCGGTACGAAGTTCGCCGGGTCAGCTAGTACAATATAAAATTTGAATACTTGACAAATATTCTAGTTTCTCCTTTTCCATCTTTGGTTTTTTTTATATCAACAGAATCACAGTTATTAAAAAATGTTTTTTTTTTACTAACTAACTACATTTATTAAAAATCAAACAACAACTGATATAAATATTTGTAGGTAAAACATACGCAAGAGAAACAAAACAAAATTAAAAACAGTCAAGTTAACAGAGCTGTATTCAAATATCCTATGGAATCTAAGCGAAAATAGATGAATTTTTTTTCTTTACCCGGGTAGTCGAAGTCAAGATTGAGGGATTTTTTTGCCGACAATGTGAAGGTTAAGCTTTGTTTTAATTTTTCCTTTTCTTGTTGTTGCGTACTTATGTATGTGAATTTAAAAAAAATATAAAATAACACAAAATTGTTCTCAATTCACCAAAATTAATAAACATGTGTTTGTATTAAAACTTTCCGCCTGTGTGTGTACACTATTTTTAATCGTAATTAGTATTTAGTATTGTATTTTTTTTTTGATTTTTCTGATCGATGGAAATGTCGAAGGTTTCTATTTCATTTTTTAAATTAAATTTGTTGTTTTCCCTACAATTATACATATACATACAAGCATGCCATATATAGCACAAAATTGTTTTTATGGAGTTTGGTGCTTTTTTTTCAATCGAAGTAGGTACTACGTCATTTCCGTTCGTTTCATTTACAAGTTTACTCTAATACAAAAATTTTTGGTAGGCGCGAGTAAAGATGTTTATACATCAAAAATGTATTTTGGTCAGAGTCACTTTTTAAAAACAGACCGAATTAATTTGTAGTCCTAATAATTGCACAATTTTAAAACAGAATATCATAACTCACTTCTAGGGAATCCAAGTCGGTTCTATCGGATTTCGTGTAGTTGGGCCATTACTTACCCCCCAGAGACCTCGGGAAATGCTGCAAACAACCGAAACCGACAACCCTCCTATGCATCTCAACGAAAATGGAAAAAATAGAAACGTATGTTTGTAGAAACCGGTGGGGTAATGGTAAAAACACGGAACCGAAAGTCGGGTACCCGAAATTCGGGTAATTGGATTCCCTAGTCGGGTAATTGGATTCCCTCCAACGTATGGGATATGTACGTTTATGTTTTTTCCATTTTCGTTGAGATGCATAGGAGGGTTGTCGGTTTCGGTTGTTTGCGGCGATGCCCGGTGGTTTCGGGTGTCTCTGGGGCTGAATAATTGCCCAACTACACGATGTCGGGTAGAACCGACTTGGATTCCCTACTCACTTCTCTAACTTCTCTTTTACAAGTGAAATTTCTCTATCACGCTTTTGGGGGGTGGACACAACATTTACATCGGTAGGCAAATCTGAGCACGACATAACTTATTCAAATTCGCATTTGGTAGTGTTACTGTGCAGACCTCAGATCATCATGAGTATTTATGTGTACGTACTCACATTAATTTCCGTTCTTATAAGGTGAAGCGCAATGTGTGTTGATGACAATGGTTCTAAAAAACTATGTTATATGAATGCGGATGTAACATCAAGAATCCTATACCATAAAAACCAAAACATCCGTAAAATTGAAATATCCAATAAAATCAATTATTTTATTTGACATTTTTGTCTATCTAAATTCTTATCTCCAAACTTGGGACATTAAGAAATAACAAAAGATAAATTTGATCCCATAACATAATTTCCGAATCCTTAAATTTTCAACAAAAATATATTTGCCTTTCTAGTAATAGACTAGTTTACAAGTTCATGAGTATGACGTGTGTATGTTCGTGTGTGTGTGTGTTTAATTTAATTTAATGGTTCTGATATCAATCAATAATTTAAAAACACAAAACCAAATCGATTTTACGGGTTTTCTAAACAATACGATTTAATTTTAAATTCTTACAGCTTTTTAATGTTGTAATAAACCTGATGTTGTTGTTATTGTTGTTGTAATCAAATATCAATATATAATATTATATATTGATAAGCCTTTTTTTAAGATTGGTTAATCATTTAACTTATGTTTCCCATATAAATCTAGGACAGTAAAGTTAAGGGTTGTTTTGTGTATGGTAGGATACGATAGAATATTGGAAACATACAGACCGATATATTGACAATAAAATAAAATGAAGTAATGATAATAATAATAATTGATTGATGAAGCAGCAAAGGCAATTGGGGGTACTGTATTTTCCATGTCCATTATTGATTGATTATAAATTTGGACACTCCATCCAAAACTAATTTAGAAAATGCTATCGATATTTTCCTATTTTGTATACACATAAATAATTTAACTATCTCGAGTTTGGCTCAATAAACATCGATATACATATATAATACATATGTTATGTATATACACGTATTATACGACCACATAATGAATTTGATTTGGTCATCTTGTATATAATGCTCGTAAAACATAATTTAATTGCTTTTTTGGCAAACACGCCAGTTATTTGTGTAAGGAAATATTTTGGCCCGAAATCTTAATTAAATTGTGCCCGACTAGGCATGTAACATATACATACGAGATAATATGCTTGATTTATTGGTGACAATTGTGATTTGTGAAGTCAAACATATTACAAAAACTGCCGCTGCTCTATACGAAGCTTACCACACATAAAAAATATTAGTATGTATATAATGTAATCCAATTTGTTAAATTAAGCATTAATTAAATATATTGGTGATAATTTTTATATAGTACTCGAAATAAAATAGCAATTAGTGATTGTGTGTAGCCCATTAAAAATAACCTAAAATTTATTTAACCATACCACGCACCGTGTTATAAAATTTATTACAAACACATGGCATTTACGCACAATGCACATAATTGAAAATTTTTGGTGGTGTAAAGAGAATCGATTTTCTGATGTCGTATTACGAAAATTATAATAATAATAAATCCCAACGACCCCAATTACCCCTCCTTGACCGCGCGGAGGAAGTCACCATCTGTATTATTATTATTTTCATTTAATCGGAATGATTAAAAACAGGGACATTAGACTGGTGAACTAAAAAATTGGAAATAGAAAAAATAACATAATTTCGATGGAACCGGCCTATGGAAGCTCCCTCAAACGGAGAAATCTACGTTGAACTAATTCTTTGCATGTGACCCGATATGCCGACTACACTATACTGTTAAAGTTAGTCGAAATTGTTCAGCCTTAAAATGTCGATAATGCAGACCTGGCCGTGACAACGGAAATAAAACCAAACTGTCGATAATGCAGATCAACAGTTAAAGTAGGGGTAATGTAGATGTCGATAATAAAGTTTTGGTTATAATTTATTACAATAACCAGGCGAACATAACAGAATCGATAATGCAGATTAAGTCTTTGAAAGTTGTATAAAATCAGCCGATACAAAGTCTTATTCAAAAACCTATATTATTTATTCGTGGAAATGCTATATAAAGGGTCCCTAATATTAGAGGGACTAATCAGTTTCCAAAACAACCAATTATAATAGGTATTACTATAAAAAAAATTATAATAAAAGCATGAGCAGTTACAATAACATTATTGGCTATACTATATACTGTTCAAGTTAGCCGAAATGGTTCAGCCTTAAACTGTCGATAATGCAGATGTCGATAATAAAGTTTTGGTTATAATTTATTACAATGGCAGGATGCAAAGTGAAATTTCGTCAACAGATTACGATCTGCGGTGAAATGTAACACATCTATGACCCCCTGTCGGAGTGCAAAACCCATCTTTCATGTCCAGTACAGCCTGGCATGGAGCTTGCAATGTGCAGGTGGTCTTAAATCGGTCCTATAGCCGTATGTTTTTCAGTTGGCCGAGGGTCGTAAAGTAAGGACGTCAAAAACATAACCGCGGGAGAGCAAGGTGTGCCTTTTGAGCCCCAAAACAGATCGCATAGTTAAAAAAAAAAACAGGCGAACATAGCCTAATCGATAATGCTGATTACGTCTTTGAAAGTTGTATAAAAGCAGCCGATACATAGTCGCAGTGATTAAAGATTGACATCGCTTTAAAAATTTTGCCAACAATCTAACTATAGGTTTTTTTGATTCACGATTTTGCAAATGATATCCTTTTTTTTAGTTCATTCACAACTTTTTACAAGTCAACATTTTTCATACTTCATTTTCAATTTTTTTCTAAATCAACCTCAATTTTTTGCAAAGCAAATTCGTGTTTTTTTAAGTAACTTCAATTAAATGTAGAGTAAATTTAAATATTTTTAACAGAAATTCAAGTTTTAATATTTCAAGGTCGTAAATTTTACGCAACTATTTCCAAACAAAATTCAGTACTCTCAATTCTTAACCGATTATGATGGGATTGGGTATGCTGGATGGAAATGGGATTCTAAATTGATTTTTGGATGAATTATTGGAATATGGCTATCTGGGATGGAACCCGGCCATTTCTTAACCGACATTGATGGGATTTTCTATGTTGGATGAAGTAGGATTCTTAAATGAGTTTTGGAAGAAGTTCGGCATATGGACACTTGGCACGGACCTCGGCCATCTCTTAACTAATAATGATGAGATTTTGCATGTTGGATAAAAATGGGATTCTTAAATGATGTATGGAAAAGTTCTGGAGTTCCTTCTGATTAAGTTCCCTCCCAGGTGGCCATATTCCAGAATTTCTTCCATAAAACATTTAAGAATCCTATTTCCATCCAACATACCCAATCCCATCATAATCGGTTAAAAATTGGGAGCATTGAATTTATTTTGCAAAAAGTTGCAAAAAACTTACGCGAAGAAATTTTCTCTCATTGCGGAGAGAAGTAAATTTTATATTTTTGAAGCGTGATTTCTATATAAATGCGGAAATTATAATTTGAAATAACGAACCAACAAAAGTGGTAAAATACTCCGATATTAGCAGAATGGAGGAGGAATGATTTATGCAAAATTTCATAGTATGGTTGAGTGGTCTGAAGGAAAACGTATTTTCGATTTTTTTCTTTTTTCAATGTTAATATTGCCGCGTTTTCAAGACCTGGGCAGTTGGTCATTAATTTAACGGTGACTATTCGATGAAGGCTGAATTTATGCAAAAAAAAATTGTATGCATGAGTATGGTTTAAAAAGAGTAAGGGGGTGAAATACAAATTAGTCACACGGCCATGAATCTTGGCGTTGGTGGTAGTTTGAAGAGTTTGATGGGGTATAATTTCAAATTTTAGAATGATTTAATGAGCCCTGTGATCAAGATGTTGACAGTAGGTCATAAATCTAGCTGTGACTATTCGAATAATAATGAATTTAGGCATGTTCTCATAGAATGGTTGAGGTAGGTCTGGTCCCCCTCAGACTTGGTGCAATTTCGTACTTTTACGAAAGCTTAATTTTTTGACAATTTTTGTATAAAGGTCTTGACCTCGAAATTAAACTTCTCTCAAACCTTAATCTCATTCTTAATTAGATTGCCATGAAAAAGTGTACCAATTACTGTACTTGAAAAATTAAATATGCTAGTTTTGCCTGTATGTAATTTTGAATCGGAGGCAAAAAGTTGGAAACTTTTATTTGTTGCTACAAACTTTTGTTTAGAAGACCCATATTTCGAAATCTAACCGCCTCCAAAATTGTACGATTGTTTAAGTTAGAGTAAAACATAGTAACAAACCAAATAGCTCAAAACGTTTTAATCTGAAAATTTTATATTACACCCCTCAAATTACTCGCCAGCAATGGCGGAAACTATTGTTACAAACGCTTTCTCGAGAATATACTGCGAAACAGTTGTGGAGATTTACAACTTCATGGTGAAACTGTGTTTGATAGTCGCAATGTACAGGAACGCATACGAGTATTTTTGCAAAATTACAACAACATCCTGAAGCTTATCCAAATCTACGTATTCTAAGAGAACAAATCTATATAAAGATTGAGCCGAAATTGAATGAGCACTATGCGAGTTTTGAGAACCGTTAGTTATCAGCAAACACGACGTATACCAAATGGTGCGCGCGGAGGTATTCACAAAACATTAAAACGCGTAAGGCACGCATCCGATGCATCATCTGCCAAAAGTTTCATCGACGAATATGATTAAATATCTTCGAGACGAATTGTTTCCATTGTTTGTTTTGCGCTGATTAAGGATTAAAGAGTTGAACATATAAAACTATCTGCTATACTCCCCACAAAGAAACGCATAACAAAGGATAAACCGTTCCATTGGGCCGCATTGTGAGCGTATGTGAGCAAAAAGCATTCAAGTTGGGATAAATAATTACCGGAATTTGAGGCGCGGTCAAAAATTCAGTCAACCGTAAGAGCCATGAAACGGCCCATTCAAATGCCCACCATCACGTCGTCTACAGTCGTGTCTACATCCGAACATCAAAATTTTCGACGAATTTTTCCAGTAAAAGCCGATCAATGACCTCAATTTCAGCTCAAATGTTGTTTTTAAGTTGTTGAATTGTTTATGAATGATGAGCATACACCTCATCTTTCAAATAACCTCACAAAAAATAATCAAATGGTTTTAAAACCGGGCTTCTTGATGGCCAAAGAACTTCACAATTTCTTGAAATTATGCGATCACCAAATTTTGCTGACAACAAATGAATTGTTGTATGACTTGCGTGGCATGTCGCTCCGTCTTGTGCAAATCAAGGATAGTTGACACGAAATTCGTTCAATTTGAACTACAGAAAACCAGTTAACATGTTGCGATAACGTTCCCCATTCGCTGTAAGGACATTTTCCTGTTCGTTTTCAAATAAAAACGCCCCAATGATGCCACCAACCCATAAACCACACCAAACAGTGACTCTTCGAGGATGAGCTTTTGCTTTGTGAATAACATGAGGATTCTCCGGTCCCCAAATTCGACAATCTTGCTATTGACGTACCCATTAAGATGAAAATGAGCTTCATCGCTAATGATGTATTTGATGAAAAACGTTGGTGCCTTCAATTTTTGAGTTAGTCGAATTTTGTATATAGATGCAAATGAAGATCAACATGCAAAATGAGTCGTAATGACGTATGTGAACTTATCCCAGAATTCTAATTCTGGGATAATGAGATTGAATTTGGTTTTTTACTACCAATTCAAATGCCTTGGACAGAGAATTTAAAATGCTAATAGGGCGGAAATGGGAAAGCTCAGAAGGATTACTAATTTTAGGAATAGGAATAAATTTACTCATCTTCCACTGAGCGGGATATGAAGAGGTCGTTAAAATAAAATTGAAAGTATGTAACCTTGATACAATAGGAAAAATACGCTTAACTAATTTCAAACTAACCATATCTAAGCCAGTGGATTGCGATTTAACTTCCCAAATAGCAGAATGCAAATCAACAGTAGATATATTTGTAAACGAAAAAGAATTAAAGGGTTCGACGGACACTAAATCAATAATGGAAATATCATGAGTGTGACTAGAGTTAATTAGATAAAGGTTAAAATCATTTGCTTTGAAATCTACAGAAGCAGCCCCTTTGCAACTACCAAGGCCCAAGTTGCGCACGTTGCGCCAAAATATCTTAGAGGGAAGTGAGGGATCTAACTTATCCTTGAAAAAATTTTGCTTAGCGATACGAATTAAACCTACCACTCTATTTCGAGATTCCTTATAAGCTAGATAAGACAAAGAATTAGGGCTAATTTTCCAAAGACGATATTTGGAAAAACGAACAGAAATAGCACTCAAAATCTCTTGAGTCATCCAAAGGGGGGGATCTAGGTCTAAAATAAATAGTAGTGAGAGGAACGCAATTATAAAATACATAGTTAATAGAGGAATTAAAATAGTCAATTTGGTCAGTAGAAGTAGAGAGAGAAAAAATATTACCCCAACAAATAGAGCCACAAGTTGATGAAAGGTGAGATTCATCAATTTTAGAAAAATCCCTAAAGCTGAAACTTTTAGGTCTAGGTCGAGAGTAATAATTAACAGAAAAAACAAGAAGATCATGGTGAGAACCAATACCAAGAGACAATTGATTGAAAAAACAAATGGAATTATCAGCAGAAGCAACGACGTGATCAATGAGCGAAAAAGAACCATCACTTGCAGTAGCGCAAGAGTAAGTGGGCTCTACAGTATTATAAACCGAAAGGTTAATGCTATTTAAGATATTCAAATAGCTACGAGAAAATAAAGACTCTTGAGAAATATCAAAATTAAAATCACCCGAAATGAAAACCTCATCATACCGACAGGAAAAATAACTAAAAAGACACTCAATGTCTAAAAGGGATTTTTTGAATCGAGCATTAGACCTCTTGTTCGTTTTAGGAGGATTATAAACTACACCTAAAAGAAATTTCCGCTTATTCACGAAGACATTTAAAAAAAGAAACTCAAATATTTGCTCTTGTTTGAAGTTAGCCCAGCCCAGAATTTTGATCTATTTTAATGAAAAAAAAAAGTTTTGAGTTGCATAAAGTAATGGAAAATTACAGGCAATATCAGAAAAAATTGTTCCTTGGAAAGTTTCTGAAAATGAACTCTGGGCTGGGAATTTCATTGATTTTTATATAATTTTTCGTCCCGCTCGATAAAATTAAAATTATTTCGCCAAAACTAAAAATGTCTCGGATCAGGACTACATGATTTTGAAATGCATAATACACTAGTAATAATATTTATGTTAAATTAGAAGATCGTTTCGTGGCAATATCCCGAAAATGAACTCGGGGCTGGGAGTCGGGGGACCCAGACCTCGCTACGGAACAAATTTTTTCTTACATTGCCTGCAATTTTCCATTACTTTATCCAACTCAAAATTTTACAGTTTTTTATACGTTAGATTTAAAAATTTGATAATTTTTCGTTTTATCATTAAAATTGATAAAAATTCCAGGCTGGGATAAATTCACATAAGAACAAATTAGTTATTGATATGTTAATGTTGGCTGATACAACGTTTTATTTTCTGTGTTAGAATTCTGGGATAACTTCACATACGTGTCGTAATGTGGTTCGTGAAAACTTTAGTTCTTGTAAACGAGGCCTGGTTTATGTGCTTGGTTCATTACGAAGACGAATACTTCCACTAACAGCTGCCACTGCATCAGGAGTACGAACTGGATGAACATGTTGATACGACCTACGACCTTCCACTAAATCTCTTTTTACCAATTGCATGCTCAATAGGACGTCCATGTCGACCAAAACTCTCAAAATGTGTTGTCCTGTTGTTGTGGAGGACTCCATAATGATAAAAGCAATATTTTTGACTTTTCATATGTCAAAGTATTTTTTAGAACAGATAACGTTACGTACTAAAATTCATAGATTGCTCACCTTGTATTAAATATACATATTTAAAATAATGAACATAATTAAGCTTAACGACCTATCATTTGTATAATATGTTGATACAAACAAACCAACTTGTTCCATATAGATAGGTCGTTTTTACTACAACTAAACATACTGGCGCAATTAGGGGTGTTTCTATTCAATACTACATATTTGCATCCCATTCCACACTTGTAACTACATTGTACGTAAGTAATTTACAATTTTGATGCGATACCCCTTAATTATTTTTTATTTACCAAAATAATTTCCATCAACATTTTCCACTCCGTTCAGTTTATTTATTTTCCCAAGCACTATGCAGATATTTTTTTTTTTTATTATTTCATCGGATTGTTATTTTTTGTATAATATACTTTTTAGTACACAAGCTTTTTTCTATGTTTAATGGATTTATTGTTAGGTAGTTGTTGCTACCTATATATAAATTTTATACAAAATTTACGTATACAAGAAACTATACCTAAAAACTAGGTTCATTACAGTTAATCACGCTATTCACGTCACATTAATTTCCCTATCTAAATGGGGTACAAAAACAATTTTTTTTTTATTTACAAGACATAAAGCTTTTTAGTGTATTGGGAAAAGCTTTGCGTATACATTTCATTTATAATCAGATGCTTTATTAATTTGAATATATTAAAAATAACTCGTACTCCTCTCACCGCCCGATCCGGTGGCACACTTCGGAATTATTCAATAGAGAAGACACAAGTTGTTTATTTATTATTTGTTGTTACTCGTACGTACTCGTATATCATTCATTGTGATTTATAATTTTACCTGTGCTATAAATAGTTTGTGAGGTACGCGTGTGATAGTTTTTGTTTGTTCTTCCTGCTGTTTTGAAAATATTGTTTTTATGCTCACAAATTATTTGGATTAGGCATAAATTTTTTAATTAATAATTAATTAGACGTATGTATGAGATGGTATAATAGCGAGCAGAAAACATCATTCGAAATTTGGGACGTTTAGGGCTTATTAATGATTTATGTATAATGATGGAAGAACGCTAATATCTTTTTTCGTAAAATTATAAGAATGATTTACAGAATTCATAAAATATTTTATTTAATATGTCGTTAAATGACGGAATACATAACCTAATTTCCTGGAAATTGGCATATTTATCTCCCATATTTAAAATTGGCATAAAGCCAAATTTGGATACGATATAGATGTAACATATTTATATTTTGAACGCCATCAGCAAAATATTTGAAATTTTTATACTCGTACACATTTTTATTTGCAAAGAAATTAAATCAATTATTAGTTGTTATCAAACTTATGCATCTTCGCACATATATGCTCCAGTGTTCTAAAATTATGAATTATTCTGCACTTTATACAGTCCTTAAAAGAGTGTCCAATATATGTTACTATTCATCAGTTCGAAACATGGGTGTTATATCTCTTTTAAGTTTAATTGTCCAATATGCATTTGAAATTAATGTTTATTAATTATTACAACAAAAACAAATTCTAGGAAAAATTTAATAGTTTTTTTTTATTTCTACATTATTTCAAGGGAGCATAAGCATTTGGAATTTTTGCATAAAATAATTTGGATTCTTTTCCTGTATACCGGAATGAAATAATTCCTAAATAAATCTTAAGTAAAAATCATGTTTGTGTATTAGTAAATATACAACAAAAAACAAACATTTAGGTAAAACTAGTTAAATATGCCATTTTGAATATTTGGTTCTACTGATAGATTTAAAATTTAAAACTGGTACAATTATACATATGTACTTCAAATTCACAATTTCCCAAATGATATTCAATTTTTTTAGTTCATTCACAACCACACTACTTTATTGTCAATTTTTTCTAAATCAACTCAACTCATCTATTTTTTTCCAAAACAAATTCAAGTTTTATTATTTCAAGTTCGTAAATTTTTACAATTCAAAATTAACTTTTTCAAAACAAATTCAGTGCTCCCATTTCTCAATTGATTGTGATCCCGATTGTGATGGGATAGGGTATGTTGGATGGAAATGGGATTCTTAAATAATTTTTGTAAGAAGTTATGGAATATGGCCACCTGGTACGGAACTCAGCTATTAATGATATGTGGAAGTTCTGGAATTAGGCCAAACAGCCGCGCCAAGCAATAGTATATAAACAGCTTCAAAATAATTCATGTAATAGATAGTAAACAAATAAACCGATGAAGAGATTATTCTCGAAACCGATATTTCTAAAAAAGTTAATTGGCACAATAAGTAAGAACGAAGTTATTAAGAATGTTCTCGGAATTAATCGATCCGATGATTGGCGCACATTTTTTGCATTGTCATGTGGAAAAATTCGCGGAATTATCACTAACTACTAAACTAATGTGGCTCACACAACCAACAGCTCGTTGAAAAAAAAAATAAGTGGACTGTATTTTGTTCGATTATAATTACAAATTTTATTTATTAACTTAATTTACAATTTGGTTGTGCTGCCTTGCCCATTACGATGCTTGATTTTTTACTTGTGACGTGTCGCCAAGTTGCTTGAGGAAGCAATGTGTGTATAGCTGATACACGGTTGGTCACGTATGTCTGCCTTGTCTAGGGTGATTTGAAAGCCACGATAGCACTATCATTGAATTTGTCCATAGACACGCACCAGTGTTTTCTAGATCATATGCCATCAACACCTTTCGCATCAATTTTGTTAAGAGGTGGGCTCCGCACAGTCCTAGTCGCGAGAGGTTAATTTGTTTTAATGACACAACCGTAGATTTTGCTATCACTAGGCTGACAAGATATTTTCCTTCTGTATTGACTCGTACATATATTGCTGCAGCATATGCAGATTCACTAGCATCACTAAATCCATGGAATTGAAAATCGAACCAAGATAGCGATCAATTCTTACGGCATTCAGAAATTGAAATTGTCCGTGTATACTTTTCCAATTTTCATGTAGCTCGTGCGGCAATGTTTCCTCCCATGTCACCTTCCGGACACTATATATATATATATATATATATATATATATATATATATATATATATATATATATATATATATATAAATATATATATATATATATATATATATATATATATATATATATATATATATATATATATACAACGATTCCATACGAAAACGATCAAAAAAACGCAAATTTTGTCCTGACCCCTTTAGATTTCTATGAAACTTCCCAAAAATGTTCTCTATATAAAATAACTCAACACGTATTTTTTATTTCCTTCTGCGGCACTGTTCTTTGTAACAGGGGCGTACGGCGTTTTACGTTTTTTCTGATTTTTCTTAAAAATGATAATTTTTGAAGGCCTCTGTCGCGAGAACCACTTAACGGATTTTAACAGTTAATATCTCAAATGAAAGGGAATGAATGGATCTTATAAATAGCGGTACAATTTTAATTTTAAAAAAATTCAGTCTTAAAGAAAAAATGCGTTGTTTTGGAAAATGTGATTTACCGTTATGTTGGACTTCAACGAGTTATCGATTTTTTAACTTTTTTTTAAAGCTTACTTATTTTGTAAGCAAATAAAAAAATAAAAAAAGGAGTGGTACCTTTCATTTTTAAAATATGATTTTTTGAATATGTCAAGATCTGAATATTTTAAACCAAAATTGAAGAAAATGTATTCAAACTGTTCCTTCGATAATTTCATTACAGATTTTACTTTATTTTTATATTTTAATTCCTCAGTTCAAACACTTTTTGCAATGCAATAAAACCATGAATTAATTGTTAGTATAATCTTTATTACTCAATATCAAAAAGTTTGTTTCTTGTACAAAATGAAAACTTCCTAATATCTAAAGATGTCTTATTATGTGGACAAAAACTATGATATTATTGAGTTCCTGCTATTTGTTTTACTGAGCCATATCTATTTTTTAATTGCTTTTCCATTGTATCATAATCTGTAGTAGTAAAAAATAGATAGTTTACTTTTGATTCTGTTTCGACAACCCATTCATAAAGTTCACGTCGCGTAGTTATTTGGTTTTCAAAAGGATTTTGTAAACTCACTTTAGCAGCATTCCTCTTGAGAACTCCTCCTAATACAACGCAAGGTCCTTTTCCGTGGCAAGTTGCAAAAAAATACCATTCTGCTTCCATACCGAAGTCCTGCTTGAAATTGCATAGATTGTAGAAATTCATTTTGTTTTTGTACTGAGCCCCGGATCCATCGGAAAAGAAACAAATTTTCTTAACGTGCCGTAATTTTTCCTTTAAGAAATTAACTAGGCCGTTAATAAATAATCTCACAGCTACATGATTATGTTTAGTTGCCTCAGATATAGCTATCAAGCTTGTGAATTCCAAACTACTATCGTCTTTAATCGTATGGCCGCTTTCTCCGTTTTTATAATACACTGCAAATGGATGTATTGTACATTGAGCATTGGACCAATGAAATCCTTGAACGGCATCCTGAATTACAAATGAATAGTTATCCGAAAAGTCACATATAACAATACATTCATCAGTTGCTGCATTTGATTTTCTATATTTTAGGTAATCTGCTTGTTGTTTTGCAATAAACGAATGCGGTACTATATTATGCAGTTGTTCACCAAGTTTATCTGTGAAACCCTGGTTATAGTTTCCATACTGCATCGATCTACTTGCAGCCGCTGCTTGAATGTTATTTCATCTATACAATTTTGTAGAAATTTTCCAGATAATTCCTCTCGAATACTGTCCGGTCCCGGGCAGGCTGTACATTCGTTTAAATGGCATGATGTGCTTGGAGTAGTGCATATAATCTGCGAAATAAGATCTTGATAGCTTCCTTCTTCGTGTGATAAAAGGTTCATAGATTTTATTTTATTAAACATAAGTTTAATATTTTGATGATATATGCAGACACAAATACTATGTGTACCCTAGAGTTCGCTAATACGCAGTGCCCTGGACGAAGTGCAGCAAAACTAGAAAATCCAATTTTTGTATTTGGATATTTTTGTTTAAATATTTGAAGAGCCTCCTTCAAATTACAAAGAACCAGCCTACGCTGCTTTGTTTCAATAACCTTATCTGATGACATGGTCTTGAAATCTCGTTTCCCAGGGCACACCCGTCTTATATCGTCATCTTCATAAAATTTCTACACCAATAATGCGATTTCCTGATTAAAATTGGTGTTCGGTGTTGACATGATACCTTTTTCTTTTTGAATCTGTTTTGCTCTATTTGCCATATAATAAGACACACCGAACTCATCTTGAATTTTCCGGACAGGCCAGCTTTTTGGAGCCGATGTTAAAACCATATACTTTTCATTTGTTGTTGTAGAAATATCATATTTTTCTCGTAACTGTTGAATTATTTCAATACTATCACCTGATACGTCAGTGACAGCATGCTCAGAACTGCACGGAAGCCTAAATATTTCTTCAGAAATTTTCGCTGTAACTTCTTTAAATTTTTGTTGTTTATAATTTTCACTTCTCATTTTCTTATGTACTAAAGGAGAACTGTGAATTGATTTTAAAGTATCGTTGAATGATGATACATCCGGATTAATGAATTGCTCCTCATTTGATGAACTTATAGACGAAGATGCAGGTGAACATTCTTGATCCAAATTAATATTTTGTGAACCAAAGAGTTTATTATTATCACTATTTGATCCACTTTAGATAACAAGCATTGCAAATTATCTTCTCTTTATTCATGGCAATACCTTGTTGATTAGCTTTCTCAATTATATAATTATTCACTTTTCGGCTGGACGATTTGTCTTTATATAGATGGCACTTTACACACTTAACTTTCATACTGAATATTTTTTGTTTTCACTTTTTTAAAATGTACTTCAAACTCTACGATACGAATGACGAAATCTAGCATATTTATACGAATCCGATTTTGGTCTGAAACCCAAATGAATTTGCCTGCTGCGATTTCTAATTGTCAGGCAATAAAAAGTTCAGACATATAACCAAGTACAGTTGGCGAGATAATAAAAAGTAAAAAGGAGGTTATCCACATGCTGATAGGAAAGTTTATTACCATTTGCACACCCTCATTTTTAAGATTTATTATCTTGACCAATAGATAATTGTTTTAAGTAAACCATAAAAATGTAAGCATGAACAATAAGAATGAGTCATAAAATCTCTGTTAGCAAATGTTTTTCATAAAATATCTATTCCTGTACGATTTCTGTCGTAAGCGATAGATAATAAACTATAAACATTATTCACCACGAAATATTAAGGCTGTTTATGAGAGTTTTAAAAGATATCTGGGTCCGCCTTTATTTTATAAAATTCAAAAATTTATAGTTATTCCCCTTGCTTGATGAGACATTCTCATTATTGCTCCTTTCAATTTTGAGATAATGACAATTCCTAATTTTAGAAATGATTTTTTTTTGTTTTTTTCTAAATGAACTAAAGTAAAAAAAACAAAGAAAATAAAAAATAAAACATTAAAATTATAATAAAATCATCAGAGGAAAAGTTTGAATACATTTTCTTGAATTCTCGTTTAAAATATTCAGATATTGACATATTCAAAAAATCATATTTTAAAAATGAAAGGTACCACTCCTTTTTTTATTTTTTTATTTGCTTACAAAATAAGTAAGCTTTAAAAAAAAGTTAAAAAATCGATAAGTCGTTGAAGTCCAACATAACGGTATATCACATTTTCCAAAAAAACACATTTTTCTTTAAGATTGAATTTTTTTAAAATTAAAATTGTACCGCTATTTATAAGATCTATTCATTCCCTTTCATTTGAGATATTAACTGTTAAAATCCGTTAAGTGGTTCTCGCGACAGAGGCCTCAAAAAATTATCATGTTTAAGAAAAATCAGAAAAAACGTAAAACGCCGTACGCCCCTGTTTCAAACAACAGTGCCACAAAAGGAAATAAAAAAATACTTGTCGAGTTATTTTATATAGAGAACATTTTTGGGAAGTTTCATAGAAATCTAAAGGGGTCAGGACAACTAGTGATCGTTTTCGTATGGAATGGCTGTATATATATATATATATATATATATATATATATATATATATACATACAATAGCGGCTGGATACGTGATGACAACGGCTGGCATATTTAATGGGAATCGTATTATATTAGCATACCAATTGCATCGTTTTCCGCTGCGGTTGGCGGTTGATGAATATTGCATGTTTTTGTATGTTGATTGTGTGCGATGTGTGATCTGTAATCACGCCGGGGTGATCAATATGGATATTTTATATGATATTTATATCCATGATAGTCTTTAGGTAAACTACTTTTATTATTTAAATAAATATTTGTAATACAAGTATTTTAAATAGAATTATTTTTTTATTTACAATTTGTCATTAACAATTAATATCAACACAAATAATTAGAACACTATAAATGGTTGCAAGAAACCAATATTATTATTATTGCACTTATCGTCGCTTGCGCTTTTTGCGACGAACTCGGAAACTTATTAATTTTCCTCTGATGGAAAAAAAAAACAATTTGCCCTTTATATACCAAATGGATTGTTTTTTTTATATGTGAACTGATTTTTCAAAAGAAAAACTAGTTCGACAAAAATACTTGAAATTTAGAAAAGTAGATGTCACTAACTCAAAATTCAAATCTAGTGTCCGGACTATGACAATTGTTATAAAATTGATTTCTAAATTTGAAACTAACTATTTGTAATAAATTTGAATTTTGCAATTGATATTGACAGCCACATACTCAAACCCAGTAAAATGAAAGGGCTACAACCCTCCAAACGAGAGTATAAATTATGAAAGATATAGTACTAGTTGAATTGTAACCCAATTGTAATAAATAAATTAGAGTTCCTCGCAAGTTTAGAACTCCTGGTTAGTTGGGGCACCGAACCCGTATCTTATGTAACAGATTTGTCTGAATAATTATATAATAATCGAATGCTGCAGCTGCTTTCTTCAGAAAAAATGGAATGCAATGTCATAGCAAATTGGTGTCTATTGTTTTAACCCTTCAATAAACAATTTAACAAATATTTTGACTACTCAAATAAAATTTGTCAACAAGGGTCATTTATCGAGCAAGGGATTTTAAAAGGCCTAGGTACTAGTAGTTTTTATTTTAGCAGAAATTTTTCATACTGAACATGTACAGAATGTGCACACACTGCGTTTTACAACAACACTTGCCTTTGCATGCAAAATTCAAGTGCGGCACGTGTCTCTATGGATTAGTGTAAAATTATTTTCATTTTATATTGGATGCTTGAGCGAAACAGATAGTAACAACAAAAAATAAAATTTTAAAATCCAGGAATTCGAACGTTTATTTTTACCAAAAATCATTTTCATTGTTGCTGCAACCGTGCTGCAATAACCCCACTTTAAAATTTTGTTTATAGGCGAAGAGGTAGGAGGCTAAGAAAAACGCATCGTGTTGCCGCACTGTGTAAAGCGGCACAGTCGTCAAATTTTATATTTGCCTGCATAGCTTTCGTTGAGGTACCAATGAATTTTTTTGTGTTGAGATATTTGCGAGTACCCAAAATGTTATGACGACAGCAAAATGTTCTGACATCAAGAAAATGTTGGTGCCTGTGAGCGCGGCTTGAAGTTTTAATCAAACCAAATTCAAATCCGGATATAACGTACATTATACGTTAAGTGTCACGGCCTATATATTTCCAGAGTACTACCGGTACGTGTTTATCGTTTTTTGCCTAAAATCACTAAATGCGCTAAGTCGTTTGTGACTAAAACTGTTACGATTGTATTTTAATGTCGTTTACAGATAACAAAACGTGTACAAAAATAAAAACCCAAAACGACATAATATTCGATTTTTGTTTGTACAATAAAATTTTGTAGCTCTAGAGCTATACGCCGAACTACGTTTAGGGAGCGCGCTGGATTTGGGTTGGATAAATAACAATCCCACCCTATCGAGTGTAAGGGGGATACCCAACTTAATATCTTAGTTTGCATTTTTAATGTTCTAACTTGGAGAACAACGTAGCGAATGTAGTGTTAACCTCTACTGCAAACAGTAGGAGTTATTCCATTGGAAAATATTTAAATATTTGTCTAAGCATTACGAATTCATTGTAGTGTTAAATTAATTATTATTGTAAATACGCTCGCATACATATATACGATATACATATACGACCACAAAAATGTCTTTATTATTTTGTTACACGAAAATGAGTTTTCTTTAGGAAAATTAAAGACCGCAAAAAGAAATACCAAACCAAACATGAATATTGTAAGGTAGGTGGGTGGTTGGGTGATGAGGGTATGATTTGGAATTTTAAATGTTATTTAAATATAGAACGGAAATAAAGAAATTAATGAAAATTTATACGCTCGTGTAGTTTAAAACTGTGTATGTGCAATTTTACGGTGAATAGTAATTTGGGTTATAATTATAATGCTACTGGGTATTTAGAAAATGTGTACTACATGCGACATTTACATCGTAAAAATACGTTTAGTTTAAATTACGAGTAGCTTAAACTACAGCCCTTCTAAATCATTGATTTCGTTTTTAAATGTTTCCATGGGAAGGAAGTTTACGAACGAGCTGAATTGATTTATAGAACTGTGTAGCAAATGGGGTCAGCTCATTGAATATCGGTAAAGCTAAAAATTGTCTGCATTACAGTGACCGAATTTGTCACAAATTTAAAAAAAAAATCATTTTAGAACGGTTGATTTTAGTTATTGCAGTATCGATTTTCTAGCATAACGAAGAGCTTGCCGTGCTCTTAAAACGAAATGTATTCTATGCGACACTGGGTCGTATTGATACGCTCTAATTTTCTAAGGGAATCAAAAAAAGGTCGGTCTGGTCTGTCTGTGTTCTATTCAAAATAAGGTTGCACTAACTCAGTTTAAGTCAGTGTGATATCGAAATTCTATAATATTCAAAGGGGTTCGTCCTGCTGTGCCTTGCTGCATTCGAGGCCAGTAACGAACTGTATTTTGTTGGTCACGGGTCCATACTGGACATGGATTCTGTTGCCTTTTTACAATTCAACTTGAATTTTACCGAGACGTCATTGTAGTGGTGTGCATATTAGTATACGTGTTTTTGTTTTGTTTTGTGTTTTTGACGTCATTTAAGAACATAAAATAATCAGTGTATTTTCTTGAGACAATTACAACAACACCACAATGGCTAAAGCAAAAACTAAAGCATTTTAGAATTTTGCTTTGGCTGAATGATAATGCAGATTTGCATTAGTTGAAATAGCTGAATAGCGCTGATTCAGCTAAAGCAAAAATGTTTTAGTTCTCAAGAAAATACGGCTAATATGTTAGGTACAAAATTTGTGAATTTATTAAATTTCACAATATTATTTAAATTAATAAAGTGTTGTGTCGCTATTCCTATATAGTTTAATATAATTCCTAGAAAATACATGAAATAGTAATTTCATTCAAAAATAAAAAATATTTTTTTATGTATTTGTTCGTCTTCTATCATTTCCATATTTCTACTAAACAAACAAATAACAAAACAACACAACGATGCGGTCAAGAGGCACGATAATAAAAAAAAATACGAATTATGAAATATGAAAATTAATTTTATTTAAGTTTTATCTAGTATAAATGAAAAATTCACAAAAACAATTGAAATCGAATCTATATTCTTATCATCTGTCATTTTTTCCTTTGCTCGCGAGCAGAGGAAATGTATTGTTTCTCTACCGATAGTATCATTTATAAAATCGGGTCAACATTTTGGCGAAATTTCATGTGGATTTGACACACACACAATGATACAAAATGACAGCACACAATATTAAAAGTGTATATTATACACTGTATACGTATACAAAATTCAACTTGAATTGAATTTGAAAAGGCAACAGAATCCATACCCTGTTTAGCTCTAGTTTTAATTTTAAACTAATTTGCATTTGCCCGACAAGCAAATCAGTTTGAAATTAAAACTAGAGCCAAATATTACGAGCCCGTGTCGATCAAAATACACTTTGTTATTGGCCTCTGTTTTAGTAAGACATACCAGGCAGAACCTCTTAGGATATTATAGAAACTCGAAGTCGTCCGAAATGTTGGTCGACTACATTTTTGAATAGCAGTGTTGTAAGAACGTCAACATGCGCAATAATACAAATTCCAAACGGTCAATGACATAGTCACGACACGGATGGAATATTGTATATTGTAGCAAATTCAACAATTTTAATTTATAATATAATATTCTTGATTTCATGCGTAAGCAATATTTTATGTATAAAAGCCCAGTTTATTGAGGTAATAAAGACAGAATTGAATTAAAAACGCATTACCACAGTTAGTTTTAATTCTCGCAGTGAATATTTGGAGCTCACCAGTGGTAAACCAAATACTCACTTAAACACAAAAATCTAGGCAGAGGCCAGAGTTTTACAGAGTCGTTCGAGCCTCCAAAACAACCGGCGTACAATATAAACTCACTTTGTAAAGGAATTTACATTGAGATTTTGAGCTACCACAACAACAGGCAGGCAACACGTTCTACAAATATATTGCTATGGGCCAAGAGACGTCGAGGCTTCGAACTCACAACAACAGGTATCGAAATTCAACAGCCAAACAACAACCGGCAAATAAACCAAAGTCTACGCCATACAACAACAGTCTAATACCCCTGTCAATAAAAACATAGACATGGAGCGGTTATTGCAGCAGCTAAATGACAAGGCAGTAGAGTTGGAGCACATCATCTCAAACTATAAAAAAGATGGTGCAGCTCGGAAACCGAAAAAATATCTGGAGTTGAAAATAGCAACGCCAAAAAGACGTACAACATAGTACATCGATGTGGACAATAAAATAAGAGAATTCCAGTCTGAACTAGAATCAACACACCAATACTGTAAAGATAGACAAATAGTATGGGAAGGATTCACAAAATATAATTAAGGAATCACTTTCTCATAATACTTAAAAAAAATAAAATTTATAATTTTATTTTTTTTCTTTATTGACAAAACAAGTACACAATTCACTTAATAATAAGATTAAGACTAAAAAACTCAACTTTAAAGATAAGGTATTTATACCTCGTTGTCAACACGTTGTTCGTTGCGACGCGTGGTTCTCTTGTTTCACCAACTCTTGCATTTCTTGCTATGCTGATGACGCGTTTCTCGATGTTCTCATTCTTTGTTGCGCGTGGGTTTTATCATATTACTTAATTGTGTTGGCTTTGCGTCTTTCGATGTTGTGTTATGCTTATGTGAATACATAACTCCTCCCGGGGGTGAAGAAGGGGCGTCCTCGTCCTTACATGTGATGCCTGCTATTTTTAACAGATCTGTATATGACGAATTTTCCTGATTTGCCTTTAGAGTCTCTATTTTTACGGTATTAGATTGCTTGCGGATGCAAATGTATAATATTAGTAGAATTATGCTGGCCGTTGAAACCGAGATGCCTCCCGACAGTTTCCAGAACCATTTTTGCTGATCTAATTGTCTCAGGTATACGTGGTGTAATCGTTTCCTGTTTTGGATATTCTCTTGTGTGAGAGTAGTAATGTTTTGGTTTTCTACCATTTGCCTTGTAGCCTCTATATTGTGAAGGGCTCCTTGAATTTCCTCGATCTCGCTTCTCCACTCATATGATTGAAATTCCTTTGCGTTAATGTTGATAGTGCAATTCCAAAATGTGATAATAAAATTTCCGGTTAGCGTTCGATTGTCAGGACCACAGTTTGATGACATTACGGTTTCTTTTGCGCCGTTTATGAACAGCTTGTCTTCGGAAATTAGGTGTGCGGTCATATTGGCTTCTGGTGTTACTCTACAGTGACTTTTGCTCCCTAATATTAGTGGTTTTATACACTCGTCGCGGAATTCTTTTATGTCCGTGGATTTCTGTACATAATTATTGTGATCGCTTGTCGTGAACAGCTTTTGTTTGGACTTAATTAGGAACTTTGGGTAGTCGTAGATGATGCTATCGTTGATGATCGTTGGTCTAATCATCATTATCATTGAATTGTCCTCCTCGAGTTTTCGGACTTCTAGTATGTATAGCAAGGTCTCATCGATCACTGCAATCTTCGGTATGATGTATTTTAGGGCCTCGTCTGGTACTGGTATTTCGATGCCTTGATCGACTAGTAGGTTCTTGATGGCTATAATTTCCTTGAAGGATAGTATTTTACTGCTTGGTAGGGCAATTTTGGTTCTAACTATCGCATCTTGAATATCCTCTAGTATTGCGTTGAGTGTGTCGATATTTACTATCATGGTCAGCATTTCTAATTCTGACAGAACGACTCTGTTGGCAATTGTTGTACTGTCTAAGGCCTTGTTGATTGTATCCGTTAGTAGCTCCATTCTTTTATTGGTCTGTTCATTCACTAGGAACTGTTGGTTGTTTTCGTCTATTAGTGAGTTTAGGCTCCTGTTGATCATTTGTAGGTCTAGTGCATCTGGACTTCCAGCTATCCATTTCCACGCTGTTCCCAGTGTGTCCCATCGTTTGTATCTCCTGTGTGTTGGTGGTCGTATTTGATATAAGTTTTCGTATAACTTTCTACTTTTCTGTTTGACAATCGTATGGAGTAATAATTTATCGCCTGTTCTATCTTCTACAATATTGTTAATGCTATCTACAGTAATTTCTAGATTAGTAAGGTTTATCGGATGTATTATTTTAATTATTACTGTTTGAATTTTACAATGTTTTACTCTTAAAATTAATAATGGGTCTAAATTTAAATTTTTGATTTCAAGTTTTTGACAATATAATATTTTAATTAGTATAAAAATAATGAATTTACATAAGTACATTTTCTGAAAAAGAGAGAGGTAAGAATTTGTAACTGTTACTTTTCTCTTTTGATTTTTGGCAGTATAAAATTATGAATTTGAATAAAGACGTCTTCTGAAAAAGAAAAATGAAAATTTATGATTATTGTTTTTTTAATCTTTTGATCTTTTTTTTGTTTCGTTTGACGTTTCCCTTTATTTTAAAAGTGTTTTCTGTTATTAAATTTGCCTGCTTTTTAATTCCCCTTGGCTGGCTTTTAGTTCTGATATTAGGTTTTAGAAAAACTGTTTGATTATCGATTATTTCTGGGGGTTTCTCTTTTCTACAATTTTGTTTAATTACTGTCCTTATTTGTTCGTCTAATCTAGTTTTTACTTCTTCGAAAAATTTTTTGATTTCGCTTGAATTTCGTCTGGGTTTACGATGTTATTGTGGTTAAAAATTATTTCATTCGGTGTAAATCCAGTTGTTGAGTGGACTGAGTTGTTGTAGAGTGCTACGGAAAGCTCTACAATTGTTTTGGTTTCGGAATTTGGTACCTTGTTTTTATTGGTGTTGTAAATTTCTATGATTATGGAATGGGTTTTTTCCACTTGGCCATTGGATTCCGATGAAGAGGCGTACTCCAACTTTATATTCAGGGTACTTAGGTATTCTTGGAACTGGATTGAACGGAATCAGAAATAAGAATAAGGAGATAAATCATTGCGAACAATTGCGTGATCCGCGATACTAACGCCACTTTTGGTAATGCAATATTTTATTAAAGCTTGTTTCTGTAACCCATGAGTGCACCATCTATTTTCAAATAGTCAAAACTACAGAACACAAAAATAACATAAAAAATTATATTATATTAAATGTGAGGAAAAGTTGGTTACAAACACGACGATTTTTGTTTTCGACGATTTGCACATGCTGCATGCACATGTTGAATACAAACAAACTTTTACTTTTCGTAAAATATTATTTTATTTTTTTGTGTGTCCATTTAAACAAAATTATGTTTTGTTATCTATGTACCTAATGAATGAGCTGTGAAAATATTTTATGATATGAGAGATTCCATTAAAAACAAGTTAGCAATTATTATTATTGTTTTGTTCGTATTATTAATAAGCGATAATTTGTTAATCCGTGGATGTTGATAATAGGGATAATAAATATGTAGATTATTTAATTTTAAAACTGAGAAAGCATGGCTCGAACCAATTTTATCTTGCCCTTACGAATGTTTATTTTAAAAACGGATATAAACAAAATCAACTTTGAACTGGTTTTTGAACTAGACATTTTTGGTTTATAAAATTATTCTTACTTCTTAGGCGAATACCGTCGATGACGTAAAACTAGTTCAGCATTGCACTTTTTTATCTATTTATTACTAGCTGACCCGGCGAACTTCGTACCGCCTAATCAATAAATGTTGTTTAAAGTTATTATAGCTTAATTAAATTGAGTTTTTTATTAAGATAAAATGAATTTCTCTCTCCCTCTGGCACTATATCCCATCAAGGGATTTGGCCGCATCAAATGAGGTTTCATAATCATATTTTCATTTCAGATAATGAGTGATTTATTCATTGATATTAAACCAGCCGTGCAATTGTTTCCTTGTCACTACCGGGAATTGAACCCAAGACCTCCGGGGCGGATGAAATGAATACTCCAAATTAATTAAATTCAATCAAAATGAAATATATTTTAATTACATTGAAATGAATGTAATTCACGTGGCAGCAAGGCTTTCGTTTTATTGAATTGATTTGAAATGATTAGCGTAGCATTGTTGCACTACTTTCTTTTAAACTATTTGCTGGGTGGGTTGCAATAGGGTCGATTCCCTTCAGTAAAGCATTATGTGATATACGACATTTTTTGTTTTATTGTCAGTTGCGAGAACGAACAAAGCGGATGGTTTGCCGACACGTGAATATGCTACGTACAATTGGCCGTGAGAGAAACATTCATTTTCTAGATTCAGGCCACAAACACTCAATGATTGATCGTTTAAACTCGACTGGCATATCGGTTGGGATCATCGGAATTCTCGGAATGAGAACTTCCTCACCTTTGAATTTTCCTTGAGTTTTCTCAAAACCAAACGCGTTCCGTTACATAGTTTTGGTTGATTCAGGTTTCGTAGCATGATGATTACCGCACCAAGTTTCAGTTGTAAATTGTGCGGTGGCAAACCAGCCAGATCCAATGAGTTTAAAAATTCAGTTGGATAGTTGGTTGCTTCGTCTTTGTTTAGATTTTGAATTGTGATTTTTGTGGTTAGTAATGATGTTCGGGAACACTTTGTTGATGAGCTCGTCCTTCGTTGTGGCAAAATTGCAAAAGTTCTGAGGAAACGAAATCAATACGTTCGATTCGTCGATCGGAACACGGCCATTACCGATAGTCAGCAATTGCTTAGAGAAATCTTCGGGAGATGGATCGTTTAACCACAGACAATCAAATTAAATTTTTCGTTCGAGCTAAAAAATGAAAACAAAATATATTTCTGATAATTCCAATGTCATCATTGTATCTGTCATTTAAAAAAAAAACAAAATATTTTTGGTTGTCTGCGGCTATTTACAGAAAATGAACTCGCAGTATAAATTTTTACGTTTACATAGGATGAAATATCTCTTTTAGATTGTCGCTGGTTTAACAATGCAACTCGCATGTTTGTCGTCAGCTGAAATTTCATCACATAGCGCCACGCAGAGTCGATGATTTGAGGCAAGCGTATATTTCATCGACAGCGGTCGATCTTGGAATTACTGGTATTTTGTGACGGAAGTCGCCGGACAGTTGAATCATTGCGCCTCCAAAACATCTTGAGTCATTGCGTAGATCTTTCATAGTTCGATTGAGTGCTTCCAATGCGCATTTGTGCGCCATTGTATATTCATAATCGATGATGATTTTACTTGCTACTAAAACTTTCGCCATTGCTGAGTGCTTCGCAATGTTGCAAGTCGGGTTTTCAGCCGATTGAAGGTTTAACGACATTTTCAACGCTGAGTAATTACTACAGCAATTTCGGATCTCGCACGAACAGTGGCCAAAATCAATGACATGAGGAATGCCTTCCCAGTTTCACCGGGCGCATCGATGAAAAAAATCCACCATTTCCATCATGAATTATATTGCTAAGTAAATAAAGTAAAAAGATTGGTTAAAAAAAATACAAATTTGAATGCAGCCTCCAGTCGGATTCGAATCCAGTACTTCACGGCCCAAGCACCGAAGCTTTAACCACTGCACCACTCGCCACATACAAACCACACAAACAAAATTCATATAAAAAAAGGTTTTTTATTAGATTTTTGGGGCTTCCCTTTTGAGTTTTTCCGACTTTTCTTTTTTTTCCTAAACCACCATTGTATTGAGATGCACAAAATAAAAAAAAATCATCGAAATCAGTGAATCTATTCTCTAGATATCATCATAAAAGCCATTCCATACAAAATGTATGAGAAAATGAATTTTCTTGATACATTTTTTTTTGGTGAATTTTTCCGATGTTTTAATAGTTATTATGCTATTCGGAGCGAAGACAAATCCAACAAAACAAAGATCATAAAAATTGGTCCAGCCGTTCTTGAGTTATAAATGGTGTAACTAATCCGACTTTGTTTTATGTATATAGATAGGATCGATTTGTTTTGATCAGGGGCGAAGTGACCATAGAAGCTACGGAAGCACTGCATCCCTTTCAAAAATCAGTATCGTTAAAACAAAATTTCAAATTTGATTTATTTTATGTATAACACGTTTGAATAAAAATATTTTTTTTATAATATGCACTATTATGCCTTACAAATCTGCACATATAGATATCTAGTTTAATGCAATTAACTTTAAAAATATTTTGTATATTTCTTTACTAATTTGATTTCTCATTATAATTTATACACATCATCCACCTTACCGTCATATTGCATAGTACATACAAAGAATTAAAATACAAACAAATACGAATACTCTCGTTGATTTATAGCATGCGTGTTGCATCCAACGCAGCAAAACAGAATAACAAAAAATTATCTCTCTGATGGAAGCGCTTTTAGTTTAGCTTTACCTTATTTCCCTTCAGCGTAATATTATTAACAAAGTTAATTATCGATGTAAATGTGTTTTATCTATTCATAGATTTGTTTATACTCTCACCTGTTACTCTCAGAATACGCTGCAACTAAACAGCTTATTAAGAAAATACTGAAATGAATTATTTGTTTTCAATTTTGCACAAATTAACTTCTCATGTTCTCGTGAAGCGACAAGTGATCGGTTTATTGAAAAATTTATTAAAAAGGCAATAAAGGTGTGAATAGGGATAAATTTGAGAGTTTTTGGGAAAAAACTAAAGCTGTCGTGGAAACTGATGAAACGCGGTGCACTCGAGAGAGAATCACACTCGAAATCATCAAAGATTTAAAAACGTCTTATAGAAAATTATTTTTTGAAATAATTGATCATATTTCAACTGAATTAAGCACTAGATTTCAACATATTGCTGAGTTCACGTTCTTGGAACTTATAAATTCAAAAAAAAATTCTAAATTTAAATTGAACGTTCCGGAGCAACAATTTAAAAATCTCCAAGAATTTTATGGCAAACGATTCGATTTTCCAAAATTGAGAAGTGAATTATTTGCTGTGTATAGCGATGAGGACTTTTTAGACAAATCAATATTAGAGATGTTAGAATTTCTAAAAACAATGATTTAATAAGTTCATTCAATGAAGTATCACCCTTATGTAGACTATTCTTGACGATTCCATCTAAAAGTGTATCATCCGAAAGAAGCTTTCCTGCTTTACGTAGAATTAAAACTTATTTAAGAAGTACTATTGCAGGAGATGAACGGCTTTCTCGTTTCGTTAATTTATATTGAAAAGAAACTATTGTCTCAAATTAAAATGTCACCAAATTTCTATACATTAATTTGTAATGAAAATTTTTGTTTTTAAAAAGAATCATCGGATTGAGTTATATTTTAAATAAATATTGTAAATAAAACATTTTTATGTTGTCAATAAAAATCAGGCTTAATTTAATTTTCCTAGGTATTGTGTATTTTAGGTCTAATTTTTATATTTTGATGTAATTATAAAAGTATGAGATTATTTCATCAATCTGTCTGATAATTTGGCTAAACAATACTTTTTATTCTAAATTCCAAGAAAATTAAAACTCCATTTTATTAAGGCAGCTTCCTAACCTTTGCAGTTCACGAGTCGCCTATGGTTTTGATACCAAAAAACTCCAACATTTATAAAATATCATAATAAGGCCCTAATTTATAACTATAGTCGGATATTTAGAAAGCAAGAATATAAAAATATTATTTCATTAAACAGCTTCAGATAATTATTTTTATTGAATCTGATGTTTGATAGGAACTAGAAGAAAGTCACGCTTATACTTAACAAATTTAAATTTAGTTTGATTTCCCTATGTTACTGCATTTACTGTATGCATGAAATGCTAAACTGAATGAACTTAAAAGTATAAATGAAATGGAACAAGTGTAAATAGTCTGGGTGAACTAAATTAGAATGAATTGGATTGAGTAGACTGTATGAACTATGGAGTGGGCGGTATATTATGAACTGAATAGATTGTACGACTATTGATGAACACGATTGCTGATGTCCTAGCTGAAATAAATGGACAGCACGGTCTGAATAAACTAGATGAATTTTATTGACGTGAACATTCGTATATTCAAGGACAATTTATTAATTACTTAATTAGTATTTTATAAACGGAAAAAATAAATTGTATTTCTGTGACACATTTTGGTTCTTAGGTTCTCGGGCACAATTCACGTATAATTTCTGTTTAATTTTATTTTTTTTTTGGCAGACTAAAGTAAAAAGTGGTAATTGTTCTAAAACAAAAAATCTGTCGAACAAGAGAAAACCGCTCATAGATACTTCAAATATCTAGGGTACGGTCACTTAATTAAATCCATCAAACTAACATAAAATTGCTCTTCAGCATGCTTTAGATTCACATGGTTTTAATCACTGGGGACAGAATGCCAAGGATAAGAATCATTGAGAATGCAGTAGAAAGTGATAAGGCACAATATCTCCTACTTGAAAAGTTCAAACTGTCGCGATGTACTTATAGACATTGCTAAAATATGCGAACATTATCAAAACTTGTATGATACCTGAGAGTAGATGAAGGATACTACAAACAGAGCTGCATTCTGACGTTTCGGGAAATGGGCTTTTCAAGAGAAGTCAGACGGACCCATGGCTTACTTTGTAAGAGCTAAAGTGGACTGCATTTATATCTTTAGTTGTTATGTACGAGTACCACCGGTAGCATCTCTTGGCTTAAAAGCCCTTTTTTTATTGTTAGTAACACAGCTTTAGCAATTAGTGTGAAAGCATTAGAGACTTATCATAACTTTATGTCCACAACAGAAGAACGTCAAACTGGAACCTATTTCGGATGTGACTGCACCAAATACTGTAGAAGAACTACTTAGGTCTACTTGCATGATTAAGAATAACAAAGCACTACGTCCGATTTATGAATGAAAATTACCTTTAAAGTGGTATTCCATGCTAGAATATTAATTTTCGTTGACGTGTATAGTTAATGCCTTCAGTAGTCAGTTTTCCCAAAAACCCGGTTAATTAAAAATTTTAATACTAATTCCGAAACTGATGAAACCACCCGATACCCTGTCTGCTTATCACCTAATATTTTTGCTGAAAAGATTATCATCGATATACTTTAGATGCCAGTGAACAGAGTAAGAGATCTCGCTGAAAAAGAATACGACGAAGAACACGTCACATATGCAAGTAATAAAGAGTGGAGAACAACCACGATCAATAATAAACGCGAGCAAAGAATGGTGCTAAATATAGGCGGGAAGTAATAAAGCCGGCGACTACTATTGGTGGGTGTAACCAAATCAATTTTACTCTGAGAAGCTCTTATTGAGGCAGACGCATTGTAACTGAACGATCGCTAAATGGCTAAAGTACATCGGACATTTGCTCTTAGAGTAGCCGGTGCGTTCCGAACAGTTTCAAATAAGGCTGTATTTTTTATATTGCTGGACTGTCCCTAATTGCAATCCAAATCTTATCTATGCCGTTCTCTTCATGCATACACACAAACTTTGCTCTAAATGTTATACAACGATCGTTAAATTATAGACATCTTAAATTTAAGGCTTGAAACAATTTATCAAAATTAAAAAGAAACAAAGTTCACGCTTAGTGGCTCTGTTCTGGCAATTCCCTGGTAACAGGGAATTAAGGAAATTTTACGTAGCATTTATCTATAGATCGTTTTCTTCTGGCCTGCTGAGAAAAAAGTTTCATGTAAATATTTGTAAATTGAGATTGATTTTTTCATTGCAAAAATTACCAGAGAATATTATTCTTAAAAATATTTATTTTCAAAAAAATTGTCACTTACTTTTAACTTTAGTATCAATTCCCTATTCTCGGAAAATTTACGAGATAGAATAAATAAAGTAAAAACAAACCATCTATAAAGAACTTCCATCGCAGTTGTATCAGCGTGTTTTTATGTGTTTACGTTTTATAGGCCGGCATGCATGCATACTCCATATATTGGAATGGAAATGGCAGTATGGCACTGAGTATTCGTATAAAATTTATTATAACTATGTGGTGCCCGAATCTCAGAAACATGTAGTTTTTACTCTGTCTCTCAATCTAACAAAGGTAAATTTTTCCATCTTTCGTTATATTTCGTTTGCTGTCGTGTAATTTTTTAATTTTTTTCTGTGTTAGACTGTTAGAATATGATTTTGTTGTTTTTTGTTTTCTAAAAAATTAATTAGATCTAACTACCAAAATGTCCGCAATCCAAACTGGAGAATAGTATTGCAAGGAAAATAGTACAATAATAAATAAAACTTACACCTTTCAAACTGTATTTTATTTCATAAACTTTACATGCAAGAGGGCTAGACTCGATTAATCATAACTTGTTGTGATATTCACAACCTCATCCATCTCAAATATCGCGAATTAATTCCAAAATCCCATCATCAAATCATCATCATAAATACAAATTAAATGGCTATGACAACGTAAACGATATATCAAAATACAGTTTCGCGTACATCCTTACGTGCACACAAACGGCACATAATAAGCGCGATCGACACTATTCCTAAATATATGAAAGCAACAAAAAAACATAAGTCTACGTCCTCACACATACATTTTTTCTTTTCTATATATATCAAAACGTAATAAAAACAACAAAACTAGTAGTATACAATTATACATACATATATTACTCATAATTTTGTTACATTTCCATATATTATCGTAAAACAATAAAAAAAAAACAATTGTACAGTAATAAAGAAAAAGAACAACAAAACCAATATGTACTTAACATTATGGAATCAAATTGCAAACGTAGGGGCCAACTATAGGTAGAATAAAAAAATAACAGAAATATCGTAAGAAACGAAGACAAAAAATTATTTTTCCAATTTGACTTTTCGGCTATAGATTACTTAAAATATTAAGTTCATTCATATTTTTCATGTAATATTTTTTTGATGTATTTCCTAAAATCTTGAGTGAAACTACAATAGTTTTGAGTATAAACGTATTACATATCAACAAATATATGAGTTTAAAATTATAAAAAATATTTATATGCGGTTTGAATTACGGCAATTCGATAAATTATTTTTTTAGGTTAGGTTTAGAAAAATACAATTCTACGGTGTAGTGAAAATTATTTGTGATTTCATATTCATATTTGTATATGTGTACATGAATATTTTATAAATAGAAAAAATAATAATCACGGACAATTCAAAATTCCCATACATAAAATAATAAACATGCATATTACATTCAACGCACAAAAATTTGTTCGAGTTTTGTTGTTGTATTTGTTAAGTTTTTTATTCTTGGACGAAAATTTTCGCTCGGTTATTTTTTTTAAATGACAGCAAAATAAAACGAAATTTTTCTTATAGTTTTTATTTTTCTTATTCTGAGTATGGTCGAATACATATAAATCCTATCTCTCGCTCTCTTACGTTATATTTTTTATTTTTTTTATTCTATCTATAGTTCCCACTTAACAAACTATTAGAAAAAAAACAAGAAAACAAAATACGAATAGCTGAAAAATTGTGGGTAGCTGGATAATATATAAAAAAAAATTTATCTATTTTCTAATAGATGGCATGTATGGTAATGGGTTACCAGTTATACTTCTAATTTTTCTCACACATGATTGTCGCTTTTATCAGTGAATTTTGTAAATCCATGCAATTATTCACAATAATTTATCTCCTTATTCTCCTTATCTCTGACGGAATGTTGTTTCATGGTCCGTTATTATTGTATTTGGAATTCCAAATGTTGTGAAGTATTTGGTTATTGCTGCTCTTATGTCCAACAGATTTTTTGATTCTATTTGAATCATTTGGAGGTGTTTCGAAAATGCGTCTATGACAGACAGAAAATTGGTTTTGTTTATAATAAAAATATCCATGTGTAGTCTTTCGAGCGGTTTACTGGTGCTCGGCCTAGGAGATATTTTGATGTTATAAGGCTTCCTGTCATATTTGTGTATGTTACAAATAGTGCATCCATTGATATAACTTTTAATTTTCTTTATTATATTCGGAAGGTAATAAGATCTTTTTATTTGGTTTTCTATTTCCCTAATTCCTCGGTGTGCCCTGTCGTGTTCTTTCATTACAATGGCATCTTGCCTTTCTGAGTTTGTTACATCCTCTACGATTTTTGTTACTAGAACAAAATGACCTGCTTCCGAAAAATGTTCCCTACAGACTTCCTGGATTTTTCCGTAAAGGATTTCAGGTGCTAAAATAGCCGAGTGTTTTCCATTGTGGAATTTTTTGAGATAGTGTAGAATTTGTGGTTTATCGAAATAGGGTTTTGCGATTATAGCCCTGTTGGTTTTTGGGAATACCTGTTCAGTGATTATTGTATCTAATTCGGAAATTCTTAAAATGATTTGGTTTTTATAGTAATTAACTGGTCGTTCTGAAAAATGGATGTAATAATCATCCGAAGTGTTGGCAGAATGTATCGTGTCTCCGTCGCTTGAAGTGCAGTTTTGGATTAGCTTGTTTTCAGAAGAACTTAGTTCGTTACTGTTTATTTCTTTTGTTAGTTCGGGATCTGAAGCTGGAATTCTGCTAAGCGCATCGGCTACCACATTCGCTTTGCCTTGTTTGTAAACTACGTCGTATTCGTAATTTTCAAGTTCAAGTCTCCATCTGAGAATTTTGGAGTTTTTCTCCGAAATTTTTATGAATGTCAATGGCTTGTGGTCCGTGACCAGCGTGAATTTGTTACCGTAGAGGTAAGGCTGGTATTTTTTCACGGCCCATATTATAGCTAGAGCCTCTTTTTCATTTGTCGCGTATCTCGTCTCTGTTGGATTTAGTGTTCGAGAAGCGAATGCGATGGGTTTTTCGACTTTATCTTGAATTTGAGAGAGTACTGCGCCAAGGGCGAAATCTGACGCGTCCGTAGTTAAGATGAATGGTTTCGTAAAGTCCGGGTATGTTAGTATTTGGTCCGTTGCTATGGTGTTTTTAAGCTTTTCGAAGGACCTGATGTAATCTGGATCTGAAAGGTTTAGTGTCACGTCTTTCTTAAGATATTTCGACATATTTTTGGCTATCTTAGAATAGTCCTTAATAAATCTTCTGTAATACCCAGATAGTCCCAGAAATTGTTTGATTTCTTTCTGGTTCTTTGGTAATGGCCATTCTAAAATTTTTTGTACCTTCTCCTTGTTTGGTCTTACACCGTCTTTAGTTATTATGTGGCCTAGGAATTCAGTCTCTCTCTTTAAGAATTCACACTTATCGAGCTGAATCTTAAGGTTGAAATCTGAGAGTCTTTTTAGAATAGTGTTTAAGTTATCTAAGTGTGTTTGTAGATTTTCCCCTACCACTACAATGTCGTCGAGATATACATGACTGATTTTACCGATGAGTCCTTGAAGCACGTTATTCATCACGCGTTGGAATGTTGCGGGACCATTCTTCAGTCCAAACGGCATTCTGCAGAATTCAAAGTGCCCTTTATCTGAAGAAAATGCTGTTTTAGCTTGTGATTTTTCATCCATTAGTATCTGGTGAAAGCCGGCTTTAAGATCTAGTGTTGTGAAATAAGCGGATTTCCCTAGATTATCTAGTATTTCTTCTATTTGAGGGATGGGGTATTTGTCGTCGACAGTTTTATCGTTTAATTTTCTATAGTCGATAACGACTCGCACCTTCTTTTTCCCTGAAGCATCCGCTTTTTTGGGCACTACCCAAATGGGTGCCGAGTAAGGACTATTTTAGTGTTGGATTATGCCGTTGTTCAGCATTTCTTGGATTTGTTCTTCAACATCCGTTTTGAAGTGGTGTGGGTACCTATATGTCTTTGTATACACCGGTATTTCGTCGCGAGTAGTGATTGTATGTTTAATTCCGGTTGTAGCGGACAATTTTTCATTCGGTTTCAACAGTACTGCTTGATTCTTGTAAATGGTGTCGATGACTAAATTTGCTTCTAATTCACTGAGGTGGTCAGTCCGAATTACTCTTTTTATGTCTTCCTTGTTAATGGTTTTATTATCGAAGACTGGTAATGGTTCTATGGTTTCAAAATTATTAATTTTGAATTTAATTTTCGGGAGTTTTGTTCTTAGCGGTGTTGGCTCACTAGTCAAAATCTTGATTGTTGTTTTGAAATTAGTGGCTTTGTAAAGACCTGGTTGGATGGTAAAATTGTTTAATTCTGCATACCTTGGTAAAACCCAGTCTCCATTTTCAAAGGTGTCGACTGTAATCGTATGGTGATAACATTTTTCCGCTGGGTAGTAGCGGTAAAACTTAAACTTTTGGTTGTTTAGTGTCACCATATTTGACTCGTAATCAATGTTGGCATTCATTTTTGCCAGTGATTCTGATCCCAGAATACCGTCAAAGAATCTATGAAAATCTAATTCATAGTTATGTTTGGGCTGGTAAGTCCTTACTTATAAGGTTTATTTTGCCCTTCTTTGTCAGATTGTGGGTGCCTAAGATATTTTTTACAGAGGTGTTTTGTGATTCCAGGAGGTGTTTAGGAATAATGTTTTGTCTTATTATATTTTTATTGGCACCTGTGTCCAATAGTAAGGTAATGCATTTGTTGTTTTTGATGTTAAATTTTAAATAGGGTAAAAAGTCTAACTTTCCGTATCTGATTGTAGGTCCTCTTGAAAATTTCCTAGATCGGGGCTCTCGCATTTGTCCACCGTTTCCGTGTTTGATACTTCGAGGTTATCGTCATTTTCCGTCGTGGTTTCATGATTGTTATACGAAAATTTTCTGATGTTGGAATTTCTAGTCTTAGTTGAGGGATCTACTTCCATGTGTTCAGTAGGCGGTCCGTTGAGCCTTCTTATTGGCATTTGATTCAATCTTGACTGTGCTGAACTAATTTGATTTTGTTTTTGAGGGAGCGTGTTATGAGAGAATATTCTTTTCGAGTTGTTCGATATTGTCTCATTGCTATTAAACTTACACAGAAAGGCGTAAGCTTCCTCCAGACTCTTGGGCTTTGCCGCCTGGGCGTACCCGAAGTATGGCTTCTTTAAGCCTGATAAAAACGCGGCCAGTGCGTCTTCTTCAATAAATGTGCAAATTGCATGCCAGGAGGCATTGTATATTTGATTTTGTTTGGCCAATGATTTGATATTTTGGACTATTTCTTTGGTCCTATTATAGAAACTATGTACTGACATTGTTTCATTCTGTTTGTTTGCCCATAGTTGGGACTTATAATAGCTTAACTCTTGCCTGTCGCCTAATGCTTCAAGCAAAATTTATTTCATTTCTACAAAAGTTTCAGGGTCGCCTGCGAGACATAATATGTCCTTTGCCTTCCCTTCTACTTTATTCTTTACGGATTGTACGTACATCCTCAGTTGTTGTTCTGAGACTACTCCCTCGAACATGCGCAAGGTTTCTTCTGCAGTTTTTAACCAGGATGTTACCTGTTTCCTATTTCCGTCAAATGTCGGAATTGACTTAATCGGATCTGGGATCCTGAATAAGTCTAGGGTATTATGAGGTGCAGTGACCGTTGTAACGGTCGGGGTTTTCTCAATTTTTTCATTCAAAAACGTTAACAACTGATCATGTTGACTTTGTTTTTCCGTTAAATTTGAAAGTTGCAACGCAATTGTAGATAATTGCGCAGTAATTTGCTCCATATCAGACATTTCTGGGGAGGTAATTTCCTCTTCTACTTCTATATTTCTATTCTTCGAATAGATGTCGAGGCACTTCCTCCTACCAGAATTTCCTCCTTGATAAGAAATTGTGTTTTCTTATTACGTCTTAGAGCTGATTTGAATTTTGTTTGATCCGTTTTTTCGCGTCTATTTTGTAGTGCGCGATGGTTAACGGGTTCCAATAATTTTGTACCTATCTTGTAGTGTACAAAACTACCTATACTTACTGTATCTATCTTATAGTGTACAGTTTTCTAGTGTGATACCTCCGTGAATATTACGTCTATCTTGTAGTGCGCAAAGTTCAAAAGCGGGGTATATTTTTAATATTGGTTAATACTTATTCAGCTACTGTGTCTATCTTGTAGTGCACAGTAAGAACAGTTCAACCGTTAAAAAAAATTTTACGATAAGATTAAAAAAACAAAAAAATTCTTACCTTCTTTTTTTGAAGGCGTTTTGAGAGCTGGTTCGAAGTGACGGCTTGGTGTACGCGGCGGAATCTCGAATCCTCTAAGCAGTTTTTATTAACTTTTAGCTCGAGACGCTAATGCCTTTTCTAGATAATTTCACTTATTATTTAGAATTCACTCGCGGATTCACTTTTAAATTGGTGTTTTATTGTCCAATTTATTTGCACTGTTTTTCACACACTAAACACGACACTTCACGGCTCGGCTGCGCCAATTAAGGAATCACTTTCTCATAATAATTAAAAAAATTTATAATTTTATTTTTTTTCTTTATTGACAAAACAAGTACACAATTCACTTAATAATAAGATTAAGACTAAAAAACTCAACTTTAAAGATAAGGTATTTATACCTCGTTGTCAACACGTTGTTCGTTGCGACGCGTGGTTCTCTTGTTTCACCAACTCTTGCATTTCTTGCTATGCTGATGACGCGTTTCTCGATGTTCTCATTCTTTGTTGCGCGTGGGTTTTATCATATTACTTAATTGTGTTGGCTTTGCGTCTTTCGATGTTGTGTTATGCTTATGTGAATACATAACTATATGTTGAAGATATGCGTCAACGCCTAAACTCATCATCTTTGCCATCAACGCCAGCTCCAGACGCATCCTCCAAATTCTACTTTGCTCTGGAGGAGTCAAATAACAACGACCGAGAAAAAGAAACTTCATCGTTCAGCAAATCTAATCAATCATCTGAATCATCAAGTAAGGACTACCAGCAACATTCTGAGAATTCCAGCAAAGGGGTGGCACACAACAATCAAAAGCTGCTCAAGAAGCAAGATGTCATGACGAGGAGGATGCACAGAGAATTAGAATCAATTGAAGAAGCATTGGACAACAACAACATTCCAATGGAGTTCATAAGGGTAAAAATGCCTCAATTATCGCAAGAAATGGAGGCAATCCATGACTTGCACATAGAGCTCTTAGTAAAAATGGAAGAACAAGAGCAAACAGCGCCCTACTTCCAAAATAACTACTATGAGACTCTCAAGGATAGAGTGGATTCAACAACATTGCGATGGCAGCGCAACCAGAAAGAAGAAACAACAAAACCATCTGGAGAAGCCAGGGTACACTTACCCAAAAATTCCATTTAATGACGATCACATCAAACTTGGAGAATCTAGAAAAAGAGCAGCAGCCAGACTTTTGCAAATCGAAAGAAGATTTAACAAAGATCCGGACTACGAACAGTTATATAAACAATTCATGCAAGAATATATAGATTTGAACCAGATGGAGTTAATACAAGAAAAGCCAGAAGTTGAGCGCGTCGATAATATGTATTACATTACATACCTCATCATGGATTTATCAAACCAGGCAGCTCAACGACCAAGCTTCGAGTGGTGTTTGATGCATCATGAAAAACAACGTTGGGAAGATATTTTCAAATTCGTTATAGCCGGACTACCGCTGATCAGCAACCAGCACACCATACGCTCATTCCTATCTAACTCATCAAAGCTCTTTGACTCCATAGGATGGCTATCGCTGACAACTATCATGGCCAAGATCATGATGCAGGATGTTTGGAAAATGGGAATAAGCTGGGATGAACAACTACCAGAAAGAATAAGTGCCAAATGGCAGAACTACAAAGATGACCTGAATGAGATATCAAGATTAAAAATTCCAAGACACGGGTTGACTGATACGTCAGAGCATGCCTATGCGGCAGTGGTTTATTGTAGGACAGTGGATGACAACGGTATACCAGCAACTTAGCTATTAATGTCCAAAACACGTGTTGCACCAATCAAAACGAAGCTATCAATTCCTCGCCTCGATTTAAAATTCAGCATTATTATTGGCAACATTAATGAAACACGTTCAAGACACCATGAAGCTTGAAAACGTTAATATGTACGCTTGGTCAGATTCAACAATAACACTCTGGTGGATTAAAGGAGACCCAAGCTGCTTCAAAACGTTTGAGGCAAATAGAATCTCGACGATTAAGAAGACATTACCAACAACAACTTGGCATCACGTGAAGTCTCAGGAAAATCCCGCGGACGCCGCCTCACGTGGCATAACACCCGAGCAGCTCATTGACAACAACTTATGGTGGCATGGACCAAGCTTCCTAACAACTATGCCACCGCAGTGGAATACTGAAGAACCGGTTTCGGACCCACCATCAGATTTACGAGCAGAGCTGGAAGAAAAGAGAGTGCTGGCGACGGTAATAAAAAGGTCGCACATACTTGCAGGGCTATTTAACAGACTGTCTACATACAGCAAAATTAAGCGCACGGTCTCATATTGTCTACGATTCATAAATAATTGCCAACAAGAAAATCGTAACAAGGGTTGGCTAACCGGTAATGAACTTAAGGCAGCAGAAACAACAATTATAAAAATAGAAATCGCCCGCATGACGAAAACTAGAAGGCTAGAAAAGGACCATAAGCTGCTTTCATTCGAACCCGCGTAGACGGCGAAGGCCTACTCCGTGTGATGGAACGGCTCCAAAACTCTAATCTGACAACCACTAGCAAACAGCCTGTAATTCTAAGCAAAAACAGCATAATTACTCAACGGATAATCGAGGAAACCCACCAAAACACATTACAAAAATGCATAACTTGCTTTCGCTACAAACAAAAACACTTGGAACAACTGATAGTCTACTATCAGCAAGAGTGAGCCCGGGAAGACCATTTTCGAAAACGGGAATCGACCATGAACCCATCCAGCTTAGAACCACCAAGAGTCGGGGTAACAAATCCTACAAAGGATACATTGCCCTATTCGTATGCATGACAACCAAAGCCATATACATCGAAATAGTGAGTAGCTTAACAACAGAAGTATTCATAGCAGCCTACAAAAGATTCGTTTCGTGGCGAGGGTTTTGTACTGATGTATTCTCTGACAACGGAACCTATTTTGTGAGTGTAAATGCCGTAATGAAGAAGACGAACAGGTCAGCTATGGCCACACTACCTGACGACGTAGCAGCTATGCTAGCCAATGATGAAACGACATGGCACTTCATACCACCTAATACCCCACACTTTGGTGGAATATGGGAAGCAGGAATAAAATCCGTGAAATTTCATCTTAAGAGAGTAATAGCAGATTCAATTCTCATATTCGAAGAATTTACCACTCTCACCACTCAAATCGAAGCGGTCCTCAATTCTCGGCCGCTAACTGCACTAATAAATGACGCAACGAATGCAGCATCGCTAACACTAGGGCACTTTCTCATTGGAAATGCTCTTAAGGCGATGCCGGAAGCGACTACCGGCAACATATGATTAAGAACGAGATGGCACATGGCCAAAAAATGGCGCAAAACTTTTGGAACTGACGGTCTGCTGAATACATTCACCAACTTCAACAACGGAGCAAGTGAAAAACCTCTCAGCCAAATTTGGCAATAAATGATCTAGTATTAGTGAAACATGATCAACTACCCCGCAACACGATGGAAATTGGGGCGGATTACAGACACTCACACCGGAAAAGATGAGTTGGTACGAATCGTAACAGTAATACGTAAGGACGCGACCTACAAACGACCAATAACAAAGCTGTGCAAGCTTCATATCAGTGACGATTCGAGTGAAATATTACCTACGAAGCCCCTACTACCTTACTGCCATTGCATCGCTCAAGGAAATAACCACCGGGAGAGCCAGTGCAATTACAACTCAAAACAACAAGCCGGTATCTAGGCAACAACCTCACCGTCGAGCGAAAACAACGGGAAAAATGAACCACGTAGCACTAGGCATCGTTTCAGTGTGCTGCCTATTCGGTCTCGTGAGCACCAACATCAAAATAAGTCCGTTCAATCATTCAATTGGGATCCATTTCGAGGAATTGGGCAAGTTGGAGATTGTGGCGACAAAATTAACATTAGTTGTTCAATACAATTTATCTTCCCACTGCGAGGAAATTGACAACTTTAAAAGAGCCTACACAGAATTACAATCAGTTTGTACGGAGCTGTTCGGTTTAAAATGCGACATCATTCTTCAGCAACTGTTATTTCAATATCATTATCTGATAGCAGACAACAAGACTATTTGAAAGTAATAAGGAACGTAAACGAGTGAAGCGAGGTCTCGGTGACTCAGTGGGCTTGGTACTAGGAGACCTAGAGTACTCACCCAGCGAGAAGCTGACAAGTATGAATCTTATTTTGAACAAATTAACAGTGACGAGAATTTCTCTTGACTCTCATCAAAAATCAAACAACTATTGTGGATAACAAAATCAAAACATAATCCAAACCTCACCACGGCATCGATAAACAGCTTGATTAAAGACCAACATCGTTTGCGGCAGGAAATGTTGCAGTTAAAAGAATATAGAACGTATGAAGACAGAGTGCGATCAACGCTAATTTTTGAAATGCTGCTTTTTTAAAAGAGCCTCCAGGATACACAACAAGGATTACTTAACGTGATTAATCATGCTCATCAATACGTCCTGCATGCATCCATCCAAAATATAAGAGGGCTTCGAACCTAAACTTATATTGACTTATCAAAGATCTAACGAGTGTATCTAAAATTCCTAACATTGTCGATCGTATATGTCTTTAAATATTCCGCTTTCGAATAAACCTGATTACTACCAAGGATTGATTGATGCAATTATTTATTTATTCGACGCCCTACAGTTACTATAATGACTTTATTATCTTCGGTGACCTCACCTTGCCGCATGTCAATTGGATTCCAGTTGAGGATGATTGTCATAACATTGCAGTTGAAGTCTCAGCGATCTAAAAGTGTCTGTTTGTTGATGGCATTAATTTATGTGACTTGCAACAGATCAGTTAAGTCCTATATCCCTTTGCTGTCCAAGAAAAAAAAATCGTCACAATTGAAGTACAAACCACACAACTGTGTGAGTTGAAAAACATAGTTTGTAATGACGTTTTTGATAAAAATTTCGTTTGATTTGAAGTACAACTAACACAATTGTGTGTATAGTTATAGTGTTGTTTTTCGGACGAAAATGAGTTAAAAAGGAATACACAAATGTGTAAGTTGGTTTAAAACACAAACAATCATAATTTTTTCACATGATTCGTTTGCTTTACCCACACAATTGTGTGGGAAGGCCGGTAATGGGATATAAGGAGGAGGGACAGCTGTATTTGCAAGTAACTCATTAGGTGAAACAACAAATATACGGTTATGTAACGTCGGCGATATCATCCACCATATCCTCCTCATCTATGAAACTCCGCATCAGTACAGGCAAGTGTGCTGGTTTCGTGATAGCAAGTAAGGGGAATTTCCACAACCTCTGTCAGTTTGGTCTTCTTCAGCTCCTCATTTTCTTTCTATAACTTAGCGATTACATTGTTAAGTTGCGACACGACTTTTTCTATTTCACTCAGTCTTCTGCGTAGTTCAACATTTTCGACTTCCAGCTGAGTTGCGAACTGTATTTGTCTAGGTGATCTAGCTATTTTTGAACTTCGATCGAATGAGCATAGCAATGGTTGGCTCACCCCAGAATCCTTTGAGCCGACCTTATTAGAGGGTGGATTAACCAACTGAGGAGTTGGTGTACCACCTTCACCTGGGGTAACAATTCCTTTTTGTTGTAAACTCATTGAATTAAGGACTGGTTATTGAAGCAGCTACCAATCTTACCAGTGAAATTGGAAGAGAACCTCATTTGCTAAATTCTCGATGTTCGTGATCCGCCGTTTCTCGGTCGCCAGAGCCTCGTTGGTTAATTAGCAGGGAGCACCACGTGTAGGTGAGGTTTACATTTGAACTAGTGTATTGAAATTATAGACCGATGCCGCTTACCCCCCGTCGCACATACTTGAAGAAATTTTTACGAAACAATGAAATCGGAGAGAAATCCAAGGAACCTGACAAAATTATTCATGCGGACGTTTGTGTGCCAACGCAACAAATTAAATTGGCGGTTCAAGGCATTTTTTACTTCACATTTTCGTTTCGTATATTTTTTGAAACAAAAATTGGAGGTTGTAGCAAAGGTGGAACTCGCGGTAATGCAAATCCAGCACGAGAACGGACGCAAGGTACGCAAATTTCAATCAAGCAGAGATCGTCAATGGGAAATTTGGGAAGTTTTTCAATGAGATGGGCATTTAGCAGCTGAAATAGACTCAAATTCTGATGTGGAAAGAGAAGAAACCATAGTAATGTAGATACAGCGAGAATTCTTTCTTTTGGCAGAGCAATAAGAAACGACGTAGCCCGAACATTTTTGTAATTAAAAAATAAAAATAAACTAACAAAATACCATATTTTACTATTTTATTATCCACTATCACATTATATTTAAATTGTAAACAAAAATCAACCAAAAAACTAAATTATTTGATGAATACGCGCTCTACTAAAAAATCATGATAAAAAAATTGCTGACTTTTTCTAACATTCATTCTGACTTTTATTTTCTCAGTCATCAAAGCGGAATCAGTTTTATGGTTTTCTTATGTATCACGTTTGTCATCAAACCTGAATATCCCTGCAGACCCAGTTCAGTATGTGCGAATTCTTCAATTCTTCGTCGAATTTAAAGTAAAATCTGAGCAACTTTACAGTTTACTGCAGTGCAGTAACAACGATCTGGAATTGAACTCAGCAAAGTGCAAAGTAGTATCTCAAATTATATATTTGGGGATTTGGGAATTAATGTTGATGAAAAACTTGACTTAATAAATCACTTCGACTATGTATTTAACAATCGATTCAAAAATATTTTATGCATATTGCATTAGGTCATATATATATGCCTTGGCTCGGACTTCTTAGTTACGAGACACGATTTAACTTTTTGAAGATGATACCACGCAATTCTTGACATCGTATTAACTAATTAAATTCCACATCCGATGAGCCCATATATTATGCCCCAAGCCGGGTGGGTTTCAAAGTGTTCACGAATTTTTCTCGAAGAAACTCAATTTTATCTTGGAACTGAAAATGGCCATTAACACATCTTACAAGAAGTCTGGAAGTTCTGGTTCCGATAGTGTGTCTAATAACTAATTAAATTCCGCATCTAAAGATCCTAAATACTATCCCCTAACTGGGAACTCAATGTATTCACGAGTTTTGGGACTTTACGCATTCCAATATGATTCCGATGACGTGTGAAATAAAGTTTGAAAAATTTCATTTACACTTGTATCAACCTTGGTTCCAAAAAACCGTCTAGGAAATGAAAGCCAACCAAAGGAATGGAACTTAGTTAGTTAAGTATCGCACCTCAGATTGAAAATTCCTATGTAAGACAGACTTCAGTTAACATTTTCACTTTATTGAATTTATTATTATCTGGGATTCATAAAATAATTCTATATTCTAAAAAGTTTTGTTAAACACCATCTAAATTGTTTTTAAATTGAAATTATTAAAAAAAAACACCTTTAAATATTCCAAAATCGATTTATTTTGATTTTATTTTTTGTAAATAATTATTCCAACTGGCTCCTGTATAGCTTAATTCATTATTAATTTTATTTCTTTCGCTGAATAAATTATTTGATTTTATTTTGGCGTCAGTCACACCAAATCATTTTATATACGCTAATAAAAGTTTTAATCGACAGGGGGTGTATCATTATACAGTCGTTAATCAATCATAAATCCCCAAATTTATTGATTTGCTAGTGTTCACAAAATGTTTATTTATAACTCAAAATGAAAATGAATAAATTAAATTCCAAAACAAAAATATAAATTGATACTCACAGAACTTGATAAAATAATAAATTCAGGAGTTTTTGTTTATTTACGATATAAATAAAATATTGGGCCTGATTCAGCGTAAATATTTTATGTTTGTCTTCTTCTTCTATTCAGCAAATAGAATTAGTATTCAAAACCATAGATATGAAATAACGGTAATTGAAATTTTTTATTTCTTTTTTTTATTCCTCTAGTTGGTCTACCGACAAATAAGTTCATGCAACTGAATTATTTCACTTTATTTCTGTGCGTGATTTAGTGAACACATGGTTTGAAAATTTTAAAAATGAAAGATATTGAACGTCGACGCTAACGGATCAATACAAAATAAATAGAGTTTTAAATTTACCGTTGATTTGTATACATTAAAAATCCTCAAAGACCAAAACTCTGGGGTTTCAGAATTTTCCTGATTCTTAGGAGTTATGACGGAAAAGTTATTATTTTTTCTTGTTTATGTATTCTGTATGATAATTTTATGTCGATTTTCATTGAAGAAAAAATAGTACCCTATGGTACTCCAACTGCTGTCAAAATGTTTCATTGAAAAAAAATATTACCACGAGGGTAATATTTTGTTACTCCCGGGGTAATTTTCTATACTCTAGGTTTTTTGGTGGAGTATACGATTTTGTTGTTGTTATAAATATCTATTCGCCAATTTTTTTTTTATCATTTGTCAAAATATGCGGCGCGCTGGTAATTTGATTAGTGAAATTATAAAAATCAAATATAAATAATGAAGTAAACATTATAGAGTAGTAGAGTAGTACATTTTTGTTCCATTGAAACAAAATGAGAGTAAAAAACGAGGGTAACATTTTGGGAGTGGGAAAAAATCAATGAAAATCGACATTATTAGACCATGGCGTACTGTCAAAATTGTATATAAAAACAGCTTGCTTTTTCGAATTAAACGCATAATTTTGCGCGTCGCCTGAGTTGCCTTTCATCAGACATTTTAACCGAGCTTTTGCAACGGGAGATGATTTTTCGTTCATATAGAAATTTCTACGATTTCACTATTAAGCTTGGCTTACTATTTAAAGGATAATGAGGATGAGTAATAAATTCAAATATGAGTAATTGAATTTTTAGTGTTACCAAAGTAAATAATGGTAACTTAAGAAAGTGACATCTATCAGTGGACGTTTGTTATTTTGAGTTTATAAATTCCGATAGATGGCATCAATAATAAATAGTTAAGTTATTTGAAATTTATAACAGGTGGATTGTTTTTATTGTACATAATTGTATTATATTTTAATTATGTTATATATTATATTCAAATTTTAATTTAGGGATGTATTGTACTGAAATTTTTTAAGTATAGATATTTAATTGTCCCTTTAATGTATGCAATTTTTTTTTTTTTTTCACATTAATTAAAAGAGATTTGCGGGATATAGTTAAAATTACTCAATGAAATCGTCATTGCGGCGTAAAACAAAACTTATCGTTGGTGTAGTTATCGATAAGATGGAATTTATAATATTTTACTAAATTTTGAAATTTTCACGTTATTTCGAGACTGATCTTGAAATTTTGTATATTTCGATTTGTGTTTCTTACCAATTTAATGTTAAGTATTTCGCTGTTTGACGATGGAATTTTGAGAAATTGGTTTGTAAGTTTCAAAATATTAGAATGACAATTTAAGTACTATACAGCTCATGTTTGCGGTATAATTTTTGAATGCTACTGGATTTCAGTTTAGTTTTGTTACAAAAAGGAAAAAGAAGGGAAGGAAGGAAGGGGAAGGGGAAAAAAAAGAAAGAGAAAGGAAAGAGGGAAAAAGGGGAAGAAAAAGAAAAAAAAACATTAATGAAGAATTAAATTTCAGGAGTCTTGAGATGTTTGTGGAATAATACTTCTTTAAAATATTAATTGATGATTGTGTAGTATAGAATTGTGTTGTGTTTGTATTACTAATTATCGAATTTACCTTGGTGACTCTGAGTAGAGTGAATTAATCAATCAATTTTGTTTTGGGAAGCTGGAAAATATTAATGTTGAATTATATTTCAGGAAATTTCCAGATGCTCGTGAAATAATAATATTTTTTATCAGGTTGCGGATTTATAGAAGCAATTGTTGAAGACCAGTATCATCGTTATCCATTGAACCTATTAAACCTTTATCCCTCCTCCGTAGATTAGAAGTAGATTAGAATTGTGTTGTGCCGTACGATCGCTAGGTGTCTGAAACCGGATCGTTCTGTCCCAAAAAAAAACAACCTTATCCTATCCCTCCTATTGTTATGTGTAAACAGGCTGTAGGAACAGGCCCGGCGTTATCCGGACTTGTCAAAAACTTGGTTCTACAGTCCAATCAATCAATCAATCAATCAATCAATATAGAAATTTCTACGATAAAGAGACCAATTTGTCTGATTTTTGGTCCCATCTAATGTTTTATTGTGGAGTCTTCAGTTTTTAATGAGTTTCCGTTTGAATGCATTCCCTTCTTGAGGAGGATTCGTAGAATAAATAAAAAATACATTCGAGTCGTAGATCCCTACATTTAGGCGAATTAGTTTATTGAAGATTATGTAATTTGAAGGTTTCATGATCTGACTGAAGATTGCGACATCATAATTTTAGAATTATGAAATATTATGATAGTGAAGGTTTTCAACAAAGACAAAAGACCATTGCGCTGAATGTCGATACTTTAAAAGATCGAGCATCGCTACAGAGTAACCAATCAGTAGTCCCTGACTTTCTAGACTTACACAGAAACAAGGAAGAAACTCCTCTTAACATCTAGGAGCAATGGCTGGCTATACATTCAGGCATAACTTTCTAAGTATAGCCTTCAAAGACGGGTATGCTGAGAACAAACGCGGCGGATGTTCTCTCAGTATGGCAAACCTACTCCCAAAATCTGCTATTGCTTCTCCAGGTGAAAAGGTCTTTATCGAATATCCTACAGTGGAGGAGGTGAACGCAGCTATTAGTAAATTGAAAAATGGAAAAGTAGTCGGTTTCGAAGTATCAAATCGAAGGCGTCCGTCTTAAATGTGGAAACTGTCGCGGCACAGCTCTATTGAGCACTGCTGACAAACTGTTGGCTAACATTGTACTACCCAGACTCATCCTCACTTTACGAGGTACACACAATAACGGATGATTAAAAAAGTCTTCCAACGACAACCAGTTTGTATTCTTCGTAGAGGAAAACTACGACTGCGCTTGCGTGACAACTTCGAACAAGAATTACGTTTAATCGGATATCAAAATTTGGGGGAGAGATGATGTATCATGTGAAAGCTAAAGGGAGAGGCTAAATACATCCAATTGAGGCCGCTTCGTCAAAATTTGGAGACAGTTTATTGGGTTAAAATAATTGCATACGGGAGCAAATTAGTAGATTCCCGGAATGAAGAAAAAGAGATAACATTTGTTTTCGTTCTCTTTGGTATTTTCCTCTGATATTTTAAAGTATAAATTGAAAGTTGCTTCCTGTGACGTTTACCTATTTAGTAATGGCCGTTGGTATAACTCAAAAAAATCAAAAATTATTGAAAGATAATCAGAAGCAGTGCAGGGAGCCACTTTTTCTGTTAAAAGTATAATTGTGTCAGTTATAAAAATAAGGTTAGGATTCATTAGAAGATGTTGAAGGGTGCGACAGACTCGGTTCATGATGCTGTAAAGGAGAATTGTCATTGGAGTTGATGCAGATTGTAGCGACGTCCCTTATGATTTAAGATAAACAATGCTAGTGAAGTTTATCCAAACTAATCTAAACGTAATCTAACCTAGTGGGCCTGACAGAGTGGTCCATGAGATTTAAAAATGTGATTTTTACATGGGCCTTAGATACATTCCAAAGTCATTCTAAGTATTTTCTAAGCATTTAGCATAAACTTTAGTGACATTTTTAGACTGTTAAAATCCAAACGTGGACCCCCTAGTAAATTTTATGATTTTCTAATGGGTCTGAATGTACCTAAGGCTCATTAAAAAAATCAAATTTTTAAATCTGATGGAACACCCCGTCAGACCCATGCTTGGGTGCTCCTTTGGATTTTAGCAGTCTACCAATGTCACTGAAGTTCATGCTAAATGCTTATAAAATACTTTGAATGTCATTGGAGACCTAAGGCCAATTAAAAAATCACATCTCGTCTAAATTACATTCGCCTGAATATTTACTTACACCAATACTATTAGAATAAGTTTGTATTTTTTTCTTTAGTTTAGATATACTTCACTAGCATGGTAAACAAAGCTGCTTCTGCTGAGGTGAAAAAAATAATGGCAACAGTTTCAGGGCTCGGAAGCAATTCAAGTGAACGATTTAGAAAAATACTGTGCTAACGTTATGTGTCTTGTAGAAATGCGGGTAAATTGCAAATGAAGAGGAAACCAATTTGCCTGAGGGCGTTCTGTTGTTGAAGGACAATGTGGCTTTAAATAGCCTTAAGTAACTTTTACAATAAATTTTAAAATATAAATTTTTAAATTGCCTTAGAACTGCATGGTAACTATTTTAACTTAAAATAAAATTTATATCAGCAGATAAACTTCATAAACTTCGGATCGTATTGTTATCTACTAGCAAAACCTGACTAAAATAGCACAAAATACAAATTAAATAATTTGTTACTAAGTAATCGGCTACATTGCTAACTTACCATGGCCATGTTGTAAACTGAATAATATTTTCTTGAAATCTAATTAAATGGTAAACTGAAACACCGTATTTTAAAATTGTTTTGCTTGAAATTTTCAGAACTTCACTTAAAATATATGGTTAAAGTTAGCGGACTCGCTCCAGCCACAAAATGCCGATAAGGCAGATTTTGCTGTAACAACTAAAATTGGCCAGCCGCAAAATGCCGATAATATAGGTTCGATTGCAATTACTAACATTAATCAGCCGAATAATGTCGATAATGCAGATTAAAAAACAAGTCATGTAAAAGTCGGTAGTGCAGATTCATATAAATAGCTAGCCGAAAAATGTCGACAAAGCAGATAAACAGTTTTGGTGTTAAACAGTAATATCTTTTTAAATCAAAAATGTTTATTTCAGTTCATCAACCGTTTTATGCATTAGAACTATAATAAAAAAACTACTTTGATACTGAGGAAGCTCAATGGCATAAATCAAGCAAAACTTCAAAAATTTCACTTCAATTTCGTTGTTGGGAGTCCGAGAAAACTCGATTTAATATATCCCACACACAAAGTTTGAAAATTTCTAAAAATTGACCGTTTAAAGTGTCATGGCTGGAAATAGAATGAAATGGAAGGCCCTAATGATGCTCACATCTGAATAAAATTTCAGGTAAATTTTCATGCGGGGGTCCTCAAAAATTCGGTTCAATAAAACAAATAAAATGGTTAAAAAATTGATAAAAACAATAAGCTGAAAAGGCCGATGATGCAGATTAAATATAAAAATGATTAAATACCAGCCGAATAATGTCGATAATGCAGATACAAATTTTATGTCGGAAAATATTTTTTTTATCTTTCATTTGGATCTATTTCCAGTCATGACTCTTTAAACGGTCAATTTTTAAAAAATTTCAAATTTTTTTGTGTGGGCTATATTAAATCGAGTTTTCCCGTATTCTCCACGTGCGATTTTTAAATGATAATTATTAGATGGCACTTCATTTAAAATATTCTCCAAACATGTAACTATAGATGCATATCACGTCTTACCTCCTCAAACATCTAATACAGCACCTGGTATATTAATTTAAATTGTTTCGAATGAAAATGTCTTATTTTAAATTTTTTAGTTGGTTTTTAGGAAGAACAAAATATAATTTCTAATATAAATAACTACTTTCCGGCATAAAATTTATATCTGCAATATTGACATTTTTTGGCTGGGTTATTACCGACAAAAATCGGCTGTCACTTTCGTTTGATTATTTTGAATCTGCATTATCGACATTTTAACTTTAATGGCTAACCGGCTAACCTTAATAGGGTCTTAAAATTTAATTTAGAATCTCAATTGTTGCGTTTATTTCACAGCTAAATTAGCAATGTTATATGCAAAATAACAAATGTAGCATCGATATAAACGCGACATTTTCATAGATCAGCCAGCTAAAATTACGATTTTATATGAAAATGACAGTTTCAATAAATGCAGCAAATGTGGCTCTACCTACAAAACGAATTTTAATATGAATGAAGTATTTATTTGTGAATAACATACTATGTGACACAAAAATCTAGTTTCAGTATTCCAGTTAAAAGAAATTAAAAGAAAATTCTTCAGAGACATCTAACATTTGACGCAGAAAACTGTTATTGTTTTACTATAAGTTTTTTTTACTATGCCGTTTTGGTAATGGGTTACAAATGGAACTACATATTTTATGAAATATCGAGTTAGATTGCAAACTACTTCTACGTGAATTGTTTATATAAGTACATACATACATAATATTATAATGAAAGCTTTTTATCAAAAATTCTTAGTTGGCACGCTACCGTGTATGTAAGTAAGGTTTTATTTCCATAGTTTTGATTCTTAGTTCAAAAGTTATTGGTCAGCTATTATGTAATGCAATATCAACAGACATGTAACAAGTAGTAATAGGAGTAGTTTGCAAGAATATACCTGTTACCCGAATTGGCGTCTTTAAGTTTCAATTTATAAATTTTATTTTTTGGGCTAGACCTATTTATATTATTATTTTCAAATATCTCCTGTTGTTTAGACTCGGCCATTTGCCAATTCTTTTATTATTTATTTCCGATCAATTTAATGAAACGACACAACGTTCACAAATTTCAACCCCACCTCTCTGTGCTTACAATTTTTTTTTAACAAACGAATTAATTCTGAAAACATAAATTGTTGTAACTCGGATTTGGAAATCCTTTAATTTTATTTGGCATTTGGTCATTTTAATTAGCAAATGGGCATAATTGTATTTCATTCAATTTGCGAGCTTAAAGTTTAACGGTTTTTTATTATGTTTTTTACATTATATATTAATAAATAATATACATTTGGAAAATTTTATTGGAAAATAATAAGCAGGGTAATTGTAACAAAAAAAAAACAATTGGATCGATAATTTTTTTTTGGATTGTAACCGAACGATACGGTGTGGGAGAGAAAATATGTCACGAATTATTTTGCGATTTAATCTTGTAAAATATATATTTGAACTACATTTTGTGTTGACATCAATATTCTCGTACAACATTATTTTGGCGTTGTAAAATATGTATAATTATTTTGTGTTAACCTATTTCCTCACGCCTTCCAACCCTAAAAAGTTTTCAACTTTAATATTGCGCCAACTTTATCTACTTGATGATGATTTGGAGACTCCGGTCGTAACTACATATAATCGAGACTGTAGATTTAATATTAAAGTGATAATAATAAACGAGCGCTGGGTTTGTCGACCCTAAGTCAATCAATAAGACGTTTGTTAAAATAATTTTTCAGTATATTGAAACTACATAAATTTATTGTATTTTGCAGAAAATGCTGAATTAATTAAGTTGAAAATACGAAGAAAGTTACTTTTTCTATAAATCGACCGAAGTTTTTGTTGCAAAATAAAATAAAAAAAAAAACCAATGAATTTTAAAATCAATGAAATAAAGACAAAGTGGAAAAGGGTTCATCTGATGATTAAATCGTTTATATAAAATCATTTTTACAGAAATTGAAAATTAATTCATAATAAACGTTAAAGAGTTCTTAAATTTTATATTAAGAAAAAAAACGGCATGAAGGCACGTGGCATAGGGTGTTGCCTAATATCATATTGATTTCGTGGTAATAACCATTGGTTATCTGAATAATGGACGTGTGTTTCCATATGTCAACGCATATACTAGCATTCCAAGTCAGCGTTGTAATCAAGTCGATGTTCATCCTGCGTGGGATTTTTTATCCACAGCACCAGCTGTCCCACAACCCTGAAGAAATGGTTTAAGTCCAGTTAAAATAACAAATTAGCCATTGGCCACCGGTCTAAATTATTTTATCTAAGTGATTAGTTCTATTTTGATAGCGATAACCCCCTCACTTAACTTAAGGAGTATATCTGCCAGCCTTGTGATTTTCATATTTAGTTTCAACTAAGAAACCCTATGCAATGTCACAACTGTCAACGGTACAGACATACCAAAAATAAATATTTACGAACTACTGTATGTCACAAATGCTGTAAAGACATGACAGTTTTAAATGTGAACCAACAAAACGTGTCGATGGGTATAATGAACATATTAGTGACGCTACAAACTGCCCCGCGTTTGCGATGGAAGCTGTATGCTATGAACTTATTTGACAAAAATGATGTTTATTTATTTATTTAAAGAAATCTATTTTGTAATATACATGTATGATTTCAGATTATTTACAGTTATAGTTAAAATTATATTAAAACAACAAAAAACAGAATAAAAAAAAAAAAAAAAAATATAAACCAAATTTTGGTTTAAACAATTAAAAATTTAGAAAAAAGTCTTTAAGGATATTTTTAAAGTTGTCCTTTGATAAGTTGAAGTCAAATAAGTCGTCGATTAAGTTGAAAGATTTAGACATCCTATTAATTGGGTTGTTTTCTCCATAGTTGGTGGAATGGTGTTCAAGTGCTAAAAATGTATGGTTTCGAAATGTTCTGTATGGCACGTGAATTGATATGTTTTCCAAGATGTAAGCTGAATCTACGTGACCAAGCAAACCGTTACCAATAAAAGCTGCTCCCAAGAGAAGTCGTCTATTTTCAAGCGTGCATATTTTGTAATCTGTGCATCTTGTTGTGTATGGAGGTAAGCGAGCCACATTTTCATGGAATGGTAAGTTGTGGTCGTAATCCCAGTCACTTTTCTTTAACAAAAAAATCAGGAAATTCTTTTGAATGCTTTCAATTCTTTTTATGTGTACAGCATAGTATGAATTCCAGACCGTTACAGCGTATTCCAGTTGAGATCGAACATAAGCGAAATAGAGTGAACTTAAGGTTTGAATATCCTTAAATTCACCTGTCCATCTTTTAACAAATCCGAACATGGCATTCGCTTTCGCAATACAATTTTCAATATGCCTATTGAAACTGGCGTTTTCGACAAATGTAACATCTAAGTCTATAATCTCATTGACTCTTTGCAGCACTTCGTTGTTGACTTTGTATGAAGTAATAACCGATGTGAATGTTATGCTGAATGTTATGCTTTTGAGTGAGATGTGTAAGTGGGTTTAATTTTGCACCAAAACCAAATATCGTTGGTTTCAGCGGAGTAGCGAATTTCGGGCACAGCGAAGAAATCTGGGTAGACTTGTTAGTTGTGAGTACAACTAATTAAATCAGTGAATGCTAGAGGAACAATTCTGAGAGATTTTCAAATCTTGTTTGACTGGATGCTAGGAAAAAATGCCGTGGTTCTGTAGGTTGAAGAAATTAACAATGAATTATAGTATTGATATGATTAAGTAAATCCAGACATCTAAATATTTTTTTTTGTCCAATCATATTGCTAACATTGTCGTTTTTGAGCAATATGATTGGACAAAAAAATAATCAGAACGAACGAACGAAAAAAAATATCAGCAACCATAAAAGCCGCTTGAAGGTAACGAAAGGGTTGAACTACTTTTACAACGGAAATTTATGATTAAGGAAGTAACTTAATATGAATTCATGGATGTAGCGAATTAGGGGTGTCGATTTTGTTCAAAATTCGACAATTGACGAACAAATAACCGAAAGTATTATTAGTAGTAGTGGTATGTGTGTTTGTGCTAGTGCGAATGTGCGCAATTTATTTTTTTTGGATGTGACATTTCTAGATCTAGACATTTTAGTTTTAAAATGGTGTAGTTAAATTTTTTTTTTCTTAACACATTGACGAACACTTTCTAAATGTGTGTACTACTCAGGAACACATTTGATAACTTTTGTAATTGCACTGATATTTTGTCGCGGAAAGGAATGTATTTTGAGAATTGAAAAATATGTCGAGTTATTCCTTAAAAAATGAAAGTTGTTTGCGCGAACGTTTTAAAAACGAAAAAATTGTATGTCTGCTACATTCGTTTGCTCGAACGTGTTAACTCACCACTCAAAAACTTGGTGAGCTGTCAAAAAAGTGAGACAACGAAATAACATAAGCACCAAAAAAACCGATTTGTACCGATTCGTGATTTTTGATGCTTACATTCGCATTCTGTCGGATTTTGAACAAAATCGAACCTCAGGAGTAATGCCACATGCACTTTGTTCTGTTCACACCAGTAATAATGTAACAAGACTGAAGCCAAATAGATGCAGTAGTGCAGTATTATTAACAGTAATTAATCACAGAGAAAATACTCTAACAGAGACCTACGTTGCGGGTTACAACCTTTTGTTATAGTTCCGACTCAAACCGGAAGCATAAATTTGATAAAGTTGGCACTTTACTCCATATTTTATTTAACATACGGATTTCACAAGAAATGTTTGAAAACATCAATTTTGACTATTATGAATTCGCAGTATTAGTAAATAGGACATCAATTCATGCGGGAATGCTTTTCTATCGATCTCAAAATGTTTTTAGAATATGGAAAATAAATAATGATTGGATTAAAACTTATCTATGAGTAATTTATGGTAGCTCAAAACTACATGAATCATATATTATACGAGTATGGCAGATATGCGAATAATACAAAAACTTTTGGGACTCATGCCAAAATGAACATCATGCCAATCATGTAAATTAATCGATTATTTTATTGCATAAATTCGAATTGTTTTTTGTAAATTTATTGGTTTGCAGTTGACAAGATATATAATTTATGTAATTCTTTATTGTATAAAATTTTTAATACTAAACGGACGCCAATCGTTCCTTCTTCCTGTAAGGTAATCCAGGTATCTTCTTGATTACGTTGTAAGTAAACATTCGTTGAGTCTAGGGAATACAATTTCAATTTCGAATTGAGTGCATATAATTCATTGATTCACCAACGGTGAAAAAATAGGTAAAATGCTTTATCGATTAAGTAATGAAATTTTGTCGAAACGACGAATGCAATTTAAATTGATTGTGGATACAACCAAGTATGGTGAAGAGTAATTCCCAAAGCGTCCAATTCGATTTATCTTTCTTCAAAGTTAGCATCATAAAGCGAGCTCTGTTTTTAATAAAGGTACAGTACGGATTGTGATCAAAAAATTTCGAATTTTTGTCATTTTGCGGGAAATTTAGTACGTGTCCGATTAATGCAGCATGAGTATATCCATAAAATTGACTTCCAACATCTAGTTTATGCTCAGATATGGCTTAATAGATTGTTTAGTTTTTCGTTAGGGCTGTACATTTCAGAGTTACAAATAACGCCAGCGTATTCCCAAAATATCATCTGTGGTCTGAAATGTTGACCCTCGCTTAATATTTATAATTTGATTCCCCGAAGATCCCCTAATCTCATTTTCTAACATCCGAACGGTTTCCTGGCACTCACAGACTGACCTTTTAAACATTTTTTCCAGAAATTATGACTCTTTACAAACGCTTCGTGGCACTCGAACTGGCCCCTTCCTCCATAGTATTTTTTTTTCAAAATCGTACGAGTCGAAAATTTTTTTGGAAGTTTAATGCAAAATAAAGTTGGAAGAATATGATTTAATTAAACAAGTACAATCAACATCTCAACATGACTTACGTGATGACACTAATTCAAATCTTATCTGTCGATCATTCAGAGTGCGGGTTCCAAAAATTCCAGGGTAATTGGATACCTACCTGATACAAAAGCATGATAAGGAAAACGCAAAGGATTATTCACGACCACGAAGTATTTGTCGGGGATGGTACTTAGAAATAAATCTAAAAGATGGGGAGAGTTTTCGGTCGTACCAGTTGGTTTATCAACGAGTTCACGAGTAGCAAAATATTTCCCTTTATTTTTTTTTAATCAGTAAGTTAGTTTGAGCGAGAATAGATGTTGTGTGGAATCCTATTTTAATGACGTCATTTTAAGCTTGAATTTAATGCTTTATCGATAATCTAGGTATGGTTTTAGAAAAGGCATTGAAAAAGTTTAAAAAATTATTTATGTTAATGAAAAATATTATGCCGTTCTGAATTTTTTTAGTAGAGGGATAATTCAGGAGTGAGCCACTCTTTATTTAATTCAGCAAGAAACACAATAACAAAAAGGCCTTTTCGGGATGATAAGATTTACATCTTGCGATATTCTTAGAAAACGAATTCTCGGAATTAAACCTAACCGACATCTTTCTTCAGGAATCAGATACACGAAAGTTAATACGACTAATACTATGCCAGATTGACGATTTGTTTATAGTTTTAAATATTTAAATATTATTGAGCATTTTAGAGATTCGCTAAGCGAATTTTCCTAATCCGCGGTCTGTTCAGGCTTCATCGCACGACTTCACTAAAAGTTGAGGTCTTGAAGAAAATACAAGGCTGTTAACTTCGTGAAACATGACATTTAGGGATTGAGGGGTTAGGTTAATTTAAGAAAAACAATAAAATTAAAAGCAATTTTAAAAAGCCTTTTCAACTGATTTTACGTAGTAGTTAGTATAATTTACATCTTTTGGCCTTTTTACAAAAATAATTTTAGGAAGTAAAACCAATAGTTCTGTTTGCTGCCAAAGCACTCATCTGTAAACGAACTTTACAAATGATTATAGTCAATTTTATCGGTTTCTATTAAACTGAGGACTCAAGAGACAGGGATCATAGCATCATGATTTTTATTGTGAGAAAACAAATCCTTGCAATTAAAGCGAATATTGTTGCAGTTAACTTTTGCGAATACTAGAGTTGTTAAGACGGTTAAAAGTATTATGCTTTACAGCATTCTATTATTTAGGTATGAAATTTAATAACATGGAGTCTTTCTAGAAAACCAATGCATAGACGTATATGAAGCTGGCCCGAAAACAATCCAAAAAAGCCTTTAAATTGTAGGTGTGTTTCTCAGATAAACCCATTAAAAGCCTCTTCCGGATTAAAAATTCAAAAAAAAATTGGAGAAAATCAAATTCCAACCCGAGAAAATTAAAATAATCTCACGTACATAAAATAAACTTAATTTTTAGTTGAAAATCTATTAACAGAAGAGGTTTACCACACTTCAAGTTAAGAAATTTAAAAAGAATTCCCTATAATAAAATAGATTGGAAATTTTTCAATGACCTTAATATTTCGGTTCACAGATAGGTTGACGGATATAACGGCATATGCCTAATTAATGCACTGTACCATTAAGTACACAAATGCTCATTATCTTACAGTCGGGATAAGGGGCATCCCCAGCTGATTTAAAATTCGTTTATGTCGCTTCGTTCGGAAGAGGCTTTTACTGGATTTAGCAGAGAAACGCACCTACATTCTAAAGGCTTTTTAGGATGGTTTTCGAGCCAGCTTCGCATGCGTAATGCATGGATGTAAATATAAATCTGTATTAAAAAATTGGGTTCTTGCTTTTCATATTTCTTATTAAGTATTTTGAAAATATTTCTCAGAATTTTGAACGTAACTTAACTGAGTGGTACAGTGGTGTTTGGAGAAATAACAACACTACTTATATTTAATTCACTATTTGTTTTTAAACCTTTTGAACACATTGAAATTAGCTACATCGTATTAGTACTTTATTTTATAGTATTGATAGTACCTTAAACCTTTATATATTTAAGTTTGACACAACCTATATTTTATTATAAAATTTCAAACATGACAGTGGCTAACATATAATTAGTAAAAATTGTTAAAACATTTCTATTCTCTTCAAATCTGGCGAGCAGTAAAGACTGGCTAATAAATAAATCATAAAATAAATCTAAAACTGTAAAATTCATGGTTTTAAGTTTATTAAAATTAAAAACAAAATTCAATCCGTGTTCAATCCATAATTTTCATCAACCGGCATTAACCACACGTCCAACACTACAAACAAGTGGAACCTCTTTTATCCGGAATTCTACTAACCGGAATATCTAATAACCGCAATTTTAGTTCTCTAAAGTCATTTTCTTTTATCCAGAATAACCTCTAATATCCGGAAGAACGTTTTTTCGTATTCTTTCATTTTCTCTTTCAACTCGCTAGCGTAAAATTGACTTTACATAATATTATGTATTTTATGTAAATTCAGGTAAACCACCAAACTGAATAGACGTTAGTTTGTTTTATAATTTTGATAATAAGTTTGAGGTTTTTATTTACTGTACAATTGTATACAATTTCTGATAAGTACATATTTTCTTTGATAATTTTTTTAAATAAAATTAAAATTTCTAAAATTCAACTAGTAAGTACATATTAGGTTCTTTTCTGATATTCTAATGATTTTATTAACAATTTAATTAGATTTTTTTAATAATTAAAATCAGAAGCCTAACTATTAAATTCGACGTTCATTTTCGAACGCTATCGTTTTCCTATAGCAGACAAAAGAAGAAAAATGTATGTAATTTTTACTATTCTTTTCTCTTTTGTTTCCACGCTTGCTATAGGAAAACGATAGCCGTCGAAAATGAACGTCGAATTTAATAGTCAGGCCCCAGCTAATAGTGGCACCTCCAAAAAATACATCTGTAAAAAGACAACGAAAAGTATTAAGTATTAAAGATAAGGTCGACATTATTAAAGATGTGGAGAGCGGTAGAAGCGTAAATATACTTAAGGAAAAATACGGAATAGGTACAAAGGGCCGAATGTCGAAGGGCCGAATGTCGAAGGGCCGAATGTCGAAGGGCCGAATGTCGAAGGGCCGAATGTGTCGAAGGGCCGAATGGGTCGAAGGGCCGAATTTTTTTATTTTTCGTATTTTTTTTTATAGAATATTTTGTAATTTTTTTTTATTAAACATAAATGAATTTTTTATGAATTTATGTATTTTAATATTTTTCATCTTTGAATATTTATGAAATTCCACGTATCCGGTCATCGATATATTTTGGTGAAGGAAAATTTTAGGAAGGAAAAATCTTCGGCCGGAATTTTGAAATGAAGTAATTGTAGATGCTAACGGCTTCCATAACTCTCACGTGCACGCGGGACGTCGCTGCGCTCCCCCCCCCCCCCCCCCGCTTAGCCCTCCGAGGGGCTTTAGATTACAATTTCGGGGGGCGTAAGAGCCGGGATCTTCAAACATGTCGCACTGCGTGCCGCACGTAGGAGCGGATTATATAGAATCTATTAATGACACCTACGCTCCTCCCCGTTAGCCCTCCGGGGGTCTTTAGATTTTAATTTCGGGGGGCGTTGGAGCTGGGATCTTCAAACATGTCGCACTGCGTGCCGCACGTAGGAGCGGATTATATAGAATCTATTAATGACACCTACGCTCCTTCCCATTTGCCCTCCCGGGGTCTTTAGATTTTAATTTCGGGGGGGCGTAGGAGCCGGGATCTTCAAACATGTCGCACTGCGTGCCGCACGTAGAAGCGGAATATAGAATCTATTAATGACACCTACGCTAAGAAAAATATTAAAATATTAAACAAAAAATATTAAATATTAAATTTTGTTGTTTTATCTATAACTTGTCACAAAAAAAATAAATGAAAATGCCATAATTTTCCCGGAAAATGTGATAATTTATGTGATAATTTTTCCGGAATTATACACAAGCCTACAAAAAAAAAATTTAAAAAGTTTTCATCTTATCCGATTTTCGCGATGTATACGTCATCTACACTTTAGCTAAAATAGTTCATATGTACAAAATTCAAATTTATTTTATTTATAAAAACATCTCTAAGATGGCAGTCAATCAAATTACCAGTTTTTTAGTTAAAATTATTAATTATCTATTATTTAAACCTAAAAAAAATTGTAGAAAAATTTAATCCAAAAGCGGAAAAAATTATAAATAATATATAAAAAATGGAAATTTATCCAACATGGCGTCTGATAAGTTTACATTTTTAGTTAAAATTATGACCATTTTGAAAAAAATGTCGCGACAGTTAATTTTGACTGCGATACTAAAGGCTAGCCAAAATTAAATTAAACAATTAAATTAAATAAAAAAATAATCAAATAATAACCGACCAAATGGCACAGTGGTTAAAGCTTTGGCGTTTGGATCGGGAGGTACCGGGTTCGAATCCCGATAGAGGCAGGATGCAAAGTGAAATTTCATCAACAGATTTCGATCTGTGGTGAAATGTAACACATCTATGACCCCCTGTCGGTGTGCAAAACCCATGGGCCGACCCATCTTCCATGCCGGTATAGGCTGGCATGGAGCTTGCAATGTGCAGATGGTCTTAAATCGGTCCTATAGCCGTACGTCCTCGAGTTGGCCGGAAGGCGTAAAGTAAGGACGTAAAAAGCATAACAGCGGAAGAGCAGAGTGAGCCTTGAGCCCCAAAACAGATCGCATAGTTACCAATAAAAAAAAAATAAAAAAAAATAAAAATAAAATAAAATAATAAAAAAAATATATTTCTAAAAAAAAAAAATCAAAAAAATTCGGCCCTTCGACCCATTCGGCCCTTCGACACATTCGGCCCTTCGACACATTCGGCCCTTCTACATTCGGTCCTTCGACATTCGGCCCTTCGACACATTCGGCCCTTCGACACATTCGGCCCTTCGACATTCGGTTCTTCGACACATTCGGCCCTTCGACATTCGGCCCTTCGACATTCGGCCCTTCGACACATTCGGCCCTTCGACATTCGGCCCTTCGACATTCGGCCCTTTGATATCATACCAAAAATACGACGTTGGCCTAACAATAATCTATGATTTAAAACAAAATAAAGAGAGGTTTTCGCAGAAAGTATGACTTTAAAAGGTATACGACTGAGCGAAAAACGCTTCGGACAGCCCAAAATCCTACATTAGACACAGAATTAGAAATTTGATTTAAATAGTGTTGCTCCGATGGAGTCCCAATTTCCGGCCCATAACTAATCGGCCGGACTAATCGCTACAAAAATTTAAAAAAGGTATAGTATTCGGCACCTCATATTGCTGGAAAACAGCTGTCGGCGGATGGCGATGCTGCTACTTTATTCATAGAAACATGGAACAAATTTATAACGTGGAACAAATTTATAATTCCGATGAAACAGGTATTTTTGGAAATGCTTTCCGCGTAATACCTTGGTAACATCTGAAAATGCGAAAAATTCAGGAATAAAACTATCCAAAAAAAGGTTAACAGCACTAGTGTGCTCAAATGCAGCTGGCACGTATAAATGTAAACTTTTGGTTATAGGCAAAAGTGCCAAACCACAAGCACTGAAACAAATTAAACAGCGTCCAATTGTATATAAAGCAAACAAAAAAGCCTGGATTATACAAGACCTGACCATCGATTGGTTTGAAAACCACTTTGTTCCAGAAGCTGGTGCGCATTGCGAAAAAGTTGGCCTTCCGAGAAATTCCAAAATAATTTTATTACTTGATAATTGCCCGGCTCATCCTGATCAAAATAGGCTAAGAAAGGACAATGTACATGTAATGTACCTACCACCAAATTGTACTCCCTATGGATCAGGGTGTGATTCGGAGTTTAAAATGCCATTATCGGAAAGAAATGATGCGCAAAATTACCGGTATGGGTACTAGCGATGACAGCATTCTCACTTTTCGAAAATATTTAACATTAAAAATTTTATTTAGTGTGTTTTTCGAGCTTGGAATGCAGTGACTCCAATAGTGTTGCAAAAAAACTGGTACAACATTTGGCCGGATTTGAAAAAAGCTGGAGAAGAAGTAGACAATTCCGAAGCATTAGAAGCCGAAGAGTCAATTTACGACTTAGTTAGTGTTGCATGTACTATAGATGAAACTTGCACTCGGGAAGATGTAGTCAATTTGATTAATTTTGATGATAATTACCAGTGCATGCAAATCGCACTGATCAAGAAATAATTGACGTTGTATTAAATCCACCATCAGCTGTAGAAATAGATAGTGATAATGACTCTACTGATTCAGAGGACTGCATACTGGGAGAAAAGTTAATTATGAGTGAAGCGATAGAGTGCTGCGGTAAATTGTTACGTTACTTAGAAACCAAAAATTTTATCAACGAACTGGAAATAATCCAACTTAATGTTATACAAGATAATCTAATAAGAGAAAACCGACGTAACCAAAAACAAACCACTCTTGGTATATTTTATTAAGTAGTTACTTTAGTATATATTTCGTAATTATATACATTTGTATGAATGAGTTTATTTATCTTATTTTTCAAAAATGAAATGATTTTTTTACTTTGTAATTAACTTTGTAACTTGTCACCGAAGTTTAAAAAATATTGAAATATGCTGGTTTACTATGAAATTATTTAAAAAAACCTTTATCCGGAAAAATCGTTTATCCAGAATTGTTCTGGCCCCAGTCGTTCCGAATAAAAGAGGTTCCACTGTACTTGGTACCATGATATTTATTGAAATGCTTCGTCTGAGGTTTTATCCCGACAAATTCCTTCGCCTATAATACAAGGATTAAATCGAAAGGAAAAATTGCGAAAAATTCGAGTTTGAAAATTTTCATGATTAATGCACTTTATTTTACTTTGCAAAAGAAGGAAAAATCAGCCATTAACCTAATCTTATAATTACAGTATTATGTCAGCCATCCACATCGAATAGGAATCGATGTTAAAATCTGCACTTTACCAGAAAATTGCATGGAAGACAGCTGGCATTAACTTTTGGTCCAGACAAAGCTATCCCTAGCAGTCCTACGAATAAATTATTATTTATTCTTCCCATTTATCATATGAAACGATCATTCATAATTTAGATTCGAGTTATTGGCATTATTTCGGTGATGGTTGAATAAATAATCTCGAAGGGGACACTCTTGGATTTCAGATATTAAATGTTTTTAGGGCAGAGGAATTAGCAAGGTAACACACCAAAATTGAAAAGTCGTTTTTCGGGTTTGTTTTTCGAGCCAGCTTCACATACATAATAGTATATTGGTATAATTAGAATTATGAAATTTTTTATGATAATTTCCAAAATTTACTTTCTTATATTTATACGTAAACACTTTAAAATAAATTTTTTGTTATTTCTAAAAATAGAAAATATTGTAGACCAATTACGATAAACTGTAGAGAGTATTTCAGTAATTTTATTATCCAAATTCGGCACTCTTTAGGGTTTATGTCAACATAAAAAAATAATATTCCGATATCTAAACGATAAATCTTTTCGAACCGAGTATATACCAAATTGTTTTCGAGCAATATAAATCGGATTTTAATCTTCGTTTGTAATTTTTAATATTCCGTGATACAATCCGGTCGATCATCCTATGTCTATACCAAATCCCATATTTTTATCAGAACTAGTTAATCATAGGGTTCTAACCGAAAATATTTAGTTTTTTATTTTATTTTCTATATTTGCATTTTGTCGTCTATCTATTATAATACAAATAAAGTCGAGTCGTGTGGTATAAATTTTTTATTTGATATAAAATATGTAAAATATGTTATATAAATAGATGTACTACCTACACCTACACAACTAAAATATCGTAATATACCGAAAATCTTCTATTATTAAAATCGATTATCCACCACTCGTAATATATTCTAAGAATTTTATTTATTAAAAATAAATACAAACGATAACAACAACAACAAATATAAGTATCTATCAATATATGGGATGGGGGGCGCATGCTTCTTATATTTTCCATTCGTTTCAATATTAACTTGAATATATCGTCACCCAACAAACCACCCCCTTAAAATAAAACACCCCCTTTTGGCGCATTTCTATTTCGTATACCTCAATATAATTATTCACGTATACAGCAGTACAATACATTATTTAATACGAATTTGATAGCATATATATTCATAATACATAAATAGGTATGTAGCCTACATTGCGAGTACATTGCTTATTTACATATTTATTCCATATAATTATCTGTATAATAAATCCGAGATCATAAATTTTATTTTATTATACGAATGTCTGTTATATACGGCTATACGGTCATATGATTATCTCGAACATAAAACGAATTATTATTTTGTAAGTGGTTTGACTTATGTGTGGGACATTATTGATGAAAACTTAAATGTCGTTAAAAATCATTTTCATTAAATGGAGATTTTCATTAAAATCTACACTTAAGCTAATGAATCAAATTGCTGCGACATTTTAATATTTAATTTAGGAGACGTCACACTAATAAAGTAATTATAAGTGCTAGAAAATTGAGATACTAATTACTTAAAATGTCTCGTAATTTTATTTATCAATAAAATGAAATATTGTTTAACAGAAACAAATGGGTGGTGGTCAAGGTGGCGGTTATGGGGATAAATAGGGTGATAATTTTGGCTTTTAATATTTATGCTATGGAACGAATTACATCCTGCACTGCATCTACGGCAAAGGCGAGCCAAATCGATATTCCATTTCTTGTTATATCGCCAAAGTCCGACAAACAGTGCTTTAAACCTGTACCGACCTAATTAGTCCGCCTCAATGAAACCTATACCATAGTTTTGTTACACAATTTATTACAACAAATCCCGTATTTTTTACAGTTACCGTTTTCCAGGAACGAGTTTAGCGTATAATTAAACCTGCACCGCCAAAATTGTATCTTTTGATGTAGCTATGATATTTGGATGGCTCTTAAACCAAAATTTATTACAAATTAATTACATTGATTAATTAGATCAAGACCAACACCACAACTTGACTAAGGGTAAATTTCACCCCAAATGATTATTGTCAACTTCCATGAACGAGCTGTTTCGAAAGTTATTGGCGCTTGGTGCAGATTTTGGTCCGGAATTTTTTATGAGTGCCACGTTGCTGGCTTCTTTGCCACCAAGCTACGACGGTTTGGTAACGATGCTCGAGGGTAAAGAAGAGAGTGAATTGACACTCACGTTGGTTAAATCAAAGGTTCTCGCTGAATTCAAAAGAAAAATGAATTGAGGTGGAACAACGGATGACACTGCATTAAAGGTTGACTCATCAAGATCAAAAAGGTGAAAATAAAAAGTCTGAGTGCTATTTTTGTAAAAGACGCGGTTACATCAAAAAGGTTTGTCGAAAATACAAAGCCTGGCTTAACAAAAAGGAAAGAAGTGATCAGAAGGCGAATCTAGCGAAAGATGAAAGAGAAAAACTGTTTGTGACACATCAAGTAGGTGGTGACTGGATTGTCGATTCGGGTGCCGCGTGTCACATTGCCAGTTCTAAGGATACTTTCGTCAATATCGACATGAATTGTAGTGATAAAGTAAGCGTTGCAAGTGGACAACAATTAACAGCTGCGGGTAAAGGCACAATTAAGGTCGATTTTCTGAATGAGGAAAATCAAAGTGTTCCAGTAAGAATCACAGACGTGTTGCTAATGCCAGATATCAAGGGAATTTTGCTTTCAGTCAAAAAGGTAACGGAAAAAGGTTTTCACGTAAATTTCAAGGGCAACAAGATCAAAGCGGTAGAAAAATAAAGAAATCAGCGGTAAACTTTACAGACTAAAGGAACCTCACAAAGTTTACTCGGTCGAAAAGGAATCAAATGGCTTCATACATTATTGGTATAAAGTTTTAGGCCATAGAGACATCGAAGTTGTGAAATCATTGGCGAAACGAAATTTGGTTAAAGGCATCAACTTCAGCGAGTGTACAGCGCATTGCAAAATCAACTCCAAGTGCAGAGTGTGTCTCGAAGGAAAAATTACTCGAATCAAGTTTCCGGTCAAGTCGAGTAATAAAGCAGTTGTAGTCATGGATCTGGTTCATTCGGATGTTTGTGGTTAGATGCAAACGACCACATTATCAGGTAATTGCTATATCGTGACATTCGGAGACGATTACTCAAAATTTACAGTCAGCTACCTAATCGCAAATAAATCATAAGTTTACAACAAATTCAAGGAATATATTGCGATGGTAAAGGTTCAATTCGGAAAGAAACCGAAGTGCATCCGTACAGATCGAGGAGGAGAGTATCTCAGTAATGAATTCGTGAATTATCTAAAGTCGGTAGAAATGGCTCACTGCATGCTAATTGATGCAGGTCTAGAGAAAAAGTTTTGGGGCGAAGCTGTAATGATGGCTAATTATGTTCAGAATTGTTTGCCAACAAAGGGTACAGAAACAACGCCATACGAAGGCGAATACTGAATACTTCAGTAAATTTGGATCAGAATGTTATGTGCATGTACCAAAGCAAACAAGGCGCAAATTTGATTCAAAGGGTGTGAAAGCAGTGCTGGTTGGTTATGATTACGAATCAAAGGCATATCGTTGTTACATTCCGAAAACGGGTCGGGTCACGGTTAGTCGAGATGTTCAGTTCGTCGAAAGGAGCCATTTGTTACCTATCAAGTCCAACAAAAATTTCCAACAGGAACAAATTATCGACTCAGTTTGGTTTCAGAGAGAAGCACTCAACTATTGAGCAGGTTCATAGGCTTACAGATGTCATTGAGAATACATTAGAAAGGAAAAAGGTTTGTTCTAGTATCTTCTTAGATGTGGCGCAGGCCTTCGATAAGGTGTGGCACAGAGGTTTACTCTTCAAACTACATAGAGATTTACCAAAACAATATTATATGATTTTAAAATCTTACATAGAGAATCGCCACTTTAGGGTGAAATATGAAGATGAATATTCCGAGCTAAAAAAGATTTTGGCAGGAGTCCCGCAGGGTAGTGTTTTGGGACCTATTCTTTACCTGCTCTACACCAGAGATTTACCTCAATTAAACGATGTTACCATTGCAACATTTGCTGGTGACACTGCCGTTCTCTCAGTAGGAGACACTATCGAGGAATCACAACGAAACTCCAAGAAGCATGTGACAAAATCATAAAATGGACAAAAATGTGGCGTATCGGGCTCAATGAATCGAAATCCACGCATATCAATTTCACCAATCTAAAAGTCAGTTATAAACCTGTAATCATTAACATTAATTATCTAGAAATGACCTTAGATACCAGGCTCAGATGGAAAGAGCACGTTAAAAAGAAAAAAGATGAGCTTAATATCAAATATCGCAAAATGTATTGGCTTCTCGGGAAAAATTCGGAATTGTCAACCGAAAATAAATTGCTATTGTATCAACAGGTACTAAAGCCTGTATGGACTTACGGAATACAGCTCTGGAGCTGTACAAAGAAAACCTACACCAAAATAATACAAACTTTTCAAAACAAAGTGCTACGTGGTATAGTTAACGCTCCGTGGTACATTAGAAATGATGACCTTCATAGGGACCTAAATATCCCGACGGTTCAAGAAGAAATAAAAAAGTTTGCAGTAATTCATGGACAACGTATCTATCAACACGTAAATGAAGAGCTTCGTGGTATGTTGGACACTTCACATGTAGTAAGACGACTGCAGAGAACGAAACCAATTTATTTAATGGATTAAGGACACCAGAGCAAAGACTACTTCAGTAAATAACCTATAAATGGAGCTGGCTAATGGGCCTATTCTCATTCACAAGTGACTAAATCAAGAAAGAAAAATTACTAGATGAATTGTATTCAGTTGTAATAATTTAAATAAAAAAAAAAAAAATTATTGACAATTCAGGGTTGAACAACTTTGAAGATACAGAAAAAAATCCAGTACAAGAGATATTAGTTGATGAGGAAGTTCAGGAAGAGAATTCAATACAGGATCACGTTCAGAATGAAGATGAAGAGCAAGCTGTTAGACGATCACAACGCGCTTTCTAAAGGATTTCTACCAAAGAGACTTATTGAAGAAATGAACGTTGTGAATTCAGTCATTCAAGAACCAAAGTGCTACGAAGAGGCTATCAAGTGTGATCAAAAGAGCCTGTGAATTCAAGTAATGACAGATTCTCATCTCAAGAGTCATTGATGGAAAATCAAACATGGAAGCTTGTGAAAATTTCAGAAGGTGCAAATCTAGTTGGCTGCAAGTGGATTTACAAGCTAAAGTGCAATTCTGATGGAGAAGTAGTCAAACACAAGGCAAGGCTTGTCGCTCAAGGTTTTTCGCAGAAATACGGTACTGATTATACGGTACTGGCAGAAATACGGTACTGAAAACGATGTTTCAGGAAACGATGGAGTTTCCTACGGAAACTGTGGTGGCATACTTATCGAAAAAACCATTGGCGGGACCTCGTGTTCGTGTCAATGTTCTTCGAGATGCATGTGCAGTTAACTGATGATTCAAATGAGGAGGAGTATTGTAAATAAGCATTGAATCATTTCCAATGTTCTATTGTATTTGACTTTTGTAGCTAATTTCACTTATGTACGAACCATCAATCAAGGATGTGTTATAGTTAAATTAATCTAGAATTTATCCGTGTTTAGTTTTTCAAGTTTCTAGCTCTGCTTAGCATTTATTCCATTAGATTTTAATTTATTACACCGCCACCAGATATTGGGTCTAACGTTACTCTCTGGAAATTGTGGTGGAAAGGTCAGCCTTATCCAGGTGTGTATAATAAATTATTAAATGAGGTAAACTTGAACTGCCTTTATCGCTTGGAGCAAATTCCGTGTAACCTGACAAAAAACTAATTTATTACACACCTAGATAGCGTTGACTTTCCCACCACAAGTTCCAAGGAGTAACATTTGATTTAATATCTGGTGGCGGTCTGGTGTAATACATATTAACACAGAATTAAATATATGATATGCTAATTTTCATTAATTATATTTCGTAAGCAATTTTCTCTTTAATCACTACTCTGCCTCAAATCCATTTGTTCATTGTATTACCAAAGAAAATATACAACAAGATAGTTATTTTGTTCGACAGAAAAATACCTACTAAAAATCGTTTCTGACTTTCTGAGTTTTTGTTTGTATTTTTCGAAGAACAAGATGGTTCTATAATCATACATTTCTCGCTCTAACATTCATTTTATCAACTCGACTTCGGCGATTTCAAAATAAAACGAATCAATAAAAAAAAAAAACGAAAATATTGGAAAAAGGGAAAAATATTGTGAAGGCACAAGCAAAACATTTTTACTTATCTTACGGATACTAACTTAAATTAGTTTATGTTAAATTATGTTAGATTTAAACTTGGTCGCACTGACTTTTGGCCGAAAACAGTCCACCAGGTGGCAATTTTATTAATTTCTTTGGTACATTTCACCTGCCTAGTGCATCTTATTGTGTTTAACAATTATATATTTCGCTAAATCAACTGATGTTACTTCATATATTTGAGACGAGGCAGGACTTCAAATCCAGAATTTCCAAATCCTGGATTATCCAAATCCTCAGAAATCAAAATCTCGAATTTCAATGACATTCCGACAGGAGGTTATAATTGTGTTAAGCTCCAACTCTCTCTATTCGATGAAACGGCGAAGTGTTTCAAGATTCGCGGCAAGGAGTCGCTACTTCTAATGTAATGTACCTCTATTGTATAAAAGACCACTTCATGAATCTGTTTGAATCGAATGAGCGCTGCAGATCGAAGTGAAGTTTATGCCAAAATAACAAAATATACACTGGGTACCATAAGTACTTAGAACTGAAAAAAACACTCAAATACATACCTCTCGTAACAATATATCGCTCATTTCCTGTAATAGAGACATAACTTAAAATTCACTCATTTCTACGATATTCGTATCAAATGAGTCCAAATATATGATATTTTTATGATTTTGTATCAAAACCTACTCTTTTATGTAGTTATTTCTAAGAAAATTTGCAAAATATTAAAGAATTATAAAAATTAAGATCCGATTGAGAATGTAGGAACAGAAAAAAAAAATTTTTTTGCTAATCACAATGTACTTTTACTTAGTTTTGAAAAATACCGTTTATCAAACAATCTTGAGTTATATTTTCAAATTGCTCTATTGAAAAATTAAAAATTTTGGATTGTGTCACTGTTGCAGCGAATTTTCGATATGAAAATTTTCATTAAACCCAAATATTTCAATTTCTGTATATTTCATATACAGAAAGCATTTAATTTTTGGGAATAGTTTTGAGTGAATTTTATAAAATGAAATTTTTTAACTACAAATCGCACAGAGGTGATCGAGTGGTTCTGAATTACTATTTGATGTAAGAAACCAATCTAATCTATAACCACATGCTCGGAATAATCATCGAGTTTAATATCTATTAAGCCAACTAAATAATTTCAAATGTTTAACAATTTTAGCATTACACTCGATGATATTCTCTATCGAATAACAAAAATCTCAAAAAATTTCAAACATGTGGATAAATAGGAACCATTTCTTACATTAAATACTAATCCAAAACCACTTAAATCACCTCTGTGTAGGGGCTGAGTTAAATATTTTCAAATTTTTAAAGATTTTTTGTATTACACTCAATACCATTCTCTCCCGAATAACGAAACTGTCAGAGATTTCCGAGTAAATATATAGGTAAAATTGGTTCCTTACGTCAGATACTAATTCAGAATCACTCGATCATCTCTGTGTGATTTGTAGTGATTTTTTTTAAATTTCATTTTATAAAATTCACTCAAAACTATTCCCAAAGTAATATTTTTGAGTGTTTTTATGTATGTACTTATGAGACACAGTGTAATTTTTTTTATTTTGACATAAATTTCACTCCGATGCGCTTCAGTCGCTCAAGCGATCGTCATGAAATTTGTACCATGTATAGTTTGCATGCCGAGGGACAAGCTAAAATGTTTTTCACAAAAATTCGTTTCCGTTGGATACCTCCCGAACAAAAGTTCGTTAAACTTTCGGTTTTTTTTTCATAATGATTCGGACAAATTATAGTCGATTTCTTTCATATTTGATCCAGGTGAGTTTAATAATACCACCAATAATTATGGATATAATCAATATGTATCATGAAAAACCTTCTGGTACCCCCTGACTGAAAGTTTTGAATGCAAAGTTAGACGAGGATTATCGGTAAAGTTACTGACGTCAATATGAAGATGGCAGCACTCGTCAAAAAAGAGGGAGAGTATGTTTTCGCATGCGTAAAAGGTATTCACCAAAATATCAGTACTCGCCACCATCATTTATCACCGTGAAATTACGTCCAAAAACTGCACCCACTGACGATAACGTCGCTCAAGTTTACGAAATGGTGATAGACAACCGTTGAATTAAAGTTAGTGATAGAAATGACTATGAATATGTCGAAAGAACGTATTTGTCACATATTGAATGAAGTTTCAGGCATGAGAAAGCTGCTCGCGCGTTGGGTGCCGCAATTGCTCGCTTCGGACTAGAAACGTGTTGGAATGAAGTTTAGGCGCAATCAATCAGAGTTTTGGCTCCGGCTATATTGTTGATGGAACTTAGATAAACCATTATGGCGGTGATTCATGTAGAAATTTTGTCTGACATACATAAATAATAATCGATCTGTCGAATATTTTGTCGTATAGATATTTTTTGACGTTTTATAAAGCAAGCAACCTAAAAAGTTGTTACTTTTGTTCTTTTTGATTTTTTTTTTATATTTTACAATAATATGTAAGGTTTTGTTCTCACTGCCGTCAAATCTTATACATAATTGAGCAATGTTCAATTTTTAATTTTTGCCGTAAAATAAAGAAATATGGCCGACATTCAGCCAATCGCTCGCGATTATTATTTATGTCCGTCTAACAAAATTTATACATGAATCACCGCCTTTACACTACAAAACCAAAAATACAGTCAAAACGGTGGACTGCCAAGAAGGAATCGACTCCAAAATGGCTAATGCTGTTTTTCGGTTGGAAAAGGGATATGGACCATTTACGCATCATTACATTTGCAGAACAAAAATCTTGCTCATTCAAAACAATGCGCCGTCTCAATCCACAGCGGTTGCCGTGGCGAGAGTCCACAAATAACGGTTCGAACTGTTTGACCGATCTCATTACTCACCAGATCTAGTTCCAAACGACTTTTGTTTTCCTTAAGCTAAAAGTTGCGCTCGGAGGACAGATGTGTATACACTTACAAAGAGACTATGTAGAGAAATAAAAATAAATTTGAAGGAAAAATCTCTTGTATCTTTGTTAGCTTTGAAACTTTTCAGACATCCCTTGTATAGGGTGTCACAATAACCGGTTCAGATTTGACATATTGGTTATTAAGATTCTGGCAACACTAATGTCAATCTTTATTTGACAGAAACTCAGTATATTATTTCTAGTTGATGAAATGAGTCGCTTAACGCTTCAACAAAAAATCGTCATGTTCGTTTAGCATAAAATATCGCTGCGGTGGCCGAAAATGTGTGCCAACGACCGAGAACATCAATTCGTCATCGTACATCGAAAATGAACATCACCCGGTCTTCCATGCAACGAATTCTGCGTAAAGATCTTAATTTGTTGCCCTATAGTGTTCAATTGGTTTAGCAATTGAAGCCCCATGAAAATCCGCTTCGATATCGATTCGTCATCTTTTCGGACCAGGTGCATTTCCATCTTGGTGGGTTCGTAAACAAACAAAATAGTCGCATTTGGGGATCGGAAAATCCACAAGGATATGTGAAGAAGCCAATGCATCCATTGCGTGTTACTGTTTGGTGCGGCTTGTGGCGTGGCGGCATTATTGGGCCGTATTTCTTCAAAGATGAGGTCGACGCGATCGTTACGGTCAACGGAATCAACTACCGCTACAAATTAACATTTTTTTTTGTGGCCATATCTTGAAGATATTGGTTTGGACGACCTTTGGTTCCAACAAGATGATGCGCCATGCAACACATTGGGCGTTACAATACCGAAACTGTATTAAAATTCGATGGCCACATTATTAGTCGAAATGTGACCGACCGAATATAGTACGCCAAGGCACGCCGCGGCTTCCATTTGAATGAAATCATTTTCTATAAATAACCAGGAGGATTGTACTTTCAAATTTGGAAATATATTAAACCGTTTTTGTTTTCATAAATTTTTAAATCGGAACTTCTTATTGGGACACCCTTTACATATAAATTTAGTTGGTGTGTTTGTCTGTGAAAATTTGTGAAAAGCAAGAAAGATAGCGTGATTATGGGTAAGAATTGGTCACTATCCAGTCATAAGGTAGTAAGTAACACAGTTTTAATTCCAACGATCGATCTTTCAAGCGATGACCATAAACAAGTCTCAAGCCAATCTAGAACAAGTTATAGAGATTTGCTTAAAGTTCATGTTCAAAGCATTTACGCCAGTAAGTTAATTAAAAATGGCCGAGAAAATTTTACCATAATCGGTTAAGGAATGGCCAAGTTTCAATCAGCAAGGCTAATTTTAGAATTAAGTTCATGAAATAATCGAGATCACGTCACTAAGTCCCTTAGCATGTATGCGTTGATCAAAATCGCAAACTCAGTTGTTTTAGAATTTTTTATGAATAATAAGGAGCCAATTGAGGCTGGTTCGGTGGTAACATTCGTTTACAAGACGGGATTCAGGAGTAGATGGCTTAACGAATAGTTTGGAATCAGAACCAGATGACTGTAGGATTACCAATTTAGTTATAGAAGTGATAAAAGCTGCACAAAGTACTATTATAAAAGTCCGCCAAGTACAGGGTGTTCACTCGAAAGGTTTACTACTTTATTGTCTATAAAAAAAATTTTAACGAAATGAAAATAGATTTAATGTTTACAGATCGTTATTTAAAGTTTGGAATTATGTATGAAAAACAATGTCTGCCTAATGTCCACCACTTTTTTCACCACTTTTTCACACATTTCACCCGATTTTTGAACTGATATCGAAGTGGATGGTCATTTGCTTTTAACTGCTCAGTCATTTGGAACTAGCAGGCGTATAATTCCAAGCGTTTGTGCAGTATTCTCATCAGGCTGGTGCGACTAATGGTCAGTTACTGCGGTCGGCACCATAGCCGCAATATTCTTGGACGTCCACACTGTCCGAGCTCGGAAACCAATGCTGTCATCTAATCTTTCTCGCGAACTTTCTTCACCAATTTCACTACAGCGATTCCGCTTGGTGCTCTTTCACGATCCATATTTCTATTCAAAATTCGCACGTTTTCTGCTACACAACACTGACTTTGAAAATAAGTTTTCAATATTTCGAAACGCTCCTCAAGCGAAAACATGATTGTTTCGTGACGTGGAATATCAGTCTGACGAGCTGTCTAATTTTCAAGCAAATTGTCCAAACAAGTGCCAATGATTTATAAACTAACCATTAGATGGCCACCCTAAATAATCGCATTCCTTCATGAAGAGTATGTAACCGTAGGAACTCAAGATGATTCAAATTGCAAACACTTGGATAAATTGCAAGATTTTGCTTATTCAGAGCAAAGATGTAAACACCGCCGCAAATCTGGTCATAACTAGAAAATTAACCTAAAGAGAACAAACGTCCAAAAACTTGTCCGCTTCAAAAATCCGAAAAACGTATTCGATCACTCAACATGACGAAAAGTGTATATGCCTAATGATAAGACAGAAGGTTTATGTCAAATAACAGCTCCAATGCAAATGCAGTTAGATGATAAATGCATTGAACTTTTCTACATGCAAGTAAATTATGTAACAGAGGGCTGAGTAGGTGGCATGACTTCGCCTCTGATAAATAGCTGTACTGTAAACCGCAAACCAAGTCAAATCTACCACTTAGTATCTACTTCCAATATGCAAATGACCTCTAAGGAAACCATCATGGACGAATTTATTTTATGCTCGGATCGTTTAAAGCACAAAAGACACAAATCATTAGGCGTGTTAATGGGCATCTCGAAACACAAGAACTTCGCGAATAGAACACTTCTGTGCAAAAAAAATCGACAAAAGCACATTTGATGGATTGGGTTATCAGTTTCCATACGGACTCGGGTCTCTCACGAGACTTTTAAATTTATTAAATGACCACCGATGTTACTTCTATAAGAGTAAGCGGCTCCGTTGAATAAAGAAGTTTTTTCCATATCCGACAGAAGAGGAAATATATGCTGCAATCGCAAGATTAAAGTATGGTAAGGAATTTAATTTCGGCGGAATCTCCATAGAAATGTTAAAACAAGGTGGTCCACATCTTGCATTTGACTTGCAAGATCTTATAAATTCGATCGTGTGCTTTGTGAGATTACCGCGGTGTCGCCCTAATAAACTCGGTCTACAGGATTTTATTGGCGACTACGCGTGTGGGTTTTCAACACGACCGATCAACCACCAAAAACTGCTTTACAGTGAGAGTGATTCTGCAAAAGAGTTGGGACTTCAATATAAACATGCAACAACTCTTCATCGATTTTGAACAAACGTATGAGAGCATTATTTGCAAGCGCACGTAGTCCTCGCTCATAGATCTTATAATACCGCAGAGAAACTCGTAACACTGCTCACTCGCGCCTTTGCTGATTAATTTGGTGTCCGAGTACGTAATAGTTGGGCTAATTCTTGTTGGTCTTGGGCGAAAACAAACTGATATCACCGATTGTTTTGTACCACTGAATTAAACCACCAGATGACTTGGTTTTAGAATAAATGAAATCAAAACGAAAATTCTTAAAACACATATCGTAGTTGTGCAAACTCGTACTTTATAAAACATCAGACGTAGGTGTTGAACTAACAGCAACCATGCCGCGACAACGAACAAGATTTGGCCGAAAAGAATGCAGCTCAAGAGTACAGGTATAACAAAATCGTTCGTAGGATGTTTTATAAGACGATGAGCGGAGAGAGAAATAAAAATACATCTCGCAAATTCTACTTAAAGATAAATCCTGCGCAAACTCGCACATTGACAGATATATGACCTTGGAAAATACAATTTACTTTGTGGCGATGTTTACAAACTTGAACATAAAATTTAATTGTCAAAAGTCCAAATTACAATGAGTACAACCCAAAATTTGATTCGTGTTTTTATCATTTTAGGTTCGGTGATAAGGCTCAGAAATGGCTGTAAATTTTATGATAAAACCTGCGGAGGTCAGTCGATCAAAAAGGATTTTTAAATGTTCATCAGGACGTGACGACCGTCACTGATGAGCCTAATACCAGCCGTCTATTAATAGATGATGCCAATTCAAGAGTTGCATTTCTACTAGACACTGGTGCGGACATTTCGGTTGTTCCACTCAAAATTTGTCACATTCCGCTGGCATTAACCACTTCCAAGAAAACTTCTAAATTTAGATTTTGGGTTACGGCGTAATTTCAAGTGGGAATTTATAGTGGCAGATGTCTCACTGCCCATTAGCGGAGCTGATTTTCTTAAAAGTTCTGGTTTGATAGTTGATCTTGGCAAACATCGTCTTCTAGATCCAACGACATCATTGTTTACTGTCGGTTCTATCTCTCTGACTGTCGAGTCAACACTGTCTCAACTATACAAATCTCAGGTTAGTAATCAAATCAAACAACTTCTTTCTAAATTCTCAGAAATTATGACCAACTCTCTAAACGTCAAACCAGTTAAGCATATGATCACTCATCGGCTGGAAACTTTTGGACCACCGGTTTCTTGTAAAACTAGATGTTTGGCACCTGATAAATAAACGATTGCAAAACAGGAATTCGAGAATCTGATGGCACTAGAAAATTGTCGTCCGAGTAATAGTGCATGGTCTAGTCCTTCTTCCTTCATGGTCTACTCTTGATCTTGTCCAAGCTTGTCATCAAATCCCTATTGAACCGTCTGATATTCCAAAAACCACTATTGCGACTCCCTTCGGTTTATTTGAATTCACTAAAATGACTTTTGGTCTCAGGAATGCAGCGCAAACTTTTCAGAGATTCATGTATTCCGTATTGTTGGAACTTAATTTCACATTCATCTACTTAGATGATATTCTGATAGCGTCTAAAACTTTCGAGGGACATCACGCGCATCTCGAACTAGTTTTCCAAAAATTATAAGACAACGGTTTAATAATCAATCCTGGAAAATGTGTCTTCGCTTGTTCCAGAACGTGTCGAAGTCATCAAAAATTTTGAACGTCCGTTAACGGTTAATCAACTCAAAAGATTTTTGTGGATGATTAATTTCTACAGACGTTTCACTCCAAATGCCGCGGCTGATCAAATTTTACTTAAAGATTTCCTTAGAGGTTATAAGAAAAATAGTAAAATTCCAATTAATTGGTCAGCAGAGTCCATTGATGCTTTCGACAATTGTAAGGAGAAATTGTATAAAGCTACTCTTCTTGCACACCCCTCATCTACGGCTAAACTCGCTATCGTGGTAGACACTTCGGACACAGCTATCGGCGCAGTAATTCAACAGTATATCGGCGATATTTGGCAACTACTCAGCTTTTTCTCGGTTCGTCTTAATGACATCATTGTTTGACCTCTCGGATCTTTTTAATTAACTTCGCAACGCTTCGCAGAAATTCACTTAGACATCATTGGTCTTTTGGCTTTTTCTGACAATCAGTGGTATTGCGTTATAATAATCGACAGGTATACGAGGTGGGCTGAGGCAGTTTCAGTTCCTGATATTAGTGCAGCTACTGTCGCTTCTGCAGTATACTCCACATGGATTTCACGCTTCGGGGTACCAAACGTCATAGTCACTTGATCGGATTCAGACGAGTAAGAACGACGGCTTATAACCCAAAGTCTAACGGTATGATTGAGAGATGGCACAGAACGTTAAAGACCGCAATCATGTGTCACGAACGAACTGATTGGGGAACGTTCTTGCCAACCACGTACTGTTAGGTTTACGCGCGTATACATAGTGAGGAACTTAAAAATTCTCCTGGTGAACTTGTTTAGGGAAGTACGTTGAGGGTGCCTGATCAATTTCTAAATTCTTTTTGGACTGATAAAATTCTTCAGACATATTTGGTTACAAATCTTAAAAAACATTTTGACGAGATTAGAGCGTCTCCGGAAACCAGGCACTCCAATGTAAAAAAATTCGTAAGCAGAGAGCTTTCAACGTGTTCACACGTATTTTTAAGATCGGATTTTGTGAGGAAATCCTTACAACCACCTTATTCAGGACTTTTTAAAGTTCTCGAAAGAGGAGATAAGTTCTTCACTATTGACGTAAACGGCAGGTTAGGTGTGGTATCTCTGGATCGTCTAAGACCGTGTTTCGCGGAGAATGCGGACATCGTGGGATCGTTTCCGGCGGCCCCGCTGGGTGAGAGATTTTGATGGTACAAATATGTTAAAAAGGTTCGCTTTTATCTTCCACCAAAGTAACCAGTTCAAACCTGGACTGGAAAAAAAATTAGACCACCAGCACGTTTTGACTGCAAGCAGCTTCTGGATCATCGTTGACTTTTGTATTTAGTTTATTTTCCATTTCGATATTACACTTGCATTTTCATAAATTCTTCCGACTTCATTTGAGAGGGAGTATTGTGGCGATGTTTACAAACTTGAACATAAAATTTAATTGTCAAATTTCCAAATTACAATGAACTCTCTAAAATTATGGAAGAGACAAAAAAAACCCGGTCTATATAAGAAAAACTCGAACCATCAAGTTGAATATTTTCGAGTAGTATTATTTTAAATCTTTTCTTAAATGATATTTACCTTCATGCTTCTACAATAAAAATAATTTAAAAGTTGTGATAATTGAATTAGTGTTGTTATTAAAGTGACAGTTTACAAGTGATATTACACATTCATGTCAAATAGCGTCATATATTTAAAATAGTGGGTAAAGAAGCAATAAATCCACAAGTTCACGCTGTCCCCAAGCTGTTGTACAAATTTGTATTACCCTAAGCTATGGTTAGTTGACGTTGATGGTGAATTTGCTGTAGCATTCTCTTTCTCTGTCATGTGACCCCATTTCCCGATACATTTGGATATGTGCGTGGTAAATGGAATAATCGGAAAATAGACCGAGCTAAAATTATTGTTGCAATGGGTTTGGAACCGTTTTCAACTGTAATTAAAATGATTACCAAATTTTTGAAGCAGCATCAATAGAACAAGAAGATTTTGAATCAGACGACGTTTGGCAATAAGCCGGTGTACATTAGAAACGAGAACACCAGATTTCAACAGAAAAATGGGTTATAACGAATTATAATACTCAATTCAGACATTAATGATTTTTGCCTGAAGAGATTTTGTTGTGTTTTATAATTTTGCGCAAAAATAAAAACGACTTCCATCAGTGTATAAATTTCGAGTTCAGAAATGTTTTCATTGTTTGTACGGCTACGTGAGTAATAAATCACGAAATTTTAATTTTGGACAGTCCCGACAGTTTATCAGACAAACTTAAAATAGCAGAATATAAAAATAGAAACTATCAAATATTTTAATTTGAAACAAGTTAGGCATTTAATAGCAGATAAATTGGCGCCAATGTAAGGCGTTATGGGCTAAGCATATATACGATATTGTTGAATAGTCCTTTCAAATCATAGAATATTCATATTATGGATAAAAAAAAACTTGAAATCTTTTATGCAGACTTGAATAACTTGGCTCTGTTAAAAAGAAGAATCGAAGACATTCATTGAATAAAATTTCTATAAATAAAGTGACTAAAAATTTATAACACAACAAAATATTATTATTAATGAGATGGTTCGTATTATAGCAAATAAACAAATATTCTGTTTACAATATTGAATATTAAACAAAAATCAATAGTTTTATGGTTTATTGAATACAAAGCTTGAAATAAGTTTTGATTATCTCTCTTATTGAATTTTGTATGGAATAAAAAGCTAAGAAATTTGAATATATTGTAGAATCACGCAATACCATTATACACGTATACAACATGAGTTATGGTGTAAACCCACATTATAACCATCTAGATATATACAGTTTAGTGGATCTGGCGAGTAACAATCAAAATTGCTATCGATTCAACATTTTAGGGTTCGAACTAAATAGGCTTGACGCTCAATATCTATTTTGAAGTCTAAATATTTTAAATTCAAATTTTCACTTTTTAAAAATCATATTTACCAATCTTTTCAGTTTCAATAATTCGGGGGTATCTGAAAATAAAAAAAATATGCTCAATTAAAATTAATTGTCAAAAATAATTTAAAATTTATTTTTATCATGGCGTAATTTAAACTCCAAATGTAATATTTGTTGGCAGTACGCTGCTACCTAAATGCTACTTAGTCTGAAACATTTTATCGTGATAAAATGATTTTGTTTAATGATTAGACATCTTCTAAACATCTTGTAAGAATATGTTAATTATTATTTTTTAAATTCATAGGCTATGTTTTCAATCAGAAATAAACATTTACGGAAATCGCATAGTGCAAATCCACCTTACACCACGCCCGTTTCCTTCAATATTTGTTGCACAATATTTTTTTCTAATCAAAAACAGCCTAAGTAGTACTTAGACTTGTACATTTACAAAAATCAGTTCTCGTAATTATCTTCTGTGGCACTATTCTGCTATTTCCCCGGGATCATTGAATAATATTTACCAAAGTAAGACCACAATTATTCCTATTCGAATAGGAATGAAATTTGTGCCCAAAGTAACAGTCAAGCTTACAGTTTTATCGGTTGGTATGAAAATAAAATAAAATCAAACGAAGCATGCGATTTATTTTTATGTCATAACAAATATTTATGAAAATATAAAATGCGTTTTCGACGTAAATATGTCTTATCTAATCCATTTATTATTTTCGTTTGAAAATATCTCCCTCTACGCATCATTTATACTTAATAAAACAGATTGAAACGAAAACTCAAAATGCACATAATATATTATTATGTATATAGATATTCTCGTATATGCATACTATTTAAAATATGTAATGTGTGTACACGATCGAGAATTCCTTCTCCTTTTAGATGTATCAAAATTAAACACGTGGCATGAAAAGAAAGATGATTGTATACGTGTATGTTAGCTACATTGAATATTTTTATTTTGGTGTGGTAAATGAAATGTAAACCAAAAAATGGGAAAAAAAATATTTGGAGGATTTTGATACGGAAAAAATCAAAAACTGCAATGAAAATGAAAGAATGTATGTACACAATATAAATACATATCATATTTGTGTTTTGTATTATTATGTATATTTCTATATACTGATTCGTCCAAATTAAATACATTAAAGAGTTTTTCTATGTGTATACTATACGGATGATAATGACGAATTCATTAATATTAAAATATCTAGCAATTTTAGAAATTACTATTTTTTGGAGAAAATGAATGAAATCAGCTTACAAGGGAAAAATAGCATTTGGGAAATATATGTACTATTCTTGCATGTTACCATGTACCGGTAAACACCAAAAACAATTTCGACAGGCAACTCGATCTTGTGTTTAAACCATTTTGATTTGAAATCTAGTAAGAGACTTGGCGTTGTTTCATAAAATTTAAACTGAACTAGATCAGGTCAAAAAATACGATTGTTGTTTTGAATATATTTCATAGAAAGTTTTGACTAGAAACAGACAGAATTTCGGAAAAATTCTATCTGGAATTATCTGGATATAGTCGTTTGAATATCGCCTTAGAGACGATTCACAACCACTTCACTTATACAATATCACTCGTTAAAATCTTGGCCACAAAACTAAAATATTTCCTTAAAAATCGTTACGGGATACAGGTGATTAAATCTTGTCTCACAGGCGATTCACGAGCACGAATTCGGCGATATATGCCAAGTGCTAGAGAATTTCAGATAGAATTTTTCTTCAAATTTCTCAGTTTGTAGTCAAAACTTCAACAAATTCGGTGGTATATTCCTAGTGCACGTGAATTGCCTCTGAGACGAGATCAAACGTCTTTATTCGGGTTATTCCCTATATTTTTTTTTTAAATCTCTCAGTTTAATAGGCAAAACTTCAATCGACTTTTCGGGCTGGGATATAAAACTTTCTCGCTAGTTATAGGTTAGTATTGCTAACGGGCTTTTTGTACTGACTATCGGGCTAGCTTCATTTACCAAGCAATAGTAATATATCTTAATTTTTTTTCCTTTATCTCGCATTTATTCACAAACACTTGGAGCCTTCTTGTTATTTTCTGGGTATGCTTCCACGTTTCACAGCCATACAACAGTACTGATTTTACAAAGGCATTGAACAATCGTATCTTGGTGTTTCTTGACAGGATGGATGCATTCCAGATCTTATGGAGCATGTTAAACGTGTTTCTCGCCTTGTTGATGCGTTGATTAATGTCCTCTTCCGTTCCACCGGTTCTTGATACAGTACAGCCAAGGTATACGAATTTTTCGACATCTTCTATTGTATCTTGGTTGATGCGAGGTGGTGTACTAATGCTTGTGTTCAGTCTCAGGGCCTTAGTCTTTCTTATGTTTATCTTTAGCCCGACATCTTGTGCTATTTCTGATAACTTCTGTAGCTTTTGCTGCATGTCTGCGTATTTCTGTGTTAGAAGGCATATATCATCTGCGTAGTTGAGATCTTTGAGTTTTCTGATTGAATTCTACTGAATTCCGTTTGGTGATGCGGTATCTAGCTTGCGCATGACATTATCCAGTACTATGATGAACAGTAGTGGAGATAGTACACATCTCAGTCTAACTCCTCGTGTATTGTAGTATGTGCCACTCTGCTTTCCTTTGTGTTGAACTTTGTTTCCAGCATCCCGGTACATTTCTCGGATAAGTTCAGAAAGTTAGTTAAGAAAGTTAAGAAAGTTAAATCGATTCAAATGATTTTATGGTGATTTTTCCTAAAAAAAAAATTCTTAAAAAATTAACATTTTTCTTCTCTTTGACAAAACAATGGAGTGCCGTTGCGATAGTGGATACAAATTCTGGATTTTTCCATCCCATCGTTTTAACCAATTACATCACGTAAATTATCACTTTGAACGACAGTCCAAACGAGTGACGAAAGCACCTACTGTGCTCGAAGTCTAACTCGTATATATACAGCTAGTTTCGAACTTTTTCCCTTTGAGGCTGCCAGGATCATGTTATATACCATTGGACAAGACCTTTATTAATGGTATATAGAAAGGTATATACAAATGTTATATACAAAAGTAGATCCAAATAATGTATAAAAGCTGGAATTTCTATCTACATTGAGTGGAGATATGACCTTCCGAAAATTGCCCCAAAAAATCAGTTTTTTGGGTATAACTGCCCAAAAAGTGAACCAAATAATTTTTTAACTAGCAAATTATGATCGTAGATGTCAATACCAATTCAACGACACCTCAAACGTCCACAACGGATGGTTTTGACCAAAGTTATGGCATTTGGAGTTTTTCTCTGACGTCACCATATAATCTTGCTTTGGTATATATGTTTGTTTGTTTGTTTGTCCGTACTTCTTTCTTTTGATCTCATATTTTCAGGGTTTATAGTACTTGAAAAGCTAAGCAACTTTTGATCTAAAACTTTTGGATTTGGCCGCCATGTTGGCCGCGGCCAGCCTCTGAAAGGCTATTTTAGCCTCGCCCACAGCGCTGAACTTATTTGACATACCCCGGATATATACATATCAGTAGAAAGGTATTGACAGCTATCAAATAGCATACAAAAAAATTTCAAAAAATTAAGGTTGAGGGTCATTTTGGCCAAAAAACTGAAAAATGCCAAATCGGCCGGCCACATTCGGCAAAATTGCTAAAAAATTAGTCGAAAACTTTTAGTTCATATTTTCAGGATTACTAGCCACAAACCTCACCTACAATATGACATCAACCGTTTGTCCCAGAAAACTCGTATAATTTAGATATTGACCTTTATAACTTAAAAGACACCCTAATTTTTTGCAAAATTTCATTTTTTGGCACCCTAATATCGGTCCGTTGCGGTTCATAATGATAGTGAATCAACGTATTACAATGAAACAAATATAAATACATGATATTATTATCATTGCTAAGAGAATTTTTACCAGTGACCCTTTTTTCATAACAAACAAAAAAAGAAAAACTGACAAATTGATGTGATCGAAAAAATCACCAAAAACATTGAACATTTGACAGTCTCCTTGCATAAAATCGATATTTTTTAATCTTTATGATGATTTCTTTATACAGTAGATGTTATCTTCCCTCCCATCGCATGAAGATGGAATATCAACGAGAGGGTAGCTACCATTAATTTTTGTTTCCAACTAACACACTAAAATATGTATATTTTGTTGTATTGTTTAAGGAATCAAAAATGAATTGCTATCGAGTGTGTGTGAACTGTTTTGACTGACAACAATAAAACGAATCGCAATTCAATTCATTTTCAATTTGCCGTGCCAAAATTATTGATATCAAATAAAAAACCTCTTAACGAGGTAAATGTTCGAGTGACGAAAGCCGAATTCAATTCACAAAATTTCTGATATCAAATTTGTGCCGAAAAAAACAATTGCATTCGATTTGTTAACGATTTTTCGGAATGTTAGTGCATTCGGCGCATTTGTTTACATTTTTCTTTCTAGCTGTCAAAAACAACAATTTGTCAACGATTTTTCAGAATGTTCAACAACAACGCGCTGAATGCACTAACATTCCGAAAAATCGTTGATAAATCGAATGCAATTGTTTTTTTCGGCACAAATTTGATATCAGAAATTTTGTGAATTGAATTCGGCTTTCATCACTCGAACATTTACCTCGTACAACAGACACGCCACTTTGCATACAAAAAAGTTGAAAAAAATTGAAAAATAATCTGGGATAGAAAAATCCGAGATTTTTATCCGTCGTATGTTTCTGTGATTGAATGGCGCAGTGACATTTGATGGTTGATATATTGATGCAGATGTTTCTTAATTTACGTGTATAGTTTATGTGATGTTATTGATTAAAACGATGGGATGGAAAAATCCAGGATTTGTTTCCACTATCGCAACGGCACCCCATTGTTTTGTCAAAGAGAAGAGAAATGTTAATTTTTTAAGAATTTTTTTTTTAGGAAAAATCACCATAAAATCATTTGAATCGATTTAACTTTCTTTTAAATAGTTTCTATTGTATCTATATTTGTCGATGCGATCTTTAATCGATCGATTCTACTCGATTTAAATTCAACAAAATTATTTAAAATGATAAAAACAGTGTTTTCGTCGAAATGTAAAGCAAAAAAAAAAATAGATGTGGTTTTTCGTTCTTGATATATTCGGCAAAGTTGTTGGTCTTGACCTGCGCAACAACTTTGCTGAAGAAAGTATAACAAAAATCTTAATGGTTCAAGAGCTATCCACGTGAAAATGAGGGTATATTTTGACTCAGGGCCAAAACATGTCGAATGCGATATCTCAAAAATGGGTACTAACTTTAAAATGGGACTAGCACCGTTAAATTCAGCGTACTCGAATTAGGTTTACCGGGTGTCCAGCTTGTCACGAAAAAAAAGTTTGCAATTCAAGCACAGTGTAATTGGTTAGTTTGATGATCTTCTTGATATTATTTAGTACAAATATTATTAAAATATATATGCCATATACCAAAGCAAAACCATTAGATTATATGGATAGAAGACACCTAAACCTCTTTGACATTATGAATCTACAAGATGGCCTTACCGTCATCGGCAAGGCCATCCTGTATATTCATAATGTCAAAGATGATACAACTCACTAAGTACACATTCAGCAAATGATACGTGGGGCGCAGCAGCTGTGACATTTACTTCTAGGACAATATAAAAGTCCGCCCTACAGCCAATTAAAAATAAATTAAGAGAAACGCTTATATACGGATAATATAGCGAATTCTTGCATGTTACCATGTACCAGTAACACCAAAAACAATTTCGACAGGCAATTCGATCTTGTGTTTTCTTTTAGTGTCAGTAATTGCGTTGTTGCAGAAAGAAATGTATTTCATTGTGTTTTTAACCTTATGTTATGGATGATCTTTTGTACGACTATTATCCGAATCTTTGCTCGAGTACGCTTGTTAAGTCTGCTCCTCATATCAAGCAGTCCACAAAAAAAATTGAAGCAGTTTCGAACTTTTACAATTTACCTCCTTGCTTTGAACGTTTGAAACTAATCAACATTCATCCGCTTAGTAAGCTTCGAGCTGTTGCAGATATTATTTGTGTCCACCTATTACTAACTGGTGGTTGAGCGGCAGGCCAACAACCTTCCCTCATAAAAATATTCAAGTTATGAACCCTAATCAAAGGCCTCGGATTACCATATCGGATTCATACAAACTCGACCTCGTAAATTGTACACGGAGAACGTTTTAAAAATAACCGAACTTATCCGAGAAATGTACCGGGATGCTGGAAACAAAGTTCAACACAAAGGAAAGCAGAGTGGCACATACTACAATACACGAGGAGTTAGACTGAGATGTGTACTATCTCCACTACTGTTCATCATAGTACTGGATAATGTCATGCGCAAGCTAGATACCGCATCACCAAACGGAATTCAGTAGAATTCAATCAGAAAACTCAAAGATCTCAACTACGCAGATGATATATGCCTTCTAACACAGAAATACGCAGACATGCAGCAAAAGCTACAGAAGTTATCAGAAATAGCACAAGATGTCGGGCTAAAGATAAACATAAGAAAGACTAAGGCCCTGAGACTGAACACAAGCATTAGTACACCACTTCGCATCAACCAAGATACAATAGAAGATGTCGAAAAATTCGTATACCTTGGCTGTACTGTATCAAGAACCGGTGGAACGGAAGAGGACATTAATCAACGCATCAACAAGGCGAGAAACACGTTTAACATGCTCCATAAGATCTGGAATGCATCCATCCTGTCAAGAAACACCAAGATACGATTGTTCAATGCCTTTGTAAAATCAGTACTGTTGTATGGCTGTGAAACGTGGAAGCATACCCAGAAAATAACAAGAAGGCTCCAAGTGTTTGTGAATAAATGCGAGATAAAGGAAAAAAAATTAAGATATATTACTATTGCTTGGTAAATGAAGCTAGCCCGATAGTCAGTACAAAAAGCCCGTTAGCAATACTAACCTATAACTAGCGAGAAAGTTTTATATCCCAGCCCGAAAAGTCGATTGAAGTTTTGCCTATTAAACTGAGAGATTTAAAAAAAAAATATAGGGAATAACCCGAATAAAGACGTTTGATCTCGTCTCAGAGGCAATTCACGTGCACTAGGAATATACCACCGAATTTGTTGAAGTTTTGACTACAAACTGAGAAATTTGAAGAAAAATTCTATCTGAAATTCTCTAGCACTTGGCATATATCGCCGAATTCGTGCTCGTGAATCGCCTGTGAGACAAGATTTAATCACCTGTATCCCGTAACGATTTTTAAGGAAATATTTTAGTTTTGTGGCCAAGATTTTAACGAGTGATATTGTATAAGTGAAGTGGTTGTGAATCGTCTCTAAGGCGATATTCAAACGACTATATCCAGATAATTCCAGATAGAATTTTTCCGAAATTCTGTCTGTTTCTAGTCAAAACTTTCTATGAAATATATTCAAAACAACAATCGTATTTTTTGACCTGATCTAGTTCAGTTTAAATTTTATGAAACAACGCCAAGTCTCTTACTAGATTTCAAATCAAAATGGTTTAAACACAAGATCGAGTTGCCTGTCGAAATTGTTTTTGGTGTTTACCGGTACATGGTAACATGCAAGAATAGTACATATATTTCCCAAATGCTATTTTTCCCTTGTAAGCTGATTTCATTCATTTTCTCCAAAAAATAGTAATTTCTAAAATTGCTAGATATTTTAATATTAATGAATTCGTCATTATCATCCGTATAGTATACACATAGAAAAACTCTTTAATGTATTTAATTTGGACGAATCAGTATATAGAAATATACATAATAATACAAAACACAAATATGATATGTATTTATATTGTGTACATACATTCTTTCATTTTCATTGCAGTTTTTGATTTTTTCCGTATCAAAATCCTCCAAATATTTTTTTTCCCATTTTTTGGTTTACATTTCATTTACCACACCAAAATAAAAATATTCAATGTAGCTAACATACACGTATACAATCATCTTTCTTTTCATGCCACGTGTTTAATTTTGATACATCTAAAAGGAGAAGGAATTCTCGATCGTGTACACACATTACATATTTTAAATAGTATGCATATACGAGAATATCTATATACATAATAATATATTATGTGCATTTTGAGTTTTCGTTTCAATCTGTTTTATTAAGTATAAATGATGCGTAGAGGGAGATATTTTCAAACGAAAATAATAAATGGATTAGATTTGTTTATTGTTTTCGTTTGTTTTTGTTTGTTTTGTTTCGCTTACAGTTTAAACACCATACACTAGTTTCATAGCATAATGAAAAGCAAATTTTGAAGAATAATTTGTGTTTTATACTGTACAAACAAATAAAATATTTTTTGTTATGAAATTTTACTCGATCATATGAAACTACTGGACGGAAGAAAGAGAGCAACGTAAAATGATAGCTGCACTTTTCATTTTGGATAAACACTTTTTCCCCTACAAATGTATCGATTTTATTTAGTGCGCATCAGCGAGCCAGGATAAATACTCATCTTTATATCTTTATCTTTGGTCAAAACTTAAAAAGTATCATTTTTGTAAAGTAGTGACTAGTGATAATCAAATTAAAAACAAAACCCACGGTTTCATTTATAGTTGTGACTGTCTTCACTAACAAGGTACGATACCAACATAAATTTTGTTGGTTCTAAGTAAAAAAATGACGTTCTTCTTGAAAGGTGACAAAAAAAATTATAACTTGTAATTGTTTCATTTTGATTTGTTATGGTTTTCCCTATTAATGTTTAGCGACATACATTTTTTTCAAGTTCTAAGTAAAAAAGATATCAAATTCATTTTAAACTAAAACTTATTTTAATTTTGATTGATAATTTCTTTAACCTGTTTAGAACTGTTTTCTAAAAATAAATCACCTATAATCAAAATTTGGCGATGTATTATTGAGTTCTGAAGACTTATTTTATTTAAAAGATACTATGTATAGGCATCACGAGGCAAGCATATGGTAAGCTGCTTTGGAGAAAAAATCGACAGACGAGGAAGAAACGAATGAGTTCAAGGACCAAATCTGTGAAGATATGGCCGGAACATGAACGGGACAAAATATAGTGAGGAGTAGAAAACGGATAAGACTGGAGCAGAAATGGTCCTGAAAATTCGATTACACCGGGTTAAGCCTAAACAAAGTAACTGGAATGAAACCGCGCAACTCTCAAGTGCAAGCTCGATCCTAATTTTCGATCCTCTTTAACAAGCTCATCATCGTTCAGTGAATCAGTCCGTAGACTCTGATATACAAAACTCGTGCTTGACTCCGATATTTCAACCAAATAAAGCTGCAATCTTACGAAATAGCGCAAATTTATACCGTTTACCACACTCTCGAGAACGACATGTACACTCGCCTTGTGTCCAAAAATTCAGAATTAAATGTCCAAATGAAATATCAGAGGACAAATGAGTTAAAATCTTTGAAAGATATTCGGGACTTCAAGGCTTAACAAGTTAACGAAACTTTATTTTTAAAAGCATTGTTCAAGTAAACTCATCATACCGCTATCAACAACCACAGTTCATTTCAACATACCACTAGAGAGTTTATAGATGGTGGCAAAACATTTGCTGATTTATCTAGGGATTACAAAGCCAACTGCAATGAAGAACATAAGCCAAGTGCGACATTATCAATTTTTTATTTATTTAACCATAAATTCAATATTTCATTCTTTATTCCAAAAAAGGACCAATGCGAGCTTTGCGCGGGATTCATGAATACAGACAATGAGGAAAAGGCGACACTTAAAGAACAGTATGACAAACATCAATCATAAAATCAATTACCTCGCATAAAGAAGGATAAAGGCAAACAGAAGGCGAACGGAAATTGCATTGTTGCTTGTTATGGCGTCCCTGTCTTACCTGCTCCAAGAGGTGACGTTTTCGTCTTTTATTATTCATCTAAAATAAACAGCTTCAGTTTTACCATTTCCGAACTTAATAGTGATAATGTTTCTTGCTTTTTCTGGTTTGATGGCGAGGGGAATAGAGGGGCAATAGAAATCGATACAAATATTTATAAATATTTGGAGCAGCTATCGGTAACATCTGCTCAAAAACAAAATCCAGATATCATTTTCTATTCCGACAATTGGGCTCTTCAGCCAAAGAATAAATTTACCATCGGCATGTATATGCATGCAGTAGCTACTTTTAATATTAAATCAATAACCCATAACTTCTTAGTTAAGGGGCATATGCAAAATGAAGGCGATAACATACATTCCGTTATCGAGAAAGCTGTAAAAAAATCGCTAAGATCGGGGCCCATCCATGTACCACACCGATATATAATAATCATTCGCGGCGCGAAGAAAAGTGGCAAACCGTATAACTTAACAAAACTTTCTTACGATGATTTCATTGATGCTTGTCAACAATACGGCACCAATTTCCAGTTAATGGAAGACGAAGGGACAAATTAAGATAGAAGAAATGGAAACAGTAAAAGTAGAAAAGGATAAACCTGGGATTTTTTTCGTTAAAACTTCGACGAGCAGGAAGAATATAAAAAAATATTGTAAAAAAAATATTGTAAATAATAGAAAACGTAAATCGTACGTGAACAAAATTCATCCTGTAAGCTGCAACAAGCATATGACAAAAAAAAAAAAATTCGGAGCGTAAAATATCAGATGTTAATGACCTGTTAAAATCTAACCATATTCCAAAAACGTATAATAGCTTCTACTCATCAGTATTTAATGCCTAAATACTCTTCTATACTTAAGAATAAGTTGAATTGGTTCCATAAAATTGAATTAATATGCTGTGTGCCTCAGGTCATTTTTTTTGGCTGATTATGGACTAAACTTTTTTGATGTGACCTTACGCTATACGCCGCCAGGTTACACACGAAAAGTATCCTCGCGAGGCAACTTATCAATTTAGTTATCAAATGTAATTTTTAAACATTTCTTTATTTCATTTCTTATTTTTTTTTATTTTTAAAGATTTCGTAGTTTATAATAACATTTGCTTATAATGCAACTTCCATTAATTTAATTTAATTTAATATTTCCTTTATCCACGAAAAGTCGACAATTTAGTATTACGATTAGTCAAGCCCAGCTTGTTTTGTTGATGTTACTGCCACTTATGAATGTTTATTGTGAATTACAGAGCAATTTAGTTCATAATTTAGTCGAAAAAATCGACCTAATAAGACGTACAGCATAAATGTGATTTGTGTTAATTATGATTAAGTTTTTTATGGAATAAATGAATTTTTGAAGTTTGCTTTATTTACTAGTTTTTCTTGACTATCTTTAACTATTATTATATAGCTTAAAACTGTCATAACTTCAAAAATAATAACAACTTATCTGATAAAAGTAACATAGCTTGGGCCAAGTTGTAGAACTATTGCCGCTTTTTTTACTAACCACAACTGTAAAACTATAACGCAGAATGGTTCTTAATTAAGTCAGAAAACTAAATTTAACACAGGCGATATATTTTTTAACCTGCGACTTGGAAAAAAATAAAATTTCTTAAAGACGGATTTTTGTTTTTGTTTCAGTACCTCCCCTTCAGTGCCGAAGCTTTAACCACTGCACCATCTTCTGCACCATTTACTATTATTGTAAAAAAACTTTTGCGTAATTTACATTCAACGATATTCCGCAGATGTTCATAACCTTAAAAACAAGCAACATTTTACGAACAAACTAAAACTATGAGAAAAATTCGCACCTATGAATCTGCAGTGCCATAATCTTTTGTATTACATACGTTTTATTTAATTATCGACATATTCTTGTTATAAAAGATGAAAGTCGTTCATCTGTAATCCCCTAATTATATAACCCCTACTCATTCGAATTAAATGAGGGATCGAACCAAAGAATTCCGCATAAATCATATGTTGAAGAAATCTGTTCAGTAAAATGGTTTGAAACTTCAGAAAATTGTAGTTTAAATGTTTTTGTACGAAATGTGTTCATAGGCACAGGTTTGTTTTACAGCAAAAAGGGTGCAGAAGTATAACACTAATTTGTCTGATTTTTACGTTAAGAAAATACAAAATTCACGTATAAATTGGAATCGTCCACTGTAATTATAACGCGGGTTTGCCCACCACAAGACTCTTACTAAACCACCTTCTTGTATACATATAGTAACGAATAAGCATTTGAAAAATATTTTCAAGATTTTGCCTCATTTTCCAAATTTAAATAATTTTCTCCAGTTTGCAAGAGCTATATTAACTGATGTATACGTACCAACATTTCCCGTTCTTACTGTTCTTACTTTAGAATACCTTAAGGAACTTACATACGGCAAGAACTAAATGAATAATAAGATCAAGTCCTATGCTTGAAACAGACGGGTGGAATTTCCGCATGCGGATACGCATGATACGCGTTTTTATGTTTCAGTAGAGTTTTTAATAAACAAATACAATTTGTTTTGGAATTTCTGTCAAAATATTGAAAAGCCGTCGTGATGTTAATATTAATTTATGTTATTTTTTTTTATGTAGTCAACACTGCTGCGGTGCATTTTTTTAGAAATAGAGACAACTTGCGGAAAAACGCAGCCTATGCGGAGTACATGTATTTCATTTCATTTAAAGTAGTGTATTCTAATTTAAACGCACGCGTTTTTCCGCACGTCTGTTTCCAGCACTAGAAATTGATCAGTGTACGGATGAGCTAGAATTTATAAAAGCCATCATGACGCAAAATCCAAACAAAGCAAAACATGACACTAAATTCAGAAGCGTCTATTCCATATTGGACGGCTTGCTGGTCAGGCAGTATAAACTGCTAACCGAAAAAACTAGCAGAGCAATAAGTGGAATACTGATTCGTTTTGAAAATTCACGAGAAACACGAAGGTGGCTTGGTCAATCGCGAAGGAAGCTAGAACAGAATAGGGGATTCAAGTCTAAGCTATACTTCAGTTTGAGGAAAATGTACATCCATAGGAACTTGGATTTCAAGCTGCATTAGAAAAATCTTGTTACAGATGGAAACGCCGGTTGAAGAGATAACAGTTGAACTAAAATTCATTGATGAGGCCCCTACAGAGACAGAATTACTTGAGGGGATTAAAACCAAGTTTACGGGTGTGAAAGGCGTACCGAAGTAGCTAGCTGGTATGTACCACTCGACATGTTTTGGTAAAGCATACAAATGGATTCATTAGAAAAATCTCGGAGATTATAAAATTTAAACAGCTCAACCAAAACCATTGTGAGGTTGCACATAAAGCGATAATTGATGTTGCCATGCAACTCACCACTGGACAACTGACCCAATAGGCTAAATCACCATATGAGTGAAAGTTGATGTTTTGCATATATGCAGCTGAACCTAACGCCACAATGCAAGAATTTCTGAACTTTCTAGAACAATTGATTACTGATTCCCGATTGCGAACCTCTGTTGTTATTTCTGGTAATTTCAATGTATAATATATTCAATGTAAACCGCCGAATGGGACAGTTAAGGTACGAAAAGATGAGAAATGGTACTACTCGAAGCTTTCTCATCAATATATAGTACGTTGTACTACTCTATGCCAGTGAAACACAATTTCACGGGGCGGTGCAGCCTCCATGGTTGATTTCACGTTCGGCAATAGGCAAATGTGGTCTAGATGAGAGCCAGCGAAAACCACCACCAAACATTTAAGGTTGTCCGGTGTCCTGGAGGGCAAAAACGTTTGAGGAAAACCTGTATACGCTTTTCCTTCAAATCCCGAACTACACTGTGACTGGTAGTGCGAAAGTAGCGTTGAAGAGATGATGATACAAGTGCGGCGAACAGATTCCTATCCAACCTTATGCTGATCATTTAATCATTATTTGGAGTTGTGGCGTCTTAATTTTTTTTATGCTTCGATTATATGGGCCCACGCGTTGTAAGGTGGCATCAATCGACAACTGTGCGCTATGATTCGTGCCTTTAGGACTCTTTCGGATGAAACACTCACTGAACATAGTTTGTAACGGGAGGGGAGGGGAGGGGTTTTCAATAAGGTTGGTAGACCCAACAACCACACTAAATAGAGGAACAAAAAAACAAAATTAAAAATTATGCGTGAAACTAAGGAAGAGAAACAATGCAAAATGCGTCACTTGAACTAGTCGGCTTATTCCTCCAAATTTTCATTTGGATAAATCATGGAAGTGTCAACTTTCACCTGGTGCAGCTCTTGTCGTGCTTTGATCGTGTTCACCGAATTGTCCAATCCGTGGGAATGCTCATGATGACAATGTTTCAGGGCAATAGAACGGCGCTTGCTAGAACACTCAAAGTCTACGATAATAACCCAAAATAATATCATCGACGTGATTGTAGCATCCCCAGAAGCATGAGCGACAGTCGCAAATTTAGTTAAACAAGAATATAGAAGGTGGTTTTACTGAGTTAGAGACTCACACTAGTGTGGTTGACGACATGTTATCACCGCAGCATTATCATGATGGATTTTCACGTTCTCTTCCTCGTCCCTAGGACGTCATGAGGAAACAGTACAATGCTTTAATGAGTACATATCTATATACTGTTAGAATAAGCCGAAATTGCCTAGCCAATAATGTCGATAATGCAGGTCTGGAATTATCTTATGTAGTTAGTCGACAAGTATCGATAATGCAGATTCAAATAATGTATGAACAATGTCGGTATATAATATTCATTTCAATAAACCAAAGCCAAAAAATCATATTTTGGTAATGCAGATTTGGCTGTAACAACCGAATGTGACCAAATAAAAAATGGCAATGCACATTAAAAACATGATTATAAATTTCATTGAAAAAATGTCGCAAAAGAAACAATTTCAATAGCCAGTCGAAAGCTATCTATTGCAGGAGGTGTAATTTCCAATTTTCCGGTTTTTAAATGATAAAACGATTCCGTGTTCAAGGTTTTCCCAGTTTGTCATCAATCCAACAAGGACTGTTCGATGATGGAACATGGTGGCATGTCGAGGAGTTTTGGGTTATGGGGTTTAATTTCGATTTTTCTCATTTTTTTATGGTAACATGGTCCCGCATTCAAAATTTTTCAATTGCTCATCAATCTAACTATAACTATTCGTTGTAGCATGGATGTACGTAAATTTTCATTGTTTGGTAGTTGAGGTCTGAGGAGGATTAGGGAGCCTAATTACGACTTTTCTCAATTTTTATTGATGAAATGGTCCATCGTTCAAGTTTTTTTCAGTTGTTCATCAATCTTAGTATGACCTGTCAATGTAGCATCGTCAATGTACGCAAAATTTCGTAGTATTGTTGGGAAACGTCTGAGGAGGTTTAGTGGGTGTAATTTCTAAATTCTCTATTTTTTGATAAAATGGTTCCGCGTTCGAAATTGTTCTAGTTGGTCATGATTCTAACAATGACTATTCGTTGAAGCATGCGGATGTACGTAAAATTTCGTAGTATGGTTGGGAAGGTATGAGGAATTTTAGGGGGTGTAGTTAAGGTCTAAGTGATGATCATTGCTATGGAGGGTTGGGAGGGGAGCCTCTTTGTATCGATCCACCGTTTGTGCATGGAACGTTGGTAGTTCCTGTTACAGAAACCAACATCGTCTATGGCAGACAAATGAATGAAGTCAAAATGATAAAGGCGGTATACCATGCAGTTGTAAAATGTTTTCCTTTTATTTTCCAGGCTTAAAGGCAACCAATACATATTTTATTAAAAAAACTCCTACACAATCTGTATTTAAGATATCGATTGCAATATATTTTAGCCGTCGATTTGTTACTTTGTTGTAAAAAAAATGCCATAAAATATTTTTTTTTATAGTTGTTTCCCAGTCCATCTAATCCTGTTCCGAGTAGTTTAAAGTAATTGATTTTATTATGTATAGGACTGTCGGCTACTACATAGTGCGGTATCTTCCTAATTGCAACATTGTCCTTACTCATATGTAATATTATGTGAAAGAATAAAAATTTTATAATGCAAATCCTAAATTTTTAATTGAACCCCTTTTGTGGTCCGGATTTTGTCACCATTTAAGTACAAAGTTTTTTAATACGATAATACTCGTCGTTGGTTTTCTAATTTTCATCAATAAATCGATTTTATTATTTATCATATACGTTGTGTAGTTTGTAAGGAAAGTTTCGAAAGTTTTCGTGATAATAACAAAATTATGTTTTTCTTTTGTTTCAGGTAAGAATTCAGCAATCTATTATATACCTATATAGTAGCATATCGATTGGAAAAGTTAGTTTGGGTTGAATTAAGCCATTGTGTGTGTGCGAATATGGCAAAACGAAAACCCCAAACCCAAGTGGTTTAGAAAAATTTAGTGTTTGTAAATTGTATATGATGACAGATTTATATCTGTGCATGGTGTGGCATCTTATGGCAGATAGGTATAGGAACGTTATAATTGAATAATCGCCGCCATTTGGTAAGTTCAAATTCCGATTAAGATATAAATCACACGCACATACAATTTCAAAAAAAAAATGTTTTTTGTTCGTTTATTTCCCAAGAAAATCTCCTTTCTAAGACCTTTCTAGCTTTTGTTTGTTTTGTTTTATATAAGAGTTGATGCCTAAAATAAATTATGGCTTCGTATTTATTATCTCTTTTATAGCAAAAACAAAAACATTATAGTAACAATAACAAAGCGAACAACTATTGTTGTAGAAACTTATCTCTCGACTTGTTCCTTCGCATAATAGCGTCTTAAAAACTTAAAGTATTAATAACAGTTGGAAATGTGCTACTATCAAAATACGATAAAAAACGGAATGAGGGTTGAAAATGTAAAGTTACAGAAAAACAAGATAAAAAAAAAATTCATTTCCGTGTTTAATACTAAAAATGTGTGTGTGTAGGAAATTGTATTTTTGGCAAAACAAAACATTGAAAAATTTCGGGTCGAGTTGATACGCAATATGTGTGTACATGTTGATATAGCAGTGTGATTAGAAAATCTAGGATGAATGTGGTATTTGATTTCTACATTTGACTAAAATTAAATAATTGCCGGAAATTAGTCCTGTTGCCGGATATTAATTCTGTTAAATTGTCTATATTTACACAATTTTAGGCTTAATCTATATATATTATTATTTGTTTAATCCGTTAATACCATAGTGTTTATTTGCCTCGACCGTACAATTAAACGAATCATGGGCAAAAGGCCGATAAGACATGTACATGTCAATGATGGCGATGGCAGATATCAGCCCCGAAAAACAACACAATTTTTATGCTCGGCCCCGAAATTGTTTACTGTCATGACAGCTAAAACTATCATGACACAATAATTATGCTGGGCTGAGAGTAAAAATATGGCATATTCATGATACTTAAAACTATCACGACAGAACAATTTTTGGGGGACGAAAAAATTATAATATGATGAACAAATATATCGCCGAAATGTTTGTGAAATACATACCAAAAATAATACCAACAACTGTTAAATTTAAAAATATTCCAATGGACTATGTTTTGTGGTGAAACTGAAACATTTTTAGATAATCTTTGCATTTATATTAGAGAAGTCCTTTCTAAGTCCGTAATTGTGTCGCTTCATTGTTTCTACTTTTATATCTCCGATCCTAGAAATATTTCTCACCTATATAACTGGATTGCTAAATCTAAACCTCACGTCTGTGGTTCACAAGATTTAATTATGATGATTTTTAACTAGTCCAGCGAATTTTTAGACATCTATGGTTTTTGATTTTAATCTATTTTCTAATTTTTCTATTACCGCTCCTAGAGACGTTCACAGTTTTTAAAATGCATTTTAGGATAGCGTAAACAAAGTTGTAACACTGAAATGAACATTTAAGGCTACCTAGAAATTCCTCGAATTTGAAATAATATGATAGTGAAGTATTTCCTAAACATTCCTAAAAATTTAAATCAGCCGTTTTTTGCTTCAATGTATGCGTAAAACTTCGTATAAACGAGTAAATTATAATTTATATAAAATTATGTAAATAAGTTTACATTAATGCTTTAGAGGATTTTTATAATACAGAAAATCCTTTAAACCCCCCACCAAATACTAAGTGTACTTTCGGGTTAATATAGATCCAATCTAACCGAAAATCATCATTCCTTGAAAAGTTATTGGGGCTATGGGTGTTTAGTATGCTCAATTCACAATTCGATAAATTTACGTTGTAAGCGATTTTGCATAAAATTTTCCATGCCCTAGAGAAACCCCCACCAAATACTAAGTATCCATTTGAGATAATATGGATCCAAGTTAAATGAAAATTACCATTTGTTGAAAACTTGTCGGGACTAAGGGTGTTGATTATGCTCAATTCGGAATATGATAAATTATCGTCTGTAAGTGAAATTTTTTCGATATCCTGGGAAAAACCCTGCCAAATACTAAGTGTTATTTTGGGTTTATAATGTTCCAGACTAACCGAAAATCACCATTCACCATCTCTTGCAAATTTATAGGGTGAAGTGTCTGTAGTTGACTTAATTCGCAATACAATACAATTCACAGAATTATCTGTCTCAAGCTGTTTTGTAAGGAAGTTATGTACACTTTTGATGATATGGTTGCTATTTGTGTTATCCTTTTTCTGTAAACTATCAAAAAAGGTATATAAGCCTTCCTACCATGTCAAGGTTGCAACCACAAAGGAAGGTTCGGTTCGGAGTCAAACTCCTTAACTGAAAATAATACTCTTAGTTCATTTTTTTATTTATTTTTTTTTATTTTTTTTATCACTAAATGTGGTTATGCTTTACATAATATACAAATATTATCTGTTAGATTAATAAATTGGATGCATCTTTCGTGTACACTTCTTCCACATGAAAAACACGTAATACTTGGCGTTATGGTTGTTGTTTCGAAACAATTTAAACAAAAGTCTGCTAACGAATCAGTACTGCACAGTATCATTTCTTTCAGATAATTTCGATATTCGTTTAAACTAACCTTGATTATTTTTACATTTTCCGAGTGAACGCCCAAAAATTTCTGATTAAAAAACTAGTGTTCTATGGCATATATTACGAAAACTTTACAATTGCAACCATCTATTTGCTGTGGAAGAAAACTGCATGCAATGGTTTTAAATTTAAAATCCTGATTTGATTCTGTACTAAATCGTTTGATTTGATTTGCAAATTTCTTTAATTTTGAAGGACCTGACTAGGGTTTAACGGACCATAAGTTATAATTTGATAGTTTTGAAAATCGATAATGCCTAAAACCCAGTGACTACCATTGCAATAAGGTATGATTGTGCATTTGTGTGTTTGAGCCAATTTTATTTCTGGTGGTTTGCTCATGTCAGAAGCATTATAATTGGTTCCTAATATTTTAAGTGTTTGGTAGTGATCGAGGCATACCATATCTGTGTTATGTGTTACAATACTGATTGACGTGTAGACCAATTCTGTGGTTAGAAAGCTGTCCGGGTCTAAACTACTGTAACAGGTATTGTATAAATAATTCTCCCATAAACCCTTAAATTTAAATTTAAATATTATTATATTATAGTTCAATTTTAACATTTTACCGTAATATTCGTTCTTTATTACATGTAAAACTATTATTTTTTGGTTTTATTAACCGGGGCATGTTTCCCTGAATATTTTGGACCAATTCGTTTACTTTTCTTTTTCCAAGTTTCTTCGTTCTTTGGATCATAAGGGTCCTTTTCGTCATCTCTTATTGATGTTGGCGTTTCAGATGGTGTACTCAATTGTTCTGGTAAACCTATTTTCATATAAAACATCGCTTTTTGGTTTGTATCTAGGATGTACATTTATGGTCTATATATGCGGACCACACTCTGCTACTAATAATAATAATGAAGTCTTCTCACGCAGTTCATCTACAAATCGCCCTACTTTTAAATGAAGAGATTTAATTAAATTATTTTTCAATAAATTGAACCAACTTTCTGCCACTTGGTTGGATATTCGCGTTTGGTAGCCAAAATGTTGTAGGAATACTGTTCCCCATAAAAGTAAGTACTTCAAGTAATGATTTGTACAGAAAATAATAAAATCTTTACAATACAACTGGTTCATTCTTTCATTGTTTACCATATTGTTCTCCTCTTCAGCAGATATTTTGTGTATGGTGTTCTGCAATATTTTATTGTATTTTTCGAAAAAAGGTGTCCTGTTTCGATCGTTATGAAAAAATGTTTTATCTTCAATGGAATCTGATAAATTGGAATCTTTTGGGTTAATGTCATTGATTATCAATTTTATATGGCTTTTCATGCAAGTTTTAGTTTTTTTTTTAAATAAATCACTTTCTGTTTTTGAACAGCAAAGAATACAAAGCGTCTCAAAGCATGAATCAATATCTTCTAATTTTTTACTGTCTAATATTAAAAACAGCATTATTAAAATTGTATCTTTAAGCTCAGAAGTACAATTATCGATTTTAGCTTTGATTTGCCGAACTATAATTGCAGCAAAATGGGAGCAGCAAATAAAAACTCCAACTTTTTCCCCAGAACTTTTCTGGTTATTAATAATATCGTAACCAAAATTTAAATATTCATTTATATCCATTAAATTGATTTGATTCAAATTCGAGTTTATTAACACTCAAGACCAATCTGTTACGTAAACTTTTGATGTAACTAGTTTAGGTTTTATGTTATTTAATTCGTCCTGAAAGTCACTCAGAAATTTTCGAATCGCTCCAACATTATGCTTCACGCTTATGAGTTTTGCTACGGGAAATATAACACTATTAATTTTTATTACACAAGCATAATAATAAATCTTTGAGTAGGAGTGGTTTGGGCAACAATTAGAGTTTCGGAGAAGCTTCCTGTTCCGTCGATATGAATGACAATATTTTTATTATTTAGAAATTTTAGTCCTTTCTCTCTCATAAGTGTGACTGAGAGAGAGTTCGACACCAAGTATATGTATCGGGCATCAGATGATTGGTTTGACACTCTGTGAGCCGGAAAATAGTTTTCTCTTCGATCTAGCTTTTCGGAGAGTTGTAGGTTTTACAATAGTCTGAGTATTGCCCTTTTACAGCAAAGACACATCTATATTTTTTAAATGCTTTAAAAATATTAAATATGGAAAAGATGTTACCATTTTGTTTTGAACAACAGTTCGCTTTGAGCCCCGCAATTGAGTAAACTCTTTATAAGGAACATGATCATTATTATCGGGTCCTAATGCATACATTTTAATAATTTGTATATTTTCAACAGTAAATTTAAATTTTTGATGATGATTTTTATATTTACAAACGGCATACTGAGTTAAAATTTGTTGTTTTGAACTATGGTTAACAGATTTAAATGACAACACACAAGGATGCTTAGCCAAATTTAAAGCCTCCGGAATGGAATTCCGCAACTCGTCATTTGTTCAACTCTTCGTAATACATATTTAAATTGATCATCACTGAACCACGTTACAGCCAAATGTTAACAGGAGGTTTTTCCAATATAACCTCCATTTCTTCAATATTACCCTCTATTCCGATAAAATGGTGCGGTTGTTCTATATTAATTAACGAAACATTTTGTGTAATCTTTAGTTATACCTTCCACGATTTCATTGTCAATTTCATTGAAATTAGAAACAGAGTTAACATTTTTTATAGATACAATGTTATTATCCGAATCATTGGAATCATGTTCTACTTCGGGGGTGTTCTCACTATCAACTTTCAAACTGGCATTGTTAACTCAATTTTTTTAATTCTCGCCAATAGTAATTAACCCGTTGATGATTAGCGTAATTATTCTTAATATTTAATTTTGAACAAATATTCGACATTATGTTAGAACGAGCTTTCGGTATATGCAAACTCGGAAAATCATTTTTAAATCTTTGAAATTTAATTTGGTTAATTTTTTCTTGTAACGAGTTTTAATTGAAGTTCGATGTTTATCTAGCATGGTAATAAAAAACGTACAAATAACTTCAACACCACGACACAATAATAATTTTATTTACTGGACAACAGCGACAATACGAAAATTTCAAAATAAAAATTGATTTAGAACTGTAAAAACTCAACTCGACTGATGACGAGTAAAACAAACTGAAATTTAAATTTACGGTTAACTCGAAAAGATGCGAGACGATGAAATTAGATCACCCAATCCTTATTATCTCGAATGTACACTTAGTATTTGGTAGGGGTTTTCCTAGGACATGGGAAAATTTTATGGAAAATCGATTACAACGATAATTTATTATCTCGTTACAAATTTTGCGTACTAAACCACCTTATTCCTTACACTTATTCTAGGGATTAAATTTTCTATTAGTTTGGTTCTATATTAACCCAAATTCATATTATTTATTATTATTAATAGTACGTACTACTCTAGCATTATAAAAATTTTTTTAAATTATAATTTCCATTTTTTAAAGTTATCGAATAAAAGGAAAACACAAAAATAAAGTAAGAAAGGCAAATCAACATAAACGAGTTAAATTTTGTCTTTATCGTTTTATACGAATAAAGTATATTACACTCACTTATACATATACAGATATTTAGGATTTAGCAAAATATTCACAAGTGTGAAGTTTTTCCTAAACCTTCCTAATTTTAATTTTTAGGATAGTTTAGGAAATAGTTCCCGGGAATGAAATAATATTTGTGTTAAGTGTAATAAATATGCTTGTGAGAAATTTACGTTAAAAATGGCATGCGGATATGTAAAAACTGTAGTGAATAAATACTAATTTATTGATATAAATAATAGTTTTTATGTTAAAAATAAAAGGAATGAAGAATATGTACCAAAAAGCTTAATTAACCGAAACTCGTCATTTTGACGGGTTTCAGTAAATTGACGTGTACAATCAATCGAAGTAAATCTAGTGTTGATAAGAAGTTATTTCACTCGCGCACTTTTCGATTTTGTGTCAGTCTATGTGTCGGTCTGTTTCCTCTCTGTCCTCTCCCAAGTGGATTGACTAATTTTTATGAAGTTTCATACTTGGCACTTTTCATGTATGGGGAGGTGTAAGTGGGTTTTTGGCGGAGGTCAGCCTACCGGATGTGGCACCTTATATTATCTTATCTTATCTTGGCTTAAGCTTTTTCATTTTTGATGCCTTTTCAATTATTTTAGAAGGTAGCATCTGCGGGGGAATCGTTTGAGTGCGGAAGTATTATGGATGGATCTGTAATAGGACTCTGTGCGTCTCAGGTGGTGTTTTGAAATCAATCATAAAAATCATATCAATCACCTTCAATCATCAAATCAAATATTTCATATATACACACATCATCTCATTCAAAATCATCATCAAAATCAATCAAAATCATCATCTGTAAAAATCTTGACTGATCAGGATAGAACTTCGTACTTGGAGGTTTTTGTGAGATTAGCAGAGGTGACAAATTCTATTGAAGCTTTTTCGTTTTGGCCGTATTTTGGCATGGGGTTTGAGGCATAGGATTGAGTGGGACTCGGTTAGGAATGGGTCGACTTTATTTTAAAGTTATAGCAAGGCTGGTCCTAATCATTTTCCACGAATGACTAATTTTAATAGAAACCGTATTTTGTGGGAGCTCGTTCTTGTTTGCAAATGATTTGGCGGATGCAAGATTTGCAATGGCCTGGTAGGCGAGGGAATGTTCTGGATTGTATTTGGAAGAGGAACGGTTCCTGTTGGTTTTCTATTCATTCGGTGGATCTGACGGTTTTTATTGTGAAAGTTTTTCGTAGGAACTTTCTTCTTTTTCGCTAGTGTTTTGTATACTATAGAATTACCGAAGAGACTAGACGGATTCTAAATTGACTTGGCATCTTGGCCCAGAACATTTTTCTGGAATTTGGTCGGAAGTGAAGATTTTTTTAAATGTTTTTACCAAGATTTGTCTTAGTTATCGTTTTATTTTTGGATGGATTTGTTTCCGAAACAAACTTTTTTGTTGTTTTGGAGACGAGGCGACAACTACATGGAAAATAAAATACGACTGGTTACCAAAAAGATTATTGTTTTATTTTTAATTTTAAATACGCACTTTCCACTTCACTTCTTTCTGTTTTTCTCCTTTTCGTTGTAGAAGCGTTGTTGTTTTTATAATAAATTTTCAGCTCATTTTGTTTTGACAGCTAGTACTTTTTTTTATATATATTAAGGCCTCGCGTTCAGTACAATACATATTTTGTTGATTATCGTTCAATAACCAACTCTTTCTCCTAATCACAAATTAGGTATCAAATAAAATTAGTTATTCTTTACATACTAGTGTATCTTTGTGATATTTAAATTTTATTGCATTAAGCTGCTTTGTAAATATGTCAGCTGTTTGATTTTCCGTTGGACAATATTTAAGTTCAATCATGCCCTCAGAGGCGATATCACTTATAAAGTGATATCTCACATCTATATGTTTACTCCTACGATTAAGTTGCCCGTTTTTAATAAATGAATTAATCAATCAATGAATTAATCACTCATTATCCGAAATGAAAATATGATTACGAAACCTCATGTGAGGCGGCCAAATCCCTTGACGGGATATAGTGCCAGAGAGAGAGAGAGTTTTTAATAAGTTTTATGGCACTTTGAGTATCTACGTTCAGTTTTGTTTTCACTTTTTTTAATATTAATTCTTCCTTAAGTGCCTTTAGATAAATAAGTTCCTTGGTGCAGTCTGCTGCCGCAATATTTTCCGCCTCAGCACTTGATAAAGCAACTATTGGTTGAATCCTGGAACACCAAGTTACTGGTCCGCTGGCGTATTTTACCACAAATCCAGTTGTGCTTTTTCTTGATGTTATGTCCCCTGCATAGTCCGAATCACAAAACGCCTCTAGCATATCTGATTGATCGTTTGCTGAAAAACGAATACCCTCTTTTCTCGTAGAGTTCAGATATCTAAAAATTCTTTTCACATTGTGAGAGAGATATTATCTTTAATTTTGAATAGCCATCTATTTGACAGTATCTTATGACTTCCTGCTATTGACCTGTCTACATATTCCCACGTTTCATTTTTGTTTAGTGAAGCTTTCTCCTCTTCTATTGCAGCCTTCCATTTTTCACTTTCTGCTCCGGTCATTGCTGCTTCATATGTCAGCAAAACAGAATCATCAAAACGTTTTGGCAATTGTCTAGCCCTCTTTTGTGATTCTATCTCCTCATGTTGCTTGCATTCGTCAGGAATGGAGGTTATTATATTTTCTGGTATGTGAACAATATTCTCACTGTCCTCAGTATAACTCATGATTACTTCTTTCTCCGACTTTATCATTTCGATCCTTTCGGTGCAGACTACATCTCTTGACAAAATTATACGTTGTTTTACGGGGTCCCACAATCGATAACCATTCAAACTATACCCCACAAATATGAATCTACTACTTCGACTGTCCACTTTCTTCAGGTATCTTAGGTTTTTTGTAAACGCGTAATTTCCAAAAATTTGCAGCTTTGGCAAATTCGGTTTTCTTTTTGTCCACTTTTCCACTAGCGTGCAGTCCATTGACTCAGTCGAACTTCGATTTAAAAGAAATGCCAAAGTTCGGACAGATTCTCCCCATAAATTCTTATCCAATTTTGTGTCAAATATGAGTGCCCTCTCTTTGTCCATTAACGTCCTGTTAAGACGCTCGGCTTTCCCATTTAATTGGATATTCTTAACCCACTCTGGATGTATTCTCCTCCATTATCTCATCTTAATTTTGAAAACTCTAAGTTCATAAATGCTTCCACTTCATTTACGAATTCCCTCATATACTCGAAAACTTCACTTTTACTATTTAGAAGATAAACCATACAATAATGGGTGTAATCGTTGAGAAACGTTCCACGTTTTACAAATTATTCCACGTTTTCGGTTCTATGGGATTACAAAGATCCGTATGAATTATTTGTAGTGGTCTCTTCGCTCTTTCTGTTTTAAACGGGTGTCTCGTTTGCTTCGCTTCCATACATACTTCACATGTTGACGCCAACGTATCTTAATCTTTGTTTTCGATATGATAACCTTCAGCTTGTTTTGCAAGTTGCCTCATAGGTGACCAGTTTACGATGCCATTCCATTGCTTTCGTATTTTTTTCATGTGCAATGCTGTTTTTTGACTTTGCTTCTTCAGATCGACTGTATATAAACCGTTGTTTTGCTTTATTCCCTCGAGTACCAGTTCGTTATCCTTAGTAATCAAAACAGCATTTTTTGTAAACCGCACTTCTCCTCCTTTTTCCGTTATTGCATTGACATTCCGTTATTGCATTTTTGGTTAAACTGGGAGCATATAACACATCATTTAGCACCAGGTTTCCGGTTTCAACTCTTCCTACTCCCAATGATTCTAAAGACTCACCTTTCTTTGCCTATATACTCATACATTTCCCACTATATTCAGCTCCTGCATTTTCATATCCCGGATCAGACTGACATTATTAGTGATATGAGACGAACAGCCCGAGTCCACAACAAAATAATCTACACTAGACTGATCTACACTTGATTTTCTTGTACTAGAAACACGATTTTTTCACCCGACGATATTTTTCATTCTTTTCTTTTGCCAAAATAACAATTTTCCTCATTGTGGTTATTCTTTTTTACATACGCTGCAACTGTAGTTTTGATTTGACGGTTTTTTCATGCACGATTTAGCGTAATGTCCATAAGTATTGCATCTAAAACACTTTATATTTTTATTTGCTGATGATTTATTTTTCGGGCAAAAACGACTTATATGCTAGTACTTTTTTATATATTAAGGCCTCGCGTTCTGTACAATACATATTTTGTTGATATCGTTCAATAATCAACACAGCATACATACACAAACACAACACTTGGCGTTTTGTCTTTAGCTGGATGAACAGGGAAAGCGATCCGATATCAGGGGTATGGAGGTCGATATGAAAATGTTGTACAAGGTCGGATGTCAATCAACAATTGGTTTTACTAAGCGACAAAATATACGTTTCGTCTTGTTGAACATTTTATAGTGCTGTTCATTAGCTTTAGAAGCAAAATCATTCATAACATTACGTAATAAATCTTTGTTCTGCGGATAACAAAGTCGCAGATTTCAAAAAAAATTATTTAATGTTGCAAATCGTAAATCATAAAAATGTAAATATTGATCCTTTATGGGTATTTTTCCGTACCCCATTTCATATTTTTGAATTAAGGTATTTTGCAAATTGGTTGTGAGAATAGGGGTATAATACCTCTGATAGGGATACGTCTAGTCACCCTACCCACAACACCACAATTTATTTTCACTTAGCTCGTTCGTGATTATACCACGAAAAGCAATATCGGCTGGACAATCTTTCTAATCCTTCGACTAGTCTCTCTTTATAACGCTGAATGAATTCATTCACTCCTTTGGCAATGAAAGTGACTCATTGTCATGGATGCGGCTCAACCATTCCAAAACTACCTGTGAATCTGTAAATAACTGAATATTTTACTAAGAAGAAACCTTGAAGTGATCTCCTATGAGGCGAACACGCTCATTAAAAATGTTTGGAGGAAGCTGTTCCTCCCAGCTGATAGTTTACAGCCTCTGGATGGAACAATACTTTCACTGAAATAGTTATCCAATTATCCAGACTATTAGGTCGAAATTACGACTGACATCCAAAAGAAAATTTCGTTTAGTTATTTTTTAACGAAACCTGCCTAAACGTTTTTTTAATATTTCTACGCAACATAATCTTATGCTGCCGGAATCTTATTAAAATTATAGTCCCATTAGGTACCATTCGTTGAGGCATACAATAGCACACTTAGTTTGATTGTCTTGGCTTCTTGTTTTTATAACTTCGTGATGTGAATTTGTTTTCACTTAGCTTGTCATTTTTATAAGATCTTCATATTCTAACAGGATATTATACAATATTATACAATTAATGAAATTCACTAGCATGGGATTTTCTCAGCGATTTCTTTCAATCGATTCAGAGATTCGTTGCACCTCGATCCAAGGGTACCTCATGCTTGAAAGGTAATTTGACGATAAATTAGTCATCTTATTCCATTTGGTTTCATCCGTCATAGCAAAGCGTCGGCAAGACAGAATTTGTTTGGCTTTGCTGCGGATTTATTCAATTATTTTTTCTCATATATGTCGGATAAAATATGAATAAATGGGGCAAAAGATTTGGAGGTGACGTTTGTTGGAAATACGTCCTTTAACAAACACATTAGAGATGGACCAAACACTTAGCCTATCACCACAATTTGTTCATCGTATACACTTCAGCTATATCAGATCTCAGTTGAAATCTGCTGTCCAAGTATGGTATGTTTTCAAAACCAATTGTTAGAGAACTTGAAACCATAACTTCAGGTATTCCAAAATTTTACATATAATCAAAGCAATAATGCGCTGTAACGTATTCAATATTATATTTATAAACTTTAAAGGTCAATGAAATTATTTTCCCAACGATCTAAACGTAAGGCCGTCGATATAACCAATGTATATAATCATGTTTGCAAAAAAAAAAAAATAATAATCAAAATTCATGTCCATGTTGTATAATTGGATGACAAATATTATCCGACGAGGATTCATTTTTTTACGATAGACTCATCAATCTTGCTAAATAAATTGAAGAGAAAATATTTTGTTGATTGATTGAATATTGTCCTCTTAACCACAAAAAAATCTTAAAGTCTAAAATTCATAAAGATCAGTAAAGTCCGATATGGTGTAACAATATAGACAATTTTGAATAATCGACATAATTCTAAAGTGCTCTCGTTACATTACACAATAATATTTAGGATGGGGTAATCGACAGCACGATGGTTCGTTCAAGATAAGTGGTAACAGATTATGCACAGCTTGTTTGACTATATTGACAGTTTACTAGTGAATATTTTAATTAAGTGGTGAACGAAAAGGTGTTTTGTAAGAAACTAAATTTTCAATGAATTTGTTGTTACTACGGTAATTTCCTGTTATAAGGTGAAAAATATATATAAACTAACCACTTTAATCGATTTGTTTACGACGAAGCCGAAGACCACCAAAATATAATTATGTTTTCCATATAGTTTAGTGGGAAAATTATATTTAATGCGAGAATACCTAAAGAAAACCTAAATAATGTTTTGTTGGTCTAAAATTAGATACTTCCGAGGGTTAATATTTGTAAACCAAATTCTAATGTACAGAAACGACTAAATCAATTAGGTTACGTAAATAAATTGTTTTCACAAGTAGTTTACGTAAACAACGTAATTTTGATAAACCAGTAACCTATTATAGTGTTACGCTATGTTTAGATGGCTATCTGGACGTCGATACCATCAAATTGTCTTCATATTTTGTTTGGTGACGGTGTTCTAGAAACGGTTTTCTCTATTGTATGCTTCAATATAACGTAGAATTCCAAATATATTTATAACATAAAGTTTTTATGATAGTTGAGATTATTTTTGTGGATGACAATTAGAAAAATTGAGAAAATATTGAAAAAAAAAATTGTTTACCAAGCGAAAATTTAATCACGCACCGTCATCATTTCTATAACTAATGTTCTTTACATGCGAAGCCAAATTTTTCTTTCCATTGTTGGCTAAAGCTGTAGGCCGCTTTACACGGTGCTCTAACAAAAACTAACCACTAACGTTTGTGGGGGAAACTTATTAGCCCCATTTCGAATATTCGGTCAAAGCGTTACAAAATTGTTACCGATTTGTTACAATTTGATTCGATATTAACAACATAATTTGAGCATTATTCTAATAACGCGTGATTTTATTTTACCATCAATAAATTGGACTGATACGATTAAACTAACGTGTCTTCGGAAACTGAGTTCCCGTTTGTTTAAAATAAACGTATCATTATTACCATTCACAAAGCTATCGAAATAATTTTGAAGAGCGAGACCATTATGGGAAGCCTGAACCAAAGATTATTTACAACTATAGAAAAGGAAACACAATGAACTGAACGACGGAACGTAAATCGTAACAGCAACAGCGTTAACATAAATGTAGACAAATTCCGCCCAGTAATCAGAATCTCAAATTTCTGTTCGAACCCAGATCTAAGATCATCGAATCATAAGAATTCATAAATCCAAAATGTATTTTGCAAACATATTTCCTATCAGAACCAGCTATAGTTAAAGGACTGTTAGAAATTAAAATTAGTATCCAGATTGCAATTCGACATTTTAAATTTCACATTTTAGAGACAATGAAAAAACTGAAGATAAAACTCGATGTAACCAATACCCAATTTGAAACCTCTAGAGTTAGAATGCCAATGTCAAGTACACACTCAAAAATTTTATGGCGTTTTGGATTTGGTTTGTCTAAAAAAAAACAAGATGCCAGTGAGAAAATCAAGTGGAGGCTTGTCATCGACTACTGTTAGTTCAATGAACAAACAGTAGACGACAAGTATTTTTGCCAAATACAGCAGACATTCTAGATAAACTCGAAAAATGCAACAATAGACCTTGCCCTAGTTTCTGATCAAGTGACAAATGACAAATGTCAATTTTTTGAGACATTGTTCTAAAAATTTTGCTGTAATTTTGTGACAATATTTGCGAGTACTAAATCGCGATTCGTATTGAGTGACTTTTCCGAAATGTCACCAAAAATAAGCTGACAATTTTAATAATATTGTCATTGTTTTTTTATTATTGTGATTTATAAGTTTTCATACAAAATAGTATGAGTATTTATAATTTAAAGAACCTCAAAATATATCTGATATAACTTAAAAAAGCAGCTACTGTAAATTGCTGCAAATGTCATAAATCATTTTAAATTTCCAATGATCAATTTGTACCAATAAGCAAATGTCACAACAAATTTCCATTTTGTCGGAATCTACCCTCTTGTCAGTGGATTCGACCAAATTGAATCCAAAAGATAATGAAAAAACAGAATTTACCGTTGACTTTGGTTCGGGTTAAAGAACGCACGATTCACATTTCAAAGAGTAATGGACAATATCCTTATGGATGTTGGCTATTACCAACAACATTGCAAGGGTATAAGCAAAATTAAGAACAAGATTGCAAACAGTCCGAAAAAAATTTAATCTATTCAGCAATTTTCAATCCCGAAAACAGAAAAACAAATCAAGTCCTTTCTTCGATTGCTTGCTCATTATCGGAATTTTATTAAAAACTTTTCTGACATTAAAAAACAGTTAACGGAATGACTTAGCAAAGAACATAAACTAAAATTTACCAAAGAGCTTATAACGTGTCTCGAGAATTGTTAAAATTTTTTGTCAAAAACCAATAAAATTTTTAGTTCCGACCGATCTACTAATGAAACCATCGGCGGCGGAGTATTATCTCACGGTATCATTAGTCTAGATTTGTCTCTATGTTATGCTTCCAGAACTTTACCAAAAACTAAAGAGAATTATTTTTTACAATAGAAAAAGAAGCTAATTTAGAGATTGGAGATTATCACAAAGAAGCTAATTGTAAGCTAGTGATGTGTAAGCTGGCGATTAAAACTAGAAGACTATGACTATGATATAGTTTAAAAAAGAGAACCCGTAACACCAACGCTGATGCCTTATCTAGAGTAATTCCAGATATTCAAAAAAAAAACGAAATAAATGTTACAGATGGATCCAGTTATAACCAACAAAAAGAAAGATTTTATCCCTACCACAACAACAGTTCTAAACGGAGTTAATTACCAACTCATTCGTTTTAAATTAGACTCTAACCATTCTCGGTTGATTTCCAAATTATATATGAAAACAAAAACGTTATAGTATCAACACTCAAAAGTAAGGAATACAACAACAAAATTTTAAAGGAGATAACGAAAATATTTTGACATCCTTAGTGTGGTTAGGAATAAAATCACAGGAAACGCAGACATCACATTACAATCCTATAACGCTCCTCTGAATTGGGAAAATAATTCCAACTAGCCCACACTTCATTATGTCGATAAAAGGGACCGTTGACACGATCTTCGACGGAAACGAGTCAAGGAGGTACGAACACCATGGCTCAAGCTTATCGCGATAAGGCTATGGACACTTTTGTGTGAAGCCCTAAGGCAGTTTTGCCAGAATCCCTATATCTACGTCTTGAGCTGGAGAATTTTTAGTACCTGGCCCAACATAGTCTGAGCAATACTCATGGACATTTTATAACCCGCAATTATCTTCTACCCCACCACTTCCACCTATAGGAGAATTACCACAACGAATTACTTCTCAAATGCGAAACTTTACCCAGAATTGTTGCATAACCCGCAAGTAACTCAAGTTTTCGCAAAATTTTCATCGACATCTTTCAAATCATTTTCCGCGAATAAAGCAAGATTTCGCCAAAAAATTCTAAAATGTCCACCAATATTCTCCGAATCAATACTTTGAACAATTTCACAAAAAAAAATTTCACAGCACTCACAAGGATTACGCAACAGAAAATAATTGGCCAATCTCCAACCAATGGATATATCTATCCATTCACGGCGAGTAAACTATCAAAACTGAAAATAAACGAATATAGCGGCAAATAAAAGAAATATCTCAAACCATCTTCATTCAACCTCCGTGAAGCTAGCCCGACTTTTCAGCCCAAAATTTTAATTTTTTACTTAAGGCATGGCAATATAATTTCTATCATGACAGAAAATATAAGCAAATTATAACTATAACGCAAATTTTGATAAAAATATTATATTTATTACTGCTGAAACATCAAAGGAAAAAAAATTAATACCTAGGTCAAGTTTTCAAAAAAACATTCTAAAAATGTTTTCAGTGGATTTATGGTAACTAAATTTAGCTTGAGAAAAACTTATAAACGATTCACAAGCACTTGACTTATATCGCCGGGATTGTTAAAGGTTTGACTAAAAACCGACAGAATTTCAGAAAAATTCTATCTGGAATTATCTGGATATATTCGTTTTAATCCGGTTGTATATACCAAGTGCTCGTTAATCGCCTGTGAGATGAGATTCAAACGACTATATCCCGTTAATTCCAGGTAGATCTTTTTTCAAATCTCTCAGTTTGTAGTGTAAAACTTCAAGCGACTATATCCATAAAAAACAAAATAAAATTCCGGACTGAAAGTTCTTCCTAGTTTCATAGTGTTCAATCGCGTAATGCTAATTAAGTTTCCGAATTGTCGTTTTCAGGTTAGGTTTGGGCTGTCTAGGTTTCCCAACAATTGAAGGGATAATAAAAAATACGTCAGAGATATATTTATAATTTCCGGCTGGACGCTCTAAATGTTGTAACAGATTACCATGACACATTTTACTGTCGCGACAGTAACATTTTTTCAGGCTAGGATATAAAACTTTCTCGATAGTTATAGTTTAGTATTGCTAACGGGCTTTTTGAACTGAATATCGCGGGCTAGCTTCATATAAATGAAAAGTTTAGGTCTGACTAGTCTACCAAGCAATAGTAATACATATATCTTAAAAATACATGAAAGTAATTTTAAAATTTCGAGCTGAATGTTATAAACGTCATAAAATTGTACTGTTTACTGTCGTGATAGTCACATATTTTCGGGCTGGGATAATAAACTCTCATGATAGTGATAGTTTATTGTTGCCATCGCATTTTTTTGGGCTGAGTATCAGACTAGCTTCATATACAACAAGTATCAGTTATAATCGAGCAAGTTAAAGACGATGTTAATTTTTTAGACTACGGTACGGTTCGCTTCCCTAGACGGAACACGTGGCGAAGAGTGGCAATATTTTTTAATATTCTTAATAAATATCGGCTCTATAATAAAATATCCAATTATATCCAATGTAAATTAAAAACCTTTCAACCCAAGCTTGATAGCACGCAGTAATAAGAATATCCACCATGCTTTAATAGACCTCTATGGTCTCGAAAGGCAGCTCAAAATTTTTATATTATATAATTTGATGTGATAGTCGGCAATGTCAGCTTAGAACAAATCGGTGTTACGAGTACAATAAAAACAAATGATGGTTTTTTGATAATTCATTCCAACATAAAAATCCCGTTCAAGCAACAGGTTTTAGACTCAGTAAACGCTCTAAACCTGAGAATGCCCCACCTTAATCTAGAACAAATACAAAAATTGAACCAAATCTTTCCTCGGACCCTAAAGAGAAATTGTTAAATAAAAAATAACGAATGTATTGTAAGTGTGTGAGGATGTGATCTATGACAGAAAGAGGAATGCAGCGCTATAGACGATGACCACCGATAAAAACAAAAGGTCCGTTTTTGTTAAAAACAAAAGGTGTGTCCAAATCTAAGCTTCAAACAGACATCGTTTCGTCTTGTGACAGAAAATTGAACACGTTTGAATTCAATTGGCACGTCTGTGAGAATCATTGGAATTCGTGGCAGCAAAACATTTTTTTGCCACGAAATTTGCTATTCAAAATAGTTGACATATTATTGATCGTATTTTGGCGAAAGTTAGCGAAATGAGAAATGTTTTGCCAGTTCCACCTGGTGTTACATCCAGAAAAAAAAATCCACCTGATCCAAATGACTTTTTGTCTATGAGTCAGTAGCGGAACATTGCGAGTAACAATCGCTGCCATTTCTGCAGCGAACTCATACTGAAATTACTGTGATTATTGTACATAGCGTCGCTACTATTACATGTAATCGTTAGATCGTAGCACCGTCTACGAATTCGATGCAATACGTGAGTCATTGAATCTTTGTACTTATCCCACAACGTGTCTGCTCGTCCCGCGGAACATGTAGTCAACACTATAGCAAATAGTAGACGAATTTGTGTTGCTATACAGCCCAATGCTGTTTCAGCAAGCATATCGTCCCAGTGATTGTCACCTTCGAGCAAGCCGAGTGTAAGACATGCAACTTTATATGTTGGATACTGTCGCAGATAGAAGCACTTAATCTACTTTGGAGTGACTGTATATACTCGGCCCAAAGTGTTTGATTTGAATCGGCCGGGGCACATATCAATTGGTGTGCCTTGATTGCAGTGCATCTAGTTTTTTGTTTGATTCCATGTGAAATAGCATGGTACTGTGCAATAGAGTAGTGTTAGTGCAAAGGCACCAAAAGTAAACGCACGATTACTTAACTCAAAAAATTCGGTGAGAGTAGTTTTTGGTTGATTTGGCACGCTCAATTGCTAACTCGTAGGTGAAAAATATGCGCTTACGGTTTTAAATATGGTCAGCCAAATGTCTGCTGGGTCCCGTTCATGAATTGGGAAACCAAAGATACGCAAGACAGCATCATTGGAGCTCATGTACCGGCCAATTTGGTAGCACATCATTTTGTCGTTGTCATTCAATATCGGTATTTTAAATTTGAAATATCGCTACCTTTAATCACATACTTGCAAATGTATTTGATGCTCTTCAACGAACTGCAGAACCCATTCTTGATATGAGCATTGAATGTTTTGCTCAGCAGACCCAACGATTGTCAATATCAATGTCTGCGTTGTTTATATTTAGCGTAAATGATTGTGCGCTATTATCAGTATTTCTTCGACGGTATATTGGATATCCGTCGACATTTGTGATCGTGTCATTGGTGAAATCTTCAGAAAAATGCTTTGTACATTTTTGACCTGCCACGCAAGGCGATAAACTCTTCAAATCACCGCATGGGCCATGAATCATGTTTGTTGTAACAATACCGAATAGTGGTTGATCAGTTGATGGATCTGGAATTTCCGCGGAAATTACACTATCTAATCCTCGCCATTTAACCGAATACATCCACCAACATGTGGGATGATAGAGTTACCCGATGACGGCGTCGCTCATGATGGCGTCTCGCAAGTAAATGTATTCTTCCGCGCGCAGCTTCTGTTGATTGTGGCGTAGGAATCGTAGTCGTTCGCTTTCTACCTGCGCGTATCTTCGTCGGCCAAGAATTGTTGGCACAGATCACAACATCGCAGAAAGACGTTGTTCTGACCACGTCGAATCATGTCAACTCTTGTAACAATATATTCAAAAATATTAATTCAATATGAGTAATGATAATCATAACGAATGCAATATCCGTCTTGTCGCTTCCAGAAAACTAGCGGACATTGGAGAGCGTGGTATGAACGGTGTGTGCGTCGGCGATGAACTCCAGATTAATGTTTCTTTTTCGAATCACGATTTCTCGCGTCGATGTACGATCGTCAACCATGATTCCAGCAACGTCGTCAACAACAGGCGCATTGAAATCTATACGCACGTGCTCTCCAGCTGGTGTTTTATCAGGATTGATGATAATAGCGTGATTGTCACTTTGCAATTCGTGCATGCGTGATTTGAATAATTTCAATAATTCATTGTGAGCTTATTCATTCAACACGATTGATGTCCTAACCTCCCATGAACTAGATTTGTAAAAATTTTTGTGGTTTGTTTGGAATTGGCAGCAATGACTCTATTTTTTGGTACTCTTCGCCTTCTATTTTCAACTTTGAATTGAATTGTAGACCATTTGCCGCAGTATGGTGAAGTATTTCTGTTGCTCCGAACGTATTCATTTGGAAGCGTGAATTGAATGTGCGAATGGACTTTAAGAACAGGTTTGAATCTGGATCCGTGCCGATGAGCAAGCCATTCAATGGTACTGGTGTTGTCTCAATTTCTGGTAGTTGCACTTTTCCTGATGCGCAACATATCCCGGCTGACTCATGTTTGAATTTGCGCGCATGACAATGGGAACATTCTTTGGCCATAGCACCAATCAGCACTTTCGGATGAGCGGAACATTCAATATTTGGTGCCTCTTGTGATTGCGATGTACGCAATTGCGACATGCTCACATGCATATTTTCGTTATCTTGTTGGATTTGTTCGTCTGTTCTTTCTGCTCTACTATTTCATATGTTTGTTGCCTTATTCGTTCGACGGCCCAAATGGACTTACTGAAGTTAGCAGAAAATTCAGCCGAAATCCGCATTATCGACAAATTTTAAGGGGAAAAATAAAATAATTATTTAACAAAATGTTTTAAAATAAAAAAGTAAATCAAATCAATAAAATTATATAAATTTATTTAAATGTGCATATAAATTAAAATGTACTAGTAAATTCTTAAATATATGTTATTATGTCTATTATACTATATGTCAAATATATTATATATGAAAATACTGTATAAGAAAATTCGCGAAATCAAAGTAATTCTTTTGTCATGTAAGCGTGCGTACCACAATTTAAAAGATCAGACCTTAGTATACAATAACCATACATGTAAAATGTCAGTTCAAAAATTATGTGGGATCATAGTTAAATTTCCGAAAAACCTCAACCATGTCTGAAATCACTTTTTCTCATGAAATGATCTACATTCAAAAATTCGTGTAGCCCGCATTATTCATTTGTCGTGTAAGCGGGGTATATTATTATGCTCGGGCATACAAATAGAATATCTATGCAAAGTTTGAGGTCAAAGTTTATGTGGGATCATAATATACCCCGCTTACACGACAAATGAAAAATGCGGGCTACACGAATTTTTGAATGTAGATCATTTCATGAGAAAAAGTGATTTCAGGCATGGTTGAGGTTTTTCGGAAATTTAACTATGATTCCACATAAACTTTGACCTCAAGCTTTGCATAGATATTCTATTTGTAGGCCCGAGCCTAATAATATACCCTGCTTACACGACAAATGGATTATGTGAGCTTCGCGGATTTTCGTAGCCACGCTATAAATTAAAATTATACAAAATTTGTAATTATCATAATACTTAGAAGCTGATAATTAATTAGGTAGCTTTATCATATGTACATATGTCGCAGAACCGATTTGATAATGATTTTAAAATTTGTTAAAATATTTAATTTATTTATTTAAAAAACAATTTGTTCTTTTCGTTTCTCTCCATTATTTTATCGACAATGCAGTTTCCTGCCGAAAATACTCAAACAATGTCGATAATGCAGTTTTTATATTATTATTGAGCCCCTCACAATGTGTCGATAAAATAGTTTTTCTGCCGAAATTTCGGCTGAAATGTCGATAATGCAGTTGTCATATTATTATGAATTCCCCTTTCGATATGTCGGTAAAGTAGTTTTTCTGTTGAAATTTCGGCTAAAATGCCGATAATGCAGTTTTTTCTGCCCAATTTTCTGCTAACTTCAGTAGTATCCCAAATGGGCCCCTAAAACGGTATACTAATGTATTTGTTCTTTTAATATTTTACCAACCTGTTTACAATCATAATACAGGAATATATTTCTTAGAAATTAAAATAAATCGTAAAAAATTTTGCACGCACTGCGTTGTGATACATAATGAAATGTCAAAATGACGCAACGCTTCTTATGAATGACTTGCTTGTATATTGATGCAAAAGTTCGATGAGGCGGACGTAGCGCAATTTGTCATTCAACAACATAAATAATTTCGTTTTGTTTGAAATACGAACGACGGTTAAACTATTTGGATATTGTTCAAACAAAAGTATTAAAATCGCGATTAAAAAATGGGAGGGTGAAGGTAGGAAGAAAATTTTGTTCTGGATAGGAACGGTCGAGCCATTTCGGAGGAGTGCGACCACAAACACCGTGACCCGAGATTTTTATATATTAGAAAATTTTATATCGTTCAGCACCTCTTGTTTTATGTCAAAAGGATAATGATCAGCTTGATGACACCAAATTCTTTACAGACACGTTTCTTTAGTTGAGGATTGTCTTGTTACTCAAAACCCCCAAATGTTGTTGCTTGATATAAAATAATACAAATCACTTTATTGTTAATTCTGATATATCCTCTGTTCTTCGGTCGCATTTTACACTTTAAAATATAAATAAATGTTTGCTTCATATATTATGTAGGGCAGTAGCAAATATTATACGAGTACATATATGATGAGATTTTTTTTTTTAAATCTGACGACGATAAGAGCAGTCTTGTTACGTACAAAAGAGGAATGTTGTTTTATAGTTTTTATAATTAAAAAAGTAGAATTAAATTTTTATACTTCATTACATATTCTCTCGTATAAATCTGCTTTATATATGTGTATAAAATAGAGCATACATGTATAAATTTCCTTTACTTATGAAATTTAATTTTTTTTTGTGGAAAACACTGCATCTGCATAATATACTGTCTATAGTAAATTTCAAATAATGCGGTTTTAAGTTTTAAAATATTCCTTTTAATCAAATTATATAGTCATAAACGGCTCATGTTTTCGCTATATAAAGCAGTGATGTAAAAAAAATAATGCCGATTATACAGTATACGCGGTTGAAGCGATTCAGGTTCCGCCGAATTACGTAGGTTTAAACCATATAATTAAGTTAGGAGATTGCTGCATATGCTTGATGGAAATAAAAAAATTGTCGTCGATTTTAGTATCGCAGGTAGAAATTATAAATCATATTAAGCGCAGCACATTATTTTGGGGCTTTGTTGGTTCCCTATCGTAACGAACGTCCTGGAAGCTCCCAGAGCTTTTGTTTTTAGAAACAAAATGCAAATCAAATTGCCAGACATACCAACACTATCAGTCAAGTATCGACAGTAGTACTTCACATCGATAACAAAACAAACCGACCAGAAGTGACCAAATGTCATATGGCAACCTCAGTGAGACTTGTAATGCCCATCGCCATGGTCTGCTTAAGTATAAGTTAATGTAAAGACACACTGTTTAGAGCATCAGCTAACGCAAGCTCTTAGTTCATACGATTAGGCCTGAATAATAACATTATGAAAGGATTTCCGCAGAGTCCAATGACCCAAGAAACTGAGGTAGGTTGAATCAGATTGGGAAACACGAATCTTAGAACAAAAGTAGAAAAGACGGTTGCAAAGTATAAAGTGCAGTTACCATTGAAAAAAGCACCAACTGTGTTCAGCAAATCCAAGAAAATAACAGTGAGTCGGATCTTACATGTTAATAATTAACACAAGTTCCACTAATCTACCGCTAGTGTTCGACGATTCTAGAAGAACACCCTCGGGGCTGGTGTTTAATGATAACAATATATGGAGACAAAAAGAGATTTGTATTAACTTCAGATGTTGAAAAAAATTTCCGGACCAATTCGGTAGGTCAAAATCACAAAAACTTACATCGTATTTTTGGAGGAGTAGCAGACTAGCATACAAAACGGAACCAATCGAATGATATAAATTGAAATCTGTAACATGTGGAAAGAATTATTCGCTAGCAGCCAAATTATGAAGAATGACTTTTAGGTTGAAGGTCTACCTCTTCACCACCAAAGCTTATCAAGCTTATCGAAAGTGAAAGATTTACGTTGTACAGATGATTATCAAATCCAACCAAAATTTTAAGATGCACTCGATCTTACAAGCGATAGCTCGTTATATCAAGGGCAGGAATATTTGCTTGGATGGATTCCACTATTGCCTTGAGCTGGACTGTAGGTAGTGCCACAAATTTCAAAACATTTTTATTTAACCGAGTATCTCAAATCAAGGTTAATTAATCTGAAATTAGATGGAATTACGTCTGGCGAATCTAGAAAAAACGCAAACAACAGCACTAAAACCGCAAACAAAAATCTGCATTATCTGCAATTATAAACACTCTGCATTATCGACATGTGGTAGTACAAAATGTTGATAACAGCCCATATTACTTTTAAACATGCGAGTTATGTGAAATCAATTTTTATAATCCAAATATTTTTTTGGCGAAAACTTTCTCATAACTTCAATCACACGTATTTTTCAGCAACATCATCACAAAATATGTCGATAATATAGATTTTTTCGGGTGAAATTTTGGGCTAACTTCAGTAGAATAGATATTCACAAATTGAAGTACATATTGGGATTCTTAAAGATTCATTGACCAGCTTGAGCATAAAAGTAAACAATATCTTAGGAAATAAAGAACAAAACAGAAAAAGGCCAGGCTACCAAGAAGGGTTATACTCGTATGTAAGACGACACTTAGATCTTTGCCTATGTAGCATGAAATATCGCTCCTGTTGCCTGATTTAAAAATCGGTGTAATTTCTAACGTTTTCCATCTGTTGGCGATTAATCGTCTACGTACTAAGAAATTGTACAGAAAATTAAATGACCGGACAAATTTGTATGATAAACGCTAAATTTCCATCCGGACCGGATAAGAGAATTCAATTCATTAAATCTTCATGGCTGATTATTATGGCATATAAATTATTGGAGAGTTATTGCAACTTAAATTTAGTGCCTGTATATAGTCTTGATTGTCTACAGTAGTGTGGATTTACAGTCCCCCTGTTGCATTCAATGGTTATTTTTGATGCATTTAAGGATATGGTCGTTAAATTAACTATCGAATTCAGAATTGTTCTCTTCAAATCTTGCTTCATCTCGGACTTAGGGTGTTTTCCAAACACCGACTTATTACAGAGCTATTGACTTATTTGAAACAAAATTAAATTGGGAATAATTTTCCCTACCAATTTAGGCCCGAAAAAGAATATTTGAACTGAAATTACATATAAATTCTTTCCCATGTTCCCTTTTCCTGGAAACTACCAGAATAGTGCCACTGGTTGCCGAATAGAATTTCTACTTGCAATAATCCCATTTTAAGTAGAATTCGTTTGCTGTTGAGAAACTGGCATAGAATGAAAATTCGTCCTTTCTTCTTTTTTGCTTTTATATAATTCGGGAAATTTTTCATCGGACTTTAGCTCCTATCGTACTTAAAACTGTGATATTATTTTACGTTTTTATCGCGAGATATGGTGGTGTTACAGTTACTCACTTTGTATATGCTACAAAATTGTTCATTAACTTTTCGTTACTCTTCCTCACACTTTATTCTAGTAATACGGGCTAATGTGAGAATTAGTTTTAGAGGTCTAATAACTGACCAACTGGCACAATGGTTAAAGCTTCGGCATTTGCATCGGGAGCTACCGGGTTCGAATCCCGATATTGCAAAAGTGAAATTTCATCACATATTACGATCTGTGATGAAATGTAACACATCTATGACCCACTGTCAGGGTTCAAAACTCATGGGTTGACCCATCTCTGGCATGAAGCTTGCAATATGCAGATGGTCTAAAAATCAGTCCTATAGCGTACGCCTCGAATTGGTTGACAGATTGCAGGGAATAAAAAAAAGAGGCAAAGTAGAGATATGAAATAGTTAAAAGGGATTAGGGAAAAGGTAAGGCTTTGGAACAAAGATTGAAGGACGACCGCGATCATATATGGCCTCTTCCAATCGACAGGACTAGAGAGCTGGTATAGTCAACTCAAAAATTTACCATTATTGGATGAAACTTGTGTCAAAAACCTATTGATTGTAATACGTTTATTGCATGCAATTTGGAATTTGGTTTGCGACATATTCCACTTGGGTAAATGATGACGAAAAGAGAAAACATTTGGATGGGATTCATTCGAAGACAACTATAGAATTATGAGGAGTTCAGAATCGAAAAAAGATGATATAACAGAAAATACAAGAGATTCAGCCAAATTTAGTTTGGTATTTCAGCAACATTTCGCCATATTAGACAACGAACACAAAATTAAAGGGTGGTGTAGATAACTAACCTTGAAAGGCTCATTGGGCAGATTAAGCCTTGGTTTGCAGCAGTCACATATAATGAGAGAAGGTCTGGTAGAGGGAAGCGGCACAATGTCATTCAATCGAGCGATTTGATAAACCTCAGGTGACGCCTGAAATCAAATGACAAACCTAGGAAAGCCTTACGCAGAGGTAGGATAAATAATTCGCCTGGAAGGGTTGGAATCTGCGCGTAACATTCTAATTTGGTAACCGAGTAGTTCTTTTGCGCGGAGTTAGGCTTATAAGAAAAATACTCAATGGGATTTTCGTTTCCCCCAATTTCCGTTTGAAACAGTACACTATCCACACCTGCGGAACTGGCGTCACTTTGTATGGGTTGGCCAAGACGGAAGCTGAAGATAAAGTTTTCTTGAGAGCGTTAAACGAAATATCGGCTTCGGCAGACCATCGATTCTTAGCAGACTTGCTTGTCAGATCAGTAATCGGTGCGGCTAAACAGGCAAAGTTATTGATGAAACGACGGTACAGAAATTGTCAGATAGACAGAAATTGTCTTGTCTGTTTAGCGGGTTTCGGCTTGGGAAAGTCGATGATATGGCTTTGCATTTATCACGTAATAACTAGGAAACTTACTCTAAAAGAACGAAGTGTTCTTCCATAATAATTACACGACAAGATATACATATATCTTGTCGTGTAATTGATAAGGTATCATTTTATGCGCATCAGACTTCATAAAGTTTATGGGGCATTACATATCCCGAAGAGCATAATCTTGAAATGATATAGGGGACATACAGGTACAGTAAAATCTGTTTTATGCCGAGATTGCAGGTCGAGCAGCATTTGCCAGAAAACGTCCTTTAAATCAGTCGTAGAGATAAACCGGGTTTGATCAAGTCTATACCTAACAATCCATTTAAAAGGGGAAGTGCGGATAGGCGTCTTTAACGGTCACGACGTTCACTTCTTTAGCGTCCAAAACAAAGTCGTGCTTCTCCGATTGCTTTCTGCACCAAAGTGACCAAAGACCACCAGGTCCACCAAAGTGACCATTCCTTCAATATGCCTATTGAAACTGGCGTTTTCGACAAATGTAACACCTAAGTCTATAACCTCATCGACTCTTTGCAGTACTTCGTTGTTGACTTTGTATGAAGTAATTATTGGATTTCGTTTACGATGGAAAGACATGATTTTGCATTTCTTAATATTTAAGTATAGTGAGTTCCGATCACACCACTCACTTAATCTATCTAAGTCTTCTTGAAGTTTCTCCGTATCTAACAATCCATTAATAGTACGAAAAATTTTCACATCATCTGCAAATATGAGCACGTCTGAGTTTTTGATTATCTCGGTTATTCGGTCTATGAAAACAATAAAAATCCAAGGCCCGAGGTGTGATCCTTGGGGAACACCAGATGTAACTTTAATAACGTTTGATTTTTCATTTCCCATTATCACAAATTGGCACCGGTTTGATAGATATGATTTAAACCAATTTATGTAATCGAGAGAAAACCCAAAATTGAATAAACTCTGGAGTGCTTTATGATGACAGATAGAATCAAATGCTTTACTAAAATCCGTGTACGCTACATCAACTTGACGGTGTTTTTCTATCTCGTTAATTAGTTTACTGGTGAATTCAACCAGATTAGTCGATGTGGATCGGCCAGGCATAAACCCATGCTGGTTTATTGATATATGCCGTGCAATTGTGGATTTAAAACTGTTGCATAATACTAACTCAAATAATTTTGGAATTGATGATGTAGTTGATATTCCTCTGTAGCATGAGATATCCTCACGTTTACCCGATTTAAAAATTGGAGTAATTTTTGAAATTTTCCATTTTTCAGGAAACACGCCGGTGTTTAAGGAATGATTGAATAGATAACATAATGGAATTGTTAAAATTTCAGCGTACTCCTTCAGAATAGAAGAGGGAATATCGTCAAGACCGCAACCATCTCCAAACCCCCTTAAAGCCGATAAAATGTTGTCCTCAAAAATAATAGGAGGAGTTATTGATGTGTTGTTGTTGCTGGGTTGTTCGTACAATCCACTAGTAACGCTTGGTCTATAGACTGATTGAAAAAACGACGCGAACATGTTAGCTATATCTTTGGTGTTTGAAGAGCAGGTATTGTTGTACGTCATATTAGCAGGGTATCCTTCAATTTCGCGTTTATTCCTAAAGTATTTCCAAAATTGTTTTGGATTTACTTTGATGTTGTCTTGAATTTGATTAAGATACGACCTGTATTTTGATTTGTGGTAAATTTCAAATTCATTACTATGTTGTAGAAACGTAGTTTTGTCTGCTTCTAACCCGCTTTTCAACATTTTGGCATACGCTTTCGACTTCCGATTTTTTAAGTTAACTAGTCTATCATCAAACCAATGAGGGTGAGCATTTTGTGGTTTACAGCACATAGGTACATACATTTCGAAGCCTTGAAGCATGATGTCATTAAATTTGTCCACATTTTCGTTTATATCATTGGAATTGAGAGTTATTTGCCAGTTGATGGATTCCAGGTAACTTTGTAGCCCCACACGGTTAGTTTTTTTAAAGTTGTATTTCATTGGTTGTAGGTATTCTGATCTCGCCATTTTAGTTAAGTCAAATACAATATCCAAAGATTTGTGATTAACATCATTTATGACAAAAGGTAATAGGGATTCAGAAATTTTAAAGGTGTCAATGTCGTTGCTGAAGACAAGATCCAATAATCTATCACGATTATTAGCAATTGTGTTTATTTGGTTCAAATTATAACCAAGCATGGCGTCCACAAATAAAGATTCCGCATCTGTTGTTATATTGCAAGGTAAAATACAGTTTAGTTCTGGGTCCAAGTTCCAAGTTATATTTGGAAGATTAAAATCACCAAGCACAAGAACTAAATCTGACGAGTTTGTTGTATTAATAACTTCATCAATCGCATCGATGCAAGTTGCATAATGATCACTATTTGATTGAGGTGGTATATATGCTGCGTAGATGATTAGATTGGTTTGGTTGATTTTGATTTTTACACCGATCTGTTCGACTCTCGATGGGGCTAAAGTTACTGGAGCATTCCAGAGTTTAGAATGTACTGCTATCAGTACGCCACCACCCGATTTCTTTGAACTAGTTTCAGGAGACCGATCGCATCTATAAACAACGTAGTCATGGCCAAAAAATTCGCTGCTCCGTATGTCTGGTTTTAATGAAGTTTCACAAATTACATAAATAAGGTAGTTTGATTTTAAAACGAATTTGTAGAATTTAGATGCTTTTGATGCCATTTTGTTTACGTTTTGATAGTAAATTGCACATTTCTCGTATACCGATCTTTTTTTGGACTTTATGGGCTGATTTACCTTTTGAGTAATAGTATAAGTTCGAGCTTTCATTAAAAGTGAGTGTAGTCTATCATTGGCCACCGGAGAAAAATATTTAAATGATTTTGTGTGTCTAGAGATTGCAACTATGGCATGCGGTACACTATCGAACAGCTCAAGAGGTTGAGAATTGGTTCTTATACATATTACATTTGGTGAGGTTAAACCTTGTGCTTCATGGATCGTCAAGACTTTACTGGTTTCTGGTATCTTAAGCTGAGAGATTAATTGTTTATCAGCTCTGGTAAAAGTTAGATAGAAAGCGTTCTCTAACACAGGTAATGATGATAGATTTGGTGGCAGGTTTATATTTATAAACCTGCGCATATGATGTAACCAAATACCCGATGTGATTGACCACTAACTGTATGGATAGACCTTTGGAAATTATAAAATTTAACGGATAGATCGGCCATGAATTTTGCAGAACCATGTCCCAGTACACTATAGCCCCGCTATCCAGCAGACTTCGTATATGGAACATCATTTAAAGTAACAACCGCATATGGTATTTTATGTGCATTTTCAGATGAAATAATTGAAGAGAGAACACCGGCCTTTCGAACGCGACGAGTTTTCCAGTATTGCTTCTTTCGATTTTTCCGAATTATACTGGACGGCTTTCGAGAGTTGAATCTACTCTTGATCTGAAACCTTGAATTATGGGGTTTTGAAAGCAAATAGAAGCGTCACATATAAGCCGGCTTATGTTGATCTGACATCATGGCAGTTGAATTGGTGGTAATCGGTAACGAATTTACCACCGAGTAAAAATAATAATTGCTCACGACTTCAAGGAATTCATCCGGCGCAACTCCGAATTTTTGTTGTCGGAGGCCCCTGGTTCCCAGATGACCCTTGGCTCCGCGACATGTTTTCCGAACACCTCGAACACTTGAGAGTGATTGTACCCTTTAGTCTGCAACGGTAACAGAAAATTCCTGTTGGTGATACTGGACAATCAACGAATGTATGCTCCATGTCGCAACAATTATACCAGATAGGATTATTCTTCCAATTACCCGCCGGTACATTAGTACTTGGCAAAATGTTGTTAAAACGCCCTGAGTGTTCATTCCGTTGACTGCTTGGACCTTTCAACTCGGATATGTTCTCGTAAAAATCAGTTTCAGTGTTTGCGTGCTACCCTGACCCTCAGCTGACATATAAGTGTCATAATTATCGGTATACCTAAATCCGTTTGTAATTCACTTATGATACGACGATTGGCTACCGCCCCATCAGAGAGAACACGAAAACGTTTAAATGTATCTTCCCGCATGCGATGCAACTTTCGATTAAACCAATAATAGAGGTAAATCATTGATCAGTCATCGGTTACATATTGGGCATCATTAATTGTAGGAATTCCTGTTCTCGATGTAGGATACGATACTGTAAAGTCAAAGACCACATATGGTAATAAAAGTTTATGAAACTTTCAGCAGACAAATTTCAAATATCGATGGAATATTCGATTTAAAGGAGTGGACCAGTTGTCCCTCAATGATTTTTTATCAATTGTGCAAATGTACGTCAGAGCTGCTGGTAGCCCGCATGATAGCCTATTTCGATAAATTGTTCACTTATTCACGGGAGAAGCCACATCATGGAATTGTGCAAACTGCCAGAGTGTTGGCGATTGGTATGAAGAAATGGCTTTACGGATGCACTATGATTACATGATGTTACGTTTGATTTTTAAAATTTAGTACAGTCCACATTCATATTATTTTCTCTTTTTTTTTTTTTTTACTTTTTCTTGTGTGTATATGTATATAATGTTATGTTTTTTGGTTGAATTTGTCAGTCAGTTGTGCTCGTGCAGGGCACAAAAAACGAATTAAAATAAAATAATAAAAAATAACAAAAGTGGTTTTCTTGTTTATTAAAATATTTTTGCGGTACACGCACGAAACAAAAAATACTAATTAAAACCTATGGAAAAGACAGAAACACATGATTTACAAAGAAATTAAGGACACAATATTCTAATAGAAACCTTTGCTGAATTCTTAGCTCACCTATACAGAAGCTGTTTCATCGAGTGTTTCCATCACTAGAAGAGGATTATAAAGTTTATTTAGTCCGTAGATAGGCACATTATAAATTCCACTTTCGATTACTGTCATGGACGCAAGTCATGGGTGAAACAAGACAAGCGACATAGTAGCCTTCTCATGGAGCCCCAAAGTCAAGAGGTCCATCACTAATAGAAGAGTAAATGATCGTTGCAGAACAAAGAAGGGGATAGGTATTTCGATTGGAAACAACCACAGAAACCAGCATTTTTTTTCTGTGGGTATAAAGTTGTTTAGGTGGATTTTTGTCCGAATAATCACAATCAAAGTTGATCAGGTAAGGGAGAGATGAAGGTAAGGGGAGGTGTTCCATTGCGGGTTTATTACACTCGGGTGCAAGCTGTACCATTTAGAGTGGCGATTTTTTGCCCTTGTTAAACAAATGAGGATAGGAGACCAGTGACATAATCAAATCGGTTGATATTCATTTTAACGCATAAAGAAAATGTTAAGAGTTAGTAAGGCATACTAGGTAGTGGCTCCATCAATCCTGGGACCACTTACTTATACATGACATGGTAGCGTTGTGGATTATGTAAATGAAGATATGGGCTGGGATGTTGTACCATCACTATTTTCGACTTTTTTTATATCTCATTTTTTACGAGTAAAATGGCACCCTATTTCACTTCCAAAACTACGCATTTTCTAATGTGTTCTCAGCTTGCTCGAGTAAAACATCACTCTATTCTTTTTCTACGATTTCTAAGACTACTAGATTTATCGACTATATTTATTACCAAATAATTTTTTCGTGATACGTTTATCGAAATGTAGAAAAGAGATAAAACTCACAATTATGTCAAAAGGTTGAAATCGCGATATAAAACACATAATTGTTTACGCGAAATAGAATGATAATTGATTCCTTAAAATTGAGACATAAAAAAAGTTGAAAGTCGAAAATAGTGATGGTGCAACATCCCAGCCATGGTGTTCTATTCTAAATAGGACCAAGTATAGTACATCAATTAAATAAAGCAAAGCAAGCTCAGTTAAATCAAGAACTTAGTCAATCTACCCTTTTTGAAGTTGGACGGTACGAAAATGCTGTAACATAGAAAGATGCAGGATAAAAGGTATAAAATGGAGAGCATGAACAATTTCTTCCTACATTCAGCACGAATTAGACAAAAATTCTGAAACTAGAAATGATAGAAGCAACAAAACCTACAGAATGGGACATTTAGTGTAGTGTTTGTTTGTGTAAGAAATCCTACCAGTAAGTTGTCCAGCTAACAGAAAGAAAATACTTGTTGACAATGGATTTATCAGATGACTTTTGGCAAATCGAATTGGTTAATGTCTGCCAAACTAAGACAGCATTTATTGTTCGTTTGCTGGGCTCTTTTTCAATAACATCGTATGCCCTTTGGGCTTCGTAAGGCGTTGCAGACACTTTGTCGGATCATGGAAAAAGTGTTGGGTGTGTACGACGTGGTGAAAAGCCAATCTAACCATCAGTGTGAAGAATTCTAGATTCTGCTTGAAAAAAATTAAGTATTTAGGATGTAGTCTGGACGAGTTTGGTTTTTTGTGTTGACCCTGGTAAGGTAATAAACAAACAAACGTAGTTTCATATAGTTCTTGTGTACGGCCCCGAACCTAGATCAATATAGATCAACTTGACGTCGAAATAGTCTAACTTAAAAATACTAAATCCCCTTTATATAAAAGATACTGTAAAGTGCCCAAGATTTCAAATCCCGACCAATGTTGTATTTTTCTTCTTATTATTTTTAGAATACCTGTAATAACACCTCTTGAGAATATATATCAATTGACCTATATTGACGTTCTGATGCAACTTTATGCCTTTGGAACTATAAAAATAGTTCTGCTTTATACCAAAATATAAATTTGTTGTGGATAGTGCTTCTCTCGGTATAAACCAGATAACCACTGTGTTCAGTCACAAAGTTACATTTTCAATATCATTCTAACCAGCAAAATCCGATGACGTTTTCGCGAAACTCGTTTATATCTCGATTTATCGTACAACAATACACGTAGGTTTATTATGATTTCTTGGAAAAGGATAAGTTATAATTAGAGAAATCAATACATCTTCGAATTCGATTATATTCTCAAATTATTGTTACGTCAACAATACGTAGTAAATTTATATTGGTATTATAACGATAGAGATACCTAAATAGAAAAGTTATTTCCCTACAAAAATACTTTGACGTAATTTATCACGTTTTTGTGGAGCGAGACTGGGATTTGGTTATTAATAGCAGCTATTCACTTGTTAAAGTCAAAAAATGATTAATACAGGAGAAAAGCAGCAATATTATTACAATAAATATATTTATAAATGTTCATGGCTGTTGTAATAGACTAAGCGACGACCGTCAATTTAATCTTACGTCATCGAATACGAGACGTATTTATATTTGTAAAAAAAAGTCTAATAATAGAGGCCAAAAATCGCTTTCAGCATGATGTATCAGAAAATGTCAGTTGGACTATTCGATCTTTTTTGAAAACTATGAAAGGGCCGCTTATCCAATATGCGTACTGTTTATCGACTACTTAGCTCTGATGCAAGACTTTATATAAGCAAGATGTTCCTCCAATACTTTTTGAAATGTTTTGAATCAAAACAATATTTGTTTAAGAGTTGTTTCGGCTTTTCGGACAAAATATCATTTTTAATGGACATCCATACAATGTTTACGACTTTTTAGTCGTAGAAAAGAGGCCATTTACTCACAATATTTCTACCACAAAAGTAGAAAAAATGCATGTTGGTCGTTGCAACCTGATCAGTAGACCAACTTTTTTTCAAGCAACAAGCTACTTAAGGGAGCTCTCATTTTTGTTAAGGGTTTGTGTATCTTTGTGTACACAAGCTGTGGTTAAAAATGGGGGAATGCATTTTTTTCTACTTTTGTGATAGAAATATGGTGAATAAATGGCTTCTTTGTTTTCTACGACTAAAAGGTCGTAAACATTTTATGGGTGTCCATTAAAAATGATATTTTGTCCGAAAAGCCGAAAAAAATCTTAAACAAATTAAATTCACGGACGATTATAAAATACTTCAAACAATATTGTTTTAGGACCAGCATTTTACATTGCTTTACTTGAATTCTCGATGAATAACTCAGAATCTTACATTACTCGCCATTTACAACGATTACAATCAAGAAATTTAGTATTTTGTAGTTAGTGTTTTAAGATATGTAGCTTACGTCATTGAGTCCGTGAAATGAAGATTATTTAAGCACACTCTACGAAGTCAAATTCATCGAAACACAATTCATCGAAAAACAAATATGAAAACTACAATTTTACAATAACCAAATGTGCGTGAAAACAATTTTCGAAAAAACAATTCATCGAAAACAAAATTCATCGAAACAAAATTTTTCACCTAAAAGTTCCTGTTGAAAATCAGTTCTTACATAAGATTTCCTAAATGAAAATTTTACAATTATTCATCAAAATAAAATTATATCTTATAATTATAAAAAAATTCGAACATTTCAGGAACTTACGGTTCAAGTGGTTGGCCCCAAGTACTAAAATATATGAAGACATGAATATTATTGAAGAAAATTAGATGATTAAGGAATCATCTTTTCATATCATTCTTTCACGAAAAATAATTTTAAAAATTTTATTTCCGTGATTATGTCAGTTTTGATTTCAAATCCCACTAGAACCATGATGATTGATGATCATAAATGGAAAAAATGTGAAAACACAAAAAGCTTGCAAAAAATTAACTGATTATGGGATAATATCTCATTTCTTCAGAAGCAAAATCTGAAAATCTGAATCTAAAACTTATTACACACTAAATGTCGCAGAAAATTGAAAACCTGTGTTAAATTTCTATAAATTCAGGTTATCTGGCATGCAATGGTTCGATCGCCCATTTTTAAAAAATCAGTGTAAATTTCAGGTAATTCACATAAATTTGTTATTTAACATAGATATGCAATAACTCTTTCTCTATCGAGAACAGAAAGCCGCTTGACGATTTCTTGATGAGGATCTGAGGTATAAATATTCTCGCCAAGTGATGCACCAAAATCGACAAATACGCATCTACATAGATTTTTGATGTATTACCTTTAATTTCTATACATTGAAGAATTTAACTTACTGTTATTTTACTTAGTAGCATATGTATATAGTGGTTTAGTTAGTAAAAACTGTTTTGTACAATAAAAATCAATATTCTCGATTGAATTTATTACTCTCGCTTCCTAAAAATAGCGGTACCGATTTAAGATGAAACATAGGTACGCGTAAATATCCAGAGCGCCTCGCTAATATGTATACAGGCCGTTCCTTCAACTTATTGCACCGTACATAATTATTACAGGTTTTACTTTGGCAGTGTCCAGCCAATGTATCAAAGACGTTTCCAAATCTCATTAATATGTACATACATAGTTGTATAATGCCTTTATTTACTTTTCCCTGAAAGTTCGATTTTCAATTTAGGTTACCGCCCAAGATAGTATCCAGGGAGTTTGGTTTTTCAGTAAAAGTTAGTCTAGTGCCAAAATTGAAGAGGGAACATGTACCATTTTATGTTTCCTAGTAAATAGGTCCAGCCCTGTTTGAATGGATGTGCTCATTTGTTTTTCTATTTTGTGATGAGTGAAACGGCCACACATATTAAACAATTGTGAATTAAAAATGGTTCTTTTCTGGATTAAAATGTACCCTTTTAATTGATTTTTAAAATGAATTCAAACTATAATAAAAAACCAATTAAAAGTTTCCGGTTTTATTGCATTATAAAAATGAAATAAGATAAACTGAAATAAAATATGATATATTTAGCTTCATTTTATTGATTTAAGAATGCTTAAAAAACGCCTCTTTATGCAATTTTTTCGTATTCAAAATGGTTATAAATTGGCCCCAAATTTTCAGTAAAAAATAATCATTTTCATTACATTTTCGACGACCATTTTAAATCCATCTTTTTATAATACGTGTAGTTTATTGAAGTGGCATTTTCCAGTACGTCCTTACTCGTGAACACATCAATCACTATAACGCTTGCATAGGCAAACGCTTTCATTCTCCTCACTAGTTCCAACAAGAATCCGTTGGCAAATTATTTCTAGATATACCCGTCTTCTGTTAGTGGAGCTCTGTTTCGTAACAAACCTTCCATGACTAACGCAGTCTTCATATTGTTAAAAGCACCACCAATATCGAGAAACACAGTATTCTCTAGTTTTTAAATATTTGCAGCGAAGAATTATTTAAATATTTTCAAGAAGGGACAATAAAGTTTTGGGTCCTAGGATCTTTGGGTAAATATGACACTTTTGGCCTTTTTCATAAATACCACCTTGACATCTGTCCATTTTCTGGGAACAAATATTAGCTTCAAACACTCAGTGAAGGTTGCTTTCACGAAAAGAAGAATAATTTCTATTTGTACTGCTTTTTTGCAGGAAAGATCCAGTTTGATCCGGCGAATTTAAATCACTTGGATCCGTTTATCACTCACAACATCCGTTTTTCAACGATATTACCGTGTATTGTTACATGTAGAAGTTGCCAGTTTAAAAAAAAACTTTAAAAATTTCGCATTTGAAAATGTCCATACATCACGCTGTCGAATTTAATAACTGGAAGTGGTTTGATTAAGAGAAATAATCTTTGTAAGGCGTGACGGCTCCGAAATCCTATTCTATTCCGCATTTTATCACATAAAACTAACCAAGACTTTCTTTTGTATGGTCCGTACGCCTCTTCAATTTAACAACAAAACTTCATTTAACCTTCCTCAGTTCGTTTTTAATAATATTAAGGTTCTCCTTGTACGAATTCCAAACCAGAGCCTTTATACTAATTTTAGTTTTCAAGTTCCACTGACAACCATATTACTATTGGCCTGCCCCAAATTTTTTGTGGTTATATACGCTTTTAACAGCCAGATCTTGTAGTAACGATGTTATCTCTAGACAAGTCACCATTATATTGTCGTTAGTATATCAAGTAGAAGGTAGGACTAAAAGTTTTCAAATTACTTTTCAGAAGAATGCTAGACCTAATATTCCCGGGATGTTAATATTTAGTAGCGGTTATTGTATAAAAAACTATGTTTTCTCTGGAGTTTGCTAGTTTGATGTGAATTACCTGAAATGTACACTGATGTTTTAAAAATGGGCGATCGAACCATTGCATGCCAGATTAGTTGAATTTATAGAAATTGAACACAGGTTTTCAATTTTTTGCGACATTTAGTGTGTAATTGATTCAGATTTTCAAAATTAAACTCAAATCCAACACACTGTTTGCCCGAGATGTTGGAATTATTATAACAATTCAATTTGATTCAAATAAATGATGCTCCTCATCACAATAATTCGCTTCAAATTCTGCTTAATATCGATACAATTTGTTTTTACCAGAAGTTGTCCTGGTTTGTTTTCCGTATATCACAAAATTGAACAATTATAGAAAATTGATCAATATTTTTTGAAATGCATTACGAGTGTTTTCGATGAATTGTTTCTTTCTTTCGCATATTTGATTTTTCGATGAATTGTTCAGTGTACAATTGTTTCTGTGTACAATTGTTTGTAGTACAATTCTTCTTCTCTGAATTCATTTCTAACAATTGTTTGTCGCACTTTTGTGATTGTGTTAAATTGTGTTGCGCATAATTTTCGGGTTGCCGTCCGTTACACAAGAAAGGCGACCATTTTAAATATGGAAAATATCTAATTATGTGGCTCTATTGAACACTGCTTACCAAGTGTTGGCTAATGTTTTAGTTGCCAGACTCATCTCTTTCGCCGTAAACATCATTGGTGACTATCAATGTGGTTTTCGTCCCTACCAATCGACAACTGACCAGTGTTTTATCGCAGGTGCCCAACTAAACTTCCAGGTTTCACACATAGATGGTATTAGCGACATATCTAGTCGCCATTTATGTTAGAAGTTGTGTTTTGTTCATAGCGTGGACAAAAACGTTAACTATAACTAATTGTACTACCAACACATATCGAACCGCAAAATATTTTTTTCTAAGAACGAAAATGTCGAGTTTTGTTCCAAACAAACAACATTTGCGGGAAGCTTGTAAGAATTCTTTCCCTTTGGCTGATCAGGCATTTCCGGGCGTATACTCGTCGAGTGGGGGGTTCGTTGGCCAAAGGAGGCAGACGAATTGTTGCATATTATTTACAGTCATGTTTTCCTGATCTTCGGACACGATTAATTGACACTCACGCACATCACCACACTTATTTAATTTAATTCGCCATGTTCACTATACCATCACTTCGCAATAAAAGAAAAAAAAACGAAAGGTAATGAAGAGCGAGTCCTATTGTATGAACGATATTCACAATGGTTCTTACTATAATATTTTTTTTTTTGTTTTTGCTTGCACCTTACATTAGCGACAATAAATTAGCAATTTTATTATGGCAAGCAAATTATTATGGCAAGCAAATTTATACTACTACTAACATTAATTCAAAATAAATTTATAATGATCGCTAAATTTATGTACTAACTAGGAAATATAATTAAAGAAAATAAGAAGTTACCTCTACCACGACACAATGGTTGCATATAAAATCCAATTTTGGTATTGTTCTTCCATGCGATGTTATAGAAAAGTTCTTGATGCAGGTCAGTTACTTTCAATCCCGTTGAACCAATACACGCAGAATATTAGTTATACTCGTTTAGTATACGAGTTCGTTGACCTCAATGGTATGGTAAACAGGAGATTCCCAGTAAAACGTCATTTATTAAATACGATGAGATAATCCAAATAAAGTTGTTGTTTAAATATACAGCGATGACTCATTCAACCAAAAAAATTTTTAGTTTGTTGGATGGAAACAATTCGTTGTTTGCACCTTACACCCATTTAATGTTTGCGCATTTATACCGTTACATCGATATTAGGTTGAAAAATGTAAAGTGTATGGACCTAAGCCACTTTAATAAACCAATTATTATCTTTTAATTCACGAAACGTTTTTCTTTTTTATTCACCAAAACTTTATAAAATTAGATTTTTTTTTTTTTTATTCAGAATTATGTATAATAGTAATTACAAATTTTATGTTATGTACAACACATTATTTTATTTTATCAGGATTTGGTTATCGTTATAGTTTTAACTTAAAATTTTTATTTTTATGAATTTTTATTTCATTAGAATTACAGGTCAACAATTACATATCTTTTAAGTTCATTAATTATGCAATATTATCTCACTAGTATCTAATTACACAATTTTTTTTTCTAATTTTATTTTTAACTTATAATATTAGGACTAGACATTCCAATTATTCGGTAAAGTGAGCTATTCGAATATCGAATAGGAAAATTCAAAGTATTCGATTATTCGAATTATTCGTCCAAACAAAAAAAAAAAGTTTATTTTTAACAAATAATAAAAAAATTCATTTTATTTCAAAACTCAAAAAATAAACGTTAATTTAGTAATAATCAATATATGTATGTAAGTATATATATTTTAAATCTTTGACAGAATTATTTCATTTTTAAAAACATATATTTTAAAAATAATAAAGAGTTGAAAGTTTCAAAACTCAGACCGGTTCTTTTTTTTGTTTTTATGGCACCTGCTGTGGAAAAAACTCGTTCAGTGGCGGTTGACGTTGGCCTAATCGTTATTAACGCGTTGAACAACAGATCCAATGTATTTGATTGTTTTTTAAAGGAACCTAGTTTACGAATCTGTATTTTAAGCTCGTTGCTTTATCCCGGTAATGGTATTCTGGAGTTCTTTCTGCAGTTCATTCGTTGCCGTTGGTGGTGGTCCACTTTCTTCTAGCAAATAATCTGAATCTGAATCCCCCGATAAGCTCAACATGTTGTTGCTGCTGCCGTCATTAAACGATTGTGGATGGATTGTTTCCATTATTTTTTGCGCTAAGGAAATCGCGGCAGATTTTTTGAAATATTTATTCATTTGAGCATGGAATATTTCCTGTTTCAAGGTAAATAATAAGTGTCATTAATGTTTGATCTCTTCGTTTATTCATTCGTTTCTTTAATTCAAAAAGCAACGTTTTACTTATTTCTGATTTCATTTCAGAAAATTTATTAAACAAAAATTTATAGACGCCTTCTGCTGTGATGAAGGTCGCACTATTTTTGCTGAGTTCCATAACAACAGCTTCTACTGGCATAAGAACATCTAGTTTGTTTTGTAAGCCCAATATTTCACTTTCAGAAACTGTTTCCATATTTAAATCATTTAAGGACTTGTTTACACTATCGGTTAACTTCAAAAATCTCCTAAGCATAATACTCAACGAATTCCAGCGCGTTTTTATGTCCAATTTAAACCTAATTTTTTCCCCACATTGTTGTGAAACGTTTCGTTGCAAAACTGAGTGTTTTGCTGGAGATATCTTAAACATCCTGATAATACTTCTTATTTTTTTAATAACTTCACCAAAATTACTGTCTGCATCCATAGCCAAAAACAGCTCGCTTTCATTGTCCTCATCAAAATCTAAATTAACATTACAAAATCCATCGCATTCCGTAGCTTCTTCGTCAGGTTCGTCTTCTTCGATACCTTCATCGACGAAACTAATATTATTATCATTGACTTCAGTCGTTTCACATTGATTTCTGTCGTGATGTTTCTTATAAAAACAACTAATTACAGCTAAATGTAATGCGTGATTATGGCAAAGCTGATTAATCGCATCTAAGTTATCTCCATATTTTTTCATGACGGAAGCCCCGTCATGGGTTGATGCAATAATGTCACTTTTTACATTAATACCGAATTCTGTCAACTTACTTTCTACTAAAAGTTGGATTTTCTCAGCATCCCCTTTTCCTTCGATTTTCGATAAACCCAATACATGGTAATCAAACGTTTTTGAGTCAACCCCTAAAACATGGGCCGTGACATTTAAATATCGCATTAAACCGTAATCTGTCCACTCATCAACTGTGACTGCAAATTTTCGATTTATTTGTTTTAAATTTGCGAAAACAGCGCGAAGTTCATCACGTTTGATTTCGAAGAAGCTGTTGATAAGTTTTGATACTGTCGAAGGACTTTTGGGCATTTTATAACCTTTGGACCTTACATAACCAAGGATAGCTTCTGACTTACATATAGCTTTTATTGACATTCCATCTATCGCGGCGATTTTGAACAAAATTTCTTTCAAGGATTCCTTCTTAATATAATTTAACATGTTGTTGTCGTATTTTCGTTTTCTATTTTCGCCATTCTCAATATTTGCTGTATCACCTCCAGGTTTATTTATGTAAATATTATGTGTCTTCAAATGATTAATTAATGCGGAAGTTGTTGATCTCTTACACCCTATGATTTTTGGACAACTTTTACAGACAGCTTCGTTAGTTGATCTCTTTTGAAAATATTTCCAAACCTCTGAGTTTTTTGACATGGCTAAAATCGAATAAATAAGTTAAAATTGGCATAATGCACAAATTATTACGATCAAATAGTACCGAATACCATATGTTTTTAATCTACGAATACGTTTTTAAACTACGTAATTATAAAATATTACCGCTTCTAATTTTAATCGGAAGTTTAAGAAAATTAATAACATAATCCACATACGTTAACACAACAACTAACAAGCACGGTGCAAAAAACCTGAAACAAAGTATGTACAAACCTACTAAATTAAAATATGTATTTACATATTGATTTCTTTTTCTATCAGGTGTTTAACCACATCCACTCTACTCCTTATGCAGAAATTGTACGAAAGAGAATAAAACACATATAACAATTTCATCGTTACATCGTTAGTAAAGAAGGAAAGAGAAAAAGACAAGTGACTAGGACCACAAATGGAATACGAGAAAAGCATATACATACTATGTACTCATATTTCTTGTGCATTCTGTGCATTCTCAATCTCAACGTTGCTTTTATATCGTAGATTCCTGATCCGCTCGAAACGCGATATGGTACAAAACGCGATATTTCAAAATGAGATATTTCAAAACGCGTTATGGTACAGAATGTCCATTGCGAAGCGACGGGAGCGCAGCGACCCGATTGATACCGGTCCTATATACTCTCGCCCCTATCGATTTTTAAATTCCTATCAACTGAAATTCACCCCCCTTCACCCGCCTGATATAACCCGATCCTAAACTCCCGTTTTGTATCATATCGCGTTTTGTACCATATCGAGTTTTGAAATATCGCGTTTTGAAATATCGCATTTTGTACCGTATCGCGTTTTGTACCGTATCGCGTTTTGTACCGTATCGCATTTTGAATTATCGCGTTTTGAAATATCGCGTTTTGTCATATCTCGTTTTAAAATATCGCGTTTCAAATGGAACCTCGTAGATTCATATTTTCCTCTCTTTTGCTTTAGTAGCACAAAATCAGGGGTTTAAATATTTTGCTTGAGTACATAGAGTGCGATTCAAATTTTTTTTGTACATATTTGAAGTTGAATCAAAAAATTAAAAATCGAATATTCGTTACAAAATATTCGAATATCGAATAGTGCAAAACAGGCCGAATATGTTCGAATATCGAATATTCTAATATTCGCTTGGAATGTCTAATTAGGACTGATCTCTATATTTCGGTTTTCTTTTCTTTTTTTTATTAATTTTTATTTTTTTTATTTTTGGATTCTTCCAACTATGGTTTGTCACCGAATGCTCGACTTAAAAAAAAATCCATTTAATCATGGATTAATCATTGCACGACTTAACTCTCTGCTTCTTTGTTTCTCTCTTCTTCATGATTATCGATTATCGATAAGCATAACGAAGGGTGATTCTGCATAATCGTTACAAGCTTTGCTTTTCTGCTTCAACTTGATAAATGCAGCTGAAGCACGTCATTTGCTAGAGGAGGCCACCGGCGAACATGCACCATCGAAAACTACCTATGAAGATTGGTTTAGAAGTGGCGATTTCAACATTGAGGACAAGACGACACTATTTGAAGGCTAAATTTGCGGAGGCATTAAACACGACTGCCAAGGTATTTCGAAGCGTTTTTATACTATGGGAAAATCCAAAAGGAGAGAAAATGTGTACCACCTGAGTTGACTTAGAGTCAGATGGAAAATCAAAGAGCCACTTGCGGAATTTTTCTTTCACTGCTTGAAAGATAGAGCTGCATACATCGATTTATTACGGGAGATGATAAGTGTGTCTTTTTTAAGAATCCCAAACGCAAAAAGTCGTGGGTTTCACTTGGCGAAGCATCAACATCGAAAGCACGGCCAAATTGCTTCAGAAAGAAGACAATGCTGTGCGTTTGGTGGGCCCAGAAAGGGATCGTGTACTATGAGCTGCTGAAATAGAGTGAAACTGTCAATGGGCAACGCTACCAAACACAACCCATCAATTTGAACCATGCATTGCTTGAAAAAACGGCCAGAATGGGACATAAACACGATCGAGTAAAATTGCAGCAGGACAACGATCCATACCATCGCACTCCCATCGTCCAGGACACCATCAAACGCTGAGATGGGATCTGCTACCGCACCAGCCGTATTCGCTAGACCTGGCCCTCTCGATTTATCATGTGTTCCGTTCGATAGCGCATGGTTTGGCAGGCATACATTTGGCCAGTTTCGAGAAAGAGCAAAATCAGGGGGATGAATGGTTTCGGTCCAAAGACGTTTTATAGTCGTGGTATTCATATATTGCCAGAGAGATGGCAAAAATATGTAGATTTCGAATTTTTCGTTTTTCAGAGAAACAAAAAAACAAAAAATATAGGTGTGCACCAAGTACCATGAGAATGATCTTGAAAAAATGTTAGGAGTACAACATAACCATACATTAACTATTTATAGACTTCCAACAAGCATATGATAGTATAAACCGTGACAACCTATGGGCCGCGCTCATATGCCTACACTCAAAAAAATAATCGATGCGATTTTTACATAACTTGCTAAGTAAATTTAAAATTGTAAAAGTAACATAATATTTTACATTATTTACCCATGCTAAGTAAAAATTTCTCTTTAATTAGCCTAAGTTAAAATAACAATTTTTGAAATGTAAAAACAATTTGTCGAAATAAAACGAAATAAAAACTATTAAATAGTTAAAAGAACTTTATCATAAGTAAAAATCGTGTAAATCAAAAAATCTTCGTTATATTCTTATTCTTATTGTTAACAAGTAAAATTTACTTAGATAATGTAAAATAAATTTTTTAACCAAAATTTATACTTGTAAGGTAAAGGTTGAAAATTGGTGTGCTAAATTTACATCGGCGATATTAAATAATTATTATTGCATTTTTAACATAATTCGCTAAGTCAGTTGATGTTTATTTTATTTAAATAGATGAAGTGTGAAACATCATTTTCGTAGTTTGATAACTACAAAATCTGATCTGATCATGAGTATATCGAATTTTTTAACTAAAATATTCAAAATTTTGTCTCATAGGTTTTGAAAAGGTGTAGGTGGGACCTCATCTCGATGTGATAACAAATATTTTGTTATCATACAAAAAAACCACGATTTTATTTTTTACACTAAGCAAAAAGTAAATTTTACTTAAATTAAAGTTAATTCAACATATGTATACTTATTTTCATTTTACGTTTTTTGTATTGTCATTTTATTTCATCCAATAAGTTGAATCAACAAAATGAAAAGTAAATATTACATGCAACGACATAATTTTTTTATAAAATATTGTTACATAGCATGAAGTTAATTTCACATTTCAAAATTTGTGAAGTTTACGTTGAGCAACTTAGGCTCAATTTCAACAGCGATTTTAAGTTAAATTTACTAATATTTTTTGTAGACTTCGCCCTATTATTTTTTTTCAGTGTAATGGAATTTCAGAGAAATTCGTTTGTATGTAGAATCATAATTAAAGGAACGTATCAGACTCCTTTGATATAACATCTGGTGTTCAACAGGGTGATGCACTCGCGCCTGTGCTGTTCAATTTTGCCTTGAGTACGTAGTGAGGAAAAGCAGCATCGAAACTTCGCGCTTTATATCTATTAAATAAGGCCAAATTCTTGGATATGCAGATCTTATCGTGGTTCTTGGCCAAAGACCTAGCGAAATCAATAACAGTTACATCAGCAAGCAGTAAAACGAAATTTTCGGCAACACCCAGGAACATCTCCATGGCAAACCTCGGAATTGGCGACCATAATTTTGATAGCATCGAAAACTTTAAATACTTCGGATCAGTTATAACATCGTTAAATAATATGGATGCAGAAATAAAAGCCCGAATCGCTGCTGGACAACGAGTTTCCTACGCCCAATTCAGTCGTGCAAGCTCGCAATTTATCAAGCACTTATAACACCTGTGCTGACTTTCGGAAGCGAGAGCTGAACTATGACCTCTAAAGATTGTAGATTGTTATCTACCTTCGAAAGTAAGGTCATACGTTCACTCTTTGGTCCAATTAAAATCGCGAACAACGAATATCCGATTCGTATGAACCGCAAAATACGGCAACTTCTCGGAGCTAGCGATATCATCGGTCTCGTCAAACCCGATCGAGTTAGATGGCTCGGCCACGTTTTAAGGTCTCCCAACAACGAATGATCAATAAAGTGTTCCATCAAAAACCAGCTGGTGTGTGTCGTAGAGGAAGACCTCGACTGCGTGACGACGTCGAACAAGATCTACGCATATTAGGATGCCGAAACTGAAGGTCGAATCTTTTCGTGTAACAAAATTGAAGACTCATGGTGTTTTGCGATATCAATTTTTTAACCTTAACGTACTAGCACTAGGCGTCAGGCGTAGTTTTTTTTTTTTTTTTGCTAATTATATGTATAATTTACAACATTTCTTTCTTTAGTTGCTCGAACCACTAGAGGTTTTTCTTTGAACTACAAATTGTAATATTGGTTTTCTTTCAGATAAATCTCTGAGACGAGACCAGCTTTCATACAAATAATTTATTTAAATTTAACGATACAGTTTTGTACAAAAAGAAAAAAAAAATTGAAAATTATAATAATATTTTAGAATTCTAAATTTTATGATAAGAAAATGTTTAATATTTGATTTTACTTTTAATTATAAAGGTTATTATTAATAATATTGTCTATTCTTTTAAATATGCTAGTAGTTTATTCTTAAATATGGCTATGGTTGATGCATTTTTAGTTTCGGAGGGCAGTTTATTGAAATCAGTTAATCCTCTGCAGAGTACATTATTTCTTCTTGTTAATTCTTTTCTGAAAAAGTCAACACGGAAATCATTTTGACGCCGCGTCCCATAGGTGTGCCGTTCAGCAACCGGCAACCGTAACAAGCTGATATTGGTGTTTAATTAAATTATTTTTAATTTTATATATAGTAATAATGAGTTGTGCTTTGTTAATCATTGTTAATGAACAAAACTCTTCGAATAGTTGGGATGTTGGATACAAAACGGATACTTTTTTGATATATTTTAACACACGTTTTTGAAGAATTTCAAGTTCTAATAATTTATATGCCGCTGCTCCACTCCATATGGGATTTAGATATATGAGACGTGAATGGATATACGCATAATAAATTGTTAGTAACTGCTGTTTTGGCAGCATGTACTTAATTCGATTTATAGCAAATATATATGGTGTGGTACATTTTTTAACTAAATCAATATGATGTTGCCAGTTCAATTTACAATCTAAGTTTAGACCTTATAGCGGGTGTTACCGGGTTTTTATTATTTAAGTTAATTAATAACACTCACTATTTGTTTGTTCATAAACTATTTTATTATTTAATATTTTCTTATAAAATGTTATTTTTACATTTGTTCACAAAATGGTGTGTGAACGATTGTTCGCGGCACTTTCACTGTGTTAGTTATTATTTTTGAGACCGTGTCTCTTTAACCTCTAAAACGCGACTAGTCGTTTTCGTTTCTCATTCCGTGTAACGAACTTGAAATCTCGATATTTATCGATTATCGATAAATATCGAGATTCGCGAATGTAGGTGGCGAAATAACTCTATTCAGCAAAACGAGCAATGCCTCGTAATTAAGCGGCGCGGTGTATAAATAGTTTTGCTACGAGGAGTGCCACGAAGTAAAAAGGATTTTATTGATTTTGAGCCGCTACAACCTAAATAAGTATATCTAGTCACTTGTGAGATTATTGACGAGCCATTGTAATTTAAACATTTAGATCTGACGCCCGATTCCACATTACCAAATATCATAAATTTTTGTTTTCTCGGCGTTTAAAATAAGATGGTTTTGCGCAAACCATAATTCCAAACAGTTTAGGTCGTTTTGCATGCTGTCGCATAATTTTTGAACATTTCTTTCAGAATATGTTACTACACCATCATCAGCATATAGCTGCAATTGCTCTTTCAATGGTAGCTGAAACATATCATTAATATAGAAATTAAATAACGTCGGTCCCAGAATAGAGCCTTGTGGAACTCCTTTGCTAGTAGTTCTGACGTCACTGTTGTTTCCATTGGCCGCCACAAATTGCTGTCTATTTGTTAAGTAAGACTTGAATAATTTCAGTTGATTTGCATCAAACCCAAGTTTTTTCATTTTAATCATTAGAATATCATGATGAATGGTGTCAAATGCTCTGCGTATGTCCAGAAATAAACATGCGCATGTCTTATTCTTTTCCATTTCATTACTTAAATAATGCGTTAGATTCAAGCAAGCAGCCAAGGTGTTCGACTTAGGAATAAACCCAAATTGGTTCTTTGACATTACGTTATTTTCATCTAAGAACTGAACAAATCTATACATAATACTTCTTTCAAAAGCTTTGGATAATGCTGGAAATATGCAGATGGGTCTATAGTTATTAATTAATAGATGGTTACTTGATTTGAACACGGGGACAACCTTAGCTAGCTTTAAGATATTTGGGAAAAAACCAGTTGAGAGACATTCGTTAATATATTTCGCTAAAGTAAACGCAATTTTTTCACTAAGATTTTGTAGTAACTTCGCGGATATGTTGTCTACTCCAGTAGCAGCATTTGTCTTTAATGACCTGATATGTAATATTACCTCAGCTTCAAAAACAGGTAGAAACTTTAATGGAGAGCTAATATTACATATTAGATTGTCAAACCCGGTAGGGTTAACTGTGGGAAGGTGGAGCGTTAAATCTGTAACTACTGATATAAAATAAAGGTTAAATTGGTTTGCAATTTCGTGAATATTGACCATTTGACCCGAATTATTTATAAGATTTATAGAATTGGAACTGCTACTGGTTTTATTAAATATAAGTCTTTTTGAATTTCCGATATCTTCCTCTATTTTTGTTACAAAGTACTTTTTCTTTGCTTGTTTGATCATCTTTACAACGATTGAGGTAAGTTCCCTATGCCTGTTCTTAAAATATTCGCGGGTTGGATGCCTTTTTCTTAAATTATGCATTCGATCCCTCTTCGTAATTGAAGCTATTACATCTCTTGTCATCCATTCGTTGTTTGTGAAATGCCTCCTATTTGTTTTCCTTTCTGTACAATCTTTAACAATTTGCGTAAGACTATTTGAGAATTGCTCAAAATCATTAGCGTTAAGCATTTGGTGCCATAAGTAATGTTTTAAAATTAATTCATAATTTAAAACAGAAACTTCTCTAGTTTCTGATCTTTACCGAATTTTCAAAGCACCAAATTCTATATATATTAATTTATGATCAGATAGATCATAATCAAAAAGTGAAACTGCGTATTTATACTTGAATAAGTCAGAGAGCACGTGATCAATGATACTACCAGAGATTCCATTGTTACATCGAGTGGGGAATTCACTACAAATTTTATTCAGTATTGCAAATACATTCGAGTTAATTAGAGCTAAGTAATTATTAACGTTACTATCATCAGAATCTAGAAGGTTGACATTGAAGTCCCCCATTATGAGGCTATTTTGATAGTTAGCCAATGCATCTTCGATAGATCTAAAAAAATTTGTCATTAAGTTTCGCTGGGATCTATATACGGCAAATATATTAAAAATGCTGTCAATCAGTTTCACAATAAGAATTTGACAGGAATCACTGTCAGAACTGTATATTTGTGCAGTATTTAAATTATTTTTGACATAGATAGCGGTTCCGCCATACCAAAGAATATAAAACTACATAGAAGTGTCACGACGAACAAACAGCAAGAAATTTTCTTAGGGAGCTATCGCTGTGCTAAAGGGAACAATCGAAACGTAGACCTCACAAATCTAAACCTTCCATATAAATTACAATTGAAATAGAAATTATATTCTCAATTGCTCTCTTTGTTTTTCGTAAAATTATACGAATTTATCATTTTCCGAGAAACTAAAATACATATACATAATATCCATAGAAAATAACATTTTCTGTATAAAATCAACGCTCAGTATGCAAACAGAAAAAAACAAAAATGCACATAATATAAAAAACAAAATAACAGTTTACGTAAGGGAGTGTTATGATGAGTAAAAAAAAAATAAATTAAAGTTTGCTCTTATGTCCCTTTTCCGGCCAGAAAAATTATTTTTAAAGGTTGAAAAAGGGATATACATTGTTTTATATATATATATATATATATATATATATATATATATATATATATATATATATATATATATATATATATATATATATATATATATATATATATATAAAACCAATTCTATTTTTGCATGTATTGTATCCCTTTTTCAACCAAGAAAACAAAAAAATTGGCTCAGTTTTAGTCCGACCCACACGAATGTGTGAGTAAAAACCATAGTTTGTGATGGCGTCGTTGATAAAAAATTTCGCCTGATTTGAAGTAAAACTAACACAATTGTGTGTATAGATATAGTGTTTTTTTCGGACAAAAATAGGTTAAAAAGGAATTCACAAATGTGTAAGTTGGTTCAAAAAACATACAAAACTAAATTTTTGACATGGTACTTTTGCCCTACCCGCACAATTGTTTTAGTAAATCACAAAAGGGGTATAGACTTTTGAATATATTTTTGTGTCAATTATTCATTTGATTTTTACTTTTAACGAGAAAAGATCATCTTCAGTTTGCCGTTACTATTGTAGAATATTAAAGTATAAATTGTTATTTGCTAATTTTTCATTGATTATTTCGTTGCATATATTCAACCGTTTTTATTATTTTAGGTCGTACAATTTTTTATTGTATTTTTGTTGTATAAGCTCGTGTAAATCATCTCGAAGGAAAAATCCGGAGAGAAAATTTTTTGTGTTTCCATCAGACCAAGGCATGTTTAAAGTGTGGCTTAACAAATGTGGATTAAGTGAATGGAATGTACCAAAACGATTCCATATTTGCAAAAACATTTTTAACCTGACTGTATAGGCAAAAGAAGATTGAAGCGAAATTCGTTTAATATTTGACGTATCCTGATTTTAAGTTAGACCAAGAAACTCAATTAAGATACCAATATATTAAAACGTATAGCAATATTATAGTTCCCATAAATGAAGACATGTCTGTAGTCGAATATATTGAGCAATGTAATGACTTAGAGTTGCCACTTTAAAATAATAATAGTGATAGCCCATCTTGCATTAGTTGCGAAACTCTGAAAATAGTCTGTGTCCAAACCAAAATCTCTTTTTAATTTTATCGATAAATTATCCCTAATAAAACCAGAAGCCAAAGAGTTTATAAAAATGTTGATCAACGTATCAAAGAAATGGCTCTTAGAACACAAAAACATAGCACAAAAAATTATTTTAAGTCACCTAGCTAGCTGTTACAATTTTCTCAGAGAAAATTTTAAAATTGCGCCTACTTTTGAGTGTATCCTCACTTTGTCGATGGTCTTTAATACAAAATTTGAAACCCGGCTTAAATAGTTTTGTACTCAATAGTCTAAAAGATGAAGTTTGTGAAATGAGTGAAACTGATAATAATATCGCGTTATTGTTTGATGAAATATATATACGGTCTGATTTAGATTATGATCAAGTAAATGACGTAGTTGACGGCTTTTCACAAATTAACAAAAATAGAAACTCAACAATTGCTCAGTACATTAACGTGTTTATGATTCCAGGTTTATTTAAGCAATATAAATACGCATTTGCTTATCACGCAACTGAAAAAAGTATGGATGGTGAGGTTACCAAAGAGGTTTTGATGGAAGCCATTAAAGCTTTATTTGATGTTGGATTCAAAGTTCAAGCGTGTACGATCAAGGGCCTAATAATTGTAAATTCTTTCGTTTACTTAACGTGTAAAAAGAAAATCCATTCCTTTTTTATGAAAATCATAAATTTTTTGCTTTATATTATTCGCCTGACTTGTTCAAATCAGCCAGGAATTATTTACGTTCCTGTAATTTAGATACTGGAACTGGTAACTTGGAAAGTTAATACTGAAATATTTAAAATTGAAAAATTCAAAACCACTAAACTTTGTCCGGAAATAACGGCGCAAAATATTTATCCAAACAATTTTCAAAAAATGAGAGTAAAATATACAACTCAAATATTTAGCAGAACTGTTCCCGTAGGTACAAAAACAATGATGGATTTTAACATATTTTCGGATGAAGCTAAATCAAATGCAGAATCAACAGCCATTTTTTTCGAAAAAATTGACTGCCTATTTGACAATTTAAACAGTAAACTACTCTACGATCCAAATCCTCAGACATCTGCATTAAAGAAATGTAATGTTGTTCATGTGAACTTAAATTTTATGCTAGATCTTGACACAATTAAATCCAAACATAAAAAACTATGTATTGTTTTAATGTTTTGATTCAAACAATTAGAAGCATTTTATTGTTATTGGATTCTGTTCAGGAGCAAAATTCAAAAACGGATTTTATTCTAACATCAAAGGCTTAATCAGGACCCGTTGAAATTTTTTTTTTCGATTATCAGACAAAGTGGTGGAAATAACCATAATCCATCTGTGCATGAATTTTCCAAGATAATTTCAAAATTAATGACAATGAGATTTTTGAACAACTCAACCTCAGCAAATTGTGAAAATGACAATGATGAATTATTAATGTCGACTATTTCAACATACTCGCCTAGTGAAGCTGATAGCAATAATCAGGAAAACATTTCTACTTAATAAGAATGATATTGCAAAGACGGAACAAGACTATGATGAATCTTTAGATGATGCTTCCATTAGGTATTTCACAGGCTACGTCGCTCATAAAATTTTAAAAACTTATAACAAGTTGTTGTAGAAATAATTGAAATGAAAAGTGAAAACTTTCTATTTTACAAAAATTATACCAAAAATTGCCAGTTCGGTTCACTTCACGCACCAAATGAATTTTTTTTTTAAATTTCAAAACTATATATTGATATTTTCTCCAATATATTTAAAAAACAACCAGTTATTTATAGCATCAAACAATACTTAAGTGAAGTGTGTATAATGCGCACAAATGCATGTGAATCATTTAACTCGCGGTTTAACAAGGATAATCTTTGCTATGAACATAATTGCAAAATGTTGGATTTTACAATTTTAGTTCTTTAAGAAAACATTGTAAATGGCGTACTAAAAAATTTCTTGGTTTGAAAAAGCCGTATGTTAAAAAGTAAGTTTAATATACATATGTACTATAACTCTCCTGTACATCGAAGCTAAATCGATTTTTGTATTATGTATAAATTTAAAATTTTTCTGATTTGAGAATTTAATTGAAATTTGAATTAATAATTATATTCTTAATTGCTGAATAATTAAAAAAAATGTAAAAAAAAAAAATAAAAATAAAAATTGAATAAAAAAATATAAAAATCCAAAAAATTTAAAAAAAAATAAAATTCACTGGGATCTACGATTTTTATTTTATTTTATATTTTGTTTTAATTGGGCGCAGGGCGGACTTTTAGACTGTCTGAACTGTTAGCGCTCCTGCACCCAATGCGCAATCCTTCAAGTAACGATTGATAACTACCTTAAATTTCTGGATTTTATAATCCAACGCAAATTCGAAACCGGTTAGTGAATTCCACTTCTTCGATGTGAGATAGATAAATTCGCGCTTGGCTTTCTCAGTTCGGGGTTTCGGCAGCTACACCGTCAACCTATAGTCATTGGCCGTTCCTCTCGTTACTCTTTCTTGCGTAATGAATGATGATATTTTCTCCTTTATTTCTGCAGAACATTTACCATGCATTAATTTGTAGAACATGCAGAGTTCTGCGACATTTCTGCGGTGTTGTACAGCCGTCTAGATCTTTTGTGAGTTTGAAGTTGCGTATTATTTGGATAGCACGCCACTGAATCTTATCCAGCTACTGGGGGCATTACCATATACTCCGCCTCAAACTTGGCAGCAATACTCAATACATGGTCTGATAAATGTCGTATATATATGGAGAACTTGATGCGACTTAAAGAACCTTCTGCATCTATTGACGAACCCCAGTTTTCGTGAAGCTGACTCGGCCAATGAAAGAATGTGTTCATTTAAGAAAACATTGTAATGTTCCATTTTAAGTTCTTGCTAATTTGATCACCAAGCAGACGAATTAAATCACAACTCAGGAGTACATGGTCTTTTACCACAAAAGAGTATTTGTTGTGACTTCTTTTACGCGAGAAATTAATCAAAAACCCTTAAGTATGAAATTTCATACCGATCGGTCAATCTGACTGGGCTGTGGAGAAGCCACACGCTTTTTGACGAAACTGATCAGTCAAAAATACAGCTTCCCGTGGACCAATTTCGGCCAAAATTTACTGGGATCTTCGGATTTACGGGAAGAGCTTAAAAATATGAAATTTCATCCCGATCAGTATATTCGCCCGTGCGGGGGAGATGCTACAAAACTTCATATTAAAGGTTTTTCTACAAATTAAGAGATGTGTATAAGAAATGTGGTGGCCATCCATATACCAGAAGTGGCACCTTCCGTAGAATCCGGGTTTCTTCTATAGACACATTGACAAGAAGATTCCTTCAGTAGGAAATTGCACAAGCATACGTGTAAATTATTGTACATATTTCGTATTGAAGTGTTGATGACTTTTTGCCAAATTGCTTCTCGCAAACTGGAAATTATCTCAGCCGACACGTTCCTTCCGCTTTCCACTTTTTTGCGATGCAGATTGAATTTTTAACATATGGGTTGACCTTATTCGTTTTCTGAAATTTTAGCTGGAATAATGATTTTAAATTATACAAGGCAATTTAAATAATACTTTAGAAATTAAGCGTGTGGTGTATTCGATATACATATATCTTTATTTGTCGTAAAAACAAGTCGATTCTTATGCAACAACAATTCACCTCTGAATTTTTTGTGTTATACTTAGAAGACTATTTGATCTAACTTATTCGATTTAAAAAAATATATATTTATTTTAAATTGGCTCAAAAAGCTATCATGAACTCGGTGTTATTGTTTTTCAGAAAAATGAAAAAAAAAAAAATGAGCTGTCAAATATATACCATTCTTAAAATATGTTATATGAAATTTCTGGCGATATAGGCTCCTATTACGATTTTATCCTCACCTAAAATCATTATGCAAATGTAACTATAGATCGTTAGAAATTTATAGATTTGTATGAAGTTACGAGAAAAACTACACCAATTCTCATGATAAAATTCGATATGCATAAAAGCGTATTTTATTTGCCAATGAATTGGCCTTGGAATTAAAATTAATATTTTGTCAAATAAAATTTGCAAGGAATCGAATTTGGACATTTTAGATATTTACTAAAAACTAAAACTAAATCGCGCTTCGTGGTGAACACAGCAACTTAGTTTTGAAATTTGATTTTCAATTCCATCAATATAGCAGGAATTGGTCCAATTTCTACTAGGGAATTCAACAATGCAATTGGCAAATAAAATTTAACTAAACATTTTACTTAAAAGCACAAAATACCACTTTGTTATTATAAAATATAAAGAAAACGTGAAAATTTTAAAATTTAAATTCTGGCGTGACAAACACAAAATTTAAAAATTATCATATGACCGATTTTTTTCTATATGCACAAATTACAAATAAAATATGAATAGAAAAATAAAAAATCTAGATTGTGTATGTGAATGCGATAGTTGGCTGAGAGAAAATAAAAATGTGGAAAGAAAAATCAAAATACGTATCTACTCGTATATTATATTAACAAAGTTATAATTATTGAAGTTTTGCTGTACGGACAAGGAATTCTACCACATACCGATTTTGTGCCATATGCAATTTCTATGTAGCTCTATATTCTTTGCTCATGGTGTTTTGCGATATCAATTGTTTAACCTTAACGTACTAGCACCAGGCGTCAGGCGTAGTTAACCATTATCGGATAATAACGGCATCGTTAACATTAAATTATAGTACAGCACCTGTGGTATTATATCACTACCGGAAACTGGATCCAGCGGAAACCGAACTTATTAATTAAGCGTAACAGCAATAACGGAATAAGAAATAATATCAGAATAATCGAGAAACCGTTATCAGAAACTTGAATTACAGCAAATGTAAAATTTCGGGTTCGAATCCCGATAGGGGCAGTATGCAAAAAAAAATTTCATCAACATCTGTGGTGAAATGTAACACAGCTATTCTATGACCCACTGTCGGTGTGCAAAACCGATGAGCCGACCCATGTTCCATGCCAGTATAGGCTGGCATGGAGCTTGCAATGTGCAGATGGTCTTAAATCGGTCCTATACCCGTAAGTCCTCGAGTTGGCTGAGTAGGCGTAAAGTAAGGATGTAAAAAAGCATAACCGCGATAGAGCAGGGTTATGCTTGTTTAGAGAAGGGAGCCTTGAGCTTCAAAACGATTGCATGGTAAATAAAAAAAGTAAAATTAATTTTTTCTTCCCAATTTTCAAATTTTATTTAATTTGTATGGCATACCGATTTCACCTGCTTGAGTAGTTTATATGTTGACTAAGATTATGAGGATAACAGATATTCTTTAAACAGGTGTAATCGATTTTTAATCAATTGGAGAAGCTCTCGGATATTTGAGAGCTAACCTGTACTCAATCGATATCGCTTGCATTAAAATATTCCATTTGTATTTTTGATTTTCGAATTTAGCCTCGTATAGCGGTACGATAATCGATTAAGCTCAGGAAAGTATTGGGAATACAAATTAATTCGGTCCGTTTTCGAAAAGTGGCTCTGCCTTTTATAATTTTTTTATAGTGACAGCTGATTTCCATTGTTTTAGATAAATTAGACATCTGCCGTTAACATTCAGTTTGTATTGCTTTGAGTTTCATACAAAACGTGTTTTTATGGGGTTGAATATGTCGGATTTTTTGATAACTAAACAGCATTTGCAGGAATTCTTAATTTTTGGTTTTAATTGAAAAAAATGCAGCTGAAGCATATCGAATGCTTGTGGAAGTTTACGGTGACAATGCTCCAACCAATAAATCATGTAGAGAATGGTTTAGAAGCTTCAAAAATGATGACTTCAGTGTTGAAGATAAGCCTCGCTTGGGACAGCCAAAAAAATTGTAAACGATGAATTAGAGGCATTGCTCGATGATGATCCAACTCAAGAACAAGAGGAGCCAAAGACAAAACATCAAAGACGAACATTCATGGTTCGAAGGTTATGCTGTGTATCTAGTGGGACCAAAGATGCGTTGTGTACTACGAGCTGCTACAACCTGGCGATTCCATTACGGCGAGCTGTACAAACTACAATTAGTTCGTTTAAGCCGTGCATTATGAGAAAAACGAGCGGAATATGAGGAAGTTATTTTTCTGCATGGCAATGCCCGGCCTTACGCTGCAAATTCGTAAAAAAATATTTTGAAACGCTCAAGTGGATGCATATCGACATTTTATTTGATCTTGTTACAAAACTAACATTTCAACCAGAACGAAAATTATTAATTTCTTTAAAGACCTTTGGATACAGCCGTATTTTTCTGAGCTCCCGTATTTTTCTGATTTCTTTTCAAAGGAGTACATCGATGCCAATATACACTCGTGGGCAACTAAATCGACTCAAATCTCCGCGCGTACAGAAAGGCGTATTTTAATAAAATGGTTTAACCGATTTTCGACCTTTACAAGGACCACTTTATTATTAAAATCTATACATTACTTTTTAAATTAAAGCAATTGTAGGAAAATGCGATGTTTCAGTGAAAGGAATTGGCGTGCTGCAATCTCCTATATAGTACGACGTTGACCGATATTTGCCTTCAGTCAGTTATCAGGCGCTGACCGGAACAAGTACCTACCAGTTTCATTCGTTGTTTCCTGTAAAAATCATGGATACTATTCCAGAAAAAGCCGTACAAGTTGTTGCTGTATTTCAAGGAGGAAGCAATCAAGGAGAAGTCGCTCGTTAGATAAGCATGAGCCAAACTACTGTCTTTAAAGTATAAAGAAGAATACCAGCCGGTATCGGTCAATCGATTTATCGTCTTAAATTCACTGCGAAATCGCCATCTCAAGGGCATCAATATGCAGCAGGAGCTAAGACAAGTTTGCGATGGAGTTGATTGTCAATGGTTGGTGAGAAGACGCTTGAATGAAGCCATCCTCACTCCAAAACGGCTCGCTAGAGGCCCAAAATTAAGCGTTTGCCCAGTTTGAGCTTTCTGTGAGCGCTGATGGTTTGAGTCGATTTAGTTGCTCGCGAGTGTAGAATCGATAATGCAAATAAACAATTGTTACAGGATCGTGTAAACGTATGGTATGAAAGTTACGAGAGCTACCAGTGAACTCCAAAGAAACATCAACCAGAGGGCGGCATATTGTGTCCATTACGATTTTCGACTTTCGACTTATTTTATGTCTCACGTTTTAGAAGTTAAATGGTATCCTGTTTCATCTTTCCAATTATTATTTTTTTCTTGTGTTTTTTTACGCTGTTTACGTTTACTTATACACATCACTTCAAATTTTTGTATTTATACTGAAAGGCTAAGATCGCGACACTTTTTGTGAAATTGTTTGGCTGAAAGAGCATATCAATTTGCTTTAAAAGAAATTAGACTTAAACTAAGTCGAAAGTCGAAAAATGTGATGGACACAATATGCCGCCCCTGCTTCATGGATTTATAAATTAATATCATTTTAAAAATACAAAGTGAAACGATTGCCACCATTTTTGTATCGTTGGTATTCGCTCAACGGCCACTAATATGAATTTTATCTTTATATCGATCACATTTTATAACCACTGCTGTTGTGTGTTGTGTACCCATCAAAATTTTGTGTTCCGGCGTTGTTGACAGTATAATGAAATACGATGAGGTTATTTTCTCAGCAATATATCTTCATCTTCTACCAACAACACGAATTTTATTGTTATGACGAACATAATTTTATTGAAGTTTGTCCTGAGATTTTTATTTTTTATTTTTGCGACTGCCTTCTTTTGACAAAAACAAAACAAAACCCAAATTATTATGTATGTCACTATTCGGTATATATGATGATGTTCTTACAGCATAGAGCATAAAAAAATAAAATCGTCAGAATGTATAGCGTATATGGTATGGCGCCTTTTAGACTGTGTACCATTTATTTATCCAGTGAATGAACACAAAAATAGAAAATTTTTGTGGGAGATTTCAGCCTGTCGAATACATACTGAATAATTTATCGCTTTGAATTGTTATTAGAAAATAAAATGAATTTTTTATATGATTTTGAAATGTGTACCTAAATAAAATGTGTGTATGATGTAGTAACAAGATTTTGTCTTCCTAGATATCCCCTCCCCTAAATAAATATGTATTCATTTTGTATCAATTTCTAGTTAATACTAGATACCGTACGAGATAATAGATGATACATTCAACCCAAAATTTACGTCTTCATTGAATGATGCTACAACGAGATGGCAACATGACTGGAACATTTAAAGATAAACGGAGTATACGTCTTTTCATACTCAACACGCTGAAATGACAAATTGGTCAATTTCGTGTAGCCTTGCTAGAACAAAAGATTAATGAATTTATAAAATTTTAAGACTGGGACATATAGATGAGAGTTAATATTAATAAGTTCATTAATTTAGATTAACTGTAATCCCCAGTCTATCACTATCTATCTTTAAGTGTCGCTTTATTCCCTTCCGAGCAAGTTTTGACACCAAAAAAATACATTAAGACCAAAGCCGTATTTACAATGCACTAGACCAGTAAAAAGGCCAAATGTATTTCATTCGTGGTGGAGTAGTGAACAAAATCAGTAAACGGCAAGCAACTGCGAAAAAAATGAACAATTTAGTGTGAAATTTTACAATTTCATTGAAACCATTAAAAATTTAGACAAGGTTCAAGTTAAACTGAGCCCGGCAATGCTCGACGAGCAAAAAAATTCCAGTCCTCTCTCTCTCTCTCTCTCTCTTTCTATCTTTCTCTCTATCTCTTTATCTCCGTGTATTTTTTTCCTTGTCATCACTGGGAATCGAGCCCAGGATCTCCGGTCCCTGGAGCAAGCATGCTGACCACTTTGCCACTGGGGCGGCACCTCCAACTCGTACTTCTGAAATACCCCATCGTACTCCAAAAACAACTTTATCCTGAGTGGCTACACATGTTGCAGGTAAAAAGGCGTTCGTTTACACAGCCCACCAAACATAGTCGACGTGACCGCGATAACGCTAGTGAACACTATCTATTACAATAAATCAGAATTTAGTGATACCGTGGCACACCAAAAAGACCTGGAGACTTCCAGAACACGAGCTAGGCGAAAATTTACACAATGGGCGTACGTATTACAAGAGATTTGGTGGTCTGAAAGTGTGATCCATAAGACGCCGGCCATCAGAAAGGCGGAGAATTTGGACTCGGCATACTCGTTCACAGAGAAAAAAGGACGGAAAGTCAAATTAATCACGTTATGGTTTCGAAGAGACGCTGTAATATCGAAACGCTAAAAAATGACGAGTTCGTACATAGCCAGAAATCAGCTATCACTGAACATCTAAACCGACACAACAAACAGCACGAGCCTCAATCAAACATTCAGGAGCAGTGAAAAACTAACCAGTCAGGCATAATAGCCGCAGTGGAAAATACAATTAGAATAAGATTAGCGAGATCACGTAATGATGACCACAAGCGCGAATATATAAGGACTAACAACAAAAATATCAGCTCAAGAGATTGTTTAGCCATCGCCAGCAATCTTACTAAAATCGTACATCCAAGATCCACAGCCATCAAAAACATGAATGGAGTGCGTGAATAAGCGTGACTAACGTTCTCCCACTATGGCAAAGCTACTTCTAAAATCTACTAAATTGGGTTGTTGGTTCTCCAGACTATTAGTAGATTAAAAAACGACAAAAAATGCTCGACGGAACCTCCACAAAACTAATAAAGCAAAGAGGATCTACACTTCCATCTTATGACCTCATTGTGATGAGCTGAAAGTAGGAGGAGTTGTGTGAGGAATAGAAGGTCGCACTCCGCTACATAAAAAAGGTGGCTGTCTTAAATGTGGAAAGTCTGTGCGGTATAACACTGTTAAACAACGCCTACGGCATAATAATTCATCAGCTCTACAAAGACTTTTTTCCTTGTGTACAACAGGGACTAGCGCCAGCACTTTTTAATCTGGCGCTCGAGTAGGACAAACGTTAGACCTGGATATGCAGATGACGTGCTTCTTGGCGAAGGCCAAATGATATGAAAAACAATTTCTTAGCGAATGAACGAACGCATGCGAAACAACTTGTGTTGAAAATCAACAACAACAAAACAAAATTGTTATCAACACCTAGGAGCATCAAAGTATAAATAAGTTTTAAGGTTTTTTAAAAATTACGAAGCTTTATTCAGAGAAATTGGTACAATGTATTTTATTCAAAGTTTTGTTCAACGTTAGCTACGACTTTTTTACATAATTCAGAATCCGTATTGAACGTCGAAAAACTTGCTGGTGTTTTGTGGCAAATAACCGACCCAATTTATGGCTTCGTCGTAAGCAGTGAAGTGCTTCTCGGCCAGGCCATGAGCCATCGACCGGAACAAGCAGTATTTGGATGGAACAATGTCTGGTGAATACGGCGGGTGGGGTAGGACATCCCATTGAAGTGCCTCCAAAGTCGTGCTGAAAGATCATTTTGTCACGTTTTGGCATATTGTGAACGTTTGAGCTTCAATGCTCGGCTTTATTGCAATTGTTGTTGAAAACGTTCTACAGTGATGACTTCGTTAGGCTGAAGTAGCTCATACTAGATCACTCCGAACTCATCCCACTAGATGAACAGCATTGCTTCTTGCCATGAATATTCGGATTGATACATGACCGGGCTTACCACATGTTTCTTCGCTTTGGGTTGTCGTAGTGGATCCACTTTTCGTCCCCCGTCGCGATCCGATGCAAAAAAACCTTCGAATCCAATAAAACGGCATCCCTTGGCTGTAGTTCATACGGAACCCAATTTTCTTGCACCATACCCATGGTCTCGAGACGGTTTCGAATCGCCTGTTGAACAACTCCCAAAATATCAGCGAGGGCTCCTCTTGAATTTGACATCAATTATGGTCCAATAATGCCTCCAGCTTAGCGTGTTTAAACTTTTCTGGTCTCCTTTCACGTTCTTTGTTGCTGCTGCTAAAATCGCCTTTTTAAAATCGACAGAACCAGTGATCACATGTTTTTATTAATGAAGCATGTTCCCCGTATCCTTCCCCATAAACAAATGATTTTCAGTATATTCAGTTTTTAATTTAAATCTACCCTAAATTTTGTTTGGGAACCCGGGTTCTCATTAGATATCCAAGAAATAATAGGCTTGTAATAACTAAAATATGAGACGTAACCTTGAGCCGTTGGAAGACTGCATCGATTGTTGTGCCGTGTCGAGTATAGTTGCTACTTTTCGCCGAGTATTTAATTCTAACTTGAACGTACTTTTCATCAATTAGTACTTCCGTTTTGAGAAGCCTACGTTGAAGTTACCCGATACCATCATTGGGATAAGATGAGTAAATTCGCCAAGAAGAATACAATCACTTTCTGCATAAGGCAACAAAACAAATTAAATAAATTTGATTATGTTAATCATTTTCTGGTTTGGAGAAATGTATATGATAATAAAGAATAGATTTTGGTCGTTTGGCATTAAACATTTGACCGAGCAAATATCTCCAACCTGTTTAATTGCAACTCGGAGACCACTAGTTTGTCGCCAAAGGATTTTCATATGCTGCGTGATTACGTGAAATATCTGCTCATTATTATTCGGCCACGTCTCGGCAAGCATGAGTATAGTGCGCGTAACTAAATCTCCCAGATCTTTCCAATGTGACCTCAAACTTTGACACTTGAACGTGAGAAACGTTATATCTTTATTTCGCAAAAATTGAACAATATTGTCTTGGGTTGTAACTAGTTGATTGGCAGCTAATCTACTCAGTTCGCTGCGCAAGGCAATCGTGGAATGTGTTGTTCTCAATCGGTGATGAAAAATATCGTCTCCATTATTTGAGATTAAATAAAGCCCTTCAATTGAAGTGGCCTTGTGATTCTTCTCATATTCGTAAACGACTGCATTGAAAGATGTACCCTGAGCATTGGGTATGGTCACTGCAAAAGTAGGGACTAAATGAAATTAATGGTACTTTACCATCATTGTCCTGTTTGGATTAAGAGATACAGATGCGTTTCTTTTGGCGATAGGCACAAGGTCGGTTTTAATTTGATTGTGCCTGGCAAAAGATACAGCGCGTTTCATGGCCACCTGCCTCTTATGGTTGTAGTTGGGAAACCTCATCCAAATCCGCTTAATGGTGTTGTCTTCTTCAAATTCAATATGTCCTATGTAACCGAGGTCGCCGTTAGCCAAACCCTCTGCTACATCAATTACTTGTCATACAAGTTTCGTTTATGATATTGGCATGAAAGAAGAAATGTACAAGACATGTCTCACACCTGTCGTCGGACGAGGACAGGCATTGGACGAGTCATTTAAGAAACTAATGTGACATGTCATAAATTAGTCATAAATGGACAAAAACTATTTTTTCTTTTTCATACCCATTTATAAATATAGGAAACGTATGTCTTTCCTAAAAAAAATTACGGTAATTATACGAGTAAATACGGTTTTATAATTAGAGTAAAAATAATTTTACACATACATAGACCAAAGATGACATTGCCGATACTATAGTACTTTTTTCGATAATCAGGCTGTATAAAAGGCACTTAGATACTTTCGTGCCATTTTCAGTACTTTTGAAAAAATTCAAAAATTATCACTCGTAATTCGTTTGACATCTTTTGCAGAAGAAAAGAATAACAAAATGCAATCTTTCGGATTTCGCCTAGTAACGAGTGGCCCATTCATTTAGCGTTTGCAATTTCAACTACCGATTATTTCGAGTGTGGCAACACTTACGTCATTCGTAGTATAGTATTTACGAAATGGGTCGCCTTACGCTTGAACAAAATTGGAAAATATTGAAAACTTTCTTTCAAAGTGGTGAGTCTTCTATCCAAACTGTAAGAAATCTATGTTAAAAATTCAATAGAAATGAAATGCAAGTTCGTGAAACTGAATTTTTATTGGATAAACCAACACGTACACGTGCATTTACAGCTCGTACAGCCGAGAACATTGAAGCTGTTGCTCAGAATGTATCTGAGCATCCATCATCATCAACTCGTGTTAAAGAATCGAATATGTCACGTAGTTCTGTAATGGGAATTTCGCGTAAAGTCCTCGGTATAAAGGTTGACAATGCTCAATTAGTGCAGAAGCTGAAGCAAAATGACCATCCGCAACGTTATCGGTTCGCTAATTAGGCTGTGGAACGCTTGAAAGAAAATGAGCATTTTTACCGAAAAACCATTTTTTCTGACGAAGCTCATTTTCACTTCGGAGGTTACGTCAACAAGCAAAATTGTCGCATTTGACATCCATTTTTTCGGAAATGTTGAAATTAATTTATTCTCGGAAAATTTGCTTCAAGATTAATTAAATTAAATACTTGTAATGCTTGAGGGTGGGGGCGACATTTGCAAAAATGTACCAATAAAAATGCTTTTTATTGCCCGGTTTTATTTGCCCGGTACTTTGGTCTGTGCAATCACCAAATAAAGTGATCAAGATTATTCTTGTTGCGACAGCAAGCTTCGATTCTAGGTGTGCTAGGTGTACCAACTAAATTTTCACAATTAAGCATTTAATTATTAAAATAAGTTAACGCTAAATCCGAAATATCAGTTAACGCTAAAGCCGAATTTATGTTATGTGCATCAGAATTCTCCGGAAAACTTTGTCGTACTTTGAAATAAAGTTGGCTGAGTTTTGCTATAATAATCACAAAGGGTTTACAGTTCTTGTTTTGTGAATTTGCATCCCTGCATCAACATTTGTCGAAAGAAACATATATTAATTCAAAGGGGAACATGTTTCGTTCGAAGGGAAAGTATAACGTTTTGGTTGACTAGATTGTCGGGAAAAACTAGGCACACCTAGAAATGAAGTAAGCTGATAATCGTTATGTTTTTTATTACTCTGAAACGAACACTCAAGACAAAATTTGAATTTTTGTTAAAAATAGTAAATATCAAAAAAATAATATGCAAAATTTTCCTTATTGGACAAAATAAATAAATTTAGTCATGAGTTTGTATCTCTGCGTCAAAATTTAAAGCGAGATAAACATTTTTTTATTGCATAGGGGAACACAAAACGTGTGAAGAGATAGATTTGTTACAACGATAGAGTATTTTAGTCTGCCTTTAAGTTATTCCACTATCAGCACCAGCGTTAAAAAACTCATACGAGACTCTACAAACTATAGTTAGATCATACAGATTTCTTAGCCCACGATTTCCCCTCATCCCCTCTCCGTTGACTTTCTCATCCCACACTTGATATTCCCATTGAAAGCAATATTTTGAAGAGTAAGATTGTGCTACACCCTTCTGGAATGATTTAAAAGGTCCACAAATTTGCTAATTTAGATTACTTCTAGACTCCAATGTCACGGGAAACGTATCGGTTTCGTTGAACAAGAGCAATTATCCGCAAATTAATTAACTTAGATAAGTTCCAGACTCCTATAGCAATCGACCATGCGAGAATGTTCACGATCAGTAAAACTTCATGTTTCGTCATAAACTGGCCAACTGAGAGAGTACAGCAACTATTGGCAATGACTATTCTGCGAACGTTGAACTGACACTCAAATTTACATATCTGGAATTCCCACGATTAGCGGAGCCTCACACTCGTACCTTTAATTCTTTTGGTACAGTTGAATTATGGTTAGTTCCACGACCAACGGAACCCATCACTTGGGCTCAAGACAGATATAAAGGTTCAGAACACAATCCTGCTGAGAAATTAGTCGGTTCTCTTTAGAGTTTAACAGTAAAATTTCTGTTTTCCAAAAGAGTTCATTTATAAAAAATCAACTTTTAAACAAAATATTGTTACGAATAAAGACAAAAAGTATGCGGGATGAGAAAATCAAAAAAGTATCGGATGAAAAAAAAAAGAATGATAGCTACTTATTATAATGATAAAAGTAAAAAATCTGTGATGAGCTTTTTAACACTTACGCTGCTAGTGGTACTATTTTTCAAATCGCGGGATGAAGGCCTTTGATAACTTCAAGGTGAAGAATATTGAAGGAGAGTGGAATCAACAAGCCAAATCGTTCCATTTGGTAAACAAATCTCATCTTTATATTTTTTTGTTCCTATTTTTCAACTTTGATTGGAATTTTCGTGTGTCCAAAATAATCAAATAGTTACGTGTAATTTAACGCACCTCTTTCCACTCCAAAGTTCCAGGCTAAAAAATATTAGTGATACTAATGATAGAGATCTATCTAATAAATAGATGCAGTTCAATTTCTCAAATGAAGTCGGGCGTTAGAATTGCTGCAGTTTTAATGCTCTTGTTGAAAATAATTAAGTCCACGAGAGGCACTCAGCCATTAATATCATACTGGTTAATTACAACTTTTCTGTATATAAAAACATGATGAGCCTATCTTTATATTGAAATAAACAAGTAGAAATCAATTTACCCACAAATACGAAAGAATTACATGCATTTTTTTAATTCAGCTCCTGCAAAATGCTATTTTGATGTGCGCCAAAACAGATTGAATTGAATTTGTCTTGAAATTTGCTTGTTTAGTTAGTCAATTATTGGTGAAGTAGATAAATGTGCGGAAATTACTTTCAAATTAGATTCAGTACCTAATATGTTCCTTAAAAATTCAGTACTTTTGATATCATATCCCTGACATAGACATAGACACGTACCGCACTTGAGTTTTGTTGCAAACCGCAGTGTGCCGGCTAGATGTATTTTCGGTAGATTGCTGAGCAAATCGGTTAATAGTATCGGTCTAAATGTATCTGATTAATGAGTTAAATGTATCATTCGACACTGGTACTCAATAGTATCGATTTCGTCCACCTCTAGGCGACGTACCTGTAGATGTGCGTTATTGTATTTCAAATTAAATAATAATATTTAAACTATTCTACATACTTCTTCTACATATAAATATTTCCACCTGAACCTCACATAATTATAAAACCTATTAAAGTTAATTAAACTGATTTATATATTTTTTTATTTTAATTATAAAACATTTGCAAAAATAATTTGTAACTAAAAAACCAATCGTTAATTAGAAAACATTTTAAAATATCATAATATATTTTTTTATATTCATTTAATCAAACAATTAAATAAATTAGTTTTGAGTACCCACTGGTGATGGTTACATTCCAATTAATAATCGTAGGTAGTTTAGTATAATGGATTCTGTGTGTTTTTGTTAAGCGGAATTTATCTGTACTAAACAAAAATTTTCATTACGATTCGTATTGGTTTTTGTGGGAGAGCACACATAATAAAATGTTGAATCGCGTTTTATTTTATGAGTATTCCCACTAGTTACCACCGTTACTAATGGATGAGTATTGAAAATGTGGATTGCAGGGCAAAATACTATATACGAACGATTTTTCCAAAAAAAACTTTAAAATACATATAATTTGAAGTCAATTAGAGCATGATAATGATGATGCCATAAAAAAACGATGCAAAATGTTTTGGAAAATGTATCACATGAGGAATGAAATCGGTCGGAATTTTGAAATAAATGCGATATAAAATATTTTCCGGATTGGCTTCATCATTTCAAACACAGAACCGCAATAAAAGACTATAAAATGAAAATCTCTTAGTATTTTTAGGTTTTAATGTATGTTGTATGTGCTATAAAAAATTAATAAAAATAAAAAAAAATTAAGCTTCATTCACGAAAATTTCTTCTTGTGGGCGGGCGGGACTGACTCGAGAATTTTTAATGATTTAATAAATTAAACAAATTTTGTCGTTTAAAAGGATTTGAATACTTTGCGGGTTACTTTTTATGTGCATTTAGCGATTCCCATTTACATTACACAGTTTATCGGGTTTGCCTATAAAATCTGGATAAACGTGCAGAGCACAAAATTCTAAATAGTAATTCATTTTTAGATTTTACTCTACAATAAAAAATAGCTGATAACATTATTCTTGAGTACGAGATTTATTTCGCTTCTGAATTTTTAAAAAGTTTACTCCTTCGAAAAATTATATTTTAATAAGCAGTTCTTTTTCGAATTATGTATTCGTATACGACTTACGAGTAGTATTTTATGGAGTTAGTGCTAATTAATCAAATTAAAACTTTATATGGTTGAGTATTATAAAGAACATAAAACTTTACTTCTTTCTATATTCGCTTCCAGATGTACTATATGTGTTATTTATCTTGGGTGCCTTTTTAGTTGGACAACTGTTGTTAAAATTTGGTAGCAAGCAAACTTGAATTGAGTGTAAAATTTGATTTTTTTTTTCATTCAATTTGAAAAGAAAAACCACTCTAATTTAAATTTAATAGTTCAGCATTCAACAATGATACCACGAAGAGAAACATTTAAAAGTTACATTTCGAAGCCAGTATTTCTTTGCTAGTAAGGGAACTAATAAATAATAAAGCCCTGAAGGCTGAGTTGGACAGCTGAACATATTTTAAAATTTCATCAAAATCCAATTTTCAAACTTTAGAACCTTCATCTATTTTAAATTAATTTTAATTAGTTAAGATTAGCTTAATATCTCTTTTGCCATATTTAATGGTCGAGAAAGCGCCATATTCTTAAATCAATCTCAATACTCTCTATTACGTTGTTTATAATTGGTGCATAATTTTAAGATATTTATGAGGTGTCGAAACCCAAAAATAAAATGGTTTGAGCTTCAGTGAGAAAAAAAAATCGAATCGATTATATGACGGGAGAAAACGCCCGAACCAGTTCATATGAACATCTTATGCTAATCGCAAGAGAAAAAGTCGCTACTCCCAACCTTTATTATTTTGCCCAAAGAAACCACTAGCGCACAGAACTTCATTCATAGTTTTTTTTAATATTTTCTAAATCGAATTCAAAATTTTAAAATATTGGAACTAAAAAATGAAACAACACAAATATATTGGGTCTCATTTGAAACGCGATATTTTAAAACGAGATATGACAAAACGCGATATTTCAAAACGCGATAATTCAAAACGCGATACGGTACAAAACACGATATGGAACAAAACGCGACATTTCAAAATGCGATTTTTCAAAACGCGATAAAGTACAAAATGCGATACGGTACAAAACGCGATACGGTACAAAACGCGATATTTTAAAACACGATATTTCAAAACACGATATGGTACAAAACGCGATATGGTACAAAATGGGAGTTTAGAATCGGGTTATATCAGGCGAGTGAAGGGGAAATTTAATTTCAGTTTATAGGAATTTAAAAATCGATAGGGGCGAGAGTATATAGGACCGGTATCAATCGGGTCGCTGCGCTCCCGTCGCTTCGCAATGGACATTCTGTACCATAACGCGTTTTGAAATATCGCGTTTTGAAAGATCGCATTTTGTACCACATCGCGTTTTGTACCATATCGCGTTTTCAAATATCGCATTTTGAAATATTGCGTTTTGTACCATATCTCGTTTTGTCATATCTCGTTTTGAAATATCGCATTTTGAAATATCGCGTTTCGAGCGGATCCGAAATATATTCCAGCATATTGCATAGTCAATCATAGGGTAAAAACTGCTGAAAAATCTTAAGTCCTATTAACATCAGAGAATCTTTTGTAGAAAATAAAGCAGTGACACTACACTTTAGGATTGGTACTGGATCCAAAATACAATCAAAGGAAGTCACTCTCGATTGTACAGGATATTTTCATGGTGCTAATCGTGTTTCATAATCGATTCATATCGTGTTCCGCTAATCGGAACTCATTTTGGAATCCTATCCAATGCTTAGGATACAAAGAGAGTTGTTAGGAAATGGCTAAGGTTAAATAATTTAAATATACAATTTTCTGGAGACATTTTCAAAATATTGGGCAACAGGACGCAGGATAATAGCTAAACTGGAGCACCTCTATACAAACATCCAAAAATCATGTTCCATTGCAGTCGTGTCCTGATATTCGAAAATATCCTCTCTCAAATTTTTTATTAAAATCATTCGAGCCGTTTTTTTTTAATAACTTCCAATCACATTAACAAATTCCTGAATTTAGAACTAATCGCAATTCATTCGTAGCGTTTGAAACTCCATCACTGCAATTTTTATTTTCGAATTTTTTTTTAAAGGATCCCAGGCACCAATTATAGTTTTCACGTCGAAAACTCTTTATTTTTTATAGCTCTGGACTTTATCCAGAGCAATTAATAATTTATTTTAAACTTATTTTTTTTAAACAATTTTATTTACGAAAACTATAATGTTAGTGGAACGAGTACACTAGGAACGAGTAATTTTAGTTAAATACTGATGTCGTTGTTGTTGCTGCTGTTGATGACTCGCTACATTGTGGCATATGTAATTCCTCCTCCCTAAGAATAACGGCAGGCTGCGATAGTGGTCCTGGAGTGGTTATATAGCATTGTTTGTGTCTGTTAATACAAAAAATAACTGTGAGGGAGATAATCATTAGTATAAGTACTAGTGAGACATGTCCAGGTGTTGTGTGTAGTTTGACTCGTTCATGTAATATATTCACTTGCTCCATGTTTGCGATCGTTTTATTATGCATGACGTGTAGGTTAATTTCAGGTGAGGTATGATTAATGAATACATCGTTGTATGGTAGTTCAATTTCTAGTTGGTTTATAAATTCGTTTTCTACTGTCGGAAATTCTTGATTTTTTATTTTTATTGTGCAATTTGAGAACTCGATTAATGTTGGTTCGGTGATTTTATTCGTTACTTGTTTGCAATTGGAGTCGTATGATATACTTGTTGATTTGGGTTGGATGAATAATTTCCCGTAGCTGAAGTAGTCTATTTCCTCTTGGAAGGATATATTTTGGCTTTCAAAGTTAGCTGGTTGTTGTTTAATAATTGCCGGTGAACATGATCCTTTTACTTGTTCCATTCTTGTTTCTTTGCAATAATGTGTGTTGTATATTCGTTTACAATTTGTGGTGTGTGATTGGTAATACAGGTCGTTTAGGATAATAGATTTTGGAGGGATAAGATTCAGGATTTTGTTGTGAAATGGTATGGTTTTTATTTGATACATCTCAAAACTTTGTTTATGAAAGATGGGTATTCTGATAATAAATATTAATTGTTTATTGCTATCGTAGAAACCTTTTAGTTCTAATAGGCTATAGATGAGGTTGTCGTTTTGTATGCGTATTTCATCTTGTCTGAATAACTTTAGTATGTATGTCGTTTCGTTTTGTGTCAGTAAGTGTTTCGAGAATAGTTGTTGTTGTGAGAATGTTATTATGTCTAAAATTTCATCTAGATTTCTGTGTAAGATGTCTATAATGTGATTTATTTTGTAAAAATGTTGATCGTATATTAATAATAGTGCCAAGCTATTTATTTTGTCGTTTATTTTTCTGTTTTCAATTTGTAGTCGAACTAATGTCATATTAACGAATTCTTGGATGTCTTGCATTCTTGCGTTTATAAAGATTTGTTTGTTTATTTGGTTGTTGAGTATGTCTTCATTTCTATTCACTTCGTTGATAGCATTCTGTATGTCTAAAAGATCTTGGTTATCTAAGTTTCCCGTTAGGTCTTTGACTAATGATCCCAATCCGTTAAGAAGACCTCTTTTTGTCCATTTTGGTAGTAATTCCTTGTATAACAAGGATTCGCTTTTTGGTGATTCCTTATTTATTTGTGTTATTTGATTTTCGATTTCATTGATTAATTCTTCATAGGGCTGAAGTTCTATAATGTGTATCATTTTCCTATAGTTCTTGTAAATTTTGACATCTCCCGTTTTTAGAGGTATGATCCCTTTGTTGTCCTTTAACGAGGTTAGCTTGATTTCTTGTGTGTACATCATGGGGTACCTGAAAAGAGTTTTTTGATTTTAGTTTTATGAACTCTTCCTTCGTTTGTATCAACGGTTATCCCATTATCCTTAATAATTTTTAATTTTTTATAGTTTGCTCTTAATTTACCGCGTTTCTTCTTTTTTCGCGTAAATAAAAAGCTTGGGTAATATTGGTACTGATGGTTTTAATTTTTTATTCCGATTTTATATTACATTTTTCTTTGTTCTTAATGATTTTTCATATATGTCATTACATAAATGCTCGTATAATTCTTTCCTTTGAGCCGCATAATCTAGTTCGTTGTCAAAATTGATCGTTTTTCCAACGTAGTGTCCCTTTAGCAGATTAAACGGAGTCATTTGTGTTGTAGAATGGATGGTGTTATTATAGGCGAGTATTGCTGACATCATGATTTTATCTAGTGACTCATCCGGTCGTTGTAATTTTATGATGCTACATATTTCTTTAAGTGTAGAGTGAAGTCTCTCCACTGGCGAATTTCCCGTTGAATTGTATGGCGTTGTGACGTGTAATTCAATGTTGTGTTTTTCTGATAAATTTTTGATTTCCTTTCCGGTGCCTATTTCTGAATCGGCTACTAATTTTTCTGGTAATTCGTGTTGACTGAAAAAATGTGTAAGGTTTTCTGAAATTTCTTTATTGGTTTTTCCTATGGATGGGTAAGCTGCTGAAAATTTGCTAAATTTGTCAATTATGGTTAGAAACACTTTTCCATCCATTAATAATAGATCTGTGTGGATAATTTGCATTCACTTTTTTGGGGTCTCGCTCAAAGTTAATTGTAGTTGTGGTGGTTGTCTATCATATTTTGTGCGTTGACAGATATCGCATTTATTTATGAATTCTCTGATCAATTCCTTAGAGTGTGGAAAATAATACTTTTGTTTTATCTTTTCGTAATTTTCAATTATTCCCCTGTGTTCATTTTCTAAATATGTATCTTGTATTATCTTCATCTGTTCCTCCTTTTGTTCTACATCAGTGAAAACTGTTTTCGATCTTACTAAGTTTATTTTGGAGTTATGCTTCGTGGCTTAGTAGATATCATGGTTTTGTATGCCTCCATTACATATTGAAAACATTCTTCGGTTGTGTAAATACAAGTAAGGTTTCGGGTTCTACCAAACATTTTTCTTAATTCCTCGCTTATAGCAATTTTAATCCCACGCTTTCTGGGCAAGGTTAGCGTTACACGTTTTCGTGTTCCAAAACAGGTTTCGTGTTTAATTAAGGGATTTTTTAAGGTGTCTGAGAGGTAAATTATGAGTTGTTTGTCAAAGGTGTTAATTGAATTTTTTGTGGTTGGTATTAAGTCATCTGGTATAGAGAGCATACTAGTTGTATCCTCTATTGACGATGAATCTTCTGAGTTATAAATTTCGATGTTGTTAATTTGAACTCTAGAGAGAGCATCGGCAATTGAGTTTTGAACTCCTTTTTTATAGAATATCTTACAGTCAAACTCTTCTAGCCTTAACCGCCAACGGACTAGTTTAGAATTTAGCTCTTTTAAGAGAAACAGCCACGTTAACGGTTTGTGATCCGTGATGATGGTAAACTGTCTTCCAAACAGATATGGCCTAAAATATTTTGTGGCCCACACAATAGCTAAGAGCTCTTTCTCTATTGTGCTGTAATTCTGTTCTGTTTTGGTCAAAGTTCTTGAAGCGTAACTGATTGGCAGACCTTGTCCAATCGGTCCTTGCGAGAGTATTGCTCCGATAGCAACGTTGCTTGCATCGGTAGTGACTAAAAATGGTCGGTTAAAATCAGGGTATTGGAGAATAGGTTTGTTACATAGTAACGATTTGCACTGTTCAAAGCATTTAACATAGTCTTCTGTTATTGCTATTTCTTTGTCCTTTCGTAAACATTCTGTTAGTGGCTTCGTTATTTGCGCAAAATTGTTGATAAATTTGCGGTAATAGCCCAACAGTCCTAAAAAGCTTTTTATTTGCTTTTCTGTTTTCGGTAACGGAAATTTTTGTAATGCTCGAATTTTGTCCGGATTAGGTCTTACACCTTCAGATGTCACAATATGGCCAAGAAAAGCAATTTCTTTATGCAGAAATTCTGACTTGTCCAATTGGATTTTTAAATTGGCTTTCTGAAGCTTTTCGAAAACTTTTTGTAGGCTGTTAATATGTTCTTGCAAGGATGTCGAGAACACGATGATATCGTCCATGTAACACAGACATATCTTTCCCTGTATTTCTCCTAGCACGTTATCCATGACCCTCTGAAACATGGATGGTGCGTTTTTGAGTCCGAAGGGCATTCGAACGTACTCGTAGTGTCCGAACTCGACACTAAAGGCTGTTTTTGGAATGTCTTTTGGGCTCACCTCTATTTGGTGGAATCCCGACGCAAGGTCGGGCGTCGTGAAATATATACACTTTCCCAATTTGTCCAAAATGTCGGTTATATTTTCTCATTAAGCTTTCTATAGTCAATGACCATTATCCACTTAACTTTTCCAGAGGCGTCTTGTTTTTTTGGGACAATCCAAATTGGGGACGACCATGGCGAGTAGCTAGGTCGTATTATGCCTTGATTAAGCATTTGGTTAATTTGAGTTTCGACTTCAGTTTTATGTATGTAGGGATAACGGTAGCTTTTCGTAAAGATAGGCTTGTTGTCTGTTAGCTCTATCTCATGTTGGATTGAGTTTGCAAAAGTTAGTTTGTCATTTTCTTTTTGAAATATTTGTTCGAATTTTTCGCATAATTTTTCGATACTCCTCCTTCCTTCGGAGTTTAGATGTTCTGTTCGAATTAAGTGTTTAATATTGTCTGTCTGGTTTTCATAATTTTCTATGGGCTCTGCGTTATTTAACTCGATATGATTTTCCGTCAATTTTTCGCATTCGATGGGGTGTTCAATTATAAATTGTTTTGATTGAGGTCCATAGTTAATTATTTCAACAATAGCGTAATTGTTCTTGCATGTATATACACCCTCGGGTATAATTAAATTTTCTTTAATCACTTGAGGTTTTAAATATATCTCTCCGTTTGTAATCGTTACAGGAATTTCGATAATTAATTTACTTCTCGGAGAAATGTTATATTGTTTCGACATAAAGTTTAGTTTATATTTAATGGGGATTTCTGTTAAAGGAGTTTTTACTAATGAGTTAGTTAGATCTAATGAAACGTTAAGTTTTTTCATTGTTTCCATGCCTATAAGTCCATCGAAATACGTGTGAAATTTAAAGAGAATGAACTCTAAAGGTTCAGTGACTTTAAATTCTTTTATGCCATTTAGTTTAACCATTTGATTTACAGTATTATTGTTAAACAGAGTGGATATGGATACAGGTTTAATTTTTTGTTTGAACTTGTCATGAATATTTTCTGGATTGATAAACGATTTAGTAGAACCTGTGTCTATAAGAAATTTTTGTATTTTTCCGTTGAGGATTAATTCTATGTAAAGGAGTTGGAAACCTTTTTGATGTTGGTGTTGATGATTTGAAAGGCTCAGGTATCCGAATTCCTGGTGGTAGCAAGGCAAAAATCCGTATCTTCTATTTCGACGATAGGAGATTCTTCTTCTGGTGTATTTTCTGTATATTGGTCGTACGTTTCCTCGGAATCTGTGTTATATATATTCTCTTCATAAGGTTCGTAATAATGATCGCTTTCATGATCATATGGATTGGTGCAGATATTATATAGCTCCCTTGATTGGAATCTCCGTGGTCCATTCGGATTGAAATTATATCGATGTGGATTATTCGAATTTTGAGGTATTTGTCGAGCGAATGTTGGTTGTTTATTTTCATTAGTATTGGAATTTATGTCCATAGGTTCAAATTTTCTTTGATCGGGTTTTGGAGGCAAACCGCGAACATTAGCAAATTGATTGTTGTTAGTAAATGGGCGATGGTTAAAATATTGATTGTTATTACGCGGTGGATGAAAATTATGGTTTGGGTTATAAAATTGATTATTGTATATCTGTCTATGAGGGTTTCTATCGTAACTAAGTTTAGGCATTTGTATCCGGGGTGGTATTACTGGTTTTGTAGTATTTTGTAGAGAATATCCTGTACCGAATACTTTGTTCCTCATGTATACTGTATTTTGCTCTTTTAGGCAATATATTTCTTGCTGTCGGTAGATCGGCTGGCTTCATCGCTCTAACCATTGATCCAAGTGGATCTCTTAAGTTGGAGACAAATACGGTCAATCCCATTTCGTCGTACCATTTTGATTTGAACCCAATTTCGTTGTTGTCTGAGAGCTGCCCAGTTTTTGAGTGCGTTAATTATTTCCAAAATTCGGGAAAAATATACTTCTACTGGATCACCCCTTTGGTGTAAGTTGTGCAGATCTCTGATGAGACTGGTCTCGTCTCTCTTGTCCGCGAAGTCCAGAATTAAATTTTGCTTGATTTCACCCCATTCATTTTTTGTGTTGTACATTTCTAATGCTTTGTCGGCATTTTCTATTATTTTGTTCCGAATTGCTCGGATTAATATATTGTCGTGCACTTTTTTGTCAACTTCAGGTCTTGAAATCGTTACAATATCGTCTACATGTTTAATAAATTTATTTAAGTCGGTCCGGTTACCGTCATATGGAGGTATGTCTTTAATCGCGTCTGGTATTCTTAATAAGTTGAGAGTTTGCTCCATTCGTTAAATCTGTTCTTCGTCTTCCATATTTTGTTCAACTTCCCTAATACACTGTCTATTTAAGTTATATTTATCTCAATAATTTTTTTTTTTATTTTTTTTTTTTATATTTTTAGGAATAACCAAGAATTTTAAAGGAAAAGTAGGGATTATTACCAAAATGTGTACTCACCACAAATTAATTATTAAGATTGTCACGAATATCTGATAAACCATCATTTATCAATAACAATGTCAATACTTTCCGATTCTTCTGGGTTGATTCCGCCTTTTTGATTGTTACTTGAATAATTTTTACTTTTTTTTGTTTCACTGTTTAGGTACTGACGCTTAGTCGTCTAATTTTGGATTAATTCTCAATATTATACTTTCATTTAACTATGTTTGATTAATCGTCAAACAACATATACACTCTTTGTAATGTTCGAGAATAAAAGTTCGATTCTAAGCACTATTTACTGCCGTCAGTATTTCACTTTAACTTTAGATTTATTATGAACACTTAGAACACGGGTTTTTAATCACTTCCAGTATGTGGTTTTACGTAGTGGACAGATATTAAAAAATATCCGCCACCAAACTGCGCCAATTATAGTTTTCACGTCGAAAACTCTTTATTTTTTATAGCTCTGGACTTTATCCAGAGCAATTAATAATTTATTTTAAACTTATATTTTTTAAAACAATTTTATTTACGAAAACTATAATGTTAGTGGAACGAGTACACGAATAATAATGAACTTAAAAATAATTTATAAAGGTAATTTAATGTTGGCGATGTGGTATCAGCCGCCCCGGTGGCAAAGTGGTTAGCATACTTGCTCCAGCGACCGGAGGTCCTGGGTTCGATTCCCGGTGGTGACAAGGAAAAAATTTCGCGGTTGGTTTAGGATCAATGAATTAATCACTCATTATCCGAAATGAAAATATGATTATGAAACCTCATGTGAGGCGGCCAAATCCCTTGATGGGATATAGTGCCAGAGAGAGAGAGAGAGAGAGATGTGGTATCATGTTGCTCGTTGCGTTTCTAAGAATTGTTGGTTTGGCAGTATCAGCTAAAATGAAGACGACATACAATGTAATATGCTAGTTGATGCATTATGGCATGTTGTTGTATACGTAACTTTAAATAGTTAAATACTGATGTTGTTGTTGTTGCTGATGTTGATGACTCGCTACATTGTGGCATATGTAACTGGGATACGTAACTTTAGTTAAATACTGATGTTGTTGTTGTTGCTGATGTTGATGACTCGCTACATTGTGGCATATGTAACTCACCACCAAAGCACCCCTAAACGTATTTTCCCGAACTTATCACACGAATCGAAATCGATTCCTGGCATTTAATAAGGCCAAAATTTAATTAGCCATCAAAATTTTATAATATCACCGTATCGCAACCAACATAACATATTGATATTTTACGATTCGCGATTTCCACCCTAACATAACATGGTGCAACATTCCGCAATACGATGGAAGCATAGTACAAAATCACGCAGCATAGTACCACTTGATACACATGACGCAACATGTACAATAGCTAGCAGCATCCCACAACAATAAGTAACTTGGTGCACCATTACCCAATATTGTGCAATATTACGCAGCCTCTTGTAACATTAAGCAAGATGGTGCAACATCCCATAACAAGGTGCTACATACCGAACAAAATTTCCCACCAAATTTTATCAAAATCGTGCTAGTCAAACAAAATGTTAAAAGAAGACCCCAAGTCAATATGACAAACATAGTGGAACATCATATAACATCTCTAAACAAGATGCAACATCAGTCAGCATGGTGCAACATCTCACAAAATGGTGTAATATGACCAAACATAGATACAACATCTCACAACTTAATGTTAAATCACACAACATGGTGAAACATCATTCGACATGGTGTTATATCAAGCATCGGAAACGCTTCTTCAGCAACTTTTATAAAAATCGTGCGAGCCGAAAAAAAATTAAAGAACGAGACCCGGACCCCATCGGACGTCCTTCTTAATGAACTTTTCCGAAATAAGCACTGGACCTCTCAATTTTTATCAAAATAGTGCGAACATAAACAAATTAAAAACGGAATTCAGATCCCACCAGATGACCTTCTAAACGATTTTTTTTTTCGAATTCAGAACCCTTCGCAATTGTTTCATGGTACTGGAAAAACGCCCCACACCATAATATTCATCAAAGTCGTTTGAGCTGATAAAAAAATTAGAAAAAAGATCCCGTTGTGGCGCCGGCTGCAGTTACATTTAGCTCAGTCAAATAAAATCACGTGACATGTAAATCATTCATGGTTGAAAGGTCTTGCATAACCTACAATTTTATTACCAGCACTTTATAAATTCACCGCTTTGGTGGCGGTGACAAAATAATCTTTTGGTATAAAATATATTGGGGGTACAAATAAGTTTTGACATTGTTTTTTTTATAACTTCGAAACTTTATTCAGAGAAATTGGTACAATGGCTGCGGGCCAATAGTCGGGTAAAAGTCAATTTTAAGTAAATTTTTCGGTAAATTCATTTATTTTTCAAAAACTCTAAGCAAACTGATCGAAAAATCTGTTCTAAATCTGATTTTTACCATAGTAAACGATTTACCCAACTTTTGGCCCGCAGCCAATGTACCATATTTTATTCTAGGATTTTTCCATTGTTAGCTACGACTTTTTCCCATTCAGGCAGCATACGGATTCGGTGTTTTGAGTTGAAGAACCGACCCAATTTATGGCTTCTTCATAGGCAGTGAAGTTCTGCTTGGCCAGGCCATGAGTCATCGACCAGAACAAGTGGTAGACGGTAGGGGCAATGTCAGGTGAATACGGTGGGTGGGATAGGACATTCCATTGAAGCGCCTTCGAAATGTCAAAATTTCTTGGACGACTCTTGCAACATGTGGTTATCCAAGTGTTATCTTACTGAATGATCACTTTGTCAAATCTTTTGACATATTGTGAGCATTTGAGCTTCAATGCTCGGCTTAATTGCATCAATTGTTGTTGATAACGTTTATCAGTGATGGTTTCGTTATGCTGGAGTACCTGGCTTACCCCACGATTGTCGGTGCTGTGAACGTTGTCTCAGTGGATCTACTTTTGGTTCCCCGTCACGATTCTTTAGAGCCGTTGTTCGCGTGTGAAAAACGGCGTTCGACGTCTCTTGGCTTCAGTTCATACGGAATTCAATTTTCTTGTTCTTGAACCATGCCCATAGTTTTGAGACATACTGATTTTCTAGAGGGACATGACGACGCTTTAAGATGAATATAGTTACAACTTACTAGATGGCCCAAAGCGATTTAATACTACTAGTACCCCTTCCCTTCCAGACCCCCCCCCCCCTACTATATATCGAAATTGTTGTCCGATCTACCACATGTCAACCGATATACAACACGAGTAGATGTGAAAAATGTAAAACAATATCTTGATATTGGGTGGTGTTTTGGGAAATTTTCTATGGCAAGTACTCCACCTTCTTTAGGTAGAAATCCCAAAGCTTTTCAATTCTCCGAATTAAAAATAGAAGAAGTTTGGAGATCAGAAATTCGTAACGCAGAAGCCGTTCTTGAGATATCCAGATGTACTCCGGTACTACCGTTGCAGCGATGTAAGCAATTCCAATAAAATCATGTGACAAATAAATCATTCATAGGTGATGGATCTTGGAAAAGCTACAATTTTAATTACCAATTTTTTAGTTCACAAATTCACCGGTGACGCTTATAGCCAATTATTCAATTACCATCTAATATATATATGTGTGGGATATCAATGAAAAGGTCTTAAAGAGTGTCGCAATTTTTTCTGAGGTGTGATAGTATTCAAAACTACCGTTGTGGCGCTGGAAGCAGTTAAAATTTGTCTTATTCCCATAATGTCATGTAATATATCATTTGAAAGGTCTTGGAAACGGCAAAAATTTTGTTATTATCGCTTTAATTGATGAATCCACCGTTTTGGCGCTGGTATCTAATTATTGATTTATTATAGAATATATAAGTGTGAGATGTCAATGAAAACTTCTTGAACTATGTCACAAATTTAGCTGAAGCATATTAGTACTTAAAATTACTATTGTGGCGCATTGGAGGGAAGATCGTTTTTTTCTCATTCTTATTTCATATTACCAGCACTTTAGTTCACAATTTCACCGCTTTGACGCTGGTACAAATTAATCGTTGGGAAAGAATCAGAATATTTTTCTGAGCCGTTTTGCAAAGTATTTTTATATGTCTTACCAAATTTTAAGCAAATTAGAACTGTTTCAATTTTTCGATTCGTTGTGTATCATGAACCACTTAAAACTGCTCTAATTTTAACAAAATCAATAGTGATCGTTCATTAAGAGCGTGTTTTTCTGTCATTTTGCGATTAGTTTTCTTACTGGAAATTTGCAATGTTTCCCAATTTTTCGGGTTTATCACTTTCCAGACCAAAGTTTTGATTACCTCGTGAGATTTCGACTCTTAGCACTTTATATAAGAAACATAATAGTAAAATATTTGTTATGCATTGACTGTCACTGCAAAAGAGCGAATAATGCTTTTGTTGTGACGCTATGCACACATTTTGGTAGTTCGGCATTACAAACCTGAAGTATTTGGCGTCGATGACACAATAAATTTTTAAAACAATTTAATTGCCACAAGGCAGGCAGCCAAATAAAATGACACTGAATTTATAAAGCTATCTGTCCCGCAACAAAAATATAAAAACTCACACATTTGCACTGACTGCGGAAAATGTTGTACCTACCTAGTAAAAATTTAACATAAACATAAAAAATTGTTTTCTGTCACAAACAAATGACTCTCTTAAAATTTTTGAATTGAATTAAACATTCACACTAATTATTTAAAAAATGTTTGTACGCGTTTGTACACTGTTCCATCTTCCAACCCAATATTCACACCAAAATACATATAATATTTGTTAAGCTGTGACGTCCAAAATCATTTTCCACATGTTAATTAATGTGTTAATTTATTTATTTGTCAACATAATTTATCAATTTTATTGGATTTTCTTTTTTATATTTACGATATGACATGTCGTCTGAATATTTTATAAAACGTCACGAATGTACGTAGAACTAGTAGTTTCCAAAATGATTATACGAAAAATTATACGACAAAACACTGTCAAAGCATTCTGTCTGGTATACCGAATTAGGTATGTAGAATAAGTCATTTACATGTCATCGGCTGAATGAAACTGATATACAGTGGATCAAACAAACCGCTCAGGGAACTATTCGTATATAATAGGTAAAGTCTGGTTTTAATGTACTGTTTGGGATTAAAATACATTTTTCATTTATGTATGTAGATTTTATTTCCCAGTACATAAATATAAATAGAATGTGCTGTAGTACAACAGCAGAGGAAAATCGCGGTAATAGTTTTTAATAAAAATAAATAACCGCACATTTTTTACACAAACAACAAATTTATTTTTAATAAATTAAATTACCCGAGTACATTTTCTGCTGTCATTTTTTGTGAGTGAAAACGTTAAAATCTATTTTCATATTAAATATTTTTTATTACTATTATTGCTACTACTAGAGTTGTTAGTATTATTTTTATACGAAAACAGTAAACCACCACGCTTTTAGTAAAATGACGAGAATCGTTTGATCATGACCACCTGTATAGTTGTAAGTACTGCGTAAGCGACCAATCGAATGGCATGGAAAATAAAAAATTGCTTGTTTATTATGACAACACTGATCTTATCATAAATGTAAATACGCACACACTTCATGATCAATTAAATGTTATAGCCCGAGAGAATTGTGGTATATTCCGATATAATCATGCGGTATATGAAAATAGCGTAGCCGATTATTTTGTTGTGTAGTTAGTGCGTATGTACTATTTGTTAAAAACTGCTAATAATTCCCTTCAAATTGAAAAACCGGCTCTTGCAATATAAATTGGTAAATAATATCTGGAATTGTATGGACTAATAAGTTCAATAACTCCCAATGGCAAAAATTCATTTTTACAATTACTTTCATGCAGTTCCCATGTAGTCACCCAAATTTGTACTAACCCAAGCAATTGTGGGTGGAGTTGTTGTCCCAATTAAGATACACCAATTAAATTTCATTAGTTAGTCTAACATTTAGCGAGCCATATGTAACAATTTTTATTTTTTGTTGTCGATATTTAAATTCTGATCATCTGCATTGGCGTATATCATCAGACGACCGACAGTTCAACGACATTGTTAAAAGTCCAGTAAATGAAGGAGGAAAAAAAGCCAACCTGTAAGTTATTAGTTGCAATTTTCATTTTTTGGCGTGACATTTGGTACCTCATTAAAAATGAGACCGAGTTTTCAAGAAAACATTCTGTTGGCCCCAAAAGACCCGGAAAATCGGCTTTCGGCGAATAACTCCCAAAATATGGCAGTTAGAGATTTTTTGTTCAGATAAGGATTGAAGATGAGTTAATTTGCTACAAAAATGGTCCTAATGATTTTTTTCGCAACATTAATATTTTTTGCAAAAAGTCGGGTTGAAAAATCCAAAATTTTGAGACTCATGAAATATGCAAGTTTTTTACAAAATTTGAGATAGGGGTGTTGCAAATACATTATTTTCAATGTTCTGGACTGTGGAAATCAATTGTAGATGGCCACACCGTAAACCATGTAATTTTCAAGAATTTTTATGTTCCCGAGCGTCTTGTTTTTCTCGGAGATGAGGGCTCAACATATAAAAAAAACAGACCATAACATTAATTACAGCAGGATGGACCCCACCAATTGGTGAAAAACTAGTAAAAATCAGTTTTGCCCATATGACATACTATTGTCCAATGAGGTTTTTCCTAACGAAAACTATAATCTCTAAAGAGTAAAGAATATTTACCTATAATACTCAACAACAATTTCTTGCAGATTCTCGGCAAATTTTTTTGCAACCATCCGATTCGAGGTTTTTGAAATAAAGAGTTATAAAGCTTCTTTAAATTTCATTTATTATAGAAAAATATATAAAAATACATAGAAATTAAGACATAAATCTGTTAATCACCAGTCCCCGTCACAAGACTCCAATAATATGCTGGGTCATCAACGTCATCCTCGCCAACAACTCCTTCTGGTTCTAGAGTTTCCTCTAGTTCTACCTCTTTGGAAATCGTATCTTGGCTGTCTTTATAATTCGAACACTAGCGGGACTCACATGAACCAAAAATAGATGAGCATGGAGCGCTGCTTTTTTGCATGAACATGTTCCCTTACATTCTTTCTTACATTGACAAAATATCATCTTTAAGAGTTCCAGAACCGGTGGCTCTTTAGTGGCTTGGACCGGCATGGTATACTTATGCTCCCTACACGTTTCCATCCCCATTTTTCTGGTGACAGTTCGTTTCCGAGCCACTGCTGAACCTCTAGATTAACCAGATAAAGGTGTTGCCGTGCAGCTTCAGGTGTGGGTGGCAAGATTGCTAGTTTGAGCGCGGTTTGGATTCTGTTTCTGTCTCTAGTGAATCGCTTAAAGATCCGTATCTAATTTTTTTCAGGGTTTGTGTATCATCATCACTGTACATCGACGCAATGACAGTTTGCCGACTAATTGCCGGCTTAATTTGGCGACTATTGACGTTTTTCCTTTCCCGAAAAAGCAGAAGTTGCATCGCTTCCCGAAATCGCATGGAGAAATAAAATATTGTCTCTAACGAATAAAACAAAATGTCTCTAACGAATAGTCTCTATCCAAGCTCTTGGAGGAAAACATTTGATGGGTTTTTTCCCCTTTCCAGGCTTCAAGAAATAAATTGTTTGATCTTTTGGGATCAGGGCTGTTATCAGTACAAGGATGTCAATATATCCTCTGCCACTACTACAACTGGCGGGCCGTTGACAGCATATTTATACAGCATATGCTTGAATGTATATGTATAATAGTAGGAAAAACAACAAATAGAGCTAACACGCGACGAACGATGGAAGAAATGAAAGTAATGAAATTATGGCATTACGTTTAGGACTCGGGGTTTTCGGTTTTCCCCACGTATCAATGAGATGGCTTTATATACATTGATGGAAAGGTGAGAGTTCCACCTTTACACTAGTCAAGGTGTCAAAACGTCAGAAATAAAGAGCCGGGAGATAAAAGCCACGAAAAGAAAAAGCACAGTCGAAAAGTAGACGTTCTTAACTTTCAAATGATATGTATATCATAGAGACCAATCCGATCATGTATGAATTTTTAATTGGTGGTTGTTTACGAAATTTCCCCGCGCTCCAAAAACAGCAGAAATTGGGATTCAACAAACAAAGTTTTAATCAAAATGGAAGAATTTGGAGCAAATTAGTGCAGTACAAAAAAATAGGAGCAGATTCTTGCCGAGGTCAAAATTGCGCGGGGGCAGAAAGTTTCACCCGTTTTTCCAATATGGTGAAAGAGCCAAAACGTGACTCAAGTCACAGGGTATGATAGCGGTTTCCACTTTCACATGAACTTTGAATCATGAGAAAATATGCATTTTTACCAAAGATATTGAATAATTTGTCCGCCCGCTCATGTGTAAATGCACGAACTGTGCTCTCCGCCATACAACACAGAAACTCAATATTCTAAGTGCGCTTGGGCCCGTTTATCTCGGAAACGGTCAATTTTTTGGAAAAAGTCATTAGGACCATTTTTGTAGAGAATTAATTGATCTTCAATGTTTATATGAACAAAAAACCTCTAACTGTCACATTTTGGGAGATATTTGCGGAAAACCGATTTAACAGGTCTTTTGGGGCCATTTTCTCTACCTACAACAGACTGTCTTCTTGAAAACTCGGTCTCATTTTTAATAAGGTACCAAATGCCACTTATCACCAGAAAATGAAAATCGCAACTAATAACTTACAGGTTGACCCCTTCATTTACTGGACTATAAGCATTTAAACGAAACACAGTCGAATTAAGTTTCGAACATAATTTTAAATGCGCCATGCGTGTGAAGTTAGACCTAACTATAGTAGAATTAATATTAGAAATAGTTTGGCACAAACTTCATACGCCTGTGCACCTTTTGAAGCTAAAAATAAATTGATCTACATAGTTGAAATTGAACCTATACAAAAAATGAAGTAAATGTAAAATCAAAATGACATTTAGGCGAATTTTAAAAATATTGTTGAAATTAAAAAACTATTTAAATTATTCAGTATTGTTATTAGTATATTAAATAGTAATTTTTATACATTGTATAACAAATGGAGAGTTATAAATTTTTACGTACAGTAATATCAAAAATGTATTTTGTTTAGTTTGACTTTTCAGTATTTTCGGTGTATACTCGTTTTTTAAGCAGTCTTCGTTTTTTGGCTATTGAGACAAGTCGGAAAACCACATCGATGTAAAGTTAAATTTTATAAATAAAATTAAAGTTTTATACAGAAATTGTAAAACTAAAATTGAGTATAGTGTTTTATATGAAAACGTATCTTGGACCATATTTCTTCGTTTTTAATAAATCGTTTAAAAAATACAGTCCACAATTCTTCGTCGTCAAGAAACCATACATTTGGTAGATAATTTGGTCCATCCAACCCGGATTTGTTCCAGAAAATTGTAAAAGCATTATCAGTCGTATTAAAAACTTCACAGTTCAGTTTATTTCGTCGTTCGTTTATACTAACCGTCGTCTTTACATATTACTTAGTATAAGAAGTGATAACATCGACACACGTGTAAAGAAATTATGTTACAAAACTAAAATTTTCATAATAAAAAGTCGTCGCCATTTTGATTCGTCGTAAATGTGAAGAGCATTATGTGAAAATAAAAATAAAATGTTAACGTAGTCAATCACATCGTATAATCTTCGTGGGATTTCAATTCGTCGTAAGTGTTTATTAAACTAAATATAGTTAAGCGTATGTTTTTTATAAGCCATTTGTAAAAAAAGTTAAACCCACCTTGAATAAGTTTTAGTCACTTTACTATTTTTTAAATTGTGATTTGTGTATTAATTCAAAATAATTATTTTTAACTCAATTATTGTAAAAAATTATTATTATTGTAAATTCATGTCTGATGACGAGCTTGATCAAACTAAATTAGAGTCCAGAGAAAATACTATGGCTCATTTAAAAAAAATAAGATCAGGCCACAAATCTCGAATAAATTACTTTAAAAATAAAGTTGACAATGAATATACGTCAATTGGTGAATTGGAATCGGCACTTAACCGCCTTCGGTTCACCTATTCTCAGTTTGATTCTACACAAGCTAAATTAGAAGCGTTAGATCCTTCAGAATGTAATTATAGAGATAGTTTTGAAGATGATTTCGGTTACGTCGAATCCAATATTTTAAACAAAATTCGCGTGTCACAAAATGAAACCAAGCTTTCAAGTAATGGCAACAATTCGATGGACAACGTTTGCACTTCGGTATCGATTAAATTACCGGAAATTGAGCTTCCTAAATTCGACGGCTCAGAATTGAGTTGGCTTAATTTCCGTAGTATTTTTAATGACCTTGTTCATTCTAATGCCAATCTTAGCAACGTAGCTAAATTTCATTACCTAAGTTCATGCATTCGTGATGGCAAGGCATTTAAATTCATTCAATCCTTGTCGCTCTCGAGTGAAAACTATCCAGTAGCCTGGAAAAAATTGTCGGGTCAGTACAACAACGAAATTTCAATTCAGAAAACGCATGTAAAACGTTTGTACGAAATTAGAAAACCCATCGAAAATTCATCGTCATCCCTCCAATCATTTATTGACGTAGCAGTTAAGCATTATGAGTCACTTAAATCGTTTAAGGTAGCGGTCGATAAATGGGATCTTTTTTTAGTTCATCATTTAAATGATCGGCTGGATGAATCCTCTCGCATCGAAATTATTAATAAGTCATCTTTGACTACCGTTATGACATTCGAGGAATTCATCAAAATTCTTCAGCATCGTTGTAAAATTTTGGATGCAAAGCAATCAGCTTCATTAAACAACAAATTGGTAATCGATCAATATAAAAACAAATCATCATTGGTCAATAATAAATTGTCGAAAGTCATGGTTGCTCAGAACTTAACATGCCTTTACTGCAAAGGTAATCATTCGTTACATTATTGTTATAAGTTTAAGGAAAGCAAATTAACTCCGCAAGATCGTTACGATTTTGTAAAACAGCACGGGTTGTGTACAAACTGTATAATCGCAAACCATCGTACGTTAGAATGTCGAAAACCACCGTGTTCATTTTGTTCGTTAAAGCATCATTCATTACTTCATTTTGGTCGGGTTTCAAATCAATATCGTTCATCAGGGAATACACCACAAAATTCATCAAATACCATGTCAGAAATCCGACAACCGAACTTAAATAATCACCCGTATTCAGCGATTCAAGCTTCAAATGAATCTGTTCCAAATGAGAAAACGTACTCATCTTTGACAGTTCCACAAAAATCTTCGTTTAATTCCCAAATATTGCTGGCTACTGCTATCATTTGGGTCCGAAATTCTGTTGGAGAACGTATTAAATGCCGCGCAATGCTGGATTGTGGATCCCAAGCAAATTTTATTACACAACGTATGGTTCAAATTCTGAAATTGAAACCAGAACCAACTCATGTAAATATTTCAGGAATAAATGGGACAACTTCTACAATAACCAAAAAGCTTAACATTTATCTTGAATCTCGGGTAACTGATTATCAAACTAGTATGAATTGTTATGTAAAATCTAAAATTTCCGATTTATTGCCATCATACCCTGTACACATCGACAAATCTAATATACCAAAGGGCATCGAACTCGCGGATCCCGATTTTTTTAAGCCTAACGCGGTCGATATGCTAATTGGAGCCGAATTTTTCTCAGAAATAATGAAGTTTAATGAAATAAACATTAGTAATGAAATACCGTTACAAAATTCTGTTTTTGGTTACGTCGTCATCGGAAAAATAATTGATCAGTCATCAACTAGGATAATGTCGTTGTGTTCTTTCGAAGATCTGTCTCATCAAATAGAAAAATTTTGGAAGACAGAAAATGTAGAAAACTCCCAAAAACTGTCGATCGAAGAGAAGTGTTGTGAAAATCTTTATACCGAATCAGTCGTTCGAACAGAAAGTGGAAGATATAGCGTTTCACTTCCGATCAAGCCCAACATTTCTCGACTTGGTGAATCTTCATATAGTGCATTAAGGCAGTTTAAATATATGGAAAATCGTTTAAATCATAGTCCCGAGCTTCGGGTACAGTATAATTGTTTATGCATGAATATCTCGAACTTGAGCACATGATTGACGTGCCAAATCCGCAGACAACTAGCTCTCCGTTGAACAAATCTTTTTATCTACCACATCATTCGGTTCTTAAAGAATCAAGTACAACAACAAAAGTTAGAGTTGTTTTTAATGCTTCATCGAAAAGTTTGTCAGGTCTGTCACTCAATGATTGCATAATGGTAGGTCCTACAATTCAAAACGATTTATTCTCTATTATAAACAGATTCCGGAAACATCAAATTGCAATAACTGGCGATATAGCCAAGATGTATCGCCAAATTCTTATAAATCCCGATCACCAAGATCTTCAAAGAATATGGTGGCGAGATTCCGCGGATAAGCCCATACAATGTTATAAACTTCGAACAGTAACTTATGGCACTGCTAGCGCTCCATTCCTCGCAATACGGACGCTTTTTCAACTTGCCAAAGATTCAGAAAATTAATTTCCGATCGCTTCAAAGATTGTCAAGGAAGATTTCTATGTCGACGATGTCTTGACTGGAGCAGATACTGAGGAAGATGCCCTTCGCATAAAACGTGATTTGGTGGAACTATTATCCCGCGGGTGCTTCGATTTACGTAAAATTCAATCTAATAATTCAAAAATTTCATCAGCACAGGATTCTTCGCAGTCTAAATCCATTCTCGTCCTTGGAATGAAGTGGGATTTAATTCACGACGTTTTTAATTTTACATTTCAACAATATAAGATTACCGATTTTAGCACCAAGAGATCAATTTTATCCGACATTGCTAAATTATTTGATCCATTGGGATTATGTACACCTATTGTTTTCATTGCCAAGTCGTTTATGCAAATTTTATGGTCGTCAAAGTTTGAATGGGATGACCCACTTCCGACTACCCTTTCATGATTATTGGAATGAGTTTAAAAAACAATTAATGTCTATTGAAAAAATTACGTTTCCAAGATGTATTATGGCCGTTTCACCAAGATTAATTGAACTCCATGGCTTCGGAGATGCATCCGAAAAGGGTTACGGATGTGTCATTTACCTTCGAACCATTGATAGCAACGGTAATTGTTCCGTTAGATTTGTCTCTTCAAAAAGTCGAGTGGCTCCTTTAAAAACACAAACAATTCCGCGACTCGAGTTGTGCGGTGCATTATTGTTTTCACAATTAACACAGAAAATTATTTCTGCTCTTGATTTAAAGTTGAGTTCTATATTTTTATGGACTGACTCTCAAATCACCCTTCATCGAATCAAATCTGTTTCATCGCGATACACAATTTACGTTGCAAACCGTATATCGCAAATACAGGACTTGTCGTCACCAGAGAGTTGGTATTATGTACCCTCGTCCGTAAACCCATCGGATATGGCCTCTCGAGGTTTAATGCCATCTGAATTTATTAAATGTCAAAACTGGTGGACAGGTTCAACATATATCAATTCTCCAAATATGATTATCCCTGAACAACCAAATTTAAAAACATGGTCTGATCAAACTGAATTGCGAAAAATAAAAATTCAAGTGCAAACATCTACAGCTCAAGCTTCAATACAAATATTCGAAAAATGTTCTAACTATAAATGTATTCTACGTGCTTATGTAACTATAAATGTATTCTACTTCGTTACATAGAGTGTTTGAAAACTAAATGCGCTCTTCGTAAATCGACAGATGAGAAAGTCAGAGATCTCATGTTACACGCAAACACTAACGCAATTCATCCACTTTCGACTAGGGAATTACGCAATGCACTCATTGCAATAATCAAACACATCCAAAGTACCGAATACAGCGATGACATTAGTCATCTTCATAAAAACAAAATAGTTTCCCAAAGCAGCAAATTGCTATCTTTAAGTCCATTTTTGGATCTAGATGACGTAATTCGCGTTGGCGGAAGATTACGTAACGCTAACATCCCTTATGATCATAAACATCAATTTATGTTGCCTGGATCGCATAACTTCACGAAAATATTAGTACGCAATGAACATCGACTTCTACTTCATGCCGGCCGTCAATCCCTTTTGTACAGCCTTCGTCAGAAATTCTGGATAATCGGGGGTAGAAATCTATGTAGACAAATTGTTACTCAATGCATTATATGTACGCGAACAAAGCCTCGAAGTATTACACAAATTATGGGTCAATCACCTGAACATAGAGTCAATCCGTCTAGACCATTTCAACATGTAGGTGCGGAATTCTGTGGACCATTTATGACATCGACAAAAATTCGCTCTAAAACACAAATCAAAACCTACATAGCAATTTTTATATGTTTTGCGTCAAAAGCAATCCATATGGAAGTCGTAGCCGATCTAACAACAAACGCTTTTATAGCTGCACTTCGAAGATTTGTTGCTCGTCGCGGAATTTGTTCTAATATCTATTCAGATAACGCGACAAATTTTGTTGGAGCAAAGGCTGAACTACAAGATCTCAGAAAATTATTTCTTTCCGAATTTCATAAGAATGAAGTTTTGAAATACTGTATCGATCAAGGTTTACAGTGAAATACAATTCCGCCTCGATCGCCTCATTTCGGAGGCTTGTGGGAGGCCGCGGTAAAAAGCGCAAAACATCATTTAAAACGGGTTTTAGGCACCTCTTCGTTTACTTCGGAAATATTAACCACACTCGTTTGCCAGGTGGAAGCATGTTTAAATTCTCGTCCGATTGGATTTATGTCGGACAACCCAAATGACTTCGAATGCCTTACACCAGGTCATTTTTGAATCGGGCAACCGATTACGACTATTTCGGATCCATCTCTGGCACACCTCGATTGTAATCGATTAAACCTTTATCAACGCGTCCAAGCAAATTTTCAGCTATTCTGGAAGAGATGGTCGTCCGAATATTTGTCTCAATTGCAGCAAAAGAAAAAATGGTTACAGCCAAATTCAACCATAAACGTTGGCGATCTTGTCATTCTGGCCAGAATTAGCGAGCTACATAAGGGTAAGGACAACTATGTTAGAGTTGTAACCGTTCAAACTCAAAATGCTAAATTTAAGCGTGCCATTACTCGAATATGTCCACTTTTAGTTAACAAAATATCAAAGAATTAAATTCAAAATGGATGTTTTTTTATGCTTGTTTGGAATCAAAGTGAAATATGCAACTGATCCTTATTTACATTTATTTCAAAAATTCTTCGTTATCAGATATTTTGAATTTGAAATATAAATTGTCTGTATATAAATATAATTTAAAAAAAAAACAAAAAATATGTACATTAGTTTAAGTTATAATTCTTGTTGAACTATTTAATAAATACTTCAAGGTGAGGAGTATGTTGAAATTAAAAAACTATTTAAATTATTCAGTATTGTTATTAGTTTATTAAATAGTAATTTTTACACATTGGAGAGTTATAAATTTTTACAATAGATGTCACTATAACGTGTATAACAGTTACGTACAGTAAAATCAAAAATGTATTTTGTTTAGTTTGACTTTTCAGTATTTTTGGTGTATACTCGTTTTTTAAGCAGTCTTCGTTTTTTGGCTATTGAGACAAGTCGGAAAACCACATCGATGTAAAGTAAAATTTTATAAATAAAATTAAAGTTTTATACAAAAATTGTAAAACTAAAATTGAGTATAGTGTTTTATATGAAAACGTATCTTGGACAATATTTCTTCGTTTTTAATAAATCGTTTAAAAAATACAGTCCACAATTCTTCGTCGTCAAGAAACCATACATTTGGTACAAATATTTCTATCAATTTTTTAGTGTAGAGCTATTTTGAGAAGAGTTCATTAGCGCCGCCATACACATCAATAGCAGAAGGCTTTTTAGATCTAAATTAGACTAAATTAGATCTATCAACCCCTTTTAAACCATTTAAAAAGCAAATGGGATTCACGTGGTCCAATAAATAGTTCTGTTTAATTTTCTAATAAATTAAGATTAGGACTTCCAAACTCTTTAGTTTTACAGCAGTTGATCGATCAACATTTAATCCGACAGCCAATTCTGAGTATGTTTGTAAAGAATCTTCAGTCAATAATTTTCCAATTCATCATCTTCAAATTTTCTGGGTGGTTTTCCATCCTCTTTAACTTCAATACCAAAATCATTATCTTTAAATCTTCGAAACCATTGTTTGCACGTTATATTCGATGGAGCTTGCTCACCGTAAATTTCCATATGCAAACGATAAGTTTCCGCTGCACTTTTCTTTACAATAAACAAATGTATTAAAACTTCCCGCAAATGATGTTTATTTGGAATAAAATTCGACATTTTCAAGGAGTTAAAAATCCTAGTTGTTTACATTTCAACCAAATGTCGCATCTTGCGTTTAACAGCTGACGTCAAGTACTATAGGATACCAGAATTGCACATTTATAGTACACGTAAGCAGTACTAGTAACGACACCTATTGCGAAAGCGCGGAGTCATACTCACGCACCTACTATTAGCACAGGGAAAACGCCTTCGTATTACTACGAGAATATAGAACAGAGTTGGTTTTAGAAGTCGCCAGTAGAAAACCATTTATAAATGATATAAACGCAAAGAAAAGTCTAATATTTAGCAAAAGTGCAGTGAACATTTTTGGAACTCACAAATTTTTAGTCATCAGATTTAATTTAATTTCCACATGACATTATTAGCGCTAACGTTAAGTTTATGTTTTGCATGTGATCGTCAATAATTTTAATACTTGTGAGTGTTTTGGGGTGTGTGTAAGTGTTTTAGCTCCCCAACTACGCTGGCGTGAGGACGTCGAACAAGATCTTCATATATTATTATGTTGAAACTGGAGGTCGAGAGCGAAAGACTGAGACACATGGAAGACCATAGTGCATGTGCTAAAATCCCTTCATGGGATGTAAAGCTTGAGAGAAAGAGAGAGAGAGAGAGTTTTAGAGTGTTAGCTTTTAGAGTGTTTAATAAATTTTGTGAGTTTTAGTGCCGTATATTTATGGACAATATAACAAATAAACATATTTGAATATTAATACATAATATATTTACAAGTGAGTAATGTAAAACAATTTCGGTGCTAGTTTTTGACAGAATCACTTAAATGATTTGTTTTGCAATAGATTTCCAAAATTTTATAATGGGTCCTAACAAACAGAGTAGTAATAATTATGTAGGTGAAAAAATTTAGAAAAAACTCGATATCTAACAAATCGGAATTTAACAAAATTTAATTTTGATTGCTTTCTAAAAGCTCTAACCCTGCTAGAATCGCCAAAAAACCCAATATCTAGATGGAGTTGTTAGTCAATGGTCGGTGAACGACGGGTGAAGAATATGTCTCCATGGTAGTAATAGGAGACGCCGGGTGTAACTGCGTCCGTGAGAATGATTTTTGCTTTAATAATTTCTTACTGCAGCGGTCGTGCATGGGTTCGACTGGTATGGCCTATGGGTCCCATTTAAAACGCGATATTTTAAAATGCGATTTTTCAAAACGCGATATTTCAAAACGCGATATTTCAAAACGCGACATGGCACAAAACGCGATATGGTACAAAGCGTGATATTTTTTATCATTAAATCGAATTACTGATATTGAACAAAAGTGCTCGTGTCCAATATATATAAAGGGTAATTTATTAAAGATAAGACGGAAATTTTCAAAGTGTTCAAGTTACAATATAAAGAGGTTGTCAATATACAGTATATTTTTACCATTTTTGTAAAAATAAATATGTATATGAAATTTCAAGGGACTGAATGAAAGTGTCCAAGATACAGAAATGCCCAACATTGAAGGTTTTAATAAAATTCAATTTTTCATTCAATTTGCACCTGATATCAATTGACGGCCGAAAATTTTAACTGCGTGGTTATACTTCCGAATAGGTTATATACCTCCAAAAATTCTGAAAATCGGTATACTAAGGTACTTTAGAATGCTGATTACGAATATGACCATGAAAATATCCAGAAACGACCCCAAGGAGCTCTCAATGATCCCAAGTGGCCGTAAATGCCCCAAAGAGTATAGGATTGGGTTATATCAGGTGAGCGCTTCGCTCCCTAGTTAGAAAAAAAAACTTCAGTTTATAGGAATTTAAAAATCGATAAGAGCGGGAGTATAGGACCGGGTTATATCAGCCGAATCGCTGTGCTCCCGTCACTTCGCAATGTGCATTCTGGAAAAGGAGAAATTTAATTTCAGTTTATAAAAATTTAAAAAGCGATAGAAGAGGGAGTTTAGGATCGGCTTATATTAGGACGGTGAATGTGAAATTAAATTTCAGTTTATAAGAATTTAAAAATCGATAGGAGCGGGCGTTTAGGATCGGGTTATATCAGGAGAAGATAATTTCAGTTTAAAGAATTTAAAAACCGATATTAGTGGGAGTATAAGATCGGGTTATATCAGGTGAGCACTTCCCTCCTTAGTTAGAAAGAAAAACTTCAGCAGTTCGGGAGTACAGCAACGGATTATACCAGATGGGTCACTGCGCTCCAGTCGCGTCGCTCCTTAGTTAGAAAAAATTCCAGTTTATAGGAATTTAAAAATCGATATTAGCGGGAGTATAGGATCGGGTTATATAAGGTAAGCACTTCGCTCCTTAGTTAAAAAAAAAAACTTCATCTATACGAATTTAAAAATCGATAGAAACGGGAAGTCAGCCCGTTGTTATATCAGGCGGGTCGCTGCGCTCCAGTCGCTCTGCTCCTTACAAAAAATTTCAGTTTATAGGAATTTAAAAATCGATATTAGCGAGAGTATAGGATCGGGTTATATAAGGTAAGCACTTCGCTCCTTAGTTAAAAAAAAAAACTTCATCTATACGAATTTAAAAATCGATAGAAACGGGAAGTCAGCCCGTTGTTATATCAGGCGGGTCGCTGCGCTCCAGTCGCTCTGCTCCTTACAAAAAATTCCAGTTTATAGGAATTTAAAAATCGATATTAGCGGGAGTATAGGATCGGGTTATATAAGGTAAGCACTTCGCTCCTTAGTTAAAAAAAAAAACTTCATCTATACGAATTTAAAAATCGATAGAAACGGGAAGTCAGCCCGTTGTTATATCAGGCGGGTCGCTGCGCTCCTGTAGCTTCGCAATGCACATTTTTCTGAACCATATCGCGTTTTTTACCATATCGCGTTTTGAAGTATCGCGTTTTAAAATATCGCGTTTTGTACCATATCGCGTTTTGTCATATCTCGTTTTGAAATATCACGTTTCGAGCGGCTCCGGACTGGTATATCGCATGAGGTAACAGAAATCTTGTTTTCGTACCTGGTATGGAGGCCGTAGAAGAGGTTTGGCCGCTGAAAGATATATCGAGGACATTCTCTTGGATCATGCAGTGCTCAACATAGGATATCCGGGCGAAGATTTCATATTGTTGCAAGACAATGCCCGGTGTCATACAGCTCGAACCACTCGGCAGTTCGAGGTTGGACTCGATATGATGAAGTGGCCAGCCCTCAGCTCATACATGAATCCAAATGTGCATTTATGGAACGAACTAAAACGGAGGGTCAGAGTCAAGTACCATTTAACATCAGTAACCTCAAGATTGCGTTGGTTGAGCACTGAGTTGCGATCCCCCAAGTCTTTCTCAAAACCTTAATAAGCTCAAGGGAGAATCGCAGGCGGACCATTGTACCAATTTTTTAATAAAATCCTAAATTCTTAATGTAGCGCAGGTTATTAAAGTATGTATTTGGCCTCGTGAATCCCATTAGCTTTTTAAATAGTTTAGAAGTTTGAAAATCCTAATCCTAACCTTTCAGAAAATTGCAATTTCATTATTTCGCCTAAATGTCATTTTTATTTAATTTTTACTTTTATTTTTTAATATAAAACACTTGAACATCCACAATCAACGCTCGGTAGAGCCTGAAATAAGGAGGATGTGGGATCAATCTCCATCCCGTTCTTACCGACAATTAAGTCGTTGTGTAGGTGATTCAAGTGTACTGTCCTCAGATTTGATAAGAAAACTCTGGACATCGATGCACTAAACTAGTCTGTTTAGAAGACGACGAATCCATTCCACAGTCAGGGAACAAATTCCGCATCTATCGCCCCTCTCAAATCCCCGTGGCACAAGAAGATCAATTTAAAACAGCAATAACAACACCGTTTGGAATGTTCGGCTTCCGTTGCATGACTTTTGGTCTGAGAAACGCAGCTCAAATATTTCAAAGAGTTACATAATAACTCAAAATGGAATTAACCATCAATTGACAGAGTCATCGCTATCAAAGAATTCCCACATCCCACTACTGTACGACATACTTTATAAGCATATTGTTGGGATGGTAAATTATTATCATAGATTTTTACCCAATTTGGCAGATTTGGCACCTATTTACGACCATACCAATTCGTTATGCCTCAAAACAGCTAAATGGTAATAATTGAGAACCTTGAGAATTCTTTTCTAAAATGTGTTCGACCACAGAACAAAAATATTCATTGATCGTGAGTTCCTAGCAATTTTCACAGGAATAAAAAATTTCGTTATTTTCTAAAAGGTCGTGAATTTCGAGTGTAAACCGATCACAATTCGTCAATTGGAATTCATCGCTCATGTGAATGCTTCAGACATTGTTGTGGTTCTGATACTTCATTGATTACGATTTCGATAAACTTAATTCGACCATAAAAACATGATGCTTATTTAAATGGCACAATTTCACTAAATAAAAAATTAAAATCCCGAACAGGTCTCACCGGGTAACAAACACTCGAGGTTAATATGGTGTGAAACGTCAACCGCGACTCCTTGACCTTGTATCCGAAACCGATGAGACGTCTTTGATAACACCACAAACTAACACATACTGTGTTCCAATTCGAAAGCGTTGCTAGCCAATTTCATCGCCAAATTTGGCATTCGAATCGTACCTATTTCGAGAATTGATAGAAATGTTAGGAATTTACAAAATAAGAACGACTCCTTATACCATCCGCAATCGAATGCGATGATTGAACGATTTCATCGCAATCAAAAACAAATCGTAATAGCCCGCGACAACACAAAAAATTGGAGAGTTAGTCTACGGACAAACACTCAGCGTACGCGGAGATTTTTTCATTCGCTCTGATCCAAAACAGCTAGATCTGTATGATGACGTAATACGTCGGAAAACTTAATAATATCTCGCAAAGCATATTAATTCCAAAGGATCTTACTTGTGATCACGTTTCTGTCCGCGTCAAAAGACTACATTTTCATTGATCGACTAAAACCGGCATATATAGCATGGAGATCTTTGAACAGAAAAACAATCAAATTACAGTCTGAAGTCGTTTTCCATGAAGTATTACCATCTCAAAAATCTAAAGTAGATCGTATTATTACAAAGTTCGCATCTTCAACTGTTCTTGGCTTAAGTAGAACCAATATTCTGTCTCATCATATTGATGTTGATGATGCTATTCCGATTAAGCAACGCCATTACTCGATATGGCCGGCGGTACAAAAAGAACTCTACAAGGGATCGCATAATTGTCCTGTTTGTGATAGAAGAGAGCTTTATTGCGTGGAGCTCGCCTGTCCAATTGGTGAAGAGAGTAAATGGCAAAGTCCGATTGTGTCGTGATGCGAGGAAAGTGAATCAAGGGTCATAGTGAAGAGAGGTCAAAAAATAAGACTACTTACTGCCATACACGATTGATCCCTCTACCAGTTCACTCGTATGCCTTTCGGCTTTACGAGGCCCCCAAACCATGTGTAGGCTCATGTATAAAGTCATACGCCATGAATTTCATCACAAAATATTCGTTTATTTATTGATTCGTTCGTGACATCAGAAACGTTTTAAGAACACTTAGAGCTTGTGTGTAAATGCGGGGTGGTACAGGCGTTTTATTCGAAACTACTCTGATGTTACTGCTCCTCAAATGTTTTTCAAGTTTTGAAAAATGATTTATCATTTGCAGAAGTACTTGATCATTCCGACTTATTCCGACACAACTATGTATACAGTGTAATGCTTCAAAACCGGATAATATTGATTTTTTTTGTTCAAAAATACGATACGAATGAAGAACGCCCGATTGCATATGATTCGGCTAAACTCCATCGCATGTTGCGATTATGGTGATATGGCCCTACACGTGGAAGCATCTTTGGCCAAATTCACTTAATTCTTGAATAATTCAAAAAGTCATCAATGAGTGGCATGAGTGAAATTTAGTGTTTTTGAATTTGTGATGATGACTGAATCCACGTCAAATTTTCATATATTCTTTGGTATTATAGCGAAATTTAGTTCTCAAGAGAATAAACTGACACGAATTATTTTAAATATGACATTGTAAAAAAATAAAGATTTTTAGCAATTAATTAACAAATTAACAAATTACCAAATTATAATCCGTACATTCCTTAAATATGTATTTTGTTTACAGTGAAGAACTGTCACAAATATTTAAAAAAAAGTACATGAATTTTTAATTCTCTAATTTCCCCCCAAAAATGCTGTACAACTCGAACAAATTGAAAAGTTTAATTTTAGAGATTGAGCCAAACCCCTAAACCTCAAAAGAAATTAAAGTAAAACCTTTGCTACTGTTATTCATTTTTAATTTTACTCGGTTACATTTCATTTCTGTGTATAGTACGAGTATGGTGTATTAGATGTACCACTGTATATATCTAAGTACTTGAAGCATAAAATTAAGGAAATATTTTCAATTTTCCACTTTCCGTTCCTTTGTTTTCGTTTATTTTTTATGAATAATAAATTAGTTTAGATTTTCTCTTCTTACATTATATTTCGAAGACATTTGTGTACGTATTACGTATAAGAAAAACCTTTTTACGGGTTGTGTTGATATGGATGCGAGGATGGTACACAGTCTATCTATATATAACTTGCGGTCTTGTTGTATATAAATCGGTAAAAGCTGAGATAACAAATTAAACTTTTTGAACATAGCTACACTTTCATTAAATTTCATTTATCCTAAATAAAATTTTGTTGTCTGTATGTTTCTATGGGAAAATAAAAATTATGGGTTTGCTAAAATAATTAAATCTTTGTTTTGGTTGGTATCTGATTTTGTATATATGTATACAGTTTAATATCGCTAAGCCCCTAATTTTTTTTACTTAACGTTGACCTTCGGAAGAAACACTTTTAAGGAAACTTCTTCCGTAGCACGATGGAACCAAACACCAAATTGCGACCGATGTTGTCCTAATTTTCTAACCCGACCTAGCCCAATTTTTGTCGGAGTAGAACTAAAAAAAAATATTGACGAACTGAATTGTAGTGTACAGTCGGCACATAATTTTGTTTCTGCATATACGTGGCAAATATCAGGAAATGTTTAATTATAGAAATTAGTTCTAATTAAATAATGTTTAAGTTTGAGTGTTATATCTATTCTAATTTTATTTGTAAATTGTTTTGGTTTATGTTCAAAACACATAAGATTGATTTCAAAATACATAACATAGATAACTCACATCAAATTAGCAAACCCGTGAGATATACTCGACGTCACTGACACTTTTTCATAACCCAAATATAATAAAATTGTGTTTGACGGTGAGAATGATCGGCAGCAACATAACAAACCCAGTCTGAGATAGCGGCGTCAACAAATTTGACTCGGTCACCAACATATTTTATGGGAACCCAACCCAAAGAGTTGGTGTTTGATAGCCGAAATTATGTTTGGTGCAAACAAAATCATCGTGACAAACAAGCACTTTGCTATTCCTATCGTCAGCATAGAGACAGTCAAAAGAGTGCTTGCGGAACGCAACCTCATGTCTGAAGAGCGTATAGGTAAAAATTTCACTGTCCACTTCATCACAAATCTATGAATATGGTAACTCACTAGGACACTCTGAAGACGATCTCGTTACTATTGTCGACAAGCTCCCCGATATGATATCACACGAAATAACAACACTCACACATGGACAATAGAAGGGCTCGACAACAGTCAGACCTAAGAAAAATTGAAATAAAAATATTACTTATTATGGTAAATAAAAGCATGAAATCCTAGCTATAATATTTGATTGAAATAGTCTTAAATTCTATACTCATCATATTGGGCCAAATTTCCTTCTTGAGGTACAATACAAATCCTAATTTAGCCTTGTTACTCATTTTTCGTACTAGGCTCCATAATTTAAAAGCCAGTTTTGATCGTCAATGTTTGAAACCCTAATTGATGATCGATTGTTCTTAAAACACAAAACAGGTTTTAAGAATTCACAAGAATTATAATGCAGGAGGTACTACAAATTATGAACTTCTTCTGATTCTGGTTGAACTGGTGAAGAATGAACTGGTTTTATTTGCTAATTATCTTTTTCGGGCCAACTCCAGAAATTATATTGTATACCATTTTTGTTGAGAAAGTTCCCTTTAAACTGGCTGTTTGCCTCAACTACTTCCAGAACTATCTATTTTTATGTGTTTTGAATAAGTTCCATTTTATAGATTTTATAGATTCACATTTTGAAATACAATTTCCCTAGTGAATTGAATGAAATGAACAGAAAAATAATTTATTGGGTTTATCCAACAATGCGTTTGCATATACGAACCACATTTTTGGATTTTCTTCCCGGAGCTAAAACATACACTTTTTTTGAAACTCCTACTATTGAGCATGCCACGTCACATACAACTGGCAATGACGAAAGCAAGAACTTTCTAAATTTTCACCTACAAGCCTACGAGATTACCCTTGAGCTTTGATAAGATTTACGGCAAATGAGAGTCTAACTGGGTATTTGACTCGCTTGAAGCTAAATACTAGGTCGGTTGGTATTAACGGTATGCGAGGTATGAGTACGTCCTCTTATTTTGTCTAAGATAGTTATAGTTTTGCCGGATCTAGATCCCGCAAAAGTATTATTGATGATACTTTCTTCAATTTCAAGATATGAGAAGACATCTTATGTGGCTCCAGCGTGTTCAGAACCTCCAGAGGGTAATTAACGGCATTATCGGTGTCCACTACAGAATCATTTGTCTTGTATGTGGTAGAAGTGCCTGGTATTTGGTTCTGTATCTGTTTGTTAAATTGATTCACGCGTTCATTGTTTTGCACCTAAATTGCTCTCCCGCATGTCCCATCATGATGATTATATACAATATTTATATTTTCTGAATCAGCTGCTCAATGGACGACACTAACTGCCACAGGTAATGTGAATCTTCACCTGTTTGTGGATCAGTTTCGTTTCGTATTACTGTGAATCTGAGAATTCGCATATTTGTTAATATTTGGAGTTTTTGCATTCTTGCACACAGAGCTGAATCATTGAGTCAGACGTTAAGCTCATTACCAGGTATGGACCGAATAATTACGGGCAGCTTTTGACGAGTTTGACCATTTTAATAATTGAGCTTGACCAAAATCCTTGTATGGTTCTCACCTGTTGTAGCAATATTGAGATGTAATTTCAAAGCTGAGTGGGCTGTTCGTCCTCCAGCAATTAGACCGCAGCTGGCTGCAACGCCAGCTGATGCAATAGCACGCACCGCCTCCTGCCTCATACGTATCGGGGGCTCTCCTTTAATCTTTTTGGCAAAACAGTGACCACATATCTTGTCCATTTTGCCAATCAGAATATTAGCCCAAGAATCGTCCACCTGACCGATATAATGGAAGATGCTTATGTCTTCCATTGTTGCTCCATAGCCAAAGAGCACAAAGGAAATGACTTTAACTCCCATTTTGCTCTCATTTCCTCCCATTTTGATATAGTATCTGGATCTAGCTTAGGTATCATAATTTCCATAATTAAATCATCCCAGTACTGTGTACGACGTTCTAATGAATTTAAAGAACCTAAATTTGAATTTAGTTGGTTGGCCAACTCCGACAATTTACCATGCGTTGAATACCAAAAAATTTTCTCATTTAAATAAATAAATAAATATAGAAATCGAGCTGCGGATCGGTTTTTACCCTTGACTGTTGCTATATGTTCTACACTGAAAAAAATCTTAAGAAACAATTATTTTCCTTTACTGGAAATTCACCAAAATTGGCTGAAACAAAAATTGGCCTCTAATATTTTATTTTTCAAAGCTAAGCAAGCTTTGCTAAAGTAAAACAGGTATTTTATCTAAGTTTCCGATTGTAAATTCTTTAGAATCAAACAAAAAGGACGCCTACTCCATTTTCCATTTTTTCAATCATTTTAGCATCGGCATCATGTCTAAACAGTTTGAAACAATTAATTTGTTAATATCAATTTTAATAGTGAATTTTTAATTATAATTTTTAATTAAATGTGATTGTTATGAGTAATCGTACAATATGCGATAATCAGCATGCTTATATTAACCTATGGGAAATAATAATAAGGTAAATAGTATAAAAATTCTAATTGTGTAAAATGTGACAGGTTTAGTTAATATTTAAATTAAAGTGGAATTGTGTGCTGCTTTTTCTTGTGAATAACAAGTGGTTCTTGGTTATATCAAACTAGTTTCCCGGCGAACTTTGTTTCGCCCCAAATTACTTCGTCCGAGCTGTTGCGTGCCTCACGGTCAAGGCTGGGTTTTATGTTAATGTGGTTATCTGGACTTTATTATTTTAATCAAACTGCAATATATTTTTATAATTATTTCATAATTTTTATTGTTTTAAAGTTAATATTTCGAGGTACACAACAGACTCATCTTTTTATGATTTTTTAGCCAATTTACAATTTTATTATTTAAGAGTAATAAATTCATATTACATATTTTATTTGGTCAATACAATAAAAGATACTTTCTAAATGGTTGTAATCCAGGGATGTACAACTACATACTATTTCCTACAACTCCCTGCTTAAATCATAAGTTATCCTAAGGAAAATCTTTTGATAGACTTACAAATGCATAACTATGATAATAATAGTTAATAATAATTAGCTATGCATTTTTCTAAAATTTAATAATAAATAAATTCGAATGCATATCATTTCTTTGATATACTTCATTTAAAGATTTGTACATTTTTGCTTAGATTCATATTATTTACTTATACATTATTACAAATTTATTATTATTATTTTTATATGTTTTATTTTTTTATTTTTTTTTTTTTATACAAATTTTCATGAAAGATTACATTTATGCATATATACATATTTCAATCAATTATTTTATTCAATCCTTAAATAATTAATATAAATTACTCGTTTCGGAAAATTTTTAATCTGTTGTTATGAACTACCTTCGATGATTTTCCAATTTTAATGGAGGAATATTCTGGAGATATTATTTCGTCTATCTCGAAAGGACCAAGCCACAGAGGAGATAATTTACTTTGGATGCTCTCGTTTTTTAGTAATACGTAATTTCCCTTTTGAAATTGAACAGGGTTAATAGTATGATCATAATAGGATTTAGCTTTTAACTTCTTTTCTACTAAGTTCTGTTTTGCGGTTGTAAAGGAAGTTTGCAGACGATATTTAAGGTCATGATAATAATCATCAAAAGTATAAACAGGATCAGGTTCTTTGGAAATTGACGAAGGAATATTGGGTTTAAATCCGAATACTAGCTCATAGGGCATAAATCCAGTTGAACTGTGTGGTGTAGTGTTATACGAAAATGTAAAGTAAGGTAACCACAAGTCCCAATTCAAAACATCAGTTTGAGAAAAGTTACGCAAGTACTCACCAAGAGTTCTGTGAAATCTTTCTAGAGCACCATTACTCTGAGGGTGGTAAGCTGTTGTAGCAATTTTTTTTATATTCAGTAACTTGCAAACTTGTGTGAACAATTTACTCATGAAATTGGTACCCTGATCAGTTAAGATCTCATCAGGTATACCATACACATATATGAATTGTTCAACAAATGTCTGAGCTACAATATTTGCGTCTTGTGAAGGGATAGGAAAGGCAAGGGAGTATTTTGTAAGGTCATCTTCAAGAGTAAGTATATATTTATTATTTTTATATGAAGATGACATAGGGCCAACGATGTCTAGGAAAATTTTTTGGAAGGATTTGGAGGACGTTGTTGTTATTTTTAGAGCTTCTTTAGTAGGTCTGCTATGTTTATTAATTTGGCAAAGTTTGCAATTTAATATAATTTTTTTAATTTTCGAGTGCATATTGGGGAAATTATAATATTGCCGCATTCGAATAAAAGTGTGATACACACCTTGGTGTCCACCAAGAGGTGATGTATGAAATTCGTTAATCAGTTGATTAACTTCAGATTCGTCTGTTATATATTTAATTTTACTATTTTCCTGGTTTATTAAGGTATCATTATTTTTGTTTTTAAATGTAATTTCCGGAGAAGTATCTTCACTTTCAATTTCACGCTGATCATTTGACTCTCGTTTGCTTAAAAGTAAATTTAACGTATCGATATTGTCATTATCAGAATTAAATTTTGAAGACATCGACCGGGTAATAATATTACAATTATTAATGGATGATGTTGGATCAGTAGGCAATTTTATTCGACTTAGAGAATCCGCGTTTTGTATAAGTCTGCCAGGCCTATGTTCAATTGTAAAATCATAATCTTCAAGACAAATTTGCCAACGAATTTCACGAGATTTCGGCAATTCTAAATTATGCAACCATATAAGTGCTCTGTGATCAGTTACAAGACGGAATTTATGGCCATATAAGTATGGTCGAAAATGCGACATTGACCATATTACTGCCAACAATTTTTTATTAGTCGGGGAATAATTAGATTCCGCTTTATTTAGAACGCGACTAGCGTACGCGATTGGAAGTTCAGAATCATTAACTTCTTGGGACAAAACAGAACCAATTGCAATATCGCTAGCATCACAAGTCAAAATAAACGGCTTACTAAAATTAGGCATTTGAATAATAGGAGGAGTAGTAAGTGATTTCTTAAGCGAATCAAAAGACTCTTGACACTCTGAAGTCCATGTGAAAGGAGCGTTCTTCTTTAAGAGATTTGTCATAGGTTTTGCTATTCCTGAGAATTGGGGGATACATTTTCGGTAATATCCGGCTAACCCTAAAAATGATTTTATTTCCGTTGGGTTGTGAGGTACAGGAAAATTTTTAACGGCTGAAATTTTAATCTCGTCAGGTTTATTACCGTTTGGTGTTACAATATGTCCAAGATACTTAATTTCTTGTTTTAAAAATTGACACTTGCTAGGGTTTAATTTTAAATTAAACCGACGAAGACGTTTGAAAACTTCTTTAAGATTGTTGTTATGATCATTTAGTGAGGCGCCATAAACAACAATGTCGTCGAGGTAAGCAAGACATTTAATATTATTTAATCCACAAAGAGCAGTATTTATCATGCGTTGGAAAGTAGCAGGTGCTCCTTTTAACCCGAATGGCATACACACGAATTCATAATGGCCTTCGTCCGTGCTGAAAGCAGTTTTGGGCCGGTCATGAGGTATCAATTTAATCTGGTGATAACCACTCTGTAAATCCAGGGTTGAAAAATATTGAGCCTTGCCTAATTTGTCGAGGATATCGGAAATGTTAGGCAAAGGGTAGGTATCATTAATAGAAATTTGATTTAGTTTCGGATCTTTTTGGCACAACTAAAAGAGGGGAATTCCAGGGACTCATACTATCTTGGACTATTCCTTGAGAGATCATGTCGTTAACTTGCCTTTGAATCTCCTCTTTAGTTGAATGAGGTTGTCTAAAGGGACGAACATGAATAGGCAATGGATTTGCAATGGTACGAATTTCGTGTTGCACAAGGTCTGTTGTACTAAGTATATCACCATCTACAAAGAATACATCGTTATATTCATTAAGAATTTCTTTTAAAGTTTCATTTTCTTCTGAATTTAGGTGATGAAAATCGATAACGGATTGAAGTATATTCATTCGATTATGATTACCGTTATCAATTTTTTTTAAAGTAAAAATTTCATAATTATTGATTGTTTCTATTTTAAATTTAAGTCGTTCGGTTCTAAAAATATCATCTGATAAGTTCAAAATAGGTAGAGTGATATAGTTATTATGAACTTTGTGAATTGAACTTGCTATAAATATACACGAAGCTGGCTCTTGTGCAGGATGTATAAACCTGGGTATGGTTTATACAGCGGTGATTGTTGTGGTTGTTGAATCCAAATTAGTTTTGGTAAACTAATAACACCAAGAAATCCGTGGTAAATTGTTGCCTCAAACTCGTAAGTACAAACACAATATATTTATATTTAATGAATAATATTTAATTTTTATTTATTTGTGTTTTTATTGTTGATGTTTGCTCGGTAAGATGCAAGGTAAAAGTGAACGATAAAAAATATTATATAAAGGTACTAAAGGATTATACAATAAAAAGTAGTAAAATTATACAATGCAAACTACTCCAATTATACAATATAAATTATACCATAATTATACAATTCACGATTATACTAATTATGGAATTCAAATACGTGCCATCTGACTTACAATAGTGAATGATATTGTTAAGGCTTGTTATAAATTCGAAGAAGTTAAATTATTAATATTGATTACAAATTAAACAATAATTATTAAGATTAATTAGCAATTACGTTATGTCAACAAATCAAAGGTAAGAATATAAAATGAATTGAATGAAATTTAATTAACTAATTATTATAATTTTTAGGTGTAATGTGATGAAATTATACACAGGACAAACAAATTCAAATTCATTATGGAGGTTAATTGGGATTGAAATGTGTTGTTCACACCGAGGAAAAATTTCCATAATTTGTAAAACCTCAACTTCCATATCAGAAGATAGAGGTAAAGGTACTAATTCACGATTAATAGGAATCTCGACTCTTAGATTTTGGAAATTTATGTTGCATTTGTAATGATTTAGGAAGTTTTGTCCAATTATATCGCAAGCGCTAATTGGAAACGTATCATCTACGATTTGAAAATTCATTTTTATTTCACTGTCATTAGGTAATTGGATTATCGCATCGCATTCAGCAAGAGTTTCATGCGTTTCGTTTGATATACCCTTCAATTTGCATTTAGATTCCTTATAGACTGTTGTATCTTCGTACAGGACTGACTTCTTTATGAGACATATTTCAGCTCCAGTATCTACCATAAAAGGAACATTTTTGAACTTGCAAATGTCGAGATTTAAATGAATATATTTATTAAAAGTATTAGAATGATTAGTGATTTTGTTCAATTCTACTGTCGAAAGTTTATTTTCGGAAGAGGTTAATGAAGGATTTGCAGTTTGTGTTTCATTTATTGCTGATTGATATTTGATCTGGAGGCACTCGTTAGATCTCGGACTTTCGAATGAGTGCCCCTTTCTAGGCTCGAAAATCCTACAGCGTTTCCCGATTTAATTGCGCTTGATGATGATAGAGAATTTGAACGATCTTTCATTTCGTCACTTCGCTTTTTAAGGAAACATTCTTTAATGTGATGACCGTATTTTTTGCAATAAGCACAAGGAATAGATGAAACTGAATTAATAGACCAAACGTTTAAGGTTGATGTTGATGCATTGTTATGATTTGGGCTGATAGCAACATTTTTAAAACATTTTTCTATTGAGTGGCCAGATCTTCTGCAAATTTTACAAAATTCTGATTTTTTTCGGATATCAAATCTATCATTGGGAAATTTGAATGTTTGGTTGAGAGTAGCCTCTTCTTCCACTGCTCTATTGATCGCTTCAGAAATTTTTGTAAAACGACATGCTTTATATCTTAATAGAACCATCAAGGCCTTCTTGGAATGATTTCAAAGCTATGTTGGCATTAAGTTTTTTTATGGTTTCGGCTTCATTAGTCCCTACAGAAGCAATACAAGCTTCATTTAAGTCATGAAGTAAGGATTCGACACGATTCGCATAGGTTTTGACACTTTCATTTTTCATTTGCCGATTAGAGGAAAGCTCCATCTGAAGATGCCCAATAGATCTGGTGTCAGAAAACTCATTTTCGAGAAGTTTTTTAAAATTTGACCATGTATCAAGTGTTTTGTACTTCATTAAATGATAAGCTTTTCCATCAAGCTTAAGTCTAATTAATTCTAAAAATTGACCATGATCTTGTTGAGGAAGGGTTTTATGAATAAATTCGCACGATGAAATAAATGTATGCAGTTCATTAGAATTTCCAGAAAAACTAGGTACTAACCTGAGTACATACTTTGGATCTAAGGATGAAGTCATTATTTCTAGATTATTAACTGTTTCAGTTGGACTTATTGTATTAAGATCTAAAACTTCGTCGTCTGAACTCGGTTCAGTTTTTATATGAATTTCAAGGGATTGATTAGGATTAGGTGTTTGTAATTTTAACGGATTAGATTTGGCAGGTTTGGGTCGCGAAACCTCTATCTGAACATTACGTAATTCTAAAAAACTTGTTGAATCATCAGTATCTTCTTGTGGTGATTCGCTTCCTGACATATCAATCAACAATTTTTTTTTTTGTTTTGTTTACCAAATAACGTACGTGAATTATATTATTTAAGCATTAATTTGATTAAATGGTGTGAAATGTGTATATGGATATATGTATGTACATATTTTACGAGTATGTGAAATATTGTTAAATTGTAATTTAATGTAGGTATAAAAATATAATATAAGTATCTATTATAATGTTAATTTTTTTCAAAGAAGGAATTATGAATTTTATTACGTTACGTAATTTTGAAAAAAAAAAAAAAAAAACTTATTGTCTAAGTGTAAAAATTATTATCTTAGTCTACAGGGTTTTCATAAGTACGAGCATAATGTATAATCGTACGAGTATGTACTAATTATGAAAATGTATTTAATTCAATAAATTTAATTTTAATAATTTTATCAATTTTCTAATTTTAAGTTTCAATTACTTATTTAAAGGTTTTATCTTTTTTTTTTAAACATTTATAAAATTAATTAGGATTAAGAAATTAGTTTAAATAATATTTTTTTTTTCATTTAGATCTATAAATATTTCGAAATTTTATGAAAATTATTTTACCAGTTTAAACCATGGTTAACGTTGAATCTCATCCTTGTAGTTAGTAGGTGTAATCCGTAATCCATGCATTGTATAAATTAATCCGTTTGAATGTTGCGACCTTGACGTCATCGTAGAACGTTTCTGCACATTTCGCCTTAATTTTGATCAGTAACGTTAAATTTTGCTTTAAAGTCTTAGCAGAAGATTTATTGGCTTAGATTTGTTTAAGTTCGTTACTATTCATTCAGCACCAATTATTTATTTATTTTTAAGAACAATTATATTTTATTATGCTTTAAAGATTTTAACGAATTTTAGCACAGTTCGAACCTCAACGGTATCTCTTATGCATACATACGAGTAATATTGCACATTATTGATTATTATAATTTTTATTTTGTTATAGCTAATTCAGTTCATAATCACAGAATTTTACGTTTTTCTAACTACGGTTTAATTTATCACAGAACTTTTGTTAGGTTTAATGTACACGGTACTTCTGTTTATAGTTTCGTTTACACGTTTTTAGGAAAAAAAAATTGTTTTTGTGCACTCACTATTTAATATCTTGTGATTTTGATTTCCGCAATTAACACTTTCATCACTTCATGATTGAATGTGATTTAGAATTGTTTTTTTAATCACTTTAATTTTTTTTTTCACGAATGAATCGTATCACGAATAATGCAACAGATTTTTTTTTAGAAAACTGTTTAAAAAAAACTATCTCGCCGCTGCCACCACTGTTGCGTGCCTCACGGTCAAGGCTGGGTTTTATGTTAATGTGGTTATCTGGACTTTATTATTTTTAAATACTATTTTTGAGTATATTAGATTTTTTTAAAAACTTGAATTTTTTGAATTTAATTTACAACATAAATAAAAATAAAAACAATAAACTTTTTACTTTAACAATAAACATTAAAATCCGCAAAACTGGCTCAATGTAAAAATTCTGACAATTCAACATACAACATAAAACATCACTTTTACCACCGCACACACAATCTTACAAACATCCATTTTGATACAGCAGAAATAAATCTACTCAACAACGGTTTAAAATTCAACACATCAACAGCAAACACTAAAAAATCTCGACAAAAGCATCTCCTGGAAATCGAAAACGCCGTGTTAAGCACCAACATCCATCACCAAGATGAAATCAGGACTATCGTGATTAATGCAATTAAAACCAAAATTCCGTCTCCAAATAATCCGGACACGACGAAAACAACAACAACAATTTTGAAAAACATAAACACAAAATTAATCGACAATAATGCATTAATCACCAAAGCTGATAAAGGTAACACGGTGGTCATCATATATAAATCGGAATATCAGTAAAAAATTGATGTTTCAATCATGATCCCACCAAAAATTATTTAAAATCCGTCAACCAGCTCATAAACAAATCTACTTCAATTTTAAGCAGACAACAGATACATTCGTGCAAAATGATAAAACCCTTAGCTCCAACCATTACTGGTTTAATAAAACTACACAAAACCAATATTCCGATTCGTCCTTTGATTAATTTCACCACATCTCCATCCTTTAAAATTGCAAAAATCCTCAATAAATGGCTCACAGAAAATATCAGTTCCCCGCACAATTCGTCCATAAAAAATAACCTGGAGTTAATCGACAAGATACAGTCAGTTGTCATACCCAGCGGCGCAAAATTCGCGTCTTTTGACGTCGTCAATATGTACACTAATATACCGGTTAAAGATACACTCATATCACAAAGAATTTATTAACCCAAAATAATGTAAACAAACATGAGATAACACAAGTAATGGCGCTGCTCAACATAATAACAAAACAGAATTATTTCCAGCACAACAATACTTTCTACACGCAAATGGACGGATTAGCGATGGGCAGCCCACTATCTGGAACCCTCGCCAACATATATTTAAATCATATTGAACAAAATTTCATCAACAACACAAAAAATAAACACAAAAATAAGATTTTATACTGGCACCGATATGTCGATGACATATTAATCTTATTCCACGGCACAAAAAGACAGCTGGATGATCTACACAAATACATAAATAGCATACACGAAAACATTAAATTCACATTGGAATTAGAGCAGGACAAATCCATAAATTTTCTCGATCTCACAATTAAAAACATCAACCAGCAACACAGCTTCACCGTACATCGAAAACACACACAAACAGATCACACTATTCACAACACTTCGAATCATCCATTTCTACACAAAATAGCAGCATACAACCATCTTCTAACCAGGCTCAACAACTTACCCATGAATGTGGACGACTATACAGAGGAATTACATACAATATTACATATAGCTAAACAAAATGGTTACAACAAAGAATTAATTCAAACATTGAACCAAAAAATTTTACACAAAAAACAACTTCAATTGCACAGCACTTTGCACAATACACAAAAAAACAACACGAAGAAGTACATCACAGTTGAATACAACAAACACACGAGCAATTTACTACAAAAAACATTTAAGAAATTTGACTACACAATTGCACACAAAACGTCACATAAAATTATAAACCAATTATCAATACAACAGAACCGCAATATTGACACGGGAATATATAAATTAATATGCAACGATTGCCCTAAGTTTTATATCGAACAGACTGGTAGATCATTCGCATTGCGTTTTGAAGAGCACATAAAAGAAATAAAAAATATAAAAACCAACACAATCTTCAAATCCAACTACGCACAACACATAGCCATGAATAATCACACTTACACAGACAACAATGTAAACCTCAAAATATTATACACCATGAAAAAATCCAAGATGATGGATCGGAATAGGTACGAAGGGCCGAATGTCAAAGGGCCGAATGTCGAAGGGCCGAATGTCGAAGGGCCGAATGTCGAAGGGCCGAAAGTGTCGAAGGGCCGAATGTGTCGAAGGGCCGAATGTCGAAGGGCCTAATGTCGAAGGGCCGAATGTGTCGAAGGGCCGAATGTGTCGAAGGGCCGAATGTCGAAAGGCCGAATGTGTCGAAGGGCCGAATGGGTCGATGAGTCGAAGGGCCGAATTTTTTTTTGTTTTTTAATTATATTATATGTATTAAAAAAATTATATTTTTAAATTTGTTATTTTATAGCCAAATAAAACATTTTAAGAATATTAGAATATTTTTATATTTTTTATTTTTCGTATTTTTTTTTTTATAGAATATTTTGTAAATTTTTTTTTTTTGTATTAAACATAAATGAATTTCTTATGAATTTATGTATTTTTTAATATTTTTCATCTTTGAATTATATTAAATTCCACGTATCCGGTTAGCGATACATTTTGTTGAAGGAAAATTTTGTCATGCGCAACCAGAGACATTCGGCCCTATTCCGATGGATCGTATAGAGGAATTTATAATATACACACACCGGCACAACCCACACATCCTTAATGACAAGCTGAATTTCAAGACAAATAAAATTTACGATTCAACTCATTTCTCAATAGACATTTGAGTTAGGCGATTGAGTGGCAATCCCATTCACTTTTTCATCGAATTTAACACTAAAGGTAGGTTTATGGTTGCGTTTGTTCGTTCGGTCATTTGTTCGACCAATGTCGATAAAGTTCTGGAAATTATCGAAGTAGACCAGCATGCGAGCTGTCGTAGCATAACCAAGGAACCGAAGATCGACCATAAAAAAGTTTTAAACCATTTGCATAAGGCTGGTTCAAAAAGAACCTCGATGTTTGCGGCGCCCGAGTTGACGCAAATAAAGCATGATGAACTATGTTTTCATCTGCGAATCCTTAGCCAATCGGAACGAAATCGAGACATTTCTGAAGCTGATTGTGACTGACGACGATAAATGGGTCACATACGGCCATGTCAAGCGGAAACAGTCATGGTCGAAGGCTGGTGAGGTGGTCCAAGCGGTGGCCAAACCAGGATTGACCACCGGGAAGGTTTTTCTGTATGTTTGGAGTGATTAGAAAAGAATCATCTACTATGAGCTGCTACCCAATAGCCAAACGCTCAATTCGGAACTCTACTGCTAGCAATTGCACCGACTGAAGGCAGAAATCAACCAGAAGCGGCCAGAATTTGCCAAAAGCAGACCCGTGGTGTTCCACCAAGACAACACCGAGCCTCACACGTCGATGATGACCTGCCAGAAGCTCTGTTAGCTTGGTTAGGAGGTTATTAAGCATCCGCTTTATAGTCCTCGCCTGGCACCAAGCGATTATCATCACTGATTGTCAATAGCAAATGCTCTTTGTGGTGTAAAAATGGCCTCAAGAGAGGTTTGTGAAAACTAGCTATCTCAGTTTTTTTGCTGATAGGGAATTGTCCCCGTTTAAGAAAAGCGGCATAGTGCAATTGCTTTCTAAATGGCAACGAGTTACCATATTTGAGCCAAAACGAATGATTGTATAGTTATGTGTGATGTCCTTCCTTTAAAATGGATCTCGCCATTTTTGACTAACCGAACTCAACAATTTTTTTTTTAAATAACATTTTATATAAACTCGCGAGTAATTAAATCGACATAAACTTCGGCGCGCACAAACAGGTATATCTTTTGAAATGGCTTAACCGATCTTCGTATAAAACAACTTTTTTGACAGCTTAGTATTTTATCTTTACACAAGGACACGTTTATCAATAAAATCTATACAGTACTTTTCAAATTAAAGCTATTCTAACAAAATGTGATGTTTCAGAGCAGGTTTTATTTCAAGATCTGTCCCTCCAAATTTGGCGCCAATTTGCGCTTTCTTAGTGTCAACCATGTTCTCCAAAGCAGATTTTTATTTTTTATTATTTAAACTTTGTAATCTGTGCGCCGAAGCACTCCCAAACTCCCAACTCTCTCTCTCTCGCAGTTCGCTTTTCAAGTGCCTAGAACGAACTGCTATAGGACCGATTTTTTTGCAATCTGCACAGCCTTTACTGGCATGGAAGATGGATGGCCTCATATGTTTTGCACTCCCACAGAGAGTCATAGTTGTGTCATAGTTCGGGATTCGAAGCCGGTACCTCGCGATCCAAACACCAAAGCCTTAACCGCTGTACGGTTTGGTAAGTTGAAGCTGAATCAGATAACGTATCAATAACATTATCGGTGATGATCATTGTCCTTCACCAGCAAACTGCAGATTTTCCTTCAAAATATTACTGTCCAAAATGAATCTAGGCCGATTGTGGTATCAGCCCATTGCATTTGTTGTATTTTAGATCAGCAAGTGCTATAGTGGTTTATAAGCGCCCATTTGCTGTTGCCTGTTTGCCTCGTACTTTAATTAAAAATTATTTTTAAATCTTGAGAATATTATCAGTTCTGGCTTGCTTCTTTTGAGGTGATGAGTCTCGCTTTCGAGCTTGGATGCTCTAAAGTACCTACGCTCCTCATCGTCTGTTTTTAAAACAATCTTTAATTTTTGCTAAATGCCATCTGTCCGGGTGGTTCTGATTAATTTAGATGCAGCACCATCAAATTGCCAATTGAGAAAGTTGTTTTCGTGAATAATGTTACGTAATGTATCCCGAAATCCGGTTATTTGTGGTAATCCCGAGAGTATTTTGAGATTTGAAATCGAAGAAATCGTCTATTATTTTTGATGGCGGCTTACTTATCAATCCATCGATGTTTTCGAACTAGTGCTGTGCTCGACACTTTAGATTTTCTTATTATTTCGCTTAAATGGATTATAGTGTGTTAATGCGGCATTTAATAAAATTAAAATACAGAATATTACAACAAAATAAAGTTTCAACTGTGAAGAAAACTATACCACCATTTACCCGCAATTTTCTTGAATTTTCATTTATTTATTTGCAGCGGCCTCATTCATTTCTAGTCATTATAATAAAAATACGCTAACATGAAACATTATTAAAATATTATTACTGAACCATAAATAAATTACCCGTGCTACTAACCCAGCCACCAGAAACTCAATGAAACAACATTCTGGGGGATAATAATGATCCATGTAACAATAAATTTTCAAATAATTTATATAAAAATGTTGAACATTATTACAAATCATAAATTTTAGTTGGTATAATTTTATATACGGATTATGTCTTATAGCAGTAAGTAAATGGCAAAAGAATTTAATTGTGACAGCTAAAATTCATTGGGCGAGAGTTTAACTGGGTGGAAAATACAATTAAATTTGCGCTGTAGTTTAAAGGAAAATTTTTTATCGATTGTTGAATTTTACCTTTCAAATTTATTGTATTGCATCAGAAATGTTCGAGCTACAAGGTTTTGTTCAAACGATTAACTAGGTCAAATTTCAATTTGTGCTGTTTGATGCCAAATTATTTATTTGCATTTCTTTGAGCTTAAGGCTACTGGTTTTATCTACACAATTATGAAAATTGTGGCTATGATACTTAATTATTGAGTGTGTGAAAATTTATTGAAAAAATGCTCCATCCATAGCTACAACTTTTCCCCATTTTTCAGGCAATTTACGGGTTCCCTCTCTGAAGAAATCCTGGTCTTTGGAGGCGATCCAATCGATAAGCCAAGTTCAGAAAGAGATGACTGCATCAGCATCGGAGCTTTATCCGTTGAATATGGTGATTGAGGTAGATGCAAAAAACGATGCAAAAAACCTGTTCTCTGTTGTCTTTGGAGCAGTATTTCACAAATAAGTGTTCGACGTTCAAGATCTCTCTTTTTCATTCAGTAGCTAGCTTTTTGAACCATTCCGATTGTTTGTAAAGGTTTTATAACAGTGCATCGATCAACATTTAATGCTACAGCCAATTATGATTGTGTTTGAGAATAATCTTCGGCCAGTAACAAATTTACTTTTATTTAGCTAGCATGATGGTACTCAAATTCCTAGTAAAACGATCGTTTTCTTTAATATTTGTAGTTGTACGTAAGGCCGATCATCTCCCGGACAGGAGATTAATGATTCCGCAATGTAATTCCTACAGATTCGGCGCTGTTTCCAGTATTGTTTGATGCGAAATAATCGGGAATTAGAAGACTTGTTTAGACTGAATTGATTTGACGTTTTATGGATTGTAGGATTATTATTTATGGCGTGCCAGTGCGTCTGAGCAATTCGGGGTCGGTATTTGAAGCTGAATCCACAACATTTTTCGTCGGGGGGTGTGAAATATTGAAATTCCGCGCCCCCGCTCTCCAGTTTCCCGAAGGCGTATTACATAGAACACATTGCGGTTGGCGATACCCTTTTGTACCACAACCAGCGCAAGTAATTGACCAGTCTGGGCGGCGGTTTTCATTAGACCCACGGTTAAGGTGAGGAGGTTGAGTCCCACCGGGCATTTTATTAATATAAGAAGTATGTTGAAGTTTTGAATATCGTGGCGAATCATTCTGGGACAAGGAAGATACATTCGCTTTAATTTCGGGTGAATTAAACGATGTCGTAGGAGCCAGCGTCGACATAAATTCAAACCCTACTATCGGATTCCATTCTTGCTCAGAAGCTTCGAACGCATTAACTGATTTGCTCGTTTGACACATTAGCTCAGGTAGAAATCCCGTTCTAGTCCATGTGTCTTCGTATGCAACACACTTTCTAAAAAGTTCATCCACGCTCTCAATTTTAGAGTCAGTAAATTTGTCTTGCAATGCTGCTCTGATGTTTCGTCGAATAATTCGGAGGATTTTTTGGTCGGTGAGACAGGTTTCTAATTGTAGTGTCATTGATATAATGTCGTAATAATAATCATTAAAACTTTCGCGATACTTTTGCTTCCTCGCTTCTATTTTAGAACGAATGTCATCGTCCGTTCGCGGTCCCTGGAAGCATTTTCTGATTCTTGTAAATCTTCCACTTGGATAGTTTCTTCGACTTTGTCCACATTAATTTTTACAAGTTCTTGTAGACTCACGTTAAGTTCGGCGGGTTCTTTCCCATTATTCGAAACTACAAAATTTATCAATTGAGTAACCGTTTCTAAGATGTCAGTGACCTGATCACGTACAGCCTTGGAATATTTCAGACGGGACAATCTTCCTTGGATATGCAGTAATCGAGAATGAAATTTTTTATTTTTATTTATTAATTATCTTGGATGCATCGCCTTCTTTGATTGCCTCTTGCAGGTCGGTGTGTAGAAAGGTCAATTTTAGCGATATTTTCTCCACTTCTCGTTTAGGATTTTTTGAATCTTGCTTATGAGGGCGAGTTGGTATCAGAACAGAATGCTCTTGTTCTAGTTGTAGTCGTTCCTTGAGGCATGTTAACTGTTCAGCCAGGTTTGCAGCTTTTACGTTATCGAATGAGGCATTCGAGTTCGAATTCGTCATAGGCCAGGTGGTCGAGATTCATGATTGTAAATTAAAGTATCGATAGATAAATAATAAAGGGAAACGTAGTTTAAGATAAACATTTTTTTTTTTTTTTTTTTTTTTTGCAAAGACTCACTTTACCGTTTTCCAATATAATGATTGTGTTACAGTCAAAATCGAAATATTTTTTTAACCCTGACACAACAGTAGCTGAACAAATTTCTTCTGAATGCTTATGTTTGCGAAGAAGAAAAAAAAATGGTAATGAATTTGATTATATGTATATATGCATGAAAGAGGTTGAGTTGGTATGTGTGATCATGGAATGCGTGTTTTTATATTTATTCATTAAGTTGGTCGGTCTGTACGTAACCTGAGGATATAGAAAAAGGGATTGGGGAGCTAACAGTTTCATCAGTTGTGGAAGAGGCGTTATGCCTAAGTGGATCGTCAGTGTCTCATTGTATAAATAGCAAACGGACATCACGAATAGGCAGCCCTGTACGTTTAATGCGGAGGGCGCAGCAACAATTTTAGCTTCATTTTTCATACAAGTTTCGACCACTTCGATGGGATGGGGGGGGGGGAGGGTATATAATATAATTCAATAATATTATTGCAATTTGTATCCTAAATTAAAATAATATGAAATAATAAAATTTAATTTTGAATAACTTTTTTCCATAAAACTTTTCTGGTTAAGATAACACACACCTACACACACACGCACAGAATATCTTATCTCGTCATTTTCGTACCGTTCTTTTTTTGTTATGTCTACACACACACACACAGAGTGAAAAACAATAAGAAATATTTCTTTTTAAGATTACTAACACAGTAATAAAAAAAAACGAAATGCCAACGAGAAGAATTACTCGTACGAGAATATTAAATCTCTGTAATTTATGTTCAAGTATTATTTTCATATGCTGATGATTTTTCTTCTCTTAAATCTTATATGCTTTCGTTATGCTTATGATGCCAGTAAAATATCAAAATCTATATACATATATACAAGTATACGTATATACACATATACCATGGGTATGTTATATGCTGATTATAATCTTATCGTCTTCTGCATGTAAGAAAATTTTAATTTCAAATAAATTTTTTATCAACAAATTTTAAGGCAAGAGCAACAATAACACCAGAAGGAGGCAGGAAATTGAAATGTTATAAATTATGTGTACCGAAACCAAAATTTACGCATACACATAAACTTGATGTACTCCTATATGTATGGTACTTGTGGAAGGAGTGTGTTAGTCTTATGTAGTCAAAAACAAAATTTTAACGATGGATTAAGCAATGCGGTAAGACAGTCGTGTTTTTATCGGGTGTGCTTTTTGTGCATCTTTAATAATTAATGCGTACGTATGTAACATTTCGACTGGCAAAATAATTAAAGATTATTTGTACTTTGGTACAAATAATCGTAGTACAAGGTTGAGTACTGCTGTTTAAAATAACTCAGAATCTTGGTAATCAGGTTATGATGGAAACTCGAGGAGAACCACTCTCCACCGAATTAAGCTAGGACGACTTGTATTTGAAAATATTTTAATCCATGAAGCATCTAGTATCCAGTCTACGGTTACCTTGGTTACATCGAAAATCAGTTAATGCGATTATGAGAAATACAGGAAAAATAACCGGAGAACAGTGTACGAAGAAAACTATCAGCAGAACTATACTCGTTGAGACTAATTGTGGATTCTCGTTGAGACCCCGAAGAGTAATAACGGCACATATACATTTCAGTAATGTAAACCTCAACCTCAAAGCCACAAATGGAATCATGACTTGAATAAAACTGTTACCTGAGACAGTTAAGGTCGATCTATTAGAATGGCTCCCTACGTTACCTGGAATAGAAAACTGACCGAAGACATTGGCTTTCAGGCCACTCAACAGTTATGATTCAACTTTATGATGCTTCAGTGGTTTTTTGAGCAGTGGTATACTTACACAACAAAATGCTAAATAACAAGAAATAGTTAACGGGATAGAGTCTGAGTGACCTGACAAGGGTGGATGTAAACTACTATAATTATCTCAATGAGATCGGGACTTGTTCAACCGGGGGGGTATTGAAACCATCTAATTAATTATGAACAATTTACAGTGGTAAAGTTCTCAATCTTTCTTTAAGACCGCAATTCAACTGCCACGAATAATTTTAGAAGAAGTGCCAGAAGTCCACAAGAATACTTGGGGAGAGCCACACTATAGGGACATAAAGTATTTAATATATTTTAAATTTAAATAAAAAATGAGAATATCTTTTTGTTTATGTGTGATAATTTGTTGTTTTATTTTTATTTCGTACTAGTTTCGAGAGTTCTCTCTTCGTCAGCTATTTTTACTATTCTAAATGGATGAATAGTAAAAATAGGTGACGAAAAGAGAACTCTCGAAACTAGTAAATAAAGAAAAAGATGTTCTCATTTTTTAGTGATAAAAGTGCACAAAAATAATAGAAACTAATTAATATACACCTTCAAACATTTATAAGTGACGTACTCAAATTTCAAGTTTACAATACAACCTCTTCGTCCTCTCACAAGAAACACATAAAAAAATAAGACAGCCTTCATAGAACTAATGAGAAATTTACCGCAGTTGTGTGTAACATGCCTGGAAGGTCATTTATCACAACTGTAGTCGGTTACGTGGATTATTTAGTGGCCTTTGTTTGCATGACAATGAGGCTTTTCTTATTTCAGGTTTGACCCTTGGTCTTCACCTCAGAAATACAGGTTTATTTAAATTCTGAATTCAATACCACTTGCACACTTCTTTCACATTTGTGATTAGTGCCCTTGAATCTTAGCCTGCCCCAAGTTCCATCTGGTCACAAATTTGTATAAATCATAGTAATGCTTGCTGAGGTCGTCTTTCCGCATGCTACTTGTTCCACAGTAATCGGCACATTGATCTATTACATAAAATACCTTGACTTGTATTAAGTGTGGAAGTAAAAACTCTGGCTTTGTTTGGTCAAATTCATCTTTGTTGAAAAATAATTGTTACAAAGATCGAAATATTCGCCATTACTTTTGTGAGCCACTGGTCTTTCAAATATGATGACATCGATCTAAAATTTCAACTTTTTGTTGTAAATTGCTGATTTTTATTTTTTGTAATGTATTTGAAAATATATAACACTTTGCTCAGCTTCTGTTTTTTATTATATTTTTATTAACTTAATATTTCGCCAACATTGGCATCATCAGAATTATAGTTTTAATAAATTTTTAATTAATTATTTATTGTTTTGAAAACAATCATGATTTTTAACATAGTGACGAATCATAATTGTTTTCAAGACATCGATCTAAATAAGTGGTAACTAGAAGGAGCCAAATCTGAAGAATATACCGCATGCTTTTGAACTTCCCAACATAAGGAGAAGATGAGTTTCTGGGTTGATTTTGCTGTATGTGGACGAGCGTTGTCATGCAGCAATATCACCTTCCGCCTTCTTTGGCAGGTAAATGGTGTTTTTTCCTCCAGAGCATCACTTAATTTGATCAATTGGGCATGGCAACGTTCAGCTATAACATTGTTTTGTTCGGTCAGTTTATGAGGAACCCATTTTCCAACCTACTGTATTTTTCTCATTGCACATTGCATGTATATTAGAAGTGATATTGCTTGTTGAGTAACTCCTGTAACTGTTCTGTGAGTTTTTTTTTTTGAGTTTGACATAGATTTTCATCCAGTAAAACTTTAAGTTCTTCGGCTTAAAATTGTTTTACTGCACCTAGACGTGGATCGTCCTAGAGACAAAAATTGCCATCATGAAATCTCGTACTTGTTTGATACTACACCTCACTAACGTTTAAATTTTTTACACTGTAAATATAAACTATAATTCCCTAACGAAGAAATCAAAGCTGCTATTACAAACGTCAATAGGATCAATTTATGTACCAACACTGAAGAAATTACAGAGAACACTAGGTCCCAAACTCAAAGCAACTGCAAAATTCAAGAGATCAAAACGAGCTTTATTACTTTCACGATATACAAGGTAATATTTAAAATATGGTAATATATGGAATTTTAACTGACATGTAAAATTTGTAATACATAATGAATGGTTGGAGAGGATTTTCTGATATCATCTGTGTAAATCTGGACAGCGTTAATAGTAGGTCGTAAATCTACCCTCTATCCAGATTTCTTAATGTTGGTGGGATTTGATTATTTGGATTAGCGCGGGTGAGGTCCAAATAACTATAGAGTGAGAACTAACGTGATGAATGGTTTAATTAATTCTGTTTTATTCGAACACTATTCACGGTATTTATACATTTTACTTTATAGCTTAAACTATTGACTTAAATGCTAACTCAGCGAGTATGAGGCAATATTCAACTAGGTGTCGAATGTATAAAAAAATGTGTTGTAGATGAATATTGAATTACTAAAAATATAGATAAAAAATGTATTTTTGCATTAACATGCAAAAAATGAATTATGTGCGAATTTACCATTTATGCCCTTGCATTATACAAATTATACACAGGTGCCGTGTTCTGTTGAACAATCGGTCATAAATACACTGAAAAAAATAATCGGTGATATTCACAAAAAAGCGGAGTAATATTTAATGAAAAATGATTAAAAATTCAGCCACACAAGCGCTTTGTATTTATTGCGATTTTAGCAAATCAATTATTACAACTTGCTGAGTAAATTTTATTATTTTTATTTCACGGTGGATAAGCAATATTTGCTATTGCTTTGATTTATTTACTCCGCAGTTTGTAAAATAATTTAGAAATTTTTTACAGAGCGCATGGTAAATAACGACAGCAAAGTGGATAATGGTTTACAATGCATTTTAACATTTGCGGGTTGAGAAAATTGCAGCGCCTTAATATTTACTCTGCACAGAAGCAAACACTCGAAACTTCTAGATGGGAGGAGACAGAATTTAATATTTAACATATTAAAAACCAATTTTAATGAAACACATTCTTTGTAATTAATCTTTTTTATTCACTTTTCACAAAAGGCCAACGATTTTTCTTAAAATAAAGATGATAATTAATTACATCTCCGGATCGACAATAAACTTACGTCTGAATTTTAATCAAACATATTTTTCCTTTATGCAGCCTTAAAAGATATGGAATTGTTGTAATGTTGCTAATAATTAAATTCTCCTCATATGAGGAACAATTTAATGTTAAGGGAACTGAGTTGATCCGGTCCTCTGAAGATGCTTTATAAAATCCTGAAATTAAAACAAGAAAGCAACAAATATAATTAAAGTCACATAAAGTATTGTAAATTTAATTTGGATTTACCATATATCGTTTCAGCACTTCTATGGTTTAATAGTGAAGGTTTAGCGGTCATTTCTTGCGACGCGAAGTAAGGTTACAAAAAAACTGCAAATGAAGGATAAAAATAAATATAATTTAAATTTTATTTTATTTTTAAATAATTACCATTTTTCGCAACAAATCTGGAAACTAGACGAACTGGCATTTTTGTGGCAATTTGTGTACTGCTTTAAATTCACTTCAAGACTAATTTTTGTTTGAAATTTTTTAATAAAATTTGGAGAACAAAATGCAAAGTCGGGTAGAATAAATGATTTGATTGGTTATAATCTCCCCGCAAAAATTGTTTTACAAAGTGCAAAGTAAATTTTGAAAAGTATTTGAACATTTTAAAAACACTTTGCAATTTATTCTCAACGAAAAAAACAAATTTTTTTCATTTTTAATATGTTTGCATTGAAAATGATATATTCAAATTGCGCAGCTCAAATTTACCTAGCAGCATTGTAATATCATTAATTTAATTTGTCATCAGACGGTGCTCAGCAATAATTTTAATATTTAAAAATGCACTGTAAATATTGCACTGCAAATTTTACAAGGCTCGTTAAAAATTAAGACATTATTGGTAATAATTGCAAATTTGAGTTTACACAGCAAAATGTGTAAATATCTCCGCGCTATTTTTTTCAGTGTATTCTCTATGTGTCGTTTCGAGAACGCGTGTGAAGAGGAAATGAAGTTAAGGGTCAGAACAAAGTTTCCGATGACCGGGGTATATACGGGCTCGTCGTATCGAAACTGCATTCCACAACATTGTTGTAATAAGTTTCATTATTCATTGCCTAATAAATTCAACTCTTCGATCGTAGCATTCATTAGCATTGAAATATCATCACTGATTCCATCAGTGGTTAAACTTCTTCAGTTTAAGTACTCCCCCCCCCCTCCTTCCCCCCACATACCCAGTGTTTGCGTCTGCCTCAAACGAATAGCACGAATTGATAAAATTATTTAAGCATATGGGCTAAAAACAATTGCTTTTAGTTAATTTAATTAATTAACTTCGATTTGTAAAACCTAGATTCATTTTATCGACGTTGAATTTCCTCTCCCACAAGGTAATCAAATTTTCGGACCGAAAATGGATAAAACCGATAAAAATCACTGGAAATTTAGGAATAATGCAAATTTCCAGTAAGTAAATTGGTCATAAAACGACTCAGGAGAACAGACTCTCAATATTCGATATTCATTGATTTTTTCAAAATCAAGTTTTCGTCATTGTCCAAATTAAGCCAGTCTCAATCTTTCTAGAAGAGCGGAAAATCAAAACAGTTCTAGTTACCTTGAACTTTGGTAGAAATGTGTATGAAGAAATACTTTCGATAATTTTCGAAGCATGCGAGAAAATTGATCATTTCTGTTGAAAAAACCAACTCAGAAAATTATGGTGATCCTTCCACGATATTCCGAATTCTACTAAGTTTGTCCCGTAAATCTCCAGAAAACTAGACCAGCTTTAATGTACTATTATATGTTTAATGACGTGGCGCTTGGAATTAGACCCAATTTAGGAAAAATCTATTTCTATAGTAATTCGATAAGATTTTGCGCATTTTTTTAAATATTTGGAAAGAGATGCATGAAACTTCGAACTACCCAATAGTAGAAACGTGACCCTGTGATCCTCTCTAAGATTTCAGTTATTCTATGGTTTTTACATTAAATCAGGTTCGCAGTTTATTTGGGAATGTCAATTGGGTAAATTTCCAATTGGCGAAAATTGGCCAAAAATTTCTAATTGGCCCATGCCACACGTAAAAAATAAATGCCGCATTTTTCTTCGTTTCTTTCCCCGTTTACCTATGATACAAGTTTTAATTGCGACTTAAACAAATTTTCTGTTCAACCATACAACTCAAACATAAATGAAATAAAAAATATTTCAAGGACATTTTTGACTCAATTTAGTTAAAATTTTATTTAAGAGAGAGCAGAACAAAACATTGGTAGAAAAAAAATGCCAAAATACAAAAAATGCTCGTGTGGCATGGGTCATTGAGAATAAAATTAAAAATTAAGAATTTTTACATTTTTGAAACTATTGTGAAAATCGACATGTGTAACCTGTTTTTCTACCCGTTTTTCTTCACAATATTAATCGAAAATTTCCTAACCTATGCAGTGTATTCGGGCGTGACTTCGAATTTTGGGGGTGCGTAACAAAGAGAGATAACGTGATAACAATTACACCGCCCACATCAAGTTATGATTAAGCAATGATCATATGAGCCTTATTTTCACAATATTGATCGAAAATGAAAGTAAATTTGAAAATATATTCAAATCCATGAAACTTTTTGTATGGCACTGTAAATATCACCTGTTTGAAACTACCGATAGTCGAAACTTTGAACAAACCAAAAATATAAACGTAGCCCTGTGTCTAGCATTTCAGTTAGTAGCTTATGTGGAAATGTTAATTGGGTAAGATTCCAACCAAAATTTCCAATTGAAATTAAAATTAAAAATAGATAATTTCAATGTGAACATTTCTTGGATCTTGTCTTTAGAAATGTCTTTAGAAGTTGAAAATCATCAGAACTAGATCTCGTTCATCACACACACAGGGTTTTGACTGAACTATCTGACCAGGTAGGTGAAAGCCCATTAACAACTTTAGGATCGATGAAATAAAATATGAAAATTTATTCAAATTCATCAAATTTCTATATCGTTCATGGCACAATAAATATCATCGTAACCGCGTATAAGCTATCCTGTAATATATCCATGAGCATTGTGAACAGCTATAATATCGGGAATAGATAAATTTGAAAATATTTTGAAACCAAATATGACAAAAGCTCAATGTACGCTTGACAATGTACGCTTGATATTTTCTCAAAATTCACCATATGCTTAAACCAATGCGTAGAACAGAGATGAGATCACTCATAAGCTATATGGAGGATAATATTTTCCTAGCGTTTGGAGTTGCTGAAACTGTTACCTCGGATAATGCAAAACAGTTTACCGCACGAAATGTTAAATCGTTTTTCAGAACTATGGCGTTACGCATTGGACTAACGCTTAATAACATCCCCAAAATAATTCGGCTAAGCAAGTAAATCAAAGTATACTCTTTGCCATCAGGTTTTATTTTAAGGATGATGAAAGGGATTGGGATGAACATATTGGGAAAAAAGCATACGCGCTCAGAACTGGGATACATATGATTCTTTGACGTTTTCACCGTACTTCGTCAATTTCGGTCGGAACATGGATCTAATGAAAGTATCTAGAAAGATCCAATTAAGGAAATCGGTAGCCAGGGTAAACGCATGGACATGATTCTGAAACAAGTGCAGTAGAACCTTAAGAAGGCGTACGATAGGTACTCGCCCAAGTATAATTTACGAGCGAGACCGAAAAACGGTGAGGACACGGTTTTGAGAAACAACTTTAAGCAGTCTAATGCGTTGAAATCCGTTGCAAAATTTCGCGCTAATGGGATCGTATCATTTCTACAATAATTTATGTGGCCGTTTTACGGAACAAATATACCAACAAGATTCTTACGAATTTATTGCGATGATTTAGTTGATCGTTGATTATTGTTTCTCCTTTTTTACGAAGTTCCCCCAATAAGAATTCAATGTTTGGTGGAAAGATTAAAAAAATTGTAAAACACCGTTTTTATTTCGCAAAAATTAAATTTTTGAATGTTTTAATTAAAAAATGGGTCCAAAAAGTTTAAAAAATACTTGATCGATTTCGACTTGTTAGGTATCATCAGGAGTATCTACTGATATGTAAAAATAAAAATTTAGTTATATATAGTAAGAAAAGGTAATAAAAAAGAAATAAAAGAAGAATAAACCAAAAATAGACAATACAAATATATTATTGATCGTCATAATCATCTGTTGTTTATACGGATTTTTTTTTTAATCAATAAGGAGGATAGCAGGTAAGCGATTAGTCATCGGCTGAGTAACGAAATTCAAGGTATATTGAAATTCATTTAACTACCCGACGTATTAGTCATATTATTACGAGCATGAGAATACGACGTCCTGTTACTAATCATTTAAAGTGTGACACTCAACCCAGTTAAATTCGTTTGAAAATTTTTGTTCTTTACAATGGCACTAAGAGAGATTCGAAAACTTTTCTAAGATAAGAACTAAATATAGTCTAAAAATATTTGAATTTTACTACAAGACAAATCCAATTGGTTTTTTTTTAATTTAATAGTTTAAATTGTTGTTATGTTTTTGACAATCAGGTTCACCTAAAATTACTAGGTTTTGTTGAGACGAATAAGATAGATCCGCAAACAAGCACTTTCAAGTTGATTTTCTCACACAAAATATCTCGTTAGTATTTTTATTCTTTGTATGCCTTATCCCAAGAAAGAGGTCGTTAAAAGAAAGATGTTAAATTAAAAACTAAATAGAGTCGAGTTTGTTAAACCCTTATTTATAAATTGAAAGAATTGAATTCAGTCGAATTTGGATTAAATAAATTCGACTTAGCCACTTATGTACTGTATACATCTGAATTATTAAGAGTCCTTAATATAAAAAGGATAAAAGGTTTTTTACCCCTATTTTACGAGTAAAAATATGTAAATACATAATATAATCACTTGCCAACCTGTTGTTAAAGCCCAGCTATACAAATAATAATAAAATTAATATATTTTAATCCGTTTTAATTGTAAAGGGCCACCGTACGTAAAATAAAAACATTTCACAGATAATTCGAATACGATTGAATGAATCAAATTTAAAACCATTGCTGGTGTGTGTGTGAACCCTCAAAAGTCAATATGTTATGTCATAATGTTTACAGCAAAACATTTTTCCAAATCATTAATTCATTTTGGTTTGGTCCTCCCGCAATTTATTTTATTATACATACCAAGTTTTTTGTTTTAGACCATGGACCATTTAACATATTTTAGTAGTAATAATAAAATTTATGTTGGTACACATTCTTGCCATATAATGCTTGTACGTATAGAGTACACAAATAGTATACACAAATACTACACACACATACATATATTACCAAAAATATAAAAATATAGGCGATCAATTTTTTATGACTTTTCGGTGATAAATGATAGTGGCACACAACTTTGTAGCAAATAAAATGCTTTTGCTAGCCCTAAAACTAGCAAAGAAAATGATTAATGAAACATGTGAAGAGTGAATATTCTTGTAGGCTAGTGAAATTTTAGAATGAATTTTAAAATCAAATACGTTAAATAAATTTAAATTAATAATGTAATATAGTGTCGTATACACGTGGCCTTCGATTAGCGTAATCACGAGTATACATTAAATAAACAGATTGTGCAAATTACAGGTAATTTGCCTAACGAAAATTTCTTTGAGTAACCTAGACACATATTGCCGACGTAATTTGATGGTCCCCTGTAATACGGGTTTTCCGATAAAAGTTTTTTAATATTTTGTATTTAAAAAGGGTTTTGCTGAATTATTTATTTTAATTTACTGTATCGTGTAAAGTTTTTTTTTTATAATTATTTAATGACTGTTAAGTTTAGAAAATTACAGTGAATAAAAAGAACTTAAGGTTTTGATTTGGTTGAACGTTCAGTTGGAGAATCCCCAATTGGAAAATATCGCGGTAATATTACATTCATATTTTATTATACTAGGATACGTGATTTACACTGTTAATTTATCTGTTCCAATTTTCCAATTGTTTTTAGTTTCTTGCTATACGTGAGAATTTAAGGCGAGTACAAATCAAGTTTCAGTTTATCAGGCCGGCATTCGCTTAAAGAAAGATAAATATCAATTTGACTGTTCATCTATTGATTTTCTTAGAAATAGATTTGATTCCGATAGGCTCCATCTGATGTAACAGAAAGTCGATGCCCTTCAAAATATTCCACCGCAGACGATAATAGGTCTACTAACTTTTGCACCAGTTACTAAACAACTGTGCTTCAAGTTGCTTTGATTTCAAGATATTGTTACGACTTCACGGTCATAACTTTGCGTTTCAAGTTTTATTTTGAATTTGTAATTTCATTGCAATCGTTAATTAATGCAGTTTATAAACGGCATTGCCATCTGTGTTTAAGTAGTAATAATGTCGTTTGATTTTAAGGGAATTAGCCGTGACATTTTTGTATTACGTCTTTCTTGTAATTATCAGTGAATTTTGGGGGTTTTCTTGACGTCATTTAGTTAATACAAATTTCAAGTAAAGCCTTATACTATATTATTGCTACTGGGTGTTACTTTATGGGCCACCAATAGAGGCTTGTTCGCCGCAAAATGGGTGGGGTGATAGTAAACAAAGTTTATCAATAGACACTGCATTTTTCTCGAATAGCACATTTAACTAACGGTGCCGCATATAAGTTTGACGGGTACCGTATACTTACAAGTGTTGTATCAATTGACGCTCCGCAACAGGTGTACCACAACGCTTCCCTATATATACCGGCGGTTGGGCGACAACTATGGTACGGGTGGTGAAACCCACGTGGCCAGCCACACGATTTTCTGGTTAAGGCGATACAACGTCCAACGTGTATTTTTACGGTAAAGGCGAGACAACGCCCAACTTTTGACGGCCTATCGAGGCGATATACGGTCAAGGCTAGCCAACGCCCAACGAACAGCTGGCCGGCCGGCCATTTGTTATTTTAGTATTGGGGAGAGGCCCTGCAACAAACAGGTGGCGAACAACCGGCCACTTGCAAAATTCTAACCAAAGGCGGGGAGACGCCCCCTTCCGGTGGGCTCTTACAGAGGATCCACAATTTGCATTTTTTTTTTTTATTTAAGTTTGGTATTGAGTAACTTACATTTTGCAATTTAAATTCACATTTTTCCTCCATTTTTAAGTTCTCATATGTTTTTTCAATTTCAATTTTATTTTATCAACCTGTAATTTTTAAATATTTTGTGTTATCGAGCACCATTACGGTCGTTTGACTGGGTGCGGGGTTCCACGTTGGTTCCGCTCCGACACTTTCTGCGGTCATAGTTTTCTTTATTATTTTATTGTATTTCCCTTTTCGCTTCTGCCCATTTGACCCTTTCCGGTTCGTTTAATTTCCTGCTTGCCAACATTTTTTTGGGGTAAAAATTAAAAATAATAAAAATTGCTCGGTGATATTTGGCATTCGTCCTCATTTTCTTTTGCCCTTTGGTTTTATTTTTGATCCAATATTAACTCGCTTATTTTATTTAGTTTTGTGTAGTGGGGCTTGTCACTCTCCGTTATCCCCTTGGTAGGACATCCACAGGGTCGGAGTGGCGAGCTCAGCATATGTGTCGCCCATTCGGGGGCGACCATAAAATCCACTTGATCTCCCCGTGGTACTCTGGTGGTATCGAGTGGTCGGAGTGTGTATTGTAAGAGGCCGCTGGGGGTCTCTCTGGATGAAGAGAGGCCTGGTCTGTTGAGGAGACGTCCCTACCATGGGGACGTTGTGGTTGGACATCTGCCTGTCGGGGTCGATGGGTCATTCAGGGGCTGGGGGAGGTCTCTTCAGCAGACTGGGTACTTGACACCCGGTTATTATTAATTAATTACGGTTCCTCAAATTTCATTCGACTTAATTTGGTTTCAGTTCTTATTACTATTTGCTTTTGATTTTGATTTTTGTTTGCGTTCCAAGGTGTAGGCCATTAGCACGCAAGTCGCTATTTCATCAACGACCCATACCATTACTCTGAGATCTAGACAGCAAAACATCACCGTGAGAGAAGCCTCTGCGTGCTTACTGAAAACTGAAGGTTGGCTGAGAATCATCCGTAACACTATGTTCTAATGACATTTATAGAAACGTATCCTTTATTGCTAGTATGTGATGCTTATCCTTTTGAAATTGTTATCATTTTGTCACATAGAGTAAGAACACTATGGTTGAAACAGGACGGCGATGCAACCAAGGTGATCACGAGACCCTTGCAGTTACAGTCAAGTAGTTCTTCAAATTAGTATATCACTGCTTTGGTAATACGTACAAGAAACGGCTCTAGGTCCGTCACAATATAAAATTCTCGTCCTGTTTTTCGCAAATCCTTCCCGAGAACGATCAAATGGAGTATTTTCTTTAACGCTTATAGTTTTCCAGCAGACTTCCAGTTCTAGATAATGCCAGTGTTGCCAATTAAAATAGTTCACAAGCCAATGTTGCATCCCCAGATATAGCCAAGTCGGCAATGGGACTTCCAGTTCTTCCACAAATGCTTCAGCCTCAGTGGCTGACCATAAAGGAAACCAGCTGAAATATTCCAGTCATTTTGGCTTTGTCGTATTTAAATAAGCACCCTCAAAGGGTTTTTGGTTATTCCATCGTATCAAGACCGGTGTGAAGTTTCTGGACATCTTTAAATTATTGGAAACTTTTTTGGACAGAATATAGATTTTAGACAGATATTTGCGCCCGTGCACATTTTTAACAAATATAAAAATAAATTTTGTTTGTAAAAAAGATCAAATTTTTGTATTTCAGAATCTTGTTTTCAAAAATAATTTTAATCATTAGGAATATGTACGATTTTTATATGACTAGATGGATGTTGTTGTCGCTTATGACAAATTACACCAATCTCAGAAATTGGCTCCCATGATGACTTTATAGGTTAGAAGGTAGATACAGTGAGAAATTAAAATCACTATCGCGATTCTTATACGAAAGAATTTCGTTGTACCTTATGGCAAATGGTGAAAAATCCAACCTAGACCTCATCGTCATAAGCATAAGACTTGGTCAAATCGTAACCTTTATATCTCTTTTACTTTGAGATCTTGCAAGACGATCTATGAAAAGGCAATCATGGATCTAAACCGGTTTTAAAAACTAATTAACTGTGCACCTCACACAGATCGTGAGACGTTGCTACAGTTATGAAATCGGTTTCTTAATAGCTTTGGGTATAATGGCAGTTCGAAAAGGATGTTTAGGTACATGAGCGATAATATTTCCTGACGATTAAAGATATCGAAGAAAGCAGTGATCTTAGATCATATTGGGGATAGAAATAAGTTTTGTGGTTGTTTTTTTTATAAATTCGAAGCTTTATGCAGAGAAATTGGTATAATGTAATTTATTCGTGAGCTGCGATTTTTTCCCCATCTTTTAGGCAGCATACGGATTCCTTGTCGAAAAAATTCCTCCTGTTTCGAGGCGATCCAAGAATCGACACAATTTATGGCTTCTTTGTAAGCAGTGAAGTGCTGCTCGGCCAGGCCATGAGTCACCGACCGGAACAAGTGGTAGTCAGAAGAAGCAATAGCTCACTTCGAACTGATTCCACCTGATGCATAGCATTAGCTTCTTGCCGCGTTTGACCGAATTTGATTTTCTGCGCTTTGTGCTCTCGTGCCCCGTCACGGGAAAACGGCGTTTGACCTCCCTTGTCTTGAGTTCATACGGAACTCAATTCCCTTGCTTTTGCACCTTACATTTGCACCTTACGAGACGGTTTTGAACTGCTTTTTGAGTCACTCCCAAAGTTTTAGCGAATTTCTCTTGAGTTTGACGTCTCCGTCCAAAAACGCGTCCAGCTCAGCGTCTTCAAACTTTACTGGTGTTCTTTGTCACTGGTGTCAAAATCGTGACTTTTAAAACGACAGAACCAGTACTCACATGTGTTTATTGATCGAGCATATTCCCCATATGCTTCACACAGCAATCGATGTTCATCAGCTGCAATTTTGCAATTTTCTTGACAGGGTTATAGTACAAAAAATATGTTGTTTACATTTCAGCGAAATGACGATTCAACAAGAATATAGTTACAAGATTACCCGATGCGATTTAATACTACTTACGCCATCTTTTGTAAAACCTTCAAAACTTATTTGTACCCTCAATTCAATTTTAATCTCCGTTCAAAAGTTTCAAAAACTTATGACAGTCTTAAGTTGATTTCTGAATCATTGCGGCGCGGCCATGCATAATTGAATTTTCTGAATAACATACAGAAATGTTTTGCCTTTATGATTACCCTGAAATTTATTATTTGCTCACCTCTGAAAGTCCAATTCGTTAATTCAGCAGGTATCCTGTAAAGAAAAAAAATACGTTATTTAGTTTGCAAGATCTTTAGAGTATATAACTTAATTTTATTGTATAGTGGTTTATCCGCGCAAAGTTTTCACCCCGCCTTAATGTTTTTAGAATTTACTGCACAGGTGCGATACAAGTTTGAATTCTCCTAAACCGTTGAGACATCGGGAGTTTACTTTTTAAGATTATTTTTCTAGTGTTTGGTATCGGTTTGTGCCTGTTTGCTGATCATGAGATATCTCATTTTATGAAGATGACATAGTCACACTTTGTTACAATAAATCGAGCATGACGATTCTTTTCAATGAGCCTAAATATTTTAGATCATTAACCAACTGGTTTTAGAGCTCCACTCCTCAATTCAAATCGATCTAAATCTTAATACGATAAAATTCTCGGTATGAAATTCCATTGTATAGCGTCATATGGATTTAATTATTGCTTTGTATCAAAACAGGATACAATTTTCACCCCATCACAATCTACCGCAATGCGATCTAGTTTTGAAAATTTAATGCAATGGTGATCCTTTTTGATGCATTAGATATTTTGTGCCAGCCCTAGCGATGAAAACGATCTTTGAAGTTAGATGAAAGTTAAGATCAGTGATAGTTAAGAAGAATATAATTCTGTGTTAATTCTTCCTCAACGTCAATCAATTTCAACTTTCAGCGCATCTGCATTTAAAGAAATTATTTATTTTATAAGATCCTAGCAAAAGCGGAATACAATTCGACATTTCGACAGAGTTCAACACCCCACGGTGCGTTTCAAATGAAAAGCGTCAAGCTTGTGACTTCTGGTGTAGTGCCAGATGAAACTCGTGCACTTAAGCGTGACCACAGGAGAGCAGTTGCCTGCCTTTTCCACAATAGTGCCAAATTTCATACGTAAAAGTCTGTTTTGAAAAGGTCGGATGTTTCTTTTCCCCATTCGTTTCGTTTGCAGCGACGCTTGGTCTTTTAGAGCAGTGGTTCTTAATCTTTTTTTACTCGCGGCCCACCAAATAGTTCATAATTTTCTTGTGGCCCGCGCCTGTCCGTCATATCCGCATGTTGATAAGGCGGAAATCGATGATATGGTGCTTCACGCGCCGATGGATGAGGAAGCCAACTCCAAATTCTCCTCCGTTTTGATGGCTGCTGTATTGAAGAGTGTAACCATTGGTAGTATCATAGATCACACTCCCAGACCATCTAAGCTTTTGTATTGCAAGTACGTCTAATGTGTAACTTTTTGCTTGGTTCGAAAGGTTCTGGAGATCTCCAGGTCTTAAGAGGCCAAGCACGTTTCATGTTCCTATTTTTAAAGCGTTGTCCGTGTACAATTTCGAAGGTCGAGTTTGTAATGAATCCGATATAAGGGAAGAAGGGCTTTCGGTAGCGAGAGCTGGACCATGACCTCTAACAATTGTAGATTGTTATCTACCTTCGAAAGGAAGATCATTCGTTCAATCTTTGGTCCAATTAAAGTCGTGACCAACGAATAACGGATTCGCATGAACCACGAAATAAATCAACGTGGCTCGGCCACGTTACAAGGTCCCCACAACAACGGATGACCAATAAAGTGTTCCATCAACAACCAGTAGTCGGTGTGCGTCGTAGAGGAAAACCCTAACTGCGCTGGCGTGACGACGTCGATCAAGATCTACATACACTAAGATGTCGAAACTGGAGGACGAGAGCGATGGACCGAGACGGATGGAGCACCATAGTGCAGGCGACAAAATCCCTTCATGGGATGTCAAGCTAGAAAGAGAGAGAGAGAGAGAGATTCTTTTAGGTTGAATAGATAAATTCCTATCGATTTTCTAGGTTACCATTGTATTTTTTATGATGAAGGATGGCAAACCATCCGAGCCGCATGAATAATCTTTTTTAAGTTAGTAATTTTTTCAACCACAATATCGTAATCAATCTGGATGGAAACCGGGAGATTGAACGCCATTGTATATATCGAATCCACTCGAAACGCGGCATTTCAAAACGCGATATTTCGAAACGATATATGACAAAACGTGATATTTCAAAACGCGTTATGGTACAGAATGTGTATTTCAAAATGACGGGAGCGCAGCGAGCCGATTGATACCGATCATATATGCTCTCGCTTCTATCGATTTTTAAATTCCTATAAAGTGAAATTAAATTTCCCCTTCACCCGCCTGATATAACCCGATAATAAACTCCTGTTTTGTACCATATCGCGTTTAGGTACCATATCGTGTTTTGAAATATCGCGTCTTGAAATATCGCGTTTTGATAATTCGCGGTTTAAAATATCGCGTTTCAAATGGGACCCGGTATATATACATACTGGGAAAAGACTTCGTCGGGAACAGAATCGTTATTCGATCGTGAAACAAAATTTGTTTTTACCAAAACGTTGGAAGTTTGGTTTAGATGTATAAACAATATGGAACCGTCACTACACTTCTTACTACAGCGAAATTTTAAAATTTCAAAAAATTTATGACAATTCAAGAGAGTGAAGTTATCCCAGTTTTCATCCCAGGAAAAATAAAAATGTTCATCAGGTATCCATCGCATCCCAGGATTTTTAAAATCATCCCATCCCTTGATTTTAAAATCATATAATTATTTAGGAATGTTATATTTGTTAAAGGTAGCGAAAATTTTAGATTACCACTATTGCAATTTGCATATAAACCACGCTGACCCCCATGCTTTCTGATTAGTTATAAATAATTCTCTCAAACCTATAGATTGCCTAAAGGTTTGGCTTTTGATTTTGACTCGTCCTGTTGTCTACTAACTCTGATAAAAATTTGAATATCAGCCGTATGTTAGGATTTTCGCTATGCTCATTTGCATACAGCTGATATCCAAATTTTTATCAGAGTTAGTGGACAACAGAGGTTTGAGAGAATGGATATGGACCATGGTTATGGTTAAATTACCTTGCCACTGTGAGCTTATTTTATTTTGCATGACAAGTTTTTTGAAAGTGTAGATTTACATTTTTTTGGGCTGTTATAAATTTTTTTGTCATTTTTAGTTTGTCGGAAACTTCACTATATAATATTTGAACCATTAACAGGGGCCGTCTTCTTGAAATCGGTGGAAATTTCCCCAATCGGAATACAAATTGTTTTGAAATTCTCTATAGTATTCGAATTTTTCGCCGGCTACTTCAATCATTTTTTTAAATTTCTTTTCTTTTTTTAAATTAAGAAACATAATTTTTTCTTCCTACTAAAGGAAAAATTCCTCCTGGGTAAATCGATTCGAAATTATTCCCTTAGTAGGGAAACAAATACATATTAGTAAACTTGAAAACAAATTTGAAAAATGATTAAAGTAACAACCGAAAAATTCGAATATGGAAAATTTTAAAGCAAATTCCGATTGGGGAAATTTCCGCCGATTTCAAGAATAAGGCCCCTGGGAGTGATTGAGTCTTTGAGAACTCCTCGTTTCATAACAGAAGAATCACCAAGTCTTTCTTTGTACTTTTCTCAATTCAATTTTGTACATCCTTAAGTGTTTCTTACAGAAAACCCATTAAAAAAAAATCACATGTTCATTGTAAATACATTACAAAATACATCTAATTTGACATCTAATTTTACATGTATTTTCCGCCATATATATATGTCAAATTTTTTAGGTTTCTAACGATTTTTTAACGATTAAAGCACGTTGGTGCTTTATCAAATAGTAAATTTGACAAGTTTATTGTTCACGACTGCCAAATAAAATTGTCAAAATTAATGTAACATGACGATCACATAATTTTTTCACTAATACTATTCCTCCCTACTTGATTCGAGAAACTTTTCATAACGACAAATATTCATTCAATTAATCCGGAATGGCCCCATCGTGAGACGAATTTTACGCAATTCGGCTGATGTATTACATCAAATTACCGCTCCGGAGCTTACGTCGAATGATATACGAATAAATATTTTCGTATAGAAAGGGAAAACAATTTTCAGACACCGGAATAAAATATTCCTATTCTCCCTCGTTTTGTTATTAAATTTTTATTTTTTGTTTTGTACGTTTACCGGTAAAATATTCATTTGCCCCTAAAATAGGTAAGCGAAAATTGAGATTCGCGCGTATATTAATGTGTTTTTTTATTTGATGTTAAATGTGTATACGAGACTATAGGTAGGTATGGTACGGGTCCCTATATACTCTTATATCCGCAGGAGTAGTACAAAAGCCATGAATTATCATGGGTAACATTAGATTTTAAATCTAAATGTATTTCTTGGTGTAATGGGGTATTGTGCACGTATATCCTCCTTATACATCTTACATCATTATATGCTGGCTCTATATAACGTACATAGCTGTTATTTGATTACAATCCTATAGTTACTTTATGGTGGTGCTGTATATAAGAAATGTCAAGAATTTTTGGATTTTCCGCTTTTTTCCAGATATATTTATACTCGCATTTATAAATGTGGTGGGCGAGAAATATATTTTTATATACGTAAGTTATTGAAATTTTTCATCTTCTGAATAAAAACAAAAATGTCGCATTGACATTGGATTGAATTGAGAGCGTTGTGTGTGCGTTCTATATATCATAAGACGTGAGATTAAAATATATACACTTCGACATTTCATAAATTAAATTCTATGTTAAAATTTAAGTGCTCTCGTTAATATTACATACTTTAAATGTGCATACATCGAGGCATTGAAGCTAAGTACTTAGTATAACACATGTATGTAGTATATACTACATCAATTCCATTTCTAGATTCTTGTTATTATTTTTGCACATTTAAGTAAAACTATTTTCTAAATTGCAAACTAAACAAAAATAAGATGGTGTTATGGTTGTGTAACATGTAGGTTATGAAGGATACAAAAGGAGGATAACATAAAAAGTCATAAAGCGAATCGATTTTTATGAAGATATGTAGCAATCAATGAAGTAACACAATCAAATTGCACCTATGTGCCTTTCTTATGGCATTTCGCCAGTACAAAAATATCACATTTGTATATACAACAGGTTATGGGCCCAGGCTCAACACAACATGTATATGTTGCATGCCGTAACATTCTATCCAAAATATTGAACTCTTGGTATGTGTAAAATGTAAATCAATAGTTTAGCTAAAAATAAAAATAAACTCATGGCGATAAAAGTTCGAAATTATTCAAATAGGAGTTTGATGGCTGAAATTTCGTGTGGAAAATCTATTTAGAATTTAGATCAACATAAGTATATATTGTAGATAGATTGTATTCAAGAAAGGTGAAGAGGTATAAGGTGAAAAAAATGAAGCGTGATATAAAAAGATAAGAAGCGTAAAACATTGATTGTCCACAGTTTGTAAGAAATTATAAAAGAGAAAGTAATTTAAATTGAAAAATGGAATACCATCGAAATAGTATCCATATTTTTTGGAGTTGGTGGTACCCAGCAATGGCAATGAAGAAATAGTGGGAAATTTTTTTTTTAGTACCGACGAGTATCAAAATTAAACAGTTTTTTGGCACCTTAAGTGTTGGTGCATCTTATTTAGTGTGTTTGATTCAAAATTTTATTCAACATCTGTATATAATTTACCAATACCATCCGCACGGTTGACAGAATGGGCCAGTCGGAGAATTTTTAGGCAAATAAGCTATATCTAACATAAATTTGAAGACGCTTGACATTCAATAGTTCCAGGGAACTGTTTAATTAATATCAAAATGAAGCTAATTCGTCTAAAAATGTAAACCCATTTCACCAGTGACAACAAGCAGATGGTCTTAACAGTTTTTACACAGGTGCCGGATACCATACCGAACCAGGTGCCAGGGAATGTTGTTGGATTAATACCAGATCCACATAAATTTAGACAAAGAAAATTAAAAATGTCCGAGAGGTGTTCGGTAAATCTATATAAAATAACGGTAACACAAATTTGTTATAATTTGTTTTTTTATTCCTCTATTTATCGACAAAAGAAAATGCCATGCAATATGGCCACCTGGGAAGAAACTTGGCCATTTCTTAACTGATTATAATGAAATTAGGTATTGAATGGAAATGGGATTCTCAAATGTTTTTTGGAAGAATTTCTGGAAAATGGCTACCTATGGCACTATTCTGGTAACTCTGAGGTAAAAAGTTAGTTAGTGTATATTTTTTTAAAAAACAAAATTAAATTGGGAATAATTTTCCTTGCCAATTTAGATATGGAAAATTATTCCCAATTTATAAATATTTACATCAAACTTTTCTCCTCAGAAATTACATATACATTTTTTCCCCAGTTCCCTATTCCAGGGGAATTACCAGAAGGGTGCCACTAAGTCGGAACTCGTTCATTACTTAACCAATTTTGATGGGATTTTGTTTGTTGGATGGAAATGGGATTCTAAACCAGGTTTTGTAAAAAGTTCTGGAATATGGCCATCTGGGACGGAGCTCAGGCATTTCTTAGCCGGTTATAATGGGATTGGGTATGTTGGATGGAAAAGGGATTCTTAAATGATTTTTGAAAGGATGATTTTCAAGAGATCTTCAAAATAACTTTGGGAATGTTTAAGGTAACCAAATTACCCAAATCTTAGTAAACGAACGAGGGTGTAGTGCCAGATGTCATGTGTCAATACCATTTGTCACTAGACCAAATTAAGATTTTCAAACAGATCTGTCATTTAGTTCTTTTATGACAGCCATTGAAAACAGATAACCCATTGTTTTTTTGTAAACATGGAAAATTCGAATTTCCGCGTTTTAATTAAACATTATTTTTTTGCGCGAAAAAACCATTATGCAAACCAAAACAAAGTTTTATACATATTATGGGGATATGCACAACTGATGCCGAACATTCAGCACGCCCAAATGAAGTCACCACACCAAAAATGGTTGACAAAATCCATGATACGATATTGCAAGACCGCAGAGTGAAAGTGCGTGAGATAGCTGAGATAGTAGGCATCTCAGATGAACGAGTGCACAATATTTTACACGAACATTTGAATATGAAAACGCTATCCGCGCGTTGGGTGCCGCGTTTGCTTAAAATCAACCAAAAACGCACACGTGTGACAACTTCAGAGGCAGGTTTGGAGATGTTCAAGCGATGTATCTGCGCCGAAGAAGGCTAAGGCAGTTGTATGGGCCAACAATGTCATAGCCACAGTTTTTTTTGGGATACACGCATCATAATCCACATCGATTGCCTTCAAAAGAGGGGAAAAGTCAACGACGAATATTACTGCAACTTATTGGACCGTTTCAACGACGTTTTGAAAGTAAAACGACCGCATTTGGCAAGGAAAAAAGTTCACGGGAAAAGGCACACATGTGTAGTTGCCATGGCCAAAATTCAAGAATTACACTTCCACATCCGCCATATTCTCCAGACTTAGCCCCCTACGACTATTTCCTGTTTCCGACCTTGAAGAAATGGCTCGGCGGAAAGAGATTCGGCTCTAATGAGGAGATCATCAATGCAACAAACGCTTATTTTGGAGGGTTGGAGAAATCACATTGTTCGGAAGGAATCGAAAAATTGGAAAAACGTTGGACTAAGTGTATCGAGCTAAAAGGCGACTACGTTGAACAATAATATTTTTTTGGCCGAAAATATTATTCCTTGTTTCAGTTTTACCAGAATTCTCACACCGCCCTCGTATATTTGGAGAATGTGTTCTGCAAAATCAGAACATAATGAATATGCCCCCATTAAAAGAACATTAAATAAACGACTGGCGCCTTCTGAATCTTAGTCGCGGTGCAGTCGAGTGGTGGGGCCGATGGGGAATCAGAGGTGGGGATAATGAAATTCATCGTCTCCGCATAACAATCAAACCGACATTTTCGACCAAATTTAACCGGACAAACGAAGTTTAACGATCACTGATAACACAGACAACACCGTTTGTTTTGACTGGGTTTTTCGGAGCGTTTGGTTAGGGTCCTCTAATTTTGGACACAAAATCATCTTTAGCGACGATATTAACAAGCAAAATTGTCGTATATGGAACGACGCCAATCCTCACGAGGTTCACCAGGTGGCAATGAATCACAGGTGTCTGGAAGGCAATGAACGTTTTCTCACGAACACGATCCGCCATACTGACAAACTTTTAGAACCACGATTGATTTTCCTCCCGCACAATGCACAGATTTTTCTTCTGTTCTCATCGTGATCACATCGATGATTAAGACGAGGCGGCATGTTCACAAACAATTTAACAAAATACAAAATATTTATATTGACCACGCACAAGTACAAAATATTTATACTGGAGATGACGTCATTACGCTTCGAAAATTGAGTGCTGACTGACAGAGTTCGTGTATATATACTTGTGTATACTTGTACTAGTACTTGTGGAAAACACCCGGATTCATGTGCGTCGTATACTCAATATTGATTTGTTTACAAATATTTGTAAACAAATTTAAAGTCAAGCGAACGATGCATGCTCCTACGGTTTCTTCACATACGTAAAACCTCGGCATTATTTGTTATGATGGCAAGGCTGGAAATGAGTGGTTTTTGTGCAAGGAAAGCTAGCGCCTCTTTCTTATATGGAAAAAAAAACCTTGTCACTGAATTCCAGTTTCTGAACTTCTGAAAGAATGTTTCTAGACATTTTCGACCCAATCGAACGTCGGATATTTTGCACTTTTGAATAAAATCCGCTTTTTACGCAAAGCGAGTATGACTAAATATTTTGTGGGTCTGCTCATATATAATTAATATTTTGCAATATGTTACTCGGAAAGAGAATTGTTCTGGCTACAATTTTCACTATTTTTGAGCCTAAAAATGTTGTGTCTTGTTCGAAATATCCCAATTTGAGCCATGAAGAAAAAGGTTCGCTATGTTTATTCAACCATGAAATTTATATTGACGGATTCACGAAAAAATCACGTTTAGAAACAGGTATGATTTGGGGGTAAGTTTTTTCTATTTCCTGGGGACTTTGTTGATGATTTCCCGTCAATATGGCGGATCGTGTTCGTGAGAAAACTTTCATTGCCTTCCAGACACCTGTGGCATCCACAAAAAATTACTGTTTGGTGTGGATTTTATCTTGGCGTCGTCATTGGTACTTTTTTTAAAGTGACGTTGGTGAGGCCGTCACCATCAATGGCCAGCGCTACAGAACGATACTAACCGATTTCTTTTGGTCCAAATTGAACGATATGGAGGTAGTCGATACATGTTTCCAGCAGAGCTGGTAGGTTATCTCTTGCATAGGTGACGTGAATTGGCCACCAAGATCGCACGATTTGACCCCATCAAACTTTTTCCTGTAGGATTTTCTCAAGTCGCAGGTCTATGCCAATAAGCCAACATAACCAATACCACCACTCAAATTCAGCCGGATCTATGCGGCAGAGTCATTGAAAATTGGACCACTCGGATCCGGGCCATCGTGAGAAGCTGCGGACATTTGAACGATGTTATATTCCATAAATAATGGCATACATGGGCGTTTCAAATAAAAATTTGAAGAATTTCGTTAATAACTCATACACTGCTTGTTTTAATCCATTTCAACATCGAATCGTCCAAATTGAAAACCCTTTATTTGAAATATGATTTCAAAAATCGCCGAGATCGGTCATCGAAGGAAACTAAAAGGTTCACAACACTGCAACAATTTAGACCGCAAGCACAATTGCTACTACGATCTCGTTCACGATCGCGCGTTGGTTTTCGATCTCGCTGTATTGAGATACCAGGAGTAGTAACACGCTCCATCATTCTAATATTCAAAACCGCTGTTAATGTAACCACAAAATCGTACATCGATCACACTACCGACCATCACCGATTACACCGATCAAATCAATACGACTAAATCGCACGGTCGCTTCGGCAACCAACAATAAAAGACAAGCCAGTTTTTCAATAGACTTGGGAACTGTTCTTTCGGTGCTCCAACAATCTAGTGTTTGTGCTGATTTTCAGAAAGTTTACAGTTTTATTCGATCTAAAACAAAAATGGCTGGTTGATTCATCGACACGGCGGTCGATCAATGCCACGATAATTAGGGCTGATACACCCTCCACAACATATTACACGAACGACAACAACCGATCGGTCCGTAACAACCGAACCAAACTACAATTTATCCATCAAACATTCCGTGATTTATCATATCAAAACTACAGGTTCACCTGCACCTCGACTACGAAGGCTAGATTCGATTCTTCGATTCTACCATAAAAAAAATTACACAGAATTTCCCGCTTCTTGCCCGCTATACATATGTTAAGAAAGAATTATTTCGATTGGAGACCGTGTGGCAACCTCACATTTAAAACTTCTTCGGGCATTTAGGATTTACACAAAACGGCAATCACGGTTCTATTTGGCCTTTACGAATTTATTTTTTACACTATATACTATTCAGTCTCAGAAATGCAGCACAAACATTTTCACGTTTTATTAACGAAGGCACTCGAAAACTAAAATGAGGAACAACACAAACTTCTCCACTTGTACCAATTGTCCCAATAGAGTTTGTTTCTCTCTAATGTCTGAGCCACAAAAGTACTCCTAATGATATTCTGCCTCCTCTCGAATGAATTAATGTTGTTACGGATTTCCCAGCCACAAAGCAAATTACTTCCATCGATTTATTCCGAAATTCGCTGAAATATTCGCCTCAATTCACTACGCCACTCTGCTAAAAGAGCTACGTTATCACAACCGATGCATCAAATACCGCTGTCGAAGGGGTTTTACAGCAATACAATAACGACTATTACGAGCCCTGGGATTCTTCTGAAGAATCTTCTTGAATGCCAACTGAAAATAATTCGCATTCGACTGGGAATTATGTACTTGTGTGTGATTTATCGATCCATCAAACACTTTAGACATTTCGTCGAAGGACTGTACCATTTATATCGACCATAAGCCTTTGACCAGAACAATTCAATCTAATACTGAACGAAAACTTAACGACACTTAAAATTTAATACAAAAATTGCGAGTCGATGACTGCAATTTCAAGAGTGTGAATTCGAATGTCATAATTATCATAAGCAATTCATAGTCTAGAGAGAAAATGTGAGTCTAAATATTCGCTGCTGGTTGTTCCCGTGTCAATGACATAACGGGTTGGCCAAAGTGCCGAGAATATTACTGCCGTTCAAGCGTCCGTTCTCAAGAATTGGGCATCGCTCAGACCACACTTTGGCGAATTTTACGAAAGGATCTTGGCTTGCACCCTTATAAAATGAAGTTAATACAAGAACTAAAGCCATCGAAGGGCCGCATGTGTCGAAGGGCCGAATGGGTCGAAGGGCCGATTTTTTTATGTAGTTTTTTGTTTTTAGAATTATATTTTTTTAATTTTTTTATTTAATTTAATTTTTATTTTTATTTTTTGTACCATAAAATTCGGCCCTTCGACCCATTCAGCCCTTCGACATTCGTCCTTCGACACTTTCGGTCCTTCGATACATTCGGCCCTTCGTCATTCGGCCCTTCGACAATCGGCCCTTTGAATTTCGGCCCTTTGTACCCATTCCTAATCAACGCCTTGTAGATGTTACAGAAACAGAATTTTGCTCCGTTACTACCGATTCCATATCTTAACACTACACGGAAGTCAGTTCACTACTGTGAAGTTTGCTGATACCTAAAATTTTGGACACTTCAAATTTTGGACTGAAATTTATTTCGGTGGGGCTCGAGTCCTTGCGGTGATTGCCGCGGCGATAAAAGTTGCGGTGATAACCATTTTCTATTGACGTGAATGGATGTCGATGAGTCCTAATATTGGAAAAATCGATTTAGGTTGGTGGGCATGAATGGGGTGGGCCCCATTTAAAAAAAAAAAAAATTGGTTCGAAATATTTTGATAGAAAATTGGAAGGTGGGATTTTCGTGTGACAGGAATCGTTTTCACTGGGTTCTAATTCACGAGATTATGATGTGGCTGAGCTCTCTAACATTTTAGTTGGTTCGAACGATTTTTATAAAAGTTGATGAGACAGGGTTTTCATTTGAAAGGCAACGATTTCTCAAGGAGTTCTGATTTCTGGAACATTCATTTAGGCGGAAGACTTGTTTTGCTGCATCATATTACACCATGTTGCATAACGTTGCATTATGTTGCGCAATATTGCATCATGTTGTGTTATGTTGTTAGATGGTGCTGCGTGATGTTGGACCAAGTTGCGCAATTTTATATTATGTTGCGTCATGTTTCTTCGTGTTGCGTCTTGTGTTAACTAGATATATGCCGTTATGTTCCTTCAATTTACTGAATGTTGCGCTAGGTTGCGCCTCGTTGCGTTAGTCACGCCTTTTTGAAAATGTTTGTTGTTACATATTAGTAATATTATTGATTTGTAGTATTCGGTATTAATATCAATGTTTTGACCCTGATCGGGTTTTCCAATTTGACGTTGATGGCGTGCCGTGGGGCTCAGGTCCCTTTCTTCATTTTTTACATGCTTAACGTTTTTATTGCTGAGTGCATTTACGAATACCAGAAATCTATTGCAATGGCTCCTGATTTTTAGAAAATTCAACTTTGACGCCATCCAGCGGACGAAATGAAAACCTTTTTGTATCATATATTTTCGATTTGTACACGATATTGGCACAAAAAATTTCCAATTCCACCCAAACTTGACCAGGCATCGCTCGGTGCTCTCAATACCCATTACTCAACGAGTGTCATTTGAATTATTTGAGAGTTCTAGTGAGCAATACCCTAACAAAACTATAATATAACGCTGCATTAAAAAATGATTTATTTATTAAAGTGAAACGAGCAAAACTTTTTACTCTAAATTCATCATTGACTATTGACGAGTGGTAAGGCTTAACATGCTGCATCTAAGTTCCACTGCTTAGTGCGCGAAAAACACTTTACCTATCAGCAATAGTATTCGACGGTCCTGACCAAATTCTAAATAGGGACACAAAATCTTTCTATTGTATTTTCATACATTAAAATAAAATTTTGCTTCCGATTCGGCTCCGTTCGTCTTTACTTGAAATTGATATTTTGGGACTGGTGAAAGTTTAACCTGCCAAAGCTGGCACGTAAATCTATCAATTCAAACATACAGATTTTTGAAAGGAGAAGTTTTACTCACAAATAACGATTTATAACTTGAAATCTCTATTAATTTGAATTAAATAGAAAATTAATTAGTTTAGTGTTTGCAACCAAAAAAAGAAAACAGCTGGACAGCTGACAGCATAAGGCTAGTAAACATGCAGCACTACACGAGAAAACAACGCGTTTTTATTGCTGAACAATATTTCAAAAATAATGAAATTTTGACTGCTCCATTTCGAGAAGCTTTCTACAGCGTATAGTCACTAAAGATCTGCGTCTCCAGTCTTACGAAGTTCAATTGACACAAGAACTAAAGCCCAATGACCATGTACATCGAAGAGAGTTTGTTGAATAGATTATTGAACAACTAGGTGAACGATGAAGCTCATTTTCACCTTGATGGCTCCGTTAATCGTCAAAATTGCCGCATTTGGGGTTTAGAGAACCATGTGATTATCGGAAAATAACTTCCTTCGCAACGTTTCATTGTTTGGTGCGGGTTTTTGGCTGGGAGCATCATTGGACCATACTTTTTTTGAAAATGTGGCTAGTGCTCGATATCGCGACATGATAATCGAGTTCTTTCTGCCTAAATTGGGCGATATTTATGTGAACGACACGGTTTCAACAAGACGATGCGATATGCCATACAGCCCGTGAAACAATCCAATCACTGCATGAGACTTTTTCTGGTTGTGTACTTTCTCGTTTCGGTGATCAGAATTGGCCCCCTAGATCATGTGATTTAACACCATTCGAATTCTTTCTGGGATTATTTGAAGTCAACGGTTTATGTCGACAGGCTCACCTCCACCCGTGCATAAAAGGATGAGATTCTATGCGGCTTCAACGAAATTCAGCCACATTTATGCAAAATGGTCATAGAAAATTTCCATACTTGACCCTATCCTATCCTATGTACTTTATGTCTTGCATAAATTTGGGACATCCTTTATCAACAAAAAAGGCAAGCGTGTTCCCAAATTAACGTACTCGTCGTAAAAATTTGCAAATCAATGCGAAATTATATATAAAGTTTGCCACCACTTGATTTTTTGATTTTGTTGTTCAATTTGTAGAAATAACATTTTGAATTTAAAATCAACAGGTTGAATTTCTCCCACAGATGATTTAATGATTGCGACATGCAATGCACTTTTGTTCGACCAATTATATTCTACAAAACATTCAAGGTCAATTGTGAACGTTTACATAAGATGATGATATTTATAAAAAATAATTTGCACTGTGCATGCGTTACAAATAATTTTTCCAACCTCGTCCTCGACACAGGAAAAACTCGTTTATCATATTTGTATGTATTTTATAATTTTCATCGTTGCGTGTGTATGTTTTTAAAGGGATATTTAATCCACCTTGATTAATGTTAACAAATATTTTGAACACAATCCATATCCAAGCTGAATAGTTACTCGCATATAACTTTAATAATTTAGTAGTTTGGATTATAAAAATCGTATAATCAGTTAACGATATCACGGATGTGTCGCATGTGATATTAAAATTATTACAGTTTCCAAAAATTTTATAATTTTATATTGTTATAAATCATAAACTCACTTTGTCTATGTACATATGTGTGTTACAATGTACAGCATGGATATGATAAACTCAGTGTGAAAAATTTTCGTCGTTTCGGTTAAATAAATAAATCATTTTCCAATGCGAGGTTATATTATAGTTTTTTTTTATGGTATTGTTCACTAGAACTCATTAATCAACTCGAAAACGTTCTCATTTCATACAAACGATTCGTATAATACTCGTTGTATAATGGGAGGTGTAATGTTAAACCAGTCTGTATCATTTTATTGAGTTTATTAAATAGAAAGAAGATCGTTGGGGGTCGCCGGTTTTTTTTTACATTATGAAAATTACATTAAGTGTGGTTTTGCTGCACCCTGTAGGATTACAAAATAATCAATAATGGGTTTTAAAATGTTGATCCTTTAGCGACTCAGCTAACATTTCTCATGTTTTCGGCCAACGAGTAAACCTGTCAACGATATCGAGCAAATTACGATTGCCGTAAATATGGATGTGTTGGTATCGAGTTGCCAGAATTTTAAAATTGCAATTTTGATTTTTGACTTTGGCCAAAAATATCTCATGGAAATAAGTTTACGTGAAGCACGAATTCCTGGATGTGAAATACCGCATAATGAGTCGAACACTGCACCTTGTAACAATTGGGGGATGTACACTCGTTGATTTCCAGAAGAAATTTCACAATAGAGTTCGTTGTCAGTAAACTAAACAAGTTCTGTTGTTTTTTGTATACATATTTGGAATTTTGGCTGATCAAGGCAGCTTGTGGATCAAGTTCATGGACAAAGTGTTTGAAATGTATCAGATTTGCCCGGAACTGCATTCCATCTTATAGTATATTGCATTAATGAAAGTTGGATTTTGATTTGTGAGAGTTTCTTAGAAAAAAACCCTAATGGTTGTTATACAGGTGACACGAAACCAATCCGCAGTTTTCCTCTAAATATGCAGAGGCCTCTGTCATGGTGATTTTGCCGACTAGATCTCAAAGTTTTGGGTCGTGGGGAAGTTGAGGCTTGCATTCTCCTGGCCGACACAGTGTTACAGAACAAAAATAAAAGCAAACTCCGAAAACTGGAACTAAATTGAATTTACTCCAGAATCCGTCGACCAAAATTTGAGGAAAGTGAATAAATATATTAATAACCGGGTGTGCTCACCCAGGAACAACCGGATTTTCCCGAGTAACAAGTACAATGTGCTAAAAAAACCCCATGCATGACCCATTGACCCCTAGTGGCCGATGCCCAGGCACAACAAAGCAGCATAATATGCTAGGGACGTTCCTCCAACAGACAAAGCCTCTCTTCACCCAGAGAGAAGTCTGGGAATCTTTCAAAATTCACACTCCGACAGCTTCAGACTGCCGGAGTGCCAAAGGGAGACAGTGTAGATTTTACGGTTGTCCCGAATGCACGACACATATGCGGACCCGCCATTCCAACCCTGTAGATGTCCTGTCAAGGGGATGACCGAAAACGACAAGCTCAGCCTGCAACTATGGAACCGACTCGAAATGAGAATCTTCGTCCCAACATACTAATCCAAGAAAAGCTTAGTACTTCATCTTAAAAATAACCTGGTTAGTAACGGGAGAAAAATAAAGTGGGGCCGATGAGAAAAAAAAAATAAATCCGAATGACAGGAATCAAACACAGTCCTGTTTTTTATTCAAATACAAAACAATTTTGTTTGAAAACAAATCAAACTAAAATATGGTCGCCGAAAGTGAATAATTTTGAGGGCGAAACCAATGGGCCCCTCCTCCCCCTCCGTTCGTGCCACACAACCGTTATGGCGCAATTTTAATTTTTATTAAACTTATTAAATGACAGAAATGCCGTCTGACGACGAACAATTGAAAAAATGATGGTGAAGAAAATATTCAATATTTGAAAAACGTTAGAGCTGGTCTTAAATCTCGCGTCACGTATTTTAAAAATAAACTCGCGAATAATGATTATACAACCGTCGGTGAATTGGAGTCTGTATTTAATCGGATTCATTTTGTGTACTAGAAATATCATAAGACTCAAACAACGTTAGAATCTATATATTATACAGTCGTTGGCCAAAAAACTTGCGCGGTTACATCATTTCAACGTTTTTACATAATAAAACTAGTTTTTCTGTTCTTCTTTAAGTTTCCTCCTACTATTTTTTCTGAGTCACTTTCGTGCTCTTGTTTATGACAAATTTAAATGGGCGGTCGCGTAAACGTGTCTGTCTGTGTGTGTTTTTTTGCAGTCAAAAGAATGTTAGCTTACGTTTGTTAATTAGTTGTTATTCGAAAGTGGTTCTTTGTAGATCGTTTCCTAAGAAAGTGTTTATTCAAGAAATTTATTTTTTTACTTTTGTGTTTTGTGTACGTGACGTCATATTTTTGAAGTTGTAAACAACTTTTATCTTATATCCAGTATTGTTTTAAAGTGAATTTTCGTGTCACATTATTAAATTCTACGTTTTACGAACAAAATGGATGGAAAAGACATCAAGGACAAGCAAAAATCTGCTGCAGCTGCTCTCATTGAAAGTGGGCAACATTTCTACAGTGCTATAGCCAGAAAACTGATATTTTCGTGAGTAAGCGTGAAAACTGCGGTATGAAACGGAAAACATCAAATCGAGTGGATCGCAAAATAGTACATGTTGCATTGGAAGACCGCCATGCACCAATTCGAAGCATCACCAATGCGATAATCGAGCCTGGAGTGAAAATATCGGAAAGAACAGTACGACGTCGTCTGAAAAAAAATCAACTAATATGCAGACGCCCAGCAAAAAAGCCTCGTCTCACACCACGCATGAGACAGCAGCGACTGGTTTGGGCCCGGCAGCGTCTGGGATTCACAGAATTCGATTGGAATAGGGTAAGTTGCAAATTTAAAAACACTAATTCTCTTTAGCTGTGTTCAAACATGAAAAATACTAACCAACTTTATTTTTCAATTCCATAGGTTATATTTAGCGACGAGTGCCGATTAGAGGCGGTCCCGGAATTTCACAGTTTCGGGTGCAGGCGACCAAGCGAACGCTATAATGAGAACTGCGTGGAAAAACCAGCCAAACATCCACCGGTCGTCATGTTATGGAGCTGTATATCACCAAAGGGGGCGCTGCACCAATAGATTTTGTTCAAGGAACGATGCGGCAAGACAATACAAGAAGGGTTTGAATGATGTGTACATGCGGTATGTGGAATTCTTGTCCCTTCGTCCATCGGTGTACATTTTTCTGCAAGATGGCGCACCATATCACAATACATTAAGCGTTAATAATTACTTGGACAGTAAAAAAATAAACATTCTTCCGTGGCAAGGCAATTCACCAGATCTCAACGCGATAGAGAATTGATGGTCCGTGCTGAAGCGACTAGTATGTATGCGTACCAATAATACAGTGATCGAACTAAGAAAAAAAGTCGAGGACGTTTGGAAAAATAATTTAGAAATCAATAATACAATAAAGAAATGCTACAAAAGCATGCCAGAACGATGCTAACAAGTATTATTAGCGAAAGGAAGGGTCACAAAATATTAATACTATTTTTTTATTATATAAAATAAATTATGTTAACAATTATATTAACTAAAAATAAATTATTTCGGAAAATAGTTTTTTTTATTTACAGTGCAATCGAGTTTAAAAAAAAATTATGTGATTTCCATGGGTGCGCCAGTTTTTTTTGCCAACGACTGTAGTCTGATTGTAGATCGAGACATATTTGAGGATGATTTTGGTTTTGTGGAGTCTACTTTATTAAGCAAAACTCGATAATTGAATGTGAAAACAGAGACGGGACCCTTGGTTCAAAATACTGAAATAAATTCAGGGGTAGTTAGATTTACGCGGAATTTCCACGGACTTAATCCGTAACAATGACAAATTAAGTATAATGTCGCTAGTTTTCATTAACTTATGTCTTATATACGTGATGGGAAAGCGTATACATTTATTCAATCACTTCCACTTTCAAATGAAAATAATCCCACCGCATGGAAATTTTTGACTGATCACTACAACAATGTAATATTAATTGAAAAGACCCATATGAAGTGTCTGTGAAAAAAGACTCATATGAAGTGTTTATGAAATTAAAAAACCCATTGAAAATTCGTCGGCTTCACTTCAATCGTTCATCGATGTCGCGAAGAAACATTACAATGCGCTCAAATCGCTAAAACTATTCGTCTAGCATTGGGACCTTCTTCTTATTCATCATTTGAGTGATCGATTGGATGAAGCTTCTCGGATTGAAGTATTAAAAAAATTTCCTGTTGATAAAATTATTTCATTCAATGAATTAATCGATATTTTAAATGTACAGTGTAAAATTCTCCATGCTACTCGTGCAACTCAAAATCGATCGATCAAATAAGTCAGAGCAATGATATTTTATGCAACATTGTAATTGCCATCATTCATTGGATTCGTTCCATTGGATATGTTCCCTAAAGCATCATATTGTATTGCACTTCGGACGAATTTCAACATAATTTATCGTACAAAGAGCCTCCAAAGCCGTTGGTGAAATTATGTTTTCTAAATAAAAATACGAGCAACCTTTCGGGACAAACTAAAGCGGTGCCCAATCAAACTTCTTTACAAAGAAAACTGTACAATGGTTAAACCTTAAAACAACAGCAACTAACGTTGATGTGTACGGTATTAATGGAACTGTTTCGACGCTGACGAAAAAAGTTAACCTAAGGGTCGAATCCCGTACATTGGACTTCAATATTTCAATTGATTGCCTCATCCAACAAAACATTACACGTATGGTTCCGTCATATCCAGTAAATACCGATCCAAGTGTAATCCCAAAAAACATTGGATTAGTAGATCAGTGGGTTTTCCAAACCTGACACGACTGATTTGTTTCTGAGAGCAGAAGTTTTTGCAAAAGCAATCTTAAATGAAAAGGCAAATGTTCTAAAAGAAACACCGTTTTTCAAAACTTATTTCGGTTATATCGTCCTGGGTAAAATTCATGATAATCCTAAATTCGTCAACTCATCGTTAAATAGAAAGTCCATCACTTCGTTATGTTCCTTTGAAACCTTAAATGCAGAAATTTTGGGAAATTGAAAAAATCGATAACGCTCAAAAGTTATCTCTCGAGGAAGAAGAATGCGAATCTCATTATACCAAACATATTGTTCGCACCAATTCAGGAATGTACAGTGTTGCTCTTCCAAAAAAAAACCTAACATAGTTCAGTTAGGAGACTCATCGATCAGTACGTTACAACAATATTCATATGTATATGGACAAGCGATTAAATTCCAATCCGTCGCTTCGTGAAAAATATTCAGAGTTTATGTCTGATTATATCAATCTTCATCATATGGAAGAAGTTGATAAGGCGGAGGAATCAAAGTACATTTCAATGCCTCCACAAAATCGTTCTAGAATGTTTCCTTAAATGATTATTTAATGGTAGGCCCAACAATTCAGCAAGATCTGTTATCGATTATGATCCGATTCCGAAAACATCAAATTGCCGAAATTGAAGACATAACTAAAATGTACCGTCAAATCCTCGTTCATAGCAATCAACAAGACTTGCAACGTATTTGGTGAAGTAATTCATCTGGTGGTCCAGGTCCACTCAAATGCTATAAACTGTCTACGGTAACTTATGGAACAGCTAGTGTTTTATTTCTCGCGATTCGCACTCTTTTCCAACTTGCGGAAGACGTTCTTAAACGAGATTGTTACATTGACGACATGTTAATGGGATCTAACACCGAGCAAAATGAAATCATACTAAAAAATGGCATCGTCGATATATTAGCTCGTGGAGGATTCGACCTTAGCAAAATTCAAAGCAACAATAAGGATATTGAGTCATCTTCGACAACTATCATCGAAGAACCCAAATCAATTCATAATAAGATATTGGGAATTAGGGAATCCAAGTCGGTTCTACCCGACTTCGTGTAGTTGGGCAATTACTTACCCCACAGAGACACTCGAAACCTTCGGGAAATGCTGCAAACAACCGAAACCGACAACCCTCCTACGCATCTTAACGAAAATGGAAAAAACAGAAACGTATGTTTGTAGAAACCGATGGGGTAATGGTAAAAAAACGGAACCGAAAGTCGGGTACCCGAAATTCGGGTAATTGGATTCCCTAGTCGGGTAATTGGATTCCCTATAGGTACTATATACATAAGTTTATGTTTTTTCCATTTTCGTTCAGATTCATAGGAGGGTTGTCGGTTTTGGTTGTTTGCGACGATGCCCGATGGTTTCGGACGTCTCTGGGGGTGAGTAATTGCCCAACTACACGAAGTCGGGTAGAACCGACTTGGATTCCCTATTGGGAATGAACTAGAACACCGAACCAGATCAATTTAAATTTTCATTCGAGAAGTATTTGATAACCGAATCATGTACGAAAAGATCTGTTCTTTCAGAAATCGCTCGGTTATTTGATCCATTAGGATTATATGCACCGATTGTCCTAACAGCAAAATCGTTTATGCTAAAACTTTAGAAATCAGAATTCGAGTGGGACGAGGAACTTCCCCAAGAGTTGTGCGCTTTTTGGAACCGGTTTAAAGAAGAGTTCTAGGTCCATTGGACAAATTTGTATTCCAAGGTGCATTACCGTTCCTTTGACACGAATAGTAGTGTTTCACGGCTTCGGATAAAGGATACGGAGCCATCATTTACATCCGATCAGTTGATTCGTCAAATAATACTGTTGTAAAATTTCTTTGTGCCCAAACAAGAGTCCGATCAACTCCAGAACTTGAATTTTGCACTTTGGTATTATTGTCCCAACTAGCAACAAAAGTTTTGGCAAGTATGGACATTCAATTTTTATCAATTCATTTCTGGACTGACTCCGAAATTACATCATATCGAAGATCTGTATCGTCAAGATTCGAAAAATTTCGTCGCCAATGAAATCTCAAAAAACCAAGATTTAACTTCGCCTAATCATTAGTATTATGTTCCAACGGTGAAAAATCTAGCTGATACTGTTTCACGTGATCAGATGCCCTTAGAACTTAAAACAAATTCTATGCTTGGTGGAACGGGCCAGACTTCTTGACAGAGTCGATTTTAAAAATCCCAGATGAACCGGTTGAGAAAGTTTCGATGGCAGGTAAAACTCATCATTTATTAGATATCCATTCAGCAATTAAAATGGAAAATAGAAAAGATGACGAATGGAAATGTATTTTTTATATATTCCTGCTATTCAACCACCATCCGTGTTGTTGGATTTCGATTTGTACAACTAATACGAATAAGAATAAATTTCCGCAAAAGTAGCATCTCACCTTTCGTCTTGAAAATGGGCAATTCTGTGGTCACGTCTGTTCAACAACTTGCGGTTGTAGAATTAGACAATTCCTTAAAAGCTCTTATTAAACACATTTAACAGAAGGAATATTATATTGACATCAAAAATCTTCGAAAGAATCATGTAGTCTCTTCTCAAAGTCATTTAAAGGTATTAAATCCGTTTATAGACGAAAATGGTATTCTGTGTGTTGGTGGCAGACTAAAACTTGCTAATATTTCATTCGATCATTAGAATCAACTCCTGCTACCGGTAAACCACTCATTTACCAAATTACTCGTTAATCATGAACATATATGCGACTTCTACATGCAGGTGCCCAATCATTGTTGTACAATTTAAGACAACGATTTTGGATTATTGGCGGAAGAAGTTTATGTCGTAAGACTGTTCAAAGTTGTATACGATGCGTTCGTGCCCGTCCGCGGACTTTACAACAGATTATGGTTTGCCCACCGGAACATCGTGTTAATCCTTTCAGACCATTTCAAAACGTCGGGATTGATTTATGTGGTCCATTCATGACCAAAGGCAACGCCAGATCACGAACTCTAATTACATCATATGTTTCGTTGTTCATTTGTCTCGCATCTAAAGTGATTCATATGGAAATCATGACTGATTTAAGCACTAATGCCTTTATAGCGGCTCTTCGCCGGTTCGTATGTCGTTAAGGGCGCTGTGCAAATATTTACTCGGACAATGCTACTAATTTCGTCGGCGCGCAATCCGAACTTCGAGAGCTTTGAGATTTATTTTTGTCTGAAGTCCATGAACATAAAATTTTAAGATATTGCATTGATCACGGAATTCAGTGGCACACTATTTCACCCAGATCTTAACATTTTGGGGGTCATTGGAAGGCCGCTATTAAAAAGCGCAAAACATCACATGAAATGCGTACTTGGTACGCGTAATTCATCATATAGTATACATAGTTGAAACTAGCAATACACTCATCATTGAAATCGACCTTCTTTTCCAAATATTTTGGAAAAGATGGTCTATTGAGTACTTATCTCAGCTGCAAAAGCGCACAAAATGGACTAGTCGACATCCAAATGTACGGATTGGGTGACCTTGTCATTTTAAGGGAGGACAATGTTGCGCCATTAAAATGAAGATGGGTTCATACGTGTAGTTATAGTTAAGACGTCTCATTCTACATTCACGCGTGCAATCACTCGAATATCTCCTCTCCCAATTCAAAATTATTCGGTTTCGGAAGGTTCTATCATTAACCCTTTCAACACGATTTTTTTCTTTTTATAATTCATGGGAAATGGATAAAATTTATCGTCACACAAGAGTTATCGTCAACTAAGTAATACAAAAAAAAAACAAGAAATAAATTGCACGATCATATTGTTCATTGATAATAACTGTCAAACGTCCCTATCGTATATTATAATAGGTCGTATATATCGTAAACGTATGAAATTAATCAGTTGATTTCTAGAGCTCCGTCAAAATGAAATGCTGTTATTACTGAAATGTATTTTTTTTTTAAATTGTAAGTAATTTTTGAATTTAATATCGAATTTTAATAATTTTATATGTAGTGTATCAGTGTTTATTAAGTATTTGAATTACATTATGGAAATAGTCGATATTGCATTTATTTTTAATAAGCAAATCATTCCCAATGATACTAGCACAATTTAACGTGAGAACAGTGGCACTATTCTGGTAATTCCCCGGGAACAGGGAACTGGGGAAAGAAGTTATATGTAATTTCTGTTCACAAATTTTTTTTCCGGCCTACTGAGGAGAAAAGTTTGATGTAAATATTTATAAATTGGGAATAATTGTTCCATATCTAAATTGGCAGGGAAAATTATTCCCAATTTAATTTTGTTTTCAAAAAATTGATCCCTAGCTTTTTACCTCAGTATGCCGGAAAAAAATATTTGACAGAAATTACATATAAATTCTTTCTGCAGTTTTCTATTCTCGGGGAATTAGCAGGGGGCGAGATTCTGTATCATCAGATTTTCGATACTTTATCGAAATTTGTGTCTCTTTTTCCTAAACTAAAATTGGCGTCTGTTTCGTTTATAAATTATTTCTTTTCTGTTGCTATCACAACCTACTAGAATAAATGTGACAATTATCTCTTTCTCTAATTTCGTTGAAGTATCGTAAATAAATTAGTTGGTGATAGAAATCGAGTAGATATATCACAATTTTTTAATCTAGCAGGCTTGAAAATTATATTAAATACGAAATAGTATTCCATTTTATTCTGGAGAAGCGAGACATACACTTCGATAAATTATCGAAAATTGTGATGGTACAAAATCCCGCCCCAGGATAGTACCACTTGGTACAATGTGAAACTCATGCGAGATTGTATTATTTTTTGAAATTTTAATTTTAAAGTTGCAAACTCCCAAAGAATCAATAGATTCTGCAGTTGTTCCCTTTATAGTTAGATTAGGGTAACATAAAGTATCGGGCTTAATTAAATCTTTCTTAATGACACTAAAGTTTTACGAATTTTAAATCGTCATTATGGAAATTTATTGAAAAACAAAATAATTTGTTTGTTGTGAAATTTTTTCACGTGAATACGTTTTTATTTTTGCTTTCATAGGGAGGAAATCCAAAAAACTGATGATAACGAAATATGTAGTTACAGTTTGACGCTGCAGCTACATATTTACCTATTATCTACATCCAAAATTTAATTACACCTAATAATAATAATACAGCTTTAATTATACCTAGAAGATCAAAGACTTCGTTACGATAAGCGGGGACTGTGACGCATCGCTTGAGGTGGAGGGGAAGCACCGCCATTTTAATGTTTTCCGTTCGTATTGAACTATGTATTTTCTTCATCGATTAAGATGAAATTGGGTATGTTAGATGGAAATAGGATTCTTAAATGATTTTTGAAAGAAGTTCTGGAATATGGCCACCTGGAGCGGAACACGATGGATGGAAATAAGATTCTTAACCATATTTTGGAAGAAGTTCTGGAATATGGTCACCTGGGGCAGAACTCGGTAAATTCATTATCGATTATGATGGGATTGGGAAGTTGGATGGAAATGGGATGCTTTAATGATATTTGGAGGAAGTTCTGGAATATGGCTGCCTGGGACGGAACTCAGCCATTTCCTAACCGATTATGATGGGATTCGATATGTTGGATGAAAATGAGATTTCTAAATGATTTTTGGATGAAATTCTGGAATATGGCCAACTGGGACGGAACTCGGCCATTTCCTAACCGATTATGATTGGATTGGATATTTTGGGCGGAAATTTGATTTTTAAATGATTTAAATATTGTGTATTAATTTAACATTAATACACTTCATGCTGCGTGAGTTCAATATTTCTTCTAATGTTCACCAGAAATCTCGATGTACCGCGTAGGCCATTTCCTTCCCCAAAACATAGTACATATTCACGTCCTACGTCCGTACACGTGGTACAGACACCCACTTTTTTATTTTTACTGTGTGTCGTAAATAAGATTAAATGAATGTAGATTTAATTGTTTTGAACTCGCACCGCTACATTTTTGGATGCCGTTCGTTTAGTTGTCCGTTGTTTGTGATTGCGAAGTTGATGGTTGCTGAATGTTATCGGATTGGCACCAATATGATGACCAAACTTTTTACAATCGGCACACGGATACGAAATTTGATTAATTCGAGGATTAGGATTTGGTTGGTTTAGAGTCTGTTAAAAGTTGAATTAAAATTGGAGTTATTGCGGAATGCAATAAATGGTTATAATTCGGTTATAACAGTTTGATGCAGTGTGTCATACCTTGAAACAAGTCTGACATTTAACAAATTTGGTAAAAGTATCAGAAGGTTGAAATTGACTAGGTTTAGGTTTATTAGAATGATTTAACTTTTCTTCTGCTATCCCTTTAGCAGTAGCATCTTTTAAATTTTGAGTGGTTTTTTCAAGCCAAGCAGTTTTCGAATTTATAATTTTATATTTTTTGATCGAGGACTCCTGCGCCTGATGTAGCTGAAAAACACGATATATTTAAATTAGCAAGAATATTTTCAGTTCGGATACCAAAATCTTTTACGTTTTCATCAAAACGTTGTTGTGCTTGCACAAGATCAACTTGAATATTTTCTAGGGCTCAATCGTTTGAAAGCTTTTGTATCAGTTCCTTTTGCAGATCTTCCTATATTTCACCCGAGCCAGTTAGTACAGTTTTATTCTAAACTCTGTCTATCAACCCAATCTGCACTAATTCTAAAAACATTGAGTGATCTCCATGACAAGATGTCAATTCGACATCTTTAAATACAAGATTGCAACATTGTAAAAATCTATGGAGCTTATTGGGAGTTCCATCGAACTCTGGTATTAATTTAATAGCTCTATCAATAGAGAATATAAGGATCTACCTGCTTATCGAAATTTTGATCAAAAATTTTCCGATCAATTGACAATGGCAATTTGAACCCGTAATAAGATGAGAGTGTCGTTGTTGAATTACAAGCTAAATTTATGAATAATGTTAATTTTTCTATTACGTAAACGTTTGTAATTAAGTGATTGGTCATCGCAGAACTAATTAAATATAGAATAATATTTTACCCAACTTATTAATTGACAAAAAAAAATTGCATCCGGTTGATAAAAAAAAACTATTTGAACACGATAAACAGAAATGTTAAATAACAAAATTAGAAAATAATCAAAATATTTTATCAATTTATAAAAAATTTAAATTTAAATTAAATTTGAAATTGAAATAAATAAGAATAATTTAAGCTTGCATGAATGAAGAAATTGACTTTCAATTTACAAAGGTTGTTTGTTCTAGCTGAATTCATGTTTGATTGCTGATCAGCTGGCTAATTCCGACAATAAAATATCTTGATTTTATTTTTTAAGTAGGTTTATAATAGATTTATTATGCTAAATCAAGGGTTTACAACAGGTTCGAACTCGCAACCTTTGGGTTAGTGCCTTGGTGGTAAGGGTTGCGGGGTGAATAAATTTACCACTCGACCACCGAGTGATATGCTTATGTAAAGTAGAATTCGTAATAATATATAAAAAATTAGTGAGATGGTAGATCCGTTTATCATCCATTTGAAATGAGTGCACTTGAAATGATCCACTTGAAATGGTAAGAAATGGGTAGAACGTATGAATGAGATTCTCATAACGAATAAAGCAAATGAGGTTAACCAACTTGAGGATGAAATAAAGAGAGTAAATGTTGCGAGAGTTCAATTGGTGTATATGTCATGAATGTAGAATAAATTATGGAAGGATGAATGCAAGATTGAAAAAGGCTATCCGTAGAGCGAAGAGGAAAAGTTGGCGAGACTATGTGTCCAAAATGACTCATAGGATCACAACAAAGGATGTGTGGGATAATTTTAATAGCATGAGAGGCTATAGAGCGAAAGGCAGAAATGCAGTGTTAGATGACAAAGAGAAGGGAGGCGTCCTTTTACAAATGATGATGGATTTTAGAAATAATATGGATGATATTAATGAATTTTTGTTACCTGATAATGAAAGTGAACTTATGAATAGCATGTGTAAGGAGTTTAAATGGGATGAGTTCCGTGGGGTTCTAGAAACCTCCAAATCGACCACCCCCAGAACTAACAGAGTGAGTTATAAAATGTTTGGTAGATTGGAGTTCGAAGCCAAGGTGGCTTTGCTTCGAATTCTCAATCATGTATGGATGAATAATGAAATACCGGAAAAATGGAATGAATGAAGGGTGGTACCCATTCCAAAAAGAGATCGGGGCCAAAATATAGCAACAAATTACAGGGGAGTATGTTGAATGTATTTGTCAAAACTGTGAATGGTATGATGAAAGGTCGTTCGGATAAATTGGTGAATGAGGGTAATTTTTTACCGGAAACCACCTTTGGGTTCCGTCGTAACCACTCAGCAAATGAATGTGTCGAAAAGTTTGTATGGGAAGTAAGAAAGGAAAAGAAGTATGTTGTGGCGGTATTTTTAGATATAGAAAGGACATATGATTACGTGTCCTCGAACAAAGTCATTTTGCAATTTGCAGATGACTTGCCTGATGGGCAAGAGGAAGACCATCGAGGAGCCCTTGAGTCGGCCTCAAGAATGTGTGAATGTTTGACTGACTTGAATTTGGGCGTATATTCGAGAAAATGTTGTAGTATGACTTTCCGAACAAATCGTATGGTAGATGTGCAAGTGTGTAATGAAAGAATAGAGTGTGTAAATTTGTCTAGATATTTGGGAATCTGGATTGATAAGTGATTGAATCTTCGAGTGCATATGGATAAATTAACCGATAATTGCAAGAGCAGATTGAATGTGATTAAAAGGGTGAGCAAACCGAAATAGGGAGCTCATCCTTGTGTTACTGATACGTTACGAAACGCGCTAGTGTCATCCAAAATTACGTATGGAATGAGTGTTTATGGAGATGGGTCCAAAGTCGCGTTTAAAAAGTTGATGACTATGGAGAATGTTTGTGCCAGAGTGGCATTGGGGGCGATTAATTCAACCCCAATGTACACTATATGGTATGAATTGGGTGACTATCACCTCTCAATTATAAGAAGGAATATGAATGTATTCTCCAAGATTCGGCCCGTAAATCCGAAAGTCCCTGCGAGCAATCTAATTGTGCGTTTGAATTTTGGTCATACAATAAAAGCGATGATGAATGAGTTATCGGTTAAGAGTGAGTTTTTAAAAATGCGAACAAATTATTTTGCGCATGTGGAAGTTTATACAAATGCTAGTGTGAGTGATGATCGATTAGGTGCAGGAATTTTTATTCCTTCAATGAGGAAAGAGAAAATGGTAAGAGTGAATGACAGTATCTGTATAATGAATGCAGAGTTGATTGGAATTATGGAAGGGATCAAGGTGGCAATACCTTTAATCTTGTGGGACTGAGGTCATTCTTCAATGGATACCTTCACACCTACAAATTGAAGGTAATGAAAGAGCCGATATGCTTGCGAAACGGGGTTGCTTGGTTGAAGGTATAAATGAATATGAATTCATGGATGTAAGAGATGTACTTCACATGTTCCAGGTGAATCTGTGAAGAAAATGGGAGATCGAGTTTATTGAAAAATATCAAGTGAAAGGCAAGAAGTACTCTGAACTGTTTAGTTCTCCTTTGAGGCGACCTTTTTTTTTACGGAGATCAAAGGAGATAATGTAATGTTACAAACAATGGAACGTGTAAGATTGAATCATGGTGATTGGAAAGAGTGTTGAAGTAACTCAATTTGATTGAGTGTGAATTATGTGAAAGCTGTTTGGTTGTGGAGGACAGTGAACAATTAATTCTGAAATGTTCTTTATTCAATCAGAACAGACAAATGTTCGATGGCCTTTTTGAGCGCAAGGAATCTGACTGAATTATTACGAATGGGGATGCACGTATATAAGAATGTGCATGATTTTATAAGAATGAAAATTGTAAAAATTGTAGATGTTGAAACCGGGCCAAGCAGCCCCATATTTTGGGGCTAGTGCAAAATAAACAAATAAAAAAAAAACAGAAATGAGTGCCAGAACATTTTTATACAACGAAGAATTAAAATTCAGATGAATTACAACCTACCTCACTCACTCACACTCGCTTGTCGAATTACAACCTACCTCACTCACCAAGCGATTAACGAGATTAACGAATGATAGGTGAACTAATAGTGACTTCTGTAAGGCTATCTAATACCACTGTGTATATCAGGACACTGTCTCATTGGAAACTAGGTACAAACGCTTGGATGCTGGGTATATCCAATTATATAACTTTTGCCTCTAAACAAGGAAACCACTTTTCGTAAACTTTTTCAAAAATTGGTTCTTTGTTTTAAATCGTGGATTATGCAACCTGTGATAAAAACAATTTTTTTATACAAACCGAATATAATTAATTTTTGTTCCAGCAAATACTGTATCAACGTATAATGTACGAGGTACATCGATAACGCCAAACTAAAACTTTCAGGTCTATGATTGACATTCCATTGATTTTATATTTTGTTATATACTCGTGTACATAAAAAAGCTTATAAATAATAAGCAAAGAACAGAAAAAGGGTTTGACCTATGTAATTGAACCGTTCAGGAACCGACCAATCTAAAATGACAAACAACTTTGTCACACCGCACCACCGCTATCAAAAAAAATATTTCTTTGTAAAAATTCTTGTGGCGTATGTATATTTCTTTACCTATTTGGAGGATTTTTTGTATCCCGAAACCTAAAAAGTGTTTATTAAAATACACAACAAAAAAAAAGTTGCAATTACTTGTCAACATTTGGACAGGACCAGAAATTAAGGGTTTCGTTTTGTGAATTCTGTGTAAGTTCAGCAAGCAGAAAATTTTTTTTGTAATTTTTTTTTTTAAATCATAAATTCTTAAAGACGATAATTTTTTGTGCTTTGCCTTTTTATGGATTTTATTTAAAAAAAATAAAATAAAATGGAAGCGGGATGAGACTAAAGAAAAATATAATGTGTCTTATTCGGTTTGGTTCGAAATGAGTTTTTGTGCTGCTGTGTATGTTCGATCATTTATAAAATATAAATTGAAGTGTAAATTATTATCAGAGATGAAGATAATGATTGTCAAACGTGCTTTAGTTGATCGCTTTCACGAAAGCTAAAAATATATTATTATTTTATAAAGTGGGTGGTTAGGGTGTATGAGCCGTTTTTCCATATATGTTTATGGAAGTGTCAGCAAACAAATTTTATATAAATTGATTTGTAATTACTAATAATAAATAAGATCATGTACGACAATGTGATAACGATCATAAACATAAAATCGAAATTACATTGTGTACACCACCATAATATGTGTTCCCCCCATTGCGTACATACTTCTTGCTTTTGGTTCGATGATGGAAAAATGTTTTTCGTCGTCGTATTTTATTATCTTAAAGAGAGCTAACAAAGTTGTATATAAACTCGTATTTTTATACTTTTCGCTTAAAAGAAAATGGAAAATGTATATTTGTTTAAATTTATATTTGGTTAGAATTTTCCATTGTACTTTTTATTTTTATTTTTTCACTCGTGTATACACAAAGAGCGAGGAAATCAATAATTTCCTTGGTGGATTTCTGCTCGCGCTTCTACATGAATATTGTATAATAATAAACAGACGAGTATTTTTGGTTGCAATATACATAAGAAGAACAATAAGATCAAACAGCATAGATAAAGTAATTTTGACAGTTAAATCGATCGATTTATAATTCTAATTACGTGTAATTTGTTCGATTGTGTAACTTTTTTCGTGCGGGAGCATTGTGTAGCACACATAAAGATGTTGTACTAATTTGAAACAATGGAGAGATAATAGAGTTCGAAAAATGGTTTTGGGAAAATTTTAACTTATAACAAAGTGGGCAAAAGGACATAACAGTTAGGAGTTTAGGGCCTAACATTCCAAACTTTTATTTGTTAATCAAAACAAATATCTTAGCAAATTTCATAAATATTTGGTAGCACCCATTTTATTTTATTTTTTTTAACACACGTTATATCTACGATGCGAATTTTATCCGTCTATGCCAAGTTTCGACTGAGTTTTGAGTCTTTGGGTAATTGCTTATGATTGACTCATTTATGGAAAAGAAATTTTGAAGAAAACCAAAGCTTTAAGCATTCGAATTTTTAACGAGAATTCTTCTGAATTCCCATATTTTTTGGTTAGCTTTAACTTTTGGATTATCCTCTAAATCAACTGACCAAAATAGAAAAAGCATCCTTTAAATGTGCTATTTGGAAAATATTCCAAAGCAGAACGACGTATGAAAAATTCGGTTCTGGTACCTACCGTTTGTTTCTTACTCAATATGCTATTTTCATTGCATATAATCATTTTGAACCGGAATTTTAACACAAAAAATGTTTTCAATTTTTTGTCAAAATCCGTGATGGCCTTACTAATTTTTATCGGATAAAATTTATGGTCACTGATTCTGTATGTTTTAGTTATTTCCGGTTAATGATGTAACTTTGAGTAAATTCCATTCCGGAATTTTTGGAATTTTGGATTTTGAAATTTTAAATTTGAAATTTTTCAATGTTGGAATTTTGGAGTTTTGGAACCTGAAATTTTGGGTTTGGAATTTCACGCCTGGAATATTCGGTTCTGGAATTTCAATCCCAACCCACTCGGTCTCCAGAAATTTATTTACTTTCACGTTGTGAAATATCGTTTATACGATTTTACCAAAGTGAAAGTAGTAACGAAAAATTTCACTTCTGTTTTCATGTTTTATAGTACTGCAGCGAAAAAATCAAGTGTGTTCAATACATCAAAGATGGCGCGCATAAAAAATAATTTTAAATAAAAGTTTATAGTATTTAAAAAATTTAATGTAATTTAATTTAATTTATTCGTATAAAATAACCCAAGCGAAATATGTCCCAAAAAAATCCTAAATTTGTTGCATGCAATGAAAGTTGCACAATCAATACGGTTTTGCAATACGATTATTTAAGAAATATGTTCAACAAATTTTGAAGGCACATTGACATGCGGGTTGGTTTTCTAGAATGCCCATGATGTGGTCTCTTAGCGGGACAAGACTAGAACGAGTTAATTCCAACCCCACATTCACAAAACAGATTATAGCTGGTGATGAGTCATGGGTTTACGAGTTTGACATACATAGTTTGAGTCAACAAGTTTCGACGCCTTCCAACTGAGCCGAAACCGAAAAAACCACGTCAAAGAAGTTTCCTTTGATTATCACGGTGTTGTGCACTCGGAATTCTTGCCCGAAGGTCAGACTAATGTAAATAAAGAATATTATCTGGGTGTTTGAGAGAGCATATTCGTCGAAAAAGGCCAGGATTGTGGAAAACAAAGTAATCGGTTTTGCACCACGATCACGCACCATCTCAAAAGTCTATCATTGTAAAAGATTTTCTGGCCAAAAACTCAACAAATATCATCGAGCAACCACCTTTTTTCTTTCTCTTTTCTTTGTTCGATATTTTTCTTCATTATAAAAATCGGGGAACATACTTCCAGATAAACTGACAAATTACAGCACTGTAAACAAACTAAGTAACAGATTGCGCTCAATCTTCACACCAAGATAGAGAACAGTTGTGCTGCTTACCCAAGCTCTCCACCTGCCATTACCATTGAGTTACACCATTAATATTTGAACAGTTTCCTAGTGGAGACTCGCAATACCATCGAATTATTATAATCGTTACGATCATAGTATACAATATCAGCGAAGATTGATGGTATACAATATTTTGACATTTCATAAAAATTAAAATAGTATCAATAGCATTTTAGTGATTTGCGTCGTAGATATCAATTTCGTTGCCAATAGAAATTTTAATGTGTTTATGTTTTGGTGACATTTCGATGTGGTTTAATGACATAAGACTCAATTTCAAATTTTTGTTACGTTTACTACACCCGACGCCTTCTTAAAAAAATTTTATACCATTTATGTTAATGGTAATGATATAAATTAGATCAGGTGGAGAGGCTAAGTTTTTTTTTTTTTTTATTTTTTAAATTTTTTAGGTTTAGACGTTTTCCATCCACAAAACCCTGTTGTGTTTTAAAGGTTATACCCTATTTCGTTTAAAAAGTTTATGAGTTCTTTGTATATTTTTATGTTGTTTGACTTTAATATGTCGATAAGTTTTTGGTTTTTTATTAAATTGTATTTTTTTCTTATATCATTATATTTTTTGCACGTTTCCACAATGTGATCGTAAGCAATGCCTTCTAAACTACTGGCCTTTTACTACTCTCATTTTTCGCACATGACGTCAATTTAAGTCTAAACCGAGACTGCGCAATAATAATTTTAAGATATTTACACTAACAAAGCAACTGGAGAAAACAACAACAACGTCGACTTAGCGTGTCATCATCATTTGGTGTAAGCGGCCAGTAGTTTAGAAGGCATTGTCGTAAGTCTCAGTTATATTGCATGTATCGCAATTTTTGTTGTCTTCTTTCCCTATTGTGTATTTATATGTTTTGTTTCTGGCATGGCCTGTTCTGAGTCTGATCAGTTGTGTTAGTTTGTATGTTTCCATTTTGATATTTTTGAACCAAGGGAATTTAGGAGGTGTTTCGTTTATCAGTTTGTTGTATTTTCCAACTGTATTGGTCCATGTTTCATATTTTATTTTCCAGTCGTTGCTTATTATATGTTTTATGACGTGTGCCGCATTTCAAAGGGGATGCTGTTTTCGAATTGATTATGTATTCCTTCGTTTGCATTTTTTGCTAATAGGTCAGCTTTTTCGTTCCCTGGTAGTCCTGAATGTCCCGGTATCCACTGGATTACGATCTTTTTTGTAGGGTGTTGGTTTGACAAATTCAAAATTTCCCTTTCAAAATGTTTATCGTGTTGTTTCTTTTTAGCTGATATCAGCGACGTACAGGCGCTTTTAGAATCGGTTAAAATCAAAAGTTTTGTTACATTACTTTTCAGGGATTCCTCTATTGCTATTTTCGTTTTGATTGTAGCTTCTCTTTTTAATGTAATGGATATTTGTATTTTGTTTTTGTCGAAGTACATTCCTATTCCTCCTTTATCGTTTTTTTTAGATCCATCAGTGTATATGTGAGTGTACTGGTTATAACTTGATACAACTTCCTTTGTCCTATTTAGCAGCTCCGTTGTATTTGTTGTTTTTTTATTGGGGGTATGTGGCAATGAATCAAATATTGTTATATTCTCTGGTATGTCTATGTTTTTGTGTTGTTTCTGTGAGATGAATTGTAGGAAGGGGTGTTCGTTGTATAGCTTTCTGAACTTTGAGATGGTTCTATTGTTCCTAATTTGGTTTGCCAGATTGTTATCTTTGCTTATTTGTTTTGCCATATATTTAAGCGTGATTTTTTTATTTTCTAGTTCAGCTGGAAGGGATCCGGCCTCGGCTAGTAGAGCTGGTATTGGTGTTGTTTTAAGCATTCCCGTGCATATTCGTATGCTGCAATTGAGGATTTTTTGTTTGGTTTTCATTATGTATTTTTTATCCGGGTCCGTAATGACGTCAGCAAATTGTGTTCTTGTGTTTATAATGGCCTTTTGGATGTTTAACATGGTGTATGGATGAGCTCCACCTTTTGTGTGAGTTAAAATTTTTAATAGGTTTAGTGTGTTCGGCATCTCTAGTTCTAGTTTTTTGTAGTGTGGTGAAAGTGACATTTTGTTATTGATTGTAATACCAAGAATTTTAGTGCTTCTATTTTCTTGGAGGTGGATGTTATTTATTTTTGCTCGAATGTTGAATTTTTATTTTTGAATAGCCTCATGTACACACAAAAAAATAAGCGGTGCTAATAGATTTTTTATCCTAATGACTAGTTTATTTTTATCCAATCGGATAATTATTTTAGAATCTAACACTTCATCATCGGATAAATATTTAAGTTTATCCGATTGGATAACTATTTTTGAAAATAAAATTTGTTACCTCTTTTGGTGTTAAGGAATTTTGAACCTTTTGTTAATATGTTTTATATTGCAAGGGAAACCCCCAAAAACTCAGGGAAACTCCCTTTGGATAAAATTTAATACTTTTTTGGTGTTTTTTGTAAAAAAAGTTTTCAAGGATTAACGATTTTAAATATTACATTTCAGTCTTAATTTGGATTTTGTGGATATCACTTCCAAATTTCATTACTTTTTTGTAAATTTAACATAAAAAGTTGTATTACTGTATATTCAATTTGTGAATTGTGGAAATATTCATGTGAAATCATCATTGTTAAGAATCTATTAAAATGGTAAACAAATAAATTAATGAAAAAAACGTGTGAATGAAAAATTAATTCTAATTTTGTTTCTTTTAATTTATTTAGAATTTGATGACAATTTCAGTGCGCTGCTTTTCATCATTGCCATACTTAGAGAAAAAAATGTATGAACGACTGACGTAAAACTACAGCCATAATCATTTTTAGTGTTTGAAAAAGTAAGTGTACTAGTAATTCATATTTATAAATTAGGACTGTGTGCCTGAGAGCGATTTTTTCGACTAAATTGCAGACTAAACTAAATTAATGTGTAGTTATGCTATTACCCACCAGTTTCTATCATTTAGACTCCTGCTGAGGTTGCTTGACTATTTAGTTGTCATTTTCATTTCTTGTTTTTATTATTTTTTATCGAATACATACGACTAAAAATGTCTAAAAGGAAATATTTCATTCTTAAATTTCGATTGTAATTTATAATCACATTCATGAATAATGCGATTCCCATATCCATATTTGTTTTATTTTTTCTATTCCCTTGATTTTAAATAATAACAAATCGGTGTTGTTGAAAACAATATGACGTACGAAAAGTCATAATTTAGTTTAGTTTATTACAATTTAGTTTACAATCGGAGGCACAGCATATTTAAAAGATACTAGTGCCACCTTCGAATGAATGATATGAATCAGTCATTAATTTAGTTTAGTCAGCAATTTAGTCGAAAAAATCGCTCTCAGGCACACAGTCTAAAAACTAAAATAAAATAATAACATATATTTTTAGAATTGAACAACTAAAACAGATGTAATAACGCAGCCACCCATGGTTCTTCGAGATATGTAAGGAAATTCCGCTATCATTGATATTATAAGCATTAATGCCTATACAACGTTATTCAAGGCATTTTACCAAATTGTAAACCATATATTATTTACAAAAATAAAATAAAAAGAATTATAAAATTAAAATTTATATTATTTACTTATTTCAAAAATGCCCAATTTGGGTCTTTAAAATGCCCAAGAGGATATTTCCAAAAGATAAAAGAGGTGTTACGAAGTTCATCGAATCGGTGTTAATATAATAATTATTTTAATGGATATAATTTCTAAACAAATTCGATGCAAAAGTTTTTATCCAATATTATTTTTTGTCATTTTTATTATAACATCCGATTGGATTCAAATTATAAATATCCGATCGGTGGGACACTATGTAACACCGATTTGGTGTTGTGGTGACCTTTTATTTTTTTGTGTGTAGTGACATTTTGCGGTATTAAATTTTAAATTTAGTTTGTTTAGTTCTTGTGATAGGTTCCTTAACGTTCTGTTTGTTGTAAACTCTGCTTCCTTATCGTTTTTTTTTCCTTTATTAAGATGGCTATATCGTCTGCAAACTGGTAAATTGAGACTCTGTCTGTTTGTAGTTTGTGTAATTCGGTTGTATATAAGTTGAAAAGTGTTGGGCTTAGACAGCTGCCTTGACGAATTCCCTTATTTGTTATGTGTTTGTGTGTGGTTGTTTGATTTTCCATTGTAATTATTCGGTTTGTGAGGAATTGATAAATCCAGTTTATTATCTTATGAGGGAAGTTTTTTGCTTTTTAATATTTCTATTAATGTAGCCTTGTTGACATTATCGAATGCTTTTGATATATCTGTGGTGATTAGTATTTGCGATTTGTAGGTACGTTTTGCTTCAAATATTTCTGTGAATAGGTTTGTGAAATAATCTATTGTTCCTAGGCCTGCCCTAAAGCCATAAGAGTTATGTGGCAGAATGTTGTTTTGCCTGATGTGGTCATTTATCTCTTCCAGGATAATTTTATTGAAAATGTTTTGGACATTGTATTTAATAATCATACAGGCCTAAAGCTTTCAGTCAGCAACTCGTCTTTATTTGGCTTTTTGATGGCTATACATTTGGAGATTTTCCAGTTTTTTTGGATAAGATTGTTTAGCCCATATGTGCTCAAAATAGTTTGAAATATTACTCAGAATATTCTCGTTACTTTTAATCAACATTTTTAGAAACTTGTATGATATTTTGTTTTCGCCTGGAGCCGTGTCCTGCTTTGAGTTTATAACTTTCCTGATGATATCTTTGTTAAATTTATGTATCTCTGTGTAATTTTGTTCTCGCTTGCATGGCCATATGATGTCTTCTATCGATTCTGGAAAATTATCCTGTAGGAATTTTTTTGCACTGGCAGGGTCTTCCATAAGGTTAAAAGAGTTGTTTCTGGTGTTTTTTATTTTATTTATTTTATTCCACAACATTTTAGTGTTTATGCTTGGATTAATTGACTTCAAAAATACGTTCCATGATAATTTTTTTGCTTTTTTTATTTCTCTTTTTAGAACTGCAATTGCCTTTTTTAGTTCGTAAGCTGTATACATATTTCTGTGTATGTTATATAGGGTTTGTTTATTTCTTTTTATGGTCCATAACCTTTGGATGTATTCATTCCACCAATGTTTTGGTGTGTGTTTAGTGTTGCAATATATTGTTTTGGTGTTCTCCTTTATTGTTTTTACAATGACTGATTCTATGTTTTCCTCGTTTTGATTATTATTATTATTAGTTATTTGTAGTGTTGTTAATTTCTCTATTGTTTTTTTCCAATTGATTACGATTCTTTGCTGTTTTAGGTTGAGATTATATGTGAGTGTTATAGGTATGTGGTCGGAACCTATATTGTCGTTGGTGCATTGCCATGTCATATTGTTGTATATGTTGGGACTGCAGATTGCTATGTCTAGTGCCGATGTGGTGTGTTTGAATAGATCTTGTCGCGTATGGTTGCCTTTGTTGAGTAGTTGGAAATCGCTCTCCAAGATTATCTCTGCAATTTGTTTTCCTAATTTGTCGTTTATGTTGTTGCTTCCCCACATGCTGCTATGTGCGTTGATATCACCAGCTAAAATTATATCTGTTTTATTTTTTTGTGAGTCTATTAGTTTTTTGAATTCGGTTTGTACTATTATGTTATAATTTCTTTGATTTTTTTTTTTGGTTTGTTGTAAAACGAAATTATTCTGAAGGCTTTGTTTTTGTATTTTATATTAACCGCAATTGTTTCAATATGTGAAAGGGCTAGGTTTAGGTTTATTGTTCTAGCGCTTATGTTATTTTTTGTTAAAATTCCTACTCCACCATAACCGTCAGTTCTGCTGTTGATGAATATTTTGTAATTATTTATTTTTATTTTATCATTTGTTTTGGTCCATGTCTCACTGAGGATTGCGATGTCAATTTTGTTCAAGTTTAGATATGTTTCTAACAGATTAAGATTGCTTTGTAAGCTTCTTATGTTTATTTGTAATATTTTTAATTCTTCTGGCATTTAAGGTTGATTGAGTTGGCAATGTCCTTTATTTGTATTGCCAAAAGATCTTTGTTTTGTTCTGTTGGTCTGTTTGCTAGTTCGATAAATTGTTTAAGAAACCCTTCCAATTGGATCATTTTTGTTTTCTGTTCTTGTATAATTGTATTTTGTATATTGAGTTTGGTTATCCATGTATTGGGTTGTGTTGTGATTGGCGATTCCGTTAACGGTGTGAAGTTTGGGTCTTGGTGTATTATATGGATATGATTTTTTTTGGAAATAGTTTGTTCCGGGCTTCTCTAAAGGTTGATTTATATCTGATTACGTGTTGGATGATTTTGATTTGTTTTTGTTTTTCTTGACACGTTTTGTCGTTGGTGAAATGTTCCTCCTTACAATAATTGCATTCAGGTTTTTCTTGACACTCATGTTTATCCGTTTTTATTAATGTTTTCGCGCATTTAGTGCATTTTGTGTCAGCCGTACAGAATTTTTTGTGGTGTCCGTAGCCTAAACAATTTGAGCAAAACCTCGGTTTTGGGTAGAAAAATGATGTTTTGAATGGCACATCGTAGAATAATATTTTATCCGGTAGTGAGCTCGCTCTAAATTCAATTTTTAGTAATTGTGTATCTTTTAAGATTTGGTTGTCTCTATCCCAAGTTTTTATTCTCTCAATATGTACGATCTCCTTCTCTGCTGAAATGTTTTTTGTTATTTCTTGGATGTCAAATTCTGTAGAAAGTCCTTTCACAACTCCCACTGCATGGGTGTAGAATTTTGGGATGTAACATCTGTATCCTTTTGTTTTTAATTCAATGTTGATTGGATCGTCTTGTCTGACGCACTTGTTTGCCTTGTAGAAAGAATCAAATTCTATTCGCACTGATTTTTTGTTTACGTCCGTTATATCTTTGAATGTTGTTCTATTGGCTTTCATAATTTTTGATATTAAGACTCTTATCATTAGTTTAGGTGTTGGATATTCGATAATTACATAGAACGGTCCTTTATCCGTTGTTAAATATTTATTATCAGCTTTTTTTGGTTCCGTTATGTTTTTATTTTGGTCGCTTTTGTTATTGTTGTTTTTTATGTCTGCCTCTATTTTAATGTAGTTGTTTTCGTTTGTTGATTTTTTGTTATTTTCGTTTGTTGTTTATTTGTTGTTTATTTTGTTCTTAATTTTGCTACTTTCTCCTGTACTGCCTGCCATTGTAATATTCTCTAGTTTCCTTTTGCCAGTGAGAACTTCTGAATCCGAAAATCCATAAAAATCGGAATCTTCATCACTGCAATGTGTTATTTTAGGCATTTTTAAGAGTGGTGGACCGCATGGTGGACCACCATCTTGTTTTGCAATTGAAGAACGTTCGTCTATTTTAGTATTATTTATCACTGTTTATTTTCACTGTAAACACTACTATAATTTGGTTTATTTTATATTGATTAGAATTTATATTTTATAGAAATTATATAGATATATATTTTATATATTATAATAATTTTTATTTTTATATTCCACTGCACAATTATGTTGGTTTTAGGTGTTGCTTCTACAACAGTTGAATCAAGACTGTTTTTAAACAATTTTGATCAAATAATTTTTGAAAATTACCGAGAGGCTAGGTTAACGACAAAAAAATTGTATACAATCTCTTTAAGTAGGCTTTTTAAATGGCCAATTCCCGTTACTTTCCAGGACCATCCTCATGGTGGAGTACAAGTCCATAGTTGATCGGTTTAACGAAAAACTGATAAGTTGCCTATGTTGTTTTCGGCGCGAACGATGAGTCTGCACTGAAAAAAATACTCAACATAATTTCAAACAAACTCAAGAAGATTTCTGTGTGGTTTTCTTCCAAGAAGAGATACCTTTTAATTTAATGAAGCTACACGTTTCGAAAATATTTTCAATAGAAAACCAATAAAATTGAACAGATCACATATTAAAAGTTTAATTAGAACGCTTTTTAGAACAAAAAGAAGTCCATATTTTTAGTTGCCTCAAACAGATTTCACCTTAGGTGAAGAAGGCAAGTCTTCTTTTACGAAATGGATTTCAATTTAAATATTTTATTAGAACCCATATTAACCCTACAATGCATGCTTTTTAATTTTTAATGAAAAAAACCCACATAACATGCGACTTTTATCCGTCTATGCCAAGCTTCGACCGAGTTTTGAGTCTTTGGGTAATTGCTTATAATTGACTTATTTATGGACCAGAAATTTGGTTAATATTTGGCTGTTTCATTAATGAAACATTTTTTAAAATGTTTGGCACCTTTTTCACATCAGCATCATTCAATATGCGCTCGAATTGTATGAAATATCGGGGAATGCAGTCAGATGGTAAAAAAGCCAAAGCTTTAAGCATTTGAATTTTTAGCGCAAATCCTTTTGAACCAAAAAATACTGGTTAGCAGTAACTTTTGGATTCTCCTCTAAATCAACTGACCAAAATGGAAAAAGCATCCTTTAAATGTGGTATTTGGAAAATATTCCAAAGCAAAACGATGTATCGAAAATTCGGTTGTAAAATTTCAACCCCAACCTACCGTTAGTTTCTTACTCAATATGGGATAAAATTTATGGTCACTGATTCTGTATGTTTCAGTTATTTCCGGTTAATGATGTAATTTTGAGTAAATTCCAATCCAATTTAATCGCGGGCGCGATTTTCTCTATTTTTTAGGAAAATAAATTGGAATTGAATTTTTGGAATTTTGATTTTGGAATTTTGGATTTTAGTATGGAATTTGCCAATGTTGGAATTTTGGGTTTTGGGTTTGGAATTTTACGCCTGGAGTATTTGGTTCTGGAATTTCAACCTCAACCCACTCGGTCTCCAGAAATCTATTTACTTTCACGTGGTCTTTTTACGATTTTACCAAAGTGAAATTAGAAATTAAAAATTTCACTTCTGTTTTCATTTTGTAGTAGTGCAGCGAAAAAATCAAGTGTGTTCTATACATCAAAGGTGGCGCGCATAAATGTTGAAACTTTGCCGATAGATATGAATTTGTGTCTTACTAAATTAAAATACGTCTTTTCTATATTAGATGATAGACGGAAGTAAGAAAACCTTTTTATTAAAACAAAATCAATACAAAAAGCTGCCTACTTCTAAAACAATATAATTCTCATTTCAATAATAAACATTTCAAATTATTTGCATAGAGAAATAGTGTCTCGGCACATTATTTTCACATGAAATGTTGACATTGGCTTGTTTGATAATAAAAAAAATTAAATACCTTAAATTGGCTGATTTAGCAATATCATTTAAATTTGCGATTCTTTATCGTTTATTCTTTGTTGAAGTAAGTGGTTTAGTAGTTACAGTTACAGCTGTTTAAATAGTGTAAATAAGTTTTGAAATAAAGGACCGTGAAATCATTACAACGGGGAAGGGTGGGATTTCCCACTCTGACCGTATATTGAATGTACCTCCATTACCTGACACAGATACAGACTCGGATGAGAATGAATTTTGTAATAAAAAATCAAAATTAAATAAAGATATGACGAGAAACAATAGATCTTCTAAAATGCCTGAGCATAAAAGAAAACAAAACACAATTAAATCAATTGAAAATTTAGAGAAAATGGCGGACAATAGCGTGGGTAATATTGAATTGTACGACAAGAATTCGATTATGGATTCTTCGCAAAATATCACAATTGTTAATAAATATAATAGACATGATGTAGGGTCTTTTAAAGTAATAGTGGCAAAGGATAATCTTAATTTGATTAATCTAGGGAAAGCGTTAAAGATAAGTAATTTTAAGAATATCGATTGTGTTGAACAATTGAGTAAGCACATGGCCAGAATTACTTTTAAAAATTATATAGAGGCCAACATTTGTGTTGAGTCAGAAAAGTTCAAGCAATTTGACAATTATAATGCGTTTATTCCCATGAACTTTAACAATACGTTAGGAATTATCAGGAATATTCCGACGGACCTATCTATCAAGGACATTCAGGATAATATCAAATCGAATCTCCCTATTGTGAAGATTGAACGCATGACAAAATGGTACCCAGAAGAGGAAGTTTCAAAGGACATGGAATTGGTCAAATTAACTTTTAGAGCCGCGGTACTACCTAACAATGTAGTAATGTACGATAATATCCTAATTAGAGTACATTATTATATTCCAAACCCAATTCATTGCAAGAGGTGTTTGAATTATGGACATAGAATAAGTAGATGCAGAACAACGAAAGAGGAAAACATCAGATGTAAGTTCTGTGGGGATGGCCATAGGACTAACAATAAGGACTGTTTGGAATGGGGCCGTCAAAAACAGATAACTGAATACATGACTATTCATAAGGTTTCGTTCAAGGAAACGAAAGAGAAATTGTTTGGAAAAAGGCAGTCCCCTCCGAAATTTACTGATTTTATTAATACGATGGAGAATAATAGCAAGGTTGGACAGGGTTGGGGTTCGGAGTTTACTAATCGTAAACTTCAAATTTTAACCAAATTAGTAGACACACTTAAAGAACAATTGAAAAATAGAGACTTATTATTAAAGAATATTGAGGTATATTTGGGTGAAAAAAAAGAAAAAAGTGATAATCCTGCGGATGTCGATTTAATATTAATTGATATCGCTAAGACATTAACAGAAAAATCTGACATGTCTAATTAATTTTTTTTTATTTTATTTAATATGGATAGTGTAAATTTTCTTCAAGTTAACATTCGTAGTTTAAATAGTAATAAATCTTTATTGGAACATTTTATGGTTGTGAATAAAATACATATTGCATTTCTCATGGAGACTTGGATTGAACCTTCTCAGGTAGTAACTTTCAATAATTATGAAATGTTTAGAGAGGATAGGTCGGATGGCTACGGAGGAGTGGCCTTTTTAGTACACAAAATGTTTTCCGTTAGAATTATTAATCAATCTAATATATATCGAAGACTTCAAACTCTTAAAATTAATGTCTTATATAAATATATAAATCTGAATCTGGTAGTCTTTTATAACAACAGCAGGAACAAACCAAACGAAGTCAAAATGGAGTTTAATAGTCTTATAGAGGAGAATAACAATCATCATACAATTATAGCAGGGGATATCAATGCGCATCATGGACTGTGGAACAACAACAATTTCAATGATTGTCTTGGGAATAAAATTGCGGACATAATCACACAAAATCATATAATATTATTAAATGATGGATCTCCTACCAGACAGGATAGTTTTAGACGCAGAACTTCAGCTTTGGATATTACTTTATGCACTCCTAATCTATCGAATAATCTTAGGTGGAAGGTATCGGTGGATAATATCGGCAGTGGCCATTTTCCTATCATTTTCTCATTCAAATTAAATTATTTCACAACTAGGCAATTAACTAATTGGTCTAAGACTATTAAGGACATAAACCTAGAATTATCTCGACCTCATTTAGATTTGGAAAAATGCATGGAAAGTATCATCAAAAATAACACCAAAATAATCACATGCAAAAATAATTTTAGACCTAAACCATGGTGGAATGACCATCTTCAGAATCTGTGGAATATTAAAAAAAGTAAGCAACAAATCTACAGCAGATATAAGACTTTGTACACGGCATTGGAATTGAAAAGGTCAATACAGATTTTAAAATTACAGATTAAGAAAGAGAAGAAAAACAGCTGGAATCTCTTTCTTGAAAATATTAACCATAAAACTAATAACCTGGAACTGTGGAAAAACATCAATAAACTGAAAAACAAGAAGCAATCCACTTTTAAAATTTTAGATGATGAGTCAGTAGCCAAACAATTTTTAGACACTAATTTTCCGAATTCTACAGAAATTGTAAATCTTCCTTTTGATAATTTAAAAACATTCCCATACAACCCTGAGTTTAACAATGTAGAGATTACTGAAATACTGAAAAGAGCAAAAAACACTGCGCCAGGTGGGGATAAAATCAGCTACAAACTTCTGAAATTGTTAATGAAAAATAAAGATAATTTCATCAACATTTTAACAGAACATTTCAATAGAATATGGTACAATCGAGTATTTCCTACAAATTGGAAAATAATTACGGTCATACCTATAAAAAAAAAGGAAATAATGATAGAGATATTGCTAATTATCGCCCGATCTGCTTACTCCCTACTTTGTCAAAGATCTTCAGTAAACTGTTATTAAATAGAATTAATGAACATATTGAAAATAAGAAATTATTGCATGATAATAATTTTGGTTTCCGCAAAAACAAAAGCATTCAGGATTATCTCATTGAACTTTCAAATTTTATTTTTACGGCGAAAAAACAGGGTAAGAAAATATTATTAATAAACACAGATAGAACCAAAGCGTTCGATAATGTCAACAAATCTACATTAATTGAGATTATGAAAAAGCAAAAATTTTCATCCGATATTATTAACTGTAATAATTAATAATTCACATAATTTGCAAAACACGAATGCGGGTATCCCGCAGGGGAGTTGTTTGAGCCCTACTCTTTTTAATTTATACACCACTAACTTACACGAACTCAACAACAATTATAGAAATATTTTTCAGTTTGCCGATGACATTTGTGTAATTGTCACAGGATGGAATCAGGAAGAGCTTCAAAGAAACGCTAGTAATACACTATCTGAATTCAAAGTAAAGTTAGACTCGTTACATCTAAACATTAATCCTACTAAATCACATTTTCTAAGAATGTTTACCAATATTAATAATTGCAGATCCATAAAAATTAAATTAGGTAACGCATTGATTATGCAGAGACAGGACACTAAGCTTCTTGGTATTACTCTTTCTAACAGATTGGCCCTCAACAAACATTATTGTAATGTTAAAACGAGCATTTTTAAATCTTTAAATTTAATGAAAACATTATCGTATATGCAAGGAGGAACTCATCCTCAGACGATGTTAACCATTCACAAAGCAGTCATCAAATCTAAGCTGGAATATGCTTATATTATTACAAATGAAGATAATTTAACGGCACATAGAATCTGTCAATCAGTTAAAAATGCCAGTATTAGAGCTTGTTTGGGAATGACTAGGACGACCCCAATACCTGCAGTGCTTTCTGAGTCTTTAGAGATGCCAACAGAATTGGATAATAAAATAAAAACGTTAAAACTTATAGCCAAGCATTTACTTAAAAATACTAACATTGGAAATGACATTAAAGCTCTTAAATCTTTGAATAAGTTGAACGGTCTTTACTCAAACTATCCATTTTTATCGAAGATTCTACCTACACATTATAAACAGACAAATCCCAAAAACATAAATATAGTTTCACAGGTACAGGGTATTACCATATAGAAAGTACATAAGAGTAATTATTTCAGTACAATAAATTGTCATATGAAATTTAAAAACGAAATATTTGAGTTAATTTTGCGGCTATCGAACTGAAATAGGACGAACATATATACTTCAATATAGATCTTTCCTTTTTTCTCATTTTTCTAAAATCAAAACAACACAACCACAAAAAATCGAAACATTGTATATTTTCTATTTAGGCATATAAAAAGGAGTAGAAAATCAAAACAAAATTCGACAATTTTTTTTAAAGCTATTGTAGTTGTATTGTTAACGTGTTGCAACGTGACGTAATGACGTAACCACATCAATATAAAGAACAGAATACAAAATGCCATACATTTAAAACACTTAAATACTGAGGACGATATGTACAAATAGCAAATCAGGATCATATACACATACATATTTTGAATGTGATCGACATGCGTACATTTCGATATTAATGTTTTGTGGAATATAAAATAAACAGCGAGGAACTATGTATATTACACAAAATTTACAATAAATACAAACACATACATGCAAATAAAAATAAGAAATGATCAAAATTAGAATTTAGAAAATGTAAATATTATTATCTTTTGTTTTACTTGATCGTGAATGAATTGAAGGAGTACAAGAAATAATGCACATGTATATTTATGTTTTTCATGTGTAGGTGTAGTGTATTAACTGTAATTTCTTTTTCCAGAAGAAGGGCAAATAAAGAGCCAGAATCTACTTAAATATAAGTCCTGCTTACTCTTCCATTGACATATACCTATTAAAAAAAAACTAACAAAGAGTGTGTTGGTTACACTAACAATGCAACGTAAATTTGAATTTTGTTTTCTACATTTTTTTTGTTTTTGCGCTAATACACTTATACTTAGTTTTTCAAAAAAAAATTACTATGGAAAAAAAAATTCCAATACATCTTTACTTAGTTATTGTTTATTTCATATGTGTGAAGTTAGCAGGACTTATATTTAAGTAGGTTCTGAAAGAGCATTTAAAAAACATACATTTTAGAATATTCATAATTAGCAGGGAGAAAAACTTTTTCGAAACAAAATTTAACAGTTAAAAGGATTAAGTTATTTAAAAACTGTTTTATGAATAGATTTTATGAAGTAGTTAAATAGTTGAATGGGCAATATTATTTTTGATTACATAATACTTTGGTACACCTCGAATAATGTTTAATCAAACTATTTATCCTATAATCTGACTAATCCGAGTTCTCGAATATCCCTAAATTTATTACGAGTATTATTGAGAAAACTAAGGTCTTACTGATTTCGCATATATTTAATTTAAGATTCACTCGGTAAAATTTATTATTCTATCGTTATTGATCGATCCTAAATAATGAATATTATTTTCGTTTTCTGTCGTGTTTATTAATCTTCCGTTATTAATAATGGAGAATTGTACGAGGATTTATGAGTAATTTATAAACGAATATTTCAGATCCCAGTGAAGAAATATTGATTTTCGAATTTCGTAAGATTCTAAGGTATCTAAACGTCTGCCTTTGGGTTGTATATGTAATATGTCTAAATTGTTCAAGCTAACTGTATGATTTTCTGACATTAAATGGTTATGGAAAGTTGACTGATTGCAATCAGATAAATGTTCTTTAGCTCTAACTCCAAAATTGCGCCCAGTCTGACCAATATAGGAGAAACTACAATCATTGCAATTGATCCTATAAACACCAGACTTGGAAAGGCGATCAACTCTAGGTTTATTGTTAAAAATCATTTTCTTTATTGTGTTATTATTATAAAAAGCAAAACTAATATTGATATAATTGTACACGATGTTGCTAATCCGTTGGCACGTTTTTTCTATATACTCTAAACGACGCCAGTTTTCCCGCGTTGGAGTATCCGGTGGATAAATACCCGTTAGAGTTTTACGCTTTAGCTTTTTATTTAATAACTATAATATAGTCCTAGTTGTATATCCGTTATTCGTTGCTATTTGTAAAATTATATTAAGCTCAGTGTTGTAATTTGAATTTGTCAAAGGGATGTTTATTAGTCTATCTATGAGTGAGTGGAAAGCTGACATTTTAATATTATGGGGATGGTTTGAAGAACTAGGGATAACAGCGTCTGTATACGTGGGTTTTCGATAAATTTTGAAGTCTAAAGAAGAATTAATTCTGGTTATTGGTATATCTAGAAAATTAATACATTTATTTTTTCTTTTTCCAACGTAAAATCAATGGTGGGATATTGAGAATTTAACCAAGTAAGGAAAGAGTCTAACAGTCTATCAGTTCCACTCCTTAGACATAATATGTCATCAACATATCTATATCAAAAGATTATATGACGAAAATAAGGATTGTTATTTGATATGATCATTTGTTCGAAGAAATTCATGAAAATTTCAGCCAACAAAGATGACAAAGGAGAGCCCATGGGTAGACCATCAGCGAATTTGAAATATATATTATCAAAACAGAAATAATTTTGTTTAATACAGGTCTCAAAAACTAACTTCAGTTCACGACGTAAGCTCTCATCTACAATATCCCTAACTAAGTAATTACAAACTATTTGGGACAAAGTATTAATTGGAATAGAAGTGAAAAGACTGGCAACGTCAAATGAAACTAGGTTTGAATGTAACGGAATGTCGACGTCTTCAATTTTATTAATCAATTCTCCAGCGTTCTTAACCGAGTAAGCCGAAAAGAAATTAGTATAAAAAAATTGAAAAAATTTATGAAACCCTTGCATAGCTTGTAGGCGGAAGCATTGCAACACACGACTATTGGTCTAATCGGAATACCTTCCTTATGGACATTTGGATAAAGGATCGGAGCAGGTGGATTCATGACAGAGCACTTTCATCCAGTTCCATCAAATAACTTCTGGCATTGGTTGGTACACTTACTAACCGAAGTATTAAAAGACCTAGTTGGATCCCTGCCAAGTAGGGAGTGTAAATTTACCGATTTTTTAATTTACCGGTAAACGGTAAATTTTGTCGGTAATTTATCGAAAATTTACCGGTAAATTGAATATAAATAATACTTTGAAACAATTCTATGACTTAGGTATTAAACCAGAAAAAATTAATAAACGAGTGCTTGAAATAAATTAATGTACTTTATAAAATAAAATAATAAATAAATTCATTATATCACAAAATATATGTTTATATAGAAGGAGTTTGGCGCGTGGACCAACAAAATTTTTTGCCAGATTAGCGGGATCATTTGGAAGCTTTCATTTCATGGAATTGATGTTCTAAGTGGCACGTTAACTGGGATATGATAATTTTTTTTAAATTACGCAAAATCCCGCCTTTAAATTTTCGTAACTTTTTTATTTGTAGTCGTAAAGGTACTACATACATTTTATTCTATTCTGCAATCTGATTTTATTCTAAATACATCATTATTTAATACAATTGCTTTAAGAAAAATGACTTATGGGCTTCAAATCCTAAAAAAATTTATAGAAGTACGAAAAATGTCACCATCTAAATTCATTTAAAAAAAAATTAATGGTTATTTTGAAATTAGCTTTGTTTTAAAATTTTTTCTACTTTATTTCCTTTCCAATGGTATACTCACATGTCATAGAAATCACTAATTTCATGGTCAAAATACGAGATAGATCTTGAGGTATGTACCGATAGAGGAGACATCTACCTATGTCATATCCGAAATACAAGTCGCTATACCTTAATTTTCCTCATTATCGATTACACTAAAAGCGTGAGCCAAAATGCAAAAATCTTAACCGGTAGTCCGATAAAAATCAATCACATCGTTGTAAAGATGAGATTTCAATCTATGTCTCATGTGAATTACAAGTTCTTACGCCATCTACGTAAGGCACAAGGATTTTTTGAAATTACCAATTTTCCTCATTAACCTTTTTTGCAGTTTCTGCTTCAACAACCCATAAGTCCCATCAAAGTCGTACCCGAGCAGTTTCTGCTGCACACCGTTGTAAAGATGAGATTTTAATCTAATGTACGGATAGAGGAGACATCCACCTATGTCATATCCGAAAAACAAGTCGCAAGGCCTACCTGGTGACTCATAACGATTTTTTGAAAATGACCAACGCTTTCTCATAGTAATCCCATAGTAATCTGCCTAAGCAATGGGTTTTGACATAGCTTGATGACTGAAAAGTCCGGTCATAGGCGCCATACCTATGATCTTGAGGTATGTACGGATAGAGAAGACATCCACCTATGTTATATCCGAAATACCTCAATTCTCGATTACACAAAAAGCGTGAGCCAAAATGCAAAAAATCTTAACCAGTAGTCCGATTTTCATAAAATCAACGGATTTGCGCTATGTCCTTTTTGCGGATTTTCGCTGTGCAGCCAGATTGACCTTTTTGGGCAGTTTCTGCTTCAACAACCCATAAGTCAGCTCCTTCTGAACAAATTCGAGATAACTATTTCCGGATGGGCGTTCTGACACATAATAAGGGCCGATAAGGTTTCGACCAATAACACCAGCCCAGACATTAACGCTGAACTTACTTTGTAAAGAATCCTGCTTTTTCATATGTGGATTTTGGCCTTTTCTGTCCCAATGAAGCAGATTGAGTAATTCACAATTCCCTCACTATTGAAGTTAGACTCCTTTGTCCACAAAAATACTTTTCAAAAAGCTATCATCCTCAATATCTGCCAACAAAACTCTAGCCGTTAGTAATAGATTTTAAAAAATAAGTAAACTCTGTGTTAATTGCCTTGTGCTGTTCAGTCAATATGACAATCTGCTACTGAAAGTGCCCGTGTGTTTCACTTTGTTCTTGTTAAATTGTTAATTGTTCCACGTCTCGAAAAAGGTAATAATGCTACCCTTTTCTAGACCTGGAATAACTAACAATTTAACAAGAACAAAGTGAAACACACGAGCACTTTCGGTAGCAGATGCTGACATATTGACTAAACAGCACAAGGCAAGTATCCCCCAGTTTACTTATTTTTTAAAATCTATCAATAACTTAAAAAACATTTTCTGAACCCTAGCACAAATAACTCTAACAAAATAGTCTCTCCTATTTTGACCACAAAATGAGTGATTTCTATGACATGGCATACAGGCAGTAGACAATTTTTTAAAGCAAGGCTAAGTTCAAGATAGTGACGTTTTTCATAAAACTACATATTTTTTACAATTTAGAAGCCCATAAGTCATTTTTGTAAAATAAATTCTATTAAATAATGATTTAATTGTATTAAATAATTTTTAGAATAAAATCACATTGCAGAATACAATAAAAGTTATTTCGTTACAAACAAAAAGTTATAAAAATTTAAAGGCGAAATTTTGGATAATTTAAAAAAAAAATTAAAATTCCTGTCCACGCTCCAAACACCCTGTATAAGTTCATTTCATTTCATTAAATAAAATTCATTACATAAATCTTCAGTATACCTACATTTTTCTTCAAAATAAGCACTGATGGAATTCTATACCTTAAATAAATCCCTCGTTCGATTATTAATTATAAATATAATTTTACCGAAAAAATCGGTCAATTTATAAAAATTTACCGATAAATTGGAAATATATTTTATACGATAAATACGGTAAATCGATAATGCACTCCCTACTGCCAAGTACTATTGCTTTGTTTTCTGTAATAAAATCAGAAATTTTATTACAGTAATCGACTTTTGTGAGCACGGTTATTATATTGCCTTTATCCGCTTTACACGCTATTAGGTCATGGTCACGTTGATTTTTCTTTATCCCACTAATCACTTTGAGGTTAGTAATAGAAGCAGCAGAAGAAGAAGAGTTTGACGGAGAAGAAGAGTTATCAATAGCTTTCTTTATTTGTAGTGCATACACTGATTTTAGTTCGGTTGTCTGGACAAATAAGGCTGTTTCAGCATCTACAGTGAGATTATCGAATGATCGAAGGCCGATTTTGTTTGGCGTAGGGGCAAAATTCACTCCGTTGCTCAGCATTTGAACCTCTGCATTACAGAAATCGACTGAGGGCAAGTTCTTAAAACGTGGATGAAATTGGAAATCAGACGAACCACTATTACCTCTACGGTTAAATGGATAAGCCTTATCTTGCAACACATCCAGTTTAGCTTTTTGTTTCACATATTGAATATGTAAAATTTCGGCTACCTCTGCACGAACTTTTTTGTCCAGCCAATCGAACTCAACAGAATGCAAACGAATCGCTAACTCAGTGTGAACAACTTTAAGATGGAGATAAAAGTTGTTCCTGGTAGCATACCCTTTACGCAGCTCGTTATTTCTGCAGCTACAACGGGCTAGATTGATAGCTCTTCTACCCTCCAAAGATTTACTATTGAATTTAATATTAGTATAGTTAAGAAGCAAATTTAATTTTTTATAACTACTATTAAACCATATTTGATTATTATTATATTATTAACAAAAATCCATAAGGAAAGTATTCCGATTAGACCAATAGTCGCGTATTGCAATGCTCCTGCCTACAAGCTATGTAATGGTCTAAACAAACTCGACGTGAGAGACGCGCGTATTTCGCGTCTGGCTGTCAAATCAAAGTAATGAACGAATATATGAACGTTTATGAACGAATATATACTGGACGCGCGATACGCGCGTAAATCTAGTTTTCGATTCTATATTTTCGTTGTTACGAATCCAAGTGTCATTTTATTTTTAAAAGTGTGCGAATTTTGTTCATGCAATGCTTTTGAAATTTATTTTCATTTAATTTTAATATAAAAGAATAACCTTTAATGAATATTTATAATCTATGACGAGCAGCTAATTTCTCTAGCGCAAGAAAATAAAATATTGTACAATACAACATCCAGAGGGTACAGAAACTCGGCATTAAAGGCATAGATATGGCTAAAAGTTGCCAAAGAGCTTCATGTCGAGTATAGTATGTACATATATTTGTAATAAACTCAATAGGTTATGTTGTATATGAGAAAATGTCAATAACGCGCACCGAGTTTGTATTACAAAAAAACCTCATAAAGGGTTTCAAGCGTGTTTGAGAGTTACGCGAATCTCGCGCGTCGAGTTTGTTTAAGCTATAAGGGTTTCATAAATTTTTTCAATTTTTTTATACTAATTTCTTTTCGGCTTACTCGGTTAAGAACGCTGGAGAATTGATTAATAAAATTGAAGACGTCGACATTCCGTTACATTCAAACCTAGTTTCATTTGACGTTGCCAGTCTTTTCACTTCTATTCCAATTAATACTTTGTCCCAAATAGTTTGTAATTACTTAGTTAGGGATATTGTAGATGAGAGCTTACGTCGTGAACTGAAGTTAGTTTTTGAGACCTGTATTAAACAAAATTATTTCTGTTTTGATAATATATATTTCAAATTCGCTGATGGTCTACCCATGGGCTCTCCTTTGTCATCTTTGTTGGCTGAAATTTTCATGAATTTCTTCGAACAAATGATCATATCAAATAACAATCCTTATTTTCGTCATATAATCTTTTGATATAGATATGTTGATGACATATTATGTCTAAGGAGTGGAACTGATAGACTGTTAGACTCTTTCCTTACTTGGTTAAATTCTCAATATCCCACCATTGATTTTACGTTGGAAAAAGAAAAAATAAATGTATTAATTTTCTAGATATACCAATAACCAGAATTAATTCTTCTTTAGACTTCAAAATTTATCGAAAACCCACGTATACAGACGCTGTTATCCCTAGTTCTTCAAACCATCCCCATAATATTAAAATGTCAGCTTTCCACTCACTCATAGATAGACTAATAAACATCCCTTTGACAAATTCAAATTACAACACTGAGCTTAATATAATTTTACAAATAGCAACGAATAACGGATATACAACTAGGACTATATTATAGTTATTAAATAAAAAGCTAAAGCGTAAAACTCTAACGGGTATTTATCCACCGGATACTCCAACGCGGGAAAACTGGCGTCGTTTAGAGTATATAGAAAAAACGTGCCAACGGATTAGCAACATCGTGTACAATTATATCAATATTAGTTTTGCTTTTTATAATAATAACACAATAAAGAAAATGATTTTTAACAATAAACCTAGAGTTGATCGCCTTTCCAAGTCTGGTGTTTATAGGATCAATTGCAATGATTGTAGTTTCTCCTATATTGGTCAGACTGGGCGCAATTTTGGAGTTAGAGCTAAAGAACATTTATCTGATTGCAATCAGTCAACTTTCCATAACCATTTAATGTCAGAAAATCATACAGTTAGCTTGAACAATTTAGACATATTACATATACAACCCAAAGGCAGACGTTTAGATACCTTAGAATCTTACGAAATTCGAAAATCAATATTTCTTCACTGGGATCTGAAATATTCGTTTATAAATTACTCATAAATCCTCGTACAATTCTCCATTATTAATAACGGAAGATTAATAAACACGACAGAAAACGAAAATAATATTCATTATTTAGGATCGATCAATAACGATAGAATAATAAATTTTACCGAGTGAATCTTAAATTAAATATATGCGAAATCAGTAAGACCTTAGTTTTCTCAATAATACTCGTAATAAATTTAGGGATATTCGAGAACTCGGATTAGTCAGATTATAGGATAAATAGTTTGATTAAACATTATTCGAGGTGTACCAAAGTATTATGTAATCAAAAATAATATTGCCCATTCAACTATTTAACTACTTCATAAAATCTATTCATAAAACAGTTTTTAAATAACTTAATCCTTTTAACTGTTAAATTTTGTTTCGAAAAAGTTTTTCTCCCTGCTAATTATGAATATTCTAAAATGTATGTTTTTTAAATGCTCTTTCAGAACCTACTTAAATATAAGTCCTGCTAACTTCACACATATGAAATAAACAATAACTAAGTAAAGATGTATTGGAATTTTTTTTTCCATAGTAATTTTTTTTTGAAAAACTAAGTATAAGTGTATTAGCGCAAAAACAAAAAAAATGTAGAAAACAAAATTCAAATTTACGTTGCATTGTTAGTGTAACCAACACACTCTTTGTTAGTTTTTTTTTAATAGGTATATGTCAATGGAAGAGTAAGCAGGACTTATATTTAAGTAGATTCTGGCTCTTTATTTGCCCTTCTTCTGGAAAAAGAAATTACAGTTAATACACTACACCTACACATGAAAAACATAAATATACATGTGCATTATTTCTTGTACTCCTTCAATTCATTCACGATCAAGTAAAACAAAAGATAATAATATTTACATTTTCTAAATTCTAATTTTGATCATTTCTTATTTTTATTTGCATGTATGTGTTTGTATTTATTGTAAATTTTGTGTAATATACATAGTTCCTCGCTGTTTATTTTATATTCCACAAAACATTAATATCGAAATGTACGCATGTCGATCACATTCAAAATATGTATGTGTATATGATCCTGATTTGCTATTTGTACATATCGTCCTCAGTATTTAAGTGTTTTAAATGTATGGCTTTTGTATTCTGTTCTTTATATTGATGTGGTTACGTCATTACGTCACGTTGCAACACGTTAACAATACAACTACAATAGCTTTAAAAAAAATTGTCGAATTTTGTTTTGATTTTCTACTCCTTTTTATATGCCTAAATAGAAAATATACAATGTTTCGATTTTTTGTGGTTGTGTTGTTTTGATTTTAGAAAAATGAGAAAAAAGGAAAGATCTATATTGAAGTATATATGTTCGTCCTATTTCAGTTCGATAGCCGCAAAATTAACTCAAATATTTCGTTTTTAAATTTCATATGACAATTTATTGTACTGAAATAATTACTCTTATGTACTTTCTATATGGTATTACTAAGAAATCAACATCAAACTCAACTGAATTACATAATCTCACGCTAGAAACTCTGGATAAATACGAGAATTATTCACGAATTTATACAGATGGTTCAGTTATCGCAAACAAAGCAGGAATTGGCATTTTTATACCTACTATAAATTTAAAACTAGCAATAAAATTAAAGAATTTAACTAACATAATGAACATTGAATTGATTGCTATTAAAATAGCTATTTTTATAGCACTTATTCTGGATAATGATCATGTTATTATTTTATCCGACTCTCAGAGTTCATGCAAATCCTTACAATCGGCATTTATTAATAATACGGATAAACATTTTGAAAATCACATAATAGATTTTGCAGGATACAACGTCAACAAAAACTTCATAATACATTGGATTCCGGGTCATTGTGGTATTAATGGTAATACAGTAGCAGACGATCTTGCTAAAATAGCCACATTTACCCCTACACACTTGCTAGACAACGAACCTACTATTTCTGATATTATAAACGAAATTAACAATGCAATTAATTCGGAATGGAAATCTAAATATAGTGAAATGACAAACAAAGCAGGTAAATATTATAAACAAATCTGTCAATCTCCGCTAATTTCTCTATGGTTTGCCAACTCAAATTTTAATAGTCAGCAAATTAAACAACTTGTTAGGCTTAGGACTGGTCATTCATACAATAAAAAATGTAGACACATGATAGGACTTGAATCTTCACCTAATTGCTTAGAATGCGATACATATGAGGACAATGATCATATAATTGATGTTTGTTCTACTTTTGATTCGGTTTTTGTATTTTTATTAATATTTAATTTTGTTTATTGAATTTAATAACTTAAAACTTGAATTAACATTGTTAAAATTAAATTGAATTTTTGAATTTATTATAAATTTATTGCATTGAATATCTATTTAATTATACAGTATACTTCATCTTCACACTCACACACCTGACTGTTTAACTTTCTAGCGATATAAAGTTGAATCAGTCACATCACTTTACATCACAAACATACAAAGCTTCAGCCCTTACCCTGATAAGGCCCTGTAAGCACTAATTGGAAGAAGCAGTTCAAATAGGTCATATGGATAGTGATATCTGACCGCAAAAAATTTATATACAGAAGAAGAAGAAGAAGAAATACCTTAAATCTATAAATTTTAAATAAAATCAGTGGATTTTATTTCAAATTTAATGTACTCTAATTTAATTTATTCTTGTAAAATAACCCAAGTGAAATATGTCCCATCACAAATTTGTTGCATGCAAACGTTGCACAATCAATAGGTTTTTGCAACAAGATTATTTAAGAAATATGTTCAATAAATTTTGAATGTACCTTGACATGCGGGTAGGTTTTCTGGAATGCTTGTGGTACGTTCTCTTGATGGGTCAAACAAATCTAACGACTCCTGGGGTCGGCAATATAAATAACGGATATTTTACAAAGGAGTTGTTGCAACAAAATTTCAAATAAGAAATCTGTTCCACAAATTTCAAAACATTGACATGTGATACCTTCTTTTACTGGGACAAACGAAACGAGATTTGTTGCAACAACTCCTTCATAAAGGTCCTGTAATTTATAACGCCAACCCCAGGCATCGTTCGATTCGTTTGTCCCGGTAAGCGAAGTTATCACGAGCGTTCCATAAATCTAGAACAATCAGTTAGTACTGATCCGGCACTATATCCCATCAAGGGATTAGGCCGCCTCAAATGAGGTTTCATAATCATATTTTCATTTCGGATAATGGGTGATTAATTCATTGATCCTAAACCAGCCGTGAAATTTGTTCCTTGTCACCACCGGGAATCGAACCCGGTACCTCCGGTACCTGGAGCAAGCATGCTGACCACTTTCCCACCGAGCGGCAATTTAAAGTTTCTTACACTATGGAAATTATGGTCGCTACTTCTGAGATGTGTGGCATGGAGTTGTTTAAAATGATACTGTTCACTTCCAAACCAAAAAAAAAAAAAACCTCGCATTGCGTCCTTGATATCGTTAGCTCTACTCACGGTTTCATCTGTTTATCCAATAATTTCACTAAAATATACCCGATCGCCAAATAGAACAGCACAGACGCGAATGCATCTCCCAGTCAAATCCCAGATTTTATACAGTTCCTTCGATTGTGATTCTACATACAGACCCAGATATTGTATGATTATCACAGAGAAACGAGTTTCTCTGGAATTGTCAAATGGCTGCCGGAAGTTTATCACTTGGTCAAACAGTAACGGGAACTGGTCATTTAACAAGCCAGGTAATTTTTGTTGTTCCCGCTAAGTTGGCACAACTGTCCTCTACCTTGACGTGATCGTTGAGCATGATCTGTCATTTAGCTTGTTTACAGTTAAGGCTTCCAGATATTGACACGAGCAGACCCACACACGATTTTGAATATTTTCCCTGCCCAGTGGCACTATTCAGGTAATTCCCCGGGAATAGGGAACTGGGGAAAGATTGTACATAGCTTTTATCTATAAATCAGTTTTTTCTGGCCTACTGAGAAAAAAAGTTCGATGTAAATATTTGTAAATTGGGAATAATTTTTCGAAATTAATTTAGCGAAATTATCAGGGAAAATTATTCCCAATTTTATTTTGTTTTCAAAAAAGTTGCCTCTAACTTTTTACCTTAGTATGCCAGAAAAAAATAATTTAAATAGAATTTATATGTAAATTCTTTCCCCAGTTCCCTATTCCCAGGGAATTACCAGAAGAGTGCCACAGGGAGGAACAATTTATTATAAAAATTATATTTTATTAAATTACAGCATAATTAAAGATACATTTATTTTAGAATTTATTAAGATTTATTACTTTTTATCACATATATATTTAAATTCAATTAAAATGTAAGATTAAGCTTAAAAACAATAATTATCAATTTTTAAAGAATCACATTTTTTATAAATTTTACTAGTTTAAAAAATGTATATAGGCAAAAGAACAAAAAATACGTTTTTCATTCATAAATAAAAATTATTTCGCACTGCTTTGGACTTGTTTCAAGAATTCGATTTTTGACTCCATTAGCCTAAAAAAGTCAATGCAATTCAAATTGCCGTTCACTTTTATCACAATTTGAGCTGTTAAGACATCTAAGCTTAAAACAGACTTTTTATCAGTTCATATATTGCTAATTATTGAAAATGTTCGCTCAACACTGGCAGCCGTGGCTGGTAACGATAAAAATATTTCCAAAAGCTTTAAAAGATTTTCATGTAGTATTTGTTCTTTTTTAAATTGTTTGAACAATTCTACCCACTTTCTATCAGTACATATTTTTTCATTGATCCAATTTTCTTTAACGTCCTCAGTAAAATAAATGTTGACGCGACTAATTTCATCGAACAATTTATTATCGTCGATATGAATATTGTCGAATCATTCCGTTCCATTAATATTCCAAGAGAATATATTACCTCTTTTGGTTTCAGTTTAGTTTTTAGCAATATCCAATGAAAATGTTGAACTTCTTCCAGCGACTTATTTGAAAATCTTTCGGGCAAATTTAATGAAGTTGTCACGTACATTAAGATTTGAGTGCTCTAATTTAGAAATAGTTAGTAGATCTAATAATAAGTGGAATCAAAACTTCTTGGGCTCATGTCATACGCTTCTATAATCGATAAATTATTTTGTTTCCATTTTTAAAATGGAAAAACAGAAGCTTGATGATGTAGGAATTGTATATATAAAAGATTTCCTTCACTTTCAAAATAGATTTGATGGCCTTAGGAACTTTATCTTGATTCAAAAAATAAGACTTGGATGTTTAAATAACTTATACAGGAAATTCATTTTTATGCTTTTCATTAAAGGTATTTTTTCTTTTCTTGGAAAAGTTGGGATTCATCTCGACCAACAAGATTTTTATTATATTATTTTAAATTGAATAAAAATAATAAAATTTAAATTTCCACTTATAATGAGTTGTAAATTGTGAAAAGAAAACAAAAAAATGTAGTGGTACTCACCACTGAACTCTAAACGGTGAAATAAGCTGTGTTGCTTTCGCAAAAATACAACAACAATTGCATTGTATAAAGCCGAATTGGCTTTAATGTAAGCCAAAAAAATTTCTGGTTTAGGGGGAAATAAAACCACTGTATGGTTATGATTTTTCCCACAAGGCGGTTATTTTTACTATTTTGTTGTCATCTTGTTGTAAAAAAGACATTTTGCATTTGTTTTGACAGAAAAATACCGAATTTAATTTGTTCTATTTCGTAAAATTAAAAAATAAAATAAATATTATTAAAATGAACCAAACCGAAGAATCTAAAACACATTAAAAAAATTATGGCCAAAAGTTGTTGCTTTCAGATTAAAAAGCTAATCTAAGCGGGATTTACGAAAGCAACACAGCTGTAGTTTAAAATTCAGCGCACTTAAGAGACAAATTGAAATGATAATGGTTGTTATGAAGCGTTGTATAATATACATGAATGAAATTAGATTTTCAAAATTCAATTCATTTTAAAATCCGTTATAAACCAAATAGAAAATATTTTATAGAAAATCTTAAGAAGAGACAGAAAGGGACGCTATTTTAGGGAGGAACAAATTCTTCCAAAATAAGACAGTCCCCCCGAAAACCGCATGTCCGGCAGCCTTATTACAGTTGTTCTATTTTGTCCGATAATCTCAATGGTTTCTCACTTAGATTTTGCACCTCAACCACGCACCTCTCACAAGGCTATCATTGTGAACGAATTTCTGGAAAACTGAACAAATATTATCGAACAACCATCATATTCACTTAACCCTGTAATGCATATACCCGCCTAAAGGCGGACTTTACATTATCAAGAATTGCGCAAACGCATCTTATTGTTTCTTTATACATATTTTAAATTTGTTATTCTCTTTTATACTTCTCTCATCACAATAGTTTAGTGTTTGTTGTTGTAATATGTACATTCGGACCAAAAATAACAGTTAAATTCATCGTTTTGATTGAAAGTGAAGTTTTATTGTTTTATGCTACCTAGTTCGCATATTTTAATTAATTATAAAACATATTTTCTGCAATTTTATAAGACTAAAAAAATTATTAGTAAGTAGTTTTGTCTTTATTATCTCCGTTTTTGGTGTTGGTATAATAAAAATTATTATGGGGCACCGTAGCGATTGCATTTTGTAATACCTGCCTATAGACGGACTTGTGCATTACAACAAAATAAAATAAAAATTTTGTCAACTATTCTCAAGAAATGTTTACTGAAATTTCGGGTAAAAAATTAAATATATTGTGTTGTCTGTTTATAAATATGTATGTAAACATAACTCCTCGCTATGTTTCATTCAATACATCTGTATTTTATTTAGATATGGCCTCTCGATAAGTGTACAATGTTTCTGAAATGACCGATGCGGAAATCGAAGAACTTATGAATTCAATACAATCCGATGTAGAAACAATTGACAATGAGGATGACTGTAATTTGAACGATGATCAAATTTCATCAATACATACTGTGGTTACTGAAGATGATATAATTGAAAATTCATTAACCGATGTGGTAACCAGAGAAATTGCTGAGGTCACTATAGGTACATTGAGAGATGCCCACGAACAATCTGAGAATGAGCCATCAACACTTGCTCAAAGTAAACATACAAGTCGAACCAGTAAAAAATATAGTCTGAGAAAACGTATCCGATCACCAGAATTGGTAGAAGAACCAAACGGACCAATTATTTCCACAGCATCTAAATTTTCTGGAGGTGAACTGAAAATAAAAAATGACAGTCGTGAATTCCAATCTATAATTTGGAAAAAAAACTTAACGTTGCATATTAACGATATAGTATTTCGAGGCGATAAAGAATTACTCCCAAAGTTGAAAGAACTTAAAACCCCATATGATTGTTTCAAATATTTTGTGAATGATGATCTTGTTAAGCACATTACAGAACAATCAAATCTGTATGCCTGCCAAAAGAATATTGGGACAAAATTTAAAGTCGACTCCAACGACATGCGGAAATTTATAGGGGTCTTAGTCTTTATGTCTGTGTATCGCTACCCCAATACAAGGTCATTCTGGGGAAGACACTCATTTGAAGCGATCCGACAAGTGATGCCTGTACTTAGGTTTGAAGAAATTCGTCGATATCTTCACTTCAACGATAATTCTCTTGCAGTCGATAAAGATCATCCAGATTTTGATAGGTTGTTCAAGGTTCGACCACTCACAGTACACTTTAACGAAATGTTTTGTTCAGTGCCAATGCTAGCTAGGCTTTGCGTAGATGAGCAAATGTGCACAACTTATGGTAGGAACTGTGTTGCGTCAATATACGCCGAACAAGCCACACAAATGGGGTTTTAAACTGTTTTCGCTTTGCGATTCCAGTGGCTTCTCGTACGCATTCGAAATTTATTGCGGTGCTGGGGATAATAAAATTCCCGAAGACGCACCTGATCTTGGGGCATCGTCGAACGTAGTTGTTAGCCTTTCAAAAAAATATACCGAATTTCGTTAACCATATACTATATTTCGATAATTTTTACACGTCCATGGGCCTGTTAACATACTTACGTATCAGAGGGATATTTAGCTTGGGAACTGTCCGTCCAAATCGTGTGCCAAATTGTAAGCTGTCGAGTGATGCGGTCTTAAGTGGGGAAAAAGTTGAACGTGGATACTCTGAGGAGTATGTGGGCAATGCTTATGGAGTCGACATCTCGTCAGTTTTATGGAAAGATACAAAAACAGTACGGCTTCTGTCGACCTATGTTGGCACGAAACCATTTGTTTCCAGCAAAGACACCTTGCAACCACAGAAAGCTGCCAGATGGGATAAAAAAGAAAGAAAGCAGTATGAAATCGATTTTCCATACATAATAAAAGAGTACAACCGGCATATGGGGAGTGTCGATCTAATGGATGGATTATTAGGCCGTTACCATATACGGATGAAAACCCGAAAATGGTCGAACCGTATATTTTATCATCTTATGGACGTAGCAGTTGTGAACGCTTATATTCTGTACCACAGAATAAATTCAAATCAAGAAAAAATTGAGCTTCCAGCATTTCGGACTAAAGTGGCTGAATCACTCTGTTCCAACGGAATGACGGTAGAGAAGAGAAACGTTGGGCGACTATCTAATGCATCTCAAACACCTTCTCCAAAACCAGCCAAGAGAGCATATCTCCCTGCTGTAGATGGCCATTACGATCGAGTAGGTCATTGGTGCATTTTTCGTGACCGAGCAGGTAAACGGCAATGCAAGTTTCCAAAATGTAATTCAGAAACACAAGCATTTTGCGTGAAATGCAATATTAGTTTATGTAACTCACCGAATAAAACATGTTTTTATGAGTTCCACAATAACTAAATAAAAATATGATAAATCACAATTTGAATCGCTAATCGTCCTATTTGTTTTGCAATGAATTTTGTTCCTATATTTATTTTGCAATGTCTTGTAAATAAAAGATATTAATTTGAAAATTTTGTTTTATTTCGTCGTACTGCATTACCCCGCCTAAAGGCGGACTTTGAATTTTCACATGTGGCTGAATGGATTGGCCTCAAAAATAATTTTTGACTTTAAATTTGTCCTATTCAACACAATTTCAACCTAGTATGAATTTACCAGCTCGTAAAAAAATTCATGCATTAGAGGGTTAAGATGGCTTCTCTTTCTCTTTTCTTTGTTCGATGATTTTATTCATTATAAAAATCGGAACTTGAGATAAACTGACAAAATACATCACTGTAAACAAACTAAATGACAGATCGCGCTCCAACTTCACATCAAGATAGAAGACAGCTATGCTAACTTAGCGACAAAAAAATGATACAATCTCTTTAAGCGGGTATTTTAAATGACCACACCCAACATTTTTCCAGGACCATCCTCATGGTGAAGTACAGGTCCATAATTGGACAAAAAACCTGATAAGTCGCCTTTGTTATGCTGTGCCACAATAGTTGGCGCTATGCCACAATAGTTTTTACATTTAAGACGGTTGCTATGAGTGTGGTCTTCCAATTCTTCAGCAGTTGTTCATGGCCCCAAATAGAGACGATTAGATCATATTCGCCATTTCCAACAAAGTAGCTGACACCTGGTGAACAAAATGTGAATCGCAGTTTGCTATGAAGCAAGGAGGATCAAAACTGTCATAACAATCGATTTGACAATTCGTCCCCCTTGTAGACGTAGAAACTAACGCTATCTACATTCGATGAAAATCGCCTATAGATTTGATGTAAAAGTAGTGCATTCAAAGCTTAATTAATTCGTTGGGAATTCCGTTCAAAGCCGACGCCTTTGTTAATCTATCTTTGTCTTTTTACTTTTTCTACTGTCAGATATTGGTCAAAGTTAGATTCCAACTGAAGCTGAAATTTTCGTAGTCGTAGCTTTCCTGGCACGGAGATAAATTGATAAAGTGTTACGAGCCAACCATTTTTCATGGAGCTTTTTTTATTTTAGTATACGAATAATTACGGAACCTCGGTGGTCTTCTTCCAATAATATTTCGCACAACGGCAGTTACGGCTGACTGACTAACTATAGTTACCGCTCCTAAATGTTATGAGGCGGTTCTGCATTATTAATTATTATGCGTTATTATTATTTAGATACTCAGTGACAGCTGTTGAACGCATCGAGATGCCGTCGAACGGACTTTTGTGCTGCTGGCCACTTGAATGTAGATGATACTTTGCATTTGAATAAGACAAACACCTCTGTAAGATCTAACGTCGGATATGCTGATGGAGTGTTTCTTAGAGACCATGACGTGATCGATTGGTTTTCCGTTCTTCCACCATACAATCTCCACTATATTCTTGTGAATTCTCTTATGTGGAACAATGTACTTGGTACAACTAAATTGTACATTTTTGCCAGGTCAATAACTATTAGGACAAGCTATTAGGACCGTTGCTTTAAAGTTACCCACGATGATTTTAATGTGCAGTATGTTATCGATGACTTTCTCTAACTCATTAGGGAATAGATCCTTGACGACATCTGATTTATCTTCGATGAGTGCATGTACATTAACGATCGTGATATTAAATTTCTTAGTGCGAAGTCTAATTCTCCTCCATTCGTAGGGCTGCTATAATGAAAAGTGTACCTATTGGTGGTGTCATGAATCTCACCCCAGACCTTCTACGCTTTCGTAGTGCAATTGTGTCTAATGTGAAACTAATTTGTCTGTTTCGAAAGCTTTCGGAGATCCTTAGGTCTTAATCCGAGGCGTTTGCGTAAGGCCTGTAACTTAGTTTTTATAAGAAAAGGTAACTAACCTGCCGCTCAACCCGTTTTTTCGTGTGTGGATCACGTAGAACATAGTTTTATAGCAATCCGCTTGAAGTAAGAAAGATCCCCGCTTCAGCCGTTCCTAACCTGGAGAACAAACGCTGATTTGGTATTGGTTTTACGGTGTCAATAACTCGCTATTGCACATAGTGTCAGGGACTATAAGCTGAATTTCTACTGCATCAATGTCTCTCTAATACACCAGCTGATTCATTCAGAGTTACTCACAAAGCACCACGATGAGGTATGAATCGTGAATTTCGCTCTCGAAACTGTTCTCCCTCCGTTAAGTTTCTACTTAACCTTGTCTTTTGATAAGAATTGTGCGTGTTTCATCTCCGTTTAATGGAAAACGACTTAATTTAATTAGAGGCTTCTTAAGTTCACCATTAATCGTTTTCATAGCGCAGCAACGTGAAATAATCCATCTGATCCTGGATGCAGTTGAACGATTATTTCGATTAGGAACCGCACTAGTAAGTCGTCTTCGCCGAGAGATTAACTTTTTGTTGGTTCTTACTTGGTTGTGGTCTTGCTATTGTTTATTTTACAATATCGCTAGTCGTGACTTTGGCATGTTCTGAGGGTCGGACTAAGACTAGAGATGAAACTCCTTGGTCCGGGACTCATCGAACACAAACGTCCAGAGTTGAGTAGGTTTCGATTTCATAGATTAACGCGGCCATTTACTCAAACGTCAGGGTGTAGTATCTCCTGGGACTCGCTCGATAGTGATGGTATGTATATGATTGAATTTATGTTGGTCCCAAAGTTCACCAAAGTATGTATATTCTTTGTGTTATGGTTAAATTGGCCGTATCTCATTGTCGCTTTAACGAAGACGACTAATAAAGTGAAGTAAAGCAGCGATATTCGACAACAATTTCATATGAGCTGTCTTTGTGGTGAAGCATATAAATAAGCAAATATACCTGGCGTAATCAACCTCCTTGCCTATGAATGAATGACAAGCGTTTAAACATTAAACGACAGCTTGTCGCTGACAGCTTATCTGTTAAATCCTTTTCATTTTTCCAAATGACCAGAACTTCAATAATACAAATGAAATAATTACATTTGTTTCTTGATTGTTACATTTGAGGCATTCCGACGCGACGCGTTTCATACATTATTTCAAGTCGCTGCGGATTACTCCTTGACCAGTATTTTTCTTTATGAAACCCCTAGACCGATTATTGTAGGTCTCTCATTGGAGGTCCTGCTAAGTTTACCTATGGATCTTATCTTTTTAATGAGACAGGGTTTAAATTAAGTTATAAGAAATGCTTAACATTATTTTGAGTATAGTCAATGATTTTGAAAGAAGTACAAACTGACCTCTCCCTACACGACCCCAGACTTATAAACAATCTAAAAAACTTACAACACTGCAGAGATTAATGCATAGTAATGTTCTGCAGAATTAAAGGAGAAAATACAACCATTCGTTACGTCAGAAAGGGTAACAAGAGGAACGATCAAAGTAAATACGTTTACGGTGAAGCTGCCAAAAACTTGTCCTTAGGAAGCCAAGCGCGGATTTATTTAACGAACATCCAAAGTGAAATTTGCTGAACGGTATCGAATTTCCATTGGAATATAAAATGCACAAAATTATGGCAGCTATCAATTTTTACTTGAAGGATCGCGCATTAAATGCAGGAGCTAGAACGTCAAAACGTCACGCTGCACCCAATTAAAAAAAATTAAAACAGCAGCTTGAGGGTGCAACTATAGCACGGTTGATAAAAAATGGCAATGATACTAGCTTCTGTTTAAAAAATTCTGACAGAACCTGAATGCCACCTAGCTGAAATTTAAGCGACTTATTTCGTGGCCTATTGGGAAATTTTTTCTCCGATTCCACTATCTATTATATTAATGCCCGGTTTACATGAGAAAATTGTTTTCTTCTGCAAATTTTTGCAGGTAAATAAGAAAGAATCCGCTGTATAAAAATAATCAATGTACTAGAAAGAAATAAACATATTTAGTAATGGCGTAATTTTTTTATAGGATCATTATTAATTTACTTTGAATGAGTTCAAATGCGAAATTTACATTTTTATCTATGGCGTCTGTTTTTATTATGAATCCTCAACATTTATAAATGCGAAATAATTTTTTTTCTTGTTGATTTAAAAAATGTTGCCATAAAATACTCGGATCGAATATATTTTATGGCAACATTTTCATTTTTATGGTCATTTTTGCTCAAAAATTCTTCTGCAAAATTTTGTTGGGATATATTGCTTTTCTTGTCTCTCATGTGCAAAAGGTCAATGTTATATCTTATTCATTTTGCAGAAGAAAAATGTTGGTCTTATGTAAACCGGGCATAATACGCTTAATTTTTTCAAACTCAACCCTAAAATGTCCCTAAACATGATCCGATCCGCTTAAATTTGTCAGGATATGTCAACATAAATATAGCGGTGTGCCTTTGCTAGAAAAATCGGAAAAATTCCATCGGGAAGTTCTAGAAACGGGTACCTCAGGTATTTTCAGCAAAATTTTGTCACGACGCCAGAATGCCATGACAAAATATGTTTATATTGAATCTATGATCATGCGCATTACACCGTGACAATGACAAAATTTATTAAAATTGCCGATGTTTTTGTGATGACACACTGTGATGACAAAATGAGTAGAAAATTTGTAATTGAATCTCAATTAAACAAAACAGAGAACATAAAATGATTTTACATACATTTTGGTGTTAATAGTTTTGAGTGTAAAAATACAATTTTGTCATGACACGCTATGTACACTTGAATCTCGGTTATCCGGGATCCGATTATCCGTGAACCTCGATTATCCGGGATCATCCGGGATTTTTTATTGTCTTGGTTAATGTGAATTTCATCTGATTAATCGGGATGTTTGCTAGTTCTAATAAAAATCATTTGATTAACCAGGATTTTCGATTATCCGGGAAGTCCCACTCATCCCGGATAATCGAGGTTCAAGTTTATCTTCTATCTATTATTATTATTATATTGTTACGGTGACACCTAGAATAGAATAGAATAAGTTAATTTCATTAATTGTTGTTCAATTACATTTATAATTTATTCTCAGCATTTAGGCGTATTTCTATACTAACATATTTGCTGCGCATTTAGGATTATTCTAGAAACAAATATTTTGGTATATAAAGGCGCGCGTTGACGTGGAATGCTGAGTATTATTTTAAACGTGATACAGTGAAGGTTAGATAAAAGGATTATTAAAGTGATTATTAAAGCGATTATTAAAGTGATAATTAAAAAGTGTGTTATAATTATAATAATTAATTGTGAATTTTGTGTTGTATAATAAATTGTGTTGTGTAAATAAATTGTGTGAGTTCAAATTTGAAGCAGAGTATTTATTCACAATCCAGTGATTCGAACCTTGATTGACAAGGCAAAATCGTAACAATTGGTGACAGCGGTGGGATTGTGAATAATAAGAAAAATGATTCTCTACGAATTAAAGCTTGCGCAATTAAAGGAGCAACTGAAACAACGAGGTTTGGCCAGTGAAGGCACAAAAGCTAGTTTGGTGGAGCGACTACGTGAGGCCATGCAGAAGGAAGGTGTAAATCCAGACAAGTATGATTTCGAGGAGGAAAAACCGGATGAGATCAGTGTTGACCAGAAAGAAAAGGACGTACAAACGGTGGTCGGAACAGAACAAAACCCATCTGGAAGTTTCGATTTATCGCAGTTGATGGCTGCTATGAATCAAATGATGGTACAACAGTTGGGTGGAATTAAACAATCGATGGAGCAACAAGGGGTGGACATTAAACATCAAATGAAATTGTCGAACCAGGACATGAAACAGCAGGTGGAGCAGCAAGGGGCAAACATTAAACAATCGAACCAAGAAATGAAACAGAAGATGGTACAAATGGAGCAACAAGGAGCGGACATTAAAAACCAAATAGATGTTGGCCAAAAGAAAATAGACGAGAGGTTTCTGGAGTTATCATCTACACTACACGGTAAAGTGGAAAAACTGCAAACAGAAGTACACGCAGAAATTCAAAATGTTAAAGAAGAGTTTCAACGTCTCGAGAAGGAGTTCCAAGATGTCAAGGCGAATGGAACGACACATCAAGTGATCCAGACGGTTAACGCAGTTAAGATAAAACCACCAACATTTGATGGAACAACATCCTTCAGTATTTTTAAGTTCCAATTCGAAACGGCGATTAAGCAAAATCAATGGAATGAAGAACAACGTGTTGCAGCATTAATTGTGGCTCTTAAAGGCGAAGCGGCAGAAACACTACAAATCATTCCCGAGCAGGAACGGAACATTTATACGGGAATCATGAAGGCGTTAGATCGGAAATACGGAAGTGACCACAAACGAGAAATCTATCGCATGGAATTGAAGGGTCGATACCAAAGAGGAGGAGAATCGCTTCAGGAATTTTCATCGGCAATTGAGCGGCTCGCGCATTTAGCACATTCAAATATGTCGGCCGATTACATGGAGCGAATTAAAATAGATGCATTCATTGACGGTATTCGAGATCCTGAGACGCGCAGAGCGGTGATGTTGTCACCTAAGGCAACTTTCACGGAAACCATCGCTTGTGCGTTAACAAACGAAACTGCGCAAACCATCATCAAACCAGCAATGAAAATTCGTCGAGTGGAGATTGATTCCAGAATGGACACCGTGCGGGCTACGCCAAGGTTCAGAGATGGAAGTGGCAGGATTAAATGCTGGGTATGTGATAGAATGGGTCACATCTCACGGGACTGTTGGGGGATTAAGAAGAAACGAGCAAGGTCGCCATCTCCTATGAAGCGTAGATCAAACGAGGAGCAGATAGAATCCAGGAAGGAGGGACAGACGGCAGCGGAGTCGTTAAACTAAAAAGAGTCAGTTTGCAGGGGCAGAAGCTGACTCCCACAACCGATTGCCCCATAACCTCCATCCATGTTTCGAGAATAGCAAGGAGCGGTGATAGCTTAACAATTGAAGCCGATATTGATGGGAAGAAATGCATGATCACGCTGGATACGGGAGCAACTCATACGATTGTTCGTGAGGATATTATCGATGGAGTTATGGAACCAGCTAATGGAATGAAATTACGAACGGCGACTGGAGAAAATTCAGCAATAAAAGGGAAAAAGGTCGTAAAAATAAGGATTGGGCGAAATCACTTTCAACACGAGGTGCTGATTGCAGATATTGTAGACGAAGTCATCTTGGGAATGGACTTCATGAGAACGAATGGCTTCCTGATGGATGTTGGACGGGGTGTATTAACCTACAATAATATCGAGTTGCCACTTCACGTCAGCGCTATAGGAGAAACGACCAGGCAAATTATAATGGATCATCGGGAGAAGCTGCCACCGAACTCGGAAACAATAGTATGGGCAAGATTGGATGGAGATTCTGGGTCACCCAGTTTGTGGGTTGTTGTAGCCAATGAAGCGGAGAGCGGAGCCAGAGAAATTATGATCGGGAAAGTTCTAGTGAAACCAGACAGCGATAATAGAGTACCAATTAGGACTCTAAATCTCTCGGATAAGACGAAAACCATCAAGAAAGGGACAATAATCGGAAAATGTGAAGAAATATCTGCGATAGTGAAGTGCGAGCAGAAAAATCCGATTAATACGAGTAACTCGCAAGGGCAGAAAGAACTTGTAGAACAATTCATGGAGAAATGGACCGAAGATCTTACCAACGAACAGAAAAATATGGCAAAACAATTGCTCGAGCGGTACATGCCAATATTCTGCAGTACACCGGACAATAATGGGAGAACCACAATGGTAAAACATCGAATAGTTACAGGAGCAGAATTGCCGATTCGCCAACCACCCAGGAGATTACCATTGGCAAAGCAAGGAGAAGTGGATCGAATGGTAAAAGATATGCAAGCAGCAGGGGTAATCGAAACATCAAGCAGTCCATGGAGTTCACCAGTGGTGTTAGTCGAGAAAAAGGATGGTACCATGAGATTCTGCGTGGATTACCGAAAATTAAATGCTGTGACGAAAAAGGATAGTTACCCATTGCCAAGGATCGATGACACGTTAGACACATTATCGGGAGCTCGAATATTTTCAACATTAGATCTGCAAAGCGGCTATTGGCAAGTGGAAGTCCAGGAGGAAGATCGCGAGAAAACGGCATTCAGTGTGGGTAACGGATTATGGCAATTTAACGTTATGCCATTCGGATTATGTAACGCCCCTGCGACTTTTGAACGGCTAATGGAGCGCGTGCTAAAGGGATTACATTGGAGGACGTGTCTCGTACATTTGGATGACATCATCGTTATGGGCAAGGATTTCGACGAGCATTTAAGGAATTTGGCAGAGGTTTTGGATCGGATACAAGCGGCCGGATTGAAGCTAAGCCCAAAGAAATGCAAACTATTTAGAACGGAAGTAAAATATTTGGGTCATAAGGTAACAACCAATGGAATCCATACCGATGAAGACAAGATCGCAGCAGTGAAGGAATGGCCACGACCTACAAACTTACATGAATTACGGAGCTTCCTTGGATTGTGTACATATTATAGACTATTCGTGCCAGGATTCGCCAATATTGCAAAGAGTTTACACGAGTTAACCAGGAAGAACAAGGCATTCGAATGGAAGGATGATCAAGAAGAGGCATTTGTGGAACTAAGACGTCGATTATGCAAAGCACCAATCCTCGCATACCCTATACCCAACGTTAAATTCATTTTGGACACCGATGCAAGTAATGATGGTATAGGAGGAGTATTATCACAGGCAACAAATGGTGAGGAGCGAGTTATTGCATATTACTCCAAGATGTTATCAAAACCGGAACGGAATTATTGTGTTACACGGAAAGAGTTGCTGGCTATAGTGGAATGTGTTAAGCACTTCCATAAGTACCTCTATGGCCAAAAATTTCTTCTACGGACGGATCATGGAGCTTTGCGCTGGTTGTTACAATTCAAAAATCCAGAGGGACAAGTAGCACGTTGGATCGAACGTTTGCAAAGCTACGATTTCCAAATTGAACATCGGAAGGGAACCGCACATGGAAATGCCGACGCATTATCAAGAAGGCCATGTCCCGTGGAATGCAAGCATTGTGGGCGTGTGGAGGGTAAGGAAAACATCATCGATATTCGACTTATGCAAGTGCTACCTGATGAGGAATGGACTGATGAAATGATCAAGAAGGAGCAATTACGGGATGCTGACCTGTCATTCATCATGGAACATAAGGAAAAGGATCACCGTCCTACATGGAGTGAGATAGCTGACAAAACTCTCATTGTAAAAGCATATTGGGCTCAATGGGATAGCCTCCACATAGAAAATGGTTGTTTAAAACGAAAGTGGGAAAGCACGGATGGTAAAGTAAAACAATTGTTGGTAGTGGTGCCAAAAGATCGGATAGCGGAAATCCTCAAGGAGTATCATGGAGGAGCAAGTGGAGGTCACCTAGGGATTAATAAAACATTGGCCAAAATTCGACAACGTTTCTACTGGTCCGGATGTAGACAGTCAGTAGTAGAATGGTGCCGAAGATGTGACCAATGTGCGGCAGTAAAGGGACCAGCACGAAAAAGCCGTGGAACCATGAAACAATATAATGTTGGGGCACCATTTGAGAGAATTGCAATGGATGTGGCGGGGCCATTTCCGACCACGGAGAGCGGAAATAAATATGTGCTAGTAATAATGGATTATTTCAGCAAATGGCCGGAAGTGTACCCCATACCCAATCAGGAGACAACAACAATAGCTGATGCCGTGGTTAACAATTGGATTAGCAGATTTGGTGTACCTATGGAAATTCACACGGATCAAGGAAGGAATTTCGAATCGATGGTATTTCAGGAGATATGTCAGATGCTTGGAATCAATAAAACAAGAACGACGCCTTTACACCCACAATCGGACGGTATGGTGGAAAGATTCAATGGCACATTGGAGGAATTTCTAGCAAAGGTTGTGGAAAGGAACCAACGCAACTGGGATCGACATATACCGATGTTCCTGATGGCCTACCGATCAGCGGTACATGACACAACAGGAGTGACACCAGCTAAAACCATATTTGGGAACAATCTGCGATTACCAGGAGATTTAAAGTTTGGGGCTGTTCCATCAGCAGCTCTATGCGGACAGGATTACGTCGACCGGATGAAAGAGGAACTCAATGAAATACATCAATTTGTACGGGAGAAAATTCGAATATCAAGTGATCGAATGAAAGCTCGATATGACATACGAGCAAATAATCAAGGCTTCGAGGAAGGGCAATTGGTATGGCTTCACAACCCGCAACGGCACAAGGGATTATCACCGAAGTTGCAACCCACATGGGAAGGACCTTACACTGTCATTAAAAGGTTGAACGACGTGGTTTATCGCATACAGAAAGGACGGAAAGGTAAACCAAAGGTGGTGCATTTAGAGCGTTTGGCGCTCTACAGAGGAGGTGATCTGGATCCTGTTCGGGACGAACAGGCTTAGGTGGGGGGTAGTGTTACGGTGACACCTAGAATAGAATAGAATAAGTTAATTTCATTAATTGTTGTTCAATTACATTTATAATTTATACTCAACATTTAGGCGTATTTCTATACTAACATATTTGCTGCGCATTTAGGATTATTCTAGAAACAAATATTTTGGTATATAAAGGCGCGCGTTGACGTGGAATGCTGAGTATTATTTTAAACGTGATACAGTGAAGGTTAAATAAAAGGATTATTAAAGTGATTATTAAAGCGATTATTAAAGTGATAATTAAAAAGTGTGTTATAATTATAATAATTAATTGTGAATTTTGTGTTGTATAATAAATTGTGTTGTGTAAATAAATTGTGTGAGTTCAAATTTGAAGCAGAGTATTTATTCACAATCCAGTGATTCGAACCTTGATTGACAAGGCAAAATCGTAACAATATTAATAATGTTGTATGCCTCACGTCGATTTTATTGTCTAATTTTCCAACTAACTAAATTTATGGTTAGTTCATACCAATCGTTCAAAGATGGCACAAAACAAACCGCATCTGATGTTTAATTAAAATCTGCTATATAAACTTAAACGTAACATTCCACAAAACATTCTTAATCAGTAATTGATAAATCAAAACTAAGTTTGCTGTTTAGAACTCAATATCAGGTAGATTTTGCATTATAAATATTAGAGACATCTAACAATACTTGGGCGAACTAACGATCAATTTAGTTAGTCAGAAATTTAAACAAAAAAGTCGGTGTCAGGCACACAGCATAAACTCTTAATTTTTTGTTCACCAGATGTCAGCTACTTTGTTGAAAATCGAGATATAAAATTACTTTTTATCGAGTCGAAAATGCATGAGCGATCTTATGCCATGATGCGTCTTTCTGCCCACCTACTGAATCAATAAATAATTACATTCGAAGCAAGTAATGAAGATGAAGCGTTGCTTGCAGCACAAACTGGCCGAACGAAGCTTGAGTCATGGTTTCAGCTCAACTTCAATGATCAAAACGCACATCATTTCTTATATACTGACATTCCCCACCATTACGTTTACGAACGCGGTAAATGGCAACTTCGTCAAAGAGCTACATAGCGTCATTTTGCTACATATTCGAGGTTCCACCAGCTTTGAATTTGTACGAACATTTAATGGTTTTATTTACAAAACCTTCAAGGAATCTACAGATGCACGAAGTCTGGTAAACGATGATGAATGGGATCACTGCTTAACGGAAACAGCAGCAATTGGATCACTGCTTAACGGAAACAGCAGCCTTTCAAATGCCAAGAGAGCTTCGAGAGACTTTCGTTTATATTTGTTGCTTTTGTCAACCTTCAAAACCTCTTGATCTCTGGATGAAGTAGGCAGATGACATGACTCTCGATTACAGCTGACACCATATTGGAAACGTAGCAAAAATTTGACTCTCCACGATATCAACATAATTCTTATACAGCACGGACTTTTTTGCGCTATGATCAGCTTACCAACTCCATCGAGAAGTCCCGTAGAAGTGCAAGTCTTCGATACAGTTCGAGAAGCGGAAGAAGCTGAATTACGAATTGCTAAACGAAAAGCAGTTGGATGCATTTCGTAAACCAAGTGATGCAGTAGATAATGAAAATGACTCCAGCCGAAGTTGAGATTTGAATATTTGGTTTAGGCACGTAAGTGATCATGTGATCCCGAGCGCGCTTCCTGTTTGATATTTCAATATTTGGTTTGGGCGCGTAAATGGTCATGTGATCCCGAGCGCGTGCTTCCCGTTTGAGATATGAATATTTGACTTGGCATGTAAGTCACACTGTGCGCATTTGAGCGCATGCTTGCCGTTTAATATTTAAAAATTAATCGCGTATACGAATTTACTTTATTTTTGATAAAAGTGCATCAAATTTACGTCTTATAAAATCTTCTTAATCATTTGTTAACCAAAAATTCAATAAAATGTATTCACGTGACTGATTATTCTGTCACAGGTCAGCTAGTTTACAACATGAATATAAATGAGTTAGGAGGAGATGACCACAGTACCAAAGAATTCTGCTCTAAAACCAGCTAAAAATGTTAAATTCATTCTCCTTCGTTACGGTCCTAAAAGATGTTAACTTTTACTTTCCTAGGGATAAGAGATAAAACTATTGCAACGGGCGATTAATTATCTTCTCGCACTATAACACCAACAAATGAACGTAATAGGAATTTTGTATAATATCCAAGAAAGGTGCTCTAATTATGTGACGATAAAATTTGTTATTTTTTACCGCCAACGCGATGGGCATTTAAATTCTAACAGTGTAAAAAAATAAAAAATTGATCCGCAGCAATTTCAAAATCGTTTTTATTTATATAAAGTTAATTCATTCAATTGTTCGTGTTCTTCAATTATTTCTGCGTTGCCAAAAATCCAATCACGTTTGTCGCTTTTTGTTATGTCGATTGTCGTGTCAAGGTATCTTCTTCTATGATAAATATTATAACTACTATAAACTACTATACTGTTATAAAACTACTTCCAATGCCTAAATCTAGATGTCACTAATTCCGCAAACCTCATTAAATTCATAACCCTTGATTGACCAATAGTCGACATTGTAAAACTATTTTTCAGAAGCAGAATCAATTTTTGTTAATTAATGTGGAATGTTAGAATTAAGATTTCCATCGGGGCGTCAAATATTCTAGAGCCTAACCTTCATAACTCATGAGCTGAAATACTTCCAAACTGGAGGTGACTGCATCGGGTTTTACATTAGCGTCACCATATTATATATGTTTTTGGAATCAAATTTGCAGCATAAGCGTACATTCACCCAAAGGAATTGCAATCACATCACATTTTTTATTCATTCTGTTTCATGTTTGAATCCATTATAGCAAATTAAACCTATTTCGAAAAATTTAAAAAGTTTTGATTTCACTTTCCACTTCTCAAGATTACGGATATTTGTGTAAAATATTTTTTTCCATATCAAAATTGTCACGGGAAATCAACTGGGGAATTTGAAATCATAATAATTTTATAAATTTGACCAAATCAAGATGTGTCTGTAAAATATGTACATGGATCCCTCGAAGATGTATAACACAAATCTTTTAGTTCTTATCTTGTCATATTTAATTTTTGAATGCCATTCAAAATATGTTTAATACAATATTTATGATATCTGACTTAAATGAGTAGCACCGAACGAAATTTTGTATCGAATTTCTAAACAGATGATACTGTCCAGTTTACAACTGTTTACGTATTTCGCTAATCGATATATCTGCTCGGATACCATAGAACTTCGCCCTCTTCTTTTTCTATAACACTGCTGCTCGTTACGAATGTGAAAATTGGGCGTCGGATGAAGTACGAGGAAAACAATTTAAATCGTTCTGCTTCTCCATTTTTAAAATTGATTTTTCCCACTTTGGATGTAGCCCAATCACAATACAAAAGAAGAAATTATCTCTCAAGTATTTTATTTCGTTCTTCGAAAGAATTTTTTCAACATTAGAAGGATGAGTTTGTTTTTCTTTAACTGTGAGGTAAGAGGAGTATTTTCCCATTTAAAATTGTTGTTGTTATTTTAAGAAATGATGCAGCCAATACAATTATAATTTGATGTATTCGTATTCCGTAAATAGGTAAATTAAATCAAGTGTATGTAAAATTAGGCCCATTTATTTGGTTGTATGGTCTTTTTTGTTTTGGAAGTAGGAAGGACCTAAATTTTCTTTGTTTTTATCTTCATCCGGTTTAGAATGAATTTTGTACGGTTTAGTGTTCAACTGCAAATTTATATAGTCATTATGCATTATGTACTTAATATAAATATTAAATTATTCATTAAGTATTACTAAATTATTCAGAAAAATGTTTTCCACCAACATACCTGAAAAATTATTTTCTTAGGAAATGATTAATATTCTCCGTAAATGGTTTTGTTTTACAGTCATACAACCTGTCTGTGATGAAAAATGATCTTGATTATAAACCTCAACTAGGTATTTTATAATATTGATGCAACCTCAGTTCCATTATTTAAGTACAGGCGAATCATAGAAATCGGGCAAAATAAAATACTATTAAAGTTAGCCGACAGTTTCGAAACGAAATTAAAAAAAACCGACAATCCAGATAGTCTTTACTCAGATAACTCAGCCGAAAATATAAAATGAAATGATATTTTTCAGCCGGCATTTCTCAGCAGATATTTTTCAGCCGAAAGTGTTTTTGATCACCAAAACTATTTGTTTTGCTGAATATTCAAAATAAAATAAAAAATCCGGGTGAACCTATTGACCCTAAAATACAAAACTATTTTCGGAAAATTGAGCGGAACTCATTTCAATATAACATATAATTGAACATCGAGGGTTACAAGACGTTGGTCGTTAGGTTTCGACCTACTGAAACATTGAATTCTTTAAATCAAAACATTAGGAAGCTGGTGTCTTACTGTCGCCCAGAATAACCCAAAATTGCATATAGAAGTCGCATGTGTGTGCCAAATACAATAAAAATCGAGGTTATGATGGGTTTAACAAATGCGCATCGAAACAGAATAATTCGCTAAGGCATTGTGATTATACTTTGGATGTAAGTTGAAACTATTTTGAATTTTGTTTTTCTTTTTTGATTTAAAGAATCAATTTTTAAAAATTTTCAAATTTCGTATGTATGATATACTCAAATGAGTTTCTTCTAATTAAAATTTAATTTTTCTGAACGTCAAAAAAATAGTTTAGTATTTTAAATTTAACGGTTTTCCTTGAAATTTTTAATACTTTTATTGTAAAAAACAACAAAACAAATATTTTTGGTATTACAAATAACTTTCGGCTAAAGCATATCAATAAATGACATTTCGTTTTATATCATCGGCTGAGTTAGCAATGGCACTATCTGCATTAACGATCCGAATAAACGAGGATCCGAATAAACAGTAAAATTCTATGCTCGTAAACCCACTACCAGTTGCAACTTCTAACGAATGGGTTAAGAAAGAACGCAACATTTAATTTATCGGGTCTGTACGTAAAATCCGAGAGAAAAGCACGAAATTTTTGCAGAGCACATAGCACGACGGACCTCAATTTAATCATAATCAAAGGAATTTTTAAATACGAGATTCATAAAAATGATCGTTTTTGCACAACTGAACTTTAAAATACAGAATATCACGCAACTCAAAAATTAAAATATAAAGAAAATCCTTTGCTTTTTTTAATATTTCATCCACCATGATGGTTTACATCGAAAATAGGGGCCCGCCAACCGCTATACGGTGACGTTTATTATCATAATGATCATAGTGTCAGACAAACTGGCATACAAATTTTTTAATTCGTTGGTATTTTGCGATACCACTTTATAGCGCCTATGTCGAATAAAGGAAGCTACTACATATCACTCTTATGCTGCGTACACGACATTGGAAATAAATAGCATCATGCTCGCTTCTGAACTCAAAACCAATCAAATTCCGTGAAATGCTTTATGCCCCGCCTATTTTTTAGTTTTTATTGAGCAAAAAAAAGCAATAGTAACTAACTTCAGTACGTTACTATGGTATTTTTCCGAACTAACGCCCTATGTCATGTGCGCACCATTAATGTTCATAATTTTCATCTTTGAGTTTAAAAAGGCGTCCTAGCCCTAAAGTGTGATTTCACCAAATAACCAAATTTTTTGGGTTCATATTTTTTCAGACCCGGTAAAAATGCGAAAAATAAATCTATTTATACGAAATAGAAAAGGTTAACAATATTTTGAACCAAAAAATATAAACTTTAATTAACTCAAGGAATGCTTTATTTACCAAAACTTTACTTGTGTACAGATGCGTAAATCAACGAGAACATAAAACTGCGTTATGAAATTGTATTTTAGAAATCGTGTTTTATCTCTGCCAACCTAAATGGGTGATGATTGGTTCTCGTTTTATTAGGTGTGTATCAAAGCAGTGATTGAAAAATTGAAAATGAAGAATGAAGTAGATATTGAGATAAACTTCCAGTTTCTTTAAACTTTGTTGGGGGTTATACTCAATCTGGTTTTTTTTTTAATCTATATTTTGGATATGGTTATGATTATTTATTAAAAATCTGGACAAGAGTCCAATAAATAATTGCATTATTATTCCTAATTTCCTTCTATTTTATGACAGAAAACTCTTTATGGCTACAATACAAATTTCGTTACTTGTTATAACACACAGAGCATCTCCATTTCTGATGTTGAAAAGTATAAAGTCTCAAGAGCAATTTTGCATAAAGTAGAAAGCCAAAGTAAAATCAATTTATTGGAATACATCGTGGCAATTCGATTTTCGAAATGTTAGGTGCGTCAAAATTTTCCGAAAATATTTAACGTACGTTGACACAAGGCGCCCTAAATGTTTATAATTGATTCAATTGTTCAATTTATGCTTGGCATATATTTACGAAACTCCACAGAAGTTTTTAGAAATTTTCCGTGACAAATTAGCAAAATCAAAAGTAAATATTTCTGATTGGTTCTGACCTTACATTTTTCAATGAAAAAAGTATTCGCATTTCACTAGTTTCGTAAGAAATTATAATAATTCGCTAAGGCACAAATTGTGCTTATACTTTAAATATAAGCTCTATATTTTATATGGCAGCATTTAAAGCCTCAACCAGTCAAGAACAAAAACTTAAAGAAAATAAGAATTTCAACAACATTAATTGTTTTTCGTTTTTTTGACATTCCAGCTATGCGAAAATAATATTTCTTAAGTGACAACTGTTCGTTACAAACAGCTGTTTTTATGTCTTTTAGAGGCATTTCATATTTATTTTAAAATAAAATAGTCAGTTTTTATTGATATATACGAAATGATTTTACATGACACTGGAAAAAGGAAATAAACTAAATAAAATTAAAGTATTATAGTATAAAATAGCGTTTACGACTATAATACCATACCATTAAAAAAATACACTAAAAATTATTTTTGTCTTATCATAAATAATTAAAACTTATCACAGAATCTGAAAATATATTAAACTGATTTTAATTAATAAATAAAGTAGTAAGCAAAAAAAATTAAGAAAAATAAAAATGGCTTCCTACCGCAATGTTTATTCTTCTGATGTACAGCTAATCGTAAAAAAAACAAATCGTATTTTTAAGTTTTTCTTATTTGCGAGCTAGAAATAGGGTGCACTATTTTTTTCTTATGTGACAGCTAAAATATAATGAAGGTTTCGTTGAGTTTCTTAAGCTTTGTTTAGCTGGTAATAACACTGATATGCCATTTATCGCATTCTTATTTTTTTATTAAGTTAAGTTTTTATTAAATCCTCCCGTTTAACGAAGAAAATGTTAGTTCTAGTTTTTAGAAATGCCACCTCTAGGCCTTCGTATAACTTATACGTTATTTCAGATTCAATGTTTCTTTGATTACTTTTTCAGCAGGAACAAAACTTTGGGTTACCTTCAAAATGTGCGGATTTCAAAATCCCGGATTTTAAGATATATATTTTAAAAGAGTACCAATTAATTTTTTAATCCTTGATTATAGTTAAAATTTCGGTTGTCTAATTCTTTATTATGGGTTTTTTTAACTGGGTAATTTCCTTAACACGTGATATGCTTGAACTTATTTCTTAGGATAAGATGAGTATTCTTACATTAAGGTTGGTATCCAGCTGGCGCTAAGATACATTTTACATACAAATTTGACGTAAAGTTAAGCTAACGAAATAACAAAAAAATATTTAGCTCACGATTTTGCAGATGCGGTACGCAGCTGACGTGAAAAGTTTGTAGTTATCTCATTCACATATAGACTGTGCTAGTGAAAATTCTACAAACGTTTTCGCAGCAATTTATCTGCCTAGAACAATAAAATTTAAAAAAATTTGACAGCAAAACGAGAAACATATTTTTTTAAATGGATGAACAAATTAACTTTCTAGACCATGAAAATAGTTTCGAACTATATTTTTGTTGTAGGACAAATAAAACAAACGTCAAAATTTATTTCTACATAGACTTTTTAGCTTACTAATTTATCTGTAATTTATTGGAGACTTGTGGAGACCGGGTTCAAAATTTATCTAAGCGCGAGCTGGATACTAGCTTAAAAGAGTATTTCTATTCTATAAAGTCGTGCCATAGTTCCACTACTTGAAATAGGTTTTGATAATTGAATCAATGGCCAAGTATTTCTAGCAGCGGTATCACCAAAACCTACTTGCGAAAATCTTCATGTTTTCATTGTTTTCGTATGTGCTATTCTCTATCTGCAAATATTAGTGCAATTGCCTTCATTTGACAAGCAGAACAAAATAGATATTAGGAGTGTTATACTCTCTGGAGTATATATTCATAAAACGAAACATTTGTCAAATTATTTATTTTAATACTGATGTAAGGCGCTGCCCGAGGATTGAGGTCATTTTACGCTCATGATGAACGAACAAACGAGCACAAACCATAAATCCGGTCTAACTTCTTCTTCAGTGGCCGCCCTTAGATTTCTACCTTTGTCAGACCAAAAACCCCAGAGTCTACCTTTTATACCTTCCAATCTTTTTACAGTCATAATTGTCCACTTTTTCGGATGAAGTGCCCATATGATTGTGTAGGTATACTCATATTACTCCAACATTGTCTCCGTTGACTACGATGAAAAGTATTTAAACCTAGCAAGCCTTTTCCATTCAATTCAGAATTCAACTAGCTTTGTTTGTTTATCATCTCGAGACAATGATTTTTCAGGCATTGGTGCCTTGTATGTTATATTTATTTTCTTTGAAAGCCAATATCACGTTTCCGGGTCGATCGGCTGTTGAATCTCTTTCCTCTATGAAACATGTCACAAACTCATGACAGCAGGTTGAAGTTCCAATTTTAGCACTAACATTAGTTTTAAAGATGATAGAGTCTTTTTAGTTGATGTTTTTGTGTTGCCTTAAACACTAGTGTGAACTATCTAACATATTGACAAAAGCAGTACATTACAAATAAAAAAATTCAACCAATTGTAAGTTTAAGACTACAAAGAAATTCTGATAGAAAACCAAAAATTCACAAAAATAGCGAGTAAAACTGTGAGTCTAAAAATTTTGTTTTTCAATAATTCAACGTGCCCCACACAAAAATCTGGAGGACATTTTAGAGGCCAAGGACAGGTAGTCCTAGAAATAGATTTGCAAAACTGACTAGACCATCGTAAAGTACAAGTTCTAAATAATGCACTGAACCCATTGAACACTGAATTTTTAATAATTCACATTGGTCCAACCGGTATTCTTACGATCTATCAAATATTGGTTCTTTGATAATTCAAAAATCAAATCCCCATAAAATTGTACAGTGTGTAACGAAATCAGTGTTAATTGGCATTATAGTTGCCCAAATATCCAATCTCTCATTCTCTCATTTTTATTAGAATTCGCATACATATTTTTTACTGGGGACCATAAGCTCTCCATTTATTGAAATTTTATTTTATTTTGGATTTACTAAAAGCTGTGTAAGCTTTAGATTTTGTTATTTTGGTCTCCAGGGTTTACTATCAATGACCATCAAATTTACCTAAATTTAATGTTGTGTAAATTTGTATTTTTCAGAGTTTTCAAATTTGTTTAATTAAAGGTATGTTCTCACATTTAACCTGGACTCAAGAGAATCTTAGAAAGTTGGATTGATATTTCATCGTCGTCTTTTAACATCGATTTATAAGCTGCAATGCATCAAAAATGCTTCTCACGTTGGTTTTCCTGGTTGTCATAGGTATATTAGTTACTTGATATCAAAATAAGTTTAGAAAAAATTCATTACGAACAAACAAACGAATGCAACCATAAAAGTGACCTAAGAGGAGAGCATTGATCGGGTCATTATAAAGACTTTGTCGGCTACTTCTCTACCGAATGTTGTCTAATCCAGTTAGAAGTTTTATCGATAAGATTGTTGAACATTGTAGAAAATTTGTTTCAAATTGTTAAATTATTTCCTAATCTAATCATCCCTACCAAAAAAAATCTCATTCGATGTCATAACATACGGTCAATGTTTCTCAGAGATGTCAAAATACCTCGAACTTTTTTCGTTTCGCCCAACATCGTTCTTCATTTTGTAAACTTTCTAATTTCGATCTAACTGAGAAATTCATTTGTCAATGCAAAATTAATACAATTTACTCGTCACCAACACTGTTAAATATCAATCAACAATATGTATATTTACCAATCAATATCTAGGCTGATGAACTGAAGCATATTAGCTAAAACGCTAATTTTGAAATGGCAGTAAAATTCAACATATTTCCATTACAATTCCCTAATTTTAAATTAATCGAGTACATTTTAAAAAAATCTTTGCAATGCCATATGATTCGAAAATATATCGGAATATTTTTATTCATGTCACATTCATGTATCTGAATGCTGTGATTTCATTTAAATATCTATACCGAAAATATCAAAAAAAGAGGAAATTTGTTAGAAAATCGTTCGTAATTCAAATTCCATCTATCATTTCAATTTTTTGGCATATTATACATGATAGGGTAGGAATAACGATTTTCCTTTTCTCTGTTTCTGTGGTATGATTCTGAATTTCATATTTTGCTTTTTGGCAAAATTCGATTTTTGATTATAATATTTGTATTCTCACTTTTCTTCTATTCAGATGTAAATGTACATGTAAATATGTTTGTACATTTTACAAGAATGTTGCCATAATTAGGATGACTATGTATGCATGAGTTTACGATAAAATAGCACATATGGAAATACGAACCGCAAAATATGTATCTAAAATTATTTTTTATTTACTGTACACTCCTGTTCACCAACTTAGGGCCAAGTATTTTTTAATTTATGTTATTTCTTGTTTTTTTTTTTTACTTTAAAGTCGCTTGTGCCTTAATTTTAACGCTATAACGCCGAATTTGATGCGTTTCGTAACATGAGTTGTCTTTCTTTGATACTTGTGCTAGAGTACGTCGATCCTCGATTTTCAAAACCCTAGTCAATTAGAGAGGTAGTTGTTTATTGCAGTTTTACTACGTCGAAGTTTTAGGGCTATTCGCGAAGGATTTGGCCCATTTCTTTAAATGTTCGATTTTAAGTCAGGAATATAAGTCAAAACACATTAAATTCATATTCAATTCATATTTAATTCGTATTCAATTCATATTCAATTCCTATTCAATTCATATTCAATTCTAATTCAATTCATATTCAATTCATATTCAATTCGTATTCAATTCATATTCAATTCATATTCAATTCATATTCTATTCATATTCAATTCATATTCAATTCATATTCAATTCATATTCAATTCATATTCAATTCATATTCAATTCATATTCAATTCATATTCAATTCATATTCAATTCATATTCAATTCATATTCAATTCATATTCAATCCATATTCAGTTCATATTCAATTCATATTCAATTCATATTCAATTCATATTCAATTCATATTCAATTCATATTCAATTCATATTCAATTCATATTCAATTCATATTCAATTCATATTCAATTCATATTCAATTCATATTCAATTCATATTCAATTCATATTCAATTCATATTCAATTCATATTCAATTCATATTCAATTCATATTCAATTCATATTCAATTCATATTCAATTCATATTCAATTCATATTCAATTCATATTCAATTCATATTCAATTCATATTCAATTCATATTCAATTCATATTCAATTCATATTCAATTCATATTCAATTCATATTCAATTCATATTCAATTCATATTCAATTCATATTCAATTCATATTCAATTCATATTCAATTCATATTCAATTCATATTCAATTCATATTCAGTTCATATTCAGTTCATATTCAATTCATATTCAATTCATATTCAATTCATATTCAATTCATATTCAATTCATATTCAATTCATATTCAATTCATATTCAATTCATATTCAATTCATATTCAATTCATATTCAATTCATATTCAATTCATATTCAATTCATATTCAATTCATATTCAATTCATATTCAATTCATATTCAATTCATATTCAATTCATATTCAATTCATATTCAATTCATATTCAATTCATATTCAATTCATATTCAATTCATATTCAATTCATATTCAATTCATATTCAATTCATGGCTCGGCTTGGGATGACCCTATTCAAGGCAAATTATTCAAAATAAACAGCAAAACTCCTTACGTATAAAGGAAAAGCCTCACGCAAGGAGTTTCATCCGATAAATCAATCCGCTAAGGCTATAGACATTCTGAAAGTTGGTGAAATTATTTTAATCAATTATTGGTGAAATTATTTTAATCAATCTATTTTAATCAAAACTCGTCGTTTCGGCTAAAATTTTAAAATAATTATATAAACAAATTTTGTATAGCTAAAAAGTTATTAATCATTTTTCCTATTTGTTATAATTTTTAAAATATTTACAAAAAACGAAAAAGCTTCAATAGATGCTGCAGTACATATTCCCAATTAACTCTTCTGCTCTCACACAGAGAGAAATTCCTTTGACGGATTTCGGAAAGTAATGCTTCTTCAACAGGCAGGAGTAGGAGTGTATAATAGGAGTTTATTTTGCTAAAAGGCTGGTGTAGCGACATATGTCAAAACAGTGCCAGATATAAGAAAGCTTATCAAAGAAAAATTCTTAAAAATCCCGGATTTCAAAACTCCGGATACTAAAATCTCGGATTTCAAAACCCGAAATTCAAAATCCATGGAATTCGAAATCTCGGATACTGACAAAATCTTTGATTTTCATATATGATTTTAAGATAGATCTTTTACTGAATGACATGAAACTCAGTTTTTCAATATGAGTTGCGAGTGTGGTTCTTGGCTCATTAAGGTAGAATTCAGTTTGTGAATGGAATTCCATGATGAGTTCCAAATCAAATGTGGATCTGATAAATTGCCAGTCACACTAGCGTTAAATCACACTTTGCGTACAAACAGTATAGATTTAGATTCATTACAGATTAAAAGTACAAATTAAAGAAGACAGATGTAGAATATGTTAAGTCAGCGCAAATATTCAAATTGATGCCCATTTTGATCCAACATTGCTGATAACGCGAAGCAATGGAATCGCAAACGTGGCGAATCATTTCATTAGGAATTTCGTTGCATCCTCTATCAATTTTCCCCTTCAATTGATCGACTATTGCCGGTTTTGACAGATAAACCTTATCATTGATGAGTCCCCGCACAAAAAAAAATTCAGTGGCGTTAGGTCTGCAGAGCGCGGGGCCATTCGATGGCACCTCTGCGCCCAATCCATCTGTTCGGCAGATTTTCATTGAGAACGATGACATTACGATGATAGTGGGGAGGTGCTCCATCTTGCTGAAAATAATAGTCCTCTTCATCCTCAAACTGCTCACGAATACTTGGCATGATATTTTCCTGCAACAAATTCAAGTAAACGGCGCCAGTCACAGTGTTATCAAAAGGTCCAATTAGTCCCCGCGCTGACAATCAACACCACACTGTAGTTCCTGGCAAATTTAAATGATGTTCTTCTGAAACATGAGGATTCTCTGGTGCCCAGTAGCGCAATTGTGGCGATTGATCGACCCGTTTAATTTGAATGTTGCCTCCTCGCTCCAAATAATCTTGTGTGAAAACTGTACGCGCTCTGCATATTTTGCAAGGTACCACTCACAAAACTCCACTCTCCGATCATAATCATCGTCATTGAGGGCGTGGATTAATCTTAGAATGTAACTCTTCCAATGTGCGTGCTTCAAAATGCGATGAATACTTGATTTTGGAATGCTACCTATAACGCGCCGCTTGCCGAACAGATGTTCTGGAAGTTTTGCGATAAGTTTCCAGTAGTTCTTCTTATCTTGCGGCGCTTGCGGATTTTCGTAGTCTGCCAGAAGGCTGTTCAAACTTAGCCCTAAATCTCTTACGTTTTCCCAAAGCTCAGTTTTATTTTTTGGCCTCGGCCATTTACTTAAACCACACCCCACAGGTTTTCTATTGGATGAGATCGGTAGATTGAGCTGGCCATTCCAATACATTAATTTTATTTGCAGCAAACCAGTATTTTACCACTTGGCCGTGTGCTTCGAGTCATTGTCCTGCTCAAACACCCAGCGCAGGGGCATGTTTTCTTCGGCATACGAATATCCCTTAAAACGTTCTCTATATAAATTTGTTATCTAGATTTTTGTAGACCCAGCATATAGGCCCTTTAGTATCCATATTAATCAACGAACAGCTTCCCATTAACTTTGTTGGATATGGCGGATAAGGATATATTCATAGCTATGAATTTAAAGTTTTTAAATCTATCCTCATAATGAAAGAATAAAATGTAATATATAATTCTTACCTTTTTTTTAGAATGGAACCAGCTATGAATTACAAACGGGAGTACATTTATTCGCAAAAAAAGTACAACATATTTCGTTTTTCTGAGAGTTTTACTGATTTGCCGATCTTAGTCCAATTCTAAAGAATCATATGGTAAAAATTTTGTGCATGTGTGGCAGGCGTTCCAAAACGACCAACTTATTGAAAAAACGATTTGATAATTTTGTAATAAGGATATTAACCCAAGTGAAATATGTCCCAAAAAAAATCCCAAATTTGTTGCATGCAATAAACGCTTCAAAATCAATAGGTTTTTGCATCAAGTTTCAATTAACAAATTTGTTCAACAGTTTTGTGAGTAGGTTTTCCGGAATGCTTATAATATGGTCTGTTAACAAGACAAACGAATCGAACGATTCCTGGGGTCGGCGATATAAATAACGGGTCTTTTACAAAGGGGTTGGGGGGTCCATCATTTTTCCGAAAACCAATTTTACGACAGTTCATTTTTACGAAAAAAAATTTTTGTGAACAAATTATTTTTACGACAAATCATTTTTCCGAAAACTTACCTTTTGGACATATTACTTTTCCGAAAAACAATAAATTTAATATAAAATAACAATTTATTTTGTTAGTTCATGTTTTAATTATTTTCACAAAATACAAGAAATGTATTACATTTATGTATATTACGTAAATTGAGGTACGTGTATTCCATAATATAATTGCTTAATATATCACATATGTGTAGATTCAGCATTTCAAATTTAAATTCAGTCTTTCCCTACTCATATCATTGGCAGCATTCCTAATTCATTATTATTAAATAAGTGATTACATATATTTATTAATTAACTTGAGCTAGTGCTTTTAAAAATTCAATTTTCGATAGTTCAACTTTCCGCAAAAGAATTGCTTTGATTCGTTTTTGTTTTGATATTGTATATTTTTTTGATTTTGGAATGTACTGTCCATTCATAAATTGTTCAATTTTATTCTTCATGAACACATATTCCTTTTTTAATTCATTTATAAGTGAATATGTACCTGGATGCATTCCAATTAAATGATTGAGCCTGTTGTGCCAGGATTCCACTCCATTTTGAGTAATGGGAAGATTCAATTCAAGGTTTGAGATAATTGACCATAATTCCGGCTTAAACCTCGGATTCCATTGTCTACTGTTAACGTTCTTCTTTCTTCCGTAAATGTATACATCCGAAATATAGGAATATATTTTTAACGCGTCTCCATGTGCGTTCCTAACTAACTCTTGATAACAAATTGGGATCTCTTCTGGAGTGAGATACGCCAAGCACTTCAGTTGTTTGATTTGAAATTCAAAGTTGGTGTCTGTTCCATATTTGGTTGACAATTTTTCGTTTTGAATTCTTCGCCAAATATTTTGAGAGAAGTGAAAAAAACATCCTTTATAATTTACATTAGGTAAATATTGCTTGAATGCCTTCACGCTGGCCGCTTCAAAATCAGTAATTATTGTTTCTGGTTTTAGTTCAATCCCTAGTTCACAACTTTTCTTTAACAACTCGTATACCATTTGCGAGTAACAATCCTCAGATTTGTCTGTCATAAGACAATATACGAGAGGAGTTGTTATTGAAGCCGATGATGTTTTAATTAACCCATGAATGACATATAATTGTCTGAAGATAGATGGTACTACTTTAAAAGTGCCATCCATTACCCAGCAAGAACACTGCGCTAATCTAGTGAGGTTCCATGGAGTACCAAATAGGAGTACTGCCTTTGAGTTGAATTTTGTAAAACAAATCAAAAAGTCATCTCCATCAACCGTTTTTAGATCATCAGGAATCTCTATGTCGTCAATATTCGTCGGTTCCTTATTTCTTGTCGCTTGTCTCCGACGATTTATTCTCTGCCTAAGAGCAGATGTTGATGGAAGGTATGGTCTTGCTACAATATCACAAGTATTGGTTACATTGTTTATTATTTTGGTTACTTTGGCATGAGAGGTGGTTGCAAGTTCCCGTACATTGGCAGATGTTCTATCCACTTCGCCGTTTATCGCACTGGGCACATGAGTGTGGATTCCTGGTGGACGCTTGAGCTTATGTATACTTCCTTCTAAAATGGTTAATAGCCGTGCTTTACATTTCAATTTTACCCTATCCACACAACACCAATAATAAACGGATTCTCGTTTCTTGTCATTGTAGTATGCAAATCCATAAAGCCATAATTTCTTACCTCCATGACTGCTATATACTAATTGGGGTACGTTCTCAGCCATTTTAATATAAGGAGACTACCCAAAAGTTATTATTTAATGAAGTTAATTATTATTTTACTTATTGTGATGTTTAATTGGGGAACAACTTTGCACGACTAACATAAACACTCTTACTAAAGTTTGACGTTCAATAAAGGGGGAATCCCAAAGACATTTCTAGGGTTTTCCCAAAATTATTGTTTAATGATGTTACTACGTTTTCGGAAATTTTCCGACAAAATGTTCTTTTCAAATTCGCCGCGAATTTGAAAAGAACATTTGGCGGAAAATTTCCGAAAAGTCGGAAAAATCAGTGTCGAAAAAATAATTTGTCGGAAAAATGATCTTTCGGAAAAATGATCTTTCGGAAAAATGATTTTCGTAAAAATAATTTTCGTAAAAATGATTTTCGTAAATACATACTAGACCCAGGGGTTGTTGCAACAAATTTCAAAAGATTGACATGTGGGTAGATTTTCCGGAGTTCTTATGATATGTTCTCTTACCGGTATAAACGAATGGAACGATTCCTGGGGTCGGTGATATAAATAACGGGTCTTTTACAAAGAGGTTGTAGTAACAAATTTTGAAATTTGTTGAAAAAATTTGTTAATTGAAATTTATTTCAACAACCCCTTAGTACCCGTTATTTATATCGCCGACACCAGGAATCGTTCGATTCGTTTGTGTCGTTAAGAGAACGTATCCCGATCGTTCTAGAAAACCTACCCAAATGTCAATCTTTTGAAATTTGTTGAACGAATTTGTTAATTGAAACTTGTTGCAAAAACCTATTGATTTTGAATCGTTTATTGCATGCAACAAATTTGGGATTTATTTTTTTGGGATATATTTCACTTGGGTTTTATTGGTATGATTTTTTATTTTAAATTCTAATAATTAAGCTTTAATATTTTGATCTGTTATTTATATTAAGAACATATAATATTAAGAACATATAAGGTTATAACATACAATACTAATGTATGAATGAAACACCAACAATAATAAAGAAATTCTTTGGGAATAACTCGCTGGGCATCTATCATTTATTTGTATTCCAAATCAATATCATTATATTTTTTGAGATTTCTGTGCAACAAATTTGAGATTTGATAAAATATAATAGAGCAATAAAACAAAAAAGCAATAAATGCTGCACGCCAAACAAGCGCTGCCGGTACAAAATCTGCTCATGTGTTTCCACCATTACGGTCTCATATTTTCAGCAAACATAAGCATATAACAAAAATAGTTTAATTAAAAATGGATACACCACCACCCTGCTCCGCAATACAGATGCATTATTGGGGGAAGAGAGATCAACTGTATAAATCAATTTTTGGAACATGTAGCTATAATGAAATTAAAAAATGAAACTTCTTAATTTATTTAGTTTAATTGTAATCACGTGAAATACAATAATTATCATATCACTATCAACACTTAAAGTAAAACTGTTACATCACTATAATGCACAAAAATTTTGGAAACTGGAATAATTTTCGTGCCGAGCACAAATAATAAAAAATTTTGTTTATAACAAAATTGCCTGAGGAATTTGCTAAAACAAATGTTTTTGACAGAAAACAACGAAAACTAGATGAAATATGCATTGAAACAAAAATCAGACAGTAGACCACAGTTTATTTGGATAGGTCCGAATAACGCATCTAGCGATCACCGATTCTCACAGGAAAACCTCAGCGAAGCTTATATGCAGCGACCGTCTTATCTCTAGTATGTGCAAAATTGATTTTGAATCATTACCTTTATGCTGGAAGAAAATCATCAATCGTTATAATTTTATATAATGCTTAAACGGTTCTATCTATAGTCCAAGTAGTAGTAGCGAATGTCATTTTACCATTTAATCATTCTTTACCTGGTGACACTTTAATCAGTGATAATTAAGCGATTAGAAAATGAAAACCTTACATTCCTAGCGTCTGCATTATCCATCACAATTAAACTTTTTATTTGTTAGTGTGATCTGTATCAGTAAATGAGATAAATCCTCCGTATACAGCATGTTTAGGGGACCACCAAAAATTTCAGAATATTATTATTTTTTGCTTTGCTCTTAAATTAAGCATTTTTTTTTATTTATTTCGTAGTAAAGGAGCTTATTAAGTGTTAAATCGATTTTTCTTTTTTACAAAGTTCATGCACGGTTTTAAGGTACGATTATGAATATATGAAATATTTAATGGAAATGAATGGCAAATGAAAATTGAAAACAAAGAAGAATTTTGAAAGGAAACATAAAATTACATTTAGCTTTTTAAATAAGGGGATTACACGTACTGGCTAGGTTTCTTTCAAAACGTACATTTCAATTTAATCTGTAGCAGTATATAGTAGTTTTGATAATTTTTGTTATATTTGTGTAGTTAGAATATCATATTTCATTTAATGTTCGAGTATATAGGAAGCAATCTAATTTAAAATGGTATGTGAAGAAGCAATTAAAAGAAAAACTACGTAGTAACTAGACCGATAACCTTAATCCCTTCAAAGTTCATCCGGTTATGGAATTAACCAATTGGTTAGAGTGTATAGCCAAGTTTAAACAAGTGTTCCGGGTGACCCATCACCTGGCTGATCAACTAGTGGAAATCTAGTAAATAGCACAAGACAACATAACTATATAATTCAAAAAATTTGAAAACAGCTTGCTTAAGGTTGCTTAGCCTTCTAAGTAATCTATACAGGGTGTCCGGGATTGAAATACTTTTCCGTTAAGAGGATATTCCTTAGTTTAAGGTGTTTAAAACATTTGGTTCCGAAAAAAATGCACACAAATATTAAACTGTAATTTCTAAAATATTTATCGGAGAGAAACGAACTTAGTCCTATTTAACTGGTAATTGTAAAGGCTTATTTAAGATTTAAGTGGACATATTGCATCTACATCCGTTTGAGAGCTACGATACTTTAAATTAAAAAAAAAAAATTTAAAAGAATCAGTCCCAAAAAACAGCTATAGTTTTTTTTTTTACTTAATTTTAATTTGCTATGATCTCCCTTACAATCCCCTATTCCTCCAGAGTAAAAGTATGTACTACATGGAGTTATAGAGATGGGCCTCGTTGTGATTGAATACCGGCTAATATTCGTTTCAGTATGGCTTTGGCTATTTCAATTCTTGGTATTTCTTCCCTTATCTGTTGAGCTACTTTGCGTATTCGCTGTATTAGTTCTTCTTTTGTTTCTTTGGAGTATACAAATGTCTTCATCGTTCCTCATCTCTTGCAGGCTAATGAATTGGATCATTTCTTTCAATCCAATTATGAATAATTTTCGTATAACCAATTCCTAATATTTAAACCGTTGTGATTAGGTGCAAAATATTATCTCTTCTTAAAAAGGAACATCATCAAGGAGAAGCCTATATGTTTACACTGAAGCCGTCCTGAAATGATGTTAATTTTTTCGAATGAGGATTTTCAACAGCCCACGTGTGTAGATTGTGAAAATTTGTTATGCCATCTCTTAATCTCTCAATCAACCAATTACAAAACGCTAATCTTTTACGGCATGGACGCAGATTCTCCTTGTGCAGTACTTGATGATCTCGGTAGCGAGAGATGTTTAATGTAAAGCGAGCCTCGGCATGCTAATTGATGGGTTTGCTATTACTAATTATTTCTTCGTCGACATTCAACTGGTTTGGTGAGGCTGGATGGCGCTCTGCTTGCATAGTTTATGTTGTTACGATATCTCTGACCCATCATAATGTTAATTTTCTTAAATTATTTAGAATTTTTGGTTCAAAAAGTATCTCAAAGGATATCAAAAATGTACCCTGGTACATGGTTCAGTGCTGATAGCTTGCTGTGCATAATTTAATGGCGTTTACATAGTCTTTGGTTCGAGAAGTTCACTTGGTGCTGGGAATATTGCTGTAATGAATAAATTGATGAAAGGAGTTACAAAGACATAACTGTGAAGTTGCTGGGTGAAATTTAAATTCCAAAAGGTATCTTGCACTACATGATTAGGTTTTGTACCTTTCATATCCCTATAGTGAACTAGAAACTTAGAAGGATCAAATTATTGCGTGTTGTCTTATTTATGTGTTGGTGCTTTCAGAGCTATGCCTGAAGTTTAGAGGAGCGAAAGCGAAGCAAGACCGGTCGAATTGTTGTTGTTCTCTAAGTGGATATTCTCTCTCGCCGGAAGTTTCCCCGCGGCGTTCGTGATTCAGATTTTGTATGGGATGGCAACAGCATCCTTCGATTGCTGTAAATCGATATATCTAGTAAGGAACTGAAGAAAGGGGCTATCTACGAACATTTTTTTCATGAGAATTTTTTTACTTTTAGTTACATAAATACCAGACAGATGGCATCCATAACAAATATTGTTGTACTAGGTGCAACAGAAATACAATTCATTTTCTGATTTGCTAATTCAAAAAAAAGATTTAGAATAATCTCTATGTTTACCGCGGGCTAGTTTGTGGCGGTGTTATTAATTTAATTGAGAATATTAACTTGATGTTGGGAATTTTAATGATTCAAATTAGTTTTCACAGATATTTTAATATTTTATTTTTTGTTATTCAGAGTCTATGAACCTATCTGGCCTAATTTTATCACACAAGTGCTGCAGTGGTTAAAGCTTCGACACTTGGACCGGGAGGTACTGGGTTCGAATCCCACCAGAGGCTGGATGCAAAATTGAATTTTCGTAATCGATTACGATCGGTGATGTTAATAACCACAACTAAGACCCTCTGTGACATTAATACTTTCTTTAAAAAAAAAAATATAGTACGGTGTAAGTTGGGCGTGCTTTATTCGTATTTGACTTGAATCAAATTCATATGACTCTAATTTAAAATTAAGTTGGAAATTTGAGCTTCCTATTTTGTTTCGCGTTCGGTGGTGGGATATTTAAGTAAAGTTTTTCTGTGAAATTGTAGAATACTGAAGAACGACGGAATGGCAAACTAACTATCAGAAATTTGATTTTTTGTATTTTAAGAGTGTTCTTCACTAAAGTAAGAGTAAGTTCTGTAAGTTCGATAATTTAACTGGGGGAACATTTTCTTCTACGGTTTTTTTTTCACATTCAATAGCTATTTTGGAAAACTTGAGCTTAGTTTTTCCATTTTCACGAAATTTTCTTTAATTGTTTTGTTAATACTTTGTTCTGTGGCGCCTCGCGCCCGTTTATTCCCAGCAAAGTTTATTTAAATATTTTTTAAATAGATTGCATGTAACATTACAAAATCAAAAAAAAAAACTGTAATTATTTGTACGAACAATATTTATTAAAAATTAAAGAACAGGATTTCTTTATGAACACCATTTCGAGAAAATTGACGGTGATCGTCGAGAAGCTTTTCCTGCTGTGAATTATCTTCGATTCTTATTTTCACTTGGTGAGAATCTCTTGAGCGGGAAAGAGCCACATACAATTGTTAATGGGAAAACACTGACGTTTTAAGATGAATTCCCACGTTATTAAAAGACTGACCTTGCGCCTTGTTTATCGACATTGCGTATATACTATATACCGGAATTATTGGAAACTGTCACATTCGCAAAACAAATGGTAGATTGGTCTCAGAAGGTGCCTAATCAATTCTAGGGATTAGAACCGTACTGCTTTTGTTACATTTAGAAATGATTTTGGCCTTAATAAAGTTTCGCAATGGCTCTTCAACAATTAAACGCGTTCTATTTAACGGGAAAGTTGAGTGCATCGTTAGGCTCCTCGCTTAGTGACGAATCTGCGCTTTAGTAAATTTCTGCATCACCATGAATGAAGTCGATTATTCTTCGATTCATCTCAAGCGTCTGAGCATTCGTTGGAGCAACAATAACTCTTTTTGAGAGCTCATCTGTTGACATTTGCTAAATATTATTAAAAATGACACTGATTAGATCTTGACTTGTGATCATTTCGATCGGAATTGTGTCCTCCTCATAAATACCAGGTGTTGCAGGCAAAGTTCCTGATCCGACTTACAGAAGCCATTCATTGTGCTCGTGTTGATGTTCGCTTCGCATGTTGGTGGTCAAAGAAAGTTGTTAAAACTGGTTCCATAGAGGGCTTGATTTAATGGAGCATTCGATGATTTCAGTGAGCGTTCTTCTTTGAACGACTGGTAGCGTCTGACGAAATACACCGCCATGGGTTACGCTAAAAGTAGTTTTTTTTTTTTTTTATTTAAGAAATAAAATTTGTTTGAAACTAATTTCAAGTATTTACATTGAAAACGTGTTAATTTTGATGCAAACATATTGCAGAATCGTATGCATAATGTTCTCAGTAGGAGAAATTGAGAAAAACTTAATATCGCCTATTACAGCGCCATCTATCATAAATCGAAAAAAATATTTCAAGGAAATCCTACGTACTTTTAGCCGTAGAATCGGAATCTGCAATAAAAAATAGGAGTTCCTATCTTAGCTTCCAAGTTTACCCACCCCCTTACAAACAGGGGCGGGTGCTAATTTTAGCACTAATGTATTTCCCCTCCAGTGGCCCGATTCTGGCTTTCCCTGGGAATAGGGAATTCAGAAAAATATGTTCATACCATTTTTGTCTAAATTGTATTTTTCTGGCCTACTGAGGGAACATGATTGGTGGTAATATTTTCGAAATAAAGTTAAATGGGTAAATATTTTTCCCTACAAAAATTTTGTGGAACAAATGTTTCCCAAATTACTTTGTTTTGAAAATTTTGCACTAAACTTCTTCTTTCAGTAGGCCAGAAAAGTATATTATTAACAAAAAATGCTATGAAAATATTTTTCCCAATTCCCTATTCCCAGGGAAAGCCAGAATAGGGCCACAGGATGATTTAATTTTGATAATGGTCATTTTTATGGTAGAGGGCTTATTTTCCGAGATATTTGAAAGTTTCAGCTTAAAAAACTCACACGGTATCTTAGCTCTCAGGCTTGGAGAATATACAAAAATTATAGATTCAATTGTTTTCGCACTAATAAAGTTTAAACCATAATCTCGTGCCTAGTTTTATTTGTTTTTAAATATTTGAATTTTATATTATAGAAAAAATTTAAAGAAAAACAGACCACCCATATTTACCAAAAATAAAAATATGAAATCTAGCTCAGAAAATTGCCGATGGGCATGGTAAACAATAAATTTATAAAAAGACACGCTGAAATTTATTTTTTAGGTTAGGTTCAACAACAAGTTTAATTTAGTAAAGAACACTTTCAAGTTCAAATGTTAAATATTCTTAAAATTTTAAGTTGTTTAATTGAGTAAATTATCGTGACAATAAAAAACTTAGAACTGTGTTATCTCGTGCCGAACGATCGCTAGCTCTCTGTAACCGGATCGTCTTGTCCTTAAAAAAGCATTTCCTATTCTTCACTCTTGTTAAATGTAAATAGACTGTAAGAACAGACCCGGCGTTATTCGTTAAACTTATCCAGTACTTTGTCTTACAGTCCAATCAATCAATTATTATATTATCTTAGCAAAATTATTAAATAAATTTACATAATGTTTAAATCGATAATTAATTTAAATAAATTTCCTAACTTTGAAACCTTATAAATCACTACCACAACCAATGTGGCTATAAATACTTATAATGGTTTTTAACCGCCGATTAAAAAATAATGAATTTAAAATATTTACTCCATATAATGACTCAGATTTAGGCATACCTTGATTTTTTATAATCATTGTTAACCTCTAACTTCGGCCACCGCAGGTTACCAATACAATGTTAAAATTATTATTTTCTCTTAAACCTGGTCTGGAATAATTAGATCTACATATATTAATTTTATGTTTTATAATCAATGCATAATAAATCATAAACAGCAACCAATTTCAAACTTAAAATAAAAAACTGCGTTTCAAAGTTTCAAATTTTTTTGACTAAAAGTATAAATTTAGAATTTTGATGACATATTCCTTTTGAAGGATTACTAAAAATAAAGGGTTTGATAAATTTTATATGGCATAAGAAATTGTTAAGAGTGCAAAATAAACCTGTAAACTTTTATAGCCCATAAACATTTAATTATGGTGAACAACTGTTACTACGGCAATCTAATAAGAACGTAATTAATTTATATGTTGCGCTGTCTTCATGTTACAAAAATGCCATGTAAGAATGTAGCGTGTATACGACATTGCCGTCACTTTAGAATTGAAACTATGTAAGTACGAAGTAATAAAGTACTGTAATAAATAATCTGCAACATTAAAAAGGTGTACATTTGGAACTATGTATAAGAACATTGAGCTATTAAATTCTGCAAATTAGACATTTTTATCGATTGAAATATAAAATATATTGACGTACACATACACATGTTTTTGTAGTTAGATTACATATATTTAGTATACATAGAATCGAGATAGATTTACAACAATTCCTTGATAAAACGTCCTCTAATAAAAAGAAAGAGATTAAATAATGAAGATTGTGAAAATCCATGGGCAATCGTGAAGGCCTTGTGATACACTGGAGGTGGCTTGTATTGTAATCGATAATTTTCTCCTATTTCTATATTTCTGATGCGATTACTCAAATAAGGTTTGAAACAGGCTACGAACTGTCTAGAAAATCCGATCTTGAAAATATGTTCTAAAATTTTGCAGTGACTAATGGAGACGAAGGCTTTTGCAAACTTGGTGTAAATTACATCAACTCGTTCGTGCTTCTTAATTTCTTTAATAAAATAGCTGGTAAATTCTGAGGATGATTTTTGCTCTTTGATATACCGAAATGCTCTAAATTCTCTCTCTTTCTGGCACTATATCCCATCAAGGGATTTGGCCGCCTCAAATGAGGTTTCATAATCATATTTTCATTTCGGATAATATTTTCATTTGTATTTTGTATTTTGTGTTTTGTATTTTGTATTTTGTATTTTGTATTTTGTATTTTGTATTTTGTATTTTGTATCTTGAATCTTGTATCTTGTATCTTGTATCTTGTATCTTGTATTTTGTATTTTGTATTTTGTATTTTGTATTTTGTATTTTGTATTTTGTATTTTGTGTTTTGTATTTTGTATTTTGTATTTTGTATTTTGTATTTTGTATTTTGTATTTTGTATTTTGTATTTTGTATTTTGTATTTTGTATTTTGTATTTTGTATTTTGTATTTTGTATTTTGTATTTTGTATTTTGTATTTTGTATTTTGTATTTTGTATTTTGTATTTTGTATTTTGTATTTTGTATTTTGTATTTTGTATTTTGTATTTTGTATTTTGTATTTTGTATTTTGTATTTTGTATTTTGTATTTTGTATTTTGTATTTTGTATTTTGTATTTTGTATTTTGTATTTTGTATTTTGTATTTTGTATTTTGTATTTTGTATTTTGTATTTTGTATTTTGTATTTTGTATTTTGTATTTTGTATTTTGTATTTTGTATTTTGTATTTTGTATTTTGTATTTTGTATTTTGTATTTTGTATTTTGTATTTTGTATTTTGTATTTTGTATTTTGTATTTTGTATTTTGTATTTTGTATTTTGTATTTTGTATTTTGTATTTTGTATTTTGTATTTTGTATTTTGTATTTTGTATTTTGTATTTTGTATTTTGTATTTTGTATTTTGTATTTTGTATTTTGTATTTTGTATTTTGTATTTTGTATTTTGTATTTTGTATTTTGTATTTTGTATTTTGTATTTTGTATTTTGTATTTTGTATTTTGTATTTTGTATTTTGTATTTTGTATTTTGTATTTTGTATTTTGTATTTTGTATTTTGTATTTTGTATTTTGTATTTTGTATTTTGTATTTTGTATTTTGTATTTTGTATTTTGTATTTTGTATTTTGTATTTTGTATTTTGTATTTTGTATTTTGTATTTTGTATTTTGTATTTTGTATTTTGTATTTTGTATTTTGTATTTTGTATTTTGTATTTTGTATTTTGTATTTTGTATTTTGTATTTTGTATTTTGTATTTTGTATTTTGTATTTTGTATTTTGTATTTTGTATTTTGTATTTTGTATTTTGTATTTTGTATTTTGTATTTTGTATTTTGTATTTTGTATTTTGTATTTTGTATTTTGTATTTTGTATTTTGTATTTTGTATTTTGTATTTTGTATTTTGTATTTTGTATTTTGTATTTTGTATTTTGTATTTTGTATTTTGTATTTTGTATTTTGTATTTTGTATTTTGTATTTTGTATTTTGTATTTTGTATTTTGTATTTTGTATTTTGTATTTTGTATTTTGTATTTTGTATTTTGTATTTTGTATTTTGTATTTTGTATTTTGTATTTTGTATTTTGTATTTTGTATTTTGTATTTTGTATTTTGTATTTTGTATTTTGTATTTTGTATTTTGTATTTTGTATTTTGTATTTTGTATTTTGTATTTTGTATTTTGTATTTTGTATTTTGTATTTTGTATTTTGTATTTTGTATTTTGTATTTTGTATTTTGTATTTTGTATTTTGTATTTTGTATTTTGTATTTTGTATTTTGTATTTTGTATTTTGTATTTTGTATTTTGTATTTTGTATTTTGTATTTTGTATTTTGTATTTTGTATTTTGTATTTTGTATTTTGTATTTTGTATTTTGTATTTTGTATTTTGTATTTTGTATTTTGTATTTTGTATTTTGTATTTTGTATTTTGTATTTTGTATTTTGTATTTTGTATTTTGTATTTTGTATTTTGTATTTTGTATTTTGTATTTTGTATTTTGTATTTTGTATTTTGTATTTTGTATTTTGTATTTTGTATTTTGTATTTTGTATTTTGTATTTTGTATTTTGTATTTTGTATTTTGTATTTTGTATTTTGTATTTTGTATTTTGTATTTTGTATTTTGTATTTTGTATTTTGTATTTTGTATTTTGTATTTTGTATTTTGTATTTTGTATTTTGTATTTTGTATTTTGTATTTTGTATTTTGTATTTTGTATTTTGTATTTTGTATTTTGTATTTTGTATTTTGTATTTTGTATTTTGTATTTTGTATTTTGTATTTTGTATTTTGTATTTTGTATTTTGTATTTTGTATTTTGTATTTTGTATTTTGTATTTTGTATTTTGTATTTTGTATTTTGTATTTTGTATTTTGTATTTTGTATTTTGTATTTTGTATTTTGTATTTTGTATTTTGTATTTTGTATTTTGTATTTTGTATTTTGTATTTTGTATTTTGTATTTTGTATTTTGTATTTTGTATTTTGTATTTTGTATTTTGTATTTTGTATTTTGTATTTTGTATTTTGTATTATTTTGTATTTTGTATTTTGTATTTTGTATTTTGTATTTTGTATTTTGTATTTTGTATTTTGTATTTTGTATTTTGTATTTTGTATTTTGTATTTTGAATTTTGAATTTTGAATTTTGTATTTTGTATTTTGTATTTTGTATTTTGTATTTTGTATTTTGTATTTTGTATTTTGTATTTTGTATTTTGTATTTTGTATTTTGTATTTTGTATTTTGTATTTTGTATTTTGTATTTTGTATTTTGTATTTTGTATTTTGTATTTTGTATTTTGTATTTTGTATTTTGTATTTTGTATTTTGTATTTTGTATTTTGTATTTTGTATTTTGTATTTTGTATTTTGTATTTTGTATTTTGTATTTTGTATTTTGTATTTTGTATTTTGTATTTTGTATTTTGTATTTTGTATTTTGTATTTTGTATTTTGTATTTTGTATTTTGTATTTTGTATTTTGTATTTTGTATTTTGTATTTTGTATTTTGTATTTTGTATTTTGTATTTTGTATTTTGTATTTTGTATTTTGTATTTTGTATTTTGTATTTTGTATTTTGTATTTTGTATTTTGTATTTTGTATTTTGTATTTTGTATTTTGTATTTTGTATTTTGTATTTTGTATTTTGTATTTTGTATTTTGTATTTTGTATTTTGTATTTTGTATTTTGTATTTTGTATTTTGTATTTTGTATTTTGTATTTTGTATTTTGTATTTTGTATTTTGTATTTTGTATTTTGTATTTTGTATTTTGTATTTTGTATTTTGTATTTTGTATTTTGTATTTTGTATTTTGTATTTTGTATTTTGTATTTTGTATTTTGTATTTTGTATTTTGTATTTTGTATTTTGTATTTTGTATTTTGTATTTTGTATTTTGTATTTTGTATTTTGTATTTTGTATTTTGTATTTTGTATTTGTATTTTGTATTTTGTATTTTGTATTTTGTATTTTGTATTTTGTATTTTGTATTTTGTATTTTGTATTTTGTATTTTGTATTTTGTATTTTGTATTTTGTATTTTGTATTTTGTATTTTGTATTTTGTATTTTGTATTTTGTATTTTGTATTTTGTATTTTGTATTTTGTATTTTGTATTTTGTATTTTGTATTTTGTATTTTGTATTTTGTATTTTGTATTTTGTATTTTGTATTTTGTATTTTGTATTTTGTATTTTGTATTTTGTATTTTGTATTTTGTATTTTGTATTTTGTATTTTGTATTTTGTATTTTGTATTTTGTATTTTGTATTTTGTATTTTGTATTTTGTATTTTGTATTTTGTATTTTGTATTTTGTATTTTGTATTTTGTATTTTGTATTTTGTATTTTGTATTTTGTATTTTGTATTTTGTATTTTGTATTTTGTATTTTGTATTTTGTATTTTGTATTTTGTATTTTGTATTTTGTATTTTGTATTTTGTATTTTGTATTTTGTATTTTGTATTTTGTATTTTGTATTTTGTATTTTGTATTTTGTATTTTGTATTTTGTATTTTGTATTTTGTATTTTGTATTTTGTATTTTGTATTTTGTATTTTGTATTTTGTATTTTGTATTTTGTATTTTGTATTTTGTATTTTGTATTTTGTATTTTGTATTTTGTATTTTGTATTTTGTATTTTGTATTTTGTATTTTGTATTTTGTATTTTGTTATTTTGTATTTTGTATTTTGTATTTTGTATTTTGTATTTTGTATTTTGTATTTTGTATTTTGTATTTTGTATTTTGTATTTTGTATTTTGTATTTTGTATTTTGTATTTTGTATTTGTATTTTGTATTTTGTATTTTGTATTTTGTATTTTGTATTTTGTATTTTGTATTTTGTATTTTGTATTTTGTATTTTGTATTTTGTATTTTGTATTTTGTATTTTGTATTTTGTATTTTGTATTTTGTATTTTGTATTTTGTATTTTGTATTTTGTATTTTGTATTTTGTATTTTGTATTTTGTATTTTGTATTTTGTATTTTGTATTTTGTATTTTGTATTTTGTATTTTGTATTTTGTATTTTGTATTTTGTATTTTGTATTTTGTATTTTGTATTTTGTATTTTGTATTTTGTATTTTGTATTTTGTATTTTGTATATTGTATTTTGTATTTTGTATTTTGTATTTTGTATTTTGTATTTTGTATTTTGTATTTTGTATTTTGTATTTTGTATTTTGTATTTTGTATTTTGTATTTTGTATTTTGTATTTTGTATTTTGTATTTTGTATTTTGTATTTTGTATTTTGTATTTTGTATTTTGTATTTTGTATTTTGTATTTTGTATTTTGTATTTTGTATTTTGTATTTTGTATTTTGTATTTTGTATTTTGTATTTTGTATTTTGTATTTTGTATTTTGTATTTTGTATTTTGTATTTTGTATTTTGTATTTTGTATTTTGTATTTTGTATTTTGTATTTTGTATTTTGTATTTTGTATTTTGTATTTTGTATTTTGTATTTTGTATTTTGTATTTTGTATTTTGTATTTTGTATTTTGTATTTTGTATTTTGTATTTTGTATTTTGTATTTTGTATTTTGTATTTTGTATTTTGTATTTTGTATTTTGTATTTTGTATTTTGTATTTTGTATTTTGTATTTTGTATTTTGTATTTTGTATTTTGTATTTTGTATTTTGTATTTTGTATTTTGTATTTTGTATTTTGTATTTTGTATTTTGTATTTTGTATTTTGTATTTTGTATTTTGTATTTTGTATTTTGTATTTTGTATTTTGTATTTTGTATTTTGTATTTTGTATTTTGTATTTTGTATTTTGTATTTTGTATTTTGTATTTTGTATTTTGTATTTTGTATTTTGTATTTTGTATTTTGTATTTTGTATTTTGTATTTTGTATTTTGTATTTTGTATTTTGTATTTTGTATTTTGTATTTTGTATTTTGTATTTTGTATTTTGTATTTTGTATTTTGTATTTTGTATTTTGTATTTTGTATTTTGTATTTTGTATTTTGTATTTTGTATTTTGTATTTTGTATTTTGTATTTTGTATTTTGTATTTTGTATTTGTATTTTGTATTTTGTATTTTGTATTTTGTATTTTGTATTTTGTATTTTGTATTTTGTATTTTGTATTTTGTATTTTGTATTTTGTATTTTGTATTTTGTATTTTGTATTTTGTATTTTGTATTTTGTATTTTGTATTTTGTATTTTGTATTTTGTATTTTGTATTTTGTATTTTGTATTTTGTATTTTGTATTTTGTATTTTGTATTTTGTATTTTGTATTTTGTATTTTGTATTTTGTATTTTGTATTTTGTATTTTGTATTTTGTATTTTGTATTTTGTATTTTGTATTTTGTATTTTGTATTTTGTATTTTGTATTTTGTATTTTGTATTTTGTATTTTGTATTTTGTATTTTGTATTTTGTATTTTGTATTTTGTATTTTGTATTTTGTATTTTGTATTTTGTATTTTGTATTTTGTATTTTGTATTTTGTATTTTGTATTTTGTATTTTGTATTTTGTATTTTGTATTTTGTATTTTGTATTTTGTATTTTGTATTTTGTATTTTGTATTTTGTATTTTGTATTTTGTATTTTGTATTTTGTATTTTGTATTTTGTATTTTGTATTTGTATTTTGTATTTTGTATTTTGTATTTTGTATTTTGTATTTTGTATTTTGTATTTTGTATTTTGTATTTTGTATTTTGTATTTTGTATTTTGTATTTTGTATTTTGTATTTTGTATTTTGTATTTTGTATTTTGTATTTTGTATTTTGTATTTTGTATTTTGTATTTTGTATTTTGTATTTTGTATTTTGTATTTTGTATTTTGTATTTTGTATTTTGTATTTTGTATTTTGTATTTTGTATTTTGTATTTTGTATTTTGTATTTTGTATTTTGTATTTTGTATTTTGTATTTTGTATTTTGTATTTTGTATTTTGTATTTTGTATTTTGTATTTTGTATTTTGTATTTTGTATTTTGTATTTTGTATTTTGTATTTTGTATTTTGTATTTTGTATTTTGTATTTTGTATTTTGTATTTTGTTTTTTGTATTTTGAATTTGAACAAACACATTGTATTTTGTATTTTTATTTTGTATTTTGTATTTTATATTTGTATTGCTAGAAATTCATTTTACCTGTACGACCTCCCAAGTCAAGAATCTCGGTCTTGTACTCTACAACCCTTAAATGCTACAAACGGAATTCCGCCATTTCTGAAACTAAGTCCTGAAAGTTGGCTATGCTGATTAGAACAACGGTATTTCTTAAGATTATTAGTATTTTATATAAAGGTCTGGAGTTTGTCCGGCAGCATCCTAAATCCAGTAATTCGTAACAGTTGATGGTAAAATTTGCTAGATAGGATTTGATTATGATCCTAATTTAAATTAGTCGTAAGAACGCCAATGAAACCGTACTTTGGCTATACGGGTGTCAATTTGTCGAAGATAAGGACGAACCCAAAGTGGAGGGCGAGGAGCGGTATTGCGATCGTCCCTTTAGCCTTTATTTTAATATGTTAGAGTAAAACTCGGGATCTGCCAGTATGAACAAACTTGTTAAACCCAGGAGCAACACTAAAAAAATCAAAGTGAAATGGTGAATAGAACAAGCAGTTGAATTATAATAAGCAGAAACTCGGGTTAAATCGGAACTTACATCAAGTTTTATTATTTTATCAAGTTTTGATAAAATTATAATCAAATGGATAATGCTATCTCTCAGACTCAGTAATGAAATCGAAAATCTAAAATTAATTCGAGCTCAATGCTGGCAACTGGTCCAAATTGAGATTCTAAAATAACGTTAAGGTTTCTAATTAGGATATATTAGGTTCAAAATTCCTTTGACCAAAAATCATTTTTAGATCGCGAGGTATAACTTTAAGGCTTCTAGATAAAGAAATTTTATTTTACAAAATGTTATAACATGTTTTGGAGACGTACATGGTTCAAGGAAGGTTGTTAGTCTAGAAAACATCATAAACATCCACAAAATTGTTTGGGATTGAAGTTTCTCAAGAAAACTGACTGAGATTGAGAAACAGATTTGGGTATGAAGAGACTTCTTGAAATTGTTCACTCACTCCTGGCAATTAAATCTCGCTAGCACCGCGTTATTGCTAGAAATGTTTAGCTTGAATATGTATATATTTGAACATCTACAAATAGAATTTGAAAAAGTATACTATTTTAATTTGATTTAACCAAATTTGTGAATTCAATACAAAAAATAAAATATTTAAGCAATATTGAATTTGAATTGAATTAAGATTTTATTCATTTTAAATAAGATAAATTGAATGTGGTTGAAAAATTACAAAATTTGGTGTAGAAATATGCATATAAATAAATAAAATTTCAAATGGATTTGTATATTTATTAACAGGGTGCACTAAGAGAAAGAACTCATCTGAACCGAAAGAGCAAATCCGGAGTTTCTATAATTTGAAACCGTAATGACTAATAAAGCTCAGATGTAGAAAAATCGGGCAACGTAGTTTTCGTTTTGACACACCCTTTAAATAATATACAATTGTGTATATGTATATGTATTGTATGTGCATATTATATATGTAAAAAAAAATTTAATGAAAATTAAAAAGTTTGATTTCTTGCTAAGAGGAAAAGCGCTGGATAAAAAACAGAAAAGAAAAAAGTTTATAATTTTTTGTTTTACATTTCGAAAGTTCAAAGAATGGAAAAATTCAACAAACTATTCCAGAATATAAATTTAAATATATCGTGTACATAAAATGAAAAGAATCTCTCGTATAGTTATACTCGAATATTTCAAAAGCATAGAGGAAGACGAAAAGCTTTTTTTTTTGCTTCTACTCGTATGAAGTTCAATTTTGTATTTTTATTCTTTTGTGTATGTTATTTGATTAAAAATCTCCATAAACAATTTCGCTAACGATTGCACATTACTAATATTTCATTCTCTATCATGTCGTCGTTTGTACTTGCTCTATAGAGAAGTGAGACATTCAACTAATCGATAGATAATAACAATGTTCTCAAGGAATTTGGAATTACTCCGGAATTCTGTTATTTGGTTTAGAATATCAAATGAATTTATCTAGAATTTTCAACACGGAAACGTAGATGTCCTTGATTTCTCCTTACTAACAAACAAATCCTTTTACGTTGTGGTGTATATTTGTGGATGGTTGGAAAGGTCATATATATGGTTGTCCTTAATACTTCCTATTACTTGTATAATAAAAAACAAAAAACCTTTGTTTATTTTTTAATGGCATACAATACCTGGAATTAATTTACTTCCATAGTCAAATATTCAATATAAACATGCAACATATCGTACCGGTATCATATGATAATTTTTTGTATTAATGAACCTTTGCGGAACAAATTCAATTAATAAAATAAATTATAAATGAAGAAGACAAAAAAAATAATCCAAAAGGCAAAATCATTTGATACGTGGTCCTGTTTCCCATTTTTTACCCCCATATCCCTGAACACAGTGTATGGCTATAAAGTTCATGGTTTGTGGACATTACTGGTAAAAAAAATATTATTTTGGATATGGTTGTGCCCATGCACAGATATTTTTTGGTCTACTTTACTCAATTGTAGTTGTTAATGATGAATCCAGGTAGATCAAGTGGTTTTTGCCGGTTTAAGTGGTTGCCAGGAGTCAGTATTAGAATGTATTCTGTTCGACTTTGGATCATATTAATTCCACAATAGCTATACCACTACCATTCCCCCTATTCACTCGCGGGAGTCATTCTATATCACTGATCGCAAATGCGTGACACGTTTAAAAATTCTACCGGCACGCCACAAAAATAATAGCCAAATAAAATAATAAATGAAGAAGTCTCGACTTTTAAAAATTACTGCCCTCTGAATTGTGTTGTTATTGTAATTATGATGCTTGCATAACCAGTGAAATAGCTAAATATGGAAAGGCGTGGATGAACCGTGGCGGTGACCGTGAATTTCTCAAAACCGAGCAAATTTTGGAGAAATATTATTTCCAACAGATCGCAAGTCTGTTAAAAAAATTTACACAGAACTGCTAAACTTGTCGTATACAAAAAAATACAACCGTCATCCCGAACAAAACTTGCGCATTCTGAACCCATGATTTTCTAAAGCACATGTAACCTGCATCTTATCTTTTATCCTCAAATCTTTTCTCCATTGATCACAACCGATCCAAAGTTGTATGGTAAGTTGTTCCAAGTTTGCTGGGTGGTTGCTTAAATGGTAACATTGAAAGAATTCTTCGCAATTCTTTTGGAACTATTTCTACCTCCCAGAAATCAGTGCACGAAGCTGTCCTAGGAATATATTAAACTTAACAAAATTACCAGCACATTTTTTATTGGAACTTCCGCCAGTATAGCGATCCATCTCAAAATAGTTTGAACTACCTGGATGTCTTTGATAGAAACCTTAGAGATGACAAAAGCCTGAACCATTACCGTTACCACATCATCCGTCGATCCAATCGTTCTTCCTCTCCTAATCATGTTGCCAAAATTCTTGCGTTTGCTTTTTAGGATTCAGTTCATTCATGCAAGCCCCTGATACAAATGCGGCTTGGGATGCAGACTTTAATAATATGTCTGGAATTGGCTATTGCTGTTTTTGATTTTTTAAAGTATTGTTGGCAGAATGGTATGAGAGATTGCCAGGATTGTAACATAGGTTATCGTTGCATTCTGTACAATGGTTGGTTCACTCTCTTCTTAGAAATTACGACAGGATTTCTGTTTAGTGAGTACATATTGGCTAAAACATTTGAACTATCATGCCAGAATAATGTTCCGCAACTAAAATTCAATTAGCTTACGGCAAGTAGAAGTTGTCTAAGATAATAAAGTCGTCATGCACTTATTTTTTTAAGTCTACGATTAGATAGACAAGTTTATAAAATAAATATTTCTGCTATCGCGAGTGAAGTGAAATAAAGACAAAATAAATAAACAAAGATGCCACCGAAACAATAGAAAGCCATTTCATCATCAAAAGATCAAAACCACAACAACGCTGACACATCAACATCCCGGGTAACGGCCAAGTTATACAAGAAGTCACGCAAAATACCCCCCTTCTAGAACGAACAACCTACGGCATAGTTCATCCTCGTCGAAAATCAGTTCAAAATCAACCGAATTGTCGAAAACGATAAACGGTTTGCATACATTTTCGGCACGATACCACAGGAAACAGTTCAATTTATAACGGACATTTTCAGACACCCCCCAGTCAGGCACGAAATATAACAGACTGAAATCCGCGTTGACCAACCGCTACACTATTAGCGAAGATAAATGACTTGACGAGTTGCTCTCCGGTTTCCAACGAATGAGAGACCTTAGCCCGTCCCACTTTTATCACTTGCTTGAACAAAAAGCAGATGATTCGAAATTAGTAAATAACGATTTACTCAAAAATCTCTGGCTAATACGTTTGCCAGACGACTTACGAGGAAATCCTACCGGTCGCAGACAATATCTGGATTTACGCTTAATCCAAAACATCCAAACCAGTTGCTGCTGTCAACCAGCCATCTACAAGCAAGGGAACTGCCGACGGTGAATCAGCCCCTGCATCAATGCAAAGACAACTTGCCAACACGCAACAACAATTGGAAGATCTACAACGAACACTGACCAATTTTAACATTGGTTCACGTGGAATATCGCCAAACAATAGACCGAACTTCAATTACCTACACAAGTCAAGGTCGTGATCGTCATCTCGATCTGGACACTGCAACTATCACCGTCGTTTTGGCTCACGCAACTGTAATAAGGCGTGCAGTTTCCGACCGGTAGCTCATGGAGTAGCTACTTCCAAACATTTCAAGTCTTCGGAAAACCGCTAAATCCTGCTGTCTCTATATGGCAAACAGAGGGATTGGTTCGTCTCGCCTTTTTTTCATCAAAGATAACGAAAATAACTTAAAATTTCTGATCGATTCGGGACCTGAAGTATCTGTGATAACCGTAAACAAGTTTCCCTGACATGCTAAAGACACCGTTTGCGTTCTTACCGCAGCAATCGGATCCCCAATTTCCACTTATTGTTCAAAATTTTTGAAGGATAACCTCGGTCTCAGGCGTACGTTAACACATCCCTTTATCATCGCGGCAGTAGACAGGCCTATTATAGGTGTTGACTTTCTGTCCAAATATGGTCTCGTGGTCGATTTGAAAAAAAGAAGACTCTCTGATTCAACTACTACTTTCGCTGTGAACGCAATCATCGCCCAAGTTGATACGCCATCTCCAAAACATTTCAGTGTCAACAACGATTACGGCGCTCTTTTCAAGAAATAACCCTTGATCACCGAGGCTCCGAATTACAATCTTCCAGTGAAGCATAACGTAGTCCACTTCGTCGTTACGCAAAGTAGGTTACTTTGGGCGAAACCGCGGCCACTCGACGAAACGAAACTAAAACATGCAAAAACAGAATTTCAGTTTATAACAGACATCGGAATCTACCGCCCCTCACATAACCAGTCTCCTCACCATTACATATGGTGCAAAAGAAAAACAGGGACCGGTGCTCTTGTGGAGAATCGACAGTTACACGCTGTAACCGTCCCAGATAGATATAGGACATATCATCAAATTCACATAGCTCTCGATGATATTCATAAAACAGCGATAACTACTCCTTTCGGGCTTTTTGAGTTTACCCGAATGCCATACGGCCATCATTACTCAGCCCAGACATCCAGCGATTCCTTAACAACGTGTTAAAAAGGCTGCTCTTCGTGTACTTTTGTATCGCACGATATCCTCGTTGCGAGCCGGTCCGATATGGAACCCAGTGAACATCTCGAGTCAGTATTTAAACGTCTCTCCTCATATGAAATTAATATTAAAGCTTCCAAAAGTATTTTCGGCGTGAAGTCACTCGACTCCTTGAGCCACACAATGTCAAAAGATGGCATCCTTCCGTCGAAAGACAGAGTTGAGGTCATTTCAAATTTTCTAGAGCCAACAATAATCCGCCAAAAACAACAGTCCGTCGGTACGGTGAACTATTACCACTGTTTTATACCACGGTTAGCCGAACTGCTATCGGCTATTCACAGCCATTTGGCCACTTTAGTCAAGAATTTTGCCTTTCTTCAGGCCGAAATTTCTCTACATTTACCGACCATAAACCTCTTACAACAGCTATTGCGTCAAAGTCAGAACGTAGTCCCCGGCAATTACGACATCTCAATTATATTGCAATTACGCCATCTCAGCATTGTCTCGTTCTGGTGAAACACTTGTCACAGAACTCAGCGTCTTCTCCTTTGACACGAAAGGAATTACTTGTACAACAACAAAGCGACGAAGAATTGCAGAAATTGATTTCAGCTCGTACCCCGAAATCAAGCGTAAACATGGAACGGATCAACTTACCGGACAAGCAGCAAATTTGGTGGGAGACTTCTACAGCTAAAAATCGACCATACCATGCGAAAACTCATAGCTTCAAAATACTTCTGACCAAGAATGAATACTGATATAAGCTATTGGGCGAAATCTTGTATCCTATGTCAAAATTCCAAAGTGCACCGCCACATGGATCAGGTTGGTCCACTGCCCCAATTCGAATCAACGTCGTTCACCGAGCTCACGAAGCTTATAGGTTCTCATCGCATTAGGACAGCTGCACACAACCCGAAAGCGAATGGTCTTGTCGAATTGTTTCACAGGCAACTAAAAACGTCATTAATAGCTCGATCTAATACATGCCATTGGAGTTCATAACTTCCAACGATCCTATTAGGTATTCGAATCTCTGTGAAGGAAAACCTCAATTGCTCATCAGCAGAACTAGTATATGGTCAATATATCCAGGTTCCCGGTGAATTCTTCACCAACGATCAAAATTCGAAACCTAACACAGATACTTCAGATTTCGTGAAGCACCTTCATACTACCATTAGAGCCTTAGTTCCTACGGACCCAAGACCTCCAACCGAACAGGCAACGTACGTTCCTAAAAATCTGGAAACCTGTTCACACGTATTCGTAAGTGTGGATAGAGTCAGAGGTCCATTGGGTACACCTCATTTTGGTCCGTATCCAGTGACCCGCAGATTGCTCCAATTCTTTGCTGTGGATGTAGATGAACAATTGGCATCGACAGGCTTTAGCCAGCGTACGGAATGCTTGTGGTAAACGCAGTGTTCGAAAAACGATCAGATTTAATTTAAAATACTACGGTTTTCGATCCAGCAGGGGAGCGATGTAGCGGCTCAAAATCCTTAAAATCCATTTCACTGCATTGTACTCCTCGTAGCAAAAATATTTACACACATTCATAATCGATTCAAACAATTACACGGGAAAGACACGGTCTCAAATATAATAAAGCAGTGAAAGTGCTGAATAATCGTTCACACAGCAAAGAACCATATTGTGGACTAATTTTTATAATAATATTTTATGGTGACATTATATTAAATAATAAATAAATAAATAGTTTATATAAAACAAAAATATAGTGCAGAACACGGCAGAAATACGTTAATACATTACAAGATAGTATGGATAATTATAGGCTAATTAAATGCTCTATTAAAAAATGTTGGGCTCCACCCCTTCCAACTAAAACGCGGGTTCTGCTAGCTTTAGAAAAAGTTAGCAGAACCCATATCAAAAACCGACTTAAAAACAATTTGAAAATTAATGAGTAATTTTAGGCTAATTAAATACACGATTTGAATTATTTTAATATGCTCGCTCTAGGAAAAAAGTAAGGCTTTATCACTTAAAAGCTAACACAACCCAAATCGAAAACCGGCCAAAAATCAAATTCGAACGCAAAAAAAGATCAATTGATAACAAATAATTTAAAACTCATTAAGGCCTAATCAAATGCCCTATTAAAAAATTTCGGGCTCCACTCGTTCTTGACCAAACTTCAGGTCATTTTATCTAAAGCTAGCAGAACCCCCCTGATATTTCAATGTGTTGACTTCGCCACACAGTGCGAACCCACGATGCGTTTTTCATTGCCTCTTGCCTCTTCTCCTATAAACAAATTTCTTTTTTGCAGCACGTTTGCGGCAATAATGTTTTGAGTGGGTCGTGTAGTAAAACAAAGGAACAAAATAATAATTTATGATCAGAATTGTGTTAGTTTTTACGTGCTTAGTATCAACTTGAATTTTAACAAAAAATAAACGCCTTAGCAAATGTGGGCAATTTGCCTTAGCAAGTTTATAAGTGCTTCAATATACGTACTAGATTTTTTAAATTTTGTTTTTTGTTTTTCATATCCATTCCGCTTAATTAAATAACTTAGAGCATCAGGCAGTACTGCTTGATACGTCATCAAATTTAAGTCTACAATTTGTTTTCTGAACTGTAGATGGCAGTAATGTTCGTAAAACGTTCTTGACATTTAGAGGTTTAACGAAATGTAGAATGCATATTTTAATAATAATAATTTATAATAAATTAATCCGTATCAATCAACAAATTATTCCGTATCAATCAACAAATTAATCCGTATCAAAATATACAAAAAAATTATACCATTTATAATTAATAAACACATTTTTATTGACCACTTGTTTTTTATTTTGCAAAATTGCGAAATAAAAAACAAGTGGTTAAAAAAAATGTGTTTATTAAGCATAAGTGAGTTTCGCCAAGTGCCTACGGAAAATAGTATAAAAAGTATCATACCATTAATCTGATTATACTGCCATCTATAGTCAAAGATTTAAACCGTTTACTCATATAGCAAAATTTTTTCAAACAATGAGGCCGTTAGTATTGTACGAGTAAGTGCACTGGTTCTAGCATCCAATATAAAATTAAAATAATTTTACACGTAGTTTTGCGTGCAGAGGCACGTGCTGCTTGAGTTTTCTTTGAAAAAAGCAGTGTGTGAACTGGCTGATTGAGAATATTTTTGTTCCAACTTATTAATTTTGTAATGCTACTATTTTTTTAATTTCACGTAAATGTCATTGAACTAATAGTACTTTTCATTTAATAACTAGAATTGGAACTAAATAAAAACTTTATTTACCATTATCATTAGCAACGGGGAACAATTGTACCACCTTTCCTTGTTATACTGAAAATCACAATCTTTTTCATAAAACAACCATCAATATAACGCTAATAAACTTGTTTCTTAATTTGAATAAAATTTGACAAAAGTTTATCAAAATTTCTCCACAAACTTGATGTAATTTTAACTAAATTTGATATACATTTTTTTTGATTGATAAAAGATTCGTTCGATTTGATAGAAATGACAATTTATTTAAAAAAATGTTACTTCAATTTCAGAAAATTTTTATTCGTATTATAATAAATTTACTCACATTGACGAACATTTTTTTTAACTTAATAACATTAATTAACATTAATTAAATTGATGAATAATTTTATTGGATACATAATTTAGTTTATTGAAATGACGAGTTATTTTTTCAAATAAATAGAAGATTTCTGTTAAATTTAGAATTTTTAATTTTTTTAACTTGATAAGAAAAATAAAATATTATTTGTTCTCAAGTCAAAGATTTATTTAATTCATTTATGTAATACATTAAACTTTATCTAAAAATAAATCATTTCTAAATTAGCGATTTCATCGCTATAACAATAATTTACGTTGCGCGCAATTAACAATTAAAAATTAAAATTAAATATAACTTAATAATAAAACAAACATTTTATTTTGATAATTTTTAATATTAGCTATATGATTTAAATAAATTCATTTTAACCTTAAATAAAAAAAATCTAATCATCAATACCTACATAAATGTAATATCATGATCCAATAATGGGGGGTAAGGGGCATCGGTCTAGAAGGTCAATACACCAGCCCAAATGTCAACCTCACCTGCACGTGGTGCTCCCTGCTAATTAACCAACGAGGCTCTGGCGACCGAGTAACGGCGGGATAACCGAACACCGAGAACCTAGCAAATGATGTTCTCTCCACTGACCCACTGCCAATTTCACTGGTTAGATTGGTAGCTGCTTCAATAACCAGTCATTATAATGCAATGAGTTTTCAACAAAAAGGAATTTTTACCCCAGGTGGCTCACCAACTGCTCAGTTGGCTAATCCACCCTCTAACGAGGCCGGCTCAAAGGATTCTGGGGTGAGCCAACCATTGCTATTCCCATTCGATCGAAGTTCAAAATTAGCTAGGTCACCACCTAGACAAATAGAGTTCGCAACTCAGCAGGAAATCGAAAATGCTGAACTACGCAGAAGACTGAGTGAAATAGAAAAAGTCGCATCGCAACTTAGCAATGAAATCGCTAAGTTAAAGAAAGAAAACGAGGAGCTAAAGAAGCCCAATCTGACAGAGGTTGTGGAAACTCCTCTTACTTGTTATAACGAAACCAGTACACTTACCCGTACTGACGCTGAGTTCCACACAGATGAGGAGGAACTTGCAAGAGAAACTGATTGGATATACAAACAAAAGAAAAGACCAATGAAAAAACGAAGAGCAGAATTCTCGCCAGTAGTTGAGGAGCTCTCGCAAGCAAAAGTTAATGAAACTGTCAAACCAGTGCCTGTACCCCAACATCACCAGCGACAAGAACAACGCAAGAACGCTGATCGCGTGATCATGACGCTGAGTACAATGATAATAAAAAAAGATAATTCACCCAAGTTAACAAACAATAAAACCAATTGGGATCTATTCAAGAAATTAGTAGAAGATCGAACAAATCTCGGCGAACCAATTAGAACGAAGGTGCAGCTGGAAGATGAACTAGAAATATTTAATAACAATATCCAGCAAGCGGCTTGGGAAAGTTCACCGATTTCTCATACCAACGCTATAATGAAACATAACTATCCTCTTGAAGTCAGAGAGCTACTCAAAGAGAAACGGAAAGCTCGCAAAATCTGGCAGCACTCTCGTGCACCGCAACACAAAACTATTTTAAATTTTTTGTGCAACAAATTAAAACAACTAATAAAGGAAATAAAGAACGAAAGCATAACTAAGCAACTACGAGGTCTTTCTGAATTAAAGGATGACGATTACTCGCTTTGGAAAGCAACGAAGGGACTAAAAAGATCCAAAATGCATGTGCCGCCTATCAAATGCGATGACGGATCATGGGCTAAAAGTGACAAGCAGAAAGTTTCTCTATTTGCTGCTTATTTAGAAGAGACTTTTCAACCGTTGCCGAGACAAACAGCAAATGAAAATACAACAGTCGTAAACAAAGCAGATGATCTTGACATAAGGCATGTGACTTTATTGGAGCTTAAAACTGAAATCAATAGTAATTTAAGTATCAGAAAAGCTCCAGGTTATGATTTAATAACTGGGCAAATTATGAAAGCCATTCCCGAGAAAGGTTTGCGTAAATTAAATCAAATAATTAATGCAGCTTTCAGACTGAAATATGTTCCACGACAATGGAAGGTGGCCGAAGTAATAATGATTCCTAAACCAGGTAAACCAGGAAACGATAAAAAATCATATGGACCGATATCACTACTTCCCGTCATATCAAAAATATTTCAAAAACTGTTGCTGAAAAGACTCAAACCTATAATAGAAGAGAGATGCCTAATTCCACCACACCAATTTGGGTTTAGAGAAAATCACTCTACAGTTGAACAAGTTCACAGAATAACGGATGTCATTGAGGATGCACTCGAGAATAAGAAAATATGCTCCAGTATTTTCTTAGATGTAGCTCAAGCTTTCGACAAAGTTTGGCACCAAGGGCTTGAATTTAAACTGCATCGAGACCTGCCTAAGCAATTTTATCAAATTCTGAAATCGTACATAGCTGATCGACACTTTAGAGTCAAATTTGAAAATGAGTACTCTGAAATAAAAAGAATATCAGCAGGTATACCACAAGGTAGCGTACTTGGACCTATTCTGTTTATTCTTTATACGAGAGACTTACCGAATATTGAAGGTACCACAGTAGCAACATTTGCAGACGATACAGCTATTCTAGCCGTTGGAAAAGATATTTCGGAAGCAACAAGCAAACTTCAAAGTGCAGTTAACACGGTGAGCAACTGGACTAAAAAATGGCGTATCTCATTAAATGAAGCCAAATCAGTACACGTCAACTTTACAAATCAAAATGTAAACTGTATTCCCGTGGTTCTAAACTCAAACCAGATTCCATATGCAAATACAGCTAAATACCTTGGCATGACCCTCGATGCTAAGCTAAGATGGAAAGAACACATCAAGAAGAAAAAAGAAGAGTTAAACATCAAATATAGAAAAATGTACTGGCTCATGGGTAGAAATTCCGAGCTCTCAATACACAACAAATTGCTTCTATACAGGCAAATGCTAAAACCAGTATGGACCTATGGTATCCAACTTTGGGGTTGTGCCAAGAAAACCAATGTACAAATGATACAATGCTTCCAAAATAAAGTGATACGAGGGATTGTGAACGCCCCATGGTACATTAGGAATCACAACATCCATAGAGACTTGAAGATGGAATACGTCACCGATGAAATAAAGAACCATGCAAGGAAACACGTACAGCGCTTATCTCTACACGAAAATGCAGATATCCGTCGTATGTTGGACACCACTAGTGGAGTGAGGAGACTCCAAAGGCAGAAACCGCTTGAGCTGGGCAGTTTGTTTTAGAAGAAATTATTATAAAATGAGTAACCAATAGGTTACTCATCTTAATCCGAGAACTTAATTTAAGAAAGATAAATTACTAGATGATCTCTGAATCAGTTGTAATATTGTATAAATAAAATAAAAAAAAAAAAAAAAAAAAAAAATGATCCAATAATATACATCATGGTAATACAAAAAGTTATTATACTGTTGTGTATTGATGAATAACTCAAGTTAACTTTATTTTTGATTACTAATCCAGTCTTTATAGTCAACCCGAGTTTTTAGACTAATTTTCAATATAAATATAGATAATTGTTTAAATATGTACTACCAATTAGTTTTTTTTTTAATTCTGCAATTAAACTTTCCTTGTCTCGTTCATTATTGGCGAAAACTCAAAAAAGCACTGTTTAATAAAGCTCCATACTACTATGGTTGCCATTGGAAAAAATAAACGTTTTCGATATCCAATAAGCACCTTGCATTTTCATCTTTAATTTTTCTTTCAAAGACCTCCATAATATTAAATGCAAATGAATTAAACGTGGCTTCTATATTATCAGTATCCGGATACATAGTTTTAAAATCAATTTAATCTGGTAAATGGAAAGAAAGAACATTTTTAAAAATATCTGTAAATGTATAAAATTGTCCACCTCGGTAGCAACTCCATTCTATCAAGGGATTTTACCGCCTCCATTGAGGTTTTATGACCATATTTTTCATTTCGCGTGGTGAGCGATTAATTCAATGATCTTAACCAAGTCAAATTTTTTTCATGTCATCGCTGGGAATCGAACCCAGGACCTCCAGTTGAAGCATGCTCACCACTTTGCCACGTTTTGCCTGTTTGCCATCTTTTCGAAATAACCCGCGAAGGCATTAAGGTGCTGAGAATGGTCATTTGCTTAGCAGCAGAACTATATCATGATTATTAATTAGTTCGAAATTTGGAGAATAAGTCGGAAGGAAAAAAGCTCAAATTCGAAAACGTTAATTTCGAGTTGATATTAAACTTAGTAGCTGAGTAAATCCCGCGTAAAGTTAAAATAAAGTTTGATTGTTAAATTTTTAACAATGGAAAATTCAAATTTAGAGTTTAAAAAATTAATTTTTGAAACCCAAGCCGATTCAGCACTCAATCCCACGCTGGGCCCATGGTGCTACATTCACCTATTCCTTGGAGAAGAGTCGAGAAGAGTCGTCTAAACTTCTTTTAGTTACAGACGTATCCAGCCCTCAAAAACTGGAATTTAAAATATATTTATTTTTATAGACACAAGGAATAATATTATGTAAATTTGTGGTGGTCCAAGAATTTTGAGCAATTTTGTTCAACGTGGTATAAGATTGGCTAGATGCCTCAATTTCAATTTTTTTTTTTTATAAAATTGGAATTTAGTTTCGTTTCGAGATTTTTTATGTGTTTTCTAAAATTGGTTAAGCATCCAAAATACTCGAAACATGAATCTTCACAACACTGATAATCACGACATTTTTATTAATCACTTGTTTTTTGTTTCGCAGTTATTTTGAATAATTTTCAAAAAGTTTAAAAAATCACTCGATCGATTTCGACTTGTTAGGTCATCATCAGGAGTATCTACTCGAGTAGATACTCCTGATGATGACCTAACAAGTCGAAATCGATCGAGTGATTTTTTAAACTTTTTGAAAATTATTCAAAATAACTGCGAAACAAAAAACAAGTGATTAATAAAAATGTCTTTATTAAGTATTAGTGTGTTTCGCCAAGTGCCTACGGCCAATAGCGTAAAAAGTACTGATAATCACTGTATTCACTAAGCGAATGAAAAATTCAATTTAAGGGTAAAACATTTTATTTCGCTTATCTTATAATTCTAACTTAAATAGATTAATAATTTCTTATGCAAATAAAAAGAGAAAAAGTCAATCTTAACTGATCAAAAAATGGATGTAATCATTTTTAAATTGTTGATAAATAACTTTATTAATTTATTTTATAAAAATACCCTCACACGAAACCAGTATTTTTTTGCAGTTCAGTTCGACAGTATGATGTTAAATGATTATACTGCATATTTTCCATCATATTTGTAAAAAATGATTAAATTTTATTAGATTAATAAAATTTTCTTAAAAATTCAACAAAACATCATCAAATTAAATAAATTCTATACCATAGGTGATCTTTTTGGTAAACGTCTCTTAAATGGAGTAGTAGAGAAAAAGTTTCCGAAATAAAATAACTGTGCTTTTTTACAATAAATTTACAAATTTTTATTCAATTTAATAAATTATTTTATTGTTTTAATAAAACTAATTAAAATTGATAAATTTAGTTTGTTGGCATACTGAATCAAAACTTTCATCAAATTTACCTCCTTTTTTTTGAGTGTGGTTTTGCGTTATGGTTAAAATTAAAATATAATATTTTGTTGGTTATGTTTACTAACTAATAATAATAATAATAATAACAAATATAATAAATTCGCGGTAACTAATAAATTTGATGTAACACGTTATTAAAAATGTTTTTCGAAGTTTATATGGTACTGAAAAATTATAAATATTTCCTAAATAATTTAGTCTTAAATTCTATAGTGCAATATACTGACATAATTTTCTTTTTATTTCCAGGTACGTGCATGAACAATTTTGAAATTATTGCTGTAATTGGTATGTAACTAAAATAATGTTTATTTATTCTTCTAAATTATTATGCCCGAAAAACACGATGGCAACACTAAACTACCGCTATCGCGGGAGTTTACTATCCCTGCTCTAAAAAATGGCACTATCGTGACAGTAAACAGTGTCATAAAATTTATAAAATTCATCCCGAAATTTTAAAATTATTTTTATGTATTTTTAAGTGAAGTCTTTTATTGCTTGGTAGCCTAGACAGACCTAAATTTATTTATATTATGCTTACCTGATATTCAGACCGAAAAAACCCGAGAACCGCGAGAGAGTTTTCTATTTCAGCCCGAAAAATGTCACTATCGCACCAGTAAACAATGTTGTGGTACCTTGTCATGACAATTATAATATTAAGTAAGAAATTTTAAAAAATACTTGTAATTATCCTTCAATTTCGAATTTTGTATTTATCCTTTCGTCTCAATCGCTCCTCATGTGAGAATCCCGAGTACTTGATATATACCGCTGGAATTGGTAAAGTTTTGATTACAAACTGACAGATTTTGAAAAAAATTCCACCAGGAAGTATCTGGATAAAGTCGTTTGAATCCCGCCTTCCAGGTGGTTCACGAGCACTTGACATAAAACGCCGGATTCGATGAAGTTATTACTACAAAATGAGAGATTTTTCAGCAAATTTCTGTCTAAAATTATCTGGATGTAGTCGTTTAAATCTCGCCTCACGGACTACTCAAAAGCGGTTGAAACATTTTCAGAAAAATTCTATCTGGAATTATCTGAATATAGTGATTTAAATCTCGAGTCAGATAGAATTTTTCTGGAAATATCTCAGATTTGTATTCAAAACGGCCACGAATTTGATAGTATACGCCAGGTGCTCGTTGATTGCCTTTGACGATATTTAGATAATTTCACTGAAAATTTTACCTTAAAATTTTTTGCTTTGATATTTTAGCAGTAATAAATTTGGTTTTATTATTAACAAAATTTAGAAGCTACTATTAATTGAATAGTCATTTAATAAACAATTAATTTAGAGTTAACATTTGTGTGTATTTTGTGTCATGACAGAAGTGGTATTACCATAAGTAAAAAATTAATATTTCGGGCTGAAAATTATTCATGGAGGTAATAATAATGACGTACATAGTTATGTTTAAATCTATATCACCTGTGACAATGATTTTAGAAATTTAGATTTTGTAAACATTCAGCGATGGTTTTATTCTATTTTATTTAAAATTAATTAATAGTTAGTAAATTAATTACATTTTTAATCTCATTTTAATTTTATTTAGAATTTTGTTATTTTCGGCGCCTATATGAAAGATAATGTCCCTAGAATTAGTCTGCTAAAACCTAATTTGGTGGTGGAATTTGGCCTTCCCAGGAATATACCTCCAAAAAGTTTAGTCCAAGTGAATAGGACGGTAGACATGACGATCAAGTGAATACAGGATCGAGGCTTAACCTTATCCAAGCATTTCGAATGCTTCTAGAACATTGTTTAAACTTATTCAAAATTCAGTTATAAAATAGCATACTAAATTGTAGTGTAGGCTAAAAATATCCTATAGCTTCTTCTATTGTCTGGTCTCAATTATGCAATTTCAGACAATTAGATCAAAAACTAATTTTTAATTTTCGTATCCGCCGGGTATTTCATATTTTATCATATTTAGTTAAAAATTAGTCCCGCTCTAAGTTCGACAATTTCCGGAACTTTCAATTATGAAGACGATTATTAAGAAAGCGCCTAGCTCCGTCTCAGTTGGCCATAAGCCACAAAAGTTCTTCCAAAAATTATTTTAGAATTCCGCTTCTATCAAACAAATCCGATTTCATAATCATCGGTTAATAAATGACTTAGTTCCCTTACAGTTGGCCATATTCCAGTACTTCTTTCAAAAATCATTTTAAAATCCAATATGCATCGTACAAACCGATTTTTACCACAAGAAAAATATGTGTGTCAGCTCCGATGTAGGTCTGGAGTTTACTCCTTAAGAGCGATTGTCTTGGAATATAAAAAATAGTCAAAGGAGGAAAATAAACGCGTCTCTTATAATGTCCCCAAAAGAGCAGATTTGGTTTGACAAACGTGTTGAGAATTTCTTTTCAAGTTTGCATCGTCATAGACAGTAAAGTCATGCTACTAATCGCCAACATTTTGATAGATGACAATACGCCCCTTCTCCTCATGCTTCTAATAACATTGATAGATGTGATTTCTGTATTATTATATTACTACGAAGGTCACGCGCATTTGTCCGGAGACTTTGGCAATTGACAGAAAAGATTGTCACATTCCCTCTACAGATTTTTTTCGAGTATAATCCGACCAATTCTATGAAGATGGACAGTAGAAAGCCGGGTAATTTCGTTCCGTAATGGAAACATCGTTTCATTTCCTCGTCTACCATGGTAAAGACGTTGATGCTCATCAGTAGGTACACTATGAAGTCAAAGGTTGCGTATGTGTCTTATTGTTTGTAAAAAATTGCATCAAATGTCTCTCCTTGCGATTTGTGAATTTTGAATGAGCAGGCTGGTTTTAGTAGAAAGTTTTTTCTTTTAACATGAATCGATTTACTTCGATTGAGAGGAACTGTTGCGGATCTACTATTGAAAGGAAACCCCGGTTCTACAAATTCATTTTTCCTTTGCATAGCCAGGGATTTTCCATGTGTTTTGATACCGACGCCGTTAGGAAAAAGAAGCCAAACCCGTAGAACTCTATTTTGATCGCCCAATTCAACGTGTGCGAATTTGCCTACTGCCTCACTGACTAATCCATCCATCAGCAACGTCGATGTTTGTGGTTATCATGTAGGGTTTATCAATAACGAAAATTATTTTGGTAACTAGGGTTTGCAAACGAGTTTGTAAAAACCGGATTTTTCTGGAAAAATAATCGGGTAATTTTTTAAACTGCATTTGAAACGATTTAACATAAATTTTACACAAGAAGACAAACTACTAAATTTCAAATCTATAATTTTTATTGGAAATTCATTGACATTTCATCTTTTTAAAAAAATTGTGGTATGCAAAGGTGGAACAACATCAACTTTGTTAAGTCATTTAAAGAGCATAACCTCAATCAAAAGTTGAAAGGAAATGAAAAGACTGGAGATGTAGGGCCAAATGTCAAACCTTCAAAAAAATTAGTCTTCAGTCTATTATGTAACAGTTCGTACGACGACAAAGCTTGGAAGAAATTGTTTCAAGATTAGCTGCTCTAGATGGGTTGTCTATAAGACAAATTACTATAGATCCATCTTTATTCGGGAACCAATAAATACTCAAGGTTATAAGTGCCCCAAAGCCTTAAATACTGTAATCAAACTGATTTTAAATGCTATAAAACTTGAAAATGAACATAAAATCAAAAAAATTCTATAAATTATCATCAACTTTTGATGAGTGAGCAATTCTACGGGTTAAAAGATACCAGATCCTGAATCTTTATAATTCTGTTTTTCAATTTATAAGCTTAGATTTAATCCGCATATACGGATGTTGTGATTTATATAAAATGAGCGTACAACATGTGACGAAGCATCAGTAAATATTAAATTTGGCATTCCCGTGAAGTTTGTCCTAACTTGTCCTAAACCCAACAACAATTTTAAGACAAGTTTAGGAAAAAGTTCACTCGACTATATAGTAACGAGAATTTTTTCCTAGACATTCCTAATTTTAACAGTGTAAAATAATAACATATTTGTTATATAAACACTATTGGCAATTTAAAATATTTCAATTAATTATCAATTTATAATATTACAATTTAGTAAATAAATGCTCTAGAATAATATAATTAATTAAAAAATATCAATTTATAAATAAACTTGCGTTTAGAATTTTAAAAGATTTAGAAGAATATATGAAAGTAAAAACCCTCTGTCCTAAGATGCGTCTAAGAGGTTACAACTTTTGAGGTAAATGTTTTCACTTTGTACTAGACCCAATCTAACTAGAAAATATGAGTTTTCCGGAAAAATTAGGGGAACACTGGGTTTAGTATTCAAAGTTGTATAGGTAAAAAATTGAAGTAAAAAACCCTCTGTCCTAAGATACTTCTAAGAGGTTACAACTTTTGAGGTAAATGTTTTCACTTTGTACTAGACCCAATCCAACTACAAAACATGAGTTTTCCGGAAAAATTAGGGGAACACTGGGTTTAGTATTCAAAGTTGTATAGGTAAAAAATTGAAGTAAAAACCCTCTGTCCTAAGATACTTCTAAGAGGTTACAACTTTTGAGGTAAATGTTTTCACTTTGTACTAGACCCAATCTAACTAGAAAATATGAGTTTTCCGGAAAAATTAGGGGAACACTGGGTTTAGTATTCAAAGTTGTATAGGTAAAAAATTGAAGTAAAAAACCCTCTGTCCTAAGATACTTCTAAGAGGTTACAACTTTTGAGTTAAATGTTTTCACTTTGTACTAGACCCAATCCAACTACAAAACATGAGTTTTCCGGAAAAATTAGGGGAACACTGGGTTTAGTATTCAAAGTTGTATAGGTAAAAAATTGAAGTAAAAACCCTCTGTCCTAAGATACTTCTAAGAGGTTACAACTTTTGAGGTAAATGTTTTCACTTTGTACTAGACCCAATCTAACTAGAAAATATGAGTTTTCCGGAAAAATTAGGGGAACACTGGGTTTAGTATTCAAAGTTGTATAGGTAAAAAATTGAAGTAAAAACCCTCTGTCCTAAGATACTTCTAAGAGGTTACAACTTTTGAGGTAAATGTTTTCACTTTGTACTAGACCCAATCCAACTACAAAACATGAGTTTTCCGGAAAAATTAGAGGAACACTGGGTTTAGTATTCAAAGTTGTATAGGTAAAAAATTGAAGTAAAAACCCTCTGTCCTAAGATACTTCTAAGAGGTTACAACTTTTGAGGTAAATGTTTTCACATTGTACTAGACCCAATCCAACTACAAAACATGAGTTTTCCGGAAAAATTAGGGGAACACTGGGTTTAGTATTCAAAGTTGTATAGGTAAAAAATTGAAGTAAAAACCCTCTGTCCTAAGATACTTCTAAGAGGTTACAACTTTTAAGGTAAATGTTTTCACTTTATACTAGACCCAATCCAACTACAAAACATGAGTTTTCCGGAAAAATTAGGGGAACACTGGGTTTAGTATTCAAAGTTGTATAGGTAAAAAATTGAAGTAAAAACCCTCTGTCCTAAGATACTTCTAAGAGGTTACAACTTTTGAGGTAAATGTTTTCACTTTGTACTAGACCCAATCTAACTAGAAAATATGAGTTTTCCGGAAAAATTAGGGGAACACTGGGTTTAGTATTCAAAGTTGTATAGGTAAAAAATTGAAGTAAAAACCCTCTGTCCTAAGATACTTCTAAGAGGTTACAACTTTTGAGGTAAATGTTTTCACTTTGTACTAGACCCAATCCAACTACAAAACATGAGTTTTCCGGAAAAATTAGAGGAACACTGGGTTTAGTATTCAAAGTTGTATAGGTAAAAAATTGAAGTAAAAACCCTCTGTCCTAAGATACTTCTAAGAGGTTACAACTTTTAAGGTAAATGTTTTCACTTTATACTAGACCCAATCCAACTACAAAACATGAGTTTTCCGGAAAAATTAGGGGAACACTGGGTTTAGTATTCAAAGTTGTATAGGTAAAAAATTGAAGTAAAAACCCTCTGTCCTAAGATACTTCTAAGAGGTTACAACTTTTGAGGTAAATGTTTTCACTTTGTACTAGACCCAATCTAACTAGAAAATATGAGTTTTCCGGAAAAATTAGGGGAACACTGGGTTTAGTATTCAAAGTTGTATAGGTAAAAAATTGAAGTAAAAACCCTCTGTCCTAAGATACTTCTAAGAGGTTACAACTTTTGAGGTAAATGTTTTCACTTTGTACTAGACCCAATCTAACTAGAAAATATGAGTTTTCCGGAAAAATTAGGGGAACACTGGGTTTAGTATTCAAAGTTGTATAGGTAAAAAATTGAAGTAAAAAACCCTCTGTCCTAAGATACTTCTAAGAGGTTACAACTTTTGAGGTAAATGTTTTCACTTTGTACTAGACCCAATCCAACTACAAAACATGAGTTTTCCGGAAAAATTAGGGGAACACTGGGTTTAGTATTCAAAGTTGTATAGGTAAAAAATTGAAGTAAAAACCCTCTGTCCTAAGATACTTCTAAGAGGTTACAACTTTTGAGGTAAATGTTTTCACTTTGTACTAGACCCAATCTAACTAGAAAATATGAGTTTTCCGGAAAAATTAGGGGAACACTGGGTTTAGTATTCAAAGTTGTATAGGTAAAAAATTGAAGTAAAAACCCTCTGTCCTAAGATACTTCTAAGAGGTTACAACTTTTGAGGTAAATGTTTTCACTTTGTACTAGACCCAATCCAACTACAAAACATGAGTTTTCCGGAAAAATTAGAGGAACACTGGGTTTAGTATTCAAAGTTGTATAGGTAAAAAATTGAAGTAAAAACCCTCTGTCCTAAGATACTTCTAAGAGGTTACAACTTTTGAGGTAAATGTTTTCACATTGTACTAGACCCAATCCAACTACAAAACATGAGTTTTCCGGAAAAATTAGGGGAACACTGGGTTTAGTATTCAAAGTTGTATAGGTAAAAAATTGAAGTAAAAACCCTCTGTCCTAAGATACTTCTAAGAGGTTACAACTTTTAAGGTAAATGTTTTCACTTTATACTAGACCCAATCCAACTACAAAACATGAGTTTTCCGGAAAAATTAGGGGAACACTGGGTTTAGTATTCAAAGTTGTATAGGTAAAAAATTGAAGTAAAAACCCTCTGTCCTAAGATACTTCTAAGAGGTTACAACTTTTGAGGTAAATGTTTTCACTTTGTACTAGACCCAATCTAACTAGAAAATATGAGTTTTCCGGAAAAATTAGGGGAACACTGGGTTTAGTATTCAAAGTTGTATAGGTAAAAAATTGAAGTAAAAACCCTCTGTCCTAAGATACTTCTAAGAGGTTACAACTTTTGAGGTAAATGTTTTCACTTTGTACTAGACCCAATCTAACTAGAAAATATGAGTTTTCCGGAAAAATTAGGGGAACACTGGGTTTAGTATTCAAAGTTGTATAGGTAAAAAATTGAAGTAAAAACCCTCTGTCCTAAGATACTTCTAAGAGGTTACAACTTTTGAGGTAAATGTTTTCACTTTGTACTAGACCCAATCCAACTACAAAACATGAGTTTTCCGGAAAAATTAGAGGAACACTGGGTTTAGTATTCAAAGTTGTATAGGTAAAAAATTGAAGTAAAAACCCTCTGTCCTAAGATACTTCTAAGAGGTTACAACTTTTGAGGTAAATGTTTTCACATTGTACTAGACCCAATCCAACTACAAAACATGAGTTTTCCGGAAAAATTAGGGGAACACTGGGTTTAGTATTCAAAGTTGTATAGGTAAAAAATTGAAGTAAAAACCCTCTGTCCTAAGATACTTCTAAGAGGTTACAACTTTTAAGGTAAATGTTTTCACTTTATACTAGACCCAATCCAACTACAAAACATGAGTTTTCCGGAAAAATTAGAGGAACACTGGGTTTAGTATTCAAAGTTGTATAGGTAAAAAATTGAAGTAAAAACCCTCTGTCCTAAGATACTTCTAAGAGGTTACAACTTTTGAGGTAAATGTTTTCACTTTGTACTAGACCCAATCTAACTAGAAAATATGAGTTTTCCGGAAAAATTAGGGGAACACTGGGTTTAGTATTCAAAGTTGTATAGGTAAAAAATTGAAGTAAAAACCCTCTGTCCTAAGATACTTCTAAGAGGTTACAACTTTTGAGGTAAATGTTTTCACTTTGTACTAGACCCAATCCAACTACAAAACATGAGTTTTCCGGAAAAATTAGAGGAACACTGGGTTTAGTATTCAAAGTTGTATAGGTAAAAAATTGAAGTAAAAACCCTCTGTCCTAAGATACTTCTAAGAGGTTACAACTTTTGAGGTAAATGTTTTCACATTGTACTAGACCCAATCCAACTACAAAACATGAGTTTTCCGGAAAAATTAGGGGAACACTGGGTTTAGTATTCAAAGTTGTATAGGTAAAAAATTGAAGTAAAAACCCTCTGTCCTAAGATACTTCTAAGAGGTTACAACTTTTAAGGTAAATGTTTTCACTTTGTACTAGACCCAATCCAACTACAAAACATGAGTTTTCCGGAAAAATTAGGGGAACACTGGCTTTAGTATTCAAAGTTGTATAGGTAAAAAATTGAAGTAAAAACCCTCTGTCCTAAGATACTTCTAAGAGGTTACAACTTTTGAGGTAAATGTTTTCACTTTGTACTAGACCCAATCCAACTACAAAACATGAGTTTTCCGGAAAAATTAGGGGAACACTGGCTTTAGTATTCAAAGTTGTATAGGTAAAAAATTGAAGTAAAAACCCTCTGTCCTAAGATACTTCTAAGAGGTTACAACTTTTGAGATAAATGTTTTCACTTTGTACTAGACCCAATCCAACTACAAAACATGAGTTTTCCGGAAAAATTAGGGGAACACTGGGTTTAGTATTCAAAGTTGTATAGGTAAAAAATTGAAGTAAAAACCCTCTGTCCTAAGATACTTCTAAGAGGTTACAACTTTTGAGGTAAATGTTTTCACTATGTACTAGACCCAATCCAACTAGAAAACATACAACAAACAAACAACAACTAAGACAATTTTTACGATAATTACGTGCAAGAGAAAGTCATTATAACAGAACCAAGTCTAAGAGAATCTACGAGGGCAAATCAAAAAGTCTTGCAATATCATATGAAAAAAAAGAGTGAGTGAGACAGCAATATTTTTATTTTCCGACATAATCTCCTTTAAGGTTTATACATTTGTCACTTCGATCAATTAACTTGCCTAAACCATCTAAAAAAAAAGATTTCTTTTGCTCCATAAAATATTCATTTACAACAGACTGTACTTCATAGTCACTGGAAAATTTCCGGCCCCTTAGTGATTTTTTCAAATTGGGAAACAGAAAGTAGTCACTGGGTGCCAAGTCTGGACTGTACGGTGGATGCGGAATTTCCACGAAGCCGCAGTCTTTTAATGCAGCTTGAGCAATATTAGCCTTGTGCACTGGTGCATTGTCGTGAAGAAGCAAGATTTTTTTCCTAACTTTCCTTGGCCGTTTTTCCCGGATCGCTTTTTTCAATTTTCGCAAAACCTCTGCGTAATATATGCCTGTGGTTGTGGTTTTCGGTGGCATATAATCGATTAACAAAATTCCTTCAGCATCCCAAAAAATTGTTGCCAAAACCTTACCAGCAGACGGTTGAGTTTTGGATTTCTTTGGTAGTGGTTCACTACGTTTAATCCATTGCATCGATTCTTGTTTGGATTCCGGATCCCAGTGATGAAGCCATGTTTCATCGCCTGTTATTATGTTATCTAAGAAATTTTCTGGATCTTCTTTGTACATATCTAAAATCGCCTTTGAAGTTTGAATACGCATTTTTTTTTATTCTGCATTCAACAAACGGGGAACCCATCGCGCACTTACTTTCGACATGTGAAGGTGGTCATGTAATATAGTATATGTGGTACCGTATGAAAGAGAAAGTCTCCACGCTAACCGCGGAACAGAAATACGCCGGACCTCCAATACAATAGATTCGGCCAAAATTACGTTTTCATGGCTAATAGCATCTGCTGGCCGACCCGAGCGGTTGTCGTCTTCTAATGACTCCCGACCACTTTTGAATAATTTTACCCACTTTGTTACTGTGGCATATGATGGTGCAGATTCGCCGTAAACTTTTGATATATAGTTGAATATATAAATTGCATTTCGTCCATCTTTACAGAAAAATTTAATAACGGCGCGATATTCAATTTCATTCATTTTAAGAAAAATTCAAAACACGTGTTACTAAATTGACAAAAACAAACGAACTGTAAAATTTACATCGAAATGTTCTTCTAGAAGTTTCATCGCGACAAAAAATGGTTTTGAAAAATATATTGTTGTCTCACTCACTCTTTTTTTTCATATGATATTGCAAGACTTTTTGATATACCCTCGTATCTATCGTGTGACTTAAATCAACGAAAATTAAGGCAACTATACAATGATTTGGTTCCTCGATGCCTGACGATAAACGCATCCTGATAGTGCAAAATGAGGTCATAACTTACATGCCAAAGCATTCTATAAGTTATGCAGAAATAATGATCCTGACTCGTAAAAATTTGTTTTGATCTACAATAAGTCCAACTATTGCTAAAACCCCCATCAGTGACTCTTTTTATTCTAGACAGATTAGCTACTACAATCTTAGCTTCTTAGGTATGAACTCGAGAAACCCGCGTTTCTATCAATTGTCCGTTTCTATCAAGATCAAGGTGGAAGAGAAGCTACTGAAGTTGGATCGGCACTCTTGCATCATTTAAATTCGTTGAATTTAGTATTACGTCTGTTTTGTGACGGTTGTTGTGGGCAAATCAAAAATACTCTATAGTCCATTGTCTTATGTTTTGGCTCGTCAATCAATCTCCAGAAAATATTGAAGAGATATGTTTGACGTTCCCAGTACATGGGCACATTTTTTTCCCGCCGATCGTGTTTTCGGCAGAGTCGAAGAATATCAAACGATCTTTAAGACACATGGAGATATTTTATTACTGCAGGACAAAATTGGGGTTTAAAGGATGTAAAATCTCTGGAATCGTTTATAAAAAAACTGGAGACAAACTGAAACTCTGTATGAAGTGAAAACGTTTCACAATTTCACTAACGAGTATGAACACTAACGAAAACGATTCAGCATCTTAAGATCAGTAAAGACACATCCTCAGTCCATGACCCCACTGAATGTAAATAAATGCCTAAGTGCTCAGAAGAAGGCAGACATAAAGTCTCACAGGGTGAAACAATTTGGTGACGACTGGGAGAAAAACGAAACTTTTCCTGGTACAAAAAATTATTGACTTAAAACTCCACTTAACCTATTGATACAGAAGCAGAAGTTACAGATGACCCTGAACGAAATGACAATGGTTCAGAGTGCTGTGACCGAAATAATTTGTGTATCTTTTAATTTTTGAAATTTTCCATTGTTTCACCTCTTTTTAGCAATGTCAAAATATCGAGAAACAAATTGGACTAGAGTGATCTCATCAAGATCAACGGGTCTTTTTTCTTACTTGCCGAACCAAAACTAAATATCAAATGTCAAAAATTAAAAATCAAAGTATGCAAACAAAGCTCGAAACTAAGGATGCTACATAAAAATAAGATGCGCGAATATGTTGCGCTGAGGGGTCTTCACTTTTTGTTAACACTCGATTTCGCTCTCCTTCTAATTTGTGTGCCGCGGACTATATATAAAAATATGGTGAAGACTGAAATCGTTTCGGTTGTTATAAATTGTAGTCAATGGTTTGAATTAGGAGCAAATGTATTTTGTAAATAATTGTGTGGTATCCTTGCGAAGTTAAGAAACGCAAACCAACTACACGTTTCTTGTGTCATTTGAAATTTTTCTGCATTTCTGCAGTTCGAGTGGGTTTCACCAGAATGAGAACACAGTTGTTCGCTTCTTTGTATTTGCCTTTGGTGAATGTCGGTAGCGACTCGGTTATATATTCTACAGCTGTTAATTGCCAGGGACTATATGAAATAATTGTTGTGAAAGGTTTATGCTCTGATTGCTGAGTATCTAACAAGAATTTCTCTATAAAATATAGAGTAGGTTCATTTGAAAATAACTGTAATAAGTATAAACTTTAAATGGTTTGACCACGAATTATTTTTTCTGTAGTTTTCACCTTTCAGGGTAGCTTGGTGCAGGTTACTAAAATAGAGATCTATGCATGTAATTAATTCTCTTCCTTGCTCTGCCTTAATAGTTCGCCAGAGCAACAAAACCGAATTATGAATAAAAACACAATCCTAGGTCTGCACTACAGACCAGTAGTAACTCGACAGACGAGAACTTCACAAATTATTCCAACGCTGTCAATAAAGAATATAAAATCAAATTCGTTTCCATATAATCGATGAACCGCGCCTCTTGAATGTGATTATGTACCTGTACAGTTCATAAATAATTAATGCTATTTATACGCGATATTTTATGTATTCTCGAGATAAAAATTAAATTTAATTTTTTCACGGCAAAAAATTAGACGAAAAACTATTTTTATTGATTGATTAATTATTCAAATTATTTTAATTTTTCTATACACAGAGACATTTTTTTGTTGTTTCCGTTTCGATTAACGAAATTCTTGCGAATTTAGTTTGCTTTTTGTTTTTAGACTTTAGGGTGGCTAAAGGGGGTGGTGTATGTGAATCCAAATTAATAATGTGATGTTGATTGAATCGGTAATTCAAGTGGAAAATATACAATGAATAATAAGTGCGAACGAGGTTCAAGGGAAATCAAATATTTTTTTGGGGGGGTTGTACAAAGTAGGTTAAATTAGGCTGTCATTCTGCCGTTTCAAAATAATATAAATTATTTCGATTTAGTCGCGGAGTGTTCAAGTTACATTCACATTTATACCTGAAATATATCGAACAATTAAAACGAAATTAAATTGGGCATGCCGCTAAATCTATCCGGTGAGAATTCCTCACGGTTATTAGATTTGATTACATTAAATATCACTCTACATACATATTCATTACGTAATTTTGTTTAAATAAGCGCACGTAATAGGTATAACACCTATGGGAAAATGTTTGAATGAATTTCGTGAACTATAAACTAAAACACTGATTACAATTTGATATACGTATTTTTGTGCCGATAGTAGACACCCTCGAATGCAGCAAAACGTGTTATTATTGTCAAATGCTCGTTTACAATTTTTAAAATTAAAAAGGTAAATTCTATCACAGATTCAATTCCAAAAATAATTTTAAAATTGATACCCGACGATGTGTACAAAAAAGTCGAATTGATTTTTCCTTGGGCGATTATCAAGGTGGTATAGAGCCGATAAAAAAGGTAGCACGAATTGTTATGTGTATGACATTTGACCTTTCCACACAAAATGAATACAATAACTTTCGTTAACAAAAAATTTCAGTTGGCAACAGTCCTTTTGTCAAAATATAACAAACAGTAAAAATACGATACCAGGAGAAAGGAGTAATAAGGGCAAATTCAACAACAATAACTGATTGAATTAAATTGAGGTTTTTGGGAAGGACCCTCAAAACATAAAACTCCTTCAAAAATAATTGTGTTTTTCACAACAAGGCGTAATCGAACAATGACTCCTAGCATATAATAAAATGATTACCTGGTAAGTAGTACAACGAAATCGTTGGATTAATTTAGTTTCGAGCTTAACTAGAAACTACATTAATCCTGATTTGGTAAACAATGTATAATTTTTTTACTGAGTTCGGAGTTCAACGATTAAAATAAATTTTAATTTTGAAGCTAACCTAAAATTTAAAATACGCACATCTACAATCATACTACATTATTTTTCTAGTAGTGGTGGTTAATACGTATACTTTTGATCTCTTGTTTAGGTTTGCTTATGAATGGAAAAAAATCAACATAGTGTAATCATAGACAAGAGACTTCTATCAGACTCCAAAACTAATGGAAAATACATGTTTAAATCAAATTCTCGATGTCGTTACAAATGGAAAAATATTTCTAGCGGCTGTTAGTTGAAATGCTAGCTAAAACTCAAACCTTATTTTGATCTATGTGCGCTCAATATACATATTTCTCGCTCAATATATTTTTTAATACGTGCGCGACAATTAAAAAATTTTATATTTGTGTGTACAGTATAAAAGAAACAAACGGAAAAATTACAAATTCATATTATTTTTTATTTTCGTTTGAAAGGATCCTTTCTCTTATAGTTAACGATGAAAGAATGACAATGGCTGATACCACACGAGAGTTTTTTGTATTTTGGAATTTTTTTTCTACCAATGTTTTGTTCTGCTCTCTCTTAAATAAAATTTTAACTAAAATGAGTCAAAAATGTCCTTGAAATATTTTTTATTTCATTTATGTCTGAGTTGTGTGGTTGAACAGAAAATTTGTTTAAGTCGCAATTAAAACTTGTATCATAGGTAAACGGGGAAAGAAACGAAGAAAAATGCGGCATTTTTTTTTAACGTGTGGCATGGGCCAATGAAATGAAAACTAAAACGCACGTGTTGTATATACGTACATACTCGTATATACATATGTACTATTTAAAATAAGAAGTATGTGCGATCGATAATTTCTTGTCGTTTAGGTATATAAAATTTAAAAACTTGTGACCACGAAAAGGAAGATGATCTATTTTAGATGTATGTATGTAGCTACGTTGATGATGGTTTGAATTGCTGCATGAAATATAAATTTAAAAAAATACAAATATTTGGAGGAAATGATATGAAAGATCAAAAATTTATGAACGAAAGGGAAAAATATTATCAATAAATTGTTTTTTAGTGATCGCAGTACATTTGGATATACAAATTACATATTTGTGTTTGGTTACATTATGTATATTTTATATGCCTATCTATACTGATTGGCCGAAATTAAATACATTCATTACTTAATTTTTCCTAAGTGTACTATAAGAGTAATATATGATTTAAATTCATAATATTAAAATACCTAACAATTTTATAAATAATTTTATTTTTGAGAAAATGAATAAAATCAGCTTGATGTCTTTGGGAAAATGTACTAAAAATGGATATGCCTCCAAAAAATTTGTCAAGCATACAAATGTTTGTCCTTATGGGGCATTTACATGTAGAAAATTGTTTTCTTCTACAAATTTTTGTAGGTAAATAAGAAGGATCCGCTATATAAAAACAATCAATGTGCCAGAAAGAAATAAACATATATAGTAATAGCGTAATTTGTTTTATAGGATCATTATTCATTATTAATTTACTTTTAATGAACTCAAATGCGAAATTTACTTTTTTATCTATGGCGTCTGTTTTTATTATGAATCCTCAACATTTATAAATGCGAAATAGTTTTTTTTCTTGTTGATTTTAAAAATGTTGCCATAAAAATACTCGGATCGAATATATTTTATGGCAACATTTTGTAGTGGTTTACAGTGTAGTGGCTTAAAAATCTTCTGCAAAATTTTGTTGGGATATATTTCTTTTCTTGTCTCTCATCTGCAAAAAGTCAATGCTATATCTTTTTCATTTTGCAGAAGAAAAATGTTGGTCGCGTATAAATGGGGCATTATTCCATATTATCTGAAGTATGGTGTACTTGATTTGTTTCGACTACCTGTTGTACTCATTTTAAGACGTCGGAAATAAAAGCTAGTTATGATTTTAACCAAATTTGCAAAAACACTAATATTTCGTTGTCGGTTGTGGTATATAGAATTATGAGTATACACAATATCCTTGCAATTCCATGTTTAAACTGCTAATCCTAAGTAAAAATCATTCTAAGGTTTTAAAATGACTATAAATAAATATTTCGTTGTTCGTTATTGTCAATCGATTTACAAGCTCACATTAAAAGTATACTCCAATTTTTCAGATACCAACAATTCCTTATCATGAAAACTACCCCAAATTTCTCTAGAATAAATGACCACTTAACGAAGACATTTCAATATCGGATAATCGGTATCGCTTTATAATCCTCATCAGAAGTGCAATTTGATTTTTAAATTGTACCTTTAAAACATGGAAACAAATTTATTTAGCCACCCACTTTATTTACCTATTAGGTAAATTAATTTTAATTTAACTTAATTTTTACAGATTGTATCTTCGAACTTACCGGACAAGTGGTGCAGTGGTTAAAGCTTCGGCACTTGGACCGGGAGGTACTGGGTTCGAATCCCATCAGAGGCTAGATGCAAATCGAATTTTCATCATCGATTACGATCGGTGATGTTAATAAACACAACTAAGACCCTCTAATGGAGTGCAGAATTCAGCGCCGACCCACCGTCCATGACCGGTGTGAAGTTTTTGGACAAAAGTTTTTGGACAAAAATTTACGCGAGTGTTCTTTGTGAAGTTTTTGGACACATTTTTATTTCTTGGACAAAATTTTTAGTAAGTGTACAATTTTAACAGTGTATTTATTTTATATTAAAATCGAAACAATATTGATAATAAATATTGATAAAACAAAAGAAATTGTTTAACACTAAAAAATCTAAAATGCTCATTATTATAAATTTTTCAATAAATCACGTACCATACTGTATAAAATGATACACCAAATAACAAAAATCTCAGAGATTGGCTCGCATAGTGACTATATACGTTCAAAAGGGGATACTTTGAGCTATTTAAATCAGTTAGCCCCATCTCGAAATGATAAACTAGGCTCATGTATTGAATTTTTAAAGTTTTACCAATATAGCGAGTCTGCGTGTCCAGGGATGTTCTACTGCTCTAGGCCAAATAGAAAATATCTCAAAGATTGGCTCGCATAGTGACTATATACGATCAAAAAGGGATACTTTGTGCTATTTAAATCAGTTAGCCCCATCTCGAAATGATGAACTAGGCTCATGTATTGAATTTTTAAAGTTTTACGTTCAAAAGGGGATACTTTGAGCTATTTAAGTCAGTTAGCCCCATCTCGAAATGATAAACTAGGCTCATGTATTGAATTTTTAAAGTTTTACCAATATAGCGAGTCTGCGAGTCCACGGATGTTCTACTGCTCTAGGCCAAATAGAAAATATCTCAGAGATTGGCTCGCATAGTGACTATATACGTTCAAAAGGAGATACTTTGTGCTATTGAAATCAGTTAGCCCCATCTCGAAATGATGAACTAGGCTCATGTATTGAATTTTTAAAGTTTTACCAATATAGCGATTCTACGTGTCCACGGATGTTCTACTTCTCTAAATCCTCGATCAACACTATATGTAGCTTCATTGTACATTTCTGGCGTGTAATCAATATTTGGATCTTGGTTTGTGTATCAAATTTGGTGTAGTATGTCTTCTCCCATGTAATTCTTGTCTTTTTCCCCACAAAGTCGATGATTGTGTTGGATAACATGTAGTTAACAAAATTGCGAACAGTTGACGAATGTTATTCAGCGTGGATGTAAATGCTTCATTTGCAGGTGTCAGATCCCAATGAGTGTCGTTTTCCAGCAATTGCATTTCGCGACATGCATCTTGATATGTATTGAACACTTGTCCATTGACTGTGGGCAAAAATTGGAAAGACGTTGGTCCTGGAACATTCGCCAACAACAAACGCACAAAGACTCATTCACATTGTTTTTGATGTACTGTGTAAAGTCATCTCTATGTATTGGCTTTGAATACGACTACGATTGTTGGAAGTGGTTCGCCTTGTCTACGTGGATCCCATTTTTTACCTGACTTGTTCCATGTGAAATAGCGTGGGACGTTGGTATATAGATTTTATACAAATTTTTGGCACAGTTTGAAAACTTCGCTAAGTGTTCTTTTTTATGGCTCGAATGCTCGTTGGAGATCATTTTCTTCAGTGAAATATACACGCTGACTGTTTTCAAGATGAATCACAAGGTTCTTGACACTTGGGTTTCCTTCGTGTATGGGTAAACTAAAAATACGCCAGACATATTTTATGATGTTTTTTTTTTTAAATAACAGCGCCACCTATCGGATCCAAAACTATCCTATCTTTTAAGTTCGAATTAAACATATCCATTCAAAATTTCATTGAAATCGGTTGGGCGTTTTCGGAAATTAGCTTGTACGAACATCGTGACATGTGATGTTTATATATATATAGAGAAGATATATATATATATATATATATATATATATATATATATATATATATATATATACATATATAGGCGAAGCCGCTCACTATGGCACATTTCAAAACAGGATGTAATAAAACAGGACATCACAAAACAGTACATGGTACATTAAAGTACATGTTACTGAACGTTAAGCTAGAGGATTTTTTCAGCTTCATTTGTTAAATATTTTTTTTATTGAATACGTTTAGTAATTAGGATATTATCAAGTGGATATTTGCCTTCACCTAGAGTAATTAGTCAGTATACTATATAGAATTATAATTGCTTTAAATTATAATAAAATATCCCTTCACCTAACAATATATAACATTATTTTAATTTAAATCGCTAATACTCGATCGTTGCAAAATAGATCAAAAATTTAAATAAATATATAAATAAGAAATTTATTTTATTTATATATTTAATTAAATTTTTGATCTATTTTGCAACAATAAGTAAAACTTAAACAATTTTTTGGAATTAAAACCTGCAAAATTAACTATTAACTATTTTGTGGTGTTCTCTTTTAATACGTACTGTTTTGCGATGTACTCTTCCGTACCATGTACTGTTGTGTGATGTACTGTTTTAATCGGTCCTGTTCCGTACCATGTACTGTAGCGTACCATGTACTGTTTTGTGATATCCTGTTTTGTGACATCCTGTTTTAGCACATCCTGTTGTGAAATGTATCGTTTCGTATGAGACTCATATATAGGTACTATAAACGTTCAAATGATGAGTTTATATATTTTGCAACAATGGACACAGTACAACCGAAACGCCTACTAAAATGTAGCGAATGTCTCGAGTACTAATAATTATCAAAATTAATCTGTAGCTATAAATTAGATCATAAAATTATTTGTTTCCCATCTCCATTCAAAATGAAAAAATCGAACTATACTCATCCCAAAATTATACCGACCATTTCGTCTCAACCTAACAATACTAAACTTAAACTATTATCATCGGTAATTTTTTTGTAGGCGTACCATACTTTCTATATTTTTTAAACAGAGAACAACTAAATAATTCGAGTACAAAAAATTTAATGCACGTAAGTATTATTTTGGGATGCGCCCGCAATACAGTACGATTGTTACTTGCTGTTGTAAGCAAGGTTGGAATTTCCAGTTTACGATAATCTATTTAACTTTGAAAATGGAACAAACTAAAAAAGAATAAAGGAAGATGACGAAAAAGTTAATTTCTTTAGCCAAAACATCATAAAACAATTTTTTCTTTCTTTCATTAAACGTCTACAATATTTTTTAAGTTGCCCTTTCTAATTATATTCCTTATAGGATTCTCAGGTAAATAATTTTTATCATTAAATTGAATTACGTGTCCATTATATAAAGGGTAATTTATTAAAGATTAGACGAAAATTTTCAAAGTGTCCAAGTTACAATATAAAGAGGTTGTCCAAGAAGAACATCCGTGGACACGTAGACTCGCTATATTGGTAAAACTTTAAAAATTCAATACATGAGCCTAGTTCATCATTTCGAGATGGGGCTAACTGATTTAAATAGCCCAAAGTATCCCCTTTCGAACGTATATAAACACTATGTGAGCCAATCTCTGAGATTTTTGCTATTTGGCTTAGAGGAGTAGAACATCCGTGGACACGCAGACTCGCAATATTGGTAAAACTTTAAAAATTCAATACATGAGCCTAGTTCATCATTTCGAGATGAGGTAACTGATTTAAATAGCTCAAAGTATCTCTTTTTGATCGTATATAGTCACTATGTGAGCCAATCTCTGAGATTTTTGCTATTTGGTCTGGAGCAGTAGAACATCCGTGGACACGCAGACTCGCTATATTGGTAAAATTTTAAAAATTCAATACATGAGCCTAGTTCATCATTTCGAGATGGGGCTAACTGATTTAAATAGCCCAAAGTATCCCCTTTCGAACGTTTATAGTCACTATGTGAGCCAATCTCTGAGATTTTTGTTATTTGGCTTAGAGCAGTAGAACATCCGTGGACACGCAGACTCGCTATATTGGTAAAATTTTAAAAATTCAATACATGAGCCTAGTTCATCATTTCGAGATGGGGCTAACTGATTTAAATAGCCCAAAGTATCCCTTTTCGAACTTATATAAACACTATGTGAGCCAATCTCTAAGATTTTTGCTATTTGGCTTAGAGGAGTAGAACATCCGTGGACACGTAGACTCGCTATATTGGTAAAACTTTAAAAAATCAATACATGAGCCTAGTTCATAATTTCGAGATGGGGTTAACTGACTTAAATAGCTCAAAGTATCCCCTTTTGAACGTATATAGTCACTATGCGAGCCAATTTTGAGATTTTTGTTATTTGGTGTATCATTTTATACAGTATGGTACGTGATTTATTGAAAAATTTATAATAATGAGCATTTTAGATTTTTTAGTGTTAAACAATTTCTTTTGTTTTATCAATATTTATTATCAATATTGTTTCGATTTTAATATAAAATAAATACACTGTTAAAATTGTACACTTACTAAAAATTTTGTCCAAGAAATAAAAATGTGTCCAAAAACTTCACAAAGAACACTCGCGTAAATTTTTGTCCAAAAACTTTTGTCCAAAAACTTCACACCGGTCATGGACGGTGGGTCGGCGCTGAATTCTGCACTCCATTAGAGGGTCTTAGTTGTGTTTATTAACATCACCGATCGTAATCGATGATGAAAATTCGATTTGCATCTAGCCTCTGATGGGATTCGAACCCAGTACCTCCCGGTCCAAGTGCCGAAGCTTTAACCACTGCACCACTTGCCCGGTAAGTTCGAAGATACAATCTGTAAAAATTAAGTTAAATTAAAATTAATTTACCTAATAGGTAAATAAAGTGGGTGGCTAAATAAATTTGTTTCCATGTTTTAAAGGTACAATTTAAAAATCAAATTGCACTTCTGATGAGGATTATAAAGCGATACCGATTATCCGATATTGAAATGTCTTCGTTAAGTGGTCATTTATTCTAGAGAAATTTGGGGTAGTTTTCATGATAAGGAATTGTTGGTATCTGAAAAATTGGAGTATACTTTTAATGTGAGCTTGTAAATCGATTGACAATAACGAACAACGAAATATTTATTTATAGTCATTTTAAAACCTTAGAATGATTTTTACTTAGGATTAGCAGTTTAAACATGGAATTGCAAGGATATTGTGTATACTCATAGTTTTATAAAATTCAATGTTTATTAAACAAATAGGTGAGATTGAATGTCTGGGTCAATCGATGTCTTTAATATTGGTACAACCATAAGCAAATTACAAGGCTAATTTCGGCTATAGTTTCGCAGTACCGCGGCCTGTCATAAACATTTTCGACACAAATACTTTATGTATGATTTTAACATCCGGTTTTGAGCAACGTGGTTGAGGTACTAAAAAACTTATAGCGTAAATGAGTTTTGTTGATTGTTTACTGTTTTGGTTGTATATTTTGATCAAAATTGCATACGAAAAAAAGATATTTCTTACAGATAATGTAATTTTCCAGAGTAAAATTGTCTGATAGCTGTGATGATGATCTTGTCATTAACAAGTATACAGGTGAGGGTTATTTAATGTAGGTGATATCAATTTTGCTCGGGTTAGCTCAGGATTAAATTTGACCCAGAGATTCACCAATTGATTATCAACCGACGTTTTTGTTTCCTGGTCCTTTTTAATGGAGTTATCTTTCTTGAAATTGGGGGCGAGTAGTATACAAAGATAAACCAACAACAACTTCATCACTAAAGTCAACCAACAATTGCTTGGATTATTACAAGGTCTCCGGGTGACCACTTGGGAACATAATAGAAAAAAGTGAATAAGGAAATGGAATGAAACCTCCTCCCAACTTCCCTCCTCCCCCCTCTCAACCTTCGGCCAGTGTGCAAAAAAGTATGATCAGAAGCCCTGGAAGCTAGCTAGGATCAATCATTCATTGATCCATGTTCAAAATGATTACACAAACCAATATTAGAATAAATAATGCAACATGGCAAATATCCAATACTCGGTTATCGTAGACGAAAACTGTAACAGAAACGTGAAGGCTTAGCAAAAATTAAAGAAAAAAAATAAACGAAATTCTTGGGCCCCGTGCAGTGATATAAAACAGTAATGAAATAAAACCAAATGAAATAACTTAATATATTCTCTGGACACGATGAATATGGCATGGACACACTCTCTTTGCTCCTAAGAAACTTGTTCTCGTCTGGTTATTATTTGTTTCAAAATGTATTTATATGCTTTATAATTTTTTAGCGTGATAATGATGTTGAACATTGTAAAGGGTCTTTCAATAGGAGCGCTTGAAATTTGTTGGGTTTTAGTAGCCATGTTGTCAAATCTGTTGTGAATTGTTCAGTATAGTATATGGCAAATGTCCGCAAACATGCAGCAAGTTCCTGCACCTCCCTTCCACCATTTAATCCTCCCAAGGATAGGCCCTATTTAAAACCGATCTTTATTCTGTAAATGATTTAAATTTTTTTTAAATTTGCTCATTCAACGATTTCGCACTTTAACCGTAACATAAACGGCACTTTAAACGTAACATTACCATATCACATTTTGCAATGTGACGAAAGAATGCATTCCATCTTGAAATGGTTTGTCTGATTACAAAGAAATATGTAATAAAATTATGATAATTATTTATTGTGATTGTTCCGTATATTGGTCGCGACCTGATGAGAGAGAAACCTGATTTTTTTTAAATCAATAATCTCATCCGTTCCAAACTGATTGTTGTAATTCTTACACATTTTCCATCTATAAGTTAAAATTTAAATTTTTATAATTGCTAACAGAAATATAATTTTCGACATTGTCTACATTCTCTACATTGTCAACACCATTTTCTTAATTTTCAACTTACATTGTCTACACGTGTAGAATATAAATTATCTACGCGGTGTCGACAATACGGCACAACACTGATGATCTGTTCGAATAAGATTGATTTATGAGCTCCGATAGTAGCTCAAATACCTATAAACCAAATCCAATATAGAAATATTTAAATTTTTACTGTATAAATGGGTGGAGTTCAGGCGAAAGGGTAGCAGTACAAAAACTAAAACTATCGCTAATTACTTCAACTCATAAATAGCACATATCCCTATTCAAAATAATATTTTTAGAGGTGAGGCCCCAAAGGAGCTCAAAATTATTCATTTGGAGATTTCAAAAGCTGATTAATAGTTCAAAATTCCGCCTTGTTTTGTTTCTTGAACGGTTCCCGGCTAAGTAACTTAACAAAGTTAAAAATTCCCATACCCTCTTAAAATCAATTTCTCTTATACGTATATATGTACACGGGTCCGGGTCGAAATTGCATATTTTAAAACGGCATTTTTAAAAACGACATTTTTCATAACGATACATTGAAAAAAATCTTGAGCATTATAATAATGAATCTCGTTCATTAAATCAAATTCATACTATTTATGTCAAATTCATCACATTAATGCACAAAACCAAATAAATAAAATTTTTCGTAAAGATTAAAAGATTATTGCGTAAAATTAAGAATTCAAATCATTAACTTTTATTAAATTTATTTTACGTAGCATAATATTTATTTGCCGTTAAAATTCAGACAATATGAATTTGTTCGTTATACTTATGAACAAGTGCATAGTTTTTGTCTATGGTTTAATATTACGAAAGTACTTTAGTAGACAAGAAATAAGTTTTAATATGTGTGAATAGAATTTACAATTTTTACTTTTTATTGAAGTTTCCAATTACAAAATTCTTTAAATCGGAATCACAAGAAATTCCAATTTTATGAGGAAAACCTGAATTTTAACTCAATTAAATTATTTTAATATTTTAACGATTAATCAAACTTCCTTCAACCTTAATGTAATTGAAATTAAAGTAATACATTTTATTTGTGAGTAAGCATTTCATTTTACGTCCTGTTGACATAACATTCATTGCACTTTTTATAATAAAATACGTGTGTTATTTTATAACTTTTTGGCGAAGGAATACTTTTTGAAGACACGTATATCATTTCATCTTCAAATTAATTTATTTTGTAGGCGGAATATATTAAATCATATTCATAAATAATTTTCAAAATATATAGCGTTGTTAGCTTTCGTCGTCATTACAATTTTGATTGCGGGTTTTTCCTTTTTTAATGGTCTTGTCCAAGATCAGCCAGACAGACTAAAACTTCGAAGCTCTATATAAAAATTTAGGTGAAGGAGAATATTATATGCATACTAAATCTTCTAATAATTTTTGTAAATTAGCATAGAACATATAGATTGCCGTAAGGGATACCAAGCCGCCTTCAGCGAAGTTAACTCTGCGACATCTAACATTTCATTAATAAGCACTTGAATAGCGCAGCATAATCCAGTTCTGGACATTCATTCTGTAGTTCAGACAATTAGCTGTGCAAATTACGGAGATACCGCGTTTAGATTTATTCACGTACTCCACGTCATACGTCCATGTAATTCATGTTTTGAAATATTTGCAATCCATCTATACGAATTGAACGTATTCGTCCGCAATAATATCGAGCAATTATTACTTAAACAAGGCGGTGGAGTTTGAAATTGATGATCTTATTATGTCCAAATTTTGCGAATAGGCTGATCATGAAGGAATTTGTTGACAGTTTCATAGGATTTTACTTCAACAAAGTTACGCATACTATTAGCTTTCTTTCAGTACTGCTTACGACGAGCTTCATATTTAAGCAAAAGGAGCAATATTGCGCAACTTGTTTTTTATAGAAAGACCGTCGCATACTTTGCAAGCATTGTCAAACTCTTCCTCATCATGGTATTATGACACTGGCTTGAAAAAAGTGCAGTAAAAAAAAGTAAACGGTGACTAGGACAGAAACAACTAAAACAATGAGACAACACAATTTTTCAAATGTCATGTTCATTTTGTTGGTAAACAAACATTTTGTGTACCAATAAAAATGTTAAAAAAATATCTGAAACGGTGATCAAATCACTTCAAATAGTTTTAGAATACAATATTTTTGTTTTTAATTTGCATAAAAATATTCGTTTTGACTGTATTTGATAAAAAAAAGTCGGAGATGTCAAAAAAAGAATCAAAATTGAATTCTTTTTGCTCGATTAACTGCTAGAAAATATTGAGCAGCAACTTTTTTCTGACATTTCATTTTTTTTTGTCATGGCCACTGCGTATACACTCACTTTCATTAAAATTATGTATACCTATTATTTTACTCCCTTTAATTGGATTTTTCAGCTGCTGAAAAAGTTGGTAAAAAAGCCAGTATCATAATACCATCAATGAAAGTTCTTAGAGCCTCGCTCTTTCTCTTATAAGCACTCTCCTTCTCTCTCTCTTTCTCTCTCTTTATCTCTCTCTCGCGCTCTCTCTCTCTCTCGTCGTTGATGTATAATTTTTCGGAAATTTTGGTCTTGAAACTGATTTTTGCTTTCGTATTTCGAAGTATTTTGTCACTTATTTGACCGATTTCGAGATGGATTGGGTAGGGTTGTGCTTATATTGAATTGACTTGTTGTTCGGCGACTGAAAGCACTCCATATATTTCTGAAGTCATTTTAATGTGAAATGTTTTCAGTTTTTTAACAAAAGTGTTAAAAAATCCCCCTGTAACTACCCTGGGTGTATGTTTTTATGGTAGCTAGGATCATAATCCATATACATGAGCAACATAAGGTTCACACCTGGCGTCAGTAGCCTTCCATACATTTTTGAAGTCATTTTAATGTGAAATGTTTTCAGTTTAAGCTTCTATTTTTAAGTTGTACCTTGATTTAAAATTAGGCATGATCGACAGTTCAGCGGCTTTGTTAGCTTTCTTTTTGCTTTGCGGTAATGCCAGCGATGTGCAGTTCTGCGATGGTTGTTTTTAATTGTAGCTTATTTAGTGTATTTGAAGTGATGAGCGTGGCTTGAGAACAAGGATCTATTATGGCACGTAGATAACATTCTTGCCCAGTTTTTGTGATTGTTTTTACTAGAGCCGTTGGTCGAAGCACGTACGCTTCGTCTGTTCTAGCGTGTAAAATTGTACTGGTGACGTTCGTAGAACCAAAGTTGTTTACTGCTGTTGTATTGTTTTCAGCCCTTGAATTGTTATTGTTATGTAGCAGATGATGATGTTGTCCTTGGCATTGTGCACATTTTTCCTTGCAATCTGTTAGCTTGTGGTTGTTGTTAAGACATTTTCTACATACCCCCAATAGCGATACCAGTTGATTTTTGTCCAAGCTATTCATTCTTTTGAATGTAGAGCAATCTGCAGTATGATGGCTTTGTTTACAAATATTGCATGTTTTGCTCGTGCTGTTGGTTGTTAATAGTGTTGTTCTAGGAGTAGTTGTTGTTTTTCGATAATACGAGGTTTTTTCTCGTAAGACTGCTTCTAGCGCTGTGGCGCGTGTCTCGAGAAACTTCATGAATTCTGGAAGTGTTTGAATTTCTCTCGATTTTTCTATAACGTCATTTCGTATGCTTTTAGTGATTCATGATCCAGCTTTTTAGTCAATGCATAGATGACGATTTGATCCCACGAATCTGTCTGGATTCCTAGTTGGTTGATTGCACGTAGGCACTCTCTCGTGGTGTCATATAAAACTCGCATGGCTGATGCTGATTCATTATTCATGGTGGGTTGCGATTGCGACATCATCGTATGGATGTACCTGGTTATATTCATCCTGTGGTTATCGTACCTTTCCTTTATTATTACTCATGCGGCTTCATAATTTTCGCCCACGGATTGAAGATGATTTATTTGTTTTGCTGCTTGACCTCCAGTGTAGTCTGTTGGTTGAGCTTGATTCCTTCTTGTTATTTAGAAGTTTACGCATTCACTTCACTTTCATTTACTTTACAGAAGGATTTTCCATTTTCGAACTTATTCGTTCTAATTTTAATAAAATGAAAAGGCCAGAATTGGGCACTCTGACGATCCGCATAGACATGTGACATATTTTTGTGAAATGTGACAACTTTAATCTATTGCACTATGTATGTGGCTATGTGGCACAATCTCCAGGATTCGCTCCACAGAATTACCATCTGCGGACTTTTTCGTTTTAATTATGAAAATCGAAAGAGCCAAGGTTGGTTACCCTGATGATCCACAAAGACTTGTTGCGCAATAGTCGAAATTTGATAGCTCTTATCTATTGCACTGTGTAGATGACTTTTGGGCCAGATTCCTATTATTTCATACAATTTTTTTTATTTATCTGGTACCAGCTTACTTAGAGAATTTTTGGTCATATTAAATAAACATTAATTATTATTATTATATTAAATACATAATATGACTGATTAAATCAATTGCGATTTGTAATATTTGATTATTTCGGAGGTTATGTTTTTATTTGTTTAACTTCATACTTTGTACCAATTTTGTTTAAATTTGTGGAGTATAATTCAAGTTTCGTCTTGTACAGGTAATAGCACTAATGCATATGCAATTAAAACAAGCCGCAAACGTTTCGTAAAAACTTCAAATACGGGTTTTATTTCTCAACATCAATATGGATTTCGAGAAGGACTTAGTACTGAGAATGCTCTAATGGCATTACTTACCTCTACTTATAACACATTAGATGAAGGCCTTTTTTGTTAATTGCTTATTTATTGATGTTAAAAAAGCATTTGATACGGTAGGACAAAATTTATTAATTACTAAATTATCCTCAATCGGAAGCCGCGGAGTTACTAATCGTTGGATTCGATCTTATTTAGAAGATAGAATTCAAGTAAGTAATATCAATGGAAATTTGAGTAGCATTGAACATGTTCAATGTGGCGTCCCTCAAGGCTCTCTTCTAGGTCCACTACTATTCCTCATTTACAGTAACTCATTTCTCGAACTTAATCTATATGCTGGTAAAGTAGCGTTTGCAGATGACGTGGCACTGATATATAGTAGTAATAGTAGTTTGAGTTTGTCTGTGAAAATAACTCATGATTTGAGAGTTTTGCGAGCTTGGTTTTATCATCAATTTATGATCGTGAGTGATAAATATAAAATAATTCAATTCTAAATAAAAAATAATTTACTTGATAGAAATTCCAATTTTATATATGTGAGCAACAACGTGTCAAAATAATTCTAATATTAGCTCCTGTGTAAAAAATGATTATGTTGATTCCTTCAAATATTTAGGAATAACTTTAGACAAGAACTTAAATTTTAAAATGCATATAAACATCTTACAAAACCATTTATTTCTTACAAATCGTATTCTTTTTAGATTAAAGCCACTATGCCCACAGATTCTTCTTAAAAATTTGTATTACTCCTTAGTTCAATCTCGACTTAGTTATGGAATTAATTGGTGGGGAGGAATATACTATAGTAATTGGTAATGCATCAAGACACATGTCAAGCAAACCGTTATTTACGAAAGCGAATATTCTAACAATAACGAATTTAAACATTTTTAAGGTGCTAAAATTATTTTTTATCCGAAGTGGAAATCGTCATTTTAAAGAATCATTGTGTCCGTTGTGTGGTTCCTGCTTCAAAGAAAGAATTCTTCAGTATGTGTACACAGCCCCTATGTTATTTAATCAGCTACCAAATAATATAAAAAGTATGAATAATATCAATCCGATCATAAAGTAATTGCGAGCTTGGTTAATAGACTTGGATGATTCCGAACTTTTATTCAAAGTAATGAAGTACAAGCTTTATTTTATTTTTGATACTCCTCATCAAATATATTTAATTTTAAAGTTTTTAATTAGGAGCAGGTAGTTCTAAAAATTGATCGTTTAGTCGGTCACAAGAACTTCCTAATTTCCTCTTTATGCGATACAAATATAATATTTTTTTATATGAATACTAGCGTTAACTATTATTACATTTTATATTATATTATTATAAATATTATTTGTTTGTTAATTATTCTTAAATATACTCAAAAATGATCTGATATGTAATTTAGTATATTTGTCTTTTGTATTGATTTAAAGGAAATAAAATAAATAAATAAAGTTGTAGTGCCGACTCACACAGTGCTCCACAGACTCATTTTAGAGGGGATTTTTTAGTGCCGTACAGTTTAACATAATTAATTTTTTAATGTGGTTCTTATTGTGGAGCAAATGTGGTGAATTTTACATTCGTCTTCAATCTACTACATTTTTAAAATATTAATCAGATATAAGATAAGATTTTTATAAGATAATCAGTGATTTTTCATTTGAACTAAAAATTGTAAAACAAAATTAGTTCTGATAATTCCAATGCCATCGTTGTATCTGTGATTTTTACATTGCGTATACGTCTATGCGTGCAAGCTGTCACAAAAAATGTTTACAAAGAATGAAATAGCTTTTTTAGGTTGACTCTGGCTGAAGCATCCCATATAAAATGAAAATAATAAATGGACAACTGCTGCACTTGAGTTTAGCGTGGAAAGGCATCTGAACAGGCAGTGTGTGAACTAATGATTATTTTATATTGAAGTTGACTACAGATAAAAATAAAATTTTGTGAGATTTACTGAAATAGTGGACAAATTCTAGGTGGTTTCTAATCAAACCAGACAGATTATACATGGAATGGTAAAGTTATCGCTGTACTTCACGGTTTAATACCTTGATACGAGTGCATCAAATTTCGTTAGTTTCGGAATATCAAAGTGGAACTCATGTTTATCGTTCGCATTTTCATTTCAATACCCGTGAATAAAAGACTTAGTTATTCATGATGGTTCGACACACGATTTTTACTTTAGTCTGCCTTTTGATTACGATTCAGGTAATTTCTGTTTTGTGTATAATATAACAAATTTTATAAAATGTTAACGTTTTTTTTTTAATTTCTTGGTAACAGAATATTGGCGTAATTTGCGCTGGACCTGTTGACCAAGTGAATGATAAAGGGGTTGGTTTCCAAATAAGAAAGACAGGGATGCCATTTTTAACAGAAGGTGGGGAACATCCACCAAAGACGAGACGAGAAAAATGTCAGAGGGTACAAAATAACCCTATAATACAAAAAACACGTTTCTAATATGAAAAACAATAAACCGAAACGAGATACGCCGAAAAAAAAATCGATGATTGATTTTATTTATTCCGCTTGCGTTACATCGCATGTACAGATTTGCCGCCCTTATGAGATTACTTTGTTAGGTTATTTTTAAATTAATGATTGATAGGTTCATTTAATCCTAGCTAGCCCCCAGGGCTGCAAAAGGTAAAGTTCTATTTGATGAGTTCAATTTACAATATGGTGTTCCCCTGCGTACCGAAAGTTGTACTAATCCAAGTAACCCAAGCTGGGTACAGGTAACAAGCGAATATAATAAAAATCAAAGCAATTAGACAAAATGTCTTATCCTAAAGCCACCATCCTAAATGTTACAGATCTAGCTTTTTGTGGAATACGAAAATTTACACATTTGAAATGTCTTTTGGAAAATTGAACACAAATAAATCAGGTCAAAGAAGCGTTTATAAAAAATTGGAATCAATTCAAAAAGCAACTATTACAGCTCAAAAAGTATTACTGTTTCTTGTCGCATCGCCTTCCATCCGTGATTCCAGATTTGAAACTCATCATTAAAAAAATCATCAATAATTAGTTTAGTTTGTGGGAAATCAAAATATCCGCTCTGTTGAAAAGCAAATTATACCCACATTTATTTTGATAACATTTTCCAGTGGTTTAATTCTGCAAATGTCTCTATACTTAGAATGAAATACGAACCACATCGCTTTGCAATATTTCCTCGTAATAGAATCAGCCGAATCGTAATAGAATCAGCACGATGTTGGACATTTGAACTGTCTAAAATATTTAAGTTTTTAAAATTAAGGCTATCGCATAAAACCATAATCTTTTTGATAAAAAATTTATTTATTTTACCCAAAAAATATCTGTCATTTTTAATGGATTATCACTATTCGCGATTTTCAAAAAAGTAGCTGACATCTGATGAACAAAATGAAAACAATAGTTTGCTATGAAGCAATGGGGATTAAAACTGTCATAACAATGAATTTGACAATTCTCTTTCCCCTTGTAGACGTAGAAACCAACGCTAAAGTGTAATTAATGTCTAAGCCAAGTGTATTTGTGTGTTCACGACGTCAATCAATTCAAATATTCAGATGAATTCAAGGTTTATTATTACTCACGAGTGTAATTAGAGTTTTTTCGAATTATTTTTTTTAAAGTTTAACGTACTTTTCACATCAAAATGAAGGTAAATCCAATTAAAAATAGACGACGATTAAACACGGAAAGCCACCAGCGTTAGCGTGATCGGCAAAGCCAATAAACTGTGGAGAGATTATGCGAGAATGCGCATAAGGAAACATGAGAACTAAAAACATTATGTTACAATTTAAAGTAGCGCAAACGGCATTTCGTGTAAATGGGTTCAATACAATAATTAGTGACCATTAGCTGACCAAAGTGTCTAAGCCAGGCCAAGGAATATACTCGAGAGACTTAAAGGGTTAAAGTGTAGATGACGTATACATCGCGGAAATCGAATAAGACTTGCAATTTTAGCATTTGTATTTTTGATATGAAAGCATTTGAGCTTTAATTTGTTCTAGAGAAACTGGTGTTTGGGGCGGCCCCTCTAATGTAGTGTTTGCAATACCGGTAAATCGATTTACCGATTTACCGGTAAATCATGTCAAATTTGCCTACCGTCATACCGGTAAATCCCCTTTAAAATACCGGTATTTCGGTAAATATGTATATTAGAGTTTTAATTACACAGCAGCACGCCATGAATCTAGCCATTGTAGTAGTTTCTAGTAGTTTCACGCATTCAGGTAATACACAAATAACAAAATAATTTAAAGAAATTGTTGAAAATAATTTACGAGCCGTAATCACACGTTTATCTGCACGTGATTGCATTTCTTTTAATAGAATTTGTACATCTTATGATTTACAAAGTTACTAAAACATAAAGCATATAAAAAACATTCCGAATTCGTCGAATACAGTAAAAAAATGGTACTAGAATATGGTTAGTCCATACAGACTACATTGAAAAAAAGACATGTCTTTAAGAATAAATCAAGATAAAGCTTTTAGCCTCACTTTCGATGTAAGAAAGCATCGTTTTATGAATGTAAATGTACATTCATTTTGAAATTTCGGTTTAATCCGAATTCCACGGTCATTGTCAGCTGAAAAATGTGTTACCATTTTTAATACTAAACTTACCGAATTTGGTATTTCGCCTAAAAACGTAACTTCAGACGGCGCTTCTGTAATAAAGAAAGTGAAGATGCTTGTGCGTTGCTCACGGTATCCAATTGGCTATACTTAAAGCGGTATATAAAAGAGATAATTTTGTAGTAGAACAAAATTCAATTGACGTAAGTAGCAGTAACATTGATATCAATTCCGTTGAAGAAGATTCAGTTTACGAGGAAACCGAAGATTTACAAATAAAAAATAAAAATCAACACTCACTAACTAAACATCACCAAAACGCCCAATTATCGCTAAAGTACGACAAGTGGCTCTAATTTATAAAAGATTAAAAACGATATTCGACAAAAGGATACCAAAAAACGACTTGACATCAAATAAAAACATGCATCCGCAAACGTTTGATTGAAATCGAACCTGAGATATCCTTCTCAGAACCAGAATTTCAAATATTGTCAACTATAATAACAGCTTTGTTGTCAATAAAAACATCTTTATAATGTGGGTATTACGTTAAAGTTCATGGTCGATAAATTACTAAACAGAATACGTCTTTCAACGAGGAACTAAAGGAAGCTCTTATTTTTAGAATTATAGAAAGATTTACAGTTTATTCTTATGTAGACAGGGTGTCCCAGAATGGATGGATAAGCCTTAAAAACCTTATAGAAGAGCTATTAGGCGCTCAAAATAAAATACAAAAAAACATATATCCCAAGTAGTACCTAAGATAAATCATTTTTTTTTTTAAAGAGTCCATTTTTTACATTTCTTTACGTTTCCGATCACCAAATACAAATACATCCGATCTACATAATCCGATCTACAAATACATTAAATCCATCGGTTTTTTGGTGTTATAATATTCTTAATGGACTATACTAACAGATATGCAGTAAATAGTATGAGTAAGCTGTTGCACTTTTATTGAAAAAAAAAAAAATCTAAACTTCAATTTTCAGCATGAAATGTGGTAAATATTTTTTTTTTTAAATTTTAGCGTGTTTGGTGAAAAAAATGTATGAGAAGCTAAGTGGCCAACTATTTAACAAATATGCGTGTTTAATGCAGATTCCAAAATGGTATAATACAACCTTTTATCTAATGTAAATACGAGTTATTGCTATTAATATGCAGAAGGAGTAAATTCGGTTAAATAACCAAATTTTCAAAAATGGATTATTTCTTATCTTAAACTGTACCTTCATAAAAGAGCTTCATAAAAAACTACGTTACACATTGATAATAATTTATTTAATTTATGTACATTTACAGTAAATGCTCAAACTGTCTGCCACCAACTGTGATATACGCTCGACATCTCCGAATAAAAGCTGTTTTGAGAAGTCGCGCATAATGACGTTGAGTAATTTTTGAAGCAGCTTCCTGGACACGGCTACGTAATTCTTTTAATCTCCTGATCAGTTTAGAGTAGACTTCGTCTTTGAGGTAGCCCCAGTAAAAAAAAATCCAGCGGATTTAGGTCTGGGGAACGTGGTGGCCACAAAATGGGCCCCAGACGGCTAATCCGTCTATCTGGATATGTTGAATTCAAATACGACTGAACGTTTACTGCATAGTGCGCTGGACACCCATAATTCTGGATCTAATGGAATTCTCTCACCTCCTCGGACACCACTTCCAATAAATTTGGCAGATCATTTTGAAGAAAGTCCAAATAGCTTTGGCCAGATAGTTCCCGGGCAGTTCAAATGGGCCAATTTATTTTGAATTTGTACTGGGATCTGTTTTCTCGCATTAAATGAGGATTCAAAAGTTGTCTGCTGTGAAGATTGTGCATGTTAAAGCATCCATCCCTATTCAGTGTTGATCCATCGCTCCATAGAATATTATTAAAGAATTGTGAATCTTGTTCTATTTTCTCAAGCAACTGTCGGCAAAAACACAATCTTGCGTAATAATCTCTTGCTTTAATATGGTAGGGGTGGAACTTTATTTGTTTTCAATACACGGTGTACATTCAATTTTGCGATACCTGTGCGTCGTGCTATTGCTCTTGTAGAGGTAGACGGATCTCGTTCAATTTCCTCAAGCACCGTTTCTTCAGTGTCAATATTAGCGACTCTTCCAGTGCTAGTACCATCAACACCGCTGCCATGTAATCTTCGTTCCGAGTAACAACCGTGGACTCTGATGAATACGCGATAATCCGGGTGACGCGCGTTTGGGTATCTTTCCCTATAAAAACTGCAGCTGCATTTGCGTTGCTTCTGCATTCACCATAAATATAATTCTGCTTTGCGTATTCTTGTGACGTATACTGATTACGTGGCATTTTGATACACAAAAATCCCCCAGATGCAAGCCAGAAAAACGGAATAAACATATACGAACAAGTCGAGTGACGCATTAAATTAATGTTTAATAAAGTTAATGCAGCATGTTTAATACATTTTAGGAACAAAAAGATGGGTAGCGCAGATCACGCTTATGTAGCAAATATCAAGTTTATAAATCCCTTATCATCAGGTACAGTTTAAGACAAGAAATAATCCAATTTTAAAAATTTTGTTATTTAATCGAATTTACTCCTTCTGCATATTAATAGCAATAACCTCATATTTACATTAGATAAAAGGATGTATTATACCATTTTAGAATCTGCATTAAACAGCATTAAACACGCATGTTTTTAAAATAGTTGGCCACTTAGGTTGTCATACATTTTTTTTCACCAAACACGCTCAAACTTTTATAAAAAAAAATATTTACCACATTTCATGCTGAAAATTGAAGTTGAGATTTTTTTTTTTTTTTCCAAAAAAAATGAAACAACTTATCATACTATTTAGTGCATATCTATTAGTATAGTCCATTAAGAATAATATAACACCAAAAAACCGATGGATTTAATGTATTTGTAGCCGTGGTGGTCGGGAACGTAAAGTAATGTGAAAAAATAGCTTTTTTTTTAAAAAATCTTAGGTACTATTTGGGATATATTTTTTGTATTTTATTTTGAGCGCACAATAGCTCTATTTTAAGCTGTTTAAGGCTAATCTATTCATTCTGGGACACCCTGTATTTGTGTGTTACCTATTTGAGCCAAAGAATTCAAATGGATTAAAAAATCAAATTATGGAATATTTACCAAAACCAATAAGAACATTGTTGAGGTGCTTCAAAAATCGCTTACAAAGAATTGAAATTTGAAATGGTTCAAGCGGGTGAAACCAATCACATAGTGGAAATTGTACCATCATCACATGAAACATTAGTATATTAACCCTTAAATATAAATATGACTTGGAAAACAAAAGAAGGCCAGTATCTAAGTAATTGATCAAACAAGTACTATCTTCAAAGCGAGTATTGCTTTGTTAAATATAGTAAAAAGGAAGATGACGTTCTTCGAAGAGCAACATATAAAGGCGATATATTTAAATATGGTTCTTAAATACATTTTGTCCGTTCGTCTAACAAGCGTCGACCCCAAACGGGAGTTTTCTATTGCTAGACTAATTGCAACAAAATGTAGATCCAGATTGAAAGACGATGTCTTAAATATACAGATTTAGAGATCAACCATTAATAATCCTATTATTCAAAGATTTTACTGAATTTAAGTGTAAATGTTTATTAACAGTAATGAAATTTTGTTCTGGTTTTCAATGAAGTGAATACAATTCTTGAAATAAATTATGTTCAGATATTTAATTTAAATTGAATTTTTCACGTAATCATATATTTTTATTTACGGTAAATTACCGGTAAACCGGTTTTTTCATAAATTACTTACCGTTTACCGGTTTTTCAAAAGTCGGTAAATTTGCAAACCCTACTCTAATGTATAAGACGAATTAAAATAACGCAATTGTAATTTTTACCTGTTACATGATGGTGTAATTTAAATTTTTATAATTAAAATTAAGATTTGTAAATAAAAATCGCAGATTTTTAATTTTTGAATGAAAAAAATTTTTTTGGAAAAACCGAAAATATTCCCGGAAAATGTTGTCCTTCCGATTTTCCGAAATTTTTGGCTTGTATACCTCCTAAAAATGATATAGATACACCGATTGTCTTAATTTAGATGCACGTGTATTCATGCTGAGACTGTAAGCACTGCTGGATGACCTATTGATAAATCATGCCTTGGGAAGAAGCTTCGCTTATGTTTGTACCACCGGATTCCAAATTTAAGAAAACTGAAAGACTCGTGGTAGTTGTGTGTACTGAAATTGTTGACACGTGACACGTAATCCGACACTGTACAAAATTGTAACCTGATGCATGGTGCATGAATTTTATTGTACCACCAAACTATGCTCTCCATGTATGAAGGACGGAAAATGCAAGAAGCAGTTCCCGAATAAATTTCAAGCAGATAGAGTTCCAAATGTCATCTACTCTAACGATGGCGTCAAGGATTTACGACTCAAGTTCGAAACGAAATGACTGACGTCCGAAATGACGTCATTTGTAGGTTATTTTTCAAATACGCCTGACATTCGATTTTTTTGCATTTATTGACCTCTGCCAAATCCATTGAGTCTGTGGAAAAGTTTAAGGTTTTTGTTTGACCTTAGCTCACAGCAGTAGTACAAGCTGCAGATGAATCATTTCAGCCGGATGAAGACGCAAGGTAGCAAAGGTACTTTACTCAGTGAAGGCCATTAAAGTGATTGACTTCGTTGATTATCAAAAGCTGTCATCTTAATGGTACAGGAGGTTCCGTTTTAAAAAATATGTCTTCCCGGAACATACTTGCATTTGTATCGACAGGAATTGCTGCAACATTGATCAAAGGTGAATGATCACTTCATATGAACTTCAAGCTGAATTTCCTCTTAGAGGCCGTATTCTTGAAATCGGCGGAAATTTCCCCAACCGGAATACAATATGCTTTGAAATTATATATATTATTCTAATTTTTTGCCGGCGTCTTTAATAATTTTTTCAAATTTATTTTATTTTTGTAAATTAAGAAACACAATTTTTTCCCCCTACTAAGGAAAAAATGCCGGCTGGGTAAATCGATTCGAAATTATTTCCTTAGTAGGAAGGCAAATATTTGTAAACTGGCAGAAAACAAATTTGAAAAAATGATTAAAACAGCCGGCGAAAAATTGGAATAATATAGAGAATTTCAAAGCAAATTGTATTCCGATTGGGGAACTGTCCTCCGATTTCAAGAATACTAGAGAAGAATTACTAAAGCCCAGTGCGTAACTGACGTGAAATGAATTTTTTCATACAAAAAAGACAGGCGAAACCGAAAATGAAAATTCCGCTGCTAAATTTTATTTTGTAGTACGCAATTTAGCTAGTGAAATTGGTATGTTTCGTATTAAAATATAGATGTCTCTGTTTAACTCTACACATTTTTCGCTACGTTTTCATCTGCAGGTACGGTAAATTCTACAAACTAATTTTTCCTGGAATGTTTATCTGCTTAATTTTGGAGGCCAGCGAAAATTTCATTTCACGTCAGCTGCATACTAACACACCTCGATTCTGAAGCACAGTCACTGACTGGAAAATGGCTTTAGGTAAGACATTTTGTCTTTGTTTTGTGTTTAGTCTTAATAATGAGACTATTCGTATTGTACGCAATCGTAAAAAGCGCAAAATTATGATCTTAAAAAAGGTTGTTAAATCGTTAAAAATTAAGTCATGTTTTTAATTATTTCAATATTATTTATATATATAAAAATGGATGTTTGTAAATATATATATATTTATATATATGTTACCGTTTCACTCCAACACCGTTCAACCAATCACTATGAAAATTTGTATGTGTATGTATTTTTGTGTGGAAAAGGTTTTTGTGTTGTTTTCTTTATTGTGCCTCCCCGCCAGGTAGCACTGCAGCATATCAACTTCCGCACCGTTCAACCAATCGTCATGACATTTTCACCATGCATTAGTTGCATGTCCAGAACCAACCTTACGATATTTTCGAAAGGACTGGACCCTGGGGTCTAGGGGCTGCGGTACAAAAAATTTCCACAATTTCAATTATTTTTAAATTTCTTCACGGCAATGAGTTGAGAATATGAAATTAGAGAGATGCTCAAATTCGATCGAGGGGTTAGCGCCTGGATCAAGAATTAATTTTTACATAGATATATAATTTACTGTTTGTTCCAAATTTTCGTCTAAGCCGCTCAACCGATCGTCATGAAATTTTCACCATGTGTAAGTTGCATGTCCAGAAACAACCTTACGATATTTTTGAAGGGGCTCGACCCCGGTGTCTAAGGGCTGCGGTACAAATTTTTTCTAAGATTTCAATCTTTTTATATTTTTTTACGGAAATGAGTTTAGGAATGGAATTATATAAAATTAGTGACATTCTCAAGTCCGAGGGATCCAAAATCCTCTCTGGCCATCCGCCTCTGGATCAAAAATTAATTTTACATAGATATACAATTATCTGTTTGTCTCGAATAAGCATCCAGTTTCTCAACCGATCATCATGAAATTTTCACCATGCATAAATTGCATATACAGAACAAACCTTACGATATTTTTGAAGGAGCTAGACCCCATGGTCTAGAAGCCTCGGTACAATTTTTTCTAAAATTTTGATTTTTTTTAAATTTATTCACACGAATGAATTTAAAGCGGTTAATCAAGGGTCTGAATCAAGGGGACCCTTCCTACAAATTTCCACGCCATTCATCCAATTTTGCATAGGGAAATGTAATGAGAGGGGGATCAAACAATACACCTCCATGTAATCGTCAGCAATTTGGAATGGAGTCGCCTCAGTAAACAAAAGAGAACGCTGTTGACTATAAAATATGATACGAAACGAATTGCGCTATTAATCAATTGAATCGATCCATATAAGTTATAATGATTATCCATTTTTTTAATGTCTAACTCAGACACAAACAAAGAATTATTTTTAACTGTTATACCTTTGTTCAGTTCAGATAGTTGTAAAAAAAACTGATAATGGAGTAATCCGAAATCGATATTCCAAACATTAAAACAAACCATTGTCACAATAAGAAAATACATTTTTTTTTTTCAATTAAAAAAAAATAAAAGTTAAAAACACATAATTCTTTGTTTTTGAATTTTACAATCCGCCGAAATTTATTGATAGACTCCAACAAATTAATTTGAATAAATTAAATTTTTTATTTTAAATTAAATATTTGAATAAATTGGTTTTGTAATTCGTGGGTTTTATACGAAACGTCACGTTTTGCAACAGGAAATGCTAAAACATGGACATTACAAAACAGGATATCACAAAACAGTACTTAGTACACTAAAGAACGAGATTTATATTGACATAATATCTGCAACGGTTAAGTGAAGGAACATTTTAATTTAACTAAACAAATTTAATTAATATAATTATTTCAATTAACGTAATTAATCTAATTAACTTAATTAAGCAAATTAATTTTAATAATTTAAATTTAAGTTAATCTTTCAAATAATAATTTAAATAAATTTAAATAATAATTCAAACCTAAGTCAAATCTCTACGTCATAATATGCATACTAACGATCCACTATTGTGCACTGTACTGTTTTGTCAAGTCCAGTTTTAATCGGTCCTGCTCCGTATCATGTACTTTAATGTACTATGCACGATTTGGACTTATGTACTATTTAACCGGTTTTGCAATGTGACATAGTGCGCGGCTTCGAAATTCTATATAACTTTAGAAATAATTCACATTCTATTGTAGTCCATGAATGCCACCGTTCCAATCGCCAGTAGTTTACGATATAAATAATCAAGGTTTATTAAATGACCAATTTAGAGGGAAAAACTTTTAAAATTTAAAAAAGTACATCTTCTACAAGAAAGTGTTGTTAGTGTAAAATTGACTTATTTTGAAATAGTGCTAACGTTTTATATTAAAAATTACATCTTATACAAGAAATACCCTGTGATATAAAAAATTGTACGTGTAAAATTGGCTTATTTTGAAAAAATATTTTTTGTTTTCCTTGATGTCATTTTCAAACACAGTTCGCAGTGAAACGTATCGAAGTGGTCATATTTTTAATAGTTTAGTGTAAATCAATTTGTGTTCATCCGAATGCCCGTTATTCCCAATTACTTAATTATATTGGAATAAAATAATTGTTGGTGACTATTTTTCAGGTATTAAATGTTTCAAGTGAATATACATTCTTTTTATGTCTTATTATTCTGATTTATGTTTACATACAACACATTTTCAAATAGGAACTATTTGAAATGCCACGAAAAACAAAATCAAACATTGGAAGGTCAACTAAGATTGCGCGTCAATTAGGAATGCCATCTCGTAATCGAGCAATTACTGATTTATTTGTTGACGTTTGTTCAGCATAACATATCAGTCATGAATCATCACCAAAAATACATTTACAATAGTGGATTATATTTTCTGGATGTTAACGACAGTACGGGTAAAACCTTTTGAATTTCGTTATTTTAAACCTCCATACGAAAGACAACTTGCAGCGACTTTGTTAGATGGTAGTAACATGTGTATTTCATTTTTACTAACAACAAACATTTTTTGAAAAAATTTAACATAAGCAATAGCAATAAATGTAAGATTAACCACAATATAATTTATATACATTACACATAGCTTACTCGCATATAACGGGTTATCCAATTCGAGGTTGATAAAGTAGAAATCTGTATACCGACATCTGTCAAAGATAAACGTCAAGTACGCTGTCATTTATTTAGTTGACATTCTGCCATTTAAGAATATGGAGCATTTAACAATCGACCAACGCGTTAAAATTATTAAATCTGCTGATGCTGATTTTTCGAACAAAATTTTCTTCAGTGATGAAGCTCATTTTTCGCTTGGTGGATACGTTAATAAGCAAAACTGTAGAATTTGGGGCTCAGAAAGTCCACAATTGATTGTAGAGAAGCCATTACACCCGGAAAAAGTCACTGTTTGGTGCGCATTGTGGTCTGGTGGTGTGATTGGGCCGTATTTTTTTGAGAACAACCATTGTTGAATCAATGTCAACATGCGCAATAACACAATATTCCAAGCGGTCGATGACACAGTAGCGACACGGGTGGAATATTGTATATTGTAGCAAATTCAACAGGTTTAATGTTTCTTTCTTTTTTATATTGTACTTTTGTTGTATATAATTATTGTCGATTTCATGCGTAAGCAATATTTTATGTATAAAACCCGGTTTATTGAAGTAATAAAACTAGAATTGAATTGAATTATAAACGCAAAACAACAGTTAGTTTAATTCTCAGTGAATATTTGGAACTCACCAGTGGCAACCCAAATATTCACATAAACAAACCAAAATCAAGACAGAGGTCAGATTTTTACATGGTCCTTCGAGCCGCCAAAACAACCGGCGGACAATAAAACTCACATTGTAAAGGAAATTTACATTGGGATTCGAGCTACCACAACAACCGGCAGCCAACACGTTCAAATAACATGAAGTCAAATAACAACGACCGAGGAGGTGAAACTTCATCAACCAACAAGAATAACCTATCATCTGAATCATCCAGTAAGGACTACCAGCATCAGTCTGAAAATTCTAGTAAAGGGGTAGCATACAACAACCAGAAGCTGCTCAAGAAGCAAGATGTCCTGATGAGGATGATGCATAGAAAATTAGAATCAATTGAAGAAGCATTGGACAACAACAACATTCCAATGGAGTTCATTAAGCTAAAAATGGCTCAATTATCGCAAGAAATGGGGGCAATTGACGATTTGCACATAAACCTCTTAGTAGAAATGGAAGAGCAAGAGCAAACAGCTCCCTACTTCCAAAACAACTACTATGAGGCGCTCAAGGATAGAGTGGACTCAACAACATTGCGATGGCAGCGCAGCCGGAAAGAAGAGACTTCGAACCAGGCTGGAGAAGTCAAGGTACAATTGCCCAAGATAGAACTACCAACGTTTTATGGCGATTATGAGCATTGGAGCTCCTTCAACGATATTTTCACCGAGCTCATCCACAACAACAATAAGCTGGCGGACACAATCAAAATGACGTACTTGAAGGCAAATCTACAAAAGGGAGCAGCCCAGTTGATCAGTCACCTCTCAACAACTGGTGACAATTACAACAAGGCCTGGGAAATACTGCAAGGAAGATACAACAACCCCAGATTATTAGCAAATAAGTATTTCAACTCATTATTAACTTTACCAACAATACACGCACCATCAGCGGCAGCAATTCGTAATTTGCATGACACTACAGTTGAAATATTACACAACATCAACAAGTTAAAATTACACTCTCCGTTTGAAGCCCTAGTGATGTTCATTCTAGGCAAAAAACTAGATCCGGAAACCGCTAGGCTCTACGAAACATCATTAGAGAATCCGAGAGAAACTAAACGAATCAATGAATTCTTCAGCTTCATAGAAAGGAGATTCCAATCGCTAGAGGCTATGGGGTTCAACAAGGTGGTAAGCGCACAGCCGCAACCAATGGTACAACTGAAACGGGTACACGCTTCAACCGTAGACAGCCAGTGTATAGTAAAGGGATGCCAAGGAAAGCATCTGCTGCAAGACTGCAATCAGTTCAAGCTAATGCCAACGCTAGACAGAAGCAAGTTGGTCTGTGAAACAGCTACCTGCATACGTTGTTTAACGCGACATCCAATGGGTAACCCATGCAGATCCGCAATACGATGTATTGTGTGCCAAGGACATCACCACACTCTTCTGCATGGTAATAACAAGGCATCAACCAACATGGGGATCACACAAACTCTAGTAGTTAAACAACAAGGGCCTGTATTACTACCAACAGCAATGGTCAGAGTAGCCACAGACACTGGACATCTCACCACATTGAGGGCGTTAATTGATTCAGGGTCCCAAGCTACATTAATATCATCGAGAGCTGCCAATCTGCTAAACATCAAAAAGAGAAAAACACATGTTAACATTTCAGGCATTGGCGGTAGCGAAGCAGGAATGTGCAAGCATACAATCAACATTAAGCTTGTGCCAAGATTTGATGGAGACTTTAGCTTAGACATCGAAGCTTTAATATTTAACAAGCTAACCCAACAACTACCTGAAGCTGATATTGACACTAGAGCATGGACCCATCTTAATAACATAAAGTTAGCGGACCCATACTACAATCAAGCTCAGCCGATTGATCTCATAATTGGAGCAGATTACTATCCACTGATAATAACCAATAGTATTATCAAAGGTGACCATCGAGAACCAATGGCACAGAACACGGAGTTCGGATGGGTCGTAATTGGCAGCCTGAGTAACGTAAACACCAAAACAAGAACAACCATGGTGACAACCAAGTCAATCGAGGAACAACTAAAATTATTTATAGAGGTTGATAGCATTCCTGAAGAAAGGAGCCATACAGCGGAAGAAAATCAAGTTGAGGAGGCATTCCAATCAACATTGAGTCGAGACACAGATGGACGATTCATAGTAAAAATTCCATTTAAGGACGATCACGTCAAACTTGGCGAGTCTAGAAAAAGAGCAGTAGCCAGACTTCTCCAAATCGAAAGAAGATTCGTCAAAGATCCGGCCTACGAACAATTATATAAACAATTCATGCAAGAATACATAGATTTGAGCCACATGGAGTTGATACAAGAAAAGCCAGAAGTAGAGCGCGGCGATAATACGTATTACATACCTCATCACGGCATTATCAAACCAGGCAGTTCAACGACCAAGCTTCGAGTAGTGTTTGATGCATCATCAAAAACAACAACTGGGGTCTCGTTAAACGACATCATGATGACCGGGCCCAAACTACAAGAGGACTTGGCCGACATACTACTAAGGTGGAGGCACAAGATTGTCATGACAGCCGACATCGAGAAAATGTTCCGTCAAATCTGGCTCAACACAAACGACCGGGACTATCACCGAGTATTATGGAGACAGGACTCTTCCGAGCCGATAAAAGCATATAGGCTAAAAACAATAACGTACGGAACTACCGCTGCCAGCTTCCTAGCGGTAAGAACATTGATTCAAGTAGCCAAGGAAGGATGCAATACTCACCCAAAAGCAGCTAAAATAATGATGACCGACTTCTATATGGACGATTTACTTACTGGCGCAGACAGCATTGACGAAGCTCTACTGTTGCTGCAAGATCTGCAAGCCCTCACAGCGCAAGGTGGATTCAATTTGAGAAAATGGGCATCCAACTCTCCCAAAATATTGCAAAGCCTTCCTAGAGAGCAACAGGCCAACGGAAATATTCAAATAAAATTAAATGACACCATTAAAACGTTGGGAATACTATACAACCCGGCGGAAGACATTTTTGAATTCGATATAGCCGGACTGCAACTAACCAACAACCAGCACACCAAGCGCTCATTCCTATCTGACTCTTCAAAGCTCTTTGACCCCATAGGATGGCTGTCGCCGACAACAATCATGGCCAAGATCATGATGCAGGATGTTTGGAAAATCGGAATAAGATGGGATGAACAACTACCAGAAAGAATAAGTGCCAAATGGCAGAACTACAAAGATGACCTGAATGAGATATCAAGATTAAAAATTCCAAGATGGCTCAGTACAACGTCTAGATGCAAAACAGAGCTACACGGTTTTGCTGATGCGTCAGAGCACGCCTATGCGGCAGTGGTTTATTGTAGGACAGTAGATGACAACGGTAAACCTGCAGCTCAGCTATTAATGTCCAAAACACGGGTTGCACCAAGCAAAACGAAGCTATCAATCCCTCGCCTCGAGTTAAATGCGACCTTATTATTGGCAAAATTACTGAAACACGTTCAAGACACCATGAAGCTTGAGAACGTTAATACATACGCTTGGTCAGATTCAACAATAACACTCTGTTGGATTAAGGGAGACCCAAGCCGCTTCAAAACGTTTGTGGCAAACAGAATCTCGACGATTAAGAAGACACTACCAACAACAACTTGGCATCACGTGAAGTCTCAGGAAAATCCCGCGGACGCCGCCTCACGTGGCATAACACCCAAGCAGCTCATTGACAACAACTTATGGTGGCATGGACCAAGCTTCCTAACAACTATGCCACCGCAGTGGAATACTGAAGAACTCGTTCCGGACCCACCATCAGATTTACAAGCAGAGCTGGAAGAAAAAAGAGTGCTGGCGACGGTAATAAAAGGGTCACACATACTTGCAGAGTTATTTAACAGGCTGTCCACATTCAGTAAAATCAAGCGCACGGTCGCATATTGTCTACGATTCATAAATAATTGCCAACAAGAAAGTCGTAACAAGGGTTGGCTAACCGGTAATGAACTTAAGGCAGCAGAAACAGCAATTATAAAAATAACCCAAGACCAAGATTTCGGGCCAGAAATCGCCTGCATGAACAAGAACAGAAAGCTAGAAAAGGACAGTAAGCTAGGTTCATTAAACCCCTTCTTAGACGGCGAAGGCTTACTCCGTGTGATGGGACGTCTCCAAAACTCCAATCTGACAACCGCCAGCAAACAGCCTGCAATTCTAAGCAAAAACAACATAATTACTCAACGGATAATTGAGGAAGCCCACCAAAACACATTACATGGTGGCGCACAGCTTACCCTTGCAATGCTGAGGCAGAAGTATTGGATCATCGATGGGAGACGAGCTGTAAAACAAGTGATACAAAAATGCATAACCTGCTTTCGCTACAAACAAAAACACATGGAGCAACTAATGGGTAGTCTACCATCAGCAAGAGTGAGCCCGGGAAGACCGTTTTCTAAAACGGGAATCGACTACGCAGGACCCATCCAGCTAAGAACCACCAAGGGTCGGGGTAACAAATCCTATAAAGGATACATTGCCCTATTCGTATGCATGACAACCAAGGCCATACACATTGAGATAGTGAGCAGCCTAACAACAGAGGCATTCATAGCGGCCTACAAAAGATTCGTTTCTAGACGAGGGCTTTGTACGGATATATTCTCTGACAACGGAACCTATTTTGTGGGTGCAAATTCCGTAATGAAGAAGACGTACAGTTCAGCGATGACCACATTACCTGACGACGTAGCAGCCATGTTAGCCAGTGATGAAACGACATGGCATTTCATACCACCTCATACCCCACATTTTGGCGGAATCTGGGAAGCAGGAATAAAATCCGTGAAATTTCATCTTAAGAGAGTAATAGGAGATTCAACTCTAACATTCGAAGAATTAACTACTCTCACCACTCAAATCGAAGCGGTTCTCAACTCTCGGCCGCTGATCGCATTAACCAACGATACGACAGATACAACAGCGCTAACACCAGGACACTTTCTCATTGGAGATGCTCTTAAGGCGATGCCGGAAGCGACTATCAGCAACATAGGATTAAGAACGAGATGGCACATGGTCGAAAAAATGGCGCAAGACTTTTGGAAGCGATGGTCTTCTGAATACATTCACCAACTTCAACAACGAAGCAAGTGGAAAACCTCCCAGCCAAATTTGGCAATAAACGATCTAGTATTGGTAAAGGATGATCAACTACCCCCAACTCGCTGGAAATTGGGACGGATCACAGACACTCACGCCGGAAAAGATGACTTGGTACGAATCGTAACAGTAAAGTGTAAAGACGCGACCTACAAACGACCAATAACAAAGCTGTGCAAACTTCCTATCAACGACGATTCAAGTGAGATGTTACCTATGAAGGCCATTGCAACGCTCAGGGAAACAACCACCGGGAAGGCCAGTGCAATTCCAACTCAAAACAGCAAACTGGTATCCAGGCAACAACCTCACCGTCGAACCAAGGCGACAGGAAAAATGAACCACATGGCACTAGCCATCCTTTCAGTGTGCTGCCTATTCGGTCTTGTGAGCAGCAACATCGAAATAAGTTCGTTCAATCATTCTATTGGAATACATTTCGAGGAATTGGGCAAGTTGGAGATTGTGGCGACAAAATGGACATTAGTTGTTCAATACAATTTATCTTCCTACTGGGAGGAAATTGAAAACTTTAAAAGAGCCCACACAGAGTTACAATCAGTTTGTAGGGAGCTGTCCGGTTTAAAATGTGACATCATACTTCAGCAACTCTTATTTCAATATAATTATTTGATAGCAGACAACGAGCTGTTATTTGAAAGTAATAAGGATCGTAAACGGATGAAGCGAGGGCTCGGTGACACAGTGGGCCTTGTACTAGGGGACCTATTTGGAGTACTCACCCAGCGAGAAGCTGACAAGTATGAGTCTTATTTTGAACAAATTAACAGTGACGAAAATTATCTCTTGACTCTCATCAAAAATCAAACAACTATTGTGGATAACACCATCAATTTGGTAAAACATAACACAAACCTCACCACGGCATCTATAAACAACTTAATTAAAGATCAACATCGTTTGCGGCAGGAAATGTTGCAGTTAAACGAATATAGAACGTATGAAGACAGAGTGCGATCTACGCTAATGACTATTTTTGAAATGATGCTAGTTCTAAAGAGCCTCCAGGACACGCAACAAGGCTTACTCAACGTGATTTATCATGCTCATCAAGATGTCCTGCATCCCTCCATACTCACTCCAAGTCAGTTGGAAGAAGAGTTACAATTCATTCGACAACGCGTGCCGGTAACCATTACTCTACCAGGACACGACATTCACGACCTCCACCATGTGTATGAAAGCATGCAAATCCGCAGCCGAGTAACTCAAAAAAATGTAATAATTGAAATCACGTTACCACTATCGTTCGTGTGGGACTATACACTAATAGCTGTAGTCCCAATTCCCAACATTATCCATGGAAGCACTCAGTCACAAATCATTAGCTCCACTGACTATATAGCAATGGACAATCGGCGTGAACACTTCGCATTATTAACCAGAGAAGACGTACATAAATGTCAAGTATTTAAACCTGTACATCTCTTATGCGAAGTATCACAAATTATCAACACTCCGTCAAATCAAACGTCATGTGAGGTAGCAATACTACAACGAAAGAACGAATTGGACACCGTATGCGGCACTAGGTCAACCAAAGCTAGTAATCATTGGATCAAACTTCACGCTGCCAATCAGTGGATATATGTGATACCCAACGAAATCACAATCGATGTCATATGTGGGTCTAGAATCCAATCTTATACTATCGTAGGTTCCGGTATAGTGGAAATCGAATCCGGTTGCGTGCTCAGAGACTCGGACGTTCAATTAATTGCTGTAGGAACAGCTAAACACAATATCAATAAATTTGCTCAGCAGGCGACTCATTTAATGCATAGGGCCAACAACCTACGGGAATTCAGTGCTGTGGTCAAAAATAAGGCAAACGAGGTGGATCAATTGAATTTACTAACCACACCAGAAACAACCGGATTGGATGATCAGCTAGAATCATTGAAAGGTGATGAACAGATTACCTTTCATCGTCAGAGTGCTCATCATATCCACCATTACGCAATGATTCACATTCTATTTGGGAGTGCTGTAATAATAGGAGTCATCTGGGTAGCAAACAAATTAAGAGGAAGATGCATTGCAAACCACCGGCCGCCATCTCCTCTAGAGAGAGCCAACGAAAGCATGGTTTAACAGAGGTGTGACATCAGTAGGCCCGGGAATATGTTGAATCAATGTCAACATGCGCAATAACAGAATATTCCAAGCGGTCGATGGCACAGTAGCGACACGGGTGGAATATTGTATATTGTAGCAAATTCAACAGGTTTAATGTTTCTTTCTTTTTTATATTGTACTTTTGTTGTATATAATTATTGTCGATTTCATGCGTAAGCAATATTTTATGTATAAAACCCGGTTTATTGAAGTAATAAAACTAGAATTGAATTGAATTATAAACGCAAAACAACAGTTAGTTTAATTCTCAGTGAATATTTGGAACTCACCAGTGGCAACCCAAATATTCACATAAACAAACCAAAATCTAGACAGAGGTCAGATTTTTACAACCATGGACGAACCGTTACCGTCAATTCTGAGCGCTATGGCCGCATGTTAACCGATTATTTTTTTACGAAAATCGAAGATTATGATCTTGACGATATGTGGTTCCAGCAGGATGGAGCAACCAGTCACGTAACACGAGCAAATCGAGATCTTTTGCAAGAGAAATTTCCTGGACGTTTGATTTCGCGATTGGCTGATGTCAATTGGCCTCCAAGATCCTGTGATTTAACGCCTTTGGATTTCTTTTTGTGGGGCTACGCGAAAGATCGTGTTTACGCAAACAATCCTCAAACTCTTGACGAATTGAAAACTAATATTCGTAAGGTAATGGCCGAGATACCGCCCGAAATGTGCCGAAAAGTCATTGAAAATTACCTCAAAAGAATCAAGGCCTGTAAGAAGTCCCGTGGAGGACATTTGAATGATATCTTGTTTAACTAAAAATGGCAAGGATCAATCTGTAAAATGAAATAAAAAAAAAATAAACAATACATTCGGAATATTTTGTGTGTTTTTTTTTAAGTTTACTTTATCAAGCTTGAATTGGATAACCCTTTAGTTACACCTAATTATTAAGAAACAAATATAAGCGGAACCAACGATAGGGCCACCAATGCGGGCTAGGTTCTGCTAGTTTTTAATATTTTAATATATTTTTATTATTATTTTATTAATAAGTTTTATTATTTACTGAATTCATGACTTAATAAAATAATATTTTTATTTAATTTAATGATTTTTTCAATTTAAATTGGTCAAATTATTCGACAGACCAAAAGCGGATAAACGTTAGGAAATAGAAATTTCCGAATGCGGACATTTCCACCGATTTCAAGAATAGAGCCCTAAAGCATTATATTGAAGCGATGTTGAAGAAGTTTCTTGAATTTTCACAGTGCTATATCTATATCTATATCTATAAAAATGGTGCAAAAAATGTATGTGCGCGCATCAGTTGTGAATGGCTGAACCGATTTGGCTCAATATTTTTTTATTGTGTTCGCAATTGCCAGGAGATGGTTCTTACGAAAGAAAATGTTTAAAAAATCCACCGGAAAAGTCTAAAAACCCGAAAAATCGAATAAAAAACTTTTTTATATGAATTTTGTATGAACAGTATTTATGAGACAGGTGGTGCAGTGGTTAAAGCTTCGGCGCTTCGGCTAGAAGGTACTGGATTCGAATCCCACCGGAAGCTGCATGCAAATTAGTATTTTGTTTTTGATCCAATTATTTCATCTATTTATTTTGAATGATTCCATTTTTGCGTTGTTCGTCTACATACAGTGGCGGCTTAGGAACAAAGGAAACTCGGAAAAACCCAAAGGAAAATCCAGAAACTCGAAAAAATGGAAAATCAAAGAAAATTCACCAAAACCCAAACGAAAACCGAAAAATCAAAAAAAATCGGAAAATCGAAAATTGCGTTTTGTATAGAAATTTGTTTTATGATATTTGATTTTTATGCATTGCATCCATAAACGGTACCATTATTACAATCATATGAAGTTCAGTGTGATTTTTACGATTACGATAATTTTTTCCAGAAATTTATTTTATTATACTATAAGTTCCTTCAAATTTATTTCGTTGGAAATTACGAATTTGAACTAAGATATCGTATTGCGTGTTTCAATCCGTCCAAATGAGAGATAATCGGAGAACTTCAATGTCTTTTGAATGAGCACAATGGTTCGTTTGTTTAAAACTACTTTGGAGAGACAATGAATTCCGATGATCACCAAATAATTACCAGAGCAGACAAAAAACCATCCGGAGGCCATGTACGTCAGTATAATGCTCCCACTATCGACAAAGTCGCAGTTGTGATCGTTGGCGAAAATGTGGAATCGCGTGATATTGTGATAAACCAGCGTTTTGACGGGCCATTGCAGCGCGTGTACGAAAAACGTCGATCTTATGATGCACTTCAATATCCATTGATGTTTTGTCCAGGATAGGATGGCTATACCACTTCCAGGTAAAGATGGTTAATCCGCTGACCGGTTAGTTATTGAGCTGTCAATTGTACTTTCAGGTAAAGAAACGAATAAAAAGTTCAGTTCCATGCATTTTATACTTATTCGTTGATGATGCGACAAGGCATGCAATCATCTTTTGAAATAGTCGATTGTTTGAACAGTATTGCGTCAATATGTATGTCAAGATCGAAACGGAACGTTAAAATTTCATCCGCTTCAATCAATGAAAACTACGTTCCAAGGAGTAGATTCATCTACGAGATTCCATCGTTTTGGAAGGAGATGCAACCAACGTCGGCCAACTGACCATTCTCCCAGCGACATATGTTAATAACACCTGGCTGTGTTCGACATTGCTGCTGTGGATGGAAATGACGAAGTATCAAGGTCTCAATTGAGCCGTTATGTCAGTTGCAATGAGGCGATTTGGCATATTTTCTCATTTGCAATACACGAACGTCAACTGTTCATCATTTGCGGGTGTACAACACTCACGAATTTGGGACTCAACAATCGCTGATGCCACTGTTTCTGCGCCGGCAAATCAAATTCGTACATTGGTTGCATAGCGACATGTCATCCATCGAACGCATTGGAATTGTGGAACAAATACAAAGACGAGATGGCTGACGACATTTTGCATTGAGTTTGCACTGCAACATCGAGCTATGAGCTTGAAATAAACGCATGCCAGCACCAAATCATGCGATACACGACGCATTTAATCTTGAATTGCAACGAGAGCCATAGTGTAAGATCGAAATTCAATGAGCCAAATAGTACAAACGAATGTTCCACTTTTGAATGCTGATCTCATTGCTTTTGGCCACAATTCGCTCGAGATCTCAAATAGCGTTAACCGTTACATAATCGGGAATTACAGCGACATTGCTGGACGGTGGCCGGACGGCACATTCTGCATTGAAGTTGCCGATGAAAACCCACATGATTGACAAGCAGTATGCTCAATTGCCAAGAACTCGGCGATGACCAAGGTATTGCAAGAATGCAAAATCATCATCTGGGACGAGTGCACAACGTTTATTGGAAGCGTTCAATCGAATGATGAAGGATTTACGAAGTGACTTAAAACGTTTTTGTGAGCGATGATTCTGTTGGCCGCCGTTTTTCGTCAAACGCTACCTGTTTTTCCGAGATCGACAACTGCAGCTGAACTCAACGCATGACTGAAATCGTCGAGTCTGTGACGCTATGTGAAGAAGTAGCAGTTGACCACGAACCTGAGAGTCACGTTACAGAACGACTCGATTTTTCCACACAACTGTTGGTGTTTTGTCAAATTCGTGCTGTGATTTTGACCGGATTCATTTCGTTTCCCTCAAATTTTTGCATGTTCACAACGTCGAAGGAAGAGCTTATCACGAAAATGTTTACGGACATCTGCCGAAATTATATCAATCACGATCGGCTCAGCGAACGAGCAATTTTGGCAACGAAGAACATGGAAGACATGTCTGAATTACTTGATTGAGACTGAATTACTTGATTCAAAACCAAATCACTGGGGAAATGCATTGTTACAAATCCGTTGACTGTGTGAATAATCAAGACGAGGCAAATACTTATCCGACCGAGTTTTTGAATGCGCTTGATTTGTCAGGAATATTACCGCATAACTTGAGCTTCAAGGTATAATCTGCTACAATCATCCTGCGCAATCTGAAGCATCCGAGATTTTGTAACGGAACTCGATTAGCTGTGAAGGAACTGATGAATCGCGTGATTCAAGCGACGATCATCAAGAGCAAATTCAAAGGAGAAGATGTTCTAATTCCGAGAATTAATCTGATTCCAACTGACATTCCGTTCGACTACAAGTGCATTCAGTTCCCTATTCGTTTGACGTTCGCTATGACGATTAACAAATCACAAAGTCAATCTGCAAAAAACAACTAAATTTTCGATAGATGCCTAAGTTTGAATCGACATTTTATTTACTTTTCAATACATTATGCCTGCCGCCTTTATGAATATTGCTCAAAAATGATTATTTTTTACTTCTGGATTTTTTTTCTACAAGAAATGATTGGTCGAACAAATGTCCGAATGAATGAACGAACGCAACCGCATAAACCTGCATTTAGTGTTGAATTCGATGAAAAGTGAATAGAATGGCCACTCAACTCAATCGTCTATTGAGAATTGAGTTGAGTTGTTTGATTTTTTTTCTCATCAAAATCATTTTTCGTGAAGAACAAAAGTGTTCGGACGAAGTAATTTGGGGCGAAACAAAGTTTGCGGGCTCACCTAGTTCATTTATAAAATAATGGCAAATCTGCTTTTTTATAATAATACCAGTTCTTCCTCGATTACTACCCAAGGGATATTTCGTGACATAGACTTCGTAACCAGCATAAGATCAATTTCGTACTGTAATTGTGTGATTAAGAGAACGGGTGCTTACTGTTAAAAAAATCATAACTCTTACTCATTTGTTACTGAACACCAGCTTTTAGGAACTCTTTTCGATAACAAGAAGCTTTCATAACATAATACTTTAAAATATCAATATGTAATCCTTCCTACTGAATTGTGTCAATAATTATATAGTACAAGTGTTTTCGTGCTACATCTCCCTAACAAATTTGTTCACATTTTGGTTATGTCTCTCTTATTATTGTTTACGAAAGCAGAAGGAAAGCGCACGAAAAGCTCAAGAAAAACAAAATCATTGAGTTAATACTTTACACATATACATATTCGTATAATATATTCTTGAAACATATAAAAATATGTTTTTTGGGTGCGGCATGTTTTATTTTTTTATTGACCATTTTTAATATTACAAATCTACATAACGTTTAGGTGTATTTCGGTTGTAAATAAGCTCCACATATATATAACCGAGTATATAGTTTTTAGCCGACAAACTTAAACCAAATAATATTTTACTTTTATGAATATACTAGAGAAAAATATTTCAACATTTTTAAATGTCAATATTGTAAATGACTTCAGACGACTCACTCGACTTGAATTTTATTACATAGCAAAAAGATTCTTAATGATAATAATATGTAGAATGAAAAAACCAAAGTGAAAAATGAAATAAGGTGTGTGTAATCTTATACATATATAAACGAGTATATTTTGTGATGCCTTAAGATTTTCAAAATGGAAAATGTATATAAGATTATATATTCTATTAATAAAAAATGTATATAAATATTAATAAATATTGATTTTACCATATTTTCTTGTTTAGTTTATGATTTCCAAGATTTTTGATGAATTATTATTTACTCCACATATCATAAACATGAAATCGTACTCGTCTTCCATATATAAATATAACATGTATATATGTAAACAACACACATATATACCGAATATAAATCACTTTTTAATAAACAACTAAAAGCTCATTTTGTGGCCGGCGAACACAAAAAGCTTTCAACTTAACCCTTAAAAACGAATCGGTTTTTTCGCAATATACAAATAATTTCAAATCACTTCCAAACACAATATTTTTCCATCAATCTAATATTACACCGCACACACTGAACAAAAAAACTACACCATTTTTCACAAAACCCAAATAATAAATTTTCCAATAAAACGAAAAAAAAAAGAAAATTGCAAACAACTTTTTTTTTTATATATATGTATATACTTTTATGTTTGTACCGACCGCCCGATGATAAAGTATATTATTTTTCCACTTTATGTGATAAATAATTGAAACGTATGATTAGAAATAAATTCCATTGCAACGGCAAAACTGTATTATCCTTTTTCTTTTAATTCTCATTTTTTTACACACGGCTTATAAATTTTAAATTAACATAGAATTATAATTAAAATATAAATCTGCCTAGAGGTCGGTGGTAAAAATACTACTCTGTACAACACAACTCTTTTTATTTAATTAGTTTTCATAATTTACACATATTTTATGTCAACACACACGCCGCCGAACACATACACAACAAATATTTTCACGCAATTAAAACGAAAAGGGAGATTTTTTTATAATTAAAATGATTTTTTTTTTATTAAATAAAAAAAAACAAAAACAAAACAAGTTGTTGTTATTTAAAAAAAAAATTAATTTTATAATTTTTTCGGGAAAATGTTTTCAGTTGCGCGTTTAACGGAAAACTAAAAACGAGAAAGAAAAATATATATTTTACATTTTCGTTTTTCATTATTTGTTTTTTTTTATAATGTGAGAGAATTTTTCTTTTCTTTTAGTATTTTGTGCTTTTCTAAATTTCGCAAATGTTTTGGATTTTCCGACGTACTGTTGTCTCGCTTCAATTTTACATGCCAAAATAGGTTTACAAATTTATAGTTAAACCTACAGAAATAGAGTTACAATTCCATTCATTGTATTCCAACATTTTTTTTTTTTTGACACTTCGACTCCGGGGTTTTGAATAGTCTTAGATCAGTTTATAATTAATTTTATGAAAAGGTCGTTATCATAAAATTTTTAGTCAAAATGAATTTTATAGCGAAAAATGTAACTAGACAAATTTAGGAAAACTGTAACCATTAATACAGTGTGGCAATGAAAAAGTTTTAAATAGCAGAATCTTCATTTAAAAAGTTCAGCTAAAATATATTTTAGGCCGTCCATTAACTTAGGTTTATTCAAAACTAGCTGACCCGATGAACTTCGTACCGCCTCAAAATCAATAAATGTTGTTTAAAGTTATTATAGCTTAATTAAATTGAGTTTTTTATTAAGATAAAATGAATTTCTTTCTCTCTCTCTTTCTCTGGCACTATATCCCATCAAGGGATTTGGCCGCCTCAAATGAGTTTTCATAATCATAATTTCATTTCGGATAATAACTAATGAGTGATTAATTCATTGATTCTAAACCAGCCGTGCAATTTTTTCCTTGTCACTACCGGGAATCGAACCCGAGACCTCCGAGCGGATAAAATGAATACTCCAAATTAATTAAATTCAATCAAAATGAAATATATTTTAATTACATTGAAATGAATGTAATTCACGTGGCAGCAAGGCTTTCGTTTTATTGAATTGAATCGAAATGATTCGCGTAGCAATGTTGCACTACTTTCTTTTAAACTATTTGCTGAGTGGGTTGCAATGGAGTCGATTCCTTTCATTGTAGCACCTTGTGATATACGACATCTTTTGTTTTATTGTCAGGTGCGAGAACGAATAAAGCGGATGGTTTACTGACACGTGGACATGCTACGTACAATCGGCCGTGAGAGAAACATTCATTTTCTAGATTCAGGCCACAAACACTCAAGTATGGGCCTTGTGATTTGTTGATCGTCATGGCGAATGCAAGACGAATCGGAAATTTGATTTCGTTTAAACTCGAATGGCATATCGGTTGGGATCATCGGAATTCTCGGAATAAGAACTTCCTCACGTTTGAACTTCCCTTGGAGTATCGTCTCGTGAATCACATTACCCATGAGTTTTCTCACCACCAAACGCGTTCCGTTACATAGTTTTGGTTGATTCAGGTTTCGTAGCATGATGATTACCGAGCCAACTTTTAGTTGTAAATTGTGCGGTGGCGAGCCAGGTAGATCCAATGAGTTTAAAAATTCAGTTGGATAGTTGATTGCTTCGTCTTCGTTTGTCACACAGGCGATAGATTTGAAGGAATGAAGTGGACCAACGATTAGATTTTGAATTGTGAAATTTAAGTGATCCACATCTTTGTTCTTTGCCGCAAGAATTACTCGTTCACTCACCCAATTGTGAATTATGTGGTTAGTAATGATGTTCGGGAACACTTTGTTGGTGAGCTCGTCCTTCGTTGAGACAAAATTGCAAAAGTTCTGAGGAAACACAATCAGTCCGTTCGAATCATCAACCGGAACACGGCCATTACCGATAGTCAGCAATACATAACACCACAGAGTCGATGATTTGAGGCAAGCGTTTATTTCATCAACAGCGGTAGATCTTGGAATGACTGGTATTGTTTGACGGAAATCGCCAGAAAGTAGAATCTTCATAGTTCTATCGAGTGCTTCCAATGCGCGTTTGTGCGCCATTGTACATTCATCCCAGATGATGATTTTACTTGCTACCAAAACTTTCGCCATTGCTGAGTGTTTTGCAATGTTGCATGTCGGGTTTTCAGCCGATTGAAGGTTTAACGGTAATTTCAACGCTGAATGAGCCGTTCGGCATCCTTCTAGCAATGTGGCCGCTATCCCAGAAGAAGCAACTGCTACAGCAATATCGGATTTCTTACGAACAGTGGCCAAAATCAATGACATGAGGAATGTCTTCCCAGTTTCACCGGGCGCATCGAGGAAAAATAATCCACCATTCCCATCATGAATTGCCTTCATTAACGTATCGTACACTTCTTTCTGTTAGGGGTTCAACAGTGGTTCGAACTGATTAGTTCAATGCATCTCGATCGTATTCATGTTCACGTTCCAATTCTCGATTGAAAGCGTCGTTCATTCCACGACATGGCGTTGGCATTCCTAATTTGACTGGTTATTTATTTCCTCATTCACCTCGAGATCGGAATTTCCTGAAATGACACGAATTCGATGTAGAATGTCTTCTGATATGTCATTCTTGTACTTGCTTCATAGTTAACGTGGATTCGATGGGAAGCATGTCGAAATAATGATAGCAAATAATGTGCGTATCTGACTTGGAGATGCAGAAATAATTGATTCAGCGATTGTCATGTCCCAATGAGTATCGTTTTCAAGCAAGTTGAGCTGTTGACATGCAGCACGAAATGTTGGGCACACTACACCATTGACAGTTCGAAGTGATTCAAATGATGCCGGCCCACGAACATTCACCAGCAACAACCGCAAGTAGAAGCATTCGTCATTCATGAACTGTGTAAATGCGACCAAGAGCATCAGTAGAACGCACATTTGGATGATCAGGAACCTCATCGCCTTGCTTCCGACGTTGAAATTTTTTTGATGAAGCGTTCCAAGTGTAGTAACGCGGCATCTCAGAGTAGAGTAATGTTCATGCAAACGGATCACTTTGACAAATCGAGAAGAAACTGGTCAATGGTGTCGCTGGAGGTGTTTCAGCACGTTAAGCAACATTCGATGAGTTGAAATAAACTCGTTGATCATTCTCCAGATGCACCGCCAAATGTACAACAGTGGGATGACGTTCATGAATAGGGAATGAGAATATACGCCAAATCGCCTCATTGCAGCTCACATATCGACCAACTTGATAATACATGATTTCATCGTTTGTATTGGGATTTTGAACACCAAAAACCGCTATATCGCTGCCTTTCGTGACATATTTGCAAATGTATTTGATGAACTTCACTGGATTGCAGTACTCCACGATGCAATGCGCCTTAAATGTTTTGAAAAGAAGTGGCGAATACGAAACAATCCAAGCGTTGTCGACCACGAACTCATTTCCTATCACTATCGTTGTGATAGTTCTACCGTTATCATCGGGTGATCGACGCCAGTACAGTGGATAACCATCGTTGCCAGTGATAGTCTCTGCGGTTAAATTTTGTGGATAACGCTTGGAACACTTGTTGTCGACCATGCATGGTGATTGGGGATTGATGGAGCCACACGGACCGTGAATCATGTTCGTAATTACAACATCATGCAGGTCTGGATCGGTTTCGGGATCAGGAATCTTGGCACATATGATGTCATCTATTTGGTCTGGTCGAATTTTTTCGATTAACCAAATAAGAATGTGAGCATGCGGCAAGCCTCGTTTCTGCCATTCAATTGAATACATCCAACATCGAGTATCCCCAAAGACGCAATGCCTAACACCACGTGTTCATTCACGATGACAAGACGAATGCTTCTATCTTTCGTTTGCTTTTGTTCCATGTTCGTGGTCCATACTTCGTTCAAATCGCTTCGTACTATAGATGGTGTGTTGTGCGCCACTTATAGAGAAGCTTCACAACGTCCTAATTTGCTGGAAAACACTCACACTGGGACTCTCGCCGATACCACTCGTTTCTACGCCGGCAAATCAAATTCGTTCATTGTTCGCGATCATCATAGTGATGTGTCATCCATTGAACGCATTGGAGTTGTGAAACAAATACAAGGACGAGATAGCTGACGACATTTTGCATCGAGTTTACACTGCAACATCAAATTATGAGCTTGAGATGAACGATGAGATACGCATCTAAGCTTTGATCATGTGCGAAGACATGTGCGTGCTTATGTGCGGCAGCTATTTGTCGAAATTAGGCATGTCAGCACCAATTCGTTCGATACACGATGCATTTAATCGTGAATTGCTATGAGAGTAAGTGTACGATCATGATTCAATGAGACAAACAGTACAAACGAATGTCCCGCTTTTGAATGAACAGCAAAAGAACAGCGAAATATTCTTCCTCGATGCTCCTGGTGGAACCGGTAAAACCTTTTTGATTTCATTGCTTTGTGTCACAACTCGTTCTAGATCTTAAAAAGCGTTAGCCGTTCCATCATCGAGAATTGCAACCACATTACTAGACGGCAGCCAGACGGCACATTCTGCGTTGAAGTTGCCAATCAATATCCACACGAATGACCAGCCAGTGTGCTCAATTGCAAAGAACTCGGCGATGGCCAAGGTATTGCAAAAATACAAAAACATAATCTGGGACGAATCCACGATCGAGCAAATTTGACAGCGAAGAACAAGGATGCAGACAGTCTGAATTACGTGGTTCAAAACCAAATCGCTGCTGAAATGCATTGTTACAAATCCGTTGACTGTGGGACCAATCAAGACGAGATAACCAACTATCCGACCGAGCATTTGAATGCGCTTGATTTTGCGTATATCATATACCGCCTAACTTGATGCTCAAGGTCGGATCTGTGATAATCATGCTGCGTAATCTAAACCATCCATTGTGTAACGGAACGCGATTGTTTGTGAAGAAACTGATGATCAACGTGATTCAAGCGACAATCATCAAGGGCAAACTCACGATTCTAATTCTAGGAATTCCTCTGATTCAAACTGACATTCCGTTCGACTTCAAGCGCATTCAGTTCCCCGTTCGGTTAGCGTTCGCTATGACGATTAACAAATCACAAGGTCAATCGTTGGAAGTGTGCAGAATAAATCTGGGATTTCCATGTTTTTCTCATGATCAGTTGTACGTCACGTGTTCGGGAATTGGCAAACCATTATCGTTGAATAAAATACATTGAATTATTTTGAGTTCCAATTCATTCACTGACTCTAATTCATTTCCACACTGAGATAAAAAATAACCCAATTTTCAATAGATGCCTGAGTTTGAATCAATAGTTCATTCACATTTCAATACGTCATACGGATGATTGGTCGAAAAAATAACCGAACGAACGCAACCATAAACCTGCCTTTATTGTTGAATTCGATGAAAAGACGAATGGATTGGCCACTCAATTCAGTCGTCTATTGATTTGTTCTTTCATCAAAATCAATTTTCGTGAATTTGGGGCGGAACGAGGTTCGCCGGGTCAGCTAGTTATAAATAAAATATTAACTCAGCGACAGACATCTTGGGAAAACCAGCAAAAGCGGTATCGCAGAAGTTAAAGCAAGTAGAATTTATGACGAGCAACCTGTGCCTCAACATTTTAAAATATTAGTATAATAAATTAAATCGTTATAAGAATGAAATTAAAATTTTATTGTGCACCATATACGTATGTAAGATAGCACATCTTAAAAGACGAATATCGATTACCTTGAAGTTATGTGTAACAAAGTTATAGAACAATTAGTGAACTTCTTAATTGGTACGTTATTATAAATTTGTAGTTTAATTTATTGTAAATAAATTATTGAACCACGTGCAAGTAAAAATGTTCCACTCACGCCATCCAATCTCGTCCATCGAACTATACCTTTTGAAAATTGTTTATTCACGTAATTTTTATATAATCGAAATTAAACATTTAATAAAGTCCGGTGCGCCTTTTATCCAAACTTTGAAATGCTTTCAAACTATATAGGCACAGTGATAAGTGATTATAGTGTTGTGCGCGAAATATATAACTAATTACCATCCAAACAGCCTCAAGAAGTATCCTGGCTAAATTACACTAGAAAAATGTAGAGCAAAGATGGCACGTGCAGAAAAGTTGATGAACGAGTTCACTTCGATCGAAAACCAAATTTTTGAACTGGATCAAAATCAAGAACCCGATATTGAATATGAAGAGAATTACTATAAAGCGATATCGGAATTGTCGGTCTTAATGCGAAAATTAGGCTTAAATGCTGAAAAGTTAGTGGACATTTTGATTATTCGGCAAATCTCACACAGCCCAGAAACATAGAAACTCGTCTACCAAAATTAAACATTCCACCATTTACTGGAGATTATAAGGAGTGGCAATGATTCTACGATTTGTTCTCTGCTACTATACACGATTCAACTTCATTATCGCCAGCACAAAAATTCCAGTGCTTCACGGGGTTACTTTGAGGAGAAGCTCCTTGCTTATTGAGACATCTATCCATTACCGAGGCGAACTACATTGAAGCACTTACGAAGCGAAGGCAGCTCTGTGATAAAAAAGAAGCATACGATCACCTCATTCATTCGTACATTTACAGAGCAGCCGACAATCAATACAGCAAGTCAGCAACCAGCGTCAATATCAAAAGGCTATACTTGATACATCGGACGAGGTGTTACGAGGATTGACGGCAGTGGGGGGCGAATGGTGATTCAAAGGACACATGCGTAATATATATATATATATATATATATATATATATATATATATATATATATATATATATATATATATATATATATATATTAGTAAACAAATTACTCGTAGATGATAAAAGTAAGGCGCTATGGGCACAAGAAACAGCAGAAAAGAATTTTCCGACGGCCGATTAAGCCTTCTTATTGCGCAGAGGGGACGCTTTGGAATCGTTGAAAAGTTTATCAAGACGAACATTTTCCAGTAAAGAACAACACGTCAAAAGTGGGTTACCCACGAAATCCATTATGTCACGATCCTTTTTGACAAAATCCATTTTGACAAAATCCGTTTTTGACATAATCATCTTTTGACAAAATCCATCCTTTTCAAAATCCATTTCTGTCAAAATTCATTTTTGTCAAAATCCCTTTTGTCAAAATCCATGAAAAAACCATCGAATCCATCGTTTTTGATATTTTTTACAAGCCCGGGCTTGTAAAAAATACAAAAACGATGGATTCGAATTTTTTTTCATGGATTCTTGGATTTTTTTTCATGGAAATTTATTTTATTTGTACGATCATGAGTTTAGTGACATTATACTAGAGGATTTTGACAACAGTGGATTGTGTCATAAATGGATTTAGTCAAAATTGGAAAATAACAAAAAAGGGTTTCAACAATCATGGGTTTCAACATCAATGGATATTGTCAACAGAGGAGTTTTATAAGAAACTACGGATTTTAGCAAAATGGATTTTGGAAAGATGGATAACGGGGGGATCCCGTCAAAAGTCATATAATCCCAAATAACCTATGAGCTGCGGTGTATATAACGATGCAGAACACATGACCAAAATTTAACGCTATGGAGCTAGAAGAGAGAAGAAAATGGGCAAAGGATTGCAATCGCTGTTTCAATTGTTTATGTGGGTGATCATGGTGTTTTCCGATGCATATCAAAACGAAGATGCAGTCTATAACAGAAAACAAAATAACTTATTGCACGCAGAACAATCGACACCACGGCAAACCACTCAACCGTAAATAATGAAGAAAAGAAAACCAGTGTTTCAGACACTTTACATTGTGGGCATACATCAAACCGTATCTTACATACAGTATTGCCGACAGCAATAGTAAACGTAACGGTAAAACTTTTCCATGTCGGGCACACTTAGATTCAGGTTCCCAGCTTCGTTTATTACCGAATCATGTCTACAGATGTTAAACCCAAATAAATGCCCAGATCTCCGTGTTAGGATTGGGAAACTCGATAGTGGAAACTACCAGGAGAATAACGAATATCCAATTACACACAAGAGATACTGTACAACCGCATATTAATCTGGAAGTACTGGTTCTGTCCAGGATAACGGCAAATCTACCAGCCATGCACCATAGATAGAAGCGAGGTCGAAGAATTCAACCTACGTGAAATAGTGCTTGCTGATCTTGAGTATTTTATGCCAAACAAAAGCGATATACTCATTGGGGCCGAACACTTCTTCCAAATTCTTTAAAATGAATAAATGAGAAGTCAGGCAAACAAGATTGTTCTACAGAAGACTGTGTTTGGATGGGTCGTAGCAGGTCAAATATCAAAACAGAATCAAATTGTTGATGTTTAAGCTTATTGGGTCAGAACGTCAGATGAAGCTGCAGACAACATCGAAAAAACATTACGAAGATTTTCGTCGGTCGAGAAAATTGAGACGAAAGGAAATGTATCAAATAAAGAAGAATTTTGTGAGAATCACTTTAAGGAAACCACAAAGCATGCAGAAGATAGATTGCACATAGTGAGATTGCTCTTTAAGTATATTAAAAGAGAGTATGCCATTGTATGCAACCGACGAATTACAATGGAACGAATATTTCAAAAAGACAGCGAGTTCTATGAGGAGTATCAGGATTTCATGAAACAATATGGACAATTAGGCCACATGAAGCAGATAGAGTTCCCTGAGAGGAACAACTTTGGAGTTTACCTACCACACCACGGAGTATGGAAACAGTCCAGTATACCACCACCAGGGATTTGAGAAGCTGAAAACAGGGTGTCATTAAATGATTGTTTGGCTTGGATTTCGAGAACATGCCGTAGTGTTTGCAGCTGACGATTGAAATTACCAGCGCATTGTGTGGATAAATTATCCTTCGGGACCAATTCGTCATTACAAGTTAGTTAACAGTAAGATATGGGACATCATCAGCTCCATTTTTGGCGACCAGGGCTCTCCAATATGTCGGCCTGCAAAATTTAAATAAAATTACAGATGTGGCAAACATTATAATTAACGATTTTTATGTTGAAGATTTGCTGTCTGGCTCCGAAACTGTAGATACAGCTATGAAGTTAAAGCATGGAATTGACGCTGCCTTCAAGGAAAGGGGGTTTATGTTGAGAAAGTGGATATCCAATTCGGCGGAGCTGAGTGAGAAATTACAAATGAATGAAGTTCAGACCACCGACAGAACAGACATTACGAATATCGAAGAGACGACAACAATCAAAAAACGGAAGGTACTGTCTAATGCAAGCAGATAATTTGATCCGTTGGGCCTGCTCGCAACTGTTGTCATTCAGGTAAAAATCTTTAATCTACATCTTTGGATTTCTAAATTAGACTGGGATGAACCGTTGAAGGATGATCTACTAACTCGCTGAAGAACAATTTACCAAAATTTAGTAGCAGTATCGGAATTAAGCGTGCCTCGATTCATAGGCAGTACCAATATTTATACCATTGAACTCAGCGATGCTAGTGAACGAGCCTATGCCTAAGACCAAGTTTTTACGACGCTGGAAAACGTTTATTGCTAATAGAACGTCAAAGATTATTGAATTTCTAACTCGCGATAAGGGGCAATATGTTCGTTCGGTTGACAATCCGGCAGATTGTGTACATCGTGTTTCGTGTCCAAAAATATTATAGTTCGATGTTTGGTGGAAGGAGCCTAGTTAGTTACGTTGGGATAAGGAGAAATGGCCATCACCAAAGTATAACGTTGAATCATCGTCCGAAGAATTACATCATCAAATCTTCCATATAAATGTAACAAAAGATCAAAATCTAATTGAAGGAGTAGTGGAACGGGTTTCGTCGTATAACAAATTAATACAAATAACTGCTTACGTTCACGGCTTTGGCGAAAATTGCCGTATACCAAATCAGGCAAAAAATTTGGTTGTAAAGACTATCGAAGAAAATTATTTCCGTGAACAGATCAAATTGCTGACGGATTCCACTAATTTATGGAAGACAAGCAAAATAATATCGTTGAATCCATTCATAGAAAAAGATGGTGTATTGCGGGTAGGAGGAAGGCTGTCCAATTCATACGTTGCTTACTATGCCAAACATGGCAGTGATATTGAGTTATGAGTCCATACTCATGTCAGGAATAGTAGAAGAAGCGCATCGGGACTACAAACATGCTGATGGTTCACAAAACAATTTTCAAGTGTCTCGGCGTTAAAGTTCACGTCAACCGATCGTAAATTTTATTTTTAAAATTCCAATTTTTTTCGGTTGTAATAATTATTATTATTTAAATTATGTATGTGGAAATTATTTGCACATCCAAAAGATCCTGAATTATTGTACAAGTCCGAGACCAGAGAAGATATATTATGAGAAAAACAGAAAAATTTGATTCGAAATATATATATATATATATATATATATATATATATATATATATATATATATATATATATATATATATATATATATATTTTAAATTAAAATTGTTTGGTCCACTCCATTAGCTGCATACGTCACTGTGAATGACCAGTTACTGCTCAAAATGGGATATGTTGGTACATGGCGTGGATTTGTATAAAAAAATAAATAAATTAATTAATTAATAAATAAATTTTATACAATAAAGTAAAGGCTAAAACTGAAACTCAAATCATCACAGATCTACCAGCAGCAAGGGCTGAATTCATTAGGCCGTTCCTTAAGATTAGAGCTGACTTCGTATTGAAAAAAATATTGAGCGAGAAATATGTATATTGAGCAATTAGGTCTAAAGGGTTTGAGTTTTACCTAAACATTTCTATAAACGAGAATTTTATTTAATCATGAATTTTCTTTTGGTTTAGCTATCTGATTGTGATTTGTTTGTGGTTCTATAATAGGAGACTGCCCCCCAGACCATTATGCTACCTTCCCTACTGTAATGTCTATCTAGAAATGTTTACTCTTTCCTTAAGTCATGGAGAACATGACCTTTTTCTGCTCGTTAGTCTACGAAATTGTATTATTAGCAAATTCTTGTCGTTTTGCTTTTCTGTGTGAATTAAGTGTTTTTTATGTGTTCTTTGTTTAAGATGCCCGGATGACTTAGTGATACGTTGCATCTAGCTGTAAGCCGATTTCTGCTTTGATTTTTTGATGGCGATTTATACTTGCATTGGAAGCCATTCGCAATATTGAGCGCTTTTCTTGTGCTGAAGTGGCACAGACTTACTCTTTCTAATTTGTGCAGCTGTAGTACAACTGTCCTTCTGACTTGCACGTATCAATTGTTGCTTTTTCAGCTACATATAAAAATGTTCCTCTGCCCATTTTTTGCCATTAAATTTAAATAAGTTGATTAGTAATTGATAATTTTAAAAATAACTAAAACTCTGCAATATCTTCTCACTATATAAAGAAATTACTACAAATGGTCCTATTCTGATGACACAATTAAATATCCCTCTACTGACTGAAAAAAGGACTACTGCTAAAACAGTGGCAATTGTTAAAATTTTTTTTTTTTTTATATCAGTTATATTATTCTACATTCTCTTACTCATTTTGAGAGAAAAAATGAGTGAATCACAACAGCAAAGCTTGTTAAGAACCAAAATCAAACAAAAAATATCTGGCCCTATGCAGAAGACGGTCGGTGTATTTATATTTAAGAGAAACCCAGTTTCACAAAGTTTTGTCTCTATCCATTTATGTTCGGCATGTGGCATTTGTTTCCAGAGCTCGGCTCGGTTGAGGAACGGTTGCATGCTAGGATGTACATGGATAAGAACCTAGATTATCCCTAGATTTTCTTGGCCTAAATTAGGGTTTGGTGGAAATTGGAGGACTAGTATCCACACCCGGGGAAATCATCACAGAGATCATTTTAAACCACCGGTCGAACCATCAAAATGTCATTCAAAGATAATTCGTTGTTTGCCTTAGCTGATCCATCAAAGACGTCTGTAAGTTTCGTGGAATTACCTGGTTTAAGCACGCATTGATGAGGATTAAATCGTAAAATCATGCCGGAATCCAATCACAGCTTCATCAAATTATTTACACGCCTAAGAGACCCTTCAGACCCAGTAGAAGAAATTTGATGGTTTTGGAAATATTCCAGTTCTGACACCAATGGAAATTGGGAGGGCAAGCGTTTTTGACTCAACCGCTGAAGAAGTAAAAATATTAAATGACTACGACTATAAAATAAAAAATTCAGTTGGTCAATTTCCAAAATTTAAGCAGAAATGACGATTTTTGACAAAAAATGTTTTTCATAAAAAGTTGGGTTCTGCATAACTCCTCGATGGCTTGATTGTTTGGGACGAAATTTTATACCTAAGTTTTTCCATAAATTTAGGGGTTCCAGTGAGTTTCGGCCGAAATCGGTCGGAAGCGGCGGAAAAATTCATCATGAACCCACCACAACAGTGTGAAACTTTTACTCATTAAAACCACCTTCTAAATCCTTGTCCACCATTATACGACACGAGGAACGGTCTCCGTGCTGAGCGGACTCCAATATATCCGATGAAGCTCTGCTCATCCAAATCCCTACTTCGTTCACTTAATATTTAGGCAACTGGTTCCAATTCATGGATATGCGATACGAGTTACTGGACGGTTTTGTGAAAGTTCGTCATCGCTTTTTTATACTTCCGATCAGTGACAAGGTTTCCAGCATTTATAGCATTTCACTGGGCTTATTACTTCATGAATACATATAGGAGGAACCCATATGGATCTAATCTAATCTATACGGGTTGGGACAATCTTGGTCATTTTTTGTATTACGTCCATTGGTATTTTAACAGCAGCTATCTGCGTTCGGCTGTGCGCAAGTGGAAATCTGGTCATAATATTCTTGTCAAGGTTTTCCCGTTCTTCAAAGCCTTTAGTCGTAGACAGATAGAGACTACCTCCTTTCTTGTGACTTCATTGAAGGCATAAACGTCCAGAATGTCCAAATTGGGAATGGCAAGAGCTTTATCCTTTAGTTTAGCCTCGAGATACGTCTCAACCATACCGTACATCGAATTTGGATTGATATATTACCGCCTACCGACTTTTGTATTTGAAGCAGTGAGTATATCAGGATCTGATTTTAATATTTTCTATATCTCTGTGCATGATAAACTTGTAGTGCAGCTGGCTTTTATGGTCTTTCACGGCGCCTTCTGTGCTTTTATCTAATGTAAAATGTGGCACTCTCCTTCTATTGCCCAGCGTGAATTTGCCATCGTGCCTTCTTTAATTGCCTACTTTTCCTTCTTTAAACAGGTATCAGAACTATCTGGAGGGAAAAGACAATCGAATGGCCTCCTTTCTTTGGTTGAAGTTTTCTGATTAAAACTTTTCATCTGATCCTCCTGAGCCTTGTCTTTAGTTTACTCGAAGATGGCAATATCTTTCACATTGGCTTGAGAATGGCGGCTGGAGATTGGTGGAACCGTTTCTGGGCTGGACAGTGTCATAAGATTAGTTAACAACCCGCGACACTTGACAGTCCATGCGGGGTCACGGCGAACATTGGATGCAAGTACTTCTTGTAAACGTATTATACTTTTCTTATCAATCGTTGTGATGGTGCTCGTTCAACGTGACCCAGCCATCTAATTTGGTTGGATTTTATGAATCCTATAATGTTTCCATCAACCGCGAGACGTTGGATTTCGAAATTCATTCGAATCCGACAGTCGTTGTTCCCAATCTTAACTGGACCATAAATAGAACGTAAGACCTTACTTTAAAACGTAGATTATATTTTACAGTAGTTAGTAGTCAGGTCCAACTTTTGCTTCCAACAATTAGCACAGGTCTTATAAGTGCTTTGTAAAGAGCCAACTTATACACGACTGGAACGATATTTTTATCGCAACACTGTGCATAAAAGACTCGACATTCGGCTGTTATGCGCCTGAACATCATTTATTGATATTATAACGGACCCGAGATAATTGACGTATTCCACGTTCTCAAAGTTTATTTCGTCTGTTCTGAGATTTACCATACGGACACTCCTTGGATAAACTTACTCAAAATTATGTACCATATGTGCTCAAGCACCTGGTTAAACAGCGCAGGCACAAGCGCATCTCCCTGTCGCACACATGATGTTATGTCGAAAGGATCAAAATCAGTTCCCGTTGTTGAACGATGACATCGCCCACTGCATCGTATAATAGTCTCTCGTAGACCTCCCTGCTGGTTCTATTTTTTTACATAAGTAAATAATTTTTGTATGAAACATATTTTGGATAAATTGCAGTTATCCATTTATAAAACAATTTTTACGGTATGGAAAAAAACGGGAACAGTTGCTCCATAATTTTGATACTCAGGCAGAACATCATAATCCATAGGAATGTGAATAAAACAGTTTACAGCCACCAAACATCATATTTTTATCATATACTCGTAAAAAGCTCACGTTCGATCTAAGAATACCTTACGTAATTTTACACCAAAATAATAATCGTATACCATAACGTAAATGTTGTTCGGCCTAACCACTACATATTTTGTTGAGCATCGCCATTAAAAAAAGGTACCTGTATGATTGCTGTGCATTCCACTGTACCGAATTTTCATTCATCTATAAAAACTATGAGAGATAAAAAAAGCGATCATGTCGTCCTGCTTTGTTTTTATATTTTGCTCACATCAAGAATTTTTTTACATTAACCGCGCTCTCCACAATCTAAATAATATTTTCGAAATAAATTCGAACATGCATTTCGAATGCGCAATTTTTCAAAATTGCTATCAGGACGTATACACTTTGTACATCCAAAAGAAAATCTACACACTGGGGAAAATTCTCTTAATATGAGATTATAAGATGTAACGATTTTATTTGATATTGTCTTCGTTACATGAACGAGACAAATATATTTGAAAATATTCTTCCATTTTTTTTTTTATTGCAAATAATTTTCTTTATGAGTTTTCCACCTACAGAGATATAAAATAGACGACTGCTGGTTGTTGGTATATTACAGTTAATAAAAATTAATTGATTGAAAATATATTTTGGCGGTGTATAAATGAAAATTGTAGTAGATTTTCCCACGTATTATTAAAAATATTTCGTTTGTTTTTAGAAAATTTTCACAAGTGGATTTTTCCTATTATTTATTTACGTTTGAGAAAACCCGCCAAAATTATATTTTTCTTTTTTCTGTGTATGTATGTATCACATGCATGTATGTATTCGACACGAATTTATATATAGCAAATTGGTTGACGGTTAACACGCAGTAATTTTTGTCGTTTGTCGTTTATAAATATCGTTTTTGTACCACTGTCTCTCTATTTACCTACTTTCATAATTTCAGTAATTTTTCTAAGAAATCTACTATGCCGCTCAAAATATATTTCATTCAGTAGTCGACGATAGTTGTAAAACTAATTTCAATTTCCCGGAAAGTTTAGATTTATATCGTTACTAATATTTTGTTATACTAATCCGATTAATTGACATAAATCGTAGACTGCTTTTAAGTTCTGACCTTTCTGCATGGTCGATAGTGACTGTCAGTGTTGTCTGGAAAATAATATAAAATCGTAACCTTTAGAAGCTGGAAAAGGTTAAAACGCCCTCTCAAAAGGAGCAATGTTGTTTTCCAGTGGCGTGGCCGCAATGAATACATAAAGGGTGAGTTTTAACACTAGAACTACCAACATTTGTTGTATACCTACTTTTACCAACCGGTCAAAATGACCGGATGACTTGTGCTTGCAAAGTATTAAATATAATTCAATAAATTTATTGTTAAAAAAAATAGAGTCGTTTACAAAAAATAACGTTTATTTCTTACATTTATTGTGAACACAAGTAGTTTTTCTTACAAAATTTTAGGAAAAATTTAAACATAAATTAAATTATACAAAAATAACAGTAACAAGTTCAATTATTGATTTTTATTATTAGGAATAATATTTTTATTTTTCATTATTCAGATTTTATTTTTCTCAACGCAATACTTACAAAGTGATATTGTTTTGAATATACATTTACCACATACATATCTTGTACAACCATTACATATATTCTTCGTTTTATTTTCATTACATAAACCTATCTGGCAAGTTTTTCGTGTATGTGTTTCAGGGCCGTTCAATAAATCAGTAAAGTTTTGTAGCTCAAATGAATTCTCATTTTGTGCAGAAAGTTCTGTTGCCAATTGAAACAAAAAGCTTTTTCTTGATATTTTTTCTCCTGTAGTTTCGTTATATAATATCCATGCATTTATTGCAGCTAAATCTAGGATATTGAAGAATACCTGAAGTGGCCACCTTCGAGATCCTGCCTTTGTGCTGTATTTTCTAGCCATTTGGTCCATTACGTCTACCCCGAATTTCGTTTTGTTATAAAATGCTATACTTTCAGGAACTTTTTTTGTATCAGAGTTTATTTTGACATGTTTGTGCTTTGTGCTAAGAAGAAGTACTTTCTTAGCTGGTTTACTTTTATAAACTGTCAAAGTACAATTATTTGTTTTATAAATTACTGATGAAAAACAAGCCAAACTATCTCTTTTTTGTTTAGCAAGTTTTGGCAATTCTTTCTTATTTGACATTATAGTTCCAACCAAAGTAGTATGTTGTTTTAATAATTTCGAACATAGCGATTTGCTCGTAAAAAAATTATCCATTGTTACGTTTCTTCCAGCACCGGTAAAAGGTTCAATTAGTTTGAGAACGGCAAACTCACTCAAAGGCGTTTTCAACTGTCTTGTTTCGTCTTTGCCCAAATAGGGAAATAATAATAATAATAATAATAATAATAATGTTTTATTATAATGTATAAGCCTAAGCTTTTGTACATAAACACAATAACAATAACAATTATTTAACATCTTAAAACAATGGAAATAATACATTCAAAAATAATAACAACAATAAACCAAATATGTGCAATAACAATAGCAAAAATTAAATATCCAATATTAAATTAAATAAAACTTTTTTAAAATTATTAACAGAGGTTAAATTTTTCACCGCAGATGGTAAACTGTTCCAAGTGACAATCGCATTTGTTAACCCCGAATTATTATAAATATTAGTTCTATTGACAGGTAAGTTGATATTATGTGTTCGTATTGACTTGGAGAAATCCAATTTATCAAACAAATACAAAGGACATCCTGATTTAATAACACGAAAAATAAATAGAGCGGTCCTAAAACTATAAAACTCAAACAAGTCACAACCAAGAACTGAACGTTTAAATTCAGAAATGTGATCAAATTTCTTTAGGTCGTAAACATAACGAACACAATTATTAAAAGAAATCTGAAGCAAACGTTTTGACGAACTATCACAATTTGAAAATATCACATCACAATATGAGAAAATTGGAATAACCAAACTTTTCACCAAGTATATCCGTAAGTCAACTGGACAAAATTTTTTTATTAACCTCAACGAGTACAAACTATAATTAACACGCTGACACAACGAACTTACATGATCATTCCATCCCAGCTTAGAATTCATGATAAGCCCTAGATTATTAACAACTGGAACAAATAAAATAGTATCATTGTTCAAGAAGAGTTCAGGTACAATGCCATGGGAGCTATTTTTGGAGAAAAATAATGCTTTACTTTTAGATGGATTTATGGTAAGCACATTATTCTTGGACCATAGCGAAACACTGTTAAGATCGGAATTCAGATAACTCACAATTACATCTAAATTGGATAAGTCCCCACCAATATACAATTGCAAATCATCAGCATAAAAATGATAACGACAATTTAAAATAAACCAGGGTAGATCATTAATGTAAATAGAAAAAAGTAAAGGACCTAAAATTGAGCCTTGGGGAACACCAACTAAAACATCCCGTAGGACGGAAATATCATCACCGTGCTTTACAAATTGTTTGCGATTGTCAAAATATGAATGTAACAATAAAATAGCAGAATTAGAGAACTTATAATACAACCTAAGCTTTTGAAGCAAATGCGTATGATTGACACAATCAAAAGCTTTAGAGAAGTCCAAAAGTACTAAAATCACAAATGAGTTACATTTATCCAAGGTAGCAGAAATATCATCAACTATATGAATAAGTGCGGTTGTAGTACTATGACCAGATTTGAATCCCGATTGGAATTTGCAAAGAAAATCAAAACAATTAAGGTACTCAAGCATTTGAATTTGCATAATTTTTTCCAAAACCTTGGAAAGGGCAGGCAAAATGCTTATCGGACGAATGTCAGAAACAGTGGAAATAACATCCTTCTTAGGAAGAGGAATAATAGAAGCCACTTTCCATGACTCAGGAAATACTGATTTCGTTAAACACTGGTTAACAATAAATGTGATATGTGGCAAAAACAAATCAATAAATAATTTTAATATTTTGAAGTCAACCATATCATATGCCATTGAATCTGATTTAATAGCCTTAATGGCATTCAGCACCATAAGCTCATCAACACAATCAAATGAAAATGTAAAACCATTAAAATTACAAAAATCAGAATCCGGCAAAGGCAAAACGCCTAACGATTCACTAAAATTACTTATACCGTCTAAAATGTCATTAGCAGAAAAAGTAATATTGCCTACAGTAGACAAACATGAAATACCAAGCAATTTTAAGTTGTTCCATGTAAGTTTAGGATTATGCATATTCCCAAAGTAAAACTTATTTTTCGCTTGATTGACGCAAACATTAGTTTTATTTCTAAGAAATTTAAAAGATTCCCAATCAAGCACTAATTTGGATCTTTTAAATTTCTTGTGAGCAAAATCTCTACGCGCCATTAAGTCCAAAATCTTTACATTTAACCAAGGAGCAGTAGGGCATGTTTTAATACTTCGTTTCCGAGGTATACAAGCAGAATCTAACTGTAATACATTTGAATTAAATTCATAAACAATATCATTGATGTCATTATAAAAATAGATTCCACTCCAATCAAAAGAAAAGAACTGATCTATAAAATGTTCATAGCTAATAGCGTTATAATCACGAACTATAGAAAAATTAATTTTGTCTCTAGTACGACAGAACTTGTAGCAAGCATAAATCAAGTCATGATCCGAAATGGCAGGAACTGCCAATTGACCAAAAGAAATTATATTGCATTTATCGGGCACATATAAAATAATTAAATCTAATAAACTGCTGTCTAATCTAGTAGGATTAAAAGGTAAGTAGCACAAGTTATGTAACCTCAAGCAATCACTTAACTTATTATTTATCAACATGTTAAAATTAAAATCTCCACAACAAATAACTTTCTCATACTGTGATAGGTATTGTAAAAAAATCAACTCAATATTATTAACATCATCAGCACAAGCAGGTGGAGGATTGTAAATAATAATTATAAGGATTTTACCAATACGTTCCGTAAGCTCCAAAACTAAAATTTCTACTTTACCAAAGGCACCACAGAATATTTTTTTGATATTTAATACAGATCGATAATAAATAGCAACCCCTCCCCATCGCGTATTATTAATTCGGTCAAAACGAATAATATTATAATTAATGATACGAAGTGACTTGTTTAAAATTTTACAGCTAAGATGGGTTTCAGTTAACGCAAGGAAGTCAAATTTGTACTCATTTAATAAAACAGTAACGTCATCAAAATGCTTTACTAGACTTCGAACATTTAAGTGGCCGAACCTTAAACAAGAACCAATATTTACCTGCAGATTATCACTTGGAACAGTAATACCACTACACATGTTACATGAAAGGAAATTTAAACAATTAACGTGTTGATTGCAGCTGGAACCCGAAGCTTCGTATGATGAGGCAACCTTGTACGAAAATTTATATTATTAAATTCCCGAATATTAACTCCAATAGGCCAGATATCAGGATCAAGAGCCTTGTCTCGTAATTCCGCAGGTAAACCCAATTTAAAACAAGAATAATGTAAGGAGCCAATGTCTCTTCCCTTAGGCACCAATTTAAACACCTTACAAAAATTAGTATCCAAACAAGTTTTTGCCATCAACAAAATATCATCTTCAGATGTATCAGTATTAAATTTTGATACATGCAACCATAACTTCGGCATAATCGTTTTAACGCCAAAATTTTCTGAATAGCACTTAGTCCCACAAAAAGATTTGCTTAATACACCAGACGTGGAACTAAAGTCAAGACTTGCAGGTTTAATAACAGGTGCAACATAATTTGCACGATCAGATGTATCAGCAACTGTGGATAAATGATTGACAGCCGTAGACACAGCAGATGATGAATCCAAAGGCAAAGAAAAAGGCAAGTTACCCAACCTCGTACCACTATTAATTGTTTGCCCATGCACACTATTTAACTCCACAGCTAGATTAGCAGGATTTACAACTTGTTTAATTCTTTGTTCAGACACCTTAGCAACCGTATCTGCTGAAACACTCTTCGGATTATTATGAACCGGTAATTTTAAAATATCCGCATACGACGACGACGATGCCTCTTTCTCACTAAAATTAACGACAGCTGAATTGGCGGTTACTTTATTATTCAACACCAGAACTGAATCCGCCACATTATTCAATTTAGCGTCCATTAATTTTATGCTCGCCTTATTAACTTCCACAATTTTTAAAATTTCAACCAATTTGCTTTTCAAAAAATCAAAATTATTGGAACACTCATCACAGACAAATTTTATGCCAATATCTCTACTGATCAATTCGACATCGTAATCAGATAAACCCACACATTTTTTGTGAAACCGTTCACTACAAAAACCACCACATTTAATGTCTAATGTATCACCTCTACTAAGTTTTTTACACTTAAAGCAATTCATAATTTCAATAATTTATAGCAATATTATAAAAAATTCAGTAACACCCAAAAAGACCACAAATTGAGTGGAACGACCAAAATTTCACTATATACAATATTTACAATTATATACAATTATTTACACTATATAACACACAATTAGTAATATGTTAAAGAATTACAATTAAACTGAACAATTAAATATTATTAAAATGAAAATTCAAAAAAAAAAATAATATAAATTAAATTTCATGCGCAAAAACAAACACGACCAGCTTAGCTTGCTTGATATTGATAATCAATATATATATTGATAATATTTATAACATATTTACTAGTGACATCACATGCCAACCAAAATTGTATTCCAAATTTATCGGGCTTATTTGGCATGTACTGTGTGAATCTACATCGTGCTTTAGTAGAAAATAATTGTTCGTCAACGGTAATATTTTGTCCGGGTACGTAACAATTTTGGCTGTTTTCAATGAATGCATCCCAAACGGTAGAAATCAATGCAAATTTATTTGTTTGCAAGCGTTGACTTCTTTCATTTCTTTTATCGAAACGAATAAATCGTAAGATTTCCGTGAAATCATTCCTACTCAAAGTTTTCTTGAAAAAATTTGGCCCCCATTTTTCAGACCATAGATAAGATAATTTTAGGTTCCTTGCTTCGTATGCTCCACGTGCATATAAAATTGCAATAAAACTGTAGAATTTTTTTTGAGATAGATCCCATTTTTTACCTAAGACTCGGGCAGCTTCCAGTTTTGTGCATGTGATAATCAGCGGCGTTTTCTCGTGATGTTCTAGTCGTTCGCCGAACGCCTAAACAATTTTTGATTTTTATTCTTTTTCTAAAAATTTTATGTTTATTATTGAAAATTTTATTTTAATTAAATTTTATTTTAAATTATAGTTTTTCTAATATTATTTTCTTAATTAATTATTATTATTTTAACTATTTTGGGTGATCAATATCCGAAGCAGAACACCTTGAAGGTACTGTATTTGTAATGTTGATGGAGATTTAACCAGATGCAATTATTGAAGTGTGGAAATTTATGGATGGAAGCTAAAGATGGATGTTATAGATGATATGGTGAAAATGCTGATGTTTAAGAAAAGCTGATGACGGGCTGAATTATACTTAGACAATTATGAATTAAAAAAACTTAAGCACTACTTTGAACACTATACTATTTTATTAAATAACCAAAAGAGTTTATTATTTATAATTTTAATGATTAACAACTTGTTTGTTCGCCAGATTTAAATTGAATGAATATAAGAAATTTTACAATGCTAAAATAGCTAACTTTAATATAAAAATGTACTAATAATGATAAAATTAAATAAAGTACTAGTACGATATACTATATAAATAATTATACATTATAAAACGCACCCATCGTGCTACTACTCTAGTACTACAATATGATATGATGAAAATAATGACAGTTAAGTTGACAAGTTGTGCTTACAAGGTGAATTTTACAGGAATGGCAAAAGATAAGTATAAATTATTGTTATAAAATAAATGTTTGACAATATAAATTATTAATTAGTTTCTTAAATGCAGATGAAAATTATTTGGATTAATTTAAGAAAGTGGTAAGTATGTGAAATAATGTTTTGTGTTATTAATGGTTTATTTAATTTTAGGTTGTTGATGTGCTGATTTAACAGGCTAACCCATTCAATTCTGTAGTTGCGGATTTATTTAATAAATTATGTTAAAGTGAAGTATGTATGTTGTTTAATTTCTCCAAACATACTCCCGCACATTAAGAAATTTAATTTCTTAATAAAACTACTGTTTTGGTTGATCTACTGGATATTCTTATTTGTCTTCTTTAATGGTTTTGTGTACACTGGAGTTTTGTTTATCAGCTGTATTATATATGGCTGTATACTGGATGCGTTGATATTTGTGATGGTTGGAAATTTATACAAGATAATTTGTGTTGTTTTGATGGTGTGTTGTGTTCGCTGATTTCCTGGACCTTCATCATATGCTTGAACTCAACTGAATAATACTGTTATCCAATTGTGTTGTAAGGTGATTCGACGTATAGGATACTGTTGTTTGTTTAGCTGTACACAAGATTCATGCAGCTGATATTTTGTGTTGTGGTGTGTTTGTAGCAGGTTTAATTGTACAAATGTCAGAAAACTTTCCAGACTAGGTTGTATGGCATTAGGGTTATATAAGTGCGCTGCTCTTCTCAAAGTGAATTGACGGTTGCGCTTGATCCATATCTTCTTTAGGTAGTGTATAGCTGATGTGTATACCTTTTCTAAGTGATCAGTATCTGAAGTGTGAAACAGTAAGAAAGTAGACTTCTGCAATAGAAAAATACGGATTAATATATTATCAGAATGGTCGATAAGTAATTGTGGTATCACGTGTTGAAGTGTATTATGAAGCCCACTAAAGTTGATCTTATTTCCACACCAAATTTCGTCTGGGATGGTGACAATTGAAATGAACAATGTTCGAAGTAATTTTGTTTTACGTTTGCTTTGAACCTTGCGGTGAACTGCTTCTATGACTAGGCTTTCGAATCTTATCGCACAACATTTCTTTACTGTAACCTTGTTTTCCTTCCATCGAGAATTTGGTAGAATTTCTGAATTTTTGTTTAGTTTGGTACAAAAATTTGTACTTGTATCTTTGGATGTTGTGTTGATGACATACTCTTCCTTCGCCTCTGTATACTGGTTTCCGTCACTGGATGTCCGACTGGTTTGCACGTTCTGGTTAGTAAGTGTAAAGTGAAATTTGGCAACTGGATCCCGTAGAAATAATAAATTTTGTACGAATACATCCTCAGTTTGAAATTTGTCGGAATGAGTGATGCAATAATTTCGTTGACGCGAGTGAAGTTTTTACTAAATCTTACTAAATGTCACAGGCTATTCAATTGCATATATTTAGGGGTCAATATTTTAATTATTTTAAAATATAAATATAATTTATTTTATTTTGAAAATATGATTTTAAGATTTAATAAACAAACATTTAATTATTCTAAAAACGTTAGTTATTAATAAAAAATTATGTAAATTTCTTTAATAAGAAATCATAATTAATTGACCTTAATTTATTTATACTATAAACAAACCTGGTTGTGTTAAAACACAAAATTACGCAAAATTACCATCGGCCACACAATATTATAACGTAAGCTAATTAGAAGTACTGTAACTGTAAAAAAATTCAAGACAATCCCTTGGGGATTACTACCCCTACGCCCTACATAACTGAAAATGGCGATTATTCATTTATTAAGTTTCATTATCGATACATTGAAGAATACTAAAGGCAGTTCCGCCCAATTATTATTGGTCTCATGCAATTTTTACGTTAGCTAGTTAGAAATACTGTAACTGTAAAAAATTTCAAGACAATCCCTTGGGGATTACTACCCCTACGCCCTACATAACTGAAAATGGCGATTATTCATTTATTAAGTTTCATTATCGATACAATGAAGAATACTAAAGGCAGTTCCGCCCAATTACCATTGGTCTCATACTATTTTTATGTTAGCTTATTAGTATAGCTGTACATGTAAAAAAAATTAGGACAATCCCTTGGGGATTACTACCCCTACGCCCTACATAACTGAAAATGGCGATTATTCATTTATTAAGTTTCATTATCGATACAATGAAGAATACTAAAGGCAGTTCCGCCCAATTATTATTGGTCTCATGCTATTTTTACGTTAGCTAGTTAGAAATACTGTAACTGTAAAAAATTTCAAGACAATCCCTTGGGGATTACTACCCCTACGCCCTACATAACTGAAAATGGCGATTATTCATTTATTAAGTTTCATTATCGATACATTGAAGAATACTAAAGGCAGTTCCGCCCAATTATTATTGGTCTCATGCAATTTTTACGTTAGCTAGTTAGAAATACTGTAACTGTAAAAAATTTCAAGACAATCCCTTGGGGTTTACTACTCCTACAGCCGAAATAACTGAAAATAGGGAATTGCTATGAAATTTTATCGTCAGTACACTATGACGAATACTAAAGATAGTTCCGCAAAATTACCATCGGTCTCATACTATTTTTATGTTAGCTTATTAGTATAGCTGTACATGTAAAAAAAATTAGGACAATCCCTTGGGGTTTACTACCCCTACGGCCGAAATAACTGAAAATAGGGAATTGCTATGAAATGTTATTGTCAGTACAATATGACGAATACTAAAGATAGTTCCGCAAAATTACCATCGGTCTCATACTATTTTTATGTTAGCTTATTAGTATAGCTGTACATGTAAAAAAAATTAGGACAATCCCTTGGGGATTACTACCCCTACGCCCTACATAACTGAAAATGGCGATTATTCATTTATTAAGTTTCATTATCGATACATTGAAGAATACTAAAGGCAGTTCCGCCCAATTATTATTGGTATCATGCAATTTTTACGTTAGCTAGTTAGAAATACTGTAACTGTAAAAAAATTCAAGACAATCCCTTGGGGATTACTACCCCTACGCCCTACATAACTGAAAATGGCGATTATTCATTTATTAAGTTTCATTATCGATACATTGAAGAATACTAAAGGCAGTTCCGCCCAATTATTATTGGTCTCATGCAATTTTTACGTTAGCTAGTTAGAAATACTGTAACTGTAAAAAATTTCAAGACAATCCCTTGGGGATTACTACCCCTACGCCCTACATAACTGAAAATGGCGATTATTCATTTATTAAGTTTCATTATCGATACAATGAAGAATACTAAAGGCAGTTCCGCCCAATTACCATTGGTCTCATACTATTTTTATGTTAGCTTATTAGTATAGCTGTACATGTAAAAAAAATTAGGACAATCCCTTGGGGTTTACTACCCCTACGGCCGAAATAACTGAAAATAGGGAATTGCTATGAAATGTTATCGTCAGTACAATATGACGAATACTAAAGATAGTTCCGCAAAATTACCATCGGTCTCATACTATTTTTATGTTAGCTTATTAGTATAGCTGTACATGTAAAAAAAATTAGGACAATCCCTTGGGGTTTACTACCCCTACGGCCGAAATAACTGAAAATAGGGAATTGCTATGAAATGTTATCGTCAGTACAATATGACGAATACTAAAGATAGTTCCGCAAAACTACCATCGGTCTCATACTATTTTTATGTTAGCTTATTAGTATAGCTGTACATGTAAAAAAAATTAGGACAATCCCTTGGGGTTTACTACCCCTACGGCCGAAATAACTGAAAATAGGGAATTGCTATGAAATGTTATCGTCCGTACAATATGACGAATACTAAAGATAGTTCCGCAAAATTACAATTGGTCTCATACTATTTTTATGTTAGCTTATTAGTATAGCTGTACATGTAAAAAAAATTAGGACAATCCCTTGGGGATTACTACCCCTACGCCCTACATAACTGAAAATGGCGATTATTCATTTATTAAGTTTCATTATCGATACATTGAAGAATACTAAAGGCAGTTCCGCCCAATTATTATTGGTCTCTAGCTATTTTTACGTTAGCTAGTTAGAAATACTGTAACTGTAAAAAATTTCAAGACAATCCCTTGGGGATTACTACCCCTACGCCCTACATAACTGAAAATGGCGATTATTCATTTATTAAGTTTCATTATCGATACAATGAAGAATACTAAAGGCAGTTCCGCCCAATTACCATTGGTCTCATACTATTTTTATGTTAGCTTATTAGTATAGCTGTACATGTAAAAAAAATTAGGACAATCCCTTGGGGTTTACTACCCCTACGGCCGAAATAACTGAAAATAGGGAATTGCTATGAAATGTTATCGTCAGTACAATATGACGAATACTAAAGATAGTTCCGCAAAATTACCATCGGTCTCATACTATTTTTATGTTAGCTTATTAGTATAGCTGTACATGTAAAAAAAATTAGGACAATCCCTTGGGGTTTACTACCCCTACGGCCGAAATAACTGAAAATAGGGAATTGCTATGAAATGTTATCGTCAGTACAATATGACGAATACTAAAGATAGTTCCGCAAAATTACCATCGGTCTCATACTATTTTTATGTTAGCTTATTAGTATAGCTGTACATGTAAAAAAAATTAGGACAATCCCTTGGGGTTTACCACCCCTACGGCCGAAATAACTGAAAATAGGGAATTGCTATGAAATGTAATCGTCAGTACAATATGACGAATACTAAAGATAGTTCCGCAAAATTACCATCGGTCTCATACTATTTTTATGTTAGCTTATTAGTATAGCTGTACATGTAAAAAAAATTAGGACAATCCCTTGGGGATTACTACCCCTACGCCCTACATAACTGAAAATGGCGATTATTCATTTATTAAGTTTCATTATCGATACATTGAAGAATACTAAAGGCAGTTCCGCCCAATTATTATTGGTCTCATGCTATTTTTACGTTAGCTAGTTAGAAATACTGTAACTGTAAAAAATTTCAAGACAATCCCTTGGGGTTTACTACTCCTACAGCCGAAATAACTGAAAATAGGGAATTGCTATGAAATTTTATCGTCAGTACAATATGACGAATACTAAAGATAGTTCCGCAAAATTACCATCGGTCTCATACTATTTTTATGTTAGCTTATTAGTATAGCTGTACATGTAAAAAAAATTAGGACAATCCCTTGGGGTTTACTACCCCTACGGCCGAAATAACTGAAAATAGGGAATTGCTATGAAATGTTATTGTCAGTACAATATGACGAATACTAAAGATAGTTCCGCAAAATTACCATCGGTCTCATACTATTTTTATGTTAGCTTATTAGTATAGCTGTACATGTAAAAAAAATTAGGACAATCCCTTGGGGTTTACTACCCCTACGGCCGAAATAACTGAAAATAGGGAATTGCTATGAAATGTTATCGTCAGTACAATATGACGAATACTAAAGATAGTTCCGCAAAATTACCATCGGTCTCATACTATTTTTATGTTAGCTTATTAGTATAGCTGTACATGTAAAAAAAATTAGGACAATCCCTTGGGGTTTACTACCTCTACGGCCGAAATAACTGAAAATAGGGAATTGCTATGAAATTTTATCGTCAGTACAATATGACGAATACTAAAGATAGTTCCGCAAAATTACCATCGGTCTCATACTATTTTTATGTTAGCTTATTAGTATAGCTGTACATGTAAAAAAAATTAGGACAATCCCTTGGGGTTTACTACCCCTACGGCCGAAATAACTGAAAATAGGGAATTGCTATGAAATGTTATCGTCAGTACAATATGACGAATACTAAAGATAGTTCCGCAAAATTACCATCGGTCTCATACTATTTTTATGTTAGCTTATTAGTATAGCTGTACATGTAAAAAAAATTAGGACAATCCCTTGGGGTTTACTACCCCTACGGCCGAAATAACTGAAAATAGGGAATTGCTATGAAATGTTATCGTCAGTACAATATGACGAATACTAAAGATAGTTCCGCAAAATTACCATCGGTCTCCGGTCTCATACTATTTTTATGTTAGCTCCAGATACTTAGACCTAAACTTCGTATATAATGAGCCGATTGGTACAATGTAGACACTTATATTATCCATCTCTAGCCTGGTATTGGTTTTGCAGTGGCAATTACTCAATCTTTGATGATCCTTAACTATTTCCAGAATTTCCTCCGCACCGCCACAACCACTTGGCCTGATTCATTTTGTGTTATCCAGGGGCACCGCGAGGAGGTATGAATCTAGGACTTTGCCCCCCATTTTATACAACCCAGCATTTTTTAATTCATTTTTTATTTTATGTTTGGTGTTCTGAGAACTGAGATATTAGGGAATTAACTGTGTATGAGTGATCAAAAAATGTTTGAATATAAGGCTATGGAATTTACTGTACTATAAAATATAATAAAACATAAACTTGAGCGAATTATAATAATCTAAATTAACAGCTGAAAAAGGGTTGTTATACGATGAGCAAAATTAGTCTGATATCTCCAGATTTCATGCCAGGATGTTATTTAACTATTTCATGTCTTCATTTTTTTGTTGTTTTTTTTGTTTTTTTAATTTTTTTTTTGTTTTTTAATTATTTTTTATATTTTTTTTTTGTTTTTTTTATTTTTTTTTAAATTCAAAGTCCACAATTATTTAGCCTTTCCCAATAGTTCACAATATTTACAAAAATTATTTTGTATAACGTCTACCCTTATCTTTGAACACGTAATGTGCGTAAGCCGTTTACAAATTTTGCAGGCGTTGTGTTCTTTATGGTGTTCAACTTTTGTAAAACAAATAAGACAATTTAAAGGCTCGCGTTCGGATCTTTCCAGTAGCAGGGTTTTTAAAGAAATGCGATAATCGGCCATTGCCTTTTTATACTCGATCATTTGTTTTGAGTGAATTTCTACTATACTATTTCTATTCGATAAAAAATCAACGGCGTAGCAAATCAAAGTTCCACAATTAAAACTATCTCGTTGCAAAGGCAACATATAGTTTGCGCGGCTCTGAAATGTGGATGTTTCTTCCCCCCAAACTTTTTGAAGTTGATTATAAAAATGTGCCGCTTGTTTACATAACTTTTGGATTGTGACACCAGAATTAAGTGGATCATACGTACTGACTGACTTGTTAGTAGTATCAAGTATTACTACAACCCAATGGTTACCATTCATCAAATAAGGAATATAAATTTTTTCTTTATATTTACATATATTTACCACCAAATCGCCAGTAAGATGGAAAGTTTCATTTTCAGCAAATATTTTTTGCGAAATATACATGTCTAAAAATACATCGTTGGTCCCGATTAAAAGAGCATTACAACATATGTATAATGCGTTAGCTGTTAAATAATTTTTGCTGTTCAATGAACAAAAACATAAATTGGTTAGAGTAACCTCTCTATATTCATCAAATTTAAACTTCAAAATTTCGAAACAATCGTTCATTTCGGTAATTGTATTAAAATATTGCATCGCGTTTAAATCGAACAATTCCAATTTTCTACGCGTAATAATTTTCTTTAGAGATTTTCTTCCCGAATATTTAGATTTATTTCGGGGAATACTTCTTCCCCATCTTTCTTCAGCATTTGGTTTAAGGGGACTTTCTTCATCCGCTCGGAGGCGGTTTGAATTCGAAGCAGGAGTTTTTACAATTTTAATACTTGTAGAACCGTTTTTTTTATTAAGAAACATATAGTCTGCAAGCGACAAGGTATTTCGCACTAGATCGTTTGTGGTTTGCAATTCATTTATGAACCGACCTAGTTTTAAATTGGGCTTCCGGATCAGATTATTTTTTAATAGGTTGAACCAATTTTCTACCGAGGCGTTGGCCGGCCTATTATTAACACCAATTATTTTTAAAAATAATGTTGCCCAAAGAGGTAAATATGAAAAATATCTTTTTATTGTAAATGTTACAAACTCTGCACACAGGTAAGGATTTAATTCCAAACTACTATTTGTTTTTTCGGCAGTTTTAATTTTATCGATAACGGTTTTGTATAATTGATGGAATCGATTAAAGTACGGCGAGTCATGTTGTTGTTTGTCCTGATCATTTTCCTCTGCAGAATATTCCTGTTGTATATCAACGACAATTGGATCTGAAATGGGACTGTTAATTTGGCGTTCCATATTTTTCATAAATTGTTCGTAAGCCTGAATAAATAAATTATTTTTAGTTTTGGAGCAACAGATAATGCAAAAAATTTCAAAATGTTTGTCAACTTCGTCTAAATTTGAACAGTCTAGAATAAAAAAAAAAATTATCATTATGAATTCTCTTAATTCTTTGGAGCAATTAGAAATTTTTGAATTTATTTGTCGCATAATAATTGCTGAAAAGTGGGAACAACAAATAAAAATCCCTATTAAACTGTTCTTCTTACTTTTGTCCAATAAAATGGAATATGTTGTGTGCAAGTATGTTGCCAATGACATGGAATTCATTATTAGAACAATGCTGTTAATAAAAACCCAAGACCAGTCAGATATAAAATACTTCGGTAGTCGTATTTTAGGTTTGGCCCGTTCTATTTCTTTTTTAAATTTTGTCAAAAAAACTACTATTGCTGAAGTGTCATGTTCAGAGCTAATTAACTCACATATTGGGAACATCACGTTATTTATATTAACAACACAAACGTAATAGTAAATTCTCTTGAAATTGTGCTGTTTGCAACACTTCAGTTTGCGAACCAAACCACCCGTTGCATCTATATAAATTGGGATACCACCTTCCCTATTTAAAATTCTCAAATTTTGTGGCTTCATTAAAATAACGAACAATGGATTACCAGCGAAATAAATATAATTATTTTCTTCATTTGTGTTTCCTTTATAGATCGCATCAATTAAATCGCATCCTTACACTACATCGTTTATTAATAACCGTTCTGATCGTGCTTTCCTAAATATAATTGGTGGCTTAATATGTTGCGTATTTCCACGCCGTAGGAGATTTAAATCTACATTTAAATTATTTTCTAAATAATACTTATATGGTAACTTATTTTCCATCTGAGATTGGGCGGCTACTCGTTCCTGTCCTCTTAATTGAGTGAACTGTTTCATTTTTCCATGGGTGTTTATGTGCTTGCCCTTAGTCCATATTTCCATCAGGTCACCACTAACAATAAATTTATATTTTTGGTTATGTATTTTATATTTACACTTTCCATATTGCACTATTTGTTTTTTAGGTTTATTGAAGTTAATAGTTCCAAAAGTTAAGACACAGTTGTTTTTTAGTAGAATAAGAGCAGATCTTATAGCGGCCCGTAAAGTTTCTTTAGTCCAACTTTCAAAAATATTAATGCTAATTTTTATTGTACCGCGGGAATACCATTCATCAGCTGATGGACCAATGAAGATAAATGGTATACTGTTTACATCAATTTCAGTGAAATTTGAGTTATTGTCGTTTGGTATAAGTTCTACAGTCGAGTTGAAATTATTCGATCCTGATTGATTTATATCATTATTGCCAATACGATGGTTTGAAATGTCACTGTCTAAATATTGGCTGTTTGCAACGGAAGAATTAACCACATTTTGCACACTAAAAGAATTGTCATGATTAAAATCTGTAGCTATTGAATTATTTTGTACACTGTATGAATCTGGATTAGTGGAAACAGATAAATTTGAAATATTTTGCATATATTGAAAACCATAGGCATCTGAGACAGTAGAATTTGAAATATCTCGTTTACTTTCTGGACCGCAGTTAGACGGAAGGGAAGAAATCGAGTCTTGTTTAGATGGTGCATTTCGTTTATTTTGATAGAAATTATTCAAACTATCTTCTACGTTTCTTGAATCGCAATGAGTAAGCGTAGATGAGTTCAAGCTCTTTTGTGCATTTTCTGAAATTAATAATATTTTGTTCATTTTCTGAAATGCCATACCCATCGGGGAGATTTGAAACGTTCTGTTTATTGGTCTTAGTTTTGTTACGACATAAATTATAAATCTTTAGACGGTTTTTTTTAGTGTTTTTAATTTTTAAGTACGCACAAATATTTTCGATTACAGCAGAATTGTTTCTAGGAATTTTAATGTTACTGTCTTCATATAATATTGAAATTGCCCGTTTTAGACTACTGCCATTCAGTTTAGTTTCATTGTTTTTTTGTTGCAAATTTCGAGGCTTTCGTCTTTTATTCACACCTTTGGTATTACAATTTAATTTTAGTTGCGCGTTCTCCATTGTAGCAAATATACTTATAAACAAAAACTAGTTAAATAATTAATAATATTAATTAATCTACCATGCGATATCAAATTTATAAATCAACCAAGAGTTGATATGAGCTCTTTAACAAGAATATATTGCTAAAGCCAACCAAAAATTTTCAAGATACTACTCTTCTGTACTTAAAAATACAAAAATAACATATGTACATACGTTTATGCCAGGAAAGGATAGGAAATATCGCACTAAACGAACAAAATTATTACTGCAACACGAAAAATATTTTTATTTTTGTATTATTGTTTTGAACCTATTTTATATCCAATAAAATCGTTTGTTTGTTGAACAATAATGTTATTTCTAGGAAATAACTGTTTTACACTCTTTTATAGTTTTTCTCTATTTCATGTACGCTACTCTCTCAATTTTAATTATTGTCGATATTCTAGTCGATTATTTCCACTCGTATATTAAATTTAAGTTCGAATATTATAAAATATTTGAAGGTTTTCAATGAAACGTAATATTTTTTTATGAATTCAATTTTTTATCAGATTTTTATTAGACGGGTTTCTTTCTAAATTTTGATTTTACTTAAACTGCTATTTTGTGTATTTGCGGTGATAATACTATGTATTAAAATATGAAAGTGAAACGCTACATTGTCGCTGTCATATCCATTTATCTAAATAACTAGTTTATACCATTTATGAAAAAGTGTTTTTTTATAGAGAAATACATTCTTTATATGTAGGAGCAAAATATAATAGTATAATTTATTAATACAAATTGTAGTTAAATTAATTTAATATACGAGTGGAAATAATCGACTAGAATATCGACAATAATTAAAATTGAGAGAGTAGCGTACATGAAATAGAGAAAAACTATAAAAGAGTGTAAAACAGTTATTTCCTAGAAATAACATTATTGTTCAACAAACAAACGATTTTATTGGATATAAAATAGGTTCAAAACAATAATACAAAAATAAAAATATTTTTCGTGTTGCAGTAATAATTTTGTTCGTTTAGTGCGATAATGAAGTAGTGGAGTAGTAAACCCCAAGATAGTGGAGTAGTAAACCCCAAGGGATTGTCTTGAAATTTTTTACAGTTACAGTATTTCTAACTAGCTAACGTAAAAATTGCATGAGACCAATAATAATTGGGCGGAACTGCCTTTAGTATTCTTCAATGTATCGATAATGAAACTTAATAAATGAATAATCGCCATTTTCAGTTATGTAGGGCGTAGGGGTAGTAATCCCCAAGGGATTGTCTTGAAATTTTTTACAGTTACAGTATTTCTAACAAGCTAACGTAAAAATTGCATGAGACCAATAATAATTGGGCGGAACTGCCTTTAGTATTCTTCAATGTATCGATAATGAAACTTAATAAATGAATAATCGCCATTTTCAGTTATGTAGGGCGTAGGGGTAGTAATCCCCAAGGGATTGTCCTAATTTTTTTTACATGTACAGCTATACTAATAAGCTAACATAAAAATAGTATGAGACCGATGGTAATTTTGCGGAACTATCTTTAGTATTCGTCATATTGTACTGACGATAACATTTCATAGCAATTCCCTATTTTCAGTTATTTCGGCCGTAGGGGTAGTAAACCCCAAGGGATTGTCCTAATTTTTTTTACATGTACAGCTATACTAATAAGCGAACATAAAAATAGTATGAGACCGATGGTAATTTTGCGGAACTATCTTTAGTATTCGTCATATTGTACTGACGATAAAATTTCATAGCAATTCCCTATTTTCAGTTATTTCGGCTGTAGGAGTAGTAAACCCCAAGGGATTGTCTTGAAATTTTTTACAGTTACAGTATTTCTAACTAGCTAACGTAAAAATTGCATGAGACCAATAATAATTGGGCGGAACTGCCTTTAGTATTCTTCAATGTATCGATAATGAAACTTAATAAATGAATAATCGCCATTTTCAGTTATGTAGGGCGTAGGGGTAGTAATCCCCAAGGGATTGTCCTAATTTTTTTTACATGTACAGCTATACTAATAAGCTAACATAAAAATAGTATGAGACCGATGGTAATTTTGCGGAACTATCTTTAGTATTCGTCATATTGTACTGACGATAACATTTCATAGCAATTCCCTATTTTCAGTTATTTCGGCTGTAGGAGTAGTAAACCCCAAGGGATTGTCTTGAAATTTTTTACAGTTACAGTATTTCTAACTAGCTAACGTAAAAATTGCATGAGACCAATAATAATTGGGCGGAACTGCCTTTAGTATTCTTCAATGTATCGATAATGAAACTTAATAAATGAATAATCGCCATTTTCAGTTATGTAGGGCGTAGGGGTAGTAATCCCCAAGGGATTGTCTTGAAATTTTTTACAGTTACAGTATTTCTAACTAGCTAACGTAAAAATTGCATGAGACCAATGGTAATTGGGCGGAACTGCCTTTAGTATTCTTCATTGTATCGATAATGAAACTTAATAAATGAATAATCGCCATTTTCAGTTATTTAGGGCGTAGGGGTAGTAATCCGTAAGGGATTGTCTTGAAATTTTTTACAGTTCCAGTATTTCTAACTAGCTAACGTGAAAATAGCGTGAGATCAATGGTAATTGGGCGGAACTGCCTTTAGTATTCTTCATTGTATCGACAGTGAAACTTAATAAATGAATAATAGCCATTTTCAGTTATTTAGAGCGTAGGGGTAGTAAACCTCAAGGGATTGTCTTAAAATATTTTACAGTTACGACAGTATTACTAATTAGCTTTTATAAAGATACTGTGAGGCTGATTGTAATTTTGCCGAATTGTCTGTTCTTTTAACAAAACTATAGTTGTAAATATAAATTAAGGTCAAATATTTCTTAATTTTAAACTTAAATTCTTTATTTTGATTAATTAAATTCTTTGTATTAATTAAATATTTATTAAATAAATGTGTACATCATGTTTACAAATTAAATTAAAATATATTTTATATTTTAAAAGAAATAATATATTTACCCCCGAATATATGCAAATGAATAGCATCTGACATTTAGTAAGATTTAGTAAAAACTTCACTCGCGTATATAGGACAATGAAGTTTTTACTAAAATAAAACTAAATGATTTTAGTAAAATTTAGTATAAACTTCAATACCATTTTCGTTGTTGCTTGTGATTTGTGTTTGGTAGCTGTAAGTGGTAATCCATTATATTGCACACTTGGAACGATGAAAGCAAACAGTTGGTAGAGCTGAACAATTTATAGTAATTTGGGTTCCAACGGTAAGTATTATAAGGTGTATGTCTGGTTGATAATTTGAGGTTCGTGTCTCGAACTAAGGGTTGATTATGATTTACTGCCATTGTATGTGTCAGCAAATCTGTCTTCGATGCAAGTGCACTATTATCATCGGTTGGCTGCTTTGATAAAGCCGTATTGTTGTCTTTATTAAAATTTGTGGTTTGATTGGATGTTGGTAGATGATTGTATGATCCTGCGATTAACCAACCAAATTTGGAGGACTGCAATATTGGGAATCCGCTTTGGATGTATCGTTCTGGGTTTAGTATTTTAAAAAATACATCAGCTCCAAGTACTAGGTCGACGTTTTGCGGCCTGAAGAATTGTGGGTCTGCTAACTTTAAACCCTTAATTTCTTTATAATTAACAAGGTTGCTTGGTAACCTCGATGATATGTTTTCTATGATATGAGCTGTAATATTAATTGTGTAGTGATCTTCTACACGGGAGAAAATGGTCATATCGATTTTTCCATTCGTTGTTCCAGCTGAAGTGTTTGCTAGGCCGTAGATTGATACGGAAGATTGCCTTCACTAGGCCTAGGCTAACTGCACAGGATTCGGTCACTAATGATGACTGTGAGCCTGAATCGAGGAGTGCTCGGAATGGCTGGAGTTCTCCGGTACGTGTTCTAATGTTTATGATTGCTGTTGGCAGTACCGTGGTTGGCGAAAAATAAGTTGTGTTTACTGGTGGATTCTGTGCTGACTCAATTGGTGGTGTGCTTTTTGTTAATGCTATGGCATTGAATGTATTTTTAAGTGATTTATGGGATGATTTTCCTTGAGACTGTTGATCTTCATTATTTTGTTGACTGTATGATCGTGACTGCATTTCAGGGGAAACTGGATGGAGTAACGTATGATGTCATTGATTACAAATAAGACAAGAAAATTTAGTGAAACATTTAGCAGTTACATGACCTTCCTTAAAGCAATTGTTACACAATTCCCATTCATGCACAAGTTTTATTCTATCATTAACGGTTTTGTTTTTAAATACGGGACATTTATATAATGGGTGATGCTGGTTGCAGCTTATGCATTCAAATGTCTTAGTTGGTTTTAAAGTGATACAGGATTTTGTGGATTTCACGGTGTTTCTCATACTTGTTGCATCACAAATCTCTAATGCGTCACATCTTCGGTTTAAAAACTGTAACAGTGTTTCGAATGTTGGAAATTCCTTGGTTACTGATTCATTCGCCCACATTAATCTCGATTCGTCATCTATTTTATTTAGCAGCAAGTGAATCAGCCATGGATCACGAGTTTCCGCATTTGAACCTATAGCATGAAGTCCTCTTATGATCTCATCCGCTGTTTCGGTTACACGACGTAGTTCCTTTCCGGTACCATCCGCTGCCTCTTGTTCAAGAAACACTTTTATCAAATTTGTAATGATTGGTGTCGTTTTGTTGTAGCGTGTGCATAATTTATTCCAGGCTTCTGCATAATTATTTTCCGTAACTGGAATGTGTCTTACAAGAGCTGCTGCGTCATCAGAAAGATAGCTCTTAAGCATCTGTAATTTATGTACTCCGCTAATGCGTTGATTATCATGAACTGTAGTTTTGAACAGATCATGAAATGACGGCCAATATTTATAATCGCCAGAGAACTTTTCGATTTTAAGTTTAGGAAGACGCACGGATTTTGATTCATTAACGCCTTCATAGAACGATTTTTGTTGTTCGATGAACTGTTCCATAATGGTATTTAAATCATGGGATCTATTCTCGTGCGTACCACGATAACTTGATTTTAATAATAATGCCCGTGTGTTATAATATACGTCATCAACTTTTTCGTTTATTGGCACATAGTTGGGAAAATCGAATAACTGAACCTCGAGGTCATTAAACGAACGATACCGTTCTTCGAGCGCTTCGAGTCGAATTGTAATTCCCGCCAAATTCGTATCTTTAGTTATTGTATACTTAATAAAAACATTTTTATTAATCACTTGTTTTTTGTTTCGCAGTTATTTTGAATTTTTTTCAAAAAGTTTAAAAAATCACATTAGAAAATCAATACTTCTTAACCAAAATATCCTTAACGAACAGAGAGAAATCCGGTTCTCACCAATTACAGATCCCGCCCTTTTCTATACTCACGTACGCAATAATATACCCTGAATTTTGTTACTCAGCCTATGACTCATCGCACACCTGCGCGATCCGTAGATTAATTTTTATTGCTTATTTTTTATTTTATTTTATTTTTTTTTTTTTTTTTTGCCCTCCTTCTTTTATTTATATTTTGCTTTTATTGCTTATTTTTTATTTTTTGCCCTCCTTCTTTTATTTATATTTTGCTTTTTTCTACTATATATCAAAATTTTTTACTAACACAAATCAGTAGATACTCCTGATGATGACCTAACAAGTCGAAATCGATCGAGTGATTTTTTAAACTTTTTGAAAATTATTCAAAATAACAGCGAAACAAAAAACAAGTGATTAATAAAAATGTTTTTATTTAGTGTGTTTCGCCAAGTGCCTACGGCCAATAGCGTAAAAAGTTTTTAGTTATTGTGTCTGCAAACTTTTTGATATTGAGCATTTGACTATGTGCACGATCGCGTAACCTTTCTAATCTGTCACTCATTGTTAAAATTTACAACACTTCCGATATTAGCAAAGTTTCACTTCTAACTTATATGAAAATTGCACTTGATTTTCTCGCACAGTAGAAATTAACACTCATATGTTAAATTATGTATTATAAATTGATAAATTTTCTACTTATCTGCATGTAGTGTGGGAAGTTCCCGGGTTTCGGCACCAAAAAATGTATGTGTAATGTTGATGGAGATTTAACCAGATGCAATTATTGAAGTGTGGAAATTTATGGATGGAAGCTAAAGATGGATGTTATGGATGATATGGTGAAAATGCTGATGTTTAAGAAAAGCTGATGACGGGCTGAATTATACTTAGATAATTATGAATTAAAAAAACTTAAGCACTACTTTGAACACTATACTATTTTATTAAATAACCAAAAGAGTTTATTATTTATAATTTTAATGATTAACAACTTGTTTGTTCGCCAGATTTAAATTGAATGAATATAAGAAATTTTACAATATATATTTTACATATTATACGTTAAGCTATAACTGTCATGTTTGAATTTATAATTAATGCAGATTGTAGCTAACTTTAATATAAAAATGTACTAATAATGATAAAATTAAATAAAGTACTAGTACGATATACTTTATAAATAATTATACATTATAAAACGCACCCATCGTGCTACTACTCTAGTACTACAATATGATATGATGAAAATAATGACAGTTAAGTTGACAAGTTGTGCTTACAAGGTGAATTTTACAGGAATGGCAAAAGATAAGTATAAATTATTGTTATAAAATAAATGTTTGACAATATAAATTATTAATTAGTTTCTTAAATGCAGATGAAAATTATTTGGATTAATTTAAGAAAGTGGTAAGTATGTGAAATAATGTTTTGTGTTATTAATGGTTTATTTAATTTTAGGTTGTTGATGTGCTGATTTAACAGGCTAACCCATTCAATTCTGTAGTTGCGGATTTATTTAATAAATTATGTTAAAGTGAAGTATGTATGTTGTTTAATTTCTCCAAACAGGTACAACCAGGAAACGCCACTGGTGATAATATAGTCTATAATGCGATGATTCATTATCAGTAAAAAGGCACTACTTACGTTAACCTTTAATATATTTCGTTTTGCATATGATGTAGGTCCACTAGCTGTCCTGAAAATGGTATTCAGTGGCATTCTTCCAGGAGAGGATTTACCTGTTATATCAATCCAGTTTGTGCCATCGGCAGAAATTTCAGAGTGCTCGTAATCACTATCATCAGAATATGACGGTAATCTTATACTGCAATGTTTTCGTCTACGCACAATAAAGGTGTTTTCTGAATCACTACCGCTATCTTCTTTGCCTCTCTCATCTTCCAAATTATAACCATCTTCTTCTGTATCGGATATGCATTCGCTTATATTTGTTTTGTCTTTTAATATTCTACGTATTTTAGAAATTTTTGGCATTCTTTAGGGCTAATTTTATAACTGAAGAAGAATATACGAAATATATTTTTCGATATAAAATAATCAAAATACTTATTCCAAGTATACTTACAAAGATCAGCAACAATGTATATAGTTGTAAGGAGTTATATTTCAGTGAATAGCTAAAATAAACAATAACCACTAAACGTAATTTGAACTGTTTACAACAATAGTCAATAATATACTAAAACGCAATGGCCACTGGAAAAAATATACGCAGAATAGAAAACCAAAAATAAACGCAGATTGCACTAATTTTGGTGAATTCCCAAAATTTTGTGTAATTTTATTGCTTAATTCCACACAAGGTTTCTGGTATTGGTATTTTTTTCAAGGCCAACTAGTCGTAATAGATAGTGTATAACATATGTATGTGTATAACATATGTATGTAACAAAATTTACAAAAAAAAAATTATTGAAATCTCTTGCATCTCATCCGTGTATATACATAACTACAAATTTTTTTTATTTTGTTTTATTCTGCGCTCTCGAAAATAAAATTTAAACTAAAATGTGTGTCAGCGGTTTCCAAACTTATTTTGCCACGGAACCCTTTTCCGATTCTTCAAATTTCATGGACCCTATTCATGGAAAATTCTGTTTCGCATAAATGTGTTGTTTACGAACGGCAATATAACTCTAATAACCTTTTAGGCTAAATTTTTACATTCATCAAATATATTACAGCAGGAAGTTGCTAACGGCACCACTTCGCAGTTAGCGAGTATCACAACAAATTTCAATTAAATTTTCGTATTCTACTGCTAATAGTCCCGTTGGCTTTTCATTGCTTTTGAAAGGATTTTGTATCCAATAATTTATCGTTATTGCTTAATTTTGGTATGCATGTATGAAATGTAGTGTGTATGTATGAAACATTATGGTATGGATTTTATATGGTACTACCTCGTGGAGCCCCTAAAAATTGCCATTAAACCCCAAGGTTCCGCGGAACCTACTTTGGGAAACGCTGGCATATGTGATAAAAGGCCGTCAAATATTTTTTTATTTCATTTGTTTGTGTTAGTGTGGTTGCACCGAAAATTTGTTTAAGTCGCAATTAAAACCTGTATCATAGGTGGGGGGGGGGGGGGGGGGAAGAAACGAACAAAAATACGGTTTCTGTGTTTTCCGTGTGGCATCAGCCATTATATTGAAATTTGAAGTTTCTTTTGAAAATTTCTTCAACGGTCAAAATGACCGGTTGGTATATTTAGGTATGCCGCATACGTAACTCAAGAAATATGGGGGAGGGGGAAAAAAGAAATTTATGGTGTTATTGAATACATATATTTAGAAAAAGTCATGACATATTCAAAAAATAATAAGTAAGGTTTTGCATAAAAAACTTCTGAAGAATTTTTGAAACCGGTCATATTGACCGGTTGGTAGTTCTAGTGTTAAACAAGATATGGCTAAACGTTGGTGGTTTTAACCTTTTCCAGATAATATAGCTGTTCAATATGAACAGCGTCATTCAACTACACGGTTTAGGATCATTGAATTAATCACTCATTATCCGAAATGAAAATATGATTTTGAAACCTCATTTGAGGCGGCCAAATCCCTTTATGGGATATAGTGCCAAAGAGAGAGAGAGAGAGACAGAGAGGAAAGCTCGGAATTAAAAGTATATTAAAAGCTTTAAATTAACTCAAGCTGAGGCTGAATTAAACAGTGGTCCTTCAAGCCATTAAGAACAGACGAAAACAAACGCGTATTCTACATTACAATGTAGGTTTTTGCCTACATATAAAAACGTTTCTAACGTATGACCGCTTCTCAGAAACAAAACACTCCACAACTTTATAATTTATTTTTTACTTTATTATACAATAATTATTATTATTTAATATATAACAGTGTGTCCACATATAAAGATTTACCAATTATCATATATCAATTTATTAACTAAATTGAATTATTATTTTATTTATTTTTTTATATTGAACATTATTTTGTTGTTCAATACCAAGTGTATTGAAGCTCGGTTTGTTTGGTACTGATAATAATCGTAAAATTAGCCAGTCCAATATGAACAAAACAACCAAAATAACAATTGTACATAATTATTACGCGTGCACCATCTACTTATTTCGTTGTGCAGTAGCCAAGCATTCGACATCAGTGTACGTTGCATAATGACCGCTACATCACCCCCTTGCAAGTAAAATCTCCCTAAATGTGCTAAAAAATTAGAGGAAATAAAGGTAGGAAGTGGATTAGTTTAGATACAAAAGATTTTGGAATTGGACGGTTTTTTTAGGAATCGTTCGGTTTAACACTAAGCTAGACTCAGGTAGGACACCATAGGCCGGCTTCAGTCTATCGATACTAACATTACTATTCTTGCCGTTTATTTCAAGGATGTAATGCTTTCGTAAACGACGAATGACTTTGTAAGGTCCTTCGTATGGAGGTGTTAGGCCTGTTCGTGCTTTATCAATGCGAACAAATACATACTCGCAATTTTCTAAACACTTGGGAACAAATATAGGTTGTTTATATGAATTTCGAGTGTCCACTGGAATGATGTCGAGCATCGCCGCGCGAGTTATGTTTCCGAAACTGCAGTTGTGGAAAATAAAAATAATTGTTTCGGAAATTTAAACTTATAATTCATTTAATTTTTAGACGTTATGTCTATTCGATGGTTACAATAAATCTGATTTTATATATTTTTTCTTTTGATGTTCTTATAATTTACAAATACCAAAAATGCTTATTAAGAAAATATATTTATTAAGATTGAAGAAGATATTTAATATCCAGCAAATAATGTTTTCATAAACTAAAGAAATGTAATTAATACAAATACTTATTTATCGCTACAATACTTTGTATTTAGTTGATACAATTTATATAAGAAAAGAAAATGTTATGTCTACAGAAATATTATTATTCATCATCTTTGTGGTGACGATAATGATGATGTTGAGGGCTTCGTGGAGGTCGAGGGACGTAACTCCTCCCCCTTAAGAGTTGACCACAATCGCTTGGGTTTGTGGGAAACCAATGATTCATCTGGTTCTGTTGAAACACTTACGTCAAGTTCTATATCTTCGGAAATTTTTGGTTTCTTACAGTTGAATTTTCTTGAATAGTAGAATATTATAATACCGATTGTTGATGATATAAGTATTGTATAGATAGCGAAGCTATGATGTTCTTGAGCAGATGTTTTCCTGTGTAATAAATTTATTTTATCTATATTTTGTAATAATTTGTTATGTAAAACCGGCAGTTCTATTGGCTGGACGATGTTACTGATATTGATGTCATTAAAGGGTTGAACAACTACAAACTCCTCTTCGTACCGCTTGTTAATTGATGTGAAATTAGTTCCATTTATTGCGATAGAACAGTTCTGATATTCTATGAGCTTTATGCCTTTCAATGATTTTTGCTTTTGGCCGCAGTTTGTTTTGAAGGTGACTTCCTGTTGAGTTTGTAGGTAAATGTATCCAGGTAATATTTCTTTAATTTCATCTTGGAGTGGTTTTTGAATTAGTGAACAGTGTGCCGGAATGTTGTTTATAATATTTGGTATGCAATTTTTAATATCTTTTAAATCCTTTGCTTGACAATATTTGACGTTCTCAATCTCATTGCATACGTCGGTCAAAAAATAATTTTTATGTTCGTTTAGGATAAGGGAATTATATGGAATTTGGATTGTATAGGTACCATTTATAGTTAAAGGAAATAAGAGAAAATGGTTATAGTTTTCCGGGTGTATTATGGGTATTTGGATAGAATAAATAATTTGGGGTCCATTAAAATAGGCTTGGGGGTATATAATCTCAAAAATATTTTGTTCGTATATGAATTTAATATTTTGTTTACCTAATTCTGTTTTGATAATATCTACCTCTTCGTTATTCAATATATGGCGGGAAATAATTTTTTGTTTAGATAACGAGATTGACTACTCTATGTTAAGGATATGTTCTTTCATTATTTCTATATTATAAACTATATTTTGTAAACTCCGGTCTAGTTGAAGAATTACTTCAAGAGTGTGTGTTAAGTTTTCCGAGTTTCGTATATTTAGCTCTACCTGTTTAGTTTGATCATTAACGAACTTTTGAATTTCAGCAAATCGTTCAATCATACCTTTGTTTAAAATAATTTGTTTCTCGTTTTGAGTTCTTAATATTTCTTCGTTATTGTTGATTTGTGCTAGTGATTTGCCTATTTCCTCATAGTCTTCTTGGTCTAGGTTTCCTGTAATAGCCTTGATTATACTTCCTAGACCATTGATTAATCCGCGTTTGGTTCTATACTTGGGTTTTAAGTGGTTAAAGTTATCTAATAGGATTTGAAATTTATTGTAGAGTATTTTCATTCTATCCTTAAAGAGGTCAGATGCTAATCCATGTTTTTCTTTTATACTATTCTTAAGTGATATGATGCTATTGCCTATGTTGTTTATGTGATATTCATAATTTTCTAAATTAATTACGTGGAGGAGTCTAGAATACGCAATAATTACTTTTGCTTGGTTTGTTTGAATTGGTAGAACTCCATTGTTGTTACTGTAGTCGGAGATTGTCATTCCTCTTATGAGCGTCATTCCTGTTGCTACCCTGTAATAAACGATTAATTTTATTTTTATGTATTTTTCGTTTATCTGTTACGAGAGTGATTTTATTGTTCTTTACAACTTTGTGCTTTTGAAACCTGGGGGCTAATTTATTTCTTCTGTTATCTTTTTCGTAAACAGTCTCACCTTCTTGATAGTCGGGTGGCTCAATTCTATTTTGGTTTAGTTTCCCTATTGTTTTTTCCTTTATTCTAGAGTTTCTCTGATATATTAAATTGATAAGTTTTTGATAATTTTTACGTTGATTCTCAATGTAGTCTTGTTTACTAATAAAATTAAATTTAATCCTGAAAGGGTCTGGGTTATCAATGTGCCCATTAATTAATTCATATGGAGTCAGTTTCGTAACGGAATGGATCGCATTATTATACGTCATGACAGATTCACTCATTATTTCCGTGGGACTTTTACTATTGTCTTTCGCGTAAATTACGCGATAAATTTCAGTCAGAGTGGAATGGAATCTCTCCACTGGGGAGTTCCCGGTGGAACTCTTGGGAGAAGTGATATGCAAAATTATGTTGTGTAGGGAGCAAAAATCTTTAAATATACTCAGTTCCGTTATCTGTTACCAGTTTGGATGGTAACCCATGATGGGAAAAGAATATTTTAAGTTGCTTTATTGATTCTGTACTACCTTGCGTAATTAAGTGATATGCTTGCCCGTATTTTGAAAATTTATCCAGAATGGTTAGGAAATTTCTGTTATTTACCGAATAAATGTCTACGTGTAATATTTCGAAAGGTTTTTTGGGATTCTCGGTTAATTCCATTTTAATTGGTTTTTGATTTCTATTGTACTTTAGTAACTGACAGGTTTCGCATTTGTTAATAATAGAGTTTATTATGTTTTTCATTTTAGGGAAATATATGGTTCGTTTGAGATGTTCGTACGTTTCTGTGATACCTCTATGGTTAGTTAGGTTATGGTAATTTAAAATTGTAAATTTCTGTTCAGTATCGTTTTCTAAGTCTTTAACTAATTTTTTGCTCCTCACTATTTTTAATTCATCTTCGATGAATTTGCATTTGAGAATTCTGTTAATATTTTTAAAAACGTCGTCGTTACACATTAGTCCAATCAGAATTTTGGGTTTAACATACTCTTTATAAATTTGGTTTATTATGTCGTCGTTAAAATTATTGTGTTTGAACCAATATCGTTTTTTTTTTTAAGTGAAGGATTTTAAATTCGAAGTTTAATTTATTTGCTTTTGGGTCTATTTCGAGAATAATCTGACAATTAAACTCATTTATACATGATTCAGTTATAGGAATAATATTCTTATTTCTATTGTTAATTCGACTCTGGATATCATCTTGTGAAGATACTGATGAGGATATATTCGAAACGGAGCTTGTATAGTTTTCCGCTTCGGGAACTATTCTTGACAATGCGTCAGCATTTGTGTTTTTTGCTCCTTTTTTATAGCTAATTTCATAGTCATATTCCTCTAATTTGAGCCGCCATCTTACTAGTTTGGAATTAGGTTCTTTCAAACTAAATAACCAAGTAAGTGGTTTGTGGTCTGTTATGATCTTGAATTTCCGTCCAAAGAGATATGGCCGGAAATATTTACAGGCCCACACAATTGCGAGTAATTTCTTCTCAATTGTGGAATAGTTCTGCTCAGTGACCGTTAAGGTCCTCGACGCATAGCATATTGGTTTATCGGACCCGATGGATCCTTGCGATAAAACGGCTCCCAATGCTACATTAGATGCGTCAGTAGTTAAAATGAATTCCTTCGTGAAATCTGGGTATTGAAGGATGGGATCGCAGATTAGCAATTTTTTACAAATTTCGAAACATTGAATGTATTGTTCATCAAGAACAATTTTCCTGTCTTTTCTGAGACATGCGGTCATTGGTTTGGTAATATTGGCGAAGTCTTTAATGAATTTTCGATAATATCCCAAAAGTCCGAGAAACGATTTAATTTGTTTTTCTGTTTTGGGAATCGGAAAATCATTTATTGCCTTAATTTTTTCAGGGTTAGGTTTTACACCATCAGTTATTATGATGTGTCCTAGAAAGGCAATTTCCTTATGGAGAAATTCGCTTTTATCTAACTGGATCTTTAAGTTAGCTTGTTGCAGCCTTTCAAAAACCTTTCCTAGACTTTGCATATGTTCTTGAAGGGATGTGGAAAAAACGATTATGTCATCCATGTAACATAAACAGATTTTTCCCTGTAATTCTTTGAGAACATTGTCCATCACCCGCTGAAAGGTTTATGGAGCGTTCTTCAATCCAAAAGGCATTCGAACATATTCGTAATGCCCATAATCGACAGTGAATGCCGTTTTTGGAATGTCTCTTGGTTCTACCTCAATTTGGTGAAATCCTGAGGCAAGGTCTAATGTAGTGAAGTACATCTCTCTCTCTCTGGCACTATATCCCATCAAGGGATTTGGCCGCCTCACATGAGATTTCGTAATCATATTTTCATTTCGGATAATGAGTGATTAATTCATTGATCCTAAACCAGCCGTGATTTTTTTCCTTGTCACCGCCGGGAATCGAACCCGGGACCTCCGGTCGCTGGAGCAAGCATGCTAACCACTTTGCCACCGGGGCGGCGAAAAGTGAAGTACATACACTTGCCTAACTTATCAAGAATTTCCGTTATATTGGGTAGGGGGTACCGATCATCAATAGTATGTTCGTTTAACTTGCGGTAATCTACCACAAGTCTCCATTTTACTTTCCCACTAGCATCAGCTTTTTTGGGAACAATCCAAATGGGTGAGGACCAAGCTGAGTAGCTTGGTCTGATGATGCCTTCTTCCAACATTTTAGAAATTTGACTATTTACTTCTTGTTTATGAATCTCAGGGTACCTATAGCTTTTAACAAATGATGGTTTTTCGTTCGATAGGTTAATTTCATGTTTTACCTGATTCGTGAAAGTTAGTCGTTCGTTCTCTTGTTGGAATAGGTTTTTGAAGGAATTACATAACTTTAATATTTCTTTCTTCTCTTCAGGGTTCAGATGCGAATTTCGAATTAATTCTGAGATAGGTCATTCGTCTTTTTCACTGGAGTGTATTAAAGAATGGTTTATTTCAATATTAAAATGAGTTTGTACTTCTTCTGATTTTAATGGTTTTTCTATCACGAACCGTTTTGTTTCGTTAGAATAGTTTATAATTTCCATGAGTGAGTAGCCATTACAGGCGTTGTATAACCCTTCTGGAATAATGAGATTTTCTTGAATTTTAACTGGTTTGATATATATTTCACCTTGGGTTTTATCAACTGGGATGTTAAATATTTGTTTGCTTCGGGGTTCTATTGTAAATACGGTTGAAGTAACGTTGGAAAATTTTAGAGGGATTGCGACGTTTGGCAACTCCAGTATAGATTTCTGGAAATCTAATTTTGCTTTGAGTTTTTGTAGGGTTTCTAACCCAATTAACCCGTCAAAATATTCGTGAAACTTAAAAAGAAGGAACTCTATTGGTTCCTTTGTTTTAAATTCACTGAGGCCCTTAAAAATTACAGATTTATTTATTTCATGCTCTTTAAACAACGTTTTAACTTTTACTGGCTGAATAGTTTTGGTCCGTGTAGGATGTATATGTATTGGGTTAACAAAGTTCCTATTGGCGCCAGTATCAATTAGGAATCTTAAGATTTTAGTGGGGTTAAATTTTATAAATGTAATGCTGAGCTTTGGGATTTATTCAGTAGGATATAACCGATGGATCCAAGGCAGTTTGCCGAAAATCCGTTGACCCATTAATTTCATCGATTTCTGGTTCCTCCTGGGAATAGTCTATTTCTAGCTCTTCCTGAGTATATATTTCGTTCGGGTTGCTGTCAAGATTGGGGTGGTAATTTTCATGAAAAATTTCGGGATAAGTTTCTGAACTTGATGGGTTCTCTATGTTGAATAACTCTTGGCTTTGGAACCGTGGACTTCCATAAGGCTGAAAGAAATTTCTTGTTTGTTGTGAATTTTGATTATACTGTTGTTGTTGAGCAAATCGAGTGGGTTGGTTATCTTTATTATTGATTGAAGTAGTGTCCATTGGCTCGAATCGCCGGGGTGGATTTAACTTAGGAGGTAATAAAGCGGGAATTGTATTACTGATATTTGGGTTCCTTTGTTGATAAGTTTGATTAAATGGTCTATGATTATAATAAGTGTTGATTGGTTTTCCAAATTGAGGAGTTTGTAACCTATGTTGGAATACCGGTTGAGTATTGTATTGTGGGTTATATTGTCTATGTGGCATCGTATTTTGATATTGTTGTTGAAAATGTCTAGTAGGTAATATTTTTTTGTGAGGTATTGGAGGATTAACATAATTGGTTTTCTTGGCATATTGTATGTTTTGTTCTTTGATACAATATGTAAATGCTTCTGTTATGTCATCTGGTTGCTTGGCTCTGACCATGCTTCCTAGCGGTTCTTTTAACCCGGCAAGAAATGTTGTTAAGCACATTTCTTTGAATAGCTCCGTTTTAGTTCTAACGACCACAGAGTTGGATTCGTTTATTTTACAATGATTGACCATTGTTGATTGAAGATCTATTATTTTAGAATAGTATTCTTCTAGAGTACTATTATTTTGTTGGATTGTGTGTAGGTCCCTAATTAAATTTATCTCGCTGCGCTTGTCAGCGTAATGAGTAATAAGATTTTCACGTATGGAATCCCAATTTAAGGGGGTTCCGTACATATTCAGTACTTCATTGGCCTCGCCAATTATCTTATTTCTAATAGCTCTGAGTAATATACGAGTACATGGTACTCCACTGATTTCATCACACACTTCAAGGATATCGTTAACATTTTCTATGAACTCAAATAAAGTGTGACGGTTTCCATCATATTTGGGTAAATCTTTTACCGCATCAGCAATTTTAAGGTGATTATATAAGATATTAATATTATTTAAGCCCTGTGGCTTCTCGTTTTCGTCTCCGTTTACAGACATTTCTATTTTTATTTTTTCAAAATTATTTATTAATTTATCTATTTTTATATTTTTTTTTCACGAGATAGTTATTATCTTCTAATTTATCGTTAATATTTTCGTAAACCGCGAATTTATCAACTTTACTAAACCTAATACTCGTATTCCACGAGTAGTAATATTTTTGAGATTATTGTCACCACCTTTTTTTCTTTTTTTGAAAGGAATTTATTAAACATAAAACTTAAATTTTGACTTACCAGAGCAATATAGATTGATAAATCATTTCTATGTTTGTCTTCACGTAGGTTTTCAATAATATAAAACTGAACACTAATATATTTGTTCCTCAATAAATTGACACTTTCACTATATACCAATATTCCCTTGGTACGGAACTTATATTCCACGAATAGTATACGTTAATTGATTCACAAAACAAAAAGAGTTCTTTTAGTTCGCAATATTTTTCACTTTAATTATTAATTGTTAAACCGTGTCAAATACTTTGGACTTTTTGCGAACTTAAGTTTATTTTATTCTTGATAATGGATTATAAAAATAATCCCACTACACACTGCGCCAGTTATGTTTCCGAAACTGCAGTTGTGGAAAATAAAAATAATTGTTTCGGAAATTTAAACTTATAATTTATTTAATTTTTAGACGTTATGTCTATTCGATGGTTACAATAAATCTGATTTTATATATTTTTTCTTTTGATGTTCTTATAATTTACAAATACCAAAAATGCTTATTAAGAAAATATATTTATTAAGATTGAAGAAGATATTTAATATCCAGCAAATAATGTTTTCATAAACTAAAGAAATGTAATTAATACAAATACTTATTTATCGCTACAATACTTTGTATTTAGTTGATACATTTTATATAAGAAAAGAAAATGTTATGTCTACAGAAATATTATTATTCATCATCTTTGTGGTGATGATAATGATGGTGTTGATGGCTTCGTGGAGGTCGAGGGACGTAACTCGCGCAACCTTTCAACATAGTTATGGGAATCGAAACTATTCTTAGAGCTACTCTCGAAAAATTCACCTGGTAGTCTAAGGGCTTGTCCGTAGACCAGTTCGGCTGGAGAGCGTTTTAATTCATCTTTTATTGTTGCTCGAATTCCCAGCAGTACAATGGACAGCTCTGTGCTCCATTTAGTCGTGTTTCCTCGGGCTTTGAGTGAGGCTTTAAGTTGACGATGGAGTCTTTCGACCATACCATTTGCCTGCGGATGGTAGGCTGTGGTACGGATTCTATGCGCGCCAAGTAAACGTGTAAGTTCGGCGAAGAGTTTAGACTCAAACGGACTTCCTCGATCTGTTGTGATTTCCAGTGGAATCCCAAATCTGGAAACATATTGCTCGATAAACGTCTTGGCAATTGTGGAAGCGGTACTATCTTGAATAGGGTACGCCTCAGGTCAACGAGTAAAACGATCGATAATTGTGAGAACATACACATAACCTTCGGATGGTGGTAATGGTCCTACGATATCCATATGTATATGCTCAAATCTAGTAGAAGGCAATTTAAAACGTACTGGTTCAGACTTCGTGTGTCGTTGAACTTTGCTCTTCTGGCAACCAATACAAGATTTAACCCAATGTGTAATGTCGCTGTTCATATTCGGCCAAAAAAATCTACTGCAAATTAATTTTCGTGATGCTCGTATAATGGGATGAGATAAACCGTGTAGGCATTGAACACTATACGCCTATAAGATGCAGGGACGAATGGTCGATTCATGCCTGTTGAAATTTTAAATCAGGGAGGACGGTGAGTTCCAACTTAAATTTGGAATTTGTGGGACGTGATGAAGTTTGCATTAATTGCTGTAATTCATCGTCAGATCTAAATTGATATTGTTTATTGTTGAGACGTGATCGTTAGTTCGTGATAATGTGTCAGCGACCACGTTATTCTTGCCTTGGACATGTTGGATGTCCGTCGTGAACTGCGCGATATAGTCGAAATGTCGAGTCTGCCGCGGACTCTTCTCGCTCAGGGAGACCAATGCTTTAATTAGAGGTTTATGATCTGTATAGACAGTAAACTGGCGGCCTTCCAGAAAATAGCGAAAATGTTTTATGGCTAAGTAAATAGCAAGTAGCTCGCTGTCAAAGGCAGAATATTTTACTTTTGTTTGTGAGAGTTTGCGTGAGAAAAAACCCAAAGGTTGCCAATTGTTTTGATTTCATTGCTGCAGGGCTGCTCCTACAGCACTTCCGGATGCATCACAAGAGATGCTATAGCGTGTATTGCTATTGGGGTGGGCTAACAGTGTTGCATTAGCAAGTGCTTGTTTAATTTTTGTGAATGCTTTGTTGCACTCGTCGGGCCAAGAATATAATGTTTCGCGTTCTTTGGCATTTTACTTAATGTTACTAAATGAGCGTAAATTGGATACAACAATTTGGCTAGCCCTGGAATGAACCTATGATAATAATTAACCATTCCTACGATTCGTTGAATTTGTTGAATTGAAGTTCGAGGGTGTTATACCGTCTGGAGTAATTTGGTGGCTGAGGAACTCGAGGGCACAGACACCGAAAATACATTTTGATATTTGGATATTCACTCCATATTCGACGAGTCGCTCAAATAATTGTTTGAGATGAATTTTGTGTTCTTTCTCATTTTTCCTGGCTACTAATATGTCGTCAATGTAGACGAACACGAAATCTAGACCTTTGGTCACTTCATTCATGAAGCGTTGAAAGGTATGCGCCGCATTTCGCAGACCAAAGGGCATCCTAGTAAACTCGAACAACCCAAACGGAGTAGTTATTGCCGTTTTTGGCACGTCTTTGGTCACAATAGGGATAAGGTGATACGCCCTGACTAAATCAATTTTTGAGAATACACGACAATTATGTAAGCACATTGTAAAATTCTGAATGTTTGGGATCGGGTAACGATCGGGCGTAGTAACGGCATTCAGTCCTCGGTAATCCCCACATGGACGCCAATCGGCAGTATCTTTTTTCTTTACCATATAAAGAGGGGACGAAACCGGAGAATTTGACGGTCGGCATATGCCCAGTTGAACCATATGCTCGAATTCAGTGAGCGCAGTTTTATGTTTAACCGGATCTTACCTACGTGGTCTTGAAAATGAACCACTTTATGCTTTGCTGAACTTGCGTAGTCAGGAGTTTCAACCAGAGAAGGGAACATCTTCAAAAGCGAATCGTATTCATTCTGAACAGAAGGATGCATTGGTGTAGGCGTTTTGACTCTCGCAAATATTGCATCGACCGCAAGACTAGTTGTGGGATCCAAGAGACGCCTACCATGGAGGTCGACAAGAAGTCCGTATTTCATCAAGAAGTCAGCACCGAGAATTGGCATGTCAACTGACGCTATAGTAAATACATGAGGAAACCAATTTGGACATTCAGCAATTTCGTCCCGTATGTTTGGATTATTGAACCATTAGCAACGGAAAGTACTAGTTCAGGATCAATTTTGGATGTGGTATGTGAAAAATGTTCGACGGGAAGTACTGAAAGATCGGCACCGGTATCTACGAGAAACAGGAGTTTATTTTGCGGGTCGCTAATAAATAAGCGGCGATTAAATCGTATCCGATTAGTTGCCGCACTTGCAATCCGATTCGTTTTTTTGAGTTTCATTTGTAGATTCCGGTTTGTTGGTGCGAAATGAGCAAGGTTTATAGCACTTTCATGCATTACTTCCGAATTTGTTGTGATAAAAGCAGAATCTATTGTCGTTTTTACGTCTCCTACTGCCACTTCTTTGTCTTCTATATGGGCTTTTTGATCGATAATTTGAAAATGGTTAGCAGCTACGATTCAAATTCAATTTTTCTAATTTTGATTCAACACTGTAAAGTCGTTCACTAAATTGTTTCATTGCTGCTATGGCTTCAGATAGTTCTGTGTCGCCGGAACTTAGTGGTTGGGTGGGAGATATCGTCGACACACTAGGTGTTGTGATCTCGTATATTTTATCAGCTACTGGCAACAAATCATTTATGTCCTTTTCACCCATCCCAGTCAACGAGACATAGATAACTCGTGGGTATTTACGAAACCACAATGTTTGTACCAATTTATTATCGAAAGCTTCTCCTGCGAGCGATTTCATCGAAAAATAAACCTCTCTAGGTTTTCGTTCGCCCAATTCTGCTCTCTCTAATAATTTTTCAAGACGCCGTTCCGTAGAAAGGGCGTGCCGAGCGATTAGTGCTTCCTTTAACTTAGCATATTGTTCGGTTTTCGGAGGATTTAGTATTAACGGTATTATCTTATCAAAATCTCTGTTGGTAATGCAGAAATAACGTGGGAAAACTTTGTTGAATCGCACGTTATATTAAAAATATTAAACTGCGCCTCGGCTTGCGCGAACCAAATGGAAGGATTAGTCGGCCAAAAGGGTTGCAACTTTATTCGAGAAGATTCTACTGAGGGAGTTCCTTTTTTATCAACTTTATTGTCATCGTCATCGGAACTCATTGTGACGTTCGGTTTTTAGCAACCAAAATATATAAAAAAAAAACGAAAAACGTGTGGTTGGTTAAATTGTGAACACAATTTGTTATGGCTGACGAGCGAAAAATAATGTTCAAATTTTGAATCAAATAATAAGATCAAGACGAAATTTTAAAAACTGACGAACAAGAAAAATAGTAAAGACTAAATTAATTGATAAATAAATAATAATTTAACAGACAATTAAATAGAATATAAATAAAGTAAATAAATGTTAATGACATAATTCTCATGAAGCGATAATCAAAAATGATTAGTAAATTAATTAATTTGAAATTTGATTTAAATGAATTAATAAATATTTTAATAGTATACAATTTAATACAATTAAATGAAAATTAAATGGAAACATATAAATAATTATGTTAGATTAATACTTTAATTGAGAAAAAATAAAATATTAGATACTGCCGTCCAAAGCGATAATTTACGTGATATAATTGGTTAAAACGATGAGATGGAAAAATTCAGGATTTTTATCCACTATCGCAATGGCACGCCATTGTTTTATCAAAGAGAAGAAAAATGTTAATTTTTTAGGAGTTTTGTTTAGCAAAAATCACCATAAAATCAACTGAATCGATTTAGCTTTCTTTTAAATAGTTTCTATTGTATCTATATTTGTCGGTGCGATGTTTATTCGATCGATTCTACTCGATTTAAATTCAACAAAATGATTAAAAATGATAAAAACAGTGTTTTTCGTCGAAATGAAAAGAAAAAAAAATTAGATGTGGTTTTTCGGTCTTGATATGTTCGGCAAAGTTGTTGGTCTTGACCTGCGCAACTGCGCAACAACTTTGCCGAAGAAAGCATAACGAAAATCTTAATGGTTCAAGAGCTATCAACATGAAAATGAGGGTATATTTTGACTCAGAGCCAAAACATGTCGAATGCGATATCTCAAAAATGGGGACTAACTTTGAAATGGGACTAGCACCATTGAATTCAGCATACTCGAATAAGGTTTACCCCCGGGTGCCCAGCTTGTCACGAAAAAAAAGTTTGCATTTCAAGCACAGTGTTATTATTATTTAATATATAACAGTGTGTCCACATATAAAGATTTACCAATTATCACTATATCAATTTATCAACTAAATTGAATTATTATTTTATTTATTTTTTTATATTGAACATTATTTTGTTGTTCAATACCAAGTGTATTGAAGCTAGGTTTGTTTGGTACTGATAATAATCGTAAAATTAGCCAGTCCAATATGTGTACCAATTTTTTGTTTATCCGATTTGTTATTTTGGTATTACGTAACACAATACTTATGTTTATACCAAAATAACAATTGTACATAATTATTACGCATGCACCATCTACTTATTTCGTTGTGCAGCAGCCAAGCATTCGACATCAGTGTACGTTGCATAATGACCGCTACAACAACAAGTAACACGCGAAAATTAATCAACTGGCGAACGAGAACTGCCAAAATCCAAAAAGGGAAACGCTTGTCTTCAATCATGAAGAGCTTGCGGCTCAGATTGATAAAATATGTAATAAGTATAAAAAGGATGGCCCAGAGAGGAAAACAAAAACCTACCTCACCAACCGAATACAATGGTTAAAACAGCTTTATACAAAATTTCAAGAAACAGATGATCAAAAAAGAGAGCTGAAAGATGTCAACTTAGAGCTAAAATGGTAACACGTGTAGTGGGAAAATATAATGAATTTATTGCTATAGTGCGTGCAAAATTAAACAACGGCCCACCACTTACACCGGTCCCAGATCATCGCAGTATAACCCAACCAGAGTCGACAGACCATTCGAATGAAGAGTCTATACAGGAGGATTGATGAGACCGAAGACCTTGTCGTGACTGGGCTAAGACCGGCAATGAAACTGCCACTAGAAGTGATGCAAAACTCATGGATCAAAAAGCTCAAACCCATGAGAAAATTTGCATGCTCATTACAGATGAGCAAGAACAACGTATAAAGTACTTCACAGAACAGTACTTCGAGAACATTAATAACAACAAGTGTCAAACAAAAATCCTTCAAATAACAACGAGCATAGAAGAAACCGAAAAAGTTACACCAACAAACCAAACAAAAGACAATTCGGCTACCACGAATTCAAATCTCAATATTTGCTGGGTATTACCTGAAGTGGACTGGATTTCGTGACACATTCAGCCTGGGAAATTTTGAATAGCAGATATAACAACAGAAGACTACTGATTTCAACATATTTAAATACGTTACTCAGTCAAGTAAATATAAAGATAGAGTTGGCACCGGCACTGAGAAATCTTCGTGATAGAACAATTGAATGTTTGTTCGGAATACGTAACGCAAGGGTATACATTGAATCGTGGAACTCAATAATAATATTCACCTTAACTAAAAAACTAGACAATGAGTCAAGGCGAATGACATCTCCTTAGAAGATCCAAGGGAATTTCAAACAACAACGGAATTTTTAAAATTTTTGGAAGGAAGGTTCAAATCATAAGAGGCCAATGGCAACCAAAAGCCAATAATCCTACTAATAACCGCAACAAGAAATATATGTGTCTACTGCCGAGGGATGAAAATGTAGGAAATTAAATTCCAGTGGAAAATCGCAAATTGCAATGCTTCATAAATTATGCATAAATTGTTTATCAGCAGAACATGAGACATATGTCTGCAAGCAAAAGCACCAATGTAACATATGCAAAGGAAAGCATAACACAGGGTTGCACATCGATTCCAATGCAGATATGCAGCGGGTATCTAAAAGTTATTTAACAGCACAATTATATCCTACGATATTACCTACAGCTCTAATTGCATTAACAACAATCTTCAGAGCGTTAATTGACCCAGGTTTTCAGACGTCATTCATTTCCACAAACACAGCAAACGAGATGTAGTCACAAGGTCGAACTAACTTTATCTCCAAGGCGTCAGAGTTCCTTTAGAATTAAGTTTGAAGCAATGATGTTTAAAAAATTAACTGATAATACTCCAGACATCGACTTTGATGTGAACAAATGGGCACATTTGCAGCAAGTCCAATAGCATTGACGTAATAATCGGGGTTGACTACTATCCTCTAATCGTAAACAGTAACATCATTAGAGGACGACGACAAGATCCAATTGCCCAAGAAACCGAACTTGGTTGGATCATAATGGGCAGCACAGGCTATAACCAGGAAGATAAAATGTTGTCAATGGTCACAACCAAAACAATTAAACAACAACTAGAATTATTAATAGATAATGATGCCATTCCGCAGAAAAAAACACATATTCACATACGCGACTACCAGATGGCAAATGCATGGTACATTTACCGTTCAAAGTAAAACCATCTATGCGAGGAGAATCCAAAAAAAGCAGTAGCACGATTACTGCAAATCGAAAGAAAATTTCTGAAACATAAACCATTCGCTAAATTATACCACGAATTTATGGAAGACTTTCTAGCGCAGGGACGTATGCAATTGGTGGAAGATGGTCCAGGTGACAATCCAGTATACTATATACAACATCATGGAGTGATCAACCAAGAAAATACCACCACAAAGCTAACAGTAGTATTCGATGCATCGAGCAAAACTACTTCAGGATTATCGTTAAATGACATAATGATGAACGGCCCCAAAATTCAAAGTGACCTAATTGCATCATCCTGAGGTGGCGAATATACAAATTCGTGCTAATAGCAAATGCGGAAAAGATGTTTCGGAAAATCGGGATGCATCATGGTCGACAGAACTACAACGCATATTGTGGCGAAAAAATCCATCACAACCAACAGGAGCATACAAACTAAAAACGGTTACCTATGGAAAAACGCGAGCGATGTTTCTTGCTTTAGAACCTCAGTAAATCATAAGTCATATATTATTTTTTGTTTCATCATATATCGGTCCTAAGTTAGTCACTTTAAAGGTTTGACATCACAATTCGATCACCAGGTTGACCACTACCTAGCAAAGCATCATAAATTAGATTTTCGTGTGACACGAAGTCATAAGGACTCATACATTGATTTTTTTTATGACTATATAAAAATTAGATTTTTTAATTTCGAATAAGATTATTCAAAAAATGTTTCGAAAGTCACAAAGTGGTCATTATACTGGTTGGTATGATTTTAAAAGTCGTATATTGGTTTTGTTCTTGATACATAGTCATAGTGAACCATATATCAACTTTTTAAATTATAAACAATTAATTTGATTTATTCATTTGTTTTATTTACGGTGTCTAATATGTGATCAAAATATGGTTTATTGTAATTTAATGCCCTAGAATTTTAAATTTGATTGTTCACTATATTTGTAACATTTCACACTTGATCAAATAGATAAATCTCAAAATATTTATTTAATTGGAAAAAATTAAAACAAAGTGATACCTTTCGAAGACACTTCAGAAAATTACCATCGAAAATATTGAAAATATTCAACAAAAGGTTTGAATCTAATGTTAATCAAAATCAGAGTCAAAAGCAATGCAATTTTGAAAGTGAAATCTCATCAAACCATCGTCCTACAACATCGGGGTTAAGTAAAATGTCCAATCAGCCAACATCAATACATTTAATAAATGACTCTGGCCATGTGAATAATCACACGAATTTTTCTAATGGTGATTGTGGCAGCGATAGCACGATTTCATAAGTGATGCAGATAGCACAACCTGTTACGATAGTTATTTTAATTCAAATGAAAGTATTACAGACGATGGACTTAAAAATACCGATACAAATAACGTCTTCTCTAATTCACTCGTCAGTACTGAAAAAATATACCGTTGAATAAATTTTTGAAATTCTGGACACATTAATATAATATAAACCAAGCTGCATTAAAATCTTTAATAAATTATTTAAATACAAATTTTCAAACAAAACTTCAAAGCGACCTAAGAACTATAATGCAAACTCCTCGTAACAAAGGCCAAAGGTTAATCAAAATAGAAGGTGGGGGATATTGGCATCAGGGACTTGAGGAATGTTTAAGATCATACTTTATAAATCTTAAAGATACTATTTCGATATCTTTAAACATAAATATAGATGGATTATCAATTTTTCAAAGCTCAAAAGCCGAATTTTGGCCGATTCTTTTTAATATTCATGAAATACCAGAATTTGAACCTATGGTAATCGGGGTATTTTATGGAATAACAAAACCAAAGAATTTGTATCGCCATTTGTAGACGAAATAATTCCAATTATAGAGAATGTAATAGAAATAAACAACAATAAACTTACAGTGAATATACGTTGCTTCATGACACGTCCGCACGATCATTTATAAAAGGAACATCATAATTCAACGGAAAACATGGATGCTTAAAGTGTACTATAGTGGGAGAGTTTTCTCATTCTTCAAACACAACAATTTTTCACAACCAACATGCTCTTCTTAGAACAGATGAAGGTTTTCGTTCCAGAATGTATGGCTTACATCACAACAGTTATAAAACAAAAGTACCCGAAGGACCTATTTGTCGAACTAAATTAGAACCAATCACAACTCCATTACTACGAACTCAATCATTGGATATGATACAAGATTTTATCGTTGGCGATACCCTACATATTTTACATCTGTGATTAGTAAAACGATATTAGGTGCGGGGTTTAAGGAAGGCCGCTTAGGATACGGTACGACATGGGACTCCAAAACAATTCAAAGCACAAACGAAAAATTGTTAAAGATTAAATTAATTGCCCGATGAAATACATCGCGGGGTTTGAGGACTAGACGTTCTTGCATTTTGGAAAGGGAGCTAGTTTGCCGCTTTCCTGAACTATGTAGGTATCGTAGTCCTGAAAAATCAAAAATCATTTACCGGTGGACGATTATTACAATTTTATTGTACTATTCGGCATTGCTGCAATTTTCTCTTGGAATTTTTATAAAAAATACTGGCCTTTATTAAGATATTTTCCAGAAAATTTCGTTGACAACTATACGTTCCTTGATCCGGAGAACATGACTTCAAATCCTAATAACGTTTGCCATTTAGCGAATGAGTTTGAGCGGTTTGGATCCTTTTGAGAATGCGTTTTACCAGATTAAGAGAAAAATAAAGAATGGGCGGTTGCCACTGGTTCAATTAGTAAATCGACTTAGTGAAGCTACGAAACGTGTCGTACCCGTGGTTTCCAAAAAGAATTATCCATTTGCATATCCCTTTAAAACCTGAACCGAACTGCAATACATTTTTGTGTGTAAAACTAAGAAATAATTTAATTTTAAAAAAGACATATGAAAATAGCAGGTTTTAAAACCTGAACAAAAATATTATTGCAATAGAATATGCGGTTGAGCTAAATGGAAACCACTTCATTTACGGCCACAAAATATAATACCGTGATGATTTTTTCGTGAACTCCACAGAATTTTCTAATATTAATGTATTTTATACTACAGATTGTACGAAATTTAGTATAAGTGAATTGCACCCGATTAATTCAATACTGTGCTAGTTATAGGTGCAATAAAATATGAGAAATTTACCGGTAAATTTAAAGCCCATGTTGTGTTTATACCGCTACAACATACTTTACTCTAAAATCTTGTTGACAAAAAATATAGTTAAAACTTAATTTTATACCTGTTTAAACTTATTTGTAATACAATTTTGATTACATTGAGTTTTGAGGTTAAAACTTGACAATTAACTTGCATGTTGATTCCCGTTTCGTGTCATATATTCACTAATCACTTTATATTGATCATAAAAACCAACTAATCACCATTTAATATATGGATTTCCCTCTAACATATTGCATTTGATTACTAAATATTTTCTCTGTCTATAGTAACATATTGGTCATATTATAACATTATATAGATCATATTAACATGATTATCATATTTTATATTACAAAAAAAAAATCTATTATAACATAGAGCATCAGTAGCTTGAATGGTTAGTGTGCTACGTTTGTATGAGATCCCGCAAAAATGAAAGAGTTCGAATCCTAGTTGCGTTGCAGTCGTCTTTGTGAAAGTAAATCAAATTAAGTAAATAAGTCATTAAAAACTAATTACAAATAACACCGATTTAAAATATGTGCGTATTGATTAAATAAAACTGGAAAAGGTTAAAAAGAGAGATGATCTACTGACTGGGGGTGACAGCGTTGAGGAGGTCGTAACCATTCAATAACAGATGGCAAGATTTGCACAGAGCGGAGGATTTCCATTGCACAAATGGGCGTCGAATTCAGCTGAAGTCATAACTAATATTCCTGAGCACCTACAAGCAAAAGGAATGATTAATTTAAAAATCAACCACATAATAAAAACACTAGGAATTCTCTATAGTCCTGAGGATGACACAATTGAATCTGACTTGACCAGGCTAAATCTTTCAATGGAAGAACCAACGAACCGTCTACTGTTGTCCGACTCTCAAATTTATTTGATCATGTCGGCTGGTTATCACCAATAACGATTACAGCAAAGATGTTAATGCAAAACACTTGGAGTGCTGATACACAGTGAGATGAAAGCTACTGGAACCAATTGAAGAAAAATGGAAAAAGTATAAGATCGAATTAGATGAATTAAGCAAAATAAGGGTACCAAGATGGGTTAAAACAACGTCAACGCAAAAATTGGAATTACATGGATGTGCAGATGCTTCGTAACAAGCATATGCAGTGGTGGTTTATTTAAGAACCACAAATACATTCGAGCAAGTTACAACCAGTTTGCTGCTAGGCTTCTAAGATAAAAAAATACCATGAAGATCCAGGATGTAAAGAAGTTCGCTTGGACGGATTCCACTATAGTTTTACGCTGGAAAAGAGCTGCTATCACGATGTTAGAAACCTTTGTAGCCAATCGGGTATCTCAGATTAAAGGTGGTTTACGTCAAGTACAATGGAATTACGTACCAACAAACAAAAACCCAGCTGATTTAGTAACAAGAGGATTAGCAGGGAATCCTGCGGGACGGGACCAACATTTATTTTCTGCCTCGTAGGAAAATTCAGATGCATGACCATCAACACCCTCGTACAAGGATCCGCAAACACAAGCTGACCACAACCAGGACAGCATAGACGATAACAATGGTTTCACTATAACCGCTACATCTAACGCTACCTGAATTAATTGATAAAATTTCAAACATTCATAAGTTGAAGCGTATATTGGTGTACTGCCAAAGGTTCATAAACGTGCATGTTTATAAACAACGGCAACAGTCGAAAATAGTGACAGTACCAGAACTGAAACTCGCGAAAGTCTAAATAATTAGGATTAAACAATATCGATACTTCCGTAAAGAACTTCAGGCATTGATAAGTTGGATTTTAGTGAACAAAAAATCCAAACTATTTGCTTTAAACCCAGTCATCAGCAGGGATGGGATATTACGATTACACGGACGTTTACAAAATTTGCAACTACCAATGAAACAAAAGCAACCAATTATCTTAGCGAAGGAAAGCTCAATCAGGTCACATTATATAGAAATGTGTTAGCAACTCTCAACCAACTAATGGGTGATTTGCCGGCTTGCAAAGTAACTCCATCACGGCCATTCAGCAAGAATGGAAATTGGTCAATAGTCAATAGTCATTTATCACTTTAGCACATCAACAACCCTATTATAAAACAATGTAAAAATCCATTATTATATTGTTCGTGTTTTTCTATTCCTATTCTATTTCTGTTACTAAAAAGACATGCCTAATATAATATTTATTCCAATCAACAAAATGTATTGCAAGATGAAATTATCTATGCTTACTTCACACTGTTTCTTTATACATAGAATTTCGTATATGTATTGGTAGTGAGTACATAAGAGAAATTATTTTCATCTTGAAAGCGTTTTGTTTTTTGGTCATTCAGTTTTGGGATAGCAACCGCAATAGTATCCAAATAATTTATATAAAGTGACACAAATTTGTAAATAATAATAAAAATAAATTTAAACATAAAGCAATCGTCGAAATTTATTACAGTGGGTATTGATTATGCCGGGCCAGTACATCTAAGGAACAAGATAGGAAGAGCTTAAAGCACGAACAAAGGATACATTGTGGTATTTGTGTGCCTAACCACCAAGGCCATACATGTGGAAGTAGTCAGCGGATTAACAACAGATGCAATTATAGTAACTTACCGCAGATTCACATCTCGTTGACAACACGTTGTCATTAAGTACAAAGATTGTAGATGAGTTACGACAACGTACTAAATGGAAGAAGCATTGGTTCAATTTAGTTGTAGAGGATGTCGTTCTAATGAAGGAAGAAGAACTTCCGCCGTCACGTTGGAAAATGGGGAGAGTACAGGAGGTGCATACTGGCTAGGATGGCTTGGTTCGTATAGCGTCTATAAAATGCAACCAGAATATCTATAAACGACCTATCACTAAATTGTGCAAGCTACCTAGCGAAGAAGACAATTCATGGTCACAACAAATTATCAACGCAAATGAAACTCAACCACCCAGTTAGACACAAACCAGGAAGACAGGTGAAAGGGGGGAATCTAGCTCCATCAGGTATTGTTGGCCTTGATGAGCATCTGCTACTAGCAGCGCTAAAGAACCGATGCGGATTGTGAACTTCAAACATTCTATTGGCATACATCTTGAGGTAATCAGTAAGATGGAGCTAGTTTCAATGAGATGACCTTTGGTTGTGCGATATAATTTAAATCCGTATTGGGAAGAAACAACTCAAGCATCCGTTTAATATACGAACTAGCAACTACACATAGTGTATACATTCAGTAATAGATATGGAGCATGGATTAACTGTCAAATGAGTAGAATATTTGAAAGCAATCAAACTACTGATGTCATTCAATAAAGAAGTAACCAGAGCGAAGCGGGGGATTGGTGACACTACAGGACTAATGCTAGGTGACATGTTTGGAATATTAACACAGACAGAAGCAGATCAGTATGAAGAACATTTTCAAACTATAGAAACCAATAAAGTTCATTTATTACTGCTAATAAAGAATCAAACCTCGCTGATTGATAACTCTGTAAAACTATTCAAACACAGCTAAAATGCCACAGTACAGGCAATTAATAACATTCAGAGGAGGTTGCAGCACCTAGACAAAAGCATAAAAAACACATGTGTAACGGAACAACAAGTATTAACTATTTTGATGACATCCCTTGAACTAGTCGTTGCCACGGAAAATTTATGGGACGTATGCAGGAAGCATTACTAGAGCTTATTCACAATGCACATCTAAACATTTTACACCCACTTTTATTGAGCCCATCACATCTTGAAGAACAGGTAGCATCTGTCAGAGAACAAATACCAGTTTCCATTACAATTCCGGGTCTCGGATTGCGCAAGTTACACCACTTATTTAAAAGTATGACAACCAGGACTAGAGTAACGAAGTCATATGTGGTAATTGAGATTTCAATTCCCTTATAATATGTCTGGTCCTATAACAATTATTCAGTAGTAGTAATGCCTAATATTTTAGTAAGTGAAAGGCATGCACATAAAGTGCCAATACCTGAATTTATCACCGTTGATCTTCAAAATGAACATTTTACGCAAGTAACAGCCAAAGATATATCTAAATGCAACATTATCAATGAATAATGATGATCATCTATTATGCGAGATGCCAACAGTACTGTCGAACACAGATCCAATCAAATCGTTACATCAAATCTTTAGATAAAACTATACGCACCAAATCAATGGGTTATGACAAGGGAAACAACTGTGACGGTTGTATGTGGGTCAGTTGCAAACCAAAAACAGTTATCAGGGTCGGGAATAATAAAGCTAGAATCGGGATGCGCTTTGAGAGACAATCATTTAAGCATACTGGCCTAGATAGATAGATTCGAAACCACCATAGAGAATTTCGGATAAAAGGGGAATGCACAATAACCGACCAAACGGCACAGTTGTTAAAGCTTTGGCGTTTGTAACGGAAGGTAACGGGTTCGAACCCCGATAGGGGCAGGATGCAAAGAAAATTTGCATCTACAGATTACGATCTGTGATGAAATGGAACACATCTATGACCCCCTGTCGGAGTGCAAAACTCATGGGCCGACCCATCTTCCATGCCAGTATATAGGCTGGCATGGAGCTATGCATTCTGCAGATGGTGATAAAATCGGACTTATAGCCGTATGTCCCGGAGTTGGCTGGTAACGGCGTAAAAGTAAGGGCGGAAAAAATAAGATTTAACAATAGAGATATCTAAACTGAGAAACTGAATTTCCTACGATCACTCTTCGCCTATTTCTTGATTTCTCTTGCCGTATTTTTGTATTAACGTTTCAACTCAGCGTTTGAGTCGTTGACGTTAATCAATTTGCTTCCAATTATTATCACTGATCTACACTTTCAATTTTCTGTTCGAATTCTGGGAAACCCGTTTTAAGAACATGCAGTGTCCTTTTTCCAAAATTTATAATCCGGTTGATGACTTTAAATAATCCTTTACCGTATTTTGTAACTTCCGCGATCTTCCTTTTCAATCTAGTAGAATTGTATAGCTAAAATACATCACATTTCAATTCCTGAGTAGAACCTTTATCTGAGAAATATCCTCTAAATTAGGATTATTGTTAATTATCTTATTTTGCAGTAGAGCGTGGTTACCAACTATATACTTCTATTTATTAATAGAAAAATAAGACACACTTTATTAATTAAAATATACACCCACACGTTGTGTTATTTATTCAGGTTATATAGAATCAAAGAGAAAAAAAAACTATGTACACACACGTATTCCATCAAACGTGAAAAGACTGCGTTCACAAGAAGATTGCATTCGCTATAAATTACTCTAATCAACATTACTCTATTCAATACCGCCTCTTAATTTAATAAGAATGTTAAATCTACTTTTAAACATCTTTCGCTACTTTTAAATATTATATTCAAATTTTATTTAAAAAAAAAACTTTCAACGAAATTGAACTAGATATTCAATGCAAATAATCTTTGGAATTAGACTAAATTTAAATCACAACGTAACTTATTGACTTGAACTTTACCGAGTCCCTTCGTCATTATGTGTGCAATTTGTTTATTGCCCGTTGGAATGTATTTGAGTTGAACAATTCCATTGCTAATTGTTTCTCGTATGAAGTTCGAATTTAACCGCAATGTGTTTCATACGTTTGTGGCTTCTTGGCTCTTGTGCCACCTTGATTGCTGATTGATTGTCTTCGTTAATAGTGATAGCACCTTTGATTTTGATTCCCAATTCACCAATCAGCTGTTTGATCCATTCTGCTTCGTTGAATGCCTCTGCCAATGCAGCATATTCAGCCTCTGTTGATGATTGGCTCACAGTGTTTTGTTTGTGAGTGCCCCAAGTGACCGTGTTCCCAAATAATTGGAACATATATCCAGAAGTGGATTTCGAGTCATTCTTATCACCCGCCCAGTCTGAATCGGCGTAACCAACCAAAATGTCAGCGTTTTCGTTTTTGCGATATATAAGTTTCAAATCGCTCGTACCCTGTATGTATCGTAGAATGCGCTTCGCATGCAAGAAATGTTCTTGCTTATAGCAGCTCTCAAAACGACTAAAATTGTTTGTAGCTACACATAAATCTGGCCTTGTTGTCAATGTAGCGTATGTCAAGCATAGAATTAATTCACGATACGGTACTTCTGAATCCATGACTCCTTTTTCAGCTGACAAATGTAGCCCCTTTTCGATTGGCGTTGCTGTTGGCCTACATGATTCCATGCCAATGGAATACTCAATGTGCATTCCCAGAAAGGTATCTGCCTCTCCAACATCAGTCATCTCGAATTCGGCTGCCAAAAGACATTTTATGATTTTTGTCTTTTCCAAACTGTCGCAAATGATCAACATATCATCAACATACAAAAGTATGAAACAGCGAATGCCGTTTTCTATCTTTACGTATAAACAATAATCTGATGCAAATCTTTTGAACCCTATTCGTAGAATGAATTTGTTGAACTTTTCATTCCACATGCGCGATGCCTGTTTTAAGCCATAGATAGCCTTATTCAGCCTGCAAACCTTCAAGCCCATGTTGAATCCATCTGGTTGCAACATATAGACATTCAAATCGCCATTAAGAAAAGCTCCGTTCACATCCATTTGGTGAACATGCATGTTGAAATGTACAGCAATAGCCAATAAAATGCGAAGTGTCGACAATTTAGCTACAGGTGCATACGTTTCACTGAAATCGAAGCCCTTTTTTTAAAAAACCTCTTGCCACGAATCTCGCCTTATACTTGTCAATATCACCATTGGCTTTTCGTTTGAGTTTGAATACCCACTTTCCAGATATTGCTTTACGACATTTTGGCAAGTCGCACAACGACCAAGTATCATTTTTCATAAGAGATTCGTATTCACTGTCGATTGCTTTCTTCCATTCTGGCCAACCATCACGCTGCTTTGCCTCCTCAATCGACTGTGGATCGTTCTCGACAAATTGTTGTGCCGATAGTGCAAAATGTGCCTCGTAATCCCAATCACCATATCGATCTGGTTGACGCTTTTCTCTCATGCTACTCCGTAAAATCTGGTCACCGATGTTACCAATGCCATCCAAATTAGCACTGTTGACATTATCTTCGTTGTTACCAGTGTCTTCCAAATTAACCCTTTGTTCCAATGTCTCGTTCAGCTCACTCACATCTTCTGCAACTGGATTGCTGTTCAAATCGAAATGAATTACCGCCTCTGAATTCTGCATATATTTCAATCGATTTAAAATTGATTTTTCATCAAACGTCACGTTGCGAGCTACTACCACCTTGTTTTTGGTCAAATCCCACAAACGATATGTGCTTGTTGATGCGTAGCCAATGAAAATGCATTTTGACGCCTTCGATTGAAACTTTGTGCGTGTTTCTTTTGCCACATGATTATAGCATGGTGACCCAAAAACACGAACAAATGACAAATCTGGTTTCTTACCGTTCCAAATTTCAGCTGGTGTTTTTGTAAATGTCACAACATAAAGCGACCCAACATGTGCTGGTTGCGACATCGGTCCGCATATGTCCGTGTGTATCAATTCCAAAACGCGCTTTGATCGAGCAACATGCCTCTTTTTGAATGGAATTCGTGTATGTTTACCCATTACACACGGTTCGCAGAATTTGTTATCCGTATTTACATCAATTTTATCCATGCCTTCGACCATTTCAGCTTTGACCATCTTTTTCATGTCGAAAACATTTAGATGCCCCAATCGATAATGCCATAAATCCTGTGAGACTGATTTCAAATTATCCTCACCTGTAAATCCAGCAAATGCATCACGCTCCAATTGAAAAATGACTTTGTACAGATTTCCTTCCGCATGCGCAACGAATATCGTTTTACTACCAAACGAAACCACAGCAACATCACCCTCGAATACAATTTTGAAACCCTTTTTGGTTAGGCTTCTTATCGACATGAGATTGCATTTCAAACCCCTCGAATATAAAACATCTTGCATCATTCTAGTTGATGTATCGCCCTCGTACAGCGTTCTGAATAAAATATTGCCAATCTCCTTCACACAGACTTTCTCATCTTTCTTTGCTGTAGAAATGTTAACTTCTTCGATGGCTTTCAAATCGTTGAAATATTTCTTTTGATTCGCCATTTGATCGGTTGCGCCCGAATCCAACACAAAAATAATATTTCTCACATCATCACTTTTGTTTTTCAAAGCGTGTGCTTGTGTGACTGTACTTTCGCATGCTAACTTTCTGCTATTCAATACAACACTGTCTGTTGTTTTCGTTGACACTTGTACACTCCGTTGAAAGTGCATCAATTTCGTCATCACGAATTGCGCATAATAAAGAGCCTTCATTTCCATCTTTCGATGCACTGTTTGCACTCAATACCCTTTTTGATGTATTTGACTTTGATTTATTTTTCCCTTTTGAATAGCATTGCGATTTCTTATGGCCTACTTTACCACATTTGAAACAAATAATGCCCTCTGTCTTTTCATGCATCGCACATGCCTCCTCAGTTTTTGATTGTGTTAAAACTGTACCGCTATTCAAGATTTGCTGTTTCATCAAGTAGACGACCTTTTACATACTGCAATGTTAGCTTTGTGACATCCATTGATACAAGCGATTTTACCAATGCATTGTAACTTTTTGGAAGAGTCAGCAGTAAACTGATCACGAGATCCAAATCTTCCAATTTTCCACCAGCTAATTTCAATTCACGAACAGTATTGTCGAACTGCATCAAATATTCGCTAATGTTACCACCATGAAATTTCATTGAATATAAACGTTTTCGCAAAATGAACTGACTGGTCACACTTGTTCGTTGAAAGATATTGATCAATGCATCGTACATGCCTTTGGCTGTTGTCTTGTCCATGACATGAGTTAACTGTTCATCATTTATGGTGTATGCCAACAAACTTTTGCATTTTGCTTCTTCCCTCTTGATTTTTGTTAACTCATCATCCTTTTTATCAGCAGGCAATTTTTCCAGATCTGTTTCAACAAAACATTTCAGTTGCTTTTCATCTAATAAAAGATCCAATCGAAATTTCCATTGACTGAATTTTTTTCCGTCAAATTTCTGAAACCGCGTGGTTGATTCCCCTTCGATACTCATTTTTATTTCTGGGCCCATAACCTGTTAATTATCTTACTTTGCAGTAGAGCGTGGTTACCAACTATATACTTCTATTTAATAATAGAAAAATAAGACACACTTTATTAATTAAAATATACATCCACACGTTGTGTTATTTATTCAGGTTATATACCATAGAATCAAAGAGAAAAAAAACTATGTACACACACGTATTCCATCAAACGAGAAAAGACTGCGTTCACAAGAAGATTGAATTCGCTATAAATTACTCTATTCAACAATTATCACATTGAGTGGACCACGAATAGCTCAACCATTGTGTTGTACACTACACTGCTTCATGAAATTGTAAAATTCTCATCGGCAATAATGTTCCTTGGACCTGATTCACTCTGCTGGTCTCCCCATCGCACCTTGAGAAATGAATCTTTATGCGAGCCACCACTTCTTTAATTTTATTTTGCTCGCTCTTGAATGCAATTGAAACTGTACAGCAAAATTTTCAGTGAAGTGTTGTGTGGTAACGTTAAATAGCTTGTAGTAAAATTGTTAAATTTAGTACCAAAAGTTTAATTACAAGATATTTTGGGAGAATTAAACGCCGATTAACACCTCAGATTCGTAACATTACAACTCATTAACCCCATTTCGGTCATAAACTAATTTTACCTTGTGTCAAATCCACATACGTAAAGAGAATGCAGTAAATAATTTATTATTACCTCAACCAAATAAATTACACATTAAGCATATTAATTATAGTTTTTAATTACATGTGATGCGTCGATGTGAACATGAAAAAATAAATTCTAATTTTAACATAATAAATTTTGTAATTTTTTATTTACAATTTGTAGTTTTGAAGGTAACTAAATAATTATGGTAACGTTTTGGCATTCATTACTTTTTCGATAAAGGTATCGTGAGTGACAGGTATGTTAATGTCATGTTTTGTACACCCAATTTTATTGTGTTATTCATAAAAATTTAAACTATTCACCCTTTAAACGCCACCTAGATAGTATGACATTCCAGGGCAGTTAAGGGATTCCGCATTAAAACAAAACTAAATTACGGGGACAGAATGCTGTTATGTATTAGCCATCTTGAATTTGATTTTTAGAGAATTCCTCTTCATAGCTTCTATATCCGAGGTTATTTCAATTCAAGGTCGACAATATCATTTTAGAAAGCCTACCTGATTTTTCCAAAATAAGATTAACAAAAATAATATTTTAATTCATAAGGAAATTTTCGTAAGGCGCAACTAAAATAATAAAACAGTAAAATGTGTGTGGCAGTGGATTGCCATCATTTATGTATTATACAAGTTAGGAAAATTATTAACAGTGAAATTAAGTCTTCGTAGGTAAATACGAAAGTTCCTTTTCTCTTATCGGATAAATTCATAATATTAAATATTGAACAATATCTACCAAACTGAATCCACTTTAATTACAACGAATCCCTTCATAATAAAATCAGATTTAGGCGTAATCTATCTAATCAGGAAGTTTCATAAAGTGCTGATGTAATCTGCCATCCAAATTGCACCTAATAATAAATAGGTACAGTTCTAATATATCTCCACATACCTACCTTAATGACGCTTTTTCTTATACCACCTCATAGTTCTTTAAGCTGTTCGGTTGCAGGGCTTTGACAGCGATCTCCTTGATAATGTAATTAGACGTAGTCCTAATCTATCTCCTCAGCAACTTTCATAAAGGGGGGGGGGGGGGGGGGGGGTTAGCGCAGCGACCATGCAATGTATGCGATGAAAATTTTACAATTTTTAATCAAAAAATAGCCTAGTTCTCTCCAGCTCAAAATCCATTTAAATCGGGTAGAATGAACATGTTGAATCAAAAATCAATCTAGAAACCAAATTTCATAAAGATTAGTTATGAAGTGGCCAAGTTTAGTTCAGCATGAACTGATCCTAGAATTTTGTCCAAAACTCACTTTAAAATCCCTGATTAATACTATTATCCAAATTTCATAGTAATTCGTTAATAAATGGCGGAAAAACGGAACATTGTTAAATTTCAAGATTTCATAAACCAAGTTCCTTTACTTCAGAGATTCATCAATTTGTCATTTTAAGGATCACTTTTAATATTTTATTCCGGTGGGATGTTTTATGTTGTGAAAAACGGCATACAAAATGGATAAAAAATTTCGGCTGGTACTTACAAACAAATTCTCTTTTGTGAAACTACTGCTGTCCAGTGATGCCAGATGTAGGGATAAATCCCAACTTGTAGGGATTTTTGACTAAAAAAAAGTCATTGTAAGGAAAAAGGGACTGCTTTTTTAAAAATAGTTAAAATATAGGGATTTTTAAATTATATGCTTAATTCCATTTTATCGGTGGTGAATTCGGGATTAGAGTCATTTGGTTCATTGGGATATTTAGTTTATTTTATTAGTAAAGCGACGCGACACCTATTATTGAACACCTACTCTGATCTTGATGTTTTGTTTAGAGTTCAGTTTAGTGAAATTGCTTTTTTTTGAATAAAAATACTATTCACAACGCAGATATGCAGATAATTAATTTTTGATCACAATTTTTATTGAGCTATTTTTATTTTATTTGTTCCAAGCGCTCGACATACAAATTTTTTCCAAATTAATATACCAAAAAATATAGAACTATGTATTAGAGATGCTACTTAAATTTTATTATTACGTTGTGCCCTATTGCTGCTATCAAAAATTATTTTACATTGGAATGCACTAATCATAATTACCCATCATCTCGCTGAATAATAATTTGCTTGTATAAATTAGAGTAGAACGAATAGATTTTTAAAGTGGAAAAGACTATTACCAAAAATTATTGAGATACAAAGATATGCCATATCGACATAAAATGGGATTTAATTTAAAATCAAGGATTTACAGTTGAACTTATATCATGATTTCTTTAGTGAGAGAGAGAGAGAGAGAATTAGAACTAACTTAAATAATTTTTTCTGTTTTTATTTGTTTTTATTGTACATTCTCTATAAATTTTGGTATACATTACATAATGTGTGATCAAACAAATCCTACCACACAAAAATGTGTGGTAGGATTTGTTCTAAGTAAAGATTTTTATTTTTCTATGAAACGTAAACAAAATCATATGGGATTTTAAAATACATTATTTTGTTTGTATTGTCTTTATTTTCCATTTAACCCTTTCAACACGATTTTTTTATAATGTCGTCAACTATGTAATACAAAAAATCGAAAAAAAAATTGCACAATCATATTGTTTATCCCTTTCAGCCCTGTAGGGACATATGTTTATCAAGTTCTGATATATACTAAAAAAATTTAGATGCTTACAATACGAAGTTTTCAAATATATTTTTAGTATGATGTTGACAGAACTTCTTTGGGACGATATGTCCCTACAGTGTTGAAAGGGTTAAATGAAAACTTTTATTTATAAATATAAATAATTTGAAATTAAATATGTTTTACTAGTTTTGGTTGTATATTAAATTAAAAACAAGAATTTTCTTTTAAATTTATTTATTATAATAGTTAAACATCAACTTTTTAGAGACATACGTACAATCTGCATTCGCTGGCAATTAAGGATTTAATATTTTTAATTTCCGATTTGGCTTGGTGTTCCTGCAGGATGTTTGTTGTTGCTTTTCATTGCTCAATTTGTTTTGCTTAAAACCCTGAAATTTTTTTGTGTTCCATTTTGCATGCTTTGGAATTAGTATCAATAACATAGAGTCCAGCAATTCCGAATAGTGCTGTTGGCAGGGGTTATCCTCACTGTACCAATGAGCGAACTCTTCTTCGCTGTTTGTATGTGTCACACAAACATTTCGAATGTGACTTTTGATATTCGTCATATGAGGATGTGTTTTAAAATTTTTCGCAAAAATATCAATTTGGAGCTTTGAAATTTTAAAAAATATTTCACTTGGTGCGTGAAGCGAGCCAAAATGAGAATTATTTGTATAGTTTTTATATATTAAAAAGCGTTCACTTTTAGCTTCTAAAATATCGTCTGATTTGATTAACAATTGCTTGCAATTGGAACATTTATTGTTTTTTAAAAACTTGTGTACAACGTACCCGATGAAATACCTTATAGATGAATCATCAAAACTGTCTTCGTACTGAATGTCTGCCTCTACAATTACTAAATCCATGTCCCCGCCTTCACATTTATCGAGACATTCAGGTGTGCCATCCACCTAGTGTTGTAAACTATTATCGGTACACTCATTAGAAGAATTTGTCAAAAGTTCTGTTACCAGCATTTCGTCTATATCCATTTCACAATTAGTCAAAGCCGAGTTTTCTAATAATTTGATTATCATTATTTTTGCCACTGTATGATTAAATTCATAAATCGATGGATTGGTACTGCAACCACCTCGTTGTCTAATAATGCCAAACAAGTTTTCCAAAGGATCTTGATTTAATCGAGAGGTTAACATAAAATTTATTTCAAAATTAGATTGTTGTAAATTGTTAATTAGAGATAAAATCCCATTTATAGATTGTATTATACCATTAAGGCAGTAGACAGTTTTTTTTGTTTGTTGTGTAATTTCAGAAAAATAATTTATCATGGTTTTGAGATTTTCATAAACTTGGTTTCCAATTTTTAAACCGCATTTATGAGGGTTTCGGTCGAATAAAACTTTACTGTTAAGATTGTCAAAAAGTCTATCTATTTTTTCAATAAAATTAGCAGTTGCTGACGCGAATGGTTTAGTTTCTGTTGAGAAATTGTTAAAATCGGACATAGTTCTTACACCTGCTGCCACTGTTCTGCTAAATATTTGTGTCGCAAATTTCACTCGCATTTTCTCAAAAGAATTTGGATAAATATGACGATTGGTTAACTTTGGACACAACTTTGTGGTTCTCCATTTCTCCGCTTCGAATAGTTCGTGTACAACCTTCCATGACACAATTCCATCAGGTGTTTCTAAATTAGTACTAATGAATGTATTTCTGACGGATTTAATCAAATGCGGCACATCATATAACGCAAAATTTTTTAATTCATTTAAATAAAAAAAGGGCGTTCTTTACACACATTAAGCATGCTGTAGCATTTCCTATTATTTGGCCCCTGATCGCAAACTACTGCAACAGTGGTTAGACCAATTCTCCGCAACACCGCTAAGGTATCCATCAAAATTTCTTTTAAATTTGCACTATCCATATTATTTTCACTTGCATGATAAGAAATTACGTATTTAAACTGTTTTATAAGTCCGCGAATTAGAAAAACTGTTACATATTTTGCAATATTTTGTGTTCTTGTTTTATTTATTTGCGGAAAACCATCAATTTCGTCATTTACCCTATCGTACTCCAAATCTGGTCTAATAGACATTTCGTCAAACATTAAAATTACCACCTTTTCACTATTGCTTAATTGATCTACTTTCTCCTTAAGTCTTATCAAAATACAATCATTGAAACCGGGTTTTAAGTTTTTGATAGGGGCCCAACGACACAACAAAGATTTTGAAGGCATATTTAATTGTAAATTATCTCTAAGAAAGTTGTAGCAGGTCGGTGATTTAAAATAAATTTGTTGGCCAATATTTCTCTGTTCTTGCGGCCACAGCTTCTTTCTATCGACCAACATTTTCACAAATTCCTTAGCATTTGCACTTATTTTTGGTAATCTTTCAATTGCTCTACAAATTGAAGTATCATTCCTTGATGTTTTATCATTTAACTTATTTTTACGCAAATTAAATTGTTTTCTGATGCTTAATAATCGTCTATTCAAAATTTTAATTGTATTGCGTAATAAATTAATACGCTTAACTGCTTGATTAAATTTATGTTGGTAATGGAATGAATTTTTAAATTGAGTCAACAGTTTTTACAAGAAGTTCCAGGCTGCTCCGCGGATGGATCTATTTTTTCTGGGGTAAGGTCGGCTGAGAAATCTAGCGAACTATTGGACTCATTTTGTGAAAGTTCTCGAATTTTTTTGAGTTTTGCCTTGATATCGAAACGGGACTTCATTATCGACCTTTAAATCAGGATAAGTCAGGTAAAATTCCGGCACAGCGTTTTTCTTCAATCTTCCTTTTCCGACGACTTTGGGATGGAAATGTTTTTCAAATATAATTAACGGTTTGGGTAAATTCCAATGTTGTAAACTGCACCTATTAACCCACACATCAAACATATTTTTGTCAGATGGAAATAAAAAAACTTTGTTTTCGGGTTTACTCTACGTGATGCTGTGCATGAATTAACAGCACATAATATCCCAGAATTTCGATTCTCCATCTTCAAAATCAATTACAGCAATAAATATTCTAAAACCATTAAAAAACTGATCACCAATTTTACTTATAACAGGAAAACACCAACATCAATGTGAAAAGTATTTCTATTCATACAAAACAAAAATTTAACACTTTATCTAAGAAGGGAAAGTACCGATTTTTTATAAGTTTGTACTATACTATAATTATTGATAATTATTATAATAACTAAACACATGCAATGTTTGCAGTAATACACACAGATAGTCGAATAATTAAGTACATATGTACACATTAAAACAAAAAGTAAAAAGCACTTGCACTCGGAGCAAAATTGTTTATATTGGTTATAAATAACAGCTGTTTTTGAAATAAAAATCTAAAAATATATGAAAAGTAATTTTTTGCATCGTCCTCTTTCTTCTGATGAATTACTACGAATACTATTTCCTATCGTTTCAAAAAAAAAAATATGTTGTGCATATTTGTTTTGTATACGAGTCAAGAGAATAATAGCAGAGAGAATATTAATATTAACAACGAGAATAGCGATACAATATTACTACGAAGATTTGGATTTCAGTTTTCTTTATCGCGATCGTACCCAACGAGGAATTGATCGTACCCAATTTTTTTACTTGCATTTTCAATTGCATGCAATATCTTGGTATCTATAATTTTTGCTATTACGCTTTTCATTGCGCTGAGTATTAAATTAAGTGACATTTGACTGTTTTACATCATATTTTTGGGTGAATTACATTATAAAGTAAGTAAATTATAATTTAGTTAACATTTACGTTAATAACAAATAAAATATATATATATATATATATATATATATATATATATATATATATATATATATATATATATATATATATATATATATATATATATATATATATAATATTATATATATATATATATATAAGTATATATATATATATATATATATATATATATATATATATATACTTATATATATATATATATTAATTGCGATTAATTAATTTTTATTTTTTGGAAATCATTATAACGGTCGATCGAGTCTTCAACATATTGTAAATTTAAAATGGATTCTTCGCCATCGTACAATTAACAGGATGATCGAACAAAGCCAGCACGAAAAACTACTAAACATAAATGGAGAAAACAAAAATTTAACAACGAATGGTTGCAAATGGAGATGTTTAAAGGTTGGATAGAAAAGTTGCCTGAGGACAATTATAAATGCAAATGCTTAGCATGCGACCAATATTTAAATTGTAAGAAATCAGAATTAGAAAAGCACAGTCAAACTAAAAAACACCAGCAAAATGTCGATAAAATCAAAAATACCAATATTTTGAAAACATTTTTTAAGACAAAGCCCATGACTAATAATAATGTTAGTAATTTTGAGATCAGACTTGCCATGTTCTTTGCAGAACATAATGTAGCCATTCTAATTGTTGACCACCTACTTCCACTATTAAAAGATATTGTCCCAGACTCGGACATTATTAAAACGGCAACATTAGGCCGTACCAAATGCACAGGTGTAATTCGAAATGTACTGGCTCATTATGTTACTGACAATTTGATCGAAATTTTAAAAACCGTTCCCTTTTCCGTGATGATCGGCGAGAGCACCGACATTGGAACCAGCAAATCAATGTGCGTGTTAGTTCGTTACATAGGTCCTGATAATGGACAAATAAATGTTAGACTACTAGATCTATTACCGTTGGGATCAACATGTACTGCTGCTGCACTTTATACTGAGTTTAAAAATATGATTAATAATTTCGGTACGTATTTAAAAAAATTTCTTGCTTTCTTTATGTTTTAAATAAGTAAATATTTTTTAGGTATTCCGTTCGATAACATAATCGGGTTTTGTAGTGACGGGTCCAACGTGATGACGGGTGGAAAGAATTCATTTTTATCAAGGCTCATAGAGGATATTCCACATTTGATTGCAATTAAATGTATATGCCACAGTTCTGCCATAATAGCCAGTAATGCATGTTTAACATTACCTCGAGCGCCAGAAGATCTTCTTCGCCAAATAGGGACCTACGTTTTGGGTAGCTCGAAACGCTGTAGCCAGCTACAGGAGATTCAAACAATTCTCGGGCAACAGAACAAAAAAATATTAAAGACATCCGCCACACGTTGGTTGTCACACCAAAAATGCGTGGAACGTATTTTAAAAAATTGGAGTGCATTGCAAGTGTTCTTTAAAGAAGCGACTGAAACCGACAAGTTAAAGTCGACAGAACTTATATTACAGGAGTTACAAAACGTGTGTACGAAAGCGTATCTTTACTTTTTAAAGTACGTATTAGAATATTTTAATATGCTTAATGCACTGCTCCAATCGAAAAAGCCGTTGATTTGTGAACTCCATTCAGAATCAGTCAAAATTTTTATGCACATTGGCCAAAATTTTATTAAGCCGGAAGAATTGAAATCGAATGTAAATGTAATATCACCACATATATTTCTACCACTTGAATGTATTTATCTTGGACCGCAATGCATGGAAATATTAAAGGATATTCCAAAAACTGAAGCAGACCGTATTAGACTTGATTGCTTACAATTCTACATTACAGCTTTTCAAGAGATTCAGCAAAGACTGCCAATCAAATCTGATTCCATTTTCAAGGAAATGTCATTTTTAAACCCGAAAATTGCATTGGGGTTAGACAAAGTAAGAAACAACAAGGCGTTATTCGACTTTAAAAGAATTTGTGAGAAACTGAACATCGATGAAAATTTGTTGGGCATGGAATGGAGAACTCTCCCGAACCAATTCACTGATGTTCAAAAATCTGAATTTTCTGAAGAACCAGCTGAAAAATTTTGGTGGAGGGTGTCGAGAATCCAGAACTTCAATGACAAGTTATTATTTCCAAATTATCTAAGGTTGCTTTACATGTTTTATCGCTTCCGCATGCTAATGCAGACGCGGAACGAATATTTTCTGTTGTAACAGATGTAAAAAATAAAAAAAGAAATAAACTTAGTCATGAAGTGATAATTTCTATATGCGTGATACGATCATCGCTCGCCAATTCCTCGGACACATGCGTTACCTTTAAGTGCAACGATCAACATTTCAATCGAATGAACGCGAATGATTTATATTAATATACTATATGTATGTATATTATATTTTTTGATTTTTATTGTACCAGGGGGCCTACTATGTAAATCGATCGTCGACGTTTTTTGTTCGTTGTTTATATTCAGCAATAGTAATTACTATTGCTGAATATAAACAACGAACAAAACACGTCAACGACCGATTTCCATAGTAGGCCCCCTGAATTATGATTTTTTTGTTTCATAAATATTGTTAATTATTAAAAAAAATTTGAAGTAGGAATAAATATTTTCTTTTCATACTATAAATGCTTTCAGTTTTTTATTTCTAAAAATTATCATAGTCTTATTTATTTATAATCGTAAGTTTTTTATTTAGTTTTTGTTTATTTTATTGATGACGAAATGATCTTAATCACATTCTGTCACAGTCACTGTTCTGTTAAATTATCGACCATTGTAACAGCATATTTCTATTTTGATTTATGAATAAATTTATGTGTTTTGAAGAAAATATTGTGTGTGTAGGGAAAAAATATAGGGTGTAGGGAAAATGTGGGTATTTTTTTTTAATTGTAGGGAGAAATAAAAATTTCGTCTGGCATCACTGCTGCTGTCACGTGTGGCGAGTAGCGTAATCTCTTATTTTCTGCTGGCAAATTTCCCCTATCTTATACAGCATTTCCCTTAGACCGTTTTCGATTATGTGTAGTCTTTTCTGAATGAGACAAGCTGTCGGTTTCAGAGCAAGTATTATAGCTGAAGTGGTTCCACCATTTAATGTTGCTGAAGCGATACGATCAGAAAAATGAAATTTCTTTTATCCGATGACTCATATCTCCATTCTTTTGAGACCTCGACTCCCAGTTCAGAAACTAGCTTTGGTAGGTAAAGATATTTTACATTCTATTTCCGAGTTACGAACCGACTTTTGTTCGTTAAGAACCAGATGGTTGTTGCGTATCTCGTTGTAATGTATCAGGTTGTTGTGTATTGTTGTAATCACACTGTTGTAATTTGATGACATTGAAAGATTTTTTGCATCCGTTAATTGGAGTGTCAAGATTCAAACTACTGTCCGTTAAGCGGTGAGACCACGTAGACGCAAGCTTATGCTTTCTGGTAGAAAATAATTTAACGGTTTCGACTATGCATAAAAACCCAAGTCCTGTTCGGGGCCATTGTAAAGTATAACTAATTCCGGATGGTAAATAAATATTTTTGGCATCTGTTTCTCTTCTCACGTATTTTCTAGACAACAGGTAGTACCACTTAAGATACACCTTATACTCAAATATGTATATAAAGTCACCGCCAACCTGTGTATCAAATGTAAACTCATTTCTACCCATTTTCTGATAGTTTAAATCCGTTAAATCAAACCAATTCCACACATACACAGAGAAAATTGAAAAGGGTGCTAATTGCTAATTCTATTCCTAGGTAAACATTTTCAATTTAGAACTACCCTTCAAAATTAAATGAAAATATTATTTTAGGTTCGTCCTAGGGAGAGAGAAACGGGAAATAACACTATTCAAGCTCGTCGTAATTAGATTTAATTAGTTTTGTTTATTCATATTTTTAAATAAACATAAATATATTTTTAAATTATTAATTGAAGCCTTATAGTTTTAAGTTTAGATGTTTGTATGTTCTAAACGATTTTTTTGTTCCATAAATCTTGAGAATTTTGTAAGGTAGATGAGAATATAATAAATATTATACTCTAGGGTGTTACAGATATGATTTAAAGAAAACCTTGGGCAATTTTCATAGCAACCGTTTAGTTCATGGGTTATTAGTATTCATTAGCAGGTAGCAAAGAAGGGAAAATTTTTGTCGAAATTGTTTTGTTTTTTCTACCTTGGATTCCCGTTATTTTGGGTTCTTTAAAGCTTAGACTTATATTTGTAATTCAAATTGATTTACTGACAGACATATTATTCGAACTGTGGATATAGTAAAATATATTGGTGGAACATTTTTATGTGAATTACTCGTGCAGGGATGGGGAGAAGTATAAAATATTATTTACAATCATTCATTCATCAGTGGAGGTGTTTTTACTGTAAATTAAGGTCAATCCGATTATATCTATTGGCATTAGTATAGTACACTTGTAGATATCGTGTAATTTGGGTCTGGCCCGTAATCGTATACATTCGGATAATTTATGACACCGCAATCAGCAAACAAGGAAATATTATATTTTACGATAGCTTTAGGAAGCAAAAATTTCATTTCGATCCACCAATCGCAAAACAACATAAGAAACATGCAACTATGAGGTATATATTTAGACAGAATGGGGGGAAACGGGTTAGATCGCATGTTTAAAACGGCACCACCATAAATGATTTATTATTTAAATTTAATCATAGCTTTTGGATTTTAAAACTGGGAATACTGTTTTCCTATAATTTTACACAACAGGAAACGTCATAAAGTTCAATTTTTGTTTTTGTTGCGAGCAGTTTGCAAAAAGTCATTTGCCTTTGCATATTAAACATTAATGTTATTTAAACTTTTATGACTTTAAATTAAATGTTTAGTTTTATTGAACTTTTGCGTGTTTTTGCAACGGAGTGAATTGGACATCTGTTCGGTTCGAAAATGCGGGCGAATTCAAAAAATTTTAATCACTCACCCAAAATTGGTCTTTTCAAAATTAAAAAAGGAATTTTTTCAACACATTTAGGTTCATAAAGGTGCGGTTATGTTTTTACTTTTTTAGTGAAAGCTTAATGTTTGCAAATTTTTATGTAGTGTTTAGTGATTCATATGTCAATTATAGTTTTACACAAGTAAAATTCAATTAGTATTTAACTACTTGTTTATATGTTTATTATAAAGGAATGTGTATTTATTTTAATTTTATGTCAGGCAATAAAATAATGAAACTGTTTATTGCCAAACATAAAACTGAAACGATAAGTTAATCACAGGCAACGATTTTAGTCTCCCTTAGATAAGTATGGTCTTCTACTCGAAACTTTAAATTGATTAAAACTATTTTTTCACGCAAATTATTCAAGTCACAAACTCAGTCTAAAATTAGAGTTACAATTAATATTTAGGCTTCTAGGGTTCGGGTTACTACAAATTTAAATAACCTGACCGCTTGAGAATATCATCGAAAGAAAGTGAAAAATGGAATGGAACGAAATTTCCCTGCCAGTATGCCTTACTCAGCAGACCACAGATTCATTAATCCGAAATCAAAAATGATTACAGAAATGAATATTAGAAGAAATAATACAAACCGGTGAACATAAATATCGAGTGTCGGCTAACATACATGAAGACTAGCACAATTATAGAAAGAAATACAAAATGGGAATTCTCGGCCTCAGGAAGTGAGATGTAAAAACAGTAGTGAAGTACACGTGAGCGAAGGAAATTACCTGATGTTATTTGAACGAGATGGCACACATAAACAAGGCGCGTTCGTATTAGCAACAGCTAATGCAAGGAAAGCAGTATTAATGGAACGCAAAACCATTTAGCGGCGTCTAAATTGAATCAACAAATTGCCAAATTTTCCTATAACACAGGTCAACATTTGATTCTAAAACGAAACACTTGGAATGCTATGGTGCTTTAGGAGTTTTTCGGGTCGCTGATTACGATGAGCGGGTTGGTTAACCTTCATCACATCAGGTTCAAGGTCATTTGAAGGTCAAAGTGTCTTAATGCGACCGAAAAAATCTGAAAAAAATCATGCGGATGTTTTCGAGGTCCCTGAGTACGATTCCGTAGTTTGTTTGACCTTTCGCCTTTGTTAAAAGTCCTTTGAAGGTGAAATCGACTTATTTCGACCAAAATATTTGCGAAAAGTTCATGTGTATGTTTTTAAGGTCTCTGAGTACGATTCCGTAGTTAGTCTGACCATACGACTTTGTTAAAGGTCATTTGAAAGTCATTTGAAGGTCAAATCGACATATTTCGACCAAAATATTTGCGAAAAATCCATGCGTATGTTTTGAAGGTCTCTGAGTACGATTCCGTAGTTTGTCTGACCATACGACTTTGTTAAAGGTCATTTGAAAGTCATTTGAAGGTCAAATCGACATATTTCGACCAAAATATTTGCGAAAAATGCGTATGTTTTGAAGGTCTCTGAGTACGATTCCGTAGTTTGTCTGAGCTTACGATTTTCAAGTTACAAAAATGAAGTATTACTGCGACTTGGTGTCTCTGACCGAATAGCGCTTATGCGGTGGATGCCTAAGGCGACAATATATCGACGGCTCTTACGAAAATGGTGATATCTTTTTGCCCTTACGAAAAAAGTGACATCTTCTTTCTTGCCGCGAAAAAGGTGATATCTCCATTCTTGCCGCGAAAAAGGTCTTCATTCTTACCACCGATTGTTTACTTGTTTATTTGTTGGTTTGTTTGTTTGAGGTTTGTTGGTTAGTTTGTTGGCTGGTTTACTAGAATAAATCCCAAAAACCCGCTAAAAATCTCAAGAAATCCAGACAATTTTCTCTGACTAGGATCGAGTGTATTTTTTATGTAATTTTGTGCGATGAACTCGAATCTGAAGTTGTAAACTAACGAAACTAAACCTAATCTAACCAAACCCAGTCTAACCAAACCCAATCTAACCAAACCAAACTTAACCAAACCTAACACAGCAACAAACAAACAACCGAATCAACAACCAAAACTACCAACCTTCACACTAAGTAGCCAACAAAATACACAAGCACACAAACAAACAGACAGACAAACAAACAAACAAACCAATAACAACCAAACAGAGCACCCAACCAAACAAACGAAAAACAACGCTCAAACAAACAAACAGAGCAACCAACCAACCCAACAAACGAACAAACAAACCTACAAACAAATCATGCGACAAACCTCAAACCACCAAACGAACCAACCAAGAAACCTCAAACCTCTAAACAAACAAATCAACGAACCGAAAAAAGTAACCACCAACCTTCACACAAACAAACAAAACAAACCACCCAACAAAGCACCAAACACAGCAACAAACAAACAACCGAATTAACAAACAGTCAAACAAGCAAACCAACAAACAAACCAACAAACAAACCAACAAACCAACCAACAAACAAACCAACAAACAAACCAACAAGCGGCAAGAATGAAGATATCACTTTTTTCGTAAGGGCAAAAAGATATCACCATTTTCGTAAGAGCCGTCGATATAGTCACTCGCTCATAAGAAATCCTCCGAATCTTACTGTATATATTTGGAGTTTTTTCTTCTTTCTTACAAATCTAGCTCAGTCTCGTTTTAAACTCTAGTATAGACGGTGGGCAACGGAGTTGTCTCACTATCCCTGGGTTACGGCGTACATGCCGTCATGGCAACTACTCAAAAAAAACTTACGAGACAGGAACACGGAAATCCAGAACCGGCGGTTGGTCAGGGTGGGAAAGCGGAACCGCAAGCGTCGTCATCATGCGACCGCAGCTGTACAGTGGTGGGAAACTTGGCCTCTGTAGAGACAAATGCTACAAGAAATTTATCATGTTCTATGAAACTCAATCATTTTTGTGTTGTTTGTGGGGAGTATATTCCAGAAACAAAATTCACGTTTTCAGATTCGTTAAAAGTAAAATATAAGAAAATTTATAATGTTTCAATCTCATTGGATAACTCTTATACACCAAAATCGATATGTCATAAATGCCGCAATGTTTTATATGGAATTAATAAGAAGGTATTTTCTCGGGCAATGATATGGAGACCCCCAATAGATCATACCACTGACTGTTACTTCTGCCTAACAAACTTGAAAGAGTACAACCGAAAGAATAAGGATTTTATTTCTTACGCACGTGTAACATCTGTGACTTTACCAGTTCTTATTGACACAGATTCTGATCACATCATGGAAATTAATGAATCAGAACAAGAAATGGTGATTGATGAAGATATGCCAGATGAAACAGTCCAACTTGTAGAAAGTGAAAATTTTAGCACATCAGAATCAGATGATGAAGAAAATATATTGGAAGCCAAAACGTTTAATCAAAACGAATTAAGTGATCTCTGCAGGGACTTGGAACATCTAGGCTGAAGGAAAAAATGTGTCTATTAAAAGGATCAAGAATTTCTATCTATCGTTCGAGAGAACGTCCGTTCAGGAAATATTTTACTCAAATGAAAAATCTAGTCTACTGCCATAATATTGAAGGATTAGTGCAAGAATACGGTATAGAGCACATAGCAAGTGATTGGCGACTGTTTATAGATTCTTCAAAAAGAAGCTTGAAAGCTATATTATTACATAATGGAAACGTTTATGCCCCTTTACCAGTCGCTCATTCTGTTGTTCTAGATGAAGAATATCATAATTTGGAGTTACTGTTGCAAAAATTTAAGTATGGTCGAAACCAGTGGCAACTTTGTGGAGAGTTAAAGATATTTACGATATTACTGGGCCAGCAAAAAGGGAACACTTCTTTTCCTTGCTTTATTTGTGAGTGGAATAGTCGGGCTCGAGATGAGCATTATGTGAAACAAGACTGGCCGTTGAGAAAAGAATTAATTCCAGGGGAAAAAACATCATAGGTTCAAGTTTGATATCAACCGATAAAGTCCTACTTCCCCCTTTGCATATCAAACTAAGTTTTGCAAAGCAACTTGTAAAGGCCATGAGCCGAAACGAAAGTCCTGCGTTCATGCATATTTTTCAAGTGCTACCCAATCTTTCAGAAGCTAAAATCAAAGAGGGCATATTTACTGGACCACAAATAAGAGACCTCCTGGAAAATGATACATTTGAAAAGAAAATGAATAAAACAGAGAGAGCAGCATGGAAAAGTTTTAGAGAGGTGGCGACTAAATTTCTTGGAAATCATAAAGACCCTGATTACAAAAATATTGTTGGGGATTTATTAAAAAATTATAAAGAAATGGGGTGTTTAATGAGTTTGAAACTGCATTTTCTCCATTCACACCTTGATTGGTTCCCTGAAAATCTTGGAGATTTTAGCGAAGAACAAGGAGAACGGATGCACCAAGACTTGAATGAATTTGAAAAAAGGTATCAAGGTGTCTGGGGGATAAACATGTTGGCAGATTATTGCTGGAACCTGAAGCGTGAATCAAATAAACCTCATAAAAGAAAATCAACTCGCAGATCATTTCACGAGAAACGAAAGCGTACTCGTTCAAAGTAGTACTTTAATACCCCAACGTGAGAGGCACGGGGACTCACGGAAATAAAGCACCTCAATGAGATCGGAAATTTGCCACGTCCACGTCGTTGATTCTGGGTAACGCTAAGAGCAAAAACAGAGCTTAATAAAAAAATTCGATTAGGCTTGTATAAACACAAGCATTGTGCATGGAACATATTGCGACGTTTACCAACGTTATCCATTATTACCCCGGGTGTCCATCATTACTCCGTGTGTCCATTATTACCCCGGGTTTTTTTCACACCTGCATCAGGAACCTCCCTTTGAACATGTTCCATGTTAATAGTGGCTATAGCGAAATATCAACTTTAGAGGTTTTGAAAACGCCAAATATATACAGTATGATTCTAAGGATTTCTTATAAACGAGTTACGATATGATAAAGTCTTAGGCGACCACTGCATAAGAGCTATTCGGTCAGAGACACCAAGTCGCGGTAATGCTGTGTATAACGTGCTTCTTACACAAATACTAGCGGTTCCTAAACGGCGGCAGCGACGCCGGCTTATACACGGCTCCCATATGAAATAAAAGTAATTGGAGACCCAAAAATTGAAAATCGTAAGCTCAGACAAACTACGGAATTGTACTCAGAGACCTTGAAAACATACGCATGGATTTTTCGCAAATATTTTGGTCGAAATATGTCGATTTCACCTTCAAATGGCCTTTAAATGACCTTTCACAAAGTCGTATCGTCAGACTAACTACGGAATCGTACTCAGAGACCTCGAAAACATCCGCATGAAATTTTTCAGATTTTTTCGGTCGCATTAAGACACTTTGACCTTCAAATGACCTTGAACCTGATGTGATGAAGGTTAACCAACCCGCTCATCGTAATCAGCGACCCGAAAAACCCCTAAAGCACCATAGCATTCCAAGTGTTTCGTTTTATATCAAATGTTGACCTGTGTAATTAACGATGAAAGTTTTTATAAATTATCAAATTTCAAATCGAAATATCACACTCTCAACATATAATTTGTACAATTTTTCTTAGCCAGGTCGATAGTCTAAACTCTAGGAATCATATGCCATAAAATTGCGCCAGAAAAAATTTCAATTTTTTCGCTTTTCTCCCAAATTGTAACCCTTGCTAAGTTTTCGTTTGAAAAATACCAAACAATTTATTAAACACAATACTTGAAATTCTTTGTCGATTAAGAAAGGATATTTAACTTTAAATAAGACGGTGTTTAAATTTTATGAAAAAAATTCTCACTCTAAAACACTAGGAATCGTATCCCTTTAGCAAATTCCCCAATTTTACCAAGACTCTTCGCTATTTTTTCGCGTACAGAATAATTGTAGCAAGGTTTCATTCAAAAATACAAAACACAACCATAATTCAATGCTATGTCCTTAGTTCTATAAACAGCTACAATCCACAATAGCAAGAACAAACATAAATAATGTCAAGATAATAATAGGAGCCCCAACAGAAGGCACAGATGAAAAAACTAAAGGTGAGTTATATGACCAACTACAATTCATAATAACAAGGACACACAGAAATGAAGTCACGTCACGATAAGACAAAGAGATTTCGATGCAAACGTTGGACCTGATAAAACCGATCTGACAACCATCATATAGGTACAGCATTATACTCTGTGCGAAATAATAATGGAGACTGATTGAACGACATCTGCGTCACGAACCAGCAGTCATCTAGTAGAGATTTCGACAAAAAAAATACATGGGCAATCACTTGATGGCAGAACAAGGAAACCTTTGTGAAGTTGGCCCAAATTTCTATCACAAAAAAATATTTTTTTTACGCTGGTAATACCATTATCAATTGTAAATACTATCATGACAGAAAACTGTAAATACATCAAATTTCACATAAAATTGAGTAGTAAATACATATTTAAACATACCGTATGGCACAAAATAAACCGAACGACGCTCATCAAAAAATATTTTTTAGCATAACATTTCAGAAGATTTCTTTTACAGCCTTATTTATTTACGGATATGAAGTTTTTAACAAAATGAAAAATTAACAAAAACCAAAATTTGTTAAATTAACAAAAATAAACAGTGTTTGACCGTATTTTGGTCAAATCACAAATTTGATAGTTGACAATTACTTAATATGTTTTTCGCTTGCTGCTGGTCAGGGCTGGACAGAAACACGTTGACTGTTGTGTAAGAACTAATATTTATTCCATAATTCATTTGATTTATATACAAAAAAGATCATTTATAAAACTATTGATTATGCAAAAAATGTAAAATTAAAATTAAATGTATGCATTAAATGTAAATGCCCTAGTCAATGTGAAAACCGATATACATATTCCGTGTCATCAGTATTTAACGGATGTATATGTATATGGAAAAATTGATATACATATTCAATGTCATAATTTGATATAAGTGTTGTTGTTATAACATTCTCCCCGGCCAAGATGTGAAGATTATCTAGCTTTATACCAGAGCCTCTAGAGGAGTGACTCTGTCTGGTTTATTTTTGGTTGCATCAATTCTCCTTTTGATTGCTACGAAGACTATGAGTATGAGTACGAGCGCAAGGAGCCCATGCGTGAGTGCATAGTGGTGCACGTGGTGATGAGATAAGCTTTGTCCTGTATTCATCGTTACTGCCCTTATTCTTTGCTGTAGTTCTTCGATTCCTTGTACCTTTGACAAGTCTTGAAAGTGATGGGAGTAACCTTGTGGTTGCTTGGTAATTTCTGTTGAGAGATTAAATGTTGGTAGTATTGAGGAGTATACTTTGTGATAGTACGATTGCTTCGCTGGTATGCTTATGGTTCTTCCCTTCAGTGTACAACCAGAGCCTAAGCTTAGAATTCCGCTTCTTGATATCTTTGTAGAAAATGGCTCTTGTTGACAAACGATACTGATCGTACGTTCAGCTGGTACTGAATAAAGCCATCTGTAATCTCTTAGTTGGATCCATGTATCGGACATGTTGTTCGTCTTCCTTTCGACCACCTCGCATTTGTTATTCACTTTTTCTTGTCGTAGTAGGAGCAGCTCACATAAAACATCATCTTCTTGATTTTGATGCATAGCCTGGGTTAACTGGCATATGCCAAAGTCGTTGAGGCTGATACAGTTTTGTCATTCAGAAGTTGTCATTGAAGAATATGTGTGCCGATGCAAATCTGTCACAAGAAGTTCCATTTGTGGCCGTATAAATATAGATGGACTGTTGGGGGTAGGCAGTGGTATGGGCTTATATATTTGGTATATTTCATTATATACTAATGGCAGCTTCACCTCAAATATCAAATATTTGCCCTGCAGCCTTGTCTTGGCTGTCATTAGCTGGTATAGTGCCAATATGTCATCTGTGTCATCGATATTGGGAATCATTAGTACAGGTGGTAGATTTCTCGTCATAAAATCTATTTCTTTTTTCAGTTGTTGGGTCGTTAAAAGCCTCGTGGTAATGACTCTATTGTGCGTATCCAATACTGCATCTATCAGTGTATCTTGAATCTCCTTGAATGCAATCATGCGTAACATTATATGTATTGATAGAGCTACAAAGTTGCTTTGTTCATCGTTGCTCTCCAACGCCTCCTCTAGCTGATTCTTGAACACCAGCCAATGCTTGTTGACATCTTCTTGTCTATTTTTGAAGACGTTTATAGTCGCATCTATGATTGACATTTGATTGTTTAATAATGCCGTGAAATGGTTGTTGTTCATCTTGAGTTTTTCTATTTCTTCCTCATAACGTACCGCGGCCCTGTCATCTAGCACCCCAAATAACTCATTGGCTATATTTTCTCCTAAGTTAAAAAGTCCACGTTTGCTTCTTCCAAAACTCACCTTATGGTGGTGAAGCAATTCATCCATGTGCTCCATTTCTTGTAAAGATTGCTCGAACGATGGTTCTATTAGTCCACATGTATTTTCTCTTGATCTTTTAGCGATACTCGAGTTTGTGAAGTTGTCGTCAGGATATGAACAATATTTAGCTAGTCTGTCTATGGAACGCTTATAGGCAGCCAGTTCTGCATAATAGCTGGTTAGATTATAATACACTATTATGTTCCAATCGTTGTTTGTAAGTTTGAGCTCTCCAATGGATTCAAAATAGATACCTGGTTGATTTTTGAACGTTGTGATATTGTATGGTAGTGCGCTCGAATTGTAAAAACTAAACTTAATTAGTAATATGAGTAGTGGTGCATAGATCTTCTTGGTAACCCTGGCAACTCGAGACCTGCCAACCTTGTGTTGTCCTACCTTGTTGTCGTCTACTGTTACATCTTCATCTGATTTGCTTGTTGGATCTTGATTATCCTCAGTTGAAAGGAGACCTATCTTTGTAATCGGTCTCTTGAAGATGGTGTTTTTTGCACTCTTTATTGATACCACTCTGGTTAGACCATCTGACCCTGGATGAGTATCTGTTATCCTTCCCATTGCCCATTTTGTAGGTGGAAGTTGTTCATCCTTTATTAGAACTAGCTGACCAATCCTGTAGTTTGCTTTTGGTTCTTTCCATTTGTACCTTTGTTGTAGACTGTTCAAGTAATCCTTAGACCATATTTTCCAAAATCCTTGAGTCATCTTTGAAAGTAGAGTCCACCTCTGTTTTGGGCTTATGTTGGTTTTATCTGACTCAGGGGGTGAAATCAGTGGTCTCCCTATTAAAAAATGTCCAGGTGTCAAAGCATCAAAATCATCTAAATCGCTTGACAGTGAAAGAATCGGTCTGGAATTTAAACATGCTTCAATTTATGATAATACGGTGCTGAACTCCTCGTAGGTCAGTGTTGTTTCACCGATCACTTTCTTTAAGTGGCCTTTCGTTGATTTGACTCCAGATTCCCAAATGCCTCCGAAGTGGGGACTACCGGGCGGGATGAAATGCCAGTTTGTTCCATAGTTAGCTGCTTCCTGAGTTGCGTTGTTGTTTGCTTGTTGTATAGCCACCTGTAGCTCCTTACTTTGTGCGTTCCGAGCTCCAACGAAGTTGGTACCGTTATCACTGTATATGTTTAAGGGCGTTCCCCTTCTTGAAGTAAATCTTCTAAATGCTGCCAGGAATGCTGCTGTTGTTAGCTCACTCACCAGTTATAAGTGAATTGCTTTCGTAGAGAAACAAATGAACAATGCGACATATCCCTTGTAGGACTTGTTTCCTCTTCCTTTGGATACACGAATTGCAAATGGACCCGCGTAGTCAATGCCGGTATTAGAAAATGGGGCAGAAGGAGTGACTCTAGCTTCCGGTAACATACCCATTAACTGTTCTGATGCTGCTCTTCTGAATCGAAAGCATTTTACACAATTGTGGATTGTTGTGCGTACTAGACGTTTACCATCCAAAATCCAATATTTTGAACGTATTTGTGCTAGAGTTGCTTGTACGCCTCCGTGTAATACAAGATGGTGTGCTTCAATTGTGATTAGGTTTGAGTAAATATGATTTTTTGGTAGAATTAGCTGATGCTTTTGATCATACTTAAGTTGAGATTTTTGTAATCTACCGCCGACCCTCAGCAAACCATTTTCGTCCATGAATGGATTTAGTGATGATAGTTTGCTGTTTTTTCTGGCTTTACTCGTTGATTTGAAGAGTTTAATATCTGTGGCGAATTCCGAATCATGTATTGTTTTTATGATTACATTGTGTGATCTGGTTAGTTCATCTACTGTTAGAAAACTAGGTATCTCTCCAGGAACTTGACGTATTCGATTTTTAATGATAGTAATAAATATGTAGCAGTACGCTATAGTTCTTTTGATTTTAAGCAATTTGATTTTAATTCCTCATTGGCTGCTTCTTCAGTTGGTTCAAGCGCTAATGGGTAACTTGAGTTTTTTAACCAACTTGGTCCTTCCCACCAAAGTTGATAGTTGCGCAAGTTTTGTGCGTTCATGCCACGTGAAGCTACATCTGCGGGGTTATAACTAGATTTTACATAATACCACTGACTTGGTTGCATAAGCGACTAAATTTCAGCTATTCTGTTACCCACAAAAGTTTTGTATTTACTGGGATCGCCTTTTATCCATCCAAGCGTTATCATCGAATCCGTCCACGCATATAGGTAGTAGCGTGTTCCAAATCCATGGCATCTTGAACTGTTTTTAATAACTTTGCCAATAGTACGGCACCGCATAATTCCAACCTTGGTAACGATATTCTGTTTTTTATATGAGCGACCTTGGTCTTTGCTGCTATTAGATAAACGACCGGTGTGCCTTGGGAATTTATTGTCTTGTAGTATACCACTGCTGCAAATGCCTTCTTTGATGCATCGCTGAATCCATGTAGCTCACTTTCGCCTTGTTGCCTTTGTTCTATCCATCTGTTTATGGTAATATTTTCAATTGCATTCAAATCTTCTTTGAATTTACTCCATTGTTGTTGTAGTTCAATACTTAGAGTATCATCCCATCCAACACCACCTATCCATAGTTTCTGCATTAATAATTTTGCTTCTATGATGATGGGTGCAAACCATCCTAATGGATCGAATAGTTTGGCTACTTCTGCCAATATGCTCCTTTTTGTTGGTTCTTTTATATTTTCGGACAATGATATTTTAAACCCAAAATTGTCGAATACTGGGTTCCAGGTTATTCCGAGCGTCTTAATTGTTTCATCGATGTTTATGGAGCATAGCCCATCTTCGCGAGCGTTTCTAGGTAGATGTGTTGTCAATTCTCTTTTGTTACTTGCCCATTTTCTTAGATTAAAACATCCAGCCTTCAGCAATTGTATGAGTTGTGATTGGGCTTCTAATGCTTCTTCTAATGTATCAGCTCCTGAAAGCAAATCATCAACATAGAAATCTTTTAACGTTATTTTTGACGCGATTGGGTAGTTTTTTATTTCATCATGTGCTAGTTGACATAAGACTTTAATGGCTAAATATGTTGCTGACGTGGTCTCATATGTTACTGTTTTAAGTTTAAACGTTTTGATTTCTTCTTTTGGTGATTCTCTCCACAGGAGCCGTTGATAGTTTTGATCTTCTTCATTGATTATGATCTGGCGGAACATCTTCTCTATGTCGGCTTTGATGACGAATTTATGTTTTCTCCATCGCATTAGAATTGATATTAGATCCTGTTGTAACGTTGGACCGTTTAACATTAAGTTATTCAATGCTGCACCGGATGTTGTTTTTGCCGAACCATCGAACACGACTCTAAGTTTTGTAGTCGTGCTGTCTGATTTCATCACTGCGTGATGTGGTAGATAATATGCTACAGTTGAGTCTTCCTCATCTTTTAGCATCTCCATTTGACCAAGTTGTTCATATTCACGCATAAAGTCTGTATAGCTTTTTCTGAGATTTGGTTCTCTTGACAACCTTCTTTCGACTTGAAGGAACCTTGCTATTGCCATGCGTTTAGAATCTCCCAAATGTATAGCTGGATCCTTTTGAAATGGGATACGTAATTCGTAGCGCCCATTGTTCAGTCGCCTGTGCGTGTCACGAAAGAATTCTTCGCACACTCCTTCTCTGGCTTTGTGTGAATGCGTGGGGGATGCATTTCTTCTAACTCCCAAAATTTTTTTAGTTGTTCATCTATCTCAGCCGATGAGACGTGTGAGTTGTATTTTAGCTCTGTTGTCTTGTTGGGGGTAGATATTCTTCCTAAAATTACCCATCCGAATTCCGTGAGCTGTGCTGCTGGTTTGTTTTTATTTCCTTTGATGCACTGTGGCTTCAAGATCTGAGTGTAATAATCTGCACCCAGTAGTATATCAATCGGTGCGGGAATGTTGTAGTTCGGATCGGCCAATAGCAGCTCATTCAAAATTTTTCAGACATAAACGGTTTTTCTGGCAGATTTTTGCTTATTTTGGTTAGTACTAAAGCTTCAATTTCTATTGAAAATGTTGACGGATATCTTGGTTGTAGGTTGATATTTACAATACTATTGACTCTGCCAGCAACTTGTCCGCCTACACCATGGACCTCTGCACTGATTTTACGACCTAATAGATTTAAACGTTGTTTGGCTTCTGTTGTTATAAATGATGTTTGTGAGCCGGTGTCGATCAGCAATCTTAAAAGTTCCTCCCTTTCATCAAACCTTGTGGTTTTGACAAGGGCGGTTGCTAAAAGTGTTGTCTCATGCGTTTTCATCGCACTGTTGGTTGAAATGCTTCTTGAAGTTGTAGTTGTAGACTGCTTTGTATGAAGTAGACTGTGGTGCTTGCCATTGCATTCTTTACATCTTGATTGAATATAACATTGTTGAAAATTGTGTCCAGTGGCTAGGCACCTTCTGCATAGATCATGTAAGTTGACAAGCTGTATTCGTTCTATGTGACTCATTTTGTTAAACTTGTGACAGCATTCTAAATTATGATTTCCTGAACACAAGATGCACGATTGATTTTTTACTATTGTTGCACTGAGTGCTTGTTGTTTATGGCGAATGCTATCGTTTGCCGGCGTTAATTTTGGTAATCGTAAGGTTTCTAGCAGTTGATATCGCTGTTCCAGAAACTTGAGAAGTCCGTTGGTAGATTGAATCTCCTTTGGATTTTCTAATGACATCTCATATGATTTAAGAGTCTCGTTGTCAAGTTTTTTTGTTAGAAATGGAACTAGCCAGGCACCCCAGGTCGCAATGTCGACTCCTAAATTCTTTATTGCATGTAAATTTTCTCTGACGGTGTCATGCAATATTCTAATTTCAGATACTGCTTCTTGTTGAATATTGTGTAGGGCAAATATAGCGTTAATATGGTTGTTTACTAGCAACCTTTTGTTTTGATATTTGTTGCCTAGTATTTCCATAGCGCTTTTATAATTGTCTCCTATTGGCTGCAAATGTTGGATGGTTTTGCTCGCTGCTTCCTCCAAATGTGTTTTGAGATACATGATTTTGTGTGTATCTGTTAGACTGACGTTTTGATCTACCAATTTTGAGAACAGTTCATGGAACCCAACCCAATCTTGATAGTTCCCATTGAACTTTGGTATCTCAATTTCCTTTAATCTGTAATTTTTTGATTGTTGGTTGTCGGTGTTTGTTGCACTTGTTTCAAGCGTCTTATGTACCGCCTGTTGTAGCTTAGCAGTACATTCTTCTGCACGGCTGCTAATCTCGAAGTAAATGTTGTTTTTAAAATAGTCTTGTTGTTCTAAGACTTCTTCAGTTGTCTCTAGCAGTATTTCTTCGTGCAGCTCATCTTTTTTTTCCATCGTCGTATTTAATTGATTACTTTTTTGTCTCAGGTATTCAGCTTCTTTTCTGGTGTTTATGAGGCCGTATGCTTGAATGATGATGTTCTCCAAGTGATTTATTTTTATTAACTGCTTTCTGAGCAGCCTTTCCTTGGGATCATCGCTGTTAGCTTGAATCGTCGGGATTACCAACTTGGATGCAACTTTTTGTTGTGCCGTAGTTGTGCTGGCTGTATGAGTGCTTTCGATATCCAACTCATTTAGTTCTGCTAGCTCAGTTGTTGTTGCTATCGGCAGTTTTTCAATTGCGTTGTCATCTGCTACTTTTGTAGTTGGAGTTGTTGCAGCAGTTTCCAGCTTATAGTTGATCCCAGCTGTCATAGTATCACAAGCACGTTTTATATGTTTGCGTTCTTCTATGTAAGGCAAGTTGTCTATGCCTTCGTAGTTAATTAATAACTTGTCGTTGTCTTTATATCTTGTGTAGATATCCGCGACTTCTTCTCTTCTTTTTTCCAGGTGGGCCTTTGTTTTCCGGGCAGCTGGATCCTTCCTAATATTTGAGATTAGTCTTTGTATCTGTTCGCCCAGATCACTTTGTTAATAATTTCTCCATAATACATTTTTGTTTTTGTTGTTGTTGTGGAGCGTTTCACCTAGCGTGATTCTTTTTCCTCGAAGGACCAATGTTTGACCGTATTTTAAATCACAAATTTGATAGTTGACAATTACTTAATATGTTTTTCGCTTGCTGCTGGTCAGGGCTGGACAGAAACACGTTGACTGTTGTGTAAGAACTAATATTTGTTCCATAATTCATTTGATTTATATACAAAAAAGATCATTTATAAAACTATTGATTATGCAAAAAATGTAAAATTAAAATTAAATGTATGCATTAAATGTAAATGCCCTAGTCAATGTGAAAACCGATATACATATTCCGTGTCATCAGTATTTAACGGATGTATATGTATATGGAAAAATTGATATATTCAATGTCATAATTTGATATAAGTGTTGTTGTTATAACAAACAGTCTGTAAAAGCAATGTTAACAATGGAAACCTGTTAACAGACAAATTTCTTTTAATTAAAAACTATTATCAAAACTTAATTTTGATTGAAATAAAAAAACTAAAATTACAATTTAAAAATATGTATTTACATAAAAAAGACAAAACATTTAATGTAATTAAATAATGTTAATAAATTGGAGTATCCACTACTAAATAATCAGTTACATATATGTACTGCGTTGGAAAATCGAATCGAATTGAATATTTTGGTGATTTTTGGGTTCCAGTGTATTAACTATTGGCCAGATCACAGAGATACTACCGAGAAGTGACTAGTATCAAATGATGGCATAAGATGCTTTTTGAAAAAAAATTGTTCTTATCAAAAAACTGCAAGACTTTCACCAGAAACCATTTTACACGTTTTTTTTCGAAACCAGGATCCATCGCCATCGGTTCCTGGTACTCGAAAACCTCCTTCCAGAAATTTTCATTAAAATCGTTTGAGCTGAACAAAAAAATTAAAAATAAACACGGAGCCTACCAGAAAACCTCTTACACTATTTTTTCCGATATCGCAGGATCCATCGCAATCGGTTAATGGTACTAGAAAACCTAATTTTAGCAATTGTCATTAAAATCGTTAGAGCGGAGAAAAAAAAATAAACCCGGGGCTCTCCAGAAAACCCTTTAAACATTTTTTCCCAAAATCAGTATCCATCGCCATCGGTTGCTGGTACTCGTAAACCTCCTTTCAGTATTTTTCGTTAAAATCGTTTGAGCTGAGCAAAAAAATTAAAAATATAGTCGGGCCTCACCAGGAAACCACTTACACATTTTTTCAGAAATCAGGATCCATTGCCATCGGTTCCTGGTACTCAAAAACCTCCTTCCGCACAATGCATTGCTCGAAAAACGACAAGAATGGGAAACGAGACACGAACGAGTGATATTGTACCACGACAATGCTCCATGCTATCGTATTGCAATTGTCAAATGCATGCCAACGCATTATCAAATGGGAAAATCTCGTAGTTTTTTGATGAGACCAATTTTATTTCAAAGTGCACTTCTTATGCCATCATTTGATATTAGTCACTTCTCGGTAGTATCTCTGTGATCAGGCCAATAATTAATACACTGGAACCCAAAAAACACCAAAATCTTCAATTCGATTCGATTTTCCAACGCAGTGCATATATGTAACTGATTATTTAGTAGTGGATACTCCAATTTATTAACATTATTTAATTACATTAAATGTTTTGTCTTTTTTATGTAAATACATATTTTTAAATTGTAATTTTAGTTTTTTTATTTCAATCAAAATTAAGTTTTGATAATAGTTTTTAATTAAAAGAAATTTGTCTGTTATCAGGTTTCCATTGTTAACATTGCTTTTACCGACTGTTTATTTTTGTTAATTTAACAAATTTTGGTTTTTGTTAATTTTTCATTTTGTTAAAAACTTCACATCCGTATTTATTTATGAAGTTAAACGAACATTCAACATTTTTAAATTCAATAAAAAAAATTACATAATAAGTGAAATTTTATTTAAAAAATTAATTAATTTTATAAATTTGACTATTTTTGCTGTGATAAAGTAAACAGTTCGATGTAAAATTTCAATGGCTTTATAAACAATCTAACTACTAATTTCAAAGGATTTAAGCATTAATATTTTGTTGGTCCTCCTTTAGCGTTTTAGCTGCTTGCAACCTATTTGGCATGCAATCAATTTTGCTGTGATCTCTATCCCAATATTTTCACATTTTCACATGTCGGATTGAGATCTGGGCTTTGTGGGGGCCACTAAAGCAATTTAATTTTATTTATTTTTTGAAAAATGTCGATGCAACTTTCGAAGTGTGTTTGGGGTCGTTATCCTGTTGAAAAGTGTAGCGTCGCTCAAGATGTAATTTACGCACAGATTTTGTTAAATTTTGATTTAATATTTGCACATAGTCGTCCACCTTTATTATGCCGTCAACTAATTCGAGCTCACCGACGCCGTTAGCTGAGAAGTACCCCCATACCATAATAATACCACCACCGTGTTTTACAGTCCTTTTAAAAATCTATCTTTGAGTCCATCACCTCGACCTCGCCAAACTTGTTAACGCCTCTTTGACCCAAATAGTTCAAATTTGGACTCGTCAGACCATTAAAATGAATTCCAAAATTCTTCTACTTTCCCCTGGTGCTTCGCTACAAAACTCAGCCGGTTCTTTTTGTTGATTTTGCTAACCTCTCTTACGAGCATTACATCATCTCTTTTATACGTTTTCCGTTTACGGCCACTACCAGAACGGTTTAACAACGAGCTGGTTTGCTCAAATTTCACGCATAGTTCCGTTACAGTGGATTTCGCCAATGTACATTTGTTAGCAAGTTGTTGGTACGATAATCCGGTGTTTCTATTCGCAACAATTCGATCTCGGAGGTTCATAGATAATTTAGGCATTGCCGTATCTAATAAATTAATTAAATTTTTTTTAATACTTTGTACACCAAAATAAATCTATAACGTACCAATTGATCAAGTTTATCATAAAACATAAACATTTATGCTCAAAAAATATCACAACCAAAGCGTTCGGTTTATTTTGTCGTACTCAAATTTGGGATCGGTTTATTAAACAAATTGTTTTCTAAAAACGGGGATTCTCTAAATTCTTTCAATTTAAAAATATTATAGTAGGCTTTTAAGCAATCAAAATGAGGCATAATATGTTGAAAAAAATATGAAAATATTAACACAACTAGAGTTTTTAGTAAATCAATATACTATGTGTTGCATTAATATTTGTGCTCATGAAAAAATTATTTTATTTATGTTTCCTAGATTATAAAACTCATGTAATTTTTTTTTTCTAAATTTTTTATCACAATGTAATTAATTATTAAATTACGTTTCATTTGGCTTACAATTTATAAAAAATTATCAGGATTTACTTATAAAAAAACGAATTTACTCTGTTGCAAAAGTGATTGTGTTACAAATTACTGTTGCAAAAGTATTTGTGTTACAGTTTTAATAAAAAACGTTACTAATTTATATTATTTTGTTGATTTTATTTAAATTTAATATTTAGTCTGCCCACTGTTATTTAATATGACCTCATTTAGTCTTCTGGGTATGCTGTCAAATAATTTGGAAATAAATTCTAGAGGTATTTTGCTCCACACCTCAACAATCTCATCCCATAACTCCTGCTTGCTTCGTCCAACTCTATATGGTATATTTCGTTTTACATAAGCCCAAACATTTTTTATAATATTTAAATCCGGGCTTTGCGGTGGCCAATTTAAGCGTTGTTGGTCCAAATCATTTAAAAACTTGGTCACAACAAATGCTTTATGGGCAGGGGCATTGTCGTGCTGAAGAATAAAGTCAAGCCCAATTATTTTTGAACCAGCCACCAATGCTACATCATTCAGCAGTTCCAAATAGGTAATTTGGTTCATTTTCCCAGACACCATTGCTAGTGGTCCTACTCCGAGGTTGGTTATACAACCCCAAACCATAAGATTTCCTCCACCGCCTTGACGTTGTGTAGCATAAGCACGACGTTTGTTTACTTTTTCTGGCTCCGAATGATAAAATTTGCGACCTCAAGATCCGTCTAACGATATCGAAGATTCGTCAGTAAACAAAACGGTTCTTCAAAATTTTTGGGGGCTCGTTCATATGCTGCTTTGCGAACAACAGCCGTTTTATTTTATTTTGTTTAGAAATATAAAACTTTTTGGTCCATGTATAGGCCTTTACCCCAGCTTCTTTTAAACGACGAGAAATTGTGGAATGGTGTATTTGGAGTTTTTTGTTATAATTTAAAGTTTTAGCGAGACTTCGTTGACTTAAATGTGCATTTGTAAGCATACATCGAGTGATGTAAGCATTTTCTCTGGCATTGGTTATTCTTGATCGTTGGCGTACTCCGATATTTTGCACAATTCCGCAAATATTTTGCTTCCGAACTTGATACTAAATGGTATTTTTATGGCACTTGTACTTTTCCACCAGTTCTTCGGCTGAGATTCCCAAATTATATTCTGCCGCAATTGCAGATCGGGTTTCAATACTCAGTTCGCGGGTTTTTGGCATATTGTCACGATTTTTAATGCTCACAACACAATGAAACTTTCAAAACTATTTGAAAACGTGTATTTTTGAAAAACAAATGCTGAAACAGTTATTTCAATGCACCATTTGTGGATTTTTTTTTTAAATTTTGCTAACACAAATACTTTTACAACAGTAATTTGTAACACAATCACTTTTGCAACAGAGTAAATTCGTTTTTTTATACGTAAACCCTGATAATATTTTTATAAATTGTATGCCAAATGAAACGTAATTTAATAATTAATTACATTGTGATAAAAAATTGAAAAAAAAAAAAATTACATGAGTTTTATAATCTAGGAAACATAACTAAAATAATTTTTTCATGAGCACAAATATTAATGCAACACATAGTATGTAGTTGGAAGGTTTATTCTGTCGCATACTATAAATAAATAAAAATTTAACTTAAGTATGCGTACACTATCTCAATTCAAGATAATTACTATAATGTCATCATGAAGTGAAGAAAATAACATTGCACTATTAAAAGGTTTACAGTAGTTATGAATATCAAAAAAACATAATTGAAATAAAATTAAATAATTGTTTCATTGGTAAAATGAAACTATGAAATAAAAATGTTAACGTTCTAACCGGAATCTCATGTCGAGAATGGCTCATATAGCCTCTTTGAGAACACACTTTATATCTTCATGGAAGTTGAGATTTTTGGTATTGGTCTAAAACTGTGCATCGGCAAATGTTACGACCAGAAATAATCAAAAGCCATAGTGAGACCGATGATCAATACCCAAAATCTCAACTTCCATTAAGATGGGCTTATTAATTAGGGCTTACTTCAAAAATCTATAACCAAAAATATTTTTGTATTTTGGGCTGACATCATTAAAATGTCGTGACTTACGATTTCTTTTGGCCTGACAGTTCATACGTGAGTTCATAGTTTTCGTGTTGTCACTGCGTTTTTAGGCTGATATTTGGGCCAACTTCACATACATAACAAGGAACCCAATATGTCACGTAATGATCAACAAGAAATTTTTCACGTCATTACAAGAGGTCAGTGAAAACGGAAAACAGTGACCATCAAGAGGTAATATCACAGTTCCAAATTAAACATACTGTTATAAAACGCATCAAGACGCATCAAGGAAGAAATTTAACACCGACATAGTTCTACCTTTGCCATACAATCATGGAAGGTGTAATTATATTACATATCACCACATGTTTTAGGTAAATTTAGGATTAGATTTGATGAACTGGATCAATGTATAAATCGACCCAAGATGACGATCCGATAGGCTGGTCAGAGCCTCTGGATACTTGCCATATACTTTCCAGTGAAGCCTACGTATATGAATTTCTTCACAGGTGAACCATCTGTTCTCCAACGAAAATAAAAAATTCTGATAATATCGAGAGCAGCAGCGCTCTTTAAGGCCTAAGCGACTAGGGACCAGCGAACTTGAACCGTAAAGCTGAGGTTCAGCTGAGGTAAGGTTCTTAACTATTTGTGGTTCTCTCTCTCTCTCTCTATTTCATTGACGGCTCTAAGTTCCAACAAATCCAGCACCTTCCCCCATCTGCAGAGATGCGCCATGGTATCAAAAGGGTGCTAAGTACCACGTTGAACTTTCGAGTGAGCGAATGCAATTTTAGAGTAAGCAAGCAATTTTAATTTTCCGACCAATAATTGAATGATAGTGTACCAAATAAAAGGCCAATATCTAGGTTTTCTAGATATTCCACTATGATTGTCATTAAGGAGTTCTTTCTGCAAATTCAAGCGAAATTATTAATTTCGGCTTTAGGTCAATAACTCTTAGAAGGGGGCCAATCTGGGAAGGTGAAGGTAGCATCGACTATGTGGTTCTAACGTGCAGCGCTTGTGGATTTACAGGTAGAGAACGCCACCAATTAGACTTCATTTGAGGGCAGAATATAGGGTTGGATGATTAAAGGCAAAATCTGGAGAAGGTTTCGTCATACACTCAGATAAACCGAGGAATATTACATTCATAATTTTTGAGAAAACTAATGTAAACATACCAATTTCTACACCCATAGTATAGAATTGAGGTGAGATGAAACTAAGATTGCATGGTAGATATATCACAAGTGCCTGCACAAGATATAGGTGCAACTGGCCTTCACCAATAAAGATAAAAGAAGTAGGGCGGGTCTTGATTGTAACTTCCCTCAAAAAGAACACACAAAGGAAGTATGGAGACCTCCTCTGTGATTAAATGGAAAGGGTCTACAAAAGCCGTCTTATAGGAAGGTTCTCTTTACTAAACCATACATTTCTAGTTATTTGATTAAACCTCGTTCTTGGACATTTTCAAGTCGGAATTTCTTGTGGATATGGAGGAGCTCAGTAGATATTGGGAAACACATTTGTTACACACAAAGGATATTGTTTGCAAAAAAGGATGTTTAATGCAATAAATGGCCGGAAGACGTTTAAATCAGCCATCAGCCTAGACAGAGTCATACCAGCGGTAATGAGTAAATATTTAAAAACAACTTTTTAAAAAACCACGATTAATGTCCAAAAAGAATCTTGTATTGTCATCGGTTGTTGTTAGAATCTTGTATTGTCATCGGAGTTAAGCCTGCATGCAAAATTTCAGCTCAATTGGACTATTGCAAGTGGTTGAAAAATTGATTACAAAATTTGACGATACAAACAGACACACAGAGTGAGCTAATATAAGTGTGGTAAAAAATATTCGATAAATGATCAAAGTTGGCTTGAATAATTTATAAAGGCACATGAAAACGACACAAAGACTTATGCCACATTCACACTGAAAAAAATTTGTCATAAATTTAAAGTTTTTGTAATTAATTTCAATGAATTTCTGACTTGATCTGGACCCTATGTATTTTGTGCATTATTTTAATTAAATAAGGTGTAAGTTTAATGTTCTGAATTGTATATCAAATTTTGCTTGGTTTTAAGGAATCTCGCTTTGAATTTAGTGACTAATTTCAAAGCTGACAAATATAAAGTTCATGGAAAAAAATCCTAAGGTTTTAGAAAAAAATCGTAAACATTTTCATTAAATTTATGTATTTTTTTAAACAAACGAAATATATTTGATGAATTTTTCATAAATTTTATTACTTACAAGACATAAATTAAAGAACCTTTGCGTAGTATTGTTGAGCAATCTTACATCGAATCTAGTATTGCTTCCTCAAACGAAGTAAAATAAAATTCTAGTTTTTTTTAATAAAACTATTTAATAAACTCATCTTTTAGTTTAAGTGCTATTTTTTATTTCAATATAAATATTATATTTTCTTATTTTTATTCAATAAATATATATATCAGATCAACCAATCAATATCGGGGGCATTTAAAATTGTTTTCAGATGATCTGAATTTAAGGAGTATTTTTAAATGAAAAGTGTATGAATCAAATTCATGACATAAAAAAGTTATATTCGCAATTCATTTCAATTAATAATTATAAAAATACAAAAAAATTTAAAAGTTTAAGGAATTTAAAAATTTAAGTTATTGTAGTAATTAAAGAAGAAACATTAACATCTGGCTTATCACTTGAAGTTTGTATATAAAAAAGTGTTATAAAAATAACCATACTTTATAGCATTCACTTGAATAATCCAAATTTAGTGCAAAATGTATTTTGAATGCTACGGAAACGCAATCCAAAATATTTTTGAAACAGTAAAAGATTTCGTCGTAACAAACCACAAATTTTTTTTCCTGTTATTCCAATATAATAATGAAGGGTTGAAGTTTTATTCCATATTCATTGCAAACATATTTTTTCCTTTTTATTTCAGCCTTTAGATTGGTTACGATATTCAGTTCTAAGAAAAATGCACTAATCGAATCTCGAATCGAAATTTTCCAAACTTTTTTCTTTGAATCTTCGAATAAGCTGTGCCGTTTAGTAATGAAGTCTTTTTAATATCAACAAAAAATTTAATTCTGAAAATATATAGAGGAAAACAATAATATTAGTATTTGTACCTCTTGTAAATTTGGATAAAAATTTATGAAAGAAAAATGGTAATGCCGAATAGTATATGCCTTCATTTTTAAACGTACGAGGGGGTTGGTCGATAAATGTTTTATCTTTAATCTTATTGGTCATAATTGGAATTATTTAATCAATGAAGTAATTCCATTTCTTTTTTATGCAATGGTCCTTATCGGGACAATCGGAATTGTAAATAAAATAATCATTTTAATATCAAATTATAGAAAAACATACAAGTCTTAAAGCCTCAGGATTCCTGTATATGATCCAATCCTCGTAAAATGTCTGTACTTTAAAATTTTTGTTTGAAAGTTCTTGTTGGCGACCTTTAAATGTGTTTTTAAATGTAATCTCTACTGTGCTCCAAGGAACATCCATACATTGTAACCATTCTTTGTCCTTCTCGTACTCTCCATTTTTCCATTTTTCAATTTGGTAATAACTGGTACGTACTTGTTACCTTTTGATTTTGGTGAGTTGGTCTTAATCCTTTTTAATAAATTGAAGTATCCAATTTTGTTTAGTTTAGTGGCTTCATCTCTGTATTTGTTGTAAAGCTTCCCGGTAGGTCTTCTCTCTTGTCAATTCGATGATAGTAAAATCCCTAAATCGAATAAAAAAAAAATATGAGCATTTACATATTACCAATGTGTTAATTTTACTTTTTTTTGCCAAAAAAAGTGCTAGTAATATCGGAAGAAATTTTGTCGAAGTCATTATAACTAAGTGGTATATTTGAAATGTAATGATATTAGATATATATATCTCCTAATTTAGGAGGGTTTACCGATGAATAATTAGTCCATATTCTTCTTCCTTTGTCTGGTTGTAAAAGTGTTTTTAAATTCTAAAAAAAAAAAAAAAATTCAAAATATTAAGCTGATAATTTAATTTAAAAATATCTTACAAAACGTGAAGCTTCATTTCCTGATGTTGTTTCGTGAAGATTTTCAGTGTGTAGATTTCGAGCCAACAATTCACAGATGAGGTAACAGATTTGGTACTCCTACTAAGCAAGTCCACTTCTACATTACATTGTATCCCTAAAATAAGACGATTAAAAATAATTCAATTGAAAGTTTTTTATTTCATTAATAGATAGATAACGTAGCTAAGATTCTTTTATAATTTGTTTATTTTAAATAGCAATTCAATAAAGTGTATTTCTTACTGATCAGTTTCTCACCGCAAGCCAGTGAAAATTATTTTAGTCTTATTTTAATATTTAAGGATAAATAAAGATTAGATAAATGCTTTGAGACTATCGATATCAAAGTATTTTGTACGTTTGGAGATTCGCTACGTCGCTTTACCTTACAGTGGCCCTATTCTGTCTTTCCCAGGGAATAGGGAATTGGGAAAAATAGTTTCATAGCATTTTTGTCTAAATTGTATTTTTCCGGCCTACTGAAAGAATAAGTTTAGTGCAAAAATTTTCAAAACAAAGTGAATTGGGAAACTTTTGTTCCACAAAATTTTTATTGGGAAAAATATTTTCCCATTTAACTTTGTTTCAAAAATATTAACACCAAACATGTTTCCTCAGTAGGCCAGAAAAATCCAATTTAGACAAAAATGCTATGAAAATATTTTTCCCAATTCCCTATTCCTAGGGAAAGCCAGAATAGAGCCACAGGTTTTCTTACTTCTTTCTTGTCTTCTGTCTTGCAAGGTCGAACGATCGGAGTTTTTTACGCTCGTGTTTTTATATTTACAGGGCTGAATCTAGCGTTTTAACTAGATAAAAGCTTTAAGAAAAAAGAGTTATGACTTTCACAACTTCAAATTTTTAAAAAACTGCATTGTCTATATATATAAAAATGGATGTTTGTATATTTATATACAGGGTTATCCAATTCGAGGTTGATAAAGTAGAAATCTGTATACCGACATCTGTCAAAGATAAACGTCAAGTACGCTGTCATTTATTTAGTTGACATTCTGCCATTTAAGAATATGGAGCATTTAACAATCGACCAACGCGTTAAAATTATTAAATCTGCTGATGCTGATTTTTCGAACAAAATTTTCTTCAGTGATGAAGCTCATTTTTCGCTTGGTGGATACGTTAATAAGCAAAACTGTAGAATTTGGGGCTCAGAAAATCCACAATTGATTGTAGAGAAGCCATTACACCCGGAAAAAGTCACTGTTTGGTGCGCATTGTGGTCTGGTGGTGTGATTGGACCGTATTTTTTTGAGAACAACCATGGACGAACCGTTACCGTCAATTCTGAGCGCTATGGCCGCATGTTAACCGATTATTTTTTTACGAAAATCGAAGATTATGATCTTGACGATATGTGGTTCCAGCAGGATGGAGCAACCAGTCACGTAACACGAGCAAATCGAGATCTTTTGCAAGAGAAATTTCCTGGACGTTTGATTTCGCGATTGGCTGATGTCAATTGGCCTCCAAGATCCTGTGATTTAACGCCTTTGGATTTCTTTTTGTGGGGCTACGCGAAAGATCGAGTTTACGCAAACAATCCTCAAACTCTTGACGAATTGAAAACTAATATTCGTAAGGTAATGGCCGAGATACCGCCCGAAATGTGCCGAAAAGTCATTGAAAATTACCTCTAAAGAATCAAGGCCTGTAAGAAGTCCCGTGGAGGACATTTGAATGATATCTTGTTTAACTAAAAATGGCAAGGATCAATCTGTAAAATGAAATAAAAATTACAATACATTCCGAATATTTTGTGTGTTTTTTTAAGTTTACTTTATCAAGCTTGAATTGGATAACCCTTTATATGTTACCGTTTCACTCCAACATCGTTCAACCGATCGCCATGAAATTTTTACCATGTACAAGTTGCATATCCAGAACTAACCTTACGATATTTTGGAAGGGGCTGGACCCCGGGGTTTAGAGGCTGCGGTACAAAATTTTCGAAAATTTTAATTTTCTTTAAATTTTTCCACGAAAATGAGTTTATGGGGCTGGTTATATGAAATTACTGACATGTTCGAATCCGAGTGGCCCAGCCCTGGATCAAAAATTAATTTTTACATGTATAGATACAAATATTTGATTATTCCAAAATGACTTCTCAGCCGCTCAACCGCTCGCCATGAAATGTTTACCATGCAAATGTTGCATGTTCAGGACCAATCTTACGATATTGTGAAAGGGGCTGGACCCCGGAGTCTACGGGCCATGGTACAAATTTTTTCAAAAAGTTAAATTTTTTTATGAGAATGAGTTTTGGAAAGGGATTATATGAAATAAGAGACATGTTCGAATTCGGGGGTCCACCTCTGGATCAAAAATTAATTTTTACATGTAAAGATACAATTATTTGATTGTTCTGAAATAACGCCTTAGCCGCTTTACCGATCGCCATGAAATTTCTACCATGTACATGTTGCATGTTCAGGACCAAGCACACGATACTTTTGAAGGGGCCGAACCCCGGGGTCTAGGGCTGTGCTACAAACTTTTTCTCAAATTTCAATTTTTTTAAGATTTTTTGACGGGAATGACTTTAGGAAAGAGGTTATATGAAATTAGTGACATGCTCCAATTCGGAAATCTACCCTGGATCAAGAATTCATTTTTTGTATAGATACAATTATTTAAATGTTCCGAAATAGCGCCTTAGCCGCAAATTTAGACACCAAAAAGGATATTTAGCGTGCGATTGTTATACACAAATCATACCTCTACTATAATTGATTTAATTATTCAAACTAATTTTATTAATTCATATTTAAGAGAATCTTTCATCACTTTAACTGAAGACAATTCTCTGAACACTTATATTATCCATACTAATAATCCATTTTTACTGGTTTGACATGTACTGTTTAGTGATATCCTATTTATCATATCCTGTTTTGAAATGTACCATAGTCATCGAGTTCTAATTTCCACACAACCTCAGAAATAATTAACATTCTATTTTAATCCACTATTGCAACCGGCGGCTTTTAATGAAAATAGTAGTTTCATACTAAACGCCAATAGTTTATTACTTTATTTAGTTTATTACTTAAATAATCAATGATTGTTTCATAAAATCAATTCTAGGAAAGGTACTAAAAAATATTGTACGTATAAACTAATTTACTTTGAAAAGTACTGGCGTTTTATATTTGAAAATAGCATCTTCTACCAGAAACATCCTTGGATTCAAATTATTGTACGTGTAAAATTGCCTTAGTTTGAAAAAACTTCTTTTGTTTTTCGAAATGTCATTTTCAACCACAGTTCGCAGTAAAACCTATCGAAGTGGACGTAGTTTTAAGCGTTTTGAATAAATTAATATTAATTTGTGTTTCGGATGCCGTTGTTCTCGATTAGTTAGCTATATTGCAATAAAATAATTGTTGGTAATTATTTTCCAGGTATTAAATATTATTTCAAGTGAATATACATTCTTATTAGATTTAAGTTTTCAATTTATAAACGTGTTAATCTATGATTACTTTTTGATTGTATATAACATTTGATTTTGCTTAAACAAAATTCCGTAAAGACATTTTCAAACACAGTTCGTGGTGAAACGTAGGGAGTGCAAATTTACCGATTTTTCAATTTACCGGTAAACGGTAAATTTTGTGTAAGGTCGGTAATTTATCGAAAATTTACCGGTAAATTGAATTTAAATAATAATTTGGTACTGTGCCTAGCTATTAAACCAGTGAAAAAATAATAAACCAGTGCTTGAAACAAATTAATGTACGTTATAAAATAAAATAATAAAAAAAAATTCATTACATAAAATGAAATTCATATCACAAAATAATTGTTTATATACGCTGTGTTTGGCGCGTGGACCGAAAACATTTTTTGGCATATTGGAGGGGGGAGGGGGGCGGGGCTATCATTTGGAAGCTTTCATCCCATGGAATTGATGTTCTAAGTAGCCCGGTAAATGAAATATAATATTTTAAGTTTGTTTCAAGTAACCCAAAATCTCGCCTTTAAATTTTCACTTTTGTGTTTGCAGTCGAAGAGGCACGGAATTGCTTTTATTGTATTCTGCAACATGATTTTGTTTTAAATAAATCATTATACAATTAATTTGTATAATAAATCAATATTAATCATTGTATAATAAATCATTATACAATTGGTACATTACAATTGGTACATTATACAATTGGTTTAAGAAAAGTGACTTATGGGCTTCCAAATCCTAAAAACTTTGTAGAAGTATGAAAATGTCACCATCTAAATTCATTTAAAAAAAACTTATGGTTATTTTTATATTAGTTTTTTTTTAAATCTCTAGTTTATGCCTTTTTCAATGTATACTGATATGTCATAGAAATCACTCATTTCGTGCTAAAATACAAAATATCAGGGTTAAGAAAATACCTTTTAAGATATTAATAAATTTGAAATCAACTTCATTTATTAGATTTATTTCAGAATGACCTCCTCAATTCCGTATATGCATGCACGGCATCTTTTTTTAATCTCCACGGTTGTTTTGCGAAGTTGCATCACATTTTTTTTTCAAATGCGGTGCTTATCCTTTCAATCGAAAATTCTCTTGTGAGTACCCCTATTGCGTACACAAATTCCTTAGCACGTCCCCAGAGATCCAAGGGTGTGATAATAAATAGGAAAACCCCTACCAATCAGCATGTCTTACAAAACTGGTAAAAACAGCTCAGATAGCTCATTCTGAACAAATTCGAGATAAATATTTTCGGAAAGGTGTTCTGGCGCATAATATGGACAGGTAAGGTTTCGACCAATAACACCAGCCCAAACATTAACGCTGAATTTCCTTTGGAAGAAATCCTGCCTTTTATTGTGTGGATTTTAGCCTTTACTGCCCCATGAAGCAGATTATGTAAATTCACAATTCCCTCAAGATTGAAGTTAGACCCATTTGTCCACAAAATTCATAAATCTACAAAACTTCAGCCGTCTAGCATTATCACCCTTTTCGTGGTGACCAAGTACAATTAACAATTTAACAAGAACAAAGTGATATACACGGGCACTTCCGGTAGCAGATAGGGACATATTGACTGAACAGCACAAGGCAATTAACACCCGGTTTACTTATTTTTTTAAATCTATCAATAACTTAAAAAAACATTTTCTTAACCCTGGCACACATAACTCTGACAAAACATATCTCGTATTACCACAAAATGAGGGTTTTCTATGACATGTCTTGGCATAAACTAGAGAATTTTTTAAAGCAAAATTAATTTCAAAATAACCATACGTTTTTTTTTTAATTTATTTATATTGTGACGTTTTTCATAATACTACACATTTATTTTGGTTTTAGAAGCCCATAAGTAGTTTTTCTAAAACCAATTGTATTAAATAATGATATATTTAGAATAAAATCATTAAATTGTAGAATACAATAAAAGTTATTTCGTACCTCTACGACTACAAACTCAAAAGTAACCATTTAAAGGCGAGATTTTGGGTTATTTAACCGTCTGAGTCCCAGGGGTATTGAAAAAACACTGTCGAAGAATCCCAAATAGCGCAATCGCGCTTTCTCTAAATGAGAGAGGAAGATAAAATGAATGAGATGAAAAGGCAATCTATTGAGACAAACCTAATATAAAATGTAATATTTACATTAAAAGGAGCTGTGTGATGTATTTGCTTCAGTAATCTGACAATAAGTAACGCGCCGTCAGTTGTCGACAATGTTCGAAATGTGTTGGGTTTTCTCGACATAAAATCTCAAAAGCGCGATCTTGGGACTGAAACGGTTAAAACAAACTTAAAATATCATATTTCATTTACCGGGATACTTAGAACATCGATTCCATGGGATTAAAGCTTCCAAATGACCCCATAACCCTCCAATCTGCCAAAAAATGTTATCGGTTCACGCGCCCACTCTGTATAAGTTCATTCCGTTTCATTAAATAAAATTCATTTTATAAATCTTCAGTAGGTATAGCTACTTTATTCTACATAATAATTAATGAGTGAATTCTATACCTTATATAAATCCTTTGTTCAATTAAATTTAAAATGTGCCCTCCATTTTTTCCAATGAAATGCGCCTTGTTATATACTAGCACTGAATTGTGCGCTATTAATTATAATTATATTTTTACCGAAAAATCGGTAAATTTGTAAAAATTTACCGATAAATCGTAAATATTTTTTATACGGTAAAAACTGTAAATCGGTAAATCGGTAAACGGTAATGCACTCCCTAGTGAAACGTATCGTACTAATTTCTGTTTTGAATGCCCGTCATTCCTGATGAATTACACGTTTCATTTTTGCTTAAAAATGCCACCGAAAAAAAGATCAATTGGGCAGGTAACTGCAAAGTCGAAGAAGATTAAAGCCGCAAGGGTAGCTAGATCAATCGAACAGTGTGAAACACGACTTGCAAATATTCGAAGCAGTACATCTTCTTCTAGAGCTAATGAAACAACTAAACAGCGCGAAACACGACTTGCAATCGTTCGAAGCAGGATGTCTTCTTCTAGAGCTACTGAAACCATTGAACATCGTGAGGCCCGGCTGGAAGTCGATCGGTTACGATATGGACGATTAATAGAAACTTTTAGAGGTGATTTAAAGTTAGCAGCATTCAATTACGAGAAAGATTATGATTACAATGTTTCAATTGGGCAAATGGAAAACATTTGTTTGTATTGTCATGCTATAAAGTTTCACAATGAATCGTCTGGAATGTGTTGTTCAAATGGAAAAGTGAATTTGCCTCCTCTGAATGATCCACCTGAACCTCTTTTAGCTTACGTCTCCGGAACTACTGAGTTATCCAGTCATTTTCTGCAAAATATTCGAAAATACAACTCATGCTTATATACCTCCCGTGCAATGCCGGGTAACTCAGCTAGTAAAAAATAAAACATGAAATTTAGTTTGAGTGAATAATAATTTCCAACAAGGAATTCAATTTAGGAAAATGAAATAACTAATATAATATATTTACGTTTTGTTTGCGCCATTCAACGATTTGCTTACGAAGTCGAACCTCTTAGTATATTGAAAACATTTGATCCAGTTCGAGTTCTGATATTGATTGCAAATCAGAAATCTGATCATAATCCGCTTCTGTAATACAAAAGTTATTAATTTGTATTGTTATTATTTAATAATGAACTTGAATAAAGTTACTTACAAATTTATCTCGTAAATAAAATAGATCCTACTTAGACAATAATTGTTCCAACTCGTTCTTCGCTGTAGCTTCACTTGATACAATTATCAAAATAATTTTTTGACTCTTCTAGTTCATAATTTTCATATCACGTTGTTCTAATATATATATTTTATTCCACTTTGTTCTTTTGAAATAAATTCTATTTCTTATCGAAAATGACACACAAGGATGATAAAATTACTACGAGTATTATCAATATCGAATTAAATATTTAATCAAAAACATTAGTTACCATTCGACAAATTCGCAGCATTATTGTTTAATTGCACGTAACGCCTATATACTAATGTTAAAAAATATTGTTTAAAATTCAATCAAATCAAATCACTTAAGGAAACTAAATACTTAATAGGAGGATTATTATTGTTTTATAATTACAAATCAATAATTTATAATTATAAATATTGACGCAGTATTTAGTTACACTAAAGAAAAAAGCTTGTTTTACTAAATTATTTTCATCAGATTACTATTAACTACGTAGAACGTTACATAATTTACAAGCCAATCGCGAAACATCAAATACAAATCAATTCAACACCTTATTTATTAATAATATATAATTTTAATTACCATTTATTTTTTATTACAAATATTTAATAAGTATTTTTGAAGTTTTCAACACTATCAAAACTTTTTTTAATTATTTTTGTGTACAATTTCATCACATCACTTCTATTTATTGGAATGTCGCAACACGAATGGTGTGTAACAAAAAAATGCGTCGTAAATATGTTACCGTTATAAAATCTGTATTATTGGAAGAAATACTTTTAGTTGAGGAAAATATTTAAGGTTTTGTTTGTTGTTTAAGCTTATTACTCAGTTCAAAGTGAAATGAAATTTTAACGCGGGCTCCAAAAATCTATTTATTTTCGCGTGAAATAGAAATGAAATTTTATTTGGAGAATTTTTAAATTTAACGTATAAATTTATAGGCATACACAAATGAATTTGTTTATTTTACATAAATAAATTAAATTAAAATGACTTTAATTAAAATTTATCGATTTGTGGTATTAAAAGATTTGTTTATTGCCGAATACAAACAAATGTCAAAATTTCGCGTGAAAATAATGTGCCGACACATTATTTTCACATGAAAATAATTTGGAGAGTTTATGCGCGCCATCTTTGATGTATTGAACACACTTGATTTTTTCGTTGGAGAACTGAGTACTACAAAATGAAAATAGAAATGAAATTTTTCATTTCTAATTTCGCTTTGGTAAAATCGTATGGAAATTTCACGTGAAATCGAACTGAGTACTAGGCTTTAGGTACATAAAAATTATGTTTCAAACTCTGTAATTAAAGGATTGTTTTACACAAATGTGAAAATAAAATTAGGTTATGTTCTACATAACTGAAGCAATTTAATTGTTTTTATATTGAGATTTGCCGATAATTGATCCCAAAATTTTATATTAAGATAATTGAATTTTGTTTTATTGGCTTTTAAGAATTTTATGGAAATATTAAATAAATTATCTATTCAATAAAAAAGTAAAAAATTGATGTACGCTTTTTGTTACTTATTGTAATTAAAAAGAATGATCTAGCACTTACTTTAATTTAATGCTTATTTTACTACAAATTATATAAAATTCTTTAAATTAAAATTATTTTGTACATTTTTGCTTAATTTAAGGAATTTTGAACGCCTAACATTCTGGAAAAATCAAAATAATATTTAATGTATTATTTGATTAAATTCAATAAATTTTTACATTAAATCCATGAAAATCTTAATTTATTGGCTTAATTTTTGGAGATTCCTTAAAACAAAACGAGCATTTCGTAGAATTCATGTCGAATATTTTTTTCAGTGCAACGCACATGATCTAGCGCACTAGTCGGTTTAAACATTTGCGGCGAAAACATTTTTGCCAAATGCGTTCCGCACAAATTTTTGTAAATGTGCACCCACCTTAATATTAGTAAAACAGAAATAAACAAAAAATTCACGGTTAAATTTTTCGTCACCACTAAACTCATCATCGAGCATTTCGTTACATATTCTGTCCACTCAGGCTATAGTGAGCAAATTTTAACAGTTTTGATCGAGTAGGTTTCAAAATAGTTTTCAATTCGTTAAACATTGTCGGCCGCTTATCATGATTCCGCCCTAGAACAAATCGTACGTTATTCTTTCTTGGTTGGCGGTAATTTTTAATATTATGAAGACGAAAGCAATCATCGAACGATATTCTTTAGTGGAGTTGCCTACGTGTATACATCTTTGTATTATAATCAACTGATTATAGTTAGAAACAGTTAGAACTAAAGAGAGGAGGAGTTGTCATCAATGTTCATCTATGCGGACGATAATGCAATACATGTTTCGAATACTTACATATCATTGCTCGTCATAATAAGTCATTGAAGTCAGTTGTTCTGATGTTTTGAGTTTCAAGACTGTCTTTAAGTCTCTGATTGCTCATTAAAAGTAGTTTTAGATAGCTCTAGAAGAGGTAGGACAAGAATAAGATGCTGTTATATCTAAATAGTCTGTCTGTCCTAACCCAACCCAGCCCCAGGAAAAAAATATTCTTCTTTGATAATTGAAACTTCAATTAGGTAATTCAAGTAATTACCAATCATTTCAAGTCTTGGACATCAAAAGGAACAATATCAGTAATACAAGTAAAACTTTATTTCAAAAACCTAATTTTTGTGGCCCATATAAAATGACTTAATTGTTGATCGTCCAACCAATGTTTCCGTACAAGAATATGACTTTTAATTTAAAAGAAATTAAATTTAAGCAATTTGACAATTTTTTCAATTCAGCTGACCAGAACAATATGCATTTCATATAGTTCACAATCGTACATCTGTTTTAAAGAATAGAAATTTATTTAAAGACATTGTATTCGATTGAACAAAGTCTTACTGAATCATTTTGTATGAATTTTATTTTATTATTTTAAGGAGAAGACAATACTTGATAATAAAAAAAGACTTTTTTTGCTATTCTTTCGGTTGCCAAAAAATTATGAAATTTCATTTTTATGTTGCTTCTAAATAATTTTGCCATGTCCTGAATGCAATTCTTTATTTGTAATAATAATGTTTGATTTTAAATTGATTGAGAATGTAGGTTAAGGATTGTAAGTAAATTAATAAAAATTCAGACAGAATAATTTACAGTATTTGTGTCCATCGTGCAATGTAACATGCATATTGTATTTAGCAGCACTTCTTAGCTCCCACTCTTTACTAGTTAAATTACAACTATTTCTATGTCGAAAATTGCTCGAGCTTATATGCTTGCCTATCGCTGTTCGAGATTATTTTGTATTTATCTTTTTATTGCATCTGGCGATGTGTGTGTGTGTTTTGCAATTGTAAATCACTTTCATGTAGTTGTATTCGCGAACATTCTACGTCTTCAATTCCTCGATCTTGATTATCGCCGCCGTTTACAATACTTTCACTATCTCCATATTCCCCTCCACTAGGAATGCTATTCTAAAATCCAATTCCCAATCATTATTGGAGGAATACTTGATCTGACAACATCGATGATGTTAAAAACAATTATAGTTTAATAAAATTATAAATGTCTCATGATGCGTGATGGGTTCTGTTTCTGGTAAGCCAAACTTAATATCACGTGGTTGGCCAAACAGCACTATGGTAGGTGAATTTCCTGTTGTATCATGACTGTACTGCGATACCCCAACGTGAATAGGAGTATACATTGATCCCAGTTATCCTTGTTGGCATTGACTTCTTTCCGCAGATGTTCTTTCAGTGTCCGGTTAAACCTCTCTGCTCTTCCGTCTGATTGTGTATGTTATGGTGTGGTACGAGTTTTAAGTTAAGAAATTTGCACAGTTCGTGAAACACGGACAATTCGAAATTTCTACCTTGATCCAAGTGTTATAAGTTTTTGCAATACTCCGGATCTGTAAATCCAATTGTTCACAAATGTGTCAGCTACCGACCGCGTTTCCTAATTGACAATAGGATAGGGTTCCACCCACTTACTGAAGTAGTCAATACACCCCTTAAATATTAAGGGAGGGTTCCTTAAATATTCGCAGTACACACTTCACATTGTTTTCACCAGTTTTCAATGTCCTTGCGGCAATTGACGCTATAAGCAGGTAGCACAGTTTAATGTTTATTATTGTCGCCGTTAACCGATTCCCAAATTCTTACTACAGTATTCCGTCATCTATTTTCTGCGCCCAATAAATTTTAACAGAGGAGCTTTGAGATTATGCAATTTTGTGTCAACGCGGTCTTCTGCCTTGTACCAACCATTTCATAACTGGCCCAATTAACTTATCACCTTCCTGGTCTTCTTTCAAATGTTGTTTATGCCAACCATTCAAGCTGGTTTCGTGCAATAACTGTGAAACATTTCCTTCTTTTTTATCTTACACATTGCTTACACTGAACTGCGCAAGGCCTTCTTGATAATCCATCTGCATTGTTCTGCGACATACCTCGTAGGTGTTCAGTCTGGAAAGTCTAGGCTTGAAGTCATTCGATCCATCTAGCCGCTTGCTCCTCGGGTTTCTTAAACTGCATCAAACATTTGAGTGCCGCATGATTTGTTCGAAGAAAGAACTCTTGCCCCTACAAATATTTGTGGAAATGTTTAACATTGTCCACCACAGCCAGCAGTTCTCCGCGTGTTACACAATAATTGTTCTCTGCTTTAGAGGGAGATCGGCTATATACGCGACAACTCGCTCTTTGTCCTCTTGCTTCTGTGACAACACTGCACTTATCCCCGTGTTGCTAGCATTTATATTCAAAATGGATATCTCACCAGCCTGCGGATACGCCTAAATACGGGCGGAGGATAATTTCATCTTTAATTCTACAAATGATGCTCTGTGTTCCACTTAAATATTTGACTTTTTTCCGTAAGACAATTTAGGCTTCGTGCAACATCTGCGAAGTTTAGCACAAATCGGCGGTATAGTATGAGCATAATCCGAGGAAACGAAGAGCAGGCCAATCCATTACTTTGAATCCGTTAGCACACCATTGCTTGAAACAAGCCTCTGGTCTAGGCCTTTTAGAACTTGGTGAACCACAAATTCGTAAAGACCTTGCCTGCTGAAAATGCCGGTTTCTCAAAAATACCAATTGGAACTTTATTCAACGTGACCAGAATTTAAACGAAAAAGTTAATGTAAAACGACATACTTAGAAATTGCACGAAAAGACGCGTTACGTTAATTAAAAAGAGTGCTACCTTTCGTGAGCCTTGGTATAATAAGGTGTTTGTAAATCTGGAGAGACGAGTTCCTGAAGCAGCTTAAATTGGTTTTGTGTAGTAATTATATAGTGCGACTTGAGGACGAGTTGATGATGTGCTAAAGACTGTAAATTTATGAAGTAACAGGAAAAAATTGCTGGTTTCACATCTCCAATAGCCTTCTAGAATTCGATCGCTAGTCATCCCTCAGATATTTGTGATTCGTATTTAAGATTTTTCGCTTCCGTATATGAACCGGTTTCGATGCCATCTACTGTGCCACAACGATTCTTATTAAGAATTGCCCGGGAAGTTTTTGTATTCTGATTTCCTTTATGTTCATTGAAAGTCTACGGATAGGTTTATTTCCTGAATTGGAAGGCATTCAACCAATTGTGCCAATTCATTCCCATGGGGAGTGCAACTAATCTTACTTTTCAGACAGCCGGTGAACTGACATCTGGGGCAATCCTCCCTCGGGTAATGACCTCCAAAGATCAACTGACAATGGTTATACCTTAATGTGAGTAAATGCAACGTTTAATAGTCATATTAACACTATTGTCCCAAAGGCTTTTAAAATGCTAGGCTTCATTTCCGCGTTCCCATAACTCTATATTCACTATACGTATGGTCAACTTCATACTAGCGTCGTTCGAAAAGTATTGAATGCGTCCAAAATCAATTTGTTTTGTAGGCACTTCGATGTTAGAGATATTTTCGACTCACGTATCGATTGCTTGAAACGCCTAACGGTTAAATCTCAACACTCTCCCGAATTTCGAATTCGTCAGTGCGGTACATTATTCTATATCGACCAGTCATCAGCAAACTAAGGGGTTCCTTAACCAATTTTGAGGGCATTGCCTATATATTTAATTCGGTATGCGACATATTTGATTTTCATTTGTCAAGAACCGTTCAAGATATACACTCATATAGTTTTAAAAAATTCTCTTGGCATAACAGGGTTATGTTAGACGGAAAGCACACGATTAGGCACAATATTAGGTCATACGTTGACCGGTAAAATTTCAATATCTCCGTTTCAGAAACTTTCTAAAGGCTCTTGGCCATATATGAGACTAATATTTACACACACAGTTTGAAGAAATTCTCTTTGCAATAGCAAGGTTAAACTAGGCTATAAACCGCCACAGTCTATACACAACTATAACTGGATCTGACGGCATAACAAATAAGCTTGTTCCGGATATTTTTGTATGTTAATTTTTATTTTTATAAAGTTTGCCGTGCTAAAATTTCATGGAAAAAACCCCGCAATGAGCTTATTTTGATTGCGCTAGATGTCACATTCCCAACTTTAACAGTCGTCAATACGTTGAAACTTATAATTTAATATTTTCGTTTTTGTCTTATTTGACCCGGTTAATGAAAAGAGAATATCATAATACTGTGTGTGCATCTTGAATGGATAAAACATGGTCTACAAATATTAGTCTCGTCTATGGCTACGAGTCAATAGTGGTTTCTGGAATGGAAATATTGAAATGGAGCCGTTCAACGTATGACCTGTTATGACTTTTATCTTTTGTAACCCAGTTACTGCCAAGTGAAATTCTTCAAACTATACATATGAGCATCTATCGGGCCCGAGTATGAGCTAAAGTGGTTTCTAGAATAGAAATCTTGAATTTTGGTTATTCAACTTTGATGTAGACAGTTTTTGGAAAAACTTGCAATTCTTATTGTTTCATATTTGTGTAATTGGATTTCGTCGATGACAAATGTTTGCAAATTTAATATTGTTTGATATCGATTTAACTTAACTGATCTTTGTGGCTTTCAAATATTTTTTGGGCTTTAATATTGCATTAGTTGGCAGATTTACTAATACTTTAACACGTGTTTAAAATTAGGAAAGGTTGGGAAATTTTCTCTGCCGTACTTTTCAGGAACAAAAATTTGTGTAAATTCTATTTACAGATATGTAATTACAGTTTTATGTGTATGATTTTTACCACGATAGTTAAAATTGGCGTAATGATAATTTAAACTATCGTGTTAGCAATTTTTTTGAGGGCTAAGGGTATATTTTCTTTTGTTTATATTGGCCGAGGGAAACACACAACATTGGGCTTTCAGTATAACACATCAATCAGATTTTATATTAATTTTATACTCAGTTCATTTTGCTAGCACTCTTATGCCTGGCAAGAGCAAATATCTTCGACCTGACAGTAAAAATTGTCATAATAGCATTAATTAGTATTGTTATCGTGTTTTTAGTATTAATTAACATTTGAACTATTTTTACTTTTAACCTAATAATATTGGACTGCAATGATAGCTTAAAACTATCGTGATAGTAAATATTTCCGTGCTAGGAATAACAATTGTCATGAAAGTCATTAATAGTGCCATTATAATTTCAGTGTTTTATTTCATTTACGTTTTTCATTGTATCCATAACGGCCTGTACACTGACATGAAAGATGAAATTGTTCATCACCTCCGGTTCAAGTGCCGAAGCTTTAACTATTGCACAACTTGTCTAGTTGGACTCCAGTGCCCACGACTGAAAATATCGTGATGAAACGATAATAAGCGTGGCTATCTCTTCTCTTCGGCTTAGGACTGGTTGGGTTAGTAGATAGAATTTTCCTTAGGCGAGAAGTCTCGGAGACCTCCTCCATTCTACAACAGAAGAGTCTCCAAGACCCCCTTTGTGCCCTCCTCAACTCTTTTTTGTATTTTCTCAGGTCTTCCTTATAGGAATCCCAATCTCGATTTTCCCTGGTGTTCTTAGCCTTATTAAAGGCTGTCCTACACGCTCTCCGATAGGTTCCCAACCCCGTGGTCCACCATGTCGGTTTCTGCCTGCCCCTAGGCTTTATTAGGGGGCACGCAGCATTAAATGAAAGATTGCATGCCTTTGTGACAATATCAACCATGTCATCTAATTCCTCTACTGTCGCCGGAAGTCCAGGAACCTCCAGCGGCAATAGTTCCTTCAACACCTCTCCATATTTGTTCCAGTTTGTCCTTCTGGGATTCCTGAAGGCTTTCCGGGCAACAGGTTTGATGTTGAGGTTATATGTAATATATCGGTGATCAGAGAATGAGTGCTCTTTCGCCACTCTCCACCCACTGATCATATCAAAAATTGTTTCTGACGCACAGGTTACATCTAGAACCTCCTGTCGATTTCTAACAATGAATGTTGGTTCACACCCAATATTGCAAACTACAAGGTTAGTATTTAATAAGTAATCAAAAAATAACTCACCCCTTTCATTAATGTCTGTGCTTCCCCAGATTGTGTGATGCGCGTTTGCATCACATCCAAGTATCACACCTACCTTTTTCTGACCTGCTTCCCGGATCAGTTCCCCCAGCTTATCCGGTGGAACCTCCTTCTCGCGATCCATGTAGGCTGAGGCTAGCCATAGTTTTTTACAGCCTACCTCAGCGCTCACCGCCGTAACGTCCCCGCTACTAAATTGTGGAAGAAGAAAAATATTCAAATTATTTTTCGCTAAGATACACGATCTGATCTTTTCAGAGTTGCTTGAGTATAATAATTTATACCCTTTCATTCCAAGGCCACAGATCCTGTTATTATTAATCCAAGGTTCTTGGATTAACACCAAGTCCTCATCTGACTTAGTCAGTCTGAGCACGAGAGCTGCCGAGGCAGCCTTCGTGTGGTGCAGGTTTATTTGTACAATGCTAACCATTGTAATCTACCTTACTCACCACTTCATGCACTCCCTGCATCAGGATAGTATCATTTGGCTCGTTGGTTTGGTCGCAAACCCCCTCTCGTCGTGTGTTCGACGGGTTGCCCCCATCGGATTTCAGAGAGAGGAGGCTGCCTCCCATCACCAACTTCACTTCGTCCGAAATATCGGAACGGCTACTCTGGTCGGCCTCAGCCCGCTTGACCGTTTCCTGCCGGGTCCGTTCTACGTCGCCCCCAGGCTGGTCTTCCGCGCCCTTATCGACCTCGTCTTTCCTATAAACTTTAAGAGTGATCGACCCGAAACCGAAGTTGATCACTCCCTTAGATCTAGCAAGGGAAACCAAGGATTCCTTATTGATCAGCATGATTGCCAATCTAAAGCCCCCCTTGGCCTCCTCCTGCTTCACAATCCTCCATCCTTCCGTTGGAAGATCGGGATTACTGGCCCGGATAATCTCAATGATCTCCTCTGGCTTATCCGGCTCGGTTGGTAACCAGACGCGTGCTCGCGGCCTGCTCGGGGTTTCCCCTCTGCTGACTGCTTCCAGCCTCGCGCCCGGCCACACCTCGCCTACCTCGGTCACTGCCCTTTTATAGAGATCGACCGATCTCTGGTCTGAGCACGCAGTTAGCTTTACGCGCCCTTGGTGCCATCCCGCATCTCTGCAGGACGGGGGGATCCCGGATTTTCTCTAAGGATCCTCAAGAAAATGGAGTTTAGTGCATTATACACTACCCTCCACTTTTCCGACGTGATGCTCCCATCTTCCTGACCTTTGTCAATGACGGCTAGCACTAGCACGTGCTCCTTCAGGATTTCACTGAATAATTTCAGTTTCTGCTCCTTAGGAGCACCCGACGTCATGTCAGCTTGCACTTTGGCCCGCTTACTGCCTTCTGCTTCAAGCTCATCCTGGGACCTCTGTCTTTTAGACACAAGGACCCTCTCCGAGCTATCGCAGCCGACAGTTTTCTTAGCCCATGCTACAGATTCCTTCTGCGCAACTGTAAGCTGCCCTTCAGGGGTCGCAGCCAGTTTCTCCAGAACTCTAAATGCCGACCGTCTTTCTCTGTACCGTCGTTTTGATGGAGGGATCTCTCTCGATCCCCCACTGTTCTGTTTGGCAGTTCCGCTTCCACCTGGCTTCGATGTCATGGTGTTGCTTACCCTTGCCTCAGTTGAGGGAGCCCCACCTTTCTGGTTAGAGTTACTCCCCTCTATAGTACTTTCCGGTTTTTGGTGGGTACCGGTCCCCTTATTTTTATTATTTTTTAAATCTTTCATTTATTCCCACGAGTATCGGAGAAATACGTCCACCTGCGCAGAGATCCGTATACGCAGGTAAGGCTAAATACAACTGGAGGTCGCCAGGTATCCAGAGGGCTCCGTTCACGACTGGGCTTTGTTAAATGGGCCCCCAGTCTAGGTGATCATCAGCACGGGTCGCATAACACCTTAATCCAGCCCATTGGCTCACCAAGTACCCCGCCTTCCACGCCCCCGCCCCCCCCCCCCAATATCCACTCACTCATTCACCCATCTATATGGATATCCCAAACAAATGGGACCCATTTCATTCAGGGGATTACCGTTTATAGGGTTCCCTACTCACTACCTGGAGGCTCGAGAGCGCAGGGAGACGTGACGCTCAGTTCACCGTGGTTGTGGTTGATGGTTTTATGGCGCCATCAATTCGCCTTTCCCTACTGGGTATCATAGGCACTCAGAATTTAGTGAAGAGAGGTTAACCACTCCCCCGTTCTCTGAGACTCTCCTTCCAGTAGAGCTGCGGTTGGGGACGGCTTATTTAATTCACCGCTAACCTACCTATCGATAGGCCGTTCACAATCCACCACCTATGACCCCCCCGATAGCTGCAGCTCGCCACGGGTTTGTAAGAGATTACATTTCGTACAAAATCGCCGTAGATGCAACTGAATTGGAGAATTTACTTTCACCGTCATCCGGGCCACAAAATATTCTCGTTAAAGAATACTAGGCTCGTCGTGAAAATTTTCGTCATCAAAATCGAGCTCAATTTCTAGAGTAATTACAAATACCAAATCGACTTCAGTACAGTAAATTCGATAAGGAGAGCACAAATTTTATCGTAACCAGAGATTTCAACCAACCAAATATTATATGGGTGATGACGAACATGATTTTTTAGTACCAACTAAAATAATATTAGCTATTGAGCATAATTTTGTAGACGCAGTATCTATTTGTGGCTTAAATCAAATTAATTATATAAAAAATTATAGAGATCGGTATTTAGATTTTCATGATAATTTATATATTAGTGAATGCTACTTTCCATTAGTTAATTGTGTTGATTATAAAGCTATAGAAATCTCAATTAGAAATTATTATACTTCTGATATTCTTATTTCTAAAAAATTATATATTATGACTATTGAATAGTACAATAATATTTCCGGGTTAAGTAATCTAATAACAATGATTGGTGTTTTTTTTTTTTGGTGATGAAGATATTAATACTAATATTGATATGTTTTATAAAAAAAAAATTCGCCAGCATTTATGAATTTGTACCTAAAGAAGGTTTTAACATAAGTCGTTACAGAATTATTCACCTCATTTCAATAATGAGTTAATTAAATTATGCAACTATAAAAATAGGTGTCATGTGAAATTTAAGAGTAATCCTTCCTTAAATAATAAAACTAGAAAATTGGAATCACAATAAACAGTTCATTATCAAAATCAGAGAGACTTGTAATGAGTATTTATGGGTTATTGAATCTAAAATATACACAGAGAAAAAACATTAGAAAAAATTTCTAAAAATATCAATGATTTGCCTAAAAATTATAATAGATTTTCAGCCTTCTAAGCGGTTTAGGTAAAGTCGCGAAAAGGGTTTTAGAAGATATTTCTATAAACAATAGTTTTCAAAGTAACTAAAAGTTTATATAAATTACCTAGATAACTTTGATGTTTTACCTAAAACCGGTTTGAACGTTAGGATTTCAAAACACATAAGAATATATTTAAGTCATCTAAAAAATGTTGATAATTCATCTTAAATCAATTTAGCTGAATTGTCAACAAAACTTAGATGTTTTGTATATTAAATGTAGTAGATATACCATAACTTTTAGGCAAAATAACTACTAAAATTAGCTGCATTGCTTTCTTCTGGTAAGGCGTTTACAATGAAGAATATAACAACAATGCTTCATGAAATGTGTGGTATAACCTAATATGATCCTAAACCATAACATGTGCTGGTTAAGTGTGTCATCATAGTGTGTAATTCTATATGTATCGTCATGGGAAGAAATATCATTGTGATCATTAAGAAAATCATCAAACTCTAATAAATTAGTTCCATTTCGAAAAGGACACGCCTTAACTAGAAATATTCATGGTTGTTATACAATAAAACTTTAATTTGATTGAAAAAATATTTATTTATATTATTTTTAACAAATTCAAATTTTAAAATTTTATAACTTAAAATTCAATTCGTATGTCACGATCTATTGATAAAAAGAATCCCACTTCGAAAATAATATTGATTTGTGATGATTGTGGTGATTGAATTGTTGATTTTTTTGGAAATAATCTTTCAAAATCAAGTTCCATCTGAAATAAATAATACTTTGATAAAGCACACATACTCGCAATCTAGAATAATAGTAATTAAAACTTACGAGTCAAATACCGATCTTCTGTTTTAAATTGGCCACTTGCTTAAAATATCGATCGATACATCTTGAATATGACTTCTTCTTAATTCATATGTGCTAATCCACTTTTCAGTAACTAATACTTCTGGACTAAAATCTTTTTCATTGTAAATAAACTGTTTTGGAAGAGCAATAGTCTCTCCTGATAGTTTTCGTTTTGCTGGTCGTTCAATTATACCAGACTTTACATATTTTTTTGAAAGCGCATAATATTTTTCAGCCAACTTGCCACGTTGATTATTAGCTTCAAAGTATGAAACCTGAAATCGATTAATATTAAAAATTAATTAAATTTAATTAAATAATTCATATTAGCAATTTAGCAATTTGCAATTTGTATACCATACTGATAAAAAGTCACTTAAAATAAAATTAAATTCAGTGCTAGTATAGCTTGTTAAAAAAACTAACGAAGCCTTTAGGCAGCGAGAGGTTATGATTGAGCCAGGAAATTTAAATTCAATGAAATGGTTAAATTTAAAAACTAAAATTTTTCTTACAAATGATTGTCCGAGAATTGATTTTAACTTAAATGATCCCTTGCATTATTATTTATGGCGTAGAAGTCGAACCTAGCCCTTATTGCGTCTTTAACTAGATTTTTCGAGCCATTCGGTATACCGACATAGTAAAAGTTGTATAGGTAGTTTTCACAACGAACGCGGCGAAAAGCTAACTCTTAACCTCGGTGTGATTATAGAAATTCTCTTAAGACCACTACTCTTCAATCTAAACTAAAACACTATAAATAATTTCAGATTCATATATATTATATTACCTCGTCTTCAGTGGGGAACAGTTTCACAATTTTCTGCGAGACTTCCTTATATTCGAAATTAGTAATTCTGCGATTTTTCGATAGTAAATATTCTGCAGTGACTTGAACTATGTATTGTCAGTCAGATTTTGTTAATTGATTCGTTTTTCTATAAGTATAGCTAAAATAAGAACCCCTGTAGCACTATTCAATGCAAGGTGTTTTTCTAAGTCCTGTAAAATTAGAGCAAACCAACTTTTTAAATAAATTAAAATTATAATTGCAAAGATTGAGTGAACAAATACTTACAAATAATGATGTAACGGTATTATCAGTATCGTTATTTGATGAACTCGTACACGGTATAGATTAGGATTGCCCTGATTGTTTCGTAAGCCATTCAGAAAACTCAATGTACGTAACGGGTAGCGAACTTAACCACGACTCAACAGTTGTAGTTGCTGCTGTTGATCGACAGACCTATATTAAAATATTAATTAATTTGGTAAGTATTTCAAAATTAAAAATGTATGTGGTTTTAAAATATGTGTACCTTTTCTAGTTGCCACTGATACAGAGCTTTTCGAAATTTTACTCGCAATCCAAATCGTTGGTCAGATATCAGTCGGTTTACATCGTCACTGTTTAATTGTTTAAGAACTTCAATGTTGATTCCTTTCTCTAATTGCATACATAAATTATAAAAAAAATATTAATTTATCTGTAATGTTCTCGTATGAGAATTTGCACTTACGTTGGAATTCCTCAATTAAACAGGGAAACCTCCACTTTTGTAATAATATTTCCATGGATTGTTCAAAAGGTTGAATTATTTGGGTGGCATCACTCTGTTCAACAGTTTCTCCAAATGGTATATCTTCTTCCATTTCAAAGTACCTTTGTTTTGAAATGCACTTACTTATTTATAGTAGCACAGTCTTGGGATGTACTAACTTAAAACGTAATCACAGAACACAAAATATACTATAGGTAGCAAAAAATGTATGTACTGCTAATTTTTACTTTGTACGCACAATTTTGGAAAGCAAACAATTTAGCATTTTATATTCAAAAGTTTATTACTTCACTGAACTAATTTATTGAACTAAACACTTTTTTTTATATAAATCTTTTTATATATCTTACATCACGTATCACGTACTGCACATCCACTTTTCGATTACTGATGTAAAATTTAAGACTTGTTTAAACGTGTTTCATTTTAGTTAAGGTGATTATCTAGTTTTTTAGATGACTTATAGAGAAATGTAGACAATAAACCATTGTTTTAAAACAGTATTGCAATTCAGCTAGGATTTATGGAATAATTTTAGGAGACTTAATTTCAATGCACCGTTAGCTTGCAATTGTCTATTTGTTATTAAATATTTTAGATAATTTTACTAAATATTTTCGATAAATTATAATTATAAAATATCTATAATTTTAGATAATTCTCATAAATCGTTTAAGCTTTACATTTTTAGATGAATATTGTAGTAAAATAGCAATAAGATCGACGTATTTTAGCTGAACTTTCTAGTAAATTAGAATATTTTTGCAACGAAAAATTAGCTAAACTCAAATTAGTTAAATCATATACAACATAATATATTTATATCTAGTTTCTTCGGCAAAATACCTAACAAATTAGGTAAACATTGTATTTTGATTTTAACTAATTGGCGCTAGGTAAATAATCTATTTAATTTCTTTCTGTGTATTATGATCCTAAATATTTTTGGAAATTTATTAATGCTAAATGTAAAACATCTGAGCTGCTTTCAACTACGTATTTTGATCAAAAAAGAAGTTCTGATTTAAACGAAATTGTAGATTATTTTAGAAACTTTTTTCAAAGTGTATACAAATTTGTTGACTGTTCTAACTTTAATTCTAACTTTAATTTTAAATGTCCCGTTCAATTTGATGTTCCATATGTGTCCGAATCTGAAATTATTAATGCATTGAACTCTTTCAAAAATGGTTGTGATCCGGACGGAGTTTCTTCGTATATTTTGAAATTGTTAAAAAATCAACTTTGCTATCCCTTAGAAAACATCTTCAATTACTCCAATCTATAAGGCAGATGATCGTTCTAATGTAGCCAATTACAGAGGTATGACTATAATTTTATCATCAATCCCTAAGCTCTTTGAGGCCATATTGACAAGATACATTTTGTTTTAACATAAAGGATTGCATTTCAACATCTCAGCACGGTTTTTCTTTCAAAAGTAGATCCACCACAACCAATCTGATTGAGTTTCAACGTGCAATTGTTGTTACATTTGAGTCGCAGAGTCAACTTGATGTCGCTTATGTTGATCTCACAAAAGCGTTTGACTCTGTTCAACACCAAATCATCATAAATAAACTCAAGTTGTTTGGACTATCTGGAAAATTCGTTAATTGGGTGGGGTCATACCTATTTGACCGTGTTCAAAATGTTAAGTTAAATCGTGTCAAATCAGACAAAATAAACGTTCTTTCCGGTGTTCCGCAGGGTTTACCCCTTGGGCCTATGTTATTAACAATATTTATTAATGATTTGATTGATGTATTACGTTACTCTAAGGAACTTATGTATGCAGATGATCTGAAACTTCTCTGTCGCATTGTTGAACTCTCGGATGCCACTAAATTACAATCGGACCTGGATTCGGTATTCTTGTGATGTAACAGTAATCATTTAAAGTTAATTACTAAGAAGTGTACTGTTATATCTTTCTCAAGGAGAAAAACTCTGATAAATTTTGATTATAATATTAATAGCGAAACATTAGCTCGGGTTAACCAAATCACTTATTTGGGAGTAACGTTTGACCCCACACTGAGTTTTATTTCGTACTAGCTGACCCGGCGAACTTCGTACCGCCTCAAAATCAATAAATGTTGCTTAAAGTTATTATAGCTTAATTAAATTGAGTTTTTTTATTAAGATAAAATGAATTTCTCTCTCTCTCTCTGGCACTATACCCCATCAAGAGATTTGGCCGCCTTAAATGAGGTTTAATAATCATATTTTCATTTCGGATAATGACTAATGAGTGATTAATTCATTGATCCTAAACCAGCCGTGCAATTTTTTCCTTGTCACTACCAGGAATTGAGCCCGAGACCTCCGGGGCGGATAAAATGAATACTCCAAATTAATTAAATTCAATCAAAATGAAATATATTTTAATTACATTGAAATGAATGTAATTCACGTGGCAGCAATGAATTCGTTTTATTGAATTGATTCGAAATGATTAGCGTAGCATTGTTGCACTACTTTCTTTTAAACTATTTCCTGAGTAGGTTGCAATAATAGGGTCGATTCCCTTCAGTAAAACATCTTATGATATACGACATTTTTTGTTTTATTGTCAGGTGCGAGAACGAACAAAGCGGATGGTATGTCGACACGTGAACATGCTACGTACAATTGGCCGTGAGAGAAACATTCATTTTCTAGATTCAGGCCACAAACACTCAAGGATGGGCCTTGAGATTTGTTGATCGTCATGGCGAATGCAAGACGAATCGGAAATCGAATTCGTTTAAACTCGAATGGCATATCGGTTGGGTTAATCAGAATTCTCGGAATGAGAACTTCCTCACCTTTGAACTTTCCTTGAGATTTCTCAAAATAAAACGCGTTCCGTTATATAGTTTTAGTTGATTCAGGTTTCGTAGCATGATGATTCCCGGCAACACACCAACTTTCAGTTGTAAATTGTGCGGGGGCAAGCCAGCCAGATCCAATGAGTTTAAAAATTCAGTTGGACAGTTAGTTGATTCGTCTTTGTTTGTCACACAGTCGATAGATTTGAAGGAATGAAGTGGACCGACGATTAGATTTTGAATTGTGAAATTTAAGTGATCCCCATTTTTGTTCTTTGCCGCAAGAATTACTCGTTCACTCACCCAATTGTGATTTTTGTGGTTAGTAATATTGTTCGGGAACACTTTGTTGATGAGCTCGTCCTTCGTTGAGACAAAATTGCAAAAGTTCTGAGGAAACGAAATCAATCTGTTCGATTTGTCGACCGGAACACGGCCATTACCGATAGTAAGCAATTGCTTGGAGAAATCTTCGGCAGATGGATCGTTTAACCACAGACAATCAAATTAAATTTTTCGTTCGAGCTAAAAAATGAAAACAAAATATATTTCTGACAATTCCAATGTCATCGTTGTATCTGTTATTTTTCGTTAAACTGCGTATATACGTTTACGCAAAAAAACAAAATATTTTTGGTTGTTTGCGGCTATTTACAGAAAATGAACTTGCAGTTTAAATTTTTACGTTTACATAGAATGAAATATCTCTGTTAGGTTGTCTCTGGTTTAACAATGCAACTCGCATGTTTGTCGTCAGCTAAAGTTTCATCACATAGTGCCACGCAGAGTCGATGATTTGAGGTAAGGGTTTATTTCATCGACAGCGGTCAATCTTGGAATCACTGGTATTTTTTGACGGAAATCGCCAGACAGTTGAATCATTGCGCCTCCAAAACATCTTGAGTCATTGCGTAGATCTTTCATAGTTCGATTGAATGCTTCAAATGCGCCATTGTACATTCATAATCGATGATGATTTTACTACTACCACAACTTTCGCCATTGCTGAATGTTTCGCAATGTTGCAAGTCAGGTTTTCAACCGATTGAAGGTCTAACGACAATTTCAACGCAGAGCAACTGCTACAGCAATATTGGATCTCGCACGAACAGCGGCCAAAACCAATGATATGAGGAATGCCTTGCCAGTTCCACCGGGCGCATCGAAGAAAAATAATCCACCATTTCCATCATGAATTATATAGCTAAGTAGATAAAATAAAAAAAAATTGGATAAAAAATAAAATGGTAAATGTGCTTGCACAGCCTCCAGTCGGATTCGTATCCAGTACCTTGCGGTCCAAGCGCCGAAGCTTTAACCACTGCACCACTCGTCACATACAAACTACACCTACAAAATTCATATTAAAAAAAAGATTTTTTTATTAGATTTTTGGGGCTTCCCTTTTGAGTTTTTCCGACTTTTCTTTTTTCGTAAACCACCACTGTATTGAGATAAACAAAATAAAAAAAACAAATTGCACTAAATATATGAGAAAATGAATTTTCTTGATAACTTTTTTTTTGGTGAATTTTTCCAATGTTTTAATAGTTATTATGCTATTCGGAACGGAGTCAAACTCAACAAAACAAAGATCATAAAAATCGGTCCAGCCGTTCTTGAGTTATAAATGGTGTAACTAACACGACTTTGTTTTATTTATATAGATAAGTAGATGAAATAAAAAAAAAATTGGATAAAAAATAAAATGGTAAATGTGCATGCAGCCTCCAGTCGGATTCGTATCCAGTACCTTGCAGTCCAAGCGCCGAAGCTTTAACCACTTTTTTTTTTTTTTCTCAAATCAAGGCTTTATTTAATGTATTGTTCATTTTACAACTTTATATTTAGGCCAAAGCTGATTGAAAAAATGCCTTTACATTTACAATTTATTGTGCATAATGCTCATTCGAGGCTCGATGCATGTATTTTAGAATTTATATAAACCAAAGGGTGTGTTTACGTTATTTTTGAGATTAATTTCAAATTTTTAACTTAATCGTAATAGGCCCAAAAAATTTAAAAAAAAGATGCCTGGTCAGTTTTTAGGTGAAATAAGTCCGGGAGTGATGGTAGTGTGGTTTTGGGCTGCTGGCTTCAGTGTTCGCAACCCTCCGCCACTCCCACTTTCGGCTTATTATTCGTTATCGGGATTTTTTTGTGTCGTCCATTTGTTGTTATCCGGTTGTTTGGGTCGGTCCTGTTGCGCCGTGGTGGGTCGTGGGTGGCGTTTGGCTTAGCCACCAGTATTTATCCCGTTTTCTTGCTTCCTTTTGTGTATCTATAACAATATTTGAAAATTTAAATCGTTTATGGAATGGATACTCAGCTGGATTGTTGAAGAATTCTGCGAATCCCTTCTCATTTTGTCGCCTTTCCAAGTGATATATCGGTGGGTATCTGGTTCCTATTTGTTCGATGTATCCCTTCTTGTCACAGTAGATAAATGTTTCTGGTCCAGGGTGCTTTTGTGGTTCACAGCTCTTTTCGTTTATTTTGCCCTCGGTAAAGTATGGGGCGAATATTAACGAGTTTTCCCGATTCTCAGTCGATCTCCTAATATGGTTTCGAACCAATGTGATTATGTGTAGATCTATTCGGTCGGACCCATATTTATTGTATTGTTCTTGGTTCGATATGTATTTCCGGTAGTTTGTGTTTGCTGTACGGAATGCTCCGTGGCAGTGTCGGAGGCACTTCCTTTCAAACACACGTAACTTTTCCATCGTGTTTGGTCCGACGTTCCACCATATAGGACAACCGTAAGTTAGTATTGGGCGTACCAAGGATTTGTAGCATATGTGTATTTCACCCTTGTTGTAATGTTGTTCGTGAAGAATATCCTTCGGTTTAGTTGAACGATCTTTTTTGCCTTCTCGATCTGTCCGTATATGTGCGCATCTAGATATAGCAGTCTATCGAGGTGAATCCCGAGATACTTAACTGATGGCTTTTGCACACAGGTCGTACCAGCTATTTTAATTTGGAATTTCTTCCAGTGGCGTTGTGTATTGCTCTGTGCTAGCTGGTAAGGTTTTCTGAACAGTATTGTTTCACATTTCGCCGGGTTAATTTTGATTCTCCATGTGTGCAAGTAATCCATTGTAAAATCTACCGCCTGTTGTATGTTTTGTGTTATGGTTTGGATTTTGTTGTGTGTTCCATAGATCACCAGGTCGTCTGCATAAGCTATTGTTTGTATATCCTGCGTGTTTAATCGTTCATTTTCAATTAATTTTTTGGTATACAAATTAAATAGTATTGGCGCCGTAATTGACCCCTGTTGTAACCCGTTGTATATGTTGAACGTTTTGTTGGAAATTTCTTTGCCGTTAGTTGTTTTAAATTGTCTGTTGTACAATAGTTCGTGTAGTAGTTGTATTGTGTCGGGGCTGAACTGCATTTCGTGTAATTTATATAGTAGTCCATCGAGCCACACCGATTCGAATGCCTTCTCCATATCTATTAGTACTGTTCCGGTCGCTTTTCGTTGGTTTAGATTTCGGCAGACGTCTGCGGTTAGTTTGGTTATGGCATGAATTGTTGAGTGACCATGTCTAAAGCCGAATTGGTTATCTGGCATTAGCTTGTTTTCCGTTGTATGTTCATATATTTTCTCGTAGATTATTATTTCATATATTTTCCCAGGTTAGACAATAAGCTTATTGGGCGGTAGTTTTCCGGGTTCTTGGGTGATTTGAATCTCTTGTGTATTGGGTAGATTTTCGCTGTTTTCCAGATTTTCGGGAACGTTCTATTGTTTAAGCATTGGTTTATTAGGCTGCAAATTTCTTGTAGTATGTCGATTGGCAGATGTTTTAATACGACGCACGGTAAGTCGTCTAGTCAATATGATTTTTTTGTATTTAGGCATTTAGTGATAGCTGTTAGTTCTTCTGTGTCTGTAAAATAATGTTTGTAATTGACGTTACTATTGTTTTCTTGTGGGTTTAGTGCAGTGTTATTTTGTGTGAATTGTGTTTTTGTTACATGGTTTAGCTTATTTTGTGCATATTGTTGTTTTAATGGGTCTATTCTTTGTCTAATGATCCGCTCGTGGTGCGGTTTGCCAAGCCTCGTATTCGGTATTGTTGTTTTTTGTATATAGTGTCCGATGATGTTTAGGTTGTCCTGTTGTTCATAGCTACTATATTGGGTTCCCTGTTTCTCCATCTTCGTCCAGTCGATATTTAATGCCTGCATGGAGTTTGTTTCGTCTTCGTTTATTTCCTGTTTTTTAATCTCTTTTTCTTTTTTTGGACTTGCGCTTGCCGTGATCCTATTTATTTGGCTAAACATTTTTGGTCCTGGTTTAATGTTTGTCATGTGTTCCGTCCATTTTTTGTTTACCTCCATCTGTACATTTTGTGATATCAGTTCGTTTATCCTTTTAATTTCGGCCTTCAGAGTTGTAATTTGTAGGTTTGTTATTCTCCCCGTTCTTCTGCCGTTTTTTAGTTGTGTGATTCTATTCGATTTTTGTTTATATAGGTTTTTTATGTTATTATTTGTATAACACTCCATATTATTTTTCCGTATTATTTTTGGGATCGTTCGTGTTATATTGTTTGTGATTATTTGTGTTATTGTGTTTATGTGGGTTTCTATTTCGCTATCTGTAATATTTCTGTCTATGGGTATTATTTGTGTTATGTTATTGTTTTTTAGGTGTTTGCGGTATGCTTTTTGTAGTTTTGCTTGCCAGACGGGCCAATCTGCTTTATTGAAATTAAATTTTAATTGTGTATCTGCAGTTACATTAATTGTGTCTAGTTTAAATGAATTGTTGTCGTTATTGTAGTTGTTGCAAATTATCTCTATCGCCTTATGGTCGCTATCGTACGTATGTGCCGGTATTTCTCCTAGGTCGTTTGTTTGTATGTTTAGCCCAATATCGACAATAGCGAAGTCTAATATATTATTTGATCGTGGGAATGTGGGGCTGTCTGGTTTGTATATCTGCGCCTTGTATTCGATGTTGTTTGCTTCCATCCAATCGTTGAGTTTTGTTCCTCTTATATTGGTTGCTGTATTTCCCCAGTTTGGATGCGTCGCATTTAGATCTCCTGCTATTATGTAGTAATTTTTCGAATTTTTAAGGTCGTGTTTGGTAAATATTTGATGCCATTCATTTTGGAAGTGTGATTCCGTTATTGTGCGATAACAGCTCGAGCAGTAGATTGCAAACACATACAAAAATTCGTTGTTTCCAGTTAGTTTTATTTTTATCAATGTGTACTCTATGCCTGAGTTCAAGTTTTCATTATTTGTTCGTATTGGTTGGTAAATGTATTTGTTTTTAATTATTATTGCGGTACCACCTGCTTGTTTGCTGTGTGCTCTGTCCTGCCTTATTATGTTGTAATTTTTAAATGTTATTGTGTGTCTAGGGCTTAGTTTTGTTTCACTCAATAACATGATGTCTGGGTTGTGATTATTTAGAAACTCCAACAAATTGAGTCTTCGTTGTGTATTTATTAAGGAGTTAACATTTATCGCTATTATTTTTAGTTTGTTGTTGGGAGGTCTGATCATTTCACTAGTTGTTGAATGAGTGCAAGTAGCGTTGTTATCTGTTCTCCCTGTTGCGCTATTGTTTCCGCCATTTTATCGATTTTATTTGATAGTAACTGTATTGTTTGTGAGTTATCATTGTTTGTTGTTGTTGTTGTTGTTGTTGGTTTTGCTTTCTCCCTTCCTCCATTTTTCAGCATGTCTGCAAATGACCCATTGTCCTGGCTGACGTATGTGTGATTTGTAATCGGTATTTGCTCTGGTTTTTTATTGCGTTTTTCGTTGATCCGCTCTTTAAGTTTGTGTAATGTTGCCTGATATATTGGGCAGCCTTTGTATGAGGCTGGGTGTCCTTTAGTATTGCAGTTAGTGCAATATACGCCCTCTTTGTTAATCTCTTCTGTTATTGCGCATTGTCCTGGGTCATGTTGTTGGTCGCACTTGACGCATCTATATTTTAGGTTGCAGTTTGCTGCTGCGTGTCCAAATCTTTGGCATTGGTGGCATTGCATGATAGCGTCTTTTTTTTTCAATTGCTCCCATGTTACCGTTTGATAATTAATTGTTTTTATATTGTAGATTAGTCCCATGTTTTTGTCTGGGGCGCATTGAATTATGTAGAGTGGCAATTTTTTTCCTTTATTGATTGAATGTTTGGTTTTTAATTGTGTTATGTTTGTGACCACTACATTATGCTCCTGTATTTCTGTTTTGATGTTTTCGAGTTGTTCGTCTTCGTGTAGACCCTTTAACACGATTGTTTTTGTTTTTTCGTTCTTTGGTGTATAGGTGAAGAATGAAGTTGATACTTCTTTGAGTACTTCCTTCGCTTTATTGTAGTTTTCTAATGTATCAATTTGTAGTGTATGTTTATACTGGTTCACACGTTTTATATTAAAGTTTTCGATTAGCGAACCTTTGATTAGTTTTATTGTATCACCAATCTCTTGATTGTGTATGTGCATTGGTGGTGGTTTAGTATTTTTTTTGTTTGTAGGGTCTGCGTCAGTGACTGTATTTGTTTTGTTAGTTTGTGTAGTTGTAGTTTTTTCCGTTGTTGTTTGATGTTGTTGTATCGTTTTCTTTACTATTGGTTTTGCGTTTTTGTGTTTTATCGCTTTTTTAACAGTTGTAAATGGGTTTGTTGTCCCTTCGTTCATTTCGTCATCGTCTTCACCCGTAATGTCCGCTATTTCAATTGCGTCAAACCGGTTTGTTGTTTCTATATTTGCCATTGTTAACGGTTTCTCGATTGTACGTTTCAATAACATTTGATGCTCGAATTCTTCCATCATCGATGCCATTTTTTGTTTGAGTAGTTCCATGTCTGACTCGACATTCTTTAGTTTGGTTTTAAGACCTTGGTTTTCAGCGACTAGTTTTATTTTTTCTCTTTCCGCTACACTATTTGTTAGGGAAAGCCTTCTTCTTGGTTGATCATTTACCTTGTAACTTGCAATGTTCTCGCTCGATTTGGATTTATTGCCCATTGTTGCTGCTGGTTGATCCCCTCTGCTTCCCGGCATCTTTATATTGTCTATTAGTATTAATTTTGATGATTTCTCGTCCTTTGTATCTGAGCTGTGTGCTCTTTTTATCGATGGTACGCTCTTTTCCTGTACATTTGTTAGCACTACCCTTTCACTTACGTCTGCCACGTTGTCCGCAATTTTTTTTTTCTGTTTTCACTTATACTTCACTATCTTGTTTATATTTGTCCCGATGTATATTAAATTTAATTGAGAGAGAGTGAAAATTTTTTTTTTTTTTTTTACTAACCTCGTGTTTCTTACCGAGTTTTTTTTAAAGTTGGCATTAATTAAATCAATTAATTTAAAATGCTTCTCGTTCTATTCCTTTTTGGTATGTAACACAATACTGTTTATATGCACCACCGTTATATCATTCGAGATTGCTCGCAGCAATGTTTCTTTTGCCCCACGTCTTTTCTATTTTTTTGTTTTTCAAAATTCACTAAATAAATTCACTAAATTCACTTATAATTTGTGTACCCCGCACATACACTAATGTTTGTGCATGCTGGTATCACTAATTAAACCTTAACTATAATTATATCTATTTTACTGCTACACTAACCATTACCGCACTAATCAAAGGTACACTTAAATATTACACACCCTATTACCACATTGTAATAAAATTATTCAAACAAAATTGCAGGATTTTTTTTTATTGATAAACTACACCGGTAACTATTTATCGTCCCATAACCACGTTTTATTTAACATAATTCTCGCAAACTTCTATATCACAAATAATTTACCGTAATTTTTGTACCAAATTACATACACGAAAGTCTGTGCATGCGGTATCACAAGGTTATCATTTAAACACTACTTATAATTTAATCACTATTACTATATTATTACTTAATCATAGCTACTTATAATTAAAAACTATATATTAATTAATTTTAGTTCAATGTTCATCTGAGATAAACATATTTGTTAGACCAATATATCTATTAACGGCAAATTTTTTTTTTAAAACACTTTTATTGTTTTATTATTTATTGAGCACTTTTTATTTTTAAGATCTTGTCTGTACGACGGTCACTAGTGAAGTGAAGCTTTAACCACTGCACCACTCGTCACATATAAACTACACCTACAAAATTCATATAAAAAAAAAGATTTTTTTATTAGATTTTTGGGGCTTCCCTTTTGAGTTTTTCCGACTTTTCTTTTTTCCTAAACCACCACTGTATTGAGACGAACAAAATAAAAAAAACAAAATGTACTAAATATATGAGAAAATGAATTTTCTTGATATCTTTTTTTTTGGTGAATTTTTCCAATATTTTAATAGTTATTATGCTATTCGGAACGGAGTCAAACTCAACAAAACAAAGATCATAAAAATCGGTCCAGCCGTTCTTCAGTTATAAATGGTGTAACTAACCCGACTTTGTTTTATATATATAGATATTGATAAAATAATATCAAAATCGTCATCTTTGTTGGGTTTTATACAGCGTCTCTCTAAAGAATTTAAAAAAAAGAGGACTCTTCAAATTTTATATTCAACAATGGTTTGGTCAAATTTAGAATATGCTATAGTGGTGTGGGTTCTTTTTTATAATGTACATATTGAACGAATAGAAAAAATTCAAACAAAATTTACTCGACAAATCTTTTTTAAATTTAATCTCCTTAACATGGACAGACGACTGACTTATTTGGTTAATCTTCTTAATATACCTAGTTACAATACGAGATGTTTCGTTTTAAATTTAGAGCCCTTGTCAATCAAACGTTGTTTTGCTGCGGTATTATTTGTGGCTGATGTTTTGGAAGCAAGGATTGACAGTCCATTTATACTTTCGCGTTTGAATATTTATGCTCCCATAAGATAACTTTAGAACAAGATCTTTATTGATATCGGATTTTCATCGGTCCAATTACTCAGTACGAATCAATTAATTTTATGACTGCGAACTTTAACGATTTCTATGATATTTTTGATTTCGGAATGACTCAAGCTTGTTTCAAAAATAGATGGGTTTCAAAAATAGATGGATGATGGGTTTCTCTCTATAGCCAAACTAACTATGTCACAAGAAGCACAATGTATTATGTAATTTTTCGGCCGGAACCTTAGAATTCAAACCAGAACCTTATCTGTCCGGAACCACCATCAGTAGCATGATACATTGTTCATCGTTGTGTACTTTCTAAGTTTTCAGTCGGAACCATTTAAAGCCAGCCAGAACCAGAGTTTATCAGCCGGGAAATATGGCACTTTCCACAATGACCACAATGTACTTAAATGGTTGTAGACCATATAAGCATCCAGCCGGAATTGACGATAACACTTCCTGAGTGGAAAATCTGGAAAAACAAATAATTTTTACTCCCCCTAGGGCACCTTTATAGGGTAATTTAAAGAGGAAAACTTTTGCGTCAACTAATAATGTCTCAACATTAGCGGAGTTGAGAGAACCTCTAAAAATTTGTACTATGTGATCATTGTGCAAGCGCCAAAATTATTTTTATAAACATTTTGTTTCGGTTGGATTTTATGGTTCCGGATGGCATTATATGGTTCAGGCTGCTATTGTGGGGTTTCGGCTGATCTTGTTATAGTTTCGGCTAAAAGTTTATATAATTCACAACCATTTAAGCGCACATTGTGGTGTGGGTCTTTCTTTCTGGCTGACAATACATTGTGTTTCTTATACCATAGTTGGTTTGGCTGTAGCGGGTATGGTTCCGGATGGCTTTATATGGCTCATGCTGTTATTGTATTAGTTCCGGTTGACCTTGTTATGGTTCCGCCTGAAACCTTATATGTTTCGTTTAGGTGCATTGTGCAAACTCTTAATGGTTGAGGCTGATAAAACTCTGGTTGGCTTTAAACGGTTCCGGCTGGCTTATTATTGGTTCCGATTGAAAAATCATATAGTACATACTAATGTACAATCCATTGTGCGTCTTGTGCCATAGTTGCTTTGGCTGCAGTCACGTAGAATTAAGCGTCTATCAAGCGTGTTGTAGCTTCTGAAGTACGCTCTTTTCGGTTTCCTGTAGCCCCCAATAGTTTCAAAACCATGTTAACAACATGTCAATATGTTGTTAGTTGGTTAATTTTTTCCAAAAACGTTAGATCCAATCAAGTAAGAGGGCGACCACATGGATAACTACGAATACGGTTCAAGCTAAATTTCGTTGCAAGTGACATAATACGTGAAAATAATAAAATCGTTTTGCAGTGCTGTCAACGTTCAGCACATAAATTAACCTGCTAAAAACAACCTATAAAACTAATTAATGGCTTACAATTAAGTGGAACGGTAATAAACGAAAGGTTCAACCAACTTTTATGCAATAATTGCATCAAATTATAAAGCAATCAGATACGAAGCATTTTATTTTTGTAAAACATTTTTCTAGGCTATCAAAGCCACATCAAAACTTCATTATTGTTTATTTATATTGTTATCGTTATTTATTGTTTGCGATTTTTGCTGTTTGTGTTACAATAAAAGCTAACTGAAAATACGAGATATAGCTTTAGAATTATAAATAGGAACAATTGTGAAAAATAGGTACGAGTAATACAATTGTTAAACTGGAAACAGCAATAATTTAATGCAAAAAGTAGCACCGCCTTTTTATTGCATGCAAACCAAAAATTATAGAAATAAATATGTGTGTGTGTGTATATACATTGTACTTTCATATAATAATAGTTGGACGGTACCGTACATACGAGTACAGGAACAAAAAAGTTTTATTTAAATCAAACTAAAAATACGAATATTTAAAGAAAATGTCGAACAGCTTGTAACACTTTTGATGGTTGGCACAATTTGAATTTAAAACTTTAAATTACTTTTTTGCAGGTTTTGTATGCGATGAACTGCTTAAAGGTACAATGACATCAAGACTGAATAATTGTTGTAGGGTCGTAAGCGTATAAAATTTTTTAGCGACAGGTACATGTATACAGTTTAATGTGATATTTCCACGAACTAAATTTACATTTAGGAAGAAATTTTTATACATGCGGCAATTACCAACAGTAATTTTCCAACAATGGTTATCTTGATTTCTGAATTGATTTTACTATTTTGAATGTTTTTATTTAACTAGACTGATGAGATAACTCTCTAACCAGTGTCTAATTGTTTTTCAATTTCGGACAAATCAGATAATTCATAGTTCAGATAGTTCAGAACCACAGAAATACTAAATGGGATAAACTTTCAGTATTTAAGATTGAAAGTTGTGGGAATGTAGAGGCACTTGATGTATCAGTATTAGGAGAAAAGCTATAGTTTCTTATTAAACCCTAGTGAACAATCACGCCTTTGTGTGTATCGGGATCAATGAGTTGGGGAAACTGTGGAAACAGAGAAAATATGTTCTCTTTTCTCTCGCCACGCTGCACAAAGTACTAAAGGTCATCTGAAAATAATTTGGTCTGTGTTATATTTCATTTGTTCTAAATATTATACTACATAGTACAACACAGTGCAGTTGTTGAAAGGCACTGTTTCAGCATTTATCGTGGATGAGAGATAGTGGGATTCAAATTATATATTATTTTGTTATTAAAGAATTGCTTGATAGTTTTCAGCAAATCTTTTTCATTGTATCTTAACATTCAGCTTTGTGGCGAAGAACATATTAAAGCCGCCATATTTTGTTCAAAACAAGAGAAAATGCGTCGCAGATATACCTGACCATGGCTCCACCATTCTAGCACCCAATCTAAAGGTTTTGGCAAAAGTGATGATTGAATTCGGTTGGTCATCGTTAGGTCAGGATTGGTCACTAATTGTTTTCGTTTGGTCACTTACGATTAAACGGTAAATAAATAATGAATGGTAGCACCTCATTGCAAGAAAATCATACCTTGTTAAAGTTAGCCGAAAGTGAAAAAAATCGATAATGCAGATAGTGTCTTGACTAATTCAGTCGAAAGTTAAACAAATTATATATTAAATTGAAATATCCCAGCCGAAAGTGACTAACCTACAAAATCAGCCGAAAACATATATTAAAACAAACAACAATTAAAATCTTCAATTTAACCGATATTAATTTATTGTTTCATATCAATTGTGAAATTTTGTTTGTTCCCTTCGGCTGGCAATAAAACCATTTATCATTCGAGATTTTGCCAGATGGACACCAATCTGACTATGCCAATTCAATAGTCCATGACCATGGGGAGATTCTGATTATAGGGTTGGGGTGGATCTGATGGGGTTATAGTAGTGAAATTTTGATTTTCCCCACTTTTCAACAATAAAATCGTTCGTCATTCAAGATTTTGGCATATAGACACCAATTTGGATATGCCGATTCGATAGCCCATGATCACAGGTAGATTTTAAGTATAGGGTTGGGGAGGGTCTAATCGGGTTATAAGGGTTAATCTTTGATTTTCCCCATTTTTTGTCAATAAAATCGTACGCCATTCGATATTTTGGCATACATACACCAGTTTGGCACTGCCAATTCGATAGTACATGACCATATGTAGATTCGGAGTAAAGGGTTGGGGTGTGTCTGATGTATAGGGGTGAAATTTTGATTTTCCCCATTTTCAAAATATAAATTCGTTCGTCATTCGTGATCTTGGAATATAGACACCAATCTGAAAACTGTTGACATTTAATGCTAATTTAATATAACAACGCGCTTATTTTTGCTGAACTATTGAATGATGAAGATAATTTTCGTTAATATTCAAAATGACAAGCATCTTATGGCAATCATTATCGTTCACTTTGGTTTGTTGTTTTGGATTGGTGTCCATCTGGCAAAATCTCCGAATGACGAACGATTTTATCGACAAAACCTGAGGAACATCAAAATTTCACCCTTATAACCCCATCAGACCCACCCTAATTTTGGGTGGGTCTGATGGGGTTATAAGGGTGAAATTTTGATGGTAATTTTGTATAATATACCAGAAAGTCCGAAAATTTCGAAACTTAATTAATAAAATGTTCTGTTAATTTTGAGTAACCCATTTTACCATCGATCCCACGATGTTTATTAGAAAGGTCATGGGCTTAGGTAGGCTCACGCCAAATTTGGATCAAGTCTGAAGGGGATAGGGGGGTATAATTTAGTATAATGTACCAGAAAGTCCGAAATTTTCGAAACTTAATTAATAAAATAATGGCAAAATTTCGGACTTTCTGGTACATTATACTAAATTATACCCCCCTATCCCCTTAAGACTTGATCCAAATTTCGCGTGGGCCTACCTAAGCCCATGACCTTTCTAATAAACATAGTGGGATCGATGATAAAACGGGTTACTCAAAATTAACAGAACATTTTACTAATTAAGTTTCGAAAATTTCGGACTTTCTGGTTCATTATACTAAATTATGCCCCCCTATCCCCTTCAGACTTGATCCAAATTTCGCGTGGGCCTACCTACGCCCATGATCTTTCTAATCAAAATTAATAGAACATTTTATTAATTAAGTTTCGAAAATTTCGGACTTTCTGGAACATTATACTAAATTATACCCCCCTATCCCCTTCAGACTTGATCCAAATTTCGCGTGGGTCTACCTAAGCCTATGATCTTTCTAATAAACATCGTGGGATCGATGGTAAATCGATGGTAAAATGTTCTGTTAATTTTGAGTAACCCATTTTACTATCGATCCCACGATGTTTATTAGAAAGATCATAGGCTTAGGTGGGCCCACGCGAAATTTGGATCAAGCCTGAAGGGGATAGGGGGGCATAATTTAGTATAATGTACCTTCAGACTTGATCCAAATTTCGCGTGGGCCTACCTACGCCCATGATCTTTCTAATCAAAATTAATAGAACATTTTATTAATTAAGTTTCGAAAATTTCGGACTTTCTGGTACATTATACTGAATTATGCCCCCCTATCCCCTTCAGACTTGGTCCAAATTTCGCGTGGGCCTATCTAAGCGTATGATCTTTCTAATAAACATCGTGGGATTGATGGTAAAATGGGTTACTCAAAATTAACAGAACATTTTATTAATTAAATTTCGAAAATTTCGAACTTTCTGTTACATTATACTAAATTACATTCCCTCATCCTTTTAAGACTTGACCCAAGTTTCGGGGATTTGGATTATGACCTAACCAATAAACATAGTATTAATAATATATGTAGAACTAGGTATATCAAGCAATGTAACTTTCGGCTACAATTTATATTTTCTGCTGGGATAGCAAAGACACTAGCTGCATTACCATTTTTCGGCTGGAAACTTTCGGCTAACTTTAACAAGGTGTATTGCTGGCGGTTTTCGGTTTGAATATTGAACCTAATCTTCTTTATCGATACAATCTGCGTTATCGACATTTTAAATATTTTTCGGTTGTGATAACAAAATTTATATCTGCATCTGCTTGGATATCAAAGGCACTATCTACATTACAATTTTTCGGCTGGGATAGCAAAGCCACTATCTGCATTATCATCTTTCGGCTGGACACTTTCGGCTAACTTTAACAGTATGAAAGTCATACCGTTTTTACCAAATTTCGTTAAGAAATCATTAGGTCAGGACCATTTAGATAGAAATAATTCATTTTTCAAAAAATTGTATCTAAAGTAGAAGACAGAAGATATAAACAATTCAATGTTTTGGTTCTTCATAACTCGAAAATTGGTCGCTAGTTGATTTCGTTTGGTCATCCCTACTTAAAGATTTTTTGCAAAAATTCGTGAAAAACTCATAATTTCCACACGATTTCAAGTGTTCAGGGCTGGACACATTACATGTAGAACAAACGAACATGCCTACAAAAGAGCTTGAATTCGAAATAGCGGTTCAAAATGCAATTTGTCATCACAATTATCTAATACATTATTTCGGTCATTTGAGTCAGATTTGGCTTTATTTCTCCAAATATCTGTAGACGCAGTGTCCGAGTCGTCTAATAGTTTTATCGCGGGGTTATTGTAATTAGTTTTCACCCATTTACAATTAATCATTTCCGAGTATTGGGCTAACTTAGTACTTCTATCGGTCATTCTTAAGTAATGGTGTCACAATCTTCTATATTCCCGACATGTTTATAGAAACCCGCTCCTACGCCCTTCGTGATATTTTTTCTAAATCCCCGTGTAAGAGCTGTCCATTCCGCTTTTTCCAAATGATCATCTAATTTGATTTTATATGCAAAATTAAATTATGTAAGCAATATACTAAAGATGTTTCTCAGCACGCGGAACGACTCCACGAATTCTGCGACTCAGCAGGAAAACGATAATGGTGAACTACGCAGCAGACTTAGTGAAATAGAAAAACTGCCATTACCACTTACAAATGAAATCGCTAAGTTAAAAAAAGAAAATGAGAAGCTAAAGAAGACCAGACTGATAGAAGTTTTGGAAACTCATCTTACTAGTTATTAAAAACTGTAAATTTACCTGTATTGCTCCATATTGTCGATGATGAGGAACTTGCAAGAGAAACCGATTGGATGCACAAACAAAAGAAAAAACCTAAGAAAAAACGAAGAGCAGAATTCTCACCAGAAGTTTTGGGCTACAACTATTAGTGCCGTCTCAACCGCAGCCCATAGGGCTATAGAGAGAATCCTCTCGCAGCAGTTAACTAATGCTACTAATGAAAATCCACTAGAAAAGATTTCCCGCAGGAAGAAGGATAGAAACGATAACATGGCCTAGAAGCTAAAAGAATTTATTTCAACAAAAAAAAAATTTTTATTTGTATTTTTCACATATCAGAACATATAACCTCAAAATTTTACCACCCCCAACGCCTCCCAATCTTTATAAATATAATTCTTATGTACGATTTTATGTAATTGAACTCCTTCTAAACGGCTGAACCATAATGAAATTTTCTGTGTGTGTGTGTGTGTGTGTTTGAGTGGATTCCTGGATGGTTAAAATTCACACTTTGACCCGATGGGTGGCACTGCAATTGGGTTCCAGGATTTTTTTTTATTTTTTCCGAAAATTTTTATTGTTATTTTTTTAAGATTTTTTGCACATCAGAACATATATTTTATAAAATGCAAAACAACATAGTGAATAACTGCCTTTTTGAGAATAATTCATAGTAATGTTTGTGTACCATAGGCGGCGCTGATGTTGAATTCTGTGGTGTTTGGCGTACGCATCAATAGATGCGCAAGCCACGCGTCGTAGTTTTTCGTTGTTTTGATATTTCAATTACCCTTTACTACATGCATATTGAATGTATTATTCATCGACAAAACATATTGATTGAAAAAAATGTGTAAGGTGCGATGTTGAAGTGAATACCGTACATGACCTTCTATGAATTTCAATTATATACATGTGCATTCAATGACAATCAATCTCTTCTGCATCGCATTAAGACCGCAGATTCCAATATCGATGTTTCGCAACAAATATATAACGAAGCATTAATAGAGAAGGTATTTGTATTCTCATTTCGAATATGCCACTCATTCATTTCGGTATCACATCGCCTAAACATCCAGCAACAGACATCATTTACAGCGATGTTCAGCGTGAACAATAGTTTAATGCGGCCCCTTTTGTTTCAAATAATGAATAAGTGCTCACTGCTGAACAAAAGGTGGATTCATTTTTTTTGGACGCACTAGGCGACACTGGCAAGACATTCCTCATCTCACTGCGCGCATTTGATCACCAAATTATATTGCGTTGGCGATTGGTTCATCTGACATTTGCTTGATGGTGGAAGGAATGCACATTCAGCACTCAAGTTGTCATTGATGGTTCACACAAATCCAGACGCAATGTACAATATAAAGAAAGATTTCGGCATGGCTAAAGTTTTGAAAAAGTTGTAAAATCGTTGTCAGGGAAGATTGCACTATGAGTCACAAGCATTCACTTGAAGCTCTCGATAAACCGATGAAAGATCTCAACGATAATACCAGACTTTTCGTTGGCGCTCTACTATTGCTGTCCTGTCCAGTGATTTCAGACAGACATTGCCGGTGTTAATTAAATTAACGCATGTTTGAAATAATCATACCATGAAATTCGAATTAAACTAAAATTTGTACGTTTCAAATCATATACAGACCAATTAATTGTTTTTCTTCTTTCCAATGTAACCTTGGGTAAACCTTGTTTCTTAGGCCTAAACTCTTCACTAATGTGACGTTTGTTGCCTTTGTAAAAAATATGCTTCCAAAACCCCTCAAAAACCATGCTGCGGCAAAAAATCTTGCTAACTGATATTTATAGTCGGATTGGTTTTTTGCATATTACGTATTGAGTTAGTAATTACCTAGCATAATCTAAAAACGAATAGTAAATTTCACAAACAACATGTAATCCATATACAAAACCGCAAATTTATTTATTTTTATACGAGTATGTTACGTCTTCATTAAATAAATTACCGCAATACAAACATATAAACCATTAGACGAGTATATTATGTTGATTTCAATGCTTTAACAAAAAATTATAATATTCGTTCACCAACAGCTCTCCCAGATGCAAAATAAAGAAATTCTTTATAACCGCTTTATAAATCGTTATAGACCTCAAAAAAATAAATTTACATTATTTATGCACTACAGGGTGTAATCATAAAATTGAAAATTAGAAAATTACCACCTGTTACTTTTCTTGTTTGGCAACCTATAATTCATGTAGTACTGCCTAAGGTATTAAAACTTTATACCAAATAAAAAATCTACCAACCCAACTTATCGGGTTCAAATTATGTAACAACATAATGATTGTACCTTTCTTAAGCAGAGGAGAGTGAGGAGGCATCCCTTAAGGAGTTTGTTTGGATCATCGTAAGCGACGGTTAGTCGGTTGGATTCCAAATCAGTTAGGTCGCCAGGCTTTTCACCGGAAATTGCATCTTGCATTCTCAATCATTTCTAGAGGGATTTGAATGATTTTTGGATCATGTGGTGTATAGAAAGTTTTTGCAGTTTTCCTTCGCCAAATCTCAAGAGCCATAGATGGTGTACTTCGCATGTTAGCCGTTAACGTGATTTTCTCAGTGCTGCCACAAAGAACTTGATTTGATGCCATCACTCAGTAATATCTTCTCAGTTACTTTGATGTAATATATATCTGTCTGAAATCACGATGACGAAGACTGCCGCCAAATGGTTTCAAATTGTTCATGATTTCGCACTGTTAAGTAACAGTGGACTCACTGACTACATGTGTGAGACACCTTTAGAGCATTGTTCGATGCATTTGCGTCCGACGCATTGAGAATGACATAAAAACCGAAAAAGTAGCAAGAAAAAAAATTTTCATCGTAGAATGCTGTGAGACCGAAAAAAGTTGCAAGAAATTTTTTTGTGTGTGTGAGTATTTTATATAAATTTTGACACTATCTGCAAATTATCAGGAGGCCATTTCACAATAAATTATCATGATATTAATTTGAAATGTCATCCTTTTGAAGTTATGTTTCATTATTATAAATTCAATTTTCAGAGTGTAGACATACATTTTTGTTATAGTATATTTATTTAACTCTGTACATATTCTGTGTAAATTATATCGAAATTCGTGATTTTCGTAATTCGTGTTAATTTTCTTTAGTGTATTTAATTTAATTTTTTCAATAGTTGTGTACGTCTGTCCATTATTTTTTTTCACGAATCAACACACGAATTTAACACAACTGATGTCTCATCCTTTAAATTAAATTTTTTTTAATGATGAAAAGGATGACATTTCAAAATAATATCATGATAATTTATCATGAAATAGCCTCCTGATAATTTGCTGATAGTGTCAAAACTTATAAATACTCACACATACATTGATACCCTGATATAAAATATTAGTGAATTTGCATAGTATAGACTCTAGGTATGGTAAGTTGAATCCGGTAACTACAGTAAAACCTGGTTATAAAACCCTCGGATATAACGAAAACCTCTTTATAACGCTCCACTCTCTCGGTCCCAATTTTTTTCCAGTAATCCCTCGATTTACGTAACATCGAATTACGTAAATTCGATTTTACGTAAAACCCAAATTGTGTTTTTTCAAATTCCAATTACGTAAAAATTTCGATTTACGTAAAAAAGAGGAAACGTCCTATCAACATATAAAAACGAAACTAAGGTGAAATGCATCAAATTTAACATCTGTTAACATTTTTAGTTTTTTTACGAATACAAACAGTATTGTACACATAGCACGGGGATTTACACAATTAGGTAGTTTAAATATACCTGTTTAGTGAATAGATGTTGATTTTGTTTGGTAGTAGTACATAGTTAAAGTTCGTTTAGTTTGGTTCAGATTGAATTTTTTTGTTAGTTTACTTTTTTGTTATCAAAATGTCATCAACTGCTAAGATAAAACTAATAAAAAAAAACGTCAAGTTATTTCTTTGAAACAAAAAACAGAAATAATCAACCGTTTCAAAAATGGAGCGACATTAAGTGAAATTGCACATGAACTTGGGTTTGCTGTATCAACAGTACAAACTATAATTGCTAATTCCGAGAAAATTACCTTGCAATCTCAAGCAGCGTCAAGTTCAAGTGCCATAAATATTACCAAAATACGGAGTCCGTTGATGGAACGTATGGAGAAATTGCTGATGATTTGGATCGATGACAAGACTGGAAGAAACATGCCATTAAGTAGCTTAGTTATACGTGGAAAAGCTGTAAGTTTACACGAAGATTTAAAAAAAAAATTGGGGAAAGCTCAAACGAGGAAACCTTTACAGCAAGTAAGGGTGGCTGGAAAAATTTAAAAAAAGCCACGAACTACATAACATTAAGGTTCGTGGAGAAGCAGCTAGTTCAGATCTCGCTGGAGCTAACGAATTTCGGAGCACTTTGAAAAAACTTATAGAAGAAGGCGACTACACCCCACAACAAGTATTTAATGTCGATGAAACGGGGTTATTCTGGAAAAGAATGCCTGAAAGGACCTTCATTGCACAGAGAGAAAAGACAGCGCCAAGATACAAAGTGTCCAAAGAACGCCTAACTCTGTTACTTGGAGGCAATGCATCTGGAGATTTCAAGATCAAACCTTTATTGATTTATCGATCAGAAAATCCAAGGGCCTTAAAAAACACGGCAAAATCCAGTTTAGGCGTAATTTGGCGATCAAATTCTAAATCATGGATGACCGCCAAGCTTTTTCAAGGTTGGTTTCAAAATCATTTTTGCCCGACTGTCAAAGAATACTGTCGAAAGAAAAATATAGCCAACAAAATACTGTTACTTCTTGATAACGCGCCATCTCATCCACAGAATTTAAACGATCCATCAGGGGCTGTCACAGTTCAATACTTGCCCAAAAATACAACAGCACTGATGCAGCCTATTATCTGAGGCGGACTTTTTGTGAACTGATCCAAAAAGTAGATCAACCAGATCAGGATGTTTCAGTTCAGGAATTTTGGAAGCAGTATAACATTAAAAATGCTCTGGAAAACATTATTGCTTCATGGGAAGAAGTAAAACCAAAGACGATGAATAAAGTTTGGAGAAAGCTTTGGCCGAAATGTGTAGAAGATATTTAGCAATCGTTCAGAATGAAATTATCAGGTGCGCTCAACAACTAGGTTTTGAGGAAGTTACAAATGCTGATCTGATCGAGCTTTTGGATTCTCAAGAACCTGAATTAACAAACGACGATTTAATTGAGTTAGAAGGAAACAGCATTAGCAGTAGTGAAGACGAAATTGAAGAAGCTGTAGAAGTTCAACTGTCTAGCAAAATGTTAAACGAAGCGCTAGAGCATATTGAGTCAGGATTGAAAATATTAACTTTAAATGATCCGGATGCAGAACGTAGCAGTAAAGTGTCACGAGGAGTTAATCATGCTATAAACTGCTACAAAGAGCTTTATGATGCTAAATCCAGAGAGTGGAAACAGCTTCGGATTGAACATTTTTTTAAAAATAAATCGGTAGAAAAACCAACAGAGTAAATATTAATTACACTTAACACCGGTTGTTGTTATACCTATTGAATTTGAATTAATTTTCCAATAGGTATGTCTGAATTTTTATTTTTAGTTAGTCCATTGAATTTCATGTGAATTTGATGTGTGATATTTTTTTAAATTTTGTTTGAAAGTTAGGTTAGTAAAACTGAATAAATAAATTTTATAACGTGTTTAGTAATTAAAAAATATGTACATATGTATATAATGAATTAAATAAGAGTTTTTAATCTGAAAATCCTTTGGTTAGAGCGGAAATGTTTACATTGAGATATAAAAACCTTCAATTTTCCACTATTTGGTACGTATATCCTGTTATTCATATGGATTTATATGAGAAAAAAAACCTCGATTTACGTAATTTCGATTTACGTATGGGTTTTCAGGTACCGATTCCTTACGTAAATCGAGGGAAACCTATCATAATAAAAATTACCCTCCATATAACGAACCTCGTTATAACGATATAATGAACAACATTTCTGTTCAAATTAATAAAACACTTGTATTTTGTATTGGTTAACGAACGAACTTTTTCGTTTATGTACATAATAAATATGGATTGCCCTTCAAATATTTATAACTTAAAAACAATACAAATATTATGTTCTAATATTATAAATTGATACCGCCGGATAAAACCATGGCTTTTAAAAACGATCCTTGTTTTAGAGGTAAACGTAGGAAAGATCGACTACTGTGCTTAGGGGCAAATATTACTGGAAAGGATAAGGTACTAGTTATTGGTAAATATAAAAACCCAAGATGATTTCAAATTTGATTTATATAAAACTCTACCGGTTTTATATAAATCAAATTTGAAAGCTTCGATGACTTTCCAGGAGTGGGAATTTCATCTTCGTCATATTAATAAGCCATTCTTTGCCCAAAAACGCAAAATTTTGTTGATAGTGGATAATTGTCCGTCGCATTTAGAAGTTGAAGGTTTACAATTTATAACAGTTAAGTGTTTATCTCCAATTTCTACAAGTTTAATACAACCAATGGACCAGAATTATTATTATTTTTATTTATTTATTATTTATTTATTTATTTATTCAAAAAAATATAACGAATTTTGTGCCGAAAAAACGGCAGAAGCAAATTCGCGTAATACATAAAAATACAACATAATCCTAATATTTACAAAATTAAATGATTAAAATGAGAATAAAATGTGATAAAAGCTTACAATAAAAAGACTAAGATACTAATACTATTACTACCATTACCAATACTACTACTTTTACTACTAAATTTCAACTTCATAATATGTGACTAAATACATCAAGTTTTATGTAATAACCCTGAATAAATAGGAGATATCAACAGTTTCAAATAGCCATTGTTTAACTCTAGGTAAAAAGGACTTCAAATGAATGTCCTTCCTAATGTAAATTGGTAGCGCATTAAAAAAGGTTGGTGCAGCGACCAGAATAGAGCGTCGGAAGTGGTCATTGAAGAATCTTGGGATGTTACAAAGAAATTGATGGTTACCGCGAAAATTGTAACGAAAATCGCTTCTCATTATTTGTTGACCACTTCGATTAAAAAAAACTCTCAATACCTTATAAACATACAAATGTTTCAACGGCAAAATATTCGTCGTAAAGAATAAATTCCATGATGGTTCAGTTCTTGGTTTCTTTAGATATATTCTCAAAATCATTTTCTGTAGAACATATAAAGGATACGAAGTTGCAGCATAACAACCACCCCAGCACGACAATCCATATTCCAATTTAGCCATAACTAGCGCACGGTAAGCTATTTTTAGAACCGACGGAGGACAATAATCACGAAGAAGGTAGAAAATTCTAGCAGTTGATGACAGATACTGGTGGACTGAATTAACATGCGTTTTCCAATTAAGGCAAGTATCCAAGTGAACACCAAGATATTTAAACGAGTCAACTTGTTCGATATCAAAGCACTCAGAGTGGCAACCACTAGACGCACATTCATACCTGCTGTGATTAGTCACCCGCGGCAAAATAGACGTATTAAAGCTACCAGACAATTTAAACAACATGAATTTAGTTTTCCGGCTTAAGATCAGGCGATGTTTGTCGAACCATGAGAGTAAAACTTTTAAATCAGAATTGATCATCGAAATAACGTTGCTGGGAGAATTCCCACAGTAAGCCAGAGCAATGTCATCAGCAAACCCGGTTGAATAACCATGAAGATTCAATTTAAATACGGAGTTTGTATAAATGAGAAACAGCAGAGGGCCTAATACTGAACCCTGGGGAACACCAACGTCAATAAATTTCGGATCGCTTAAATTATCATTTATCTTAACTCTCACCGATCTACCATCTAAATACGATGCTAACCACTTATTTGCCACTCCTCTAAACCCTATATCATACATAATAGATAGCAGAAGCTTGTGATCAACCATATCAAAGGCTTTAGCTGTATCAATAAATAAAGCACCGCAGCTATTACCTTTATTTAAACCAGTGTTGATTGTATTTAGAAAATCTAACAAGGCCGATTCGGTACTCATACCATGACGAAAACCATGTTGATGGATACTCAGCACACCCGTTTTATCTAAAAAATTGGAAACCCTATTTTTAACTACCTTTTCAAGAACTTTTAGGATTACTGGCTGCAAGGCAATAGGTCTATAATTACCTTTATCAAGGCGATTACCATTCTTGAAAAGGGGAATTATAGTTGCTGTTTTCAGTCGATCGGGTACAACTCCCAACTCAAAGGAAAGGTTAAAAATGTGTGCAAGAACGGGACTAATATGCCCAGCAATGACTTTTAATATATAATTACTCAGGCCAACATTATCAATTGAGTATTTAGGTTCTAAAGCACCAATAATTGAAAAAACTTCATAACTAGATACTGGGGTCATAAAAAACGTTGTCGGACCGAAATCAAAAGGCAAATTGAAACTAGATGACGTGTTGACAGAGTCAAATTTAGCACCTAAATCTTTAGCAACACTAGAAAAATAACAATTAAACTCATTAGCAATTTCTAGATCACTCGTGAGAAGTTCTCCGTTCTGTGCTAAAATAGATTTGACTAGTGAAGTTTTAGGTTTACGAGTCAGAATCTCGTTCACTAAAATCCAGTTTTTTTTTATATCACCGCGGTTAGCAGAAAAACGCTTAGAATAATAGGTTTCCTTTTCATTTTTGATATCTACATTAATTATGGTGCACATTCTGTTATAGCTATCACGAAGTACTGCATTATCAGGACGCTTATTTAACTTGGACCGCAGTTTATTCCTTTTATTAATACGTCGCGCAAGGTCAAAGGAGATCCAAGGCTGCAGGCGTTTAATTTTAGACGAGCAATAAGTGTAGCAGCGTTCCAAGATAATAAAAATATTATCCAAAAATACCTCAAGAGCTAGAGATGGATTGTCGATGTTAAAAATGAACCCCCAGTCCATATGATTCAACCTTTCATATAACAACAACAGATTGAGTTTCTTTCTACTTCTCGTGGAATTTTGGTTCAAATTAGACCTTGGTAACAGTATCTGAGAAGCCTTAAACCGTATCTCAATCAAGTGGTGGTCAGAAATTTTTAAGTCCACAGCCGATGTTCTTATACCTGAAAGATCATTAGACCTAAGTCTAGCAAAAAAGTGGTCAATACACGTTGAAGAAGAAGCAGTAACCCGCGTGGGAGTACAAATCAATGACTCAAGCCCAAAACATGACATAAGGTTTAGATAATCAATGCTGTTGCTTGGAAACCCAAGAATATCAATGTTAATGTCTCCAAAAACAAACAGATTTTTTGACCTAATACTGCCCAAAACCTCGGCCACTTCCCGAACATAGACACTCACAGCTGTAGATTGAAGTCGATAGATGCATAAAAAGACATATAAATCAGAAGAAAATCTCCACTCAACCTTTATGATATCGGCTGATGGTAAGTTATGGGCACTAACTGAGCAATCTAAATTTGAGTCAAAAAAGACGGCAACACCACCTGCTCTATACGAATCATTGCACGCACCGAACAACGTATAACCATTTAAATTATATGAAGACAATTCATTAGTGTGAATCCAAATTTCACTTAAAAATATAAACGAGGGCCTTGTGTTATACGCATTAATATTGGCAACCAGTACGTCAAAATTCCTTCGAAGACTTCGAACATTTTGATGTACAATTAAAAAATCCGCAAAATCACAATTATCCATAAAAACTGAAAAGGTTATTGAATCGCGAGAAATGTACTGAAAAATAAATTACAAATACAATCAATACGTCTAAATAAGCAGATAATTGTAACAAATAAAGATCAGACAGCCAATTAATTTGCAAAGTTAACGTTATATTCATCTGTTGATATATCGAATTCAAAGCTATTACATCACACGAAGGTAATGCAGATATTCCAAAATGAATACACGGAAGTATCATACAAAAAGAACAGTCTGAATTAACTAATAGAATATTAGATGCGCCTAAAAGTCCTAAAAGTGTTAACAAAAAAAGACTTAAAATTACTGAGTTATGAAGTAGAAATGTAATATTTATGAAAATAAGAAATAGTTTATGAAACAATAATAATAATAATAGCATTAATAATAATGGTAGTAAGAACAATAAAAAATATTTAAAATTAGGTCGATATAAAATAAAATAGCAAGGATTCAAACTAATATTGTAGAACTTAAGGTGAATAAAATAACATTTGTAGGGTTTTAAAGTAATTTTACAATGAAAATGTATATGAAATGTAAGATTAACATAAAATTCGAAATGAAATCTGATATAATAAAATTTGACAGTGACCAAAAATAAAAATGAAAACATTAATAAAAACAGATGTGACACTAATTTAAGATTAAAAACTATATAAGTGTTAATAATAAATTGTGATAAATTGTGGAAAGTACAATGAAATGAAACTGTGGTGATTAAAAACAAAAGAGTGGTGAATAAAAAGAAGAAAATGTAGTTTGTTGTGAAAAATTGTGGGCTTAAACTAGTATTATAATTATGCGAGACTAGAGAATGGAAGTTAACAGGTCTTAATAAATAATATAGAGTTATACTTATTTGTGCTTCATAATTAATTTCAGGAATCCAGGGCCTGCTCACTGTTCTGGTGTAATGTTTCAAGTTTACGGATATCGGCTTTTGACTGGATCCTGTTGATGGTAGCTCCTTCAGATTTACGGATGAGTATATTGCCCTCAGAATATTATATAACACTTTATAGTTTTTTACAGAAAACTTTTGATCAAAAAAGGTATATAGAGTCTCCATAACAACAGTATCCTGCCTCATTTTTATGTATTCGATGGCTGTGTGATGATAAACTTTGCATGGGATTTAGTACAGTCAAACACTATTTCTAACTGCTTTAAAATTCCTTGGACTAGCGATAACGAGACGTCTACAAGCATTGAAGAAAACTTCAACAGTGTTTGCCTTGAAATGGATGAATTATATAGGCAAAATTCATTAATGCAAACACTAAATGAAAATGTTCATTTGCCCGAATATTTGACTGTAGATGAAAATGTTATCGTTACAGACGATTGCGATGAAGTGATTTTAAGGTCGATGGAAACTAATTCGGATGAAAATGTTGACAACAATAGCGACAATGAAATGGAAGTGCCCTCGATGAAAGACATAGATAAACATTTAAATCTTATAGCAATTTCTTTCCAAAAAAAAATTGATTTATAAATTTGGATTTGTAATAGGTCACCATAATAGTGGTTTGGTTTTCGTGTGGGTGTGCGTGTTGAAAATATTTTTATTGCGTTATTAGATTTACTAGCACAATTGTGCGGGTAAGGCAGGGGTGCCATGTCGGGAATTTAGTTTTGTATGTTTTTTGGGCCAACTTACACGTTTGTGAATTCCTTTTTAACGTATTTTCGTTCAAAAGAACACTATATCGTTGAAAAAGGGATATAGAAGTCTCAATTTTGTTTATGTAAGTGTGTATGTATAGATACATATGTGTTTGTGTGTATAGATATATATGTGAATGTTTTAAAATGTGTTTATAATGTATGTGTAATTAAGCGCATATTATTTATTTATTACCATATATGGAATATGTGTACATGTACATGTACAAATGTGTGTGTATGTGTGGATGTATGTGTATGTATATGTACGTGTATGTGTGTGTGTATGTATGTATGTGTATATGTATGTATGTATATGTATGTGTATATAAAGGGTTATCCAATTCAAGCTTGATAAAGTAAACTTAAAAAAAACACACAAAATATTCGGAATGTATTGTAATTTTTATTTCATTTTACAGATTGATCCTTGCCATTTTTAGTTAAACAAGATATCATTCAAATGTCCTCCACGGGACTTCTTACAGGCCTTGATTCTTTTGAGGTAACTTTCAATGACTTTTCGGCACATTTCGGGCGGTATCTCGGCCATTACCTTACGAATATTAGTTTTCAATTCGTCAAGAGTTTGAGGATTGTTTGCGTAAACACGATCTTTCGCGTAGCCCCACAAAAAGAAATCCAAAGGCGTTAAATCACAGGATCTTGGAGGCCAATTGACATCAGCCAATCGCGAAATCAAACGTCCAGGAAATTTCTCTTGCAAAAGATCTCGATTTGCTCGTGTTACGTGACTGGTTGCTCCATCCTGCTGGAACCACATATCGTCAAGATCATAATCTTCGATTTTCGTAAAAAAATAATCGGTTAACATGCGGCCATAGCGCTCAGAATTGACGGTAACGGTTCGTCCATGGTTGTTCTCAAAAAAATACGGCCCAATCACACCACCAGACCACAATGCGCACCAAACAGTGACTTTTTCCGGGTGTAATGGCTTCTCTACAATCAATTGTGGATTTTCTGAGCCCCAAATTCTACAGTTTTGCTTATTAACGTATCCACCAAGCGAAAAATGAGCTTCATCACTGAAGAAAATTTTGTTCGAAAAATCAGCATCAGCAGATTTAATAATTTTAACGCGTTGGTCGATTGTTAAATGCTCCATATTCTTAAATGGCAGAATGTCAACTAAATAAATGACAGCGTACTTGACGTTTATCTTTGACAGATGTCGGTATACAGATTTCTACTTTATCAACCTCGAATTGGATAACCCTGTATATGTATGTAGATGTATATATATGTATATATTTGTATGTGTGTATTTGTGTATGTATGTGTGTATGTGTATAGGTATGTATGTGTACATGCATGTGTTTTTTTTTTTTTTTTTTTTTTTTTTTCCTCATATTATTTAGGTAAGCAGCAACAATATATTAATTTAGTATTAATTTTCAGGATACATAGGCTTGCGAAATAATATTTTTGTATTAAATTGCTGATTGTGTAGTTTTTAGTTGTATTGTCTTTGTGTCACTAATTATTGTCTTTAGTTAGGTGTATGTAACCTGGCCGATTAAATCAATTAATAAGAAAATGAAAAGTATTAATATAGTATTCAATTTCAGGTGATTTCCAGATACTTGTGAAATAATAACATTTTTTCTTAGGTTGCTGTATTTAAGGACGCAATTGTTGATGACCAATAACATCATTATCCATTTATCCCATTAAACCTTCATCCTTCCCCTAGTAGTTTAGTCTTGTGCTGTCTTGTGTTACTAACTATCGGCTATACCTAGGTGTCTGTAACCGGGCCGATTCTGTCCCACTTAACTTACCTATCCAATCCTTCGGTTTTGTTATATGTAAAAAAGAGTGTACGGTGGGCCCGGCGTCACCCGGGAGCTCCTGTGTAAAAACTTGGTCGTGCATTCAGAATCAATCAATCAATCAATCAAAAAAAAAATTGATTTATAAATCAAGAAAATTAGTTTGAGATCAAAAAATTTTGATCGAAATTGTTACAGACCTTGACGACTATTACGTGTTTAAAATAGGTAGCTTACAGTTGGTTTGGGAGGTTCACATAGCCGTCGTAAAAAAGTAAGGTCTACAAAATGTACACGTATTTTTTTTACCACTTGATTTAAGAGCACTCACATTTTCCCCACATATCCCATATCATCTTCACATTAAAAAAATTTATTCCATATTAACTTTAATTTATTATTATTAAACAGAAAAATTATAATTACAAACTAATTGAAATTTTATCATTATATATTTATTTATTTTTTTAAGATTTAGTATTTAAGTTTATTTTGAATTTATGAAAATATATTAACGTTTTGTATATCTAACGGAATTGGGAGCCAAACTAATAACCAGTATGTAATATTCAAGATAATATAATATAATAATGAAAATATAAAGAAAAACTCACCACACCAAATTCCGCCTAAGAGTACTCTGAGGTTGTTTGGGGTGCCTAAAAATTGAAATTATATACGTGGCTCCGAATAACCTTTTCAAGAACACTGATTCTATAAGATACACAGTTAATTCTATAACATACAATCGAACTCGTATTTTTGACAAACTAATAATTTTAATTTTTCACCAAAAAATATTTTTTTTTATATATGTATTTACTGAACGATAATTTTCTTTCGTTCTAAAGAACCACTAACACTATACACACACGACACAACATTATATGACGATCGGTATTTAAAGTTGATTCGTAAGTTATAGATGATTATCTTGATGTGGCTTATGCTGTATAGTGCCCGATAGCACGCCTATTGGAAATCCAGACGATCGGTGCTAACTCAATTACCGGTATGTGCGATAGAATTCTTTATTTTGAGTAGCGGTGTCAAAAAATGTATGTTCTATGTATATGAGGAGATAAGTATGGTGTTAATTCCCCGTTAAATAAAGATTCAACCAAAAAAACTTACCCGCAAGAAACGAATTTTTATTCCGGGGGTATTACTGTACTACGTACACTTCCTCCAAAATTAGCGGTAACTAACTTGGACCACGGATGCAAAACTTAGCTAACACAATTAAAAAAAATGTTGGTCTTGTAATTAATGGAACCGAATTTAAGAGGAAAAATTCAGAGTGCTTACCAATTCACAAAAAAAAATTGCACATCAAAGAAATTATCAGTTTTTTTGCGGATGGAATTATAATTTAGGTTTACCTTCCCAGCATGTGGTTCACTTTGTTTTAAACACAATTTTAATTTTTGGTAACCAAACATGCTCTTGCGGAACTTCTTATTAAATGAATAGCAAGTTAAGTTTTTTTTTGTTTGTGCAACCAAATACAAATAGATAAACATTTGGCAGTACATAATATACTCGCACATAATCAAATTATGAGTTAGTATTTGCTGTTGGTCACGATCGTACCATGTACTATTAGTATATAATCCAAGTTACACAAGAAAAATGCATAACTCATAATACACACAAATCTATATACCCATATTATGCAGTAAAGTCGGTACAACACAATCAAGAAATTAATTTCCATTTCGATAGTATTTGGCAATTCAAGTCTACTGACCTATGTATTTTGAATATAACAATGTACTATCGCTCGACAACATAAGCTAATAGAGCTATTACCATCACAAAATCGAATAATGTACATATCGCACCACCAGAGTTAAATGCAGCCGTTACAAAATACCGTGGTACGTTCCTTCCAAGTAAAAAAAGTTGATTTTATTTTCATAGCAATCAATTTTGAAAAATCTCAACATTTCATTAGATTCTTTTTGACGTTTACAAACACATAAATATGTTTACGTCAAAAATATAAACATAAATACTTCAAAAAATATAAACATAAACATTATAACTTTTGGACTAGTTGGCCGTGAGAGTTTGACATACGAAATAATTTTATTTTTGCATTAAAATAATTGTTTCGTTTTCACTATGTTAAAATAATAGTGTTGACAAACAATTGTGTTGATAATTTGTTGACAATAAACTGTCATTATAATTTTTTTGGAAATCGAATGTCAATTTTTCACAGATTCAGTACAAAAAAAAATCAATCGAATATCGTGATCTTTGCCACACAAAAAAATCAATTTATTTTTGATTTTTGGAAAAAACTTGTCATTAAGCTGCAATCTGGATTGTCAAATTGAACTTCAATTTGTTAATAACATTGAAAGAAAACTGGATCAAATAAGACGTGCACCTTTTAAACAAACAAATTAACGATTTACAAACATTTTCCTAGTGAATTTTTGCTTTTTACTCTTTTCATAAGGAAAACACCAACCCAACGAACAAAATTTTTTTCATACTTTTCTGTAAGGCAAAAGTCATAAGTTTTCTATTGGGTATGCGCGTTAACTTGAATTAATGTATTACTGTTGAAATATAATATCGTTCAAATAAAACAAGACTTTATAATAATGGTTCCAAAAATTCTTCCTTATAACGAACAATAAATTATCAGACTTTTTATAACGAATCCTCTTTATAAAAAACACTGAATATAATGAATAAATTTTGCGGTACCGAGAGCTTCGTTATAACCAGGTTTTCTGTACTTCATTTCTTTCCCCTTTACCTACAAAACGAAAAACATTTGTAGATAAAGGGGAAAGAAACGAGGTAGTTACCGGATTCAAGTTACCGTAGTATGGATATGCACATTGGGCGATTATATAAATTTCTTATGTCTTGGGAAGGTTTTTCTGCAATTTTTACACACAAAAAAGTATTTTTATTTAACAATGAATGATGAATATGCCTCTTTGGTCAATTCTGACCATAATCTGGTAACTATAAAAATATCTGTCGAAAAAAACTGCCTTTGGCATTTTAAGACTGACTATGATTGTTTACGATAATTTTTCAACATTTCCATATTGTTTCTATAAAAATCAAATAGAGCAGTATTAGTATTAATTGTCCAGTGGATTTAATGTCCTTTGAAGGTCAATTAATACCCCCCTTTCATTCACGCACAGACCACCCATTCACACAATTACAGTATACCACCTGCACATTGCAAGCTCCATGTCAACCTGTACACTGACATGGACGGTCGGTCGGCGCTGAATTCTGCACTCCAACGGAGGGTCTTAGTTGTGTTTATTAACATTACCGATCGTAATCGATGACGAAAATTCGCTTTGCATCCAGCCTCTGATGGGATTCGAACCCAGTACCTCCCGGTCCAAGTGACGAAGCTTTAACCACTGCACCACTTGTCCGGTAATTTCAATTATGTCAGCCAACGCCAAAGTTTATGAGAAATTAATTAATCAACATCTAGTGAAGTATCATCAAGTATCCTATTAAAATAATTTCAGGTAAACAGAATTGCTTTCGTGAAAACCACTCAACAACCGACCTCTTGTAGAAGGTCGCAAACAAATGGAATCTCGCCCTGGGTTTATATAATACCGGCTACCATAGTCTTGGTCTCGGCTTAGATATAGTTTTTTAAATTTTTTTTACAATGACCTAGAAAGCATCGTGCACATTTTGCAATGGCCCGGATTGTTCCCAGTGACTTCATATGTTTCCTGTTGATATTGTAGTACGCAACCATCCAAATACGTTTTTCTCATTGTTTTTCAGAAGGTCTGGCAGGCTTAAAATGGCTGAGCAAAAAGGAAAAATGATTGCTTCATATTGTTTCGGCTTGTCTTTGCTAGTTCCCGCCAGCCAAAGTACATTCTGTGCAAGATTCAAATGGTTCCGACTTTCCATAAAACATTGATTAGAGCTGACTTTATTTGGTTCCGGCTCTACAAGGGAATTAGTGCCGGCTGAAACATCAGATAGTGCACAATGATGCACCATGTTTGGTATTACTTGTGTCATAGTTGGTTTAATTCTGACTGACGTGATTTCAGTTGGCTTTATATGGTTCCAGCTGACATTGTAGTGATTCCAGCTGACGTTGATATGGTTTCGATTGAAAGCTTATACGCTGCACAACCGTCCTAAATACACTGTGCCTATTGTTCAAATTTCAAACGGTTTCGGTTTGTGAAGTTAGGGTTCCTCTTTGCATAATAAGAATCCTGCTAGCATATAATTGGTTGCAGCTGAAATTTTAGAAACTGCACAATGACTTAGAGTGTATCGATCTCATTGTGTAATAAATGGTTAATAGCTTGATGTGGTTCTGGTTGGTCTGGTTAACAAAACTCTGGTTTCAGGCTGACATAATTTGGTTCCGGCTTAAAAATCTAATTGTAACGAAAAGTTCGATAAATTAAAAAAAATCAGAACAAATTTCCATTGACTATAAATATTGCACACAGGTTACCATCCACCTTTCTAATGCAAAATTGATTTGTACCTGCTTAGAATCAAACGTTCACGATATCTACCGTTCCGTTGACCTCACATTGGAAAATGGAAATTTCATTTTTTGTTTATTATGTTTCAAGCATATGGAATTGAATTGCGAAAATTTCACATATCATGTGTATATGAAAGAACCTATACGAGTACAAACATAAAGTCGATTACATAATTTATCATATTCGTGATGTTTTTTAGATATATGTATGTTACATTTGTATCATTAAAAAAAAATCGATAAAAAACATATTTCTTACATATTTGAAACCTAATGAAAATTCAAGGTACCGCCATAAAATTTAAATCATACAGTCGGACACAAAAGTTTACATACACCACTAAAATTTGCAAATTCGATATAAATGAATCGAACTAAATATTGGAATTATAATTAAATAATATATTTAAAGAAAGAAAAATTATTATTGGACAAAAAAAAATAATAATTTTCAAAAAATTCATATCACAGTTGTACGTTTCTATTTATTCTCAAATTATTGCATAGTACGAGGGTATATCAAAAAGTCTTGCAATATCATATGAAAAAAAAGAGTGAGTGAGACAACAATATATTTTTCAAAACCATTTTTTGTCGCGATGAAACTTCTAGAAGAACATTTCGATGTAAATTTTACATTTCGTTTGTTTTTGTCAATTTAGTAACACGTGTTTTGAATTTTTCTTAAAATGAATGAAATTGAATATCGCGCCCTTATTAAATTTTTCTATAAAGATGGACGAAATGCAATTTATATATTCAACTATATATTAAAAGTTTACGGCGAATCTGCACCATCATATGCCACAGTAACAAGGTGGGTAAAATTATTCAAAAGTGGTCGGGAGTCATTTGAAGACGACAACCGCTCGGATCGGCCAGCAGATGCTATTAGCCATGAAAACGTAATTTTGGCCGAATCTATTGTATTGGAGGACCGACGTATTTCTGTTCCGCGGTTAGCGTGGAAATTTTTTCTTTCATACGGTACCACATATACTATATTACATGACCACCTTCACATGTCGAAAGTAAGTGTGCGATGGGTTCCCCGTTTGTTGAATGCAGATTGATTGATTGATTGATTGATTCTGAATGCACGACCAAGTTCTTACACAGGAGCTCCCGGGTGACGCCGGGCCCACCGTACACTCTTTTTTACATATAACAAAACCGAAGGATTGGATAGGTTAGTTAAGTGGGACAGAATCGGCCCGGTTACAGACACCTAGGTATAGCCGATAGTTAGTAACACAAAGACAGCACAATACTAATCTACTAAGGAAGGATAAAGGTTTAATAGGTTTAATGGATAACGATGGTATTGGTCTTCAACAATTGCTTCTCTAAATCAGCAACCTGAGAAAAAATTTGTATTATTTCACGTACATCTGGAAATTTCCTGAAATGTAATTGTAAATTAATGCAAAATTTAATTGATTAAATCGACCCAGTTGCAGACCCTTAAATAAAGTCGATAGTTATTAATGCAATGACAACACCATTCTAATCTACACAATCAACAATTAATATTTCAAAGAAATATTATTTCACGTCTGTAGATTTCCTGAAATTTAATTCTAAATTAATATTTTCCGGCTTCCTAAATAATATAAACATTTATTAATTTAATCCTCCTGCAATTCCACGACTTACAAAAGGATTTCCTGTATCCATAATTATTTAAATTATATCAAACTTAGTCTAAAATTCATTAGTATTTAACCCTTAAATCGAAAAAAAAAAAAAAAAAAAAAACAACAATTTTTATATGTAAGGCATCCCAAAGGCAATGGTTCCCGGAAAAATATCAATGTTATTCAATACCAGATTAACTACCTGATAGGATATTTCAAACAATTTTAATTTAATTCAAAAATTTCAAATATTTTATTAGTTTTGTTCACCAAAGAAGAGAATATTCCATTAATTGCAAAGTATAATTATAGTGCACAGGATATTTATATCATGCTCAATAGAACTTTACTATTCCTCAACCAATAACTGTTAAATATGGTACGCAGAATTGGATTGGCACTGTAGCATGTTCAATGGAACTAAGCAAACTCAAAACAAATGATGATCAAATTCGGGTGCAAAGCCGAATTTGACGAAATTTTCGGATTCAGCTATAATGAATGAAACATGCCGTTTCCAACCGAAATTTTCCAGTTCAGATTGTAGAGCTGGGCTAGGATTCTAATAAATTAGGATCAACTTGTATTGGGATTTTAATGTGTCTTTTTGATTTTGATAAAGTTCTAAAATTCGATAATTCTGAATGGAACTTGGCCATACCCCGACCAATTATTGTCAAAGCAGGTAAGCAGAATTAAATATGAATGTAAAAATGGATTTTAGAGAAGTTCTGGAGTTCGGCCGTGCTAAGCAATGTCTTAACTAATCATGTTTGAATCTGATATGTTGAGCTGAATCGGGATTTCAACATAAATCCCGGGTGAAGTACTGGATTTTTTAACAAAATAAATCCGAAAATAATCGGCCAAGGAATTTTCCTATTCCTCCATTTACACGTCAAAACAGCCAGTTGACAGATGACCCAGCCGAACTAAGCCTCTCCCAAATTAATGCTAATTGCTAGAATTGCGATTTGCTAGAATTCCAATTAAGCCCAAAAATGATTTTATGCATCTTCCGCAGTATATTGTCTCAATCAAACAAAACGATCATGATTTATGTGAGGTGATGACACGAATCTTCCGCAGTATATTGTCTCAATCAAACAAAACGATCATGATTTATGTGAGGTGATGACACGAACGGAAAATAGAACCACGCGGAAGGCTTTTTACACAATTGGTACATGAGCAGGTCGTTGATTAGGATTTAGAATTCAAATCAATCGATATTCGTATATATCATTCCCATGCAAAGACGAACCTGTTTCGAGAAATATTATTGAGCCAGAAATTCTTTTAGATAAAATAGTGCCAGCATTAAGCAATTTTAAAAAAACAGTCAACATTAAAAGGCTGAAGGATATCACATCAAAGATTTAATTGTCATTACAAATGGAAATAAAAAATTAAAAACCATTTTCCCTTTGCCATGCCGTAACACATATGAGGTATCATCCCTTTAAATCAATCTACAAAAAAGTCATGAATATTTATATATACACACATATACATACATATCTACACACATACACACACATATACATACATATATATATAAAATTTTACTATAAAATGAAATAAAAAATATTTCTGTTCTTTGTCACTCTTATAAAATTTTAAAGTTTTTCTTTTGCGTATTATCAGTAAAAAAATTGCTGTCAGCAAATCTTTCACGGAATTAATGCATTATTTGTAAAACTGATCAACAAGAAATATGTAAAAGAACAAAAAATATTTTGTTTTACTATTCACTTATCAAGAATAAAGTAGAAAGAAATGATATGTATTCTCTATTCGATCGTTCAATACAGGCAACAATACATTTTATCCAATCAGTAACTACAATGAATTTTCGCTTTCTTATTAGAATAGAAAAGTAAAACCAAAAGAGCAGTAGATCCCGTTCGCTAACACAAAAAATAAGATCAACCTTTTTAGTTTCTCATTATTCGCTCATTAGACACTATTCGTTTTCTACTGCATAACATTTCTGAAAATTCATTTTACTATTCAAGAGCGAAGAGAAATTAGCATAAAAAATTCATTTAAAAATGAACGGAAAATGAATGACAAGCAACAGAAGAGTATTTTTATTTTCATCCTTTTTGTCTTATTTGACTAAACTAAACTACGTGAATGTACGTACATATATCCATACACACACAATCGTAAACCATACGACATATCACAAATGCGTATATTAAAAAATATTTACATTAATAAAATTAAAATTTATATAAATTTTGTACAAAAAATAAAAATTAAACAAAATATAAACTAAACAAAGTATAAATAAAAATATGAAACACAAAAGCACTTAGCTTGTGATGCGTTCACCATTGCTGCGTCAGTGCATCACACAAATAACAAAACAACCCGTCATAACAACCTAGACACTTTCCCGTTAATTCACGTTTCAATTTACTAACACCAATTTATTAACACTTTATATTATATATTTAATATTTAATTTTAATAACTTTTATATATAAAATATTATTTATTTATTTATTTAAAACAGAGAAAAAAATTTAAGTTTCAATTTTCTATACAGAGAAAGACAAAAACGCGTCTTTCTCGTATGACGATCGATCGCCGACCGGGTTCCCCGTTTGTTGAATGCAGAACAAAAAAAAATGCGTGTTCAAACTTCAAAGGCGATTTTAGATACGTACAAAGAAGATCCAGAAAATTTCTTGGATAACATAATAACAGGCAATGAAACATGGCTTTATCATTGGGATCCGGAATCCAAACAAGAATCGATGCAATGGATTAAACGTAGTGAACCACCACCAAAGAAATTCAAAACTCAACCGTCTGCTGGTAAGGTTTTGGCAACAATTTTTTGGGATGCTGAAGGAATTTTGATAATCGATTATATGCCACCGAAAACCACAATCACAGGCATATATTACGCAGAGGTTTTCCGAAAATTGAAAAAAGCGATCCGGGAAAAACGGCCAAGGAAAGTTAGGAAAAAAATCTTGCTTCTTCACGACAATGCACCAGTGCACAAGGTTAATATTGCTCAAGCTGCATTAAAGGACTGCGGCTTCGTGGAAATTCCGCATCCACCGTACAATCTAGACTTGGCACCCAGTGACTAGTTTCTGTTTCCCAATTTGAAAAAAAATACTAGGGGGCCGGAAATTTTCCAGTGACTATGAAGTACAGTCTGTTGTAAATTAATATTTTATGGAGCAAAAGAAATCTTTTTTTTTAGAGGGTTTAGGCAAGTTAATTGATCGATATGACAAATGTATAAACCTTAAAGGAGATAATGTCGAAAAATAAAAATATTGCTGTCTCACTCACTCTTTTTTTTCATATGATATTGCAAGACTTTTTGATTTGCCCTCGTATATTCAAAATAAACAACGGTCCTAAACTTAGCGCACTGGATGTTCGAAGCATAATTAAAAAAGTGGCATCCAATCCAAGGATTAGAGCTTCAAAAATAGCGGTTGAGATTCAGAATAGCAGTGGTAAGGATGTTCATCCCGAAACAGTTCGTCGAATTTTACGCAACGAAGGGTTTAATGGAAGAGTGTCAAGGAAAACACCCTTTATAAGCCTAGTAAATAAGGAGAAAATGCTTGAATTTGGAAAATAAAAAATACATAATTTAATTTTGGAGCAAAGTGCTTTTCTCTGACGAATGTAAACGAATGTAAAACACAGAAAAAAGACAAGTACGAAGAAGCAATCTCTTCAATTATGGCTGGACCTAATTATGGCTAACAAAACCCAAGACTTTTGAAACATTTTGTTCAACAGTTTCCATGCAATTGGAAGAATTACATAAATTAGATGTTGCTGAAAGTTTTACTGCCATGCAAGAAATACAAATGTTGGTCAATAACAAGAGTATCCGACTTGTAAAAAGTAAACTAAACTCTTGCAGTACCTGTTCGCTGCAGAAAGCTACAGATATCAACGGAAACCTACAACACATCCAGATTATTTCAAATAATTTAGATCATTCCACAGATTTTTCAGATTTTTATGATGAGCTATGTATAATGACACCACCTCCTACTTCAATTGAATCCAATAAACCAAACATCTACAATAGAAATAGCAACAACCCTGCTAAATCTAAATCCCCTCATATTTTTAAAACTTCATCGATGATGAGCGCTACCGTCACTTCCTCGCCAAAAAAAGTTCCTCAACAAAAGTTTACATTGAAAAAACACCTACTAACCCTACACCATTAACCAAATATATATTGCCACCAAAGTGCGCTTCTTCTCAACCAAATAGTAATGCCATCAACGTTGATGACCAGCACAGTCTGTTGCCCCAAAATTCAGAAATTTTAATGGATTATCTAAATGATTCTGATATTGCAACAATTCCATCCAGTTCAACCATCACTTCAGCATCTTTCGCTTCAAATAGTATGTACAATTCTAAATTATATGTAAATCCTCCACAATCAAATAAATCATTTCCAGAAAAACGTATTAAGATCTTCGAAGATGTAAAGTTAGGATATAAATATGACCCACCCAATTTAATTCTAACTGCTGCGAATGACGCTTGTCTAATTGATGAAGACTATATTATCGAATACCTTGACGAAATTTAAGCGAATTTTATTATTTCGATTTGCGTTTTATTGGGCCTATTTATAGACGTATATGCACTATGTATTTTCCTCGTTTCTTACTTCTTCGCCTATAAACTGATTTTGGAGTGAGGATATTTGTGTTGCATCGATTTGCATTTTTTCTTCAACATTTTCTATTGCGGAACGATTTGTTACTCACTAATACAATGAAAGGGCTATTCCACACGAGTATGCATTACATCATGTCATTTCCTCGTTTCTTACCTCTTTGCCTACAAACTACGTTGAAGTGGGGATATTTCTGTTGTTAAATTTTCAACAAAAATTTTACCGATAAACTAGTTGTTATTTACTAACACAAATAAAAACCAATATACAAATTTTTCGGATTTTGCTTTTGTTTTTCGTACACTGATTCTAATTTGTTTGTTGAAGTGAAAGGAAGAAATTAATCATATACATAATTATGTCATAATTACATATATGTACATAGATAAATAACAACAACTTGATTACTACGTGTGAACGTGAACTGTTGTAATGACATGATGTAATGCATACTCGTGTGGAATAGCCCAATAAGCCATAAAAGAAAATTTTGTTTCAGATTTTTTGTTTTTGTTTTTCGCTATTATTTGAAATTTGACTGTGGAAACCGAATCACAAAATTTAAAAATATCGGATACTTGGAGCATGCAAAACACGTTGGCACTAATAAATGCGTTCCGCGATTGTCCTTGCCTGTTCAATCACCCACGCATTTTACTAATAAAGTAAAGCGATGATACAAACAAGGCATAAAAAATAAGAGTTGCACTCTCAGATACTGTTAAAGTTAGCCGAAAGTTTCCAGCCGAAAGATAATGCAGATAGTGTCTTGAATACACCAAAAATCAGTCAGAAACTAGAATTTAGGATGAATTTAGGATCGGGTTATATCCTTCGGGTGAAGGAGAAACTATTTCAGTTTATAGGAATTTAAAAATCGATAGGAGCGAGAGTATAAAGAGAGTTTAACTTTCTGTTGAATCAGTCAAGACACTATCTGCATTATCTTTCGGCTGGCAAATTTCGGCTAACTTTAACAAGGTCACTCTCAGTTTTGCTATAGAAGATATATACAAATACCGTAAAAGTTCAGGCTCAACAAAATCACCCTTAAATTTTCCTTTACCTTCTCCTATCGACAGGACAAAAAAACACAACCCTTTCGAACATTCAGCTACTAAAGATTCCTATTCCTATGACAACTCCTAAATTTCTAGTCCCATCACATTTTCAAATAAATGAGCCAAAACAAACCGTTCCCAAAGAGACACCTGAAAGATTCTTCTTATATTTTTTACTAATGATTTGCCAACTATGATTTTAACTTCTGAAATATGTAACGAATGTAACGATTCTTGAATTTGAATAAATTTTATTTTTTATAAATGCAAATGACTTTATATTGGTAATTATAATTACCAGTGGTAGATTCGAATGCAATGCAAGCACAAATCGGGATATATAAATTCTGAGAATTGGAATGATGAATCTTTGGGAAATATTGGATACGTTACGTTTATTTTTTGTTTATTTATATATTTCAAGTTATTTTAAATTTACAGAAGTATAAATTATTTTATTTAATTTTCTGCCATTGAATTGGTAAGTCACTCTTTCCAACACAAAAATTGGCAATTGTGTCCCTCATTGTATGTAGTAATCTGGTAGAATTACTGGGTTGATCTGCCACTATCATATTTGAAAATGTTGCTGGTAATGTGGTAGGCTGTATATCATCACAATTCAGAATTATTTCTATTGGTTTAGTTAAACAGTTGTGAAGCACGCAGCAAACTTTTACTACCAAATCAATTGTTTCGATTTTAATGTCCATTGGTCGATGCAAAATGTCAAACCGAGATGCAAGCCGACCAAAGGCACATTCTACAGTCCATCTGGCACGGGATAGTCTATAATAGAATATTTTTTGCTTTGTTGTCAATGTTGGACATCTGGTATACGGCTTCATCATATGCTTATCAAGTTTAAAAGCATCGTCCGCTATAAAAAAATTATGTACCGGCATAGTTTCACCTTCTAAATAACTTTTTTTTGGAATATTTAATTTATTTAGGTTTTTAAATAAATTTGTATTTTCGTACACTGTATTGTCAGATGCTCTTCCGTTTGCCCCTACATCTATAAACAAAAATCGACAGTGAGCATTGACAATGACCAATAGTATGATGCTGTGAAAGCCTTTAAAATTAAAAAATTGGATCCAGAATTAGGAGGTTGAAGTATTCGAATATGTTTTCCGTCAAAAGCACCAAGTGTATGAGGAAAATTCCAGATATTCCAGAAATCTTTGACAATATCCTGCCATCCCTATTTTGTGATATCCATCTAAAACAGAATTGCGTTTTATTAAACATGAATAAAATGAAACATTTTTAAGTGGGCACATGTAATTATATTATGTTATCGATCTGTATACTTACTTTTAAATATTTAGGCTGTAAACGTACAGTTATAAAGACGTAAAAACTTCGGGAATAAATCGCGAAATGGTTTTCCGTGAAACCCGCGACAAGTACTCCAATGAGTGGTACGAATCTCCAGTTGCGATATACCTTAGGGTTATGGCTAGACGAACCCGAGCACTCACTGCTTGACGAAAAGATGTATCTTGTTTATGTATATCAGGTTCAACCTAAAATACAAAGTACATTTTTGTAATGGTACATGTATGTATGTGAGTCTCGTAAAATTTACAAATGAATTATTATTTCCCCACAGTAAACTTTTTAAGAGGTTTTCTTCTATATATAGAACATCTTTCTTCTATATATAGATTATATTCTAAGATATAGAATCTTTTCGCCAAGAACGGATTGACCCAAAACTCTGGTTTTCTCTTTCTAATTTTTCCTTTTTTCCAATTCTTCATTTTTATTTTTTTTTTTTTAAATTATATAATTTTAACAATTAAAAAAACTGACATTACAAAATTATTATCATGATAGCAAAATTGCCCAGATATGATATTTGATGCAAAAAAATGTATCAATACATTGAAAAACACACACACACATTCATAAATTATCATGATAGAAAATATCAGTGGATTTGCATAGTGTAGATGCCGGGTTACCAAGGAAATTTGAATTACAAAATATGTTTTACAAAAATTGTTTGCTTTTTGTGCGATTGCACAGTAAATTTTGCGGCTTCAAAAAATGAACAGCAAATTTTTGTGTTGTTTTACTGGGCATTTGCAAAAATAAACCTAAATTTTATAAAAAAGATAATTTGAAATCCAATGGTAAAATTGATTGAGTAGCCACGATCTCGGCTAACAAATTGCTTGCTTGATAGCCGAACGAGTAGCTAGAGCTACCCCAATATGGATCACCGAATGTATTTGAACATATTGGGTAGCAGTTAACAGCCGTCCGTCGAATGCTTAGAACTAGGCAACCAGTGGATCTTATACCGGATCTGAATGCAATAGAGCATATCTGGTATGAACTAGTACAAAGGGTCCGAAAATATAAGATTACCAAAAGAGATTCATTAAAAAGTGCCCATTCGACTGCATGGGCTGAAATTTTGTCAGCGGTTGACCTGGTAACCTGGTTTTATCAATGCCCAGGCGACTAAGCGCTGTTATTGAGTCTAATATGGTGGCCCAACTAAATATTAATTTAGATTCTTATGTGTGTCTGAACATGATCCTTTTGGTTTTATTAACTGTATGTAGACTTTTATAATATAAATTTTATAAATTTTTTGAAAATTATTATTTTTTTATTTAATTTTCTTTGTCCTTGTTTAAATATATTATTTAATTAATATTACAATATTTAGTTCGTTTCATTTATCTCGAGTTTGCAAATTTTAGTGGTGTATGTAGACTTTTGTGCCTGACTGTATTTGTTGTTTTTCTCGTTCGAACTTTAGATGTATGTTGAATATACTCGTAATCAACTCCCATCAAAAAGTGATTCAGTTTATGCTCGAATGTAATATACGAGTATGTTAAAAAAATAGTTCATTTTCGAATTACAAAAAATTGGAAATTTTCAATTTTTTTTTTTTTTTTGGTTTTTGTTGCTATTATATTGATTCTCGTAACAGATAGATAAACAAATGTACTTTTGAAGGAAACGTTAAGGAAATCATCTTTTTATAAGAGCGTATACAAATTTATCTTTTTGGTGGGCACCAACTGAATTGTTTTCGTCTGTTATATTTTTTTAGCAATAAAACAACTGTAAAATTCCTTACTTGTAGTAAGTCTCCTTAACGCAATAAATAAAAATTATTTGGGAAATTTACAACAGTAGCCGCATTTTTTGAGGATTAAAATAATAGAAGCCAGTTTTCTAATAAGCAGTGTTTGTATTTTAATTTATCATAGTAAAAGAAAATTGTTCATCATAGTTGGCGTATTTATCAGTAGTAACTAAATTCGAGTTTGCTTTATATAAATCAAAAAAAATTGAAGGTTTTTTAAATCGTATTTTAATCATAATTACTACTGTTAATGAAGCCAACTATGATGAAAAATTTTCATTCGCTATGATAAATTCATATATATAACTTCTAATTGGAAAACTGACCACTAATATTTTAATTCTCAACAATTTTTTTTTGTGCATTTGTCCTGGTAGGTTAGGTTTCAGTGGTTGACACTTAGGCCATTTTTGGCCCATTGTGATACCACGCATTCACGCTACATCATTAACCCATTCACCTATTCACCTACTCACACAATTACAGTATACCACCTGCACATTGCAAGCTCCATGTCAACCTGTACATTGACATGGAAGGTGGGTCGGTGCTGAATTCTGCACTCCATCAGAGGGTCTTAGTTGTGTTTAATAACATTGTCCTGGTAATAAAACCCATTATTCAATCGGCGATTACGCAAAAACTGGAAGTTGTTTCGGCCCAATTTAAACAGATTATGATTCAAAATCAAATAACCTTTCATAATTGGTACGACATTCCATGATTTGGAACAAAAAAAATTTTTTGTGCATTTGTCCTGGTAAAAAAAACCGATTATTCAGTCGACGATTACGCGAAAACTGGAAGTTGTTTCAGCCCAATTTAAACGGATTAATATTCAAAATTAATAATCTTTCATAATTGGTACGATATTCCATGATTTGGAACAAAAAAAAATTTTTTGTGCATTTGTTCTGGTAAAAAAACCGATTATTCAATCGACGATTACGCGAAAACTGGAAGTTTCTTCAGCCCAATTTAAACGGATTATGATTCAGATTAAATAATCTTTCATAATTGGTACGACATTCCATGATTTGGAACAAAAAATTTTTTTGTGCATTTGTCCTGGTAAAAAAACCGATTATTCAATCGACGATTACGCGAAAACTGGAAGTTGTTTCGGCCCAATTTAAACGGATTATTATTGAAAATTAAATAACCTTTCATAATTGGTACGACATTCCATGATTTGGAACAAAAAATTTTTTTTTGTGCATTTGTCCTGGTAAAAAAAACCGATTATTCAATCGACGATTACGCGAAAACTGGAAGTTGTTTCAGCTCAATTTAAACGGATTATTATTCAAAATTAAATAACCTTTCATAATTGGTACGACATTCCATGATTTGGAACAAAAAAAAATTTTTGTGCATTTGTCCTGGTAAAAAAACCGATTATTCAATCGACGATTACGCGAAAACTGGAAGTTGTTTCGGCCCAATTTAAACGGATTATTATTCAAAATTAAATAACCTTTCATAATTGGTACGACATTCCATGATTTGGAACAAAAAAATTTTTTTTGTGCATTTGTCCTGGTAAAAAAACCGATTATTCAATCGACGATTACGCGAAAACTGGAAGTTGTTTCAGCTCAATTTAAACGGATTATTATTCAAAATTAAATAACCTTTCATAATTGGTACCACATTCCATGATTTGGAACAAAAAAAAATGTTTGTGCATTTGTCCTGGTAAAAAAACCGATTATTCAATCGACGATTACGTGAAAACTGGAAGTTGTTTCGGCCCAATTTAAACGGATTATTATTCAAAATTAAATAACCTTTCATAATTGGTACGACATTCCATGATTTGGAATAAAAAAAATTTTTGTGATTTTGTCCTGGTAAAAAAACCGATTATTCAATCGACGATTACGCGAAAACTGGAAGTTGTTTCAGCCCAATTTAAACGGATTATTATTCAAAATTAAATAACCTTTCGTAATTGGTACGACATTCCATGATTTGGAACAAAAAAATTTTTTTGGTGCATTTGTCCTGGTAAAAAAAACCGATTATTCAGTCGACGATTACGCGAAAACTGGAAGTTGTTTCGGCCCAATTTAAACGGATTAGTATTCAAAATTTAATAACCTTTCATAATTGGTACGACATTCCATGATTTGGAACAAAACAATTTTTTTTGGTGCATTTGTCCTGGTAAAAAAACCGATTATTCAATCGACGATTACGCGAAAACTGGAAGTTGTTTCGGCCCAATTTAAACGGATTATTATTCAAAATTAAATAACCTTTCATAATTGGAACGACATTCCATGATTTGGAATAAAAAAAATTTTTGTGATTTTGTCCTGGTAAAAAAGCCGATTATTCAATCGGCGATTACGCGAAAACTGGAAGTTGTTTCGGCCTAATTTAAACGGATTATGATTCAAAATCAAATAACCTTTCATAATTGGTGCGACATTCCATGATTTGGAACAAAAAAAATTTTTTGTGCATTTGTCCTGGTAAAAAAAACCGATTATTCAATCGACGATTACGCGAAAACTGGAAGTTGTTTCGGCCCAATTTAAACGGATTATTATTCAAAATTAAATAACCTTTCATAATTGGTACGACATTCCATGATTTGGAATAAAAAAAATTTTTGTGATTTTGTCCTGGTAAAAAAGCCGATTATTCAATCGACGATTACGCGAAAACTGGAAGTTGTTTCGGCCCAATTTAAACGGATTATTATTCAAAATTAAATAACCTTTCGGAATTGGTACGACATTCCATGATTTGGAACAAAAAAATTTTTTTTGTGCATTTGTCCTGGTAAAAAAAACCGATTATTCAGTCGCCGATTACGCGAAAACTGGAAGTTGTTTCGGCCCAATTTAAACGGATTATTATTCAAAATTAAATAACCTTTCATAATTGGTACGACATTCCATGATTTGGAACAAAACAATTTTTTTTGGTGCATTTGTCCTGGTAAAAAAAACCGATTATTCAATCGACGATTACGCGAAAACTGGAAGTTGTTTCGGCCCAATTTAAACGGATTATTATTCAAAATTAAATAACCTTTCATAATTGGTACGACATTCCATGATTTGGAACAAAACAATTTTTTTTGGTGCATTTGTCCTGGTAAAAAAAACCGATTATTCAATCGACGATTACGCGAAAACTGGAAGTTGTTTCGGCCCAATTTAAACGGATTATTATTCAAAATTAAATAACCTTTCATAATTGGTACGACATTCCATGATTTGGAACAAAACAATTTTTTTTGGTGCATTTGTCCTGGTAAAAAAAACCGATTATTCAATCGACGATTACGCGAAAACTGGAAGTTGTTTCGGCCCAATTTAAACGGATTATTATTCAAAATTAAATAACCTTTCATAATTGGTACGACATTCCATGATTTGGAACAAAAAAATTTTTTTTGTGCATTTGTCCTGGTAAAAAAACCGATTATTCAATCGACGATTACGCGAAAACTGGAAGTTGCTTCGGCCCAATTTAAACGGATTATTATTGAAAATTAAATAACCTTTCATAATTGGTACGACATTCCATGATTTCGATTAAAACAATTTTTTTGTGCATTTGTCCTGGTAAAAAAAACCGATTATTTAATCGACGATTACGCGAAAACTGGAAGTTGTTTCGGCCCAATTTAAACGGATTATGATTCAAAATTAAATAACCTTTCATAATTGGTACGACATTCCATGATTTAGAACAAAAAAAAATGTTTTGTGCATTTGTCCTGGTAAAAAAACCGATTATGCAATCGACGATTACGTGAAAACTGGAAGTTGTTTCGGCCCAATTTAAACGGATTATTATTCAAAATTAAATAACCTTTCATAATTGGTACGACATTCCATGATTTGGAACAAAACAATTTTTTTTGGTGCATTTGTCCTGGTAAAAAAAACCGATTATTCAATCGACGATTACGCGAAAACTGGAAGTTGTTTCGGCCCAATTTAAACGGATTATTATTCAAAATTAAATAACCTTTCATAATTGGTACGACATTCCATGATTTGGAACAAAAAAATTTTTTTTGTGCATTTGTCCTGGTAAAAAAACCGATTATTCAATCGACGATTACGCGAAAACTGGAAGTTGTTTCGGCCCAATTTAAACGGATTATTATTGAAAATTAAATAACCTTTCATAATTGGTACGACATTCCATGATTTCGAACAAAACAATTTTTTTGTGCATTTGTCCTGGTAAAAAAAACCGATTATTCAATCGACGATTACGCGAAAACTGGAAGTTGTTTCGGCCCAATTTAAACGGATTATGATTCAAAATTAAATAACCTTTCATAATTGGTACGACATTCCATGATTTAGAACAAAAAAAAATGTTTTGTGCATTTGTCCTGGTAAAAAAACCGATTATTCAATCGACGATTACGTGAAAACTGGAAGTTGTTTCGGCCAAATTTAAACGGATTATTATTCAAAATTATATAACCTTTCATAATTGGTACGACATTCCATGATTTGGAACAAAACAATTCTTTTTGTGCATTTGTCCTGGTAAAAAAAACCGATTATTCAATCGACGATTACGCGAAAACTGGAAGTTGTTTCGGCCCAATTTAAACGAATTATTATTCAAAATTAAATAACCTTTTATAATTGGTACGACATTCCATGATTTGGAACAAAAAAAATTTTTTTGTGCATTTGTCCTGGTAAAAAAACCGATTATTCAATCGACGATTACGCGAAAACTGGAAGTTGTTTCGGCCCAATTTAAACGGATTATTATTCAAAATTAAATGACCTTTCATAATTGGTACGACATTCCATGATTTGGAACAAAAAAATTTTTTTTGTGCATTTGTCCTGGTAAAAAAAACCGATTATTCAATCGACGATTACGCGAAAACTGGAAGTTGGTTCGGCCCAATTTAAACGGATTATTATTCAAAATTAAATAACCTTTCATAATTGGTACGACATTCCATGATTTGGAACAAAAAAATTTTTTTTGTGCATTTGTCCTGGTAAAAAAAACCGATTATTCAATCGACGATTACGCGAAAACTGGAAGTTGTTTCGGCCCAATTTAAACGGATTATTATTCAAAATTAAATGACCTTTCATAATTGGTACGACATTCCATGATTTGGAACAAAAAAAAATGTTTTGTGCATTTGTCTTGGTAAAAAAAACCGATTATTCAATCGACGATTACGCGAAAACTGGAAGTTGTTTCGGCCCAATTTAAACGGATTATTATTCAAAATTAAATGACCTTTCATAATTGGTACGACATTCCATGATTTCGAACAAAACAATTTTTTTGTGCATTTGTCCTGGTAAAAAAACCGATTATTCAATCGACGATTACGCGAAAACTGGAAGTTGCTTCGGCCCAATTTAAACGGATTATTATTCAAAATTAAATAACCTTTCATAATTGGTACGACATTCCATGATTTGGAACAAAAAAATTTTTTTTGTGCATTTGTCCTGGTAAAAAAAACCGATTATTCAATCGACGATTACGCGAAAACTGGAAGTTGTTTCGGCCCAATTTAAACGGATTATTATTCAAAATTAAATGACCTTTCATAATTGGTACGACATTCCATGATTTGGAACAAAAAAAAATGTTTTGTGCATTTGTCTTGGTAAAAAAAACCGATTATTCAATCGACGATTACGCGAAAACTGGAAGTTGTTTCGGCCCAATTTAAATGGATTATTATTCAAAATTAAATAACCTTTCATAATTGGTACGACATTCCATGATTTGGAACAAAAAATTTTTTTTGTGCATCTGTCCTGGTAAAAAAAAACGATTATTCAATCGACGATTACGCGAAAACTGGAAGTTGTTTCGGCCCAATTTAAATGGATTATTATTCAAAATTAAATAACCTTTCATAATTGGTACGACATTCCATGATTTGGAACAAAAAAATTTTTTTTGTGCATTTGTCCTGGTAAAAAAAACCGATTATTCAATCGACGATTACGCGAAAACTGGAAGTTGTTTCGGCCCAATTTAAACGGATTATTATTCAAAATTAAATGACCTTTCATAATTGGTACGACATTCCATGATTTGGAACAAAAAAAAATGTTTTGTGCATTTGTCTTGGTAAAAAAAACCGATTATTCAATCGACGATTACGCGAAAACTGGAAGTTGCTTCGGCCCAATTTAAACGGATTATTATTCAAAATTAAATAACCTTTCATAATTGGTACGACATTCCATGATTTGGAACAAAAAAAATTGTTTTGTGCATTTGTCCTGGTAAAAAAAAACGATTATTCAATCGACGATTACGCGAAAACTGGAAGTTGTTTCGGCCCAATTTAAATGGATTATTATTCAAAATTAAATAACCTTTCATAATTGGTACGACATTCCATGATTTGGAACAAAAAAATTTTTTTTGTGCATTTGTCCTGGTAAAAAAAAACCGATTATTCAATCGACGATTACGCGAAAACTGGAAGTTGTTTCGGCCCAATTTAAACGGATTATTATTCAAAATTAAATGACCTTTCATAATTGGTACGACATTCCATGATTTGGAACAAAAAAAAATGTTTTGTGCATTTGTCTTGGTAAAAAAAACCGATTATTCAATCGACGATTACGCGAAAACTGGAAGTTGCTTCGGCCCAATTTAAACGGATTATTATTCAAAATTAAATAACCTTTCATAATTGGTACGACATTCCATGATTTGGAACAAAAAAAATTGTTTTGTGCATTTGTCCTGGTAAAAAAAAACGATTATTCAATCGACGATTACGCGAAAACTGGAAGTTGTTTCGGCCCAATTTAAACGGATTAGTATTCAAAATTTAATAACCTTTCATAATTGGTACGACATTCCATGATTTGGAACAAAACAATTTTTTTTGGTGCATTTGTCCTGGTAAAAAAACCGATTATTCAATCGACGATTACGCGAAAACTGGAAGTTGTTTCGGCCCAATTTAAACGGATTATTATTCAAAATTAAATAACCTTTCATAATTGGAACGACATTCCATGATTTGGAATAAAAAAAATTTTTGTGATTTTGTCCTGGTAAAAAAGCCGATTATTCAATCGGCGATTACGCGAAAACTGGAAGTTGTTTCGGCCTAATTTAAACGGATTATGATTCAAAATCAAATAACCTTTCATAATTGGTGCGACATTCCATGATTTGGAACAAAAAAAATTTTTTGTGCATTTGTCCTGGTAAAAAAAACCGATTATTCAATCGACGATTACGCGAAAATTGGAAGTTGTTTCGGCCCAATTTAAACGGATTATTATTCAAAATTAAATAACCTTTCATAATTGGTACGACATTCCATGATTTGGAATAAAAAAAATTTTTGTGATTTTGTCCTGGTAAAAAAGCCGATTATTCAATCGACGATTACGCGAAAACTGGAAGTTGTTTCGGCCCAATTTAAACGGATTATTATTCAAAATTAAATAACCTTTCGTAATTGGTACGACATTCCATGATTTGGAACAAAAAAATTTTTTTTGTGCATTTGTCCTGGTAAAAAAAACCGATTATTCAGTCGCCGATTACGCGAAAACTGGAAGTTGTTTCGGCCCAATTTAAACGGATTATTATTCAAAATTAAATAACCTTTCATAATTGGTACGACATTCCATGATTTGGAACAAAACAATTTTTTTTGGTGCATTTGTCCTGGTAAAAAAAACCGATTATTCAATCGACGATTACGCGAAAACTGGAAGTTATTTCGGCCCAATTTAAACGGATTATTATTCAAAATTAAATAACCTTTCATAATTGGTACGACATTCCATGATTTGGAACAAAACAATTTTTTTTGGTGCATTTGTCCTGGTAAAAAAAACCGATTATTCAATCGACGATTACGCGAAAACTGGAAGTTGTTTCGGCCCAATTTAAACGGATTATTATTCAAAATTAAATAACCTTTCATAATTGGTACGACATTCCATGATTTGGAACAAAACAATTTTTTTTGGTGCATTTGTCCTGGTAAAAAAAACCGATTATTCAATCGACGATTACGCGAAAACTGGAAGTTGTTTCGGCCCAATTTAAACGGATTATTATTCAAAATTAAATAACCTTTCATAATTGGTACGACATTCCATGATTTGGAACAAAAAAATTTTTTTTGTGCATTTGTCCTGGTAAAAAAACCGATTATTCAATCGACGATTACGCGAAAACTGGAAGTTGCTTCGGCCCAATTTAAACGGATTATTATTGAAAATTAAATAACCTTTCATAATTGGTACGACATTCCATGATTTCGATTAAAACAATTTTTTTGTGCATTTGTCCTGGTAAAAAAACCGATTATTCAATCGACGATTACGCGAAAACTGGAAGTTGCTTCGGCCCAATTTAAACGGATTATGATTCAAAATTAAATAACCTTTCATAATTGGTACGACATTCCATGATTTAGAACAAAAAAAAATGTTTTGTGCATTTGTCCTGGTAAAAAAACCGATTATTCAATCGACGATTACGTGAAAACTGGAAGTTGTTTCGGCCAAATTTAAACGGATTATTATTCAAAATTATATAACCTTTCATAATTGGTACGACATTCCATGATTTAGAACAAAAAAAAATGTTTTGTGCATTTGTCCTGGTAAAAAAACCGATTATTCAATCGACGATTACGTGAAAACTGGAAGTTGTTTCGGCCCAATTTAAACGGATTATGATTCAAAATTAAATAACCTTTCATAATTGGTACGACATTCCATGATTTAGAACAAAAAAAAATGTTTTGTGCATTTGTCCTGGTAAAAAAACCGATTATTCAATCGACGATTACGTGAAAACTGGAAGTTGTTTCGGCCAAATTTAAACGGATTATTATTCAAAATTATATAACCTTTCATAATTGGTACGACATTCCATGATTTGGAACAAAACAATTCTTTTTGTGCATTTGTCCTGGTAAAAAAAACCGATTATTCAATCGACGATTACGCGAAAACTGGAAGTTGTTTCGGCCCAATTTAAACGGATTATTATTCAAAATTAAATAACCTTTTATAATTGGTACGACATTCCATGATTTGGAACAAAAAAATTTTTTTTGTGCATTTGTCCTGGTAAAAAAACCGATTATTCAATCGACGATTACGCGAAAACTGGAAGTTGTTTCGGCCCAATTTAAACGGATTATTATTCAAAATTAAATGACCTTTCATAATTGGTACGACATTCCATGATTTGGAACAAAAAAATTTTTTTTGTGCATTTGTCCTGGTAAAAAAAACCGATTATTCAATCGACGATTACGCGAAAACTGGAAGTTGCTTCGGCCCAATTTAAACGGATTATTATTCAAAATTAAATGACCTTTCATAATTGGTACGACATTCCATGATTTGGAACAAAAAAAAATGTTTTGTGCATTTGTCTTGGTAAAAAAAACCGATTATTCAATCGACGATTACGCGAAAACTGGAAGTTGTTTCGGCCCAATTTAAACGGATTATTATTCAAAATTAAATGACCTTTCATAATTGGTACGACATTCCATGATTTGGAACAAAAAAATTTTTTTGTGCATTTGTCCTGGTAAAAAAACCGATTATTCAATCGACGATTACGCGAAAACTGGAAGTTGCTTCGGCCCAATTTAAACGGATTATTATTCAAAATTAAATAACCTTTCATAATTGGTACGACATTCCATGATTTGGAACAAAAAAATTTTTTTTGTGCATTTGTCCTGGTAAAAAAAACCGATTATTCAATCGACGATTACGCGAAAACTGGAAGTTGTTTCGGCCCAATTTAAACGGATTATTATTCAAAATTAAATGACCTTTCATAATTGGTACGACATTCCATGATTTGGAACAAAAAAAAATGTTTTGTGCATTTGTCTTGGTAAAAAAAACCGATTATTCAATCGACGATTACGCGAAAACTGGAAGTTGTTTCGGCCCAATTTAAATGGATTATTATTCAAAATTAAATAACCTTTCATAATTGGTACGACATTCCATGATTTGGAACAAAAAATTTTTTTTGTGCATCTGTCCTGGTAAAAAAAAACGATTATTCAATCGACGATTACGCGAAAACTGGAAGTTGTTTCGGCCCAATTTAAATGGATTATTATTCAAAATTAAATAACCTTTCATAATTGGTACGACATTCCATGATTTGGAACAAAAAAATTTTTTTTGTGCATTTGTCCTGGTAAAAAAAACCGATTATTCAATCGACGATTACGCGAAAACTGGAAGTTGTTTCGGCCCAATTTAAACGGATTATTATTCAAAATTAAATGACCTTTCATAATTGGTACGACATTCCATGATTTGGAACAAAAAAAAATGTTTTGTGCATTTGTCTTGGTAAAAAAAACCGATTATTCAATCGACGATTACGCGAAAACTGGAAGTTGCTTCGGCCCAATTTAAACGGATTATTATTCAAAATTAAATAACCTTTCATAATTGGTACGACATTCCATGATTTGGAACAAAAAAAATTGTTTTGTGCATTTGTCCTGGTAAAAAAAAACGATTATTCAATCGACGATTACGCGAAAACTGGAAGTTGTTTCGGACCAATTTAAATGGATTATTATTCAAAATTAAATAACCTTTCATAATTGGTACGACATTCCATGATTTGGAACAAAAAAATTTTTTTTGTGCATTTGTCCTGGTAAAAAAAAACCGATTATTCAATCGACGATTACGCGAAAACTGGAAGTTGTTTCGGCCCAATTTAAACGGATTATTATTCAAAATTAAATGACCTTTCATAATTGGTACGACATTCCATGATTTGGAACAAAAAAAAATGTTTTGTGCATTTGTCTTGGTAAAAAAAACCGATTATTCAATCGACGATTACGCGAAAACTGGAAGTTGTTTCGGCCCAATTTAAATGGATTATTATTCAAAATTAAATAACCTTTCATAATTGGTACGACATTCCATGATTTGGAACAAAAAAATTTTTTTTGTGCATTTGTCCTGGTAAAAAAAACCGATTATTCAATCGACGATTACGCGAAAACTGGAAGTTGTTTCGGCCCAATTTAAACGGATTATTATTCAAAATTAAATGACCTTTCATAATTGGTACGACATTCCATGATTTGGAACAAAAAAAAATGTTTTGTGCATTTGTCTTGGTAAAAAAAACCGATTATTCAATCGACGATTACGCGAAAACTGGAAGTTGCTTCGGCCCAATTTAAACGGATTATTATTCAAAATTAAATAACCTTTCATAATTGGTACGACATTCCATGATTTCGAACAAAAAAAATTGTTTTGTGCATTTGTCCTGGTAAAAAAAACCGATTATTCAATCGACGATTACGCGAAAACTGGAAGTTGTTTCGGCCCAATTTAAACGGATTATGATTCAAAATTAAATAACCTTTCATAATTGGTACGACATTCCTTGATTTAGAACAAAAAAAAATGTTTTGTGCATTTGTCCTGGTAAAAAAACCGATTATTCAATCGACGATTACGTGAAAACTGGAAGTTGTTTCGGCCAAATTTAAACGGATTATTATTCAAAATTAAATAATCTTTCATAATTGGTACGACATTCCATGATTTGGAACAAAACAATTTTTTTTGTGCATTTGTCCTGGTAAAAAAAACTGATTATTCAATCGACGATTACGCGAAAACTGGAAGTTGTTTCGGCCCAATTTAAACGGATTATTATTCAAAATTAAATAACCTTTCATAATTGGAACGACATTCCATGATTTGGAATAAAAAAAATTTTTTGGTGCATTTGTCCTGGTAAAAAAAACCGATTATTCAATCGACGATTACGCGAAAACTGGAAGTTGTTTCGGCCCAATTTAAACGGATTATGATTCAAAATCAAATAACCTTTCATAATTGGTACGACATTCCATGATTTGGAACAAAAAAAATTTTTTGTGCATTTGTCCTGGTAAAAAAAACCGATTATTCAGTCGACGATTACGCGAAAACTGGAAGTTGTTTCAGCCCAATTTAAACGGATTAATATTCAAAATTAATAATCTTTCATAATTGGTACGATATTCCATGATTTGGAACAAAAAAAAATTTTTTGTGCATTTGTTCTGGTAAAAAAACCGATTATTCAATCGACGATTACGCGAAAACTGGAAGTTTCTTCAGCCCAATTTAAACGGATTATGATTCAGATTAAATAATCTTTCATAATTGGTACGACATTCCATGATTTGGAACAAAAAATTTTTTTGTGCATTTGTCCTGGTAAAAAAACCGATTATTCAATCGACGATTACGCGAAAACTGGAAGTTGTTTCGGCCCAATTTAAACGGATTATTATTGAAAATTAAATAACCTTTCATAATTGGTACGACATTCCATGATTTGGAACAAAAAATTTTTTTTTGTGCATTTGTCCTGGTAAAAAAAACCGATTATTCAATCGACGATTACGCGAAAACTGGAAGTTGTTTCAGCTCAATTTAAACGGATTATTATTCAAAATTAAATAACCTTTCATAATTGGTACGACATTCCATGATTTGGAACAAAAAAAAATTTTTGTGCATTTGTCCTGGTAAAAAAACCGATTATTCAATCGACGATTACGCGAAAACTGGAAGTTGTTTCGGCCCAATTTAAACGGATTATTATTCAAAATTAAATAACCTTTCATAATTGGTACGACATTCCATGATTTGGAACAAAAAAATTTTTTTTGTGCATTTGTCCTGGTAAAAAAACCGATTATTCAATCGACGATTACGCGAAAACTGGAAGTTGTTTCAGCTCAATTTAAACGGATTATTATTCAAAATTAAATAACCTTTCATAATTGGTACCACATTCCATGATTTGGAACAAAAAAAAATGTTTGTGCATTTGTCCTGGTAAAAAAACCGATTATTCAATCGACGATTACGTGAAAACTGGAAGTTGTTTCGGCCCAATTTAAACGGATTATTATTCAAAATTAAATAACCTTTCATAATTGGTACGACATTCCATGATTTGGAATAAAAAAAATTTTTGTGATTTTGTCCTGGTAAAAAAACCGATTATTCAATCGACGATTACGCGAAAACTGGAAGTTGTTTCAGCCCAATTTAAACGGATTATTATTCAAAATTAAATAACCTTTCGTAATTGGTACGACATTCCATGATTTGGAACAAAAAAATTTTTTTGGTGCATTTGTCCTGGTAAAAAAAACCGATTATTCAGTCGACGATTACGCGAAAACTGGAAGTTGTTTCGGCCCAATTTAAACGGATTAGTATTCAAAATTTAATAACCTTTCATAATTGGTACGACATTCCATGATTTGGAACAAAACAATTTTTTTTGGTGCATTTGTCCTGGTAAAAAAACCGATTATTCAATCGACGATTACGCGAAAACTGGAAGTTGTTTCGGCCCAATTTAAACGGATTATTATTCAAAATTAAATAACCTTTCATAATTGGAACGACATTCCATGATTTGGAATAAAAAAAATTTTTGTGATTTTGTCCTGGTAAAAAAGCCGATTATTCAATCGGCGATTACGCGAAAACTGGAAGTTGTTTCGGCCTAATTTAAACGGATTATGATTCAAAATCAAATAACCTTTCATAATTGGTGCGACATTCCATGATTTGGAACAAAAAAAATTTTTTGTGCATTTGTCCTGGTAAAAAAAACCGATTATTCAATCGACGATTACGCGAAAACTGGAAGTTGTTTCGGCCCAATTTAAACGGATTATTATTCAAAATTAAATAACCTTTCATAATTGGTACGACATTCCATGATTTGGAATAAAAAAAATTTTTGTGATTTTGTCCTGGTAAAAAAGCCGATTATTCAATCGACGATTACGCGAAAACTGGAAGTTGTTTCGGCCCAATTTAAACGGATTATTATTCAAAATTAAATAACCTTTCGGAATTGGTACGACATTCCATGATTTGGAACAAAAAAATTTTTTTTGTGCATTTGTCCTGGTAAAAAAAACCGATTATTCAGTCGCCGATTACGCGAAAACTGGAAGTTGTTTCGGCCCAATTTAAACGGATTATTATTCAAAATTAAATAACCTTTCATAATTGGTACGACATTCCATGATTTGGAACAAAACAATTTTTTTTGGTGCATTTGTCCTGGTAAAAAAAACCGATTATTCAATCGACGATTACGCGAAAACTGGAAGTTGTTTCGGCCCAATTTAAACGGATTATTATTCAAAATTAAATAACCTTTCATAATTGGTACGACATTCCATGATTTGGAACAAAACAATTTTTTTTGGTGCATTTGTCCTGGTAAAAAAAACCGATTATTCAATCGACGATTACGCGAAAACTGGAAGTTGTTTCGGCCCAATTTAAACGGATTATTATTCAAAATTAAATAACCTTTCATAATTGGTACGACATTCCATGATTTGGAACAAAACAATTTTTTTTGGTGCATTTGTCCTGGTAAAAAAAACCGATTATTCAATCGACGATTACGCGAAAACTGGAAGTTGTTTCGGCCCAATTTAAACGGATTATTATTCAAAATTAAATAACCTTTCATAATTGGTACGACATTCCATGATTTGGAACAAAAAAATTTTTTTTGTGCATTTGTCCTGGTAAAAAAACCGATTATTCAATCGACGATTACGCGAAAACTGGAAGTTGCTTCGGCCCAATTTAAACGGATTATTATTGAAAATTAAATAACCTTTCATAATTGGTACGACATTCCATGATTTCGATTAAAACAATTTTTTTGTGCATTTGTCCTGGTAAAAAAAACCGATTATTTAATCGACGATTACGCGAAAACTGGAAGTTGTTTCGGCCCAATTTAAACGGATTATGATTCAAAATTAAATAACCTTTCATAATTGGTACGACATTCCATGATTTAGAACAAAAAAAAATGTTTTGTGCATTTGTCCTGGTAAAAAAACCGATTATGCAATCGACGATTACGTGAAAACTGGAAGTTGTTTCGGCCCAATTTAAACGGATTATTATTCAAAATTAAATAACCTTTCATAATTGGTACGACATTCCATGATTTGGAACAAAACAATTTTTTTTGGTGCATTTGTCCTGGTAAAAAAAACCGATTATTCAATCGACGATTACGCGAAAACTGGAAGTTGTTTCGGCCCAATTTAAACGGATTATTATTCAAAATTAAATAACCTTTCATAATTGGTACGACATTCCATGATTTGGAACAAAAAAATTTTTTTTGTGCATTTGTCCTGGTAAAAAAACCGATTATTCAATCGACGATTACGCGAAAACTGGAAGTTGTTTCGGCCCAATTTAAACGGATTATTATTGAAAATTAAATAACCTTTCATAATTGGTACGACATTCCATGATTTCGAACAAAACAATTTTTTTGTGCATTTGTCCTGGTAAAAAAAACCGATTATTCAATCGACGATTACGCGAAAACTGGAAGTTGTTTCGGCCCAATTTAAACGGATTATGATTCAAAATTAAATAACCTTTCATAATTGGTACGACATTCCATGATTTAGAACAAAAAAAAATGTTTTGTGCATTTGTCCTGGTAAAAAAACCGATTATTCAATCGACGATTACGTGAAAACTGGAAGTTGTTTCGGCCAAATTTAAACGGATTATTATTCAAAATTATATAACCTTTCATAATTGGTACGACATTCCATGATTTGGAACAAAACAATTCTTTTTGTGCATTTGTCCTGGTAAAAAAAACCGATTATTCAATCGACGATTACGCGAAAACTGGAAGTTGTTTCGGCCCAATTTAAACGGATTATTATTCAAAATTAAATAACCTTTTATAATTGGTACGACATTCCATGATTTGGAACAAAAAAAATTTTTTTGTGCATTTGTCCTGGTAAAAAAACCGATTATTCAATCGACGATTACGCGAAAACTGGAAGTTGTTTCGGCCCAATTTAAACGGATTATTATTCAAAATTAAATGACCTTTCATAATTGGTACGACATTCCATGATTTGGAACAAAAAAATTTTTTTTGTGCATTTGTCCTGGTAAAAAAAACCGATTATTCAATCGACGATTACGCGAAAACTGGAAGTTGGTTCGGCCCAATTTAAACGGATTATTATTCAAAATTAAATAACCTTTCATAATTGGTACGACATTCCATGATTTGGAACAAAAAAATTTTTTTTGTGCATTTGTCCTGGTAAAAAAAACCGATTATTCAATCGACGATTACGCGAAAACTGGAAGTTGTTTCGGCCCAATTTAAACGGATTATTATTCAAAATTAAATGACCTTTCATAATTGGTACGACATTCCATGATTTGGAACAAAAAAAAATGTTTTGTGCATTTGTCTTGGTAAAAAAAACCGATTATTCAATCGACGATTACGCGAAAACTGGAAGTTGTTTCGGCCCAATTTAAACGGATTATTATTCAAAATTAAATGACCTTTCATAATTGGTACGACATTCCATGATTTCGAACAAAACAATTTTTTTGTGCATTTGTCCTGGTAAAAAAACCGATTATTCAATCGACGATTACGCGAAAACTGGAAGTTGCTTCGGCCCAATTTAAACGGATTATTATTCAAAATTAAATAACCTTTCATAATTGGTACGACATTCCATGATTTGGAACAAAAAAATTTTTTTTGTGCATTTGTCCTGGTAAAAAAAACCGATTATTCAATCGACGATTACGCGAAAACTGGAAGTTGTTTCGGCCCAATTTAAACGGATTATTATTCAAAATTAAATGACCTTTCATAATTGGTACGACATTCCATGATTTGGAACAAAAAAAAATGTTTTGTGCATTTGTCTTGGTAAAAAAAACCGATTATTCAATCGACGATTACGCGAAAACTGGAAGTTGTTTCGGCCCAATTTAAATGGATTATTATTCAAAATTAAATAACCTTTCATAATTGGTACGACATTCCATGATTTGGAACAAAAAATTTTTTTTGTGCATCTGTCCTGGTAAAAAAAAACGATTATTCAATCGACGATTACGCGAAAACTGGAAGTTGTTTCGGCCCAATTTAAATGGATTATTATTCAAAATTAAATAACCTTTCATAATTGGTACGACATTCCATGATTTGGAACAAAAAAATTTTTTTTGTGCATTTGTCCTGGTAAAAAAAACCGATTATTCAATCGACGATTACGCGAAAACTGGAAGTTGTTTCGGCCCAATTTAAACGGATTATTATTCAAAATTAAATGACCTTTCATAATTGGTACGACATTCCATGATTTGGAACAAAAAAAAATGTTTTGTGCATTTGTCTTGGTAAAAAAAACCGATTATTCAATCGACGATTACGCGAAAACTGGAAGTTGCTTCGGCCCAATTTAAACGGATTATTATTCAAAATTAAATAACCTTTCATAATTGGTACGACATTCCATGATTTGGAACAAAAAAAATTGTTTTGTGCATTTGTCCTGGTAAAAAAAAACGATTATTCAATCGACGATTACGCGAAAACTGGAAGTTGTTTCGGCCCAATTTAAATGGATTATTATTCAAAATTAAATAACCTTTCATAATTGGTACGACATTCCATGATTTGGAACAAAAAAATTTTTTTTGTGCATTTGTCCTGGTAAAAAAAAACCGATTATTCAATCGACGATTACGCGAAAACTGGAAGTTGTTTCGGCCCAATTTAAACGGATTATTATTCAAAATTAAATGACCTTTCATAATTGGTACGACATTCCATGATTTGGAACAAAAAAAAATGTTTTGTGCATTTGTCTTGGTAAAAAAAACCGATTATTCAATCGACGATTACGCGAAAACTGGAAGTTGCTTCGGCCCAATTTAAACGGATTATTATTCAAAATTAAATAACCTTTCATAATTGGTACGACATTCCATGATTTGGAACAAAAAAAATTGTTTTGTGCATTTGTCCTGGTAAAAAAAAACGATTATTCAATCGACGATTACGCGAAAACTGGAAGTTGTTTCGGCCCAATTTAAACGGATTAGTATTCAAAATTTAATAACCTTTCATAATTGGTACGACATTCCATGATTTGGAACAAAACAATTTTTTTTGGTGCATTTGTCCTGGTAAAAAAACCGATTATTCAATCGACGATTACGCGAAAACTGGAAGTTGTTTCGGCCCAATTTAAACGGATTATTATTCAAAATTAAATAACCTTTCATAATTGGAACGACATTCCATGATTTGGAATAAAAAAAATTTTTGTGATTTTGTCCTGGTAAAAAAGCCGATTATTCAATCGGCGATTACGCGAAAACTGGAAGTTGTTTCGGCCTAATTTAAACGGATTATGATTCAAAATCAAATAACCTTTCATAATTGGTGCGACATTCCATGATTTGGAACAAAAAAAATTTTTTGTGCATTTGTCCTGGTAAAAAAAACCGATTATTCAATCGACGATTACGCGAAAATTGGAAGTTGTTTCGGCCCAATTTAAACGGATTATTATTCAAAATTAAATAACCTTTCATAATTGGTACGACATTCCATGATTTGGAATAAAAAAAATTTTTGTGATTTTGTCCTGGTAAAAAAGCCGATTATTCAATCGACGATTACGCGAAAACTGGAAGTTGTTTCGGCCCAATTTAAACGGATTATTATTCAAAATTAAATAACCTTTCGTAATTGGTACGACATTCCATGATTTGGAACAAAAAAATTTTTTTTGTGCATTTGTCCTGGTAAAAAAAACCGATTATTCAGTCGCCGATTACGCGAAAACTGGAAGTTGTTTCGGCCCAATTTAAACGGATTATTATTCAAAATTAAATAACCTTTCATAATTGGTACGACATTCCATGATTTGGAACAAAACAATTTTTTTTGGTGCATTTGTCCTGGTAAAAAAAACCGATTATTCAATCGACGATTACGCGAAAACTGGAAGTTATTTCGGCCCAATTTAAACGGATTATTATTCAAAATTAAATAACCTTTCATAATTGGTACGACATTCCATGATTTGGAACAAAACAATTTTTTTTGGTGCATTTGTCCTGGTAAAAAAAACCGATTATTCAATCGACGATTACGCGAAAACTGGAAGTTGTTTCGGCCCAATTTAAACGGATTATTATTCAAAATTAAATAACCTTTCATAATTGGTACGACATTCCATGATTTGGAACAAAACAATTTTTTTTGGTGCATTTGTCCTGGTAAAAAAAACCGATTATTCAATCGACGATTACGCGAAAACTGGAAGTTGTTTCGGCCCAATTTAAACGGATTATTATTCAAAATTAAATAACCTTTCATAATTGGTACGACATTCCATGATTTGGAACAAAAAAATTTTTTTTGTGCATTTGTCCTGGTAAAAAAACCGATTATTCAATCGACGATTACGCGAAAACTGGAAGTTGCTTCGGCCCAATTTAAACGGATTATTATTGAAAATTAAATAACCTTTCATAATTGGTACGACATTCCATGATTTCGATTAAAACAATTTTTTTGTGCATTTGTCCTGGTAAAAAAACCGATTATTCAATCGACGATTACGCGAAAACTGGAAGTTGCTTCGGCCCAATTTAAACGGATTATGATTCAAAATTAAATAACCTTTCATAATTGGTACGACATTCCATGATTTAGAACAAAAAAAAATGTTTTGTGCATTTGTCCTGGTAAAAAAACCGATTATTCAATCGACGATTACGTGAAAACTGGAAGTTGTTTCGGCCAAATTTAAACGGATTATTATTCAAAATTATATAACCTTTCATAATTGGTACGACATTCCATGATTTAGAACAAAAAAAAATGTTTTGTGCATTTGTCCTGGTAAAAAAACCGATTATTCAATCGACGATTACGTGAAAACTGGAAGTTGTTTCGGCCCAATTTAAACGGATTATGATTCAAAATTAAATAACCTTTCATAATTGGTACGACATTCCATGATTTAGAACAAAAAAAAATGTTTTGTGCATTTGTCCTGGTAAAAAAACCGATTATTCAATCGACGATTACGTGAAAACTGGAAGTTGTTTCGGCCAAATTTAAACGGATTATTATTCAAAATTATATAACCTTTCATAATTGGTACGACATTCCATGATTTGGAACAAAACAATTCTTTTTGTGCATTTGTCCTGGTAAAAAAAACCGATTATTCAATCGACGATTACGCGAAAACTGGAAGTTGTTTCGGCCCAATTTAAACGGATTATTATTCAAAATTAAATAACCTTTTATAATTGGTACGACATTCCATGATTTGGAACAAAAAAATTTTTTTTGTGCATTTGTCCTGGTAAAAAAACCGATTATTCAATCGACGATTACGCGAAAACTGGAAGTTGTTTCGGCCCAATTTAAACGGATTATTATTCAAAATTAAATGACCTTTCATAATTGGTACGACATTCCATGATTTAGAACAAAAAAAAATGTTTTGTGCATTTGTCCTGGTAAAAAAACCGATTATTCAATCGACGATTACGTGAAAACTGGAAGTTGTTTCGGCCAAATTTAAACGGATTATTATTCAAAATTATATAACCTTTCATAATTGGTACGACATTCCATGATTTGGAACAAAACAATTCTTTTTGTGCATTTGTCCTGGTAAAAAAAACCGATTATTCAATCGACGATTACGCGAAAACTGGAAGTTGTTTCGGCCCAATTTAAACGGATTATTATTCAAAATTAAATAACCTTTTATAATTGGTACGACATTCCATGATTTGGAACAAAAAAATTTTTTTTGTGCATTTGTCCTGGTAAAAAAACCGATTATTCAATCGACGATTACGCGAAAACTGGAAGTTGCTTCGGCCCAATTTAAACGGATTATTATTCAAAATTAAATGACCTTTCATAATTGGTACGACATTCCATGATTTGGAACAAAAAAAAATGTTTTGTGCATTTGTCTTGGTAAAAAAAACCGATTATTCAATCGACGATTACGCGAAAACTGGAAGTTGTTTCGGCCCAATTTAAACGGATTATTATTCAAAATTAAATGACCTTTCATAATTGGTACGACATTCCATGATTTGGAACAAAAAAATTTTTTTGTGCATTTGTCCTGGTAAAAAAACCGATTATTCAATCGACGATTACGCGAAAACTGGAAGTTGCTTCGGCCCAATTTAAACGGATTATTATTCAAAATTAAATAACCTTTCATAATTGGTACGACATTCCATGATTTGGAACAAAAAAATTTTTTTTGTGCATTTGTCCTGGTAAAAAAAACCGATTATTCAATCGACGATTACGCGAAAACTGGAAGTTGTTTCGGCCCAATTTAAACGGATTATTATTCAAAATTAAATGACCTTTCATAATTGGTACGACATTCCATGATTTGGAACAAAAAAAAATGTTTTGTGCATTTGTCTTGGTAAAAAAAACCGATTATTCAATCGACGATTACGCGAAAACTGGAAGTTGTTTCGGCCCAATTTAAATGGATTATTATTCAAAATTAAATAACCTTTCATAATTGGTACGACATTCCATGATTTGGAACAAAAAATTTTTTTTGTGCATCTGTCCTGGTAAAAAAAAACGATTATTCAATCGACGATTACGCGAAAACTGGAAGTTGTTTCGGCCCAATTTAAATGGATTATTATTCAAAATTAAATAACCTTTCATAATTGGTACGACATTCCATGATTTGGAACAAAAAAATTTTTTTTGTGCATTTGTCCTGGTAAAAAAAACCGATTATTCAATCGACGATTACGCGAAAACTGGAAGTTGTTTCGGCCCAATTTAAACGGATTATTATTCAAAATTAAATGACCTTTCATAATTGGTACGACATTCCATGATTTGGAACAAAAAAAAATGTTTTGTGCATTTGTCTTGGTAAAAAAAACCGATTATTCAATCGACGATTACGCGAAAACTGGAAGTTGCTTCGGCCCAATTTAAACGGATTATTATTCAAAATTAAATAACCTTTCATAATTGGTACGACATTCCATGATTTGGAACAAAAAAAATTGTTTTGTGCATTTGTCCTGGTAAAAAAAAACGATTATTCAATCGACGATTACGCGAAAACTGGAAGTTGTTTCGGACCAATTTAAATGGATTATTATTCAAAATTAAATAACCTTTCATAATTGGTACGACATTCCATGATTTGGAACAAAAAAATTTTTTTTGTGCATTTGTCCTGGTAAAAAAAACCGATTATTCAATCGACGATTACGCGAAAACTGGAAGTTGTTTCGGCCCAATTTAAACGGATTATTATTCAAAATTAAATGACCTTTCATAATTGGTACGACATTCCATGATTTGGAACAAAAAAAAATGTTTTGTGCATTTGTCTTGGTAAAAAAAACCGATTATTCAATCGACGATTACGCGAAAACTGGAAGTTGTTTCGGCCCAATTTAAATGGATTATTATTCAAAATTAAATAACCTTTCATAATTGGTACGACATTCCATGATTTGGAACAAAAAAATTTTTTTTGTGCATTTGTCCTGGTAAAAAAAACCGATTATTCAATCGACGATTACGCGAAAACTGGAAGTTGTTTCGGCCCAATTTAAACGGATTATTATTCAAAATTAAATGACCTTTCATAATTGGTACGACATTCCATGATTTGGAACAAAAAAAAATGTTTTGTGCATTTGTCTTGGTAAAAAAAACCGATTATTCAATCGACGATTACGCGAAAACTGGAAGTTGCTTCGGCCCAATTTAAACGGATTATTATTCAAAATTAAATAACCTTTCATAATTGGTACGACATTCCATGATTTCGAACAAAAAAAATTGTTTTGTGCATTTGTCCTGGTAAAAAAAACCGATTATTCAATCGACGATTACGCGAAAACTGGAAGTTGTTTCGGCCCAATTTAAACGGATTATGATTCAAAATTAAATAACCTTTCATAATTGGTACGACATTCCTTGATTTAGAACAAAAAAAAATGTTTTGTGCATTTGTCCTGGTAAAAAAACCGATTATTCAATCGACGATTACGTGAAAACTGGAAGTTGTTTCGGCCAAATTTAAACGGATTATTATTCAAAATTAAATAATCTTTCATAATTGGTACGACATTCCATGATTTGGAACAAAACAATTTTTTTTGTGCATTTGTCCTGGTAAAAAAAACTGATTATTCAATCGACGATTACGCGAAAACTGGAAGTTGTTTCGGCCCAATTTAAACGGATTATTATTCAAAATTAAATAACCTTTCATAATTGGAACGACATTCCATGATTTGGAATAAAAAAAATTTTTGTGATTTTGTCCTGGTAAAAAAGCCGATTATTCAATCGGCGATTACGCGAAAACTGGAAGTTGTTTCGGCCTAATTTAAACGGATTATGATTCAAAATCAAATAACCTTTCATAATTGGTGCGACATTCCATGATTTGGAACAAAAAAAATTTTTTGTGCATTTGTCCTGGTAAAAAAAACCGATTATTCAATCGACGATTACGCGAAAACTGGAAGTTGTTTCGGCCCAATTTAAACGGATTATTATTCAAAATTAAATAACCTTTCATAATTGGTACGACATTCCATGATTTGGAATAAAAAAAATTTTTGTGATTTTGTCCTGGTAAAAAAGCCGATTATTCAATCGACGATTACGCGAAAACTGGAAGTTGTTTCGGCCCAATTTAAACGGATTATTATTCAAAATTAAATAACCTTTCGTAATTGGTACGACATTCCATGATTTGGAACAAAAAAATTTTTTTTGTGCATTTGTCCTGGTAAAAAAAACCGATTATTCAGTCGCCGATTACGCGAAAACTGGAAGTTGTTTCGGCCCAATTTAAACGGATTATTATTCAAAATTAAATAACCTTTCATAATTGGTACGACATTCCATGATTTGGAACAAAACAATTTTTTTTGGTGCATTTGTCCTGGTAAAAAAAACCGATTATTCAATCGACGATTACGCGAAAACTGGAAGTTGTTTCGGCCCAATTTAAACGGATTATTATTCAAAATTAAATAACCTTTCATAATTGGTACGACATTCCATGATTTGGAACAAAAAAAAATTTTTTGTGCATTTGTCCTGGTAAAAAAACCGATTATTCAATCGACGATTACGCGAAAACTGGAAGTTGCTTCGGCCCAATTTAAACGGATTATTATTGAAAATTAAATAACCTTTCATAATTGGTACGACATTCCATGATTTGGAACAAAAAAAAATGTTTTGTGCATTTGTCCTGGTAAAAAACCGATTATTCAATCGACGATTACGTGAAAACTGGAAGTTGTTTCGGCCAAATTTAAACGGATTATGATTCAAAATTATATAACCTTTCATAATTGGTACGACATTCCATGATTTGGAACAAAACAATTTTTTTTGTGCATTTGTCCTGGTAAAAAAAACTGATTATTCAATCGACGATTACGCGAAAACTGGAAGTTGTTTCAGCTCAATTTAAACGGATTATTATTCAAAATTAAATGACCTTTCATAATTGGTACGACATTCCATGATTTGGAACAAAAAAAATTTTTTTGTGCATTTGTCCTGGTAAAAAAAAACCGATTATTCAATCGACGATTACGCGAAAACTGGAAGTTGTTTCGGCTCAATTTAAACGGATTATTATTCAAAATTAAATAATCTTTCATAATTGGTACGACATTCCATGATTTGGAACAAAACAATTTTTTTTGTGCATTTGTCCTGGTAAAAAAAACTGATTATTCAATCGACGATTACGCAAAAACTGGAAGTTGTTTCAGCCCAATTTAAACGGATTATTATTCAAAATTATATAACCTTTCATAATTGGTACGACATTCCATGATTTAGAACAAAAAAAAATGTTTTGTGCATTTGTCCTGGTAAAAAAACCGATTATTCAATCGACGATTACGTGAAAACTGGAAGTTGTTTCGGCCAAATTTAAACGGATTATTATTCAAAATTAAATAACCTTTCATAATTGGTACGACATTCCATGATTTGGAACAAAACAATTCTTTTTGTGCATTTGTCCTGGTAAAAAAAAACCGATTATTCAATCGACGATTACGCGAAAACTGGAAGTTGTTTCGGCCCAATTTAAACGGATTATTATTCAAAATTAAATAACCTTTTATAATTGGTACGACATTCCATGATTTGGAACAAAAAAATTTTTTTTGTGCATTTGTCCTGGTAAAAAAAACCGATTATTCAGTCGCCGATTACGCGAAAACTGGAAGTTGTTTCGGCCCAATTTAAACGGATTATTATTCAAAATTAAATAACCTTTCATAATTGGTACGACATTCCATGATTTAGAACAAAACAATTTTTTTTGGTGCATTTGTCCTGGTAAAAAAAACCGATTATTCAATCGACGATTACGCGAAAACTGGAAGTTATTTCGGCCCAATTTAAACGGATTATTATTCAAAATTAAATAACCTTTCATAATTGGTACGACATTCCATGATTTGGAACAAAACAATTTTTTTTGGTGCATTTGTCCTGGTAAAAAAAACCGATTATTCAATCGACGATTACGCGAAAACTGGAAGTTGTTTCGGCCCAATTTAAACGGATTATTATTCAAAATTAAATAACCTTTCATAATTGGTACGACATTCCATGATTTGGAACAAAACAATTTTTTTTGGTGCATTTGTCCTGGTAAAAAAAACCGATTATTCAATCGACGATTACGCGAAAACTGGAAGTTGTTTCGGCCCAATTTAAACGGATTATTATTCAAAATTAAATAACCTTTCATAATTGGTACGACATTCCATGATTTGGAACAAAAAAATTTTTTTTGTGCATTTGTCCTGGTAAAAAAACCGATTATTCAATCGACGATTACGCGAAAACTGGAAGTTGCTTCGGCCCAATTTAAACGGATTATTATTGAAAATTAAATAACCTTTCATAATTGGTACGACATTCCATGATTTAGAACAAAAAAAAATGTTTTGTGCATTTGTCCTGGTAAAAAAACCGATTATTCAATCGACGATTACGCGAAAACTGGAAGTTGTTTCGGCCCAATTTAAACGGATTATTATTCAAAATTAAATAACCTTTCATAATTGGTACGACATTCCATGATTTGGAACAAAAAAATTTTTTTTGTGCATTTGTCCTGGTAAAAAAACCGATTATTTAATCGACGATTACGCGAAAACTGGAAGTTGTTTCGGCCCAATTTAAACGGATTATGATTCAAAATTAAATAACCTTTCATAATTGGTACGACATTCCATGATTTAGAACAAAAAAAAATGTTTTGTGCATTTGTCCTGGTAAAAAAACCGATTATTCAATCGACGATTACGTGAAAACTGGAAGTTGTTTCGGCCCAATTTAAACGGATTATTATTCAAAATTAAATAACCTTTCATAATTGGTACGACATTCCATGATTTGGAACAAAACAATTTTTTTTGGTGCATTAATTGTCCTGGTAAAAAAAACCGATTATTCAATCGACGATTACGCGAAAACTGGAAGTTGTTTCGGCCCAATTTAAACGGATTATTATTCAAAATTAAATAACCTTTCATAATTGGTACGACATTCCATGATTTGGAACAAAAAAATTTTTTTTGTGCATTTGTCCTGGTAAAAAAACCGATTATTCAATCGACGATTACGCGAAAACTGGAAGTTGTTTCGGCCCAATTTAAACGAATTATTATTGAAAATTAAATAACCTTTCATAATTGGTACGACATTCCATGATTTCGAACAAAACAATTTTTTTGTGCATTTGTCCTGGTAAAAAAAACCGATTATTCAATCGACGATTACGCGAAAACTGGAAGTTGTTTCGGCCCAATTTAAACGGATTATGATTCAAAATTAAATAACCTTTCATAATTGGTACGACATTCCATGATTTAGAACAAAAAAAAATGTTTTGTGCATTTGTCCTGGTAAAAAAACCGATTATTCAATCGACGATTACGTGAAAACTGGAAGTTGTTTCGGCCAAATTTAAACGGATTATTATTCAAAATTATATAACCTTTCATAATTGGTACGACATTCCATGATTTGGAACAAAACAATTCTTTTTGTGCATTTGTCCTGGTAAAAAAAACCGATTATTCAATCGACGATTACGCGAAAACTGGAAGTTGTTTCGGCCCAATTTAAACGGATTATTATTCAAAATTAAATAACCTTTTATAATTGGTACGACATTCCATGATTTGGAACAAAAAAAATTTTTTTGTGCATTTGTCCTGGTAAAAAAACCGATTATTCAATCGACGATTACGCGAAAACTGGAAGTTGTTTCGGCCCAATTTAAACGGATTATTATTCAAAATTAAATGACCTTTCATAATTGGTACGACATTCCATGATTTGGAACAAAAAAATTTTTTTTGTGCATTTGTCCTGGTAAAAAAAACCGATTATTCAATCGACGATTACGCGAAAACTGGAAGTTGCTTCGGCCCAATTTAAACGGATTATTATTCAAAATTAAATAACCTTTCATAATTGGTACGACATTCCATGATTTGGAACAAAAAAATTTTTTTTGTGCATTTGTCCTGGTAAAAAAAACCGATTATTCAATCGACGATTACGCGAAAACTGGAAGTTGTTTCGGCCCAATTTAAACGGATTATTATTCAAAATTAAATGACCTTTCATAATTGGTACGACATTCCATGATTTGGAACAAAAAAAAATGTTTTGTGCATTTGTCTTGGTAAAAAAAACCGATTATTCAATCGACGATTACGCGAAAACTGGAAGTTGTTTCGGCCCAATTTAAACGGATTATTATTCAAAATTAAATGACCTTTCATAATTGGTACGACATTCCATGATTTGGAACAAAAAAATTTTTTTGTGCATTTGTCCTGGTAAAAAAACCGATTATTCAATCGACGATTACGCGAAAACTGGAAGTTGCTTCGGCCCAATTTAAACGGATTATTATTCAAAATTAAATAACCTTTCATAATTGGTACGACATTCCATGATTTGGAACAAAAAAATTTTTTTTGTGCATTTGTCCTGGTAAAAAAAACCGATTATTCAATCGACGATTACGCGAAAACTGGAAGTTGTTTCGGCCCAATTTAAATGGATTATTATTCAAAATTAAATAACCTTTCATAATTGGTACGACATTCCATGATTTGGAACAAAAAAATTTTTTTTGTGCATTTGTCCTGGTAAAAAAAACCGATTATTCAATCGACGATTACGCGAAAACTGGAAGTTGTTTCGGCCCAATTTAAACGGATTATTATTCAAAATTAAATGACCTTTCATAATTGGTACGACATTCCATGATTTGGAACAAAAAAAAATGTTTTGTGCATTTGTCTTGGTAAAAAAAACCGATTATTCAATCGACGATTACGCGAAAACTGGAAGTTGCTTCGGCCCAATTTAAACGGATTATTATTCAAAATTAAATAACCTTTCATAATTGGTACGACATTCCATGATTTGGAACAAAAAAAATTGTTTTGTGCATTTGTCCTGGTAAAAAAAAACGATTATTCAATCGACGATTACGCGAAAACTGGAAGTTGTTTCGGACCAATTTAAATGGATTATTATTCAAAATTAAATAACCTTTCATAATTGGTACGACATTCCATGATTTGGAACAAAAAAATTTTTTTTGTGCATTTGTCCTGGTAAAAAAAAACCGATTATTCAATCGACGATTACGCGAAAACTGGAAGTTGTTTCGGCCCAATTTAAACGGATTATTATTCAAAATTAAATGACCTTTCATAATTGGTACGACATTCCATGATTTGGAACAAAAAAAAATGTTTTGTGCATTTGTCTTGGTAAAAAAAACCGATTATTCAATCGACGATTACGCGAAAACTGGAAGTTGTTTCGGCCCAATTTAAATGGATTATTATTCAAAATTAAATAACCTTTCATAATTGGTACGACATTCCATGATTTGGAACAAAAAAATTTTTTTTGTGCATTTGTCCTGGTAAAAAAAACCGATTATTCAATCGACGATTACGCGAAAACTGGAAGTTGTTTCGGCCCAATTTAAACGGATTATTATTCAAAATTAAATGACCTTTCATAATTGGTACGACATTCCATGATTTGGAACAAAAAAAAATGTTTTGTGCATTTGTCTTGGTAAAAAAAACCGATTATTCAATCGACGATTACGCGAAAACTGGAAGTTGCTTCGGCCCAATTTAAACGGATTATTATTCAAAATTAAATAACCTTTCATAATTGGTACGACATTCCATGATTTCGAACAAAAAAAATTGTTTTGTGCATTTGTCCTGGTAAAAAAAACCGATTATTCAATCGACGATTACGCGAAAACTGGAAGTTGTTTCGGCCCAATTTAAACGGATTATGATTCAAAATTAAATAACCTTTCATAATTGGTACGACATTCCTTGATTTAGAACAAAAAAAAATGTTTTGTGCATTTGTCCTGGTAAAAAAACCGATTATTCAATCGACGATTACGTGAAAACTGGAAGTTGTTTCGGCCAAATTTAAACGGATTATTATTCAAAATTAAATAATCTTTCATAATTGGTACGACATTCCATGATTTGGAACAAAACAATTTTTTTTGTGCATTTGTCCTGGTAAAAAAAACTGATTATTCAATCGACGATTACGCGAAAACTGGAAGTTGTTTCGGCCCAATTTAAACGGATTATTATTCAAAATTAAATAACCTTTCATAATTGGAACGACATTCCATGATTTGGAATAAAAAAATTTTTTGTGATTTTGTCCTGGTAAAAAAGCCGATTATTCAATCGGCGATTACGCGAAAACTGGAAGTTGTTTCGGCCTAATTTAAACGGATTATGATTCAAAATCAAATAACCTTTCATAATTGGTGCGACATTCCATGATTTGGAACAAAAAAAATTTTTTGTGCATTTGTCCTGGTAAAAAAAACCGATTATTCAATCGACGATTACGCGAAAACTGGAAGTTGTTTCGGCCCAATTTAAACGGATTATTATTCAAAATTAAATAACCTTTCATAATTGGTACGACATTCCATGATTTGGAATAAAAAAAATTTTTGTGATTTTGTCCTGGTAAAAAAGCCGATTATTCAATCGACGATTACGCGAAAACTGGAAGTTGTTTCGGCCCAATTTAAACGGATTATTATTCAAAATTAAATAACCTTTCGTAATTGGTACGACATTCCATGATTTGGAACAAAAAAATTTTTTTTGTGCATTTGTCCTGGTAAAAAAAACCGATTATTCAGTCGCCGATTACGCGAAAACTGGAAGTTGTTTCGGCCCAATTTAAACGGATTATTATTCAAAATTAAATAACCTTTCATAATTGGTACGACATTCCATGATTTGGAACAAAAAAAATTTTTTGTGCATTTGTCCTGGTAAAAAAACCGATTATTCAATCGACGATTACGCGAAAACTGGAAGTTGCTTCGGCCCAATTTAAACGGATTATTATTGAAAATTAAATAACCTTTCATAATTGGTACGACATTCCATGATTTGGAACAAAAAAAAATGTTTTGTGCATTTGTCCTGGTAAAAAACCGATTATTCAATCGACGATTACGTGAAAACTGGAAGTTGTTTCGGCCAAATTTAAACGGATTATGATTCAAAATTATATAACCTTTCATAATTGGTACGACATTCCATGATTTGGAACAAAACAATTTTTTTTGTGCATTTGTCCTGGTAAAAAAAACTGATTATTCAATCGACGATTACGCGAAAACTGGAAGTTGTTTCAGCTCAATTTAAACGGATTATTATTCAAAATTAAATGACCTTTCATAATTGGTACGACATTCCATGATTTGGAACAAAAAAAATTTTTTTGTGCATTTGTCCTGGTAAAAAAAAACCGATTATTCAATCGACGATTACGCGAAAACTGGAAGTTGTTTCGGCTCAATTTAAACGGATTATTATTCAAAATTAAATAATCTTTCATAATTGGTACGACATTCCATGATTTGGAACAAAACAATTCTTTTTGTGCATTTGTCCTGGTAAAAAAAAACCGATTATTCAATCGACGATTACGCGAAAACTGGAAGTTGTTTCGGCCCAATTTAAACGGATTATTATTCAAAATTAAATAACCTTTTATAATTGGTACGACATTCCATGATTTGGAACAAAAAAATTTTTTTTGTGCATTTGTCCTGGTAAAAAAAACCGATTATTCAATCGACGATTACGCGAAAACTGGAAGTTGTTTCGGCCCAATTTAAACGGATTATTATTCAAAATTAAATAACCTTTTATAATTGGTACGACATTCCATGATTTGGAACAAAAAAATTTTTTTTGTGCATTTGTCCTGGTAAAAAAAACCGATTATTCAATCGACGATTACGCGAAAACTGGAAGTTGTTTCGGCCCAATTTAAACGGATTATTATTCAAAATTAAATGACCTTTCATAATTGGTACGACATTCCATGATTTGGAACAAAAAAATTTTTTTGTGCATTTGTCCTGGTAAAAAAACCGATTATTCAATCGACGATTACGCGAAAACTGGAAGTTGCTTCGGCCCAATTTAAACGGATTATTATTCAAAATTAAATAACCTTTCATAATTGGTACGACATTCCATGATTTGGAACAAAAAAAATTGTTTTGTGCATTTGTCCTGGTAAAAAAAAAACGATTATTCAATCGACGATTACGCGAAAACTGGAAGTTGTTTCGGCCCAATTTAAATGGATTATTATTCAAAATTAAATAACCTTTCATAATTGGTACGACATTCCATGATTTGGAACAAAAAAATTTTTTTTTTGCATTTGTCCTGGTAAAAAAAACGATTATTCAATCGACGATTACGCGAAAACTGGAAGTTGTTTCGGCCCAATTTAAACGGATTATTATTCAAAATTAAATGACCTTTCATAATTGGTACGACATTCCATGATTTGGAACAAAAAAAAATGTTTTGTGCATTTGTCTTGGTAAAAAAAACCGATTATTCAATCGACGATTACGCGAAAACTGGAAGTTGTTTCGGCCCAATTTAAACGGATTATTATTCAAAATTAAATGACCTTTCATAATTGGTACGACATTCCATGATTTGGAACAAAAAAATTTTTTTGTGCATTTGTCCTGGTAAAAAAACCGATTATTCAATCGACGATTACGCGAAAACTGGAAGTTGCTTCGGCCCAATTTAAACGGATTATTTTTCAAAATTAAATAACCTTTCATAATTGGTACGACATTCCATGATTTGGAACAAAAAAATTTTTTTTGTGCATTTGTCCTGGTAAAAAAAACCGATTATTCAATCGACGATTACGCGAAAACTGGAAGTTGTTTCGGCCCAATTTAAACGGATTATTATTCAAAATTAAATGACCTTTCATAATTGGTACGACATTCCATGATTTGGAACAAAAAAAAATGTTTTGTGCATTTGTCTTGGTAAAAAAAACCGATTATTCAATCGACGATTACGCGAAAACTGGAAGTTGTTTCGGCCCAATTTAAATGGATTATTATTCAAAATTAAATAACCTTTCATAATTGGTACGACATTCCATGATTTGGAACAAAAAAAATTTTTTTGTGCATCTGTCCTGGTAAAAAAAAAACGATTATTCAATCGACGATTACGCGAAAACTGGAAGTTGTTTCGGCCCAATTTAAATGGATTATTATTCAAAATTAAATGACCTTTCATAATTGGTACGACATTCCATGATTTGGAACAAAAAAATTTTTTTTGTGCATTTGTCCTGGTAAAAAAAACCGATTATTCAATCGACGATTACGCGAAAACTGGAAGTTGTTTCGGCCCAATTTAAACGGATTATTATTCAAAATTAAATGACCTTTCATAATTGGTACGACATTCCATGATTTGGAACAAAAAAAAATGTTTTGTGCATTTGTCTTGGTAAAAAAAACCGATTATTCAATCGACGATTACGCGAAAACTGGAAGTTGCTTCGGCCCAATTTAAACGGATTATTATTCAAAATTAAATAACCTTTCATAATTGGTACGACATTCCATGATTTGGAACAAAAAAAATTGTTTTGTGCATTTGTCCTGGTAAAAAAAAACGATTATTCAATCGACGATTACGCGAAAACTGGAAGTTGTTTCGGCCCAATTTAAATGGATTATTATTCAAAATTAAATAACCTTTCATAATTGGTACGACATTCCATGATTTGGAACAAAAAAATTTTTTTTGTGCATTTGTCCTGGTAAAAAAAACCGATTATTCAATCGACGATTACGCGAAAACTGGAAGTTGTTTCGGCCCAATTTAAACGGATTATTATTCAAAATTAAATGACCTTTCATAATTGGTACGACATTCCATGATTTGGAACAAAAAAAAATGTTTTGTGCATTTGTCTTGGTAAAAAAAACCGATTATTCAATCGACGATTACGTGAAAACTGGAAGTTGTTTCGGCCAAATTTAAACGGATTATTATTCAAAATTAAATAATCTTTCATAATTGGTACGACATTCCATGATTTGGAACAAAACAATTTTTTTTGTGCATTTGTCCTGGTAAAAAAAACTGATTATTCAATCGACGATTACGCAAAAACTGGAAGTTGTTTCAGCCCAATTTAAACGGATTATTATTCAAAATTAATAATCTTTCATAATTGGTACGACATTCCATGATTTAGAACAAAAAAAAATGTTTTGTGCATTTGTCCTGGTAAAAAAACCGATTATTCAATCGACGATCACGTGAAAACTGGAAGTTGTTTCGGCCAAATTTAAACGGATTATTATTCAAAATTATATAACCTTTCATAATTGGTACGACATTCCATGATTTGGAACAAAAAAATTCTTTTTGTGCATTTGTCCTGGTAAAAAAAACCGATTATTCAATCGACGATTACGCGAAAACTGGAAGTTGTTTCGGCCCAATTTAAACGGATTATTATTCAAAATTAAATAACCTTTTATAATTTGTACGACATTCCATGATTTGGAACAAAAAAATTTTTTTGGTGCATTTGTCCTGGTAAAAAAAACCGATTATTCAATCGACGATTACGCAAAAACTGGAAGTTGTTTCAGCCCAATTTAAACGGATTATTATTCAAAATTAATAATCTTTCATAATTGGTACGACATTCCATGATTTAGAACAAAAAAAAATGTTTTGTGCATTTGTCCTGGTAAAAAAAACCGATTATTCAATCGACGATTACGCGAAAACTGGAAGTTGTTTCGGCCCAATTTAAACGGATTATTATTCAAAATTAAATAACCTTTCATAATTGGTACGACATTCCATGATTTGGAACAAAAAAATTTTTTTTGTGCATTTGTCCTGGTAAAAAAAACGATTATTCAATCGACGATTACGCGAAAACTGGAAGTTGTTTCGGCCCAACTCGGTGAACTGTAGCCTATTTGTTCGTAATAATTTTGGAATAAGCAATTTTTAATTATAATAATAAATAAAAAATTCACTATGAAGTCACTTGAAAATTTTATATGAGCAATTTTGACATAACTCTCACTCACCGCACTCTCACGGCGAGAACTATAATACTAAAATTTGAATTCGGCGACTTGAAGTCATTGAGTGACTTAAATGTGAGAACAATAATAGGGGTATAAATAAAATTACCACAACTCAACAATTTATCAAACTTGTTGAAGAAATGGAAAAAAATCAAAAGGATATTGCACGTGGATTTCCAAATGTTGGTTTTGATTGATTTTCTGATTTGGGCCACGTTAATGTTTGGTTCCTCCTCTATGTCATCTTCTTTCTTTTCTTGTATACACAATTTTTTATATAATATATTTTATATTTTAAAAGTTTTTACATAATTATTTTGTATCGTAAAAATATCGTGTCCTTATAAATTTTGCCAAAGACATACAAAAATATCTTTTAATGAAAATTATTTGTAAATAACTAAAACTGACAATACTATATGGTTTCCATAACGACAAATAACAAGTAAAAAATAGAAGAATCCACATACGACGTCGCAAACAACTGGAAAATCATAATTGTACCAATTTTGAACTCGGGTGACTTATTAGATAGTCACGGCGAGTGGTGTGGTGAAGCGAGAATCATAATAGACACATATGTAGATTGTTGGAGTCACTCGGTGAGGTGAAAACCATAATAGGGTATAAGATAATTTAGACGACGTGACTGTGATATGACTTTGGGAATTGGGGTGCATAGTTGAGGCCATAAAAAAACAATTCAAGCAATTTGAAATGACAGGAAACCGACATCACCTTTTACGTATAATTTCAGAAAGAATTTTAAAAACGTTTCGCACAGCATGTCAAATATATGAGTCGAAATTTGTAAACATTTTATAGTATTTTTCTACAGAAACAAATTTGTAATGAAGCCGCGGCCCCCTTTCATAAGGTATTGATGTATAAAGGCGCACTTCGCCCTTATCGCTTTCCCGCTCCATCTCATAAGACGAGAATAAACAACAATAAGGTTTATTTATCGCAAGAAATTTATTTCCATAGCCGACAAATTTGAGAAAGACACTATAAATTTATACAAATACATAAAGAAGGTAAATACTACCCTCGTAACAACAAATCAACTATTTATTTCAAGTTGTCTTATCATTGCTTGACTGCCTACCGGATTCACAGGGGTTAGACAAATTTTGCTGTTTACAAATTTCCTTCCATTGGGCTGGGTCCACGTACATGCCAGGTTCTGTTGTGATACATGAAAATTAGAAGCTATTTAAATTAAATCGAAAATTTACTCGGTATCTATATCTCACCTATGTAAGATTGAGGCAAATAGTTGGAACCGAACATATTCATTGGACTGTTCATTCCAACAGGTGTCATGCAATTCAAGTTACCGATTGGATATATTTCCGAACCTCCCAAGGTCATAACGGGAATACCAGCGGGTTGTGGTGGGAATGTGGGGAGCTGACTGGCACGACAATTACAATTGACTGGGTGCGGTGCGTTAAAACTTTTTGGTTGCATACCCATTCCCTGCATTTGCATACCATTTGGCATAATGGAAACCATGGTTGGTTGTTGCTGGAATTGTGCCATTCCTGGATATTGTCCCGGACATGGTGACGGCATTGGTCTTTGATTCGCACAATTAACTGGCATTGGCATCATTTGTCCCATATTACTAGGCATTCCCGCATTTAAATGGTTTGCATTCCATGCTGCGGGATGATGCTGGCATTTTCCGTTTGGTTTTGATTTGTTATTAGACTGCATTTTCAACAAATAAGAACTAGAATTTTTATATTTTTAGGGGTTTAATAAAAAATAGAACTTTATATTTTGAATGAAAATACTTAAATGAAATTATTCTGTGAAAAATTTTATTAAAACAAAAATCACGGAGTACTATGACTCAAAATATTTATATTACATAAATTTTTAAATAAAGTATTTTTTTGGGTTCCTTTTCCAGATGGATGGTGCTACGTATTCTGCTAATATTCAGACGTACAGTGGTGGTGTTGGACGAAATATTGCCGAAAGCATTTCAAAAATTTATGGAGACGTGTATTTCCTCACAGCTATGGGAAACGATCAACATGGCGAATTTTTAAAAATACAACTACCCAAAACCTGCAAAAGCGTTATTAACATTGATAATAAATTTTCAACTGCTAATTGCTTGATAATTTTGGATAAATTTGGTGATTGCAAATTGGTCTTAGGGAATATGAAAATGAATACCAGAATTACACCAGATTTTGTAAGTATTTAAGTGACAATGAATTTAAATATTTTATAATTAAATCTTTTCATGCATTGCATATTTTAGATTAAAAAACATGAAACACTTTTGGTAAAATCGCCACTTGTAGTGATGGACGGTAATTTAAGCCTTGAAGCTATGGAAACTGTTTTAAAAATTTGTTCCAGTAACAAAATTCCAGGTACGTGTTTTTTAACTTACAAAATTCATTTTGCTAAGATCGAAACTAGGTTAAATCCAAATTTATTAATGCTAACAATACACTAGGTAGTAAATTATTGAAAATTGTCTTATCTCTCTCTACTTCTAAACGTTATTTCATAAAAAAATGTTGCCACTGGGCATCTTCTCGCAAAGGCTAATCACGCACCAAAATTAGCAATGGAGTTTATTCTCCTTTGCACCCTTTAAAAGAGGGAACCTATTAAGATTTTCCCTGTTGAATTATAGCGAAGCTATCCCACTATTATTTCCAAGCTTGTGCGGCTTGTTGTGACCCTGAGAGTGTTTGCTCTATAAGGCTGTCCTGTCTATTTCTTACAGAGTTAGCAGAATTTGTGAAACGGCGCTACATGAGCTTGTTACTAGGATTGAAAGATCTCTGGATAACAAAGAATTTCTCATGGGTCCTTTCCTGGACATTGCGCGAGCGTTTGATAGCACAGATTTGGTATCGACAACACTATCACCAACTGTATTGATTCGTTGCTCAAATCTCACATCGCCAAGGTTGAGTTCGATGTCCATACACTTTTCCGTATACATTGTCGCCTGGAAGAAACTACAATGTTGTGCTTCGTGGTCTCGGTTGAACTATTGCTTTTGTCGAATATCACGATCCACGCCGTTTTGGAATAGGCTTCAAGTCGAGTTCCATTCGAATTGAACGACTTACGAATAGTTCTGCTGGTGTCTTAGTTTGTTGTGCGTTTCGGTTTGGTGTTGATCATTATTCGTGGAGGAATTTGGTAATTATTTCCTTGTTGGTTCTCTTCCCTAGTGTGTCGACAAATCGTTCAGCTCATTCGAGCGAGACAGACATGTTTCCCGTTGTCAGTTACCAATGTAACGATTGCGATTTCGGTAGCACTCGTTTCATAGAACAAACTGCGCGTGGCCACGATTGCGAAAGTGTCTCGATGGGTGATTTGGTATTATCTGCACATTAACTGCAAGAGCTCGCGCGATCTGTGATGTCGTTATCAATTTTAGGCCAATACACATATGCTCGAGCGCGTATTTTCATTGCCGCAGTGCCCAAATGTGCATTATGCAGTTATCGTCGGCAGCGGATGCAGTTATCAGCGGAATGACGATTCCACCAAACGCGTAACAGAATCGGAAGCAGTTGACAGTGATCGGCGTCGACAGTGAAAATGCGCCAATTCATCGTCGTCTTGAAGTTCCGTTTTCGAATTTGGTCAGTCACATTTCTAACGATTACTCTAAGAGTTCGATCGCGGTTCGTTTCAATTTCGATAATTTTCTGGGTGATGACTGATGGGTATTAGATCGATATGGTTTGACCGTTTCGATTTGCTGGAAAATGCCGGGGCAGATTTCACTGCCAAAAGTAAACGGCTAAACGTGAAGAGTCCTTGTGCGTGTTTCGCTTTGATTTGTCGTCACCGTCAATTTGTAGATAAGCATCAGACAAATTAGGTTATGCTGAACACTTTCATGCCGGTGAGTCGTGCGAACATTTCCTCAGCAATTGGGAATGGATGTATGTCAACCTCGATGCATGGATTAAGCCCGGTTGAAGAGTAAACCGTTTGGACGTTTACAAGTCCATCGTTAGGATATTTGACTGCGACGATGGGTTTTGCCGACTCTGAGTACTCAATCGATGAAATAATGTCGAGTTTTTGAAGACAATCCAGTTTGCATTCAACTCCTTAGTGAAAAATACCGGGCGCTTCTGCTGGTATAATGAAGGGTTCATTTTCCTATTTTTTCGTACGAATGAAATTGCAAATTATATTGATTGGATCGCAAACGTCAAAACGTTTGACCAATCTATACCTAAAACATCATGCTCTGTAATATTTGTTTACTGTTTGCCATGTTTGCTCTGAGATTATGGCCTGATCGGACGCCATGTCGATCTTTAGTTTTACCCTGGTTCCATTGATTTCGACGAGTAGGGCTTTCCATTCATTATTGTTCTCCATTTTGTAGGTTTACAGATGCACCAAGTTTTTCTGCTAACTTCCTGCTAATTTTTGTTGTTGTTGTAAATAAACTTATTTCGCAGATTAGCGTCGTGATAAATAACCGTTCTCCTTGTCGCCAATTGTTAGGACGCCTTTATGGTGTTCGTTCGTACTGACAATTTTTATGACCAATCATATTGCTCAAAAATAACGATTTTTTTCTTCTGGATTTTTCCACAAGAGAGTTTAAAGGCCAGCACCGGCCCGTTAGGCGTTTGAGGTATATTGTAAGACTAGCAAAATATTTTGTTATAACCAAGACATGGGGACACAGACAGGGAATGTAAAATGGAATTTATAGATACTCTGGTGGAGTGTGGATCTCTTCACCGAACCATCGTCAACATTATACTGAGTTTTGAGATTAGATGACAACATTTCTCTATTTTAAAATGTAGAAACGTGACTTGAATCGAATAGGTCGGTGGAAGTTCTACGTCCGATAATATTTGTAAGTGAATCGTGATTTTGTTTAAAATCACACCAAAAAGTTTAAACCACTGTAGTTTGTGAATCCAGCGCATTAGACAAAAATGTTAGTCATTGCCTTGTAATGAAAACACTTTCCACTTTTTATTAAAAGAGAGCAAGTGGACTTTATACTTTTGATGATTTTGGACTCATTTCAATTATATTTACAGTATTTTCTATTTGATGCCCCTTTTACTTAATATTCTTACAGCTTCAGAACCTGTAACATTAATTTTCCAGTTGCCATTATTAAACGATACAAATTTTTGCTCACCGTAATCGATTTCATCAGGTGGCTTTTAGAAACATCAAATATTGAACGTAAACATTCTGCGAATTCTTAATAGAGTTAAGAAGGCCCTGGACTGTTTTTGTAACTGTTGAGTTCTTCATTTTCTTTCTCTAAATGTTAGAAAATTTGTCTGTTCGCGATTCCTCCTGATTATTCCAGTTTAACATTTTCACTCGCGACGTACAGTATCATCATTTTTAGTTGTACAAAATTTGGTCTTCGTTCAAGCAATGATTGGCCCAACGATAGATGGCACGACAAATACTGTATGATGTTCAGTTCTGAATTACATTAATATTTATTTAATTCTAGAAATATTTCTTTATAGTGAGTGGTAAATTACAAATAACTTTGCAATTTCACGTAAAATAACGTAAACATTCGCGTGTTTTATGGAGTTTGTTTCTCTAATTCTTCTGATTATCGAGATCGTGCTTTGTGTGATTTTATAAAACATTTTCGACAAATTCTGTAACAGTGTGCAGACGACTAACTATTTTAAGTAAATTAAGCAAACTTAAATAAAACTTTTTTTTTATTTTATGTAAAATAATGAATTCAAGTTTTTCAAACATGGTCTTATTTATAATACGAAGAGTAACATAAAATGACGCTTTATAAAAATATTATTATATAAGTGTAAGTAATACTAATTTCTAAATCTAGACAAAAAATGGACGGTTTGGATTCTTAAAGAGATTCGGTAAAAGAGCTACATAATATTTTATATTAATAACTAAGGCCACCTCGTCTAAAATTTTATATAAAATTAACGGCCAAACCCCTAGATCCCGATGGATATGTAGTTTCGTGCATTTGCATGACTAAATTTTTAGCTTCACGTCTTCTTTCATAGGCATTATTTGCTTCCTTAAACAGTACCATTGCGGCCAAAGCGAATAACATAAATGAAACGACACATAGAGCGTAACCCCATGAAAGTACATTGAATTTAGGGTACATCAGCCAATCTCGACGATATGCATTTATTCCAAAAATTAGAGATGCCAAGAGTAGAAGAACGGCTGAAAATTTAAAACCAGTGATTAGTGATATCCTCTCAAACAATTTAATCGTTACTTACAAGTTATTGCTACGCCAACAAATGAAATTCGGGTTAAAAGCCATTCATATTGTAATACAAATTTTAGTGGTAGTCGAATTACTTCAAGTGCCATTATTCCAAGTGCCGTAAATGATATCATAAATGATAATGTTACACATGTTTGTACTGCTATCAACCATCCTGGTAGAAGCCATTCACGAATTGTGTGATATTCCTAATAAATTAGAACAAAATTAAGCATAGATTTAAATAAATCGTAACACGACCAAAACCTACATAACTAAAAATATGATGACATCCATTAAACAGCTTCACGTATTGATAATTGGGGTACTGGAAATCTCTGAAGCAATATTGCCACAGCCCCATATTTTGGAATGAGCTAAATGATTCCTCGTACGATTCAATCCAGAACGGGGAACAAAACGAGATTAATAATAATATTGCAGCCGCATATGTTAATATTGCCCCAACCAAAAATGTATCTAAAAATCGAACACAAAAAAAAACGCACAGAAGTATCAAAAATAGGTGTGACACACTAGAAAATGTCATACGAAACCTAAAATACTAGTTTTATACCTGTAACTTTTGGGTATTCATTTTTCTCAATTTTTCCAGACATATTCGCGCTTACTAATTAATGCGTTTACATTAATTTAATAAAATTATAAATGAGTATTTTAATTAAATTATTAATTGTGTGTCAAAAACCAAAACAAATTAGATTAGTGTAAATATCTGAGATGCCAACATAACAAAAAAAATGCTAAACGAAAATTGAACGAAACGTCAAATTTTTTAACCACGCCTTCTTTCTAAATATTTTTTTATTGGCATCCGTTGGTGGTACTGTGTAATTTAAATTTATAAATTGATGATACGACTATACGAGGGTAGTCCGAAAAGAACCAGATAAAAAAGTTGGTCATTTTCGTCGTTGGTCAAAGGTCCCTCGTTTACAATTGGTGGCATAAAAATAAATCCTGATGAACATCGCCGTGGACCTTGCTGGGTGCAACGTTTGCTTACAATGGAACTGCGTCGTGCGGATATTTTAATCGAGTGTCTAAAGATTTTTCAAAAAGTGTTGGATACGTACAACCAAAGAGTATATATTGTTATAAAGAGTAACGAAACAAAGGTAAAATTTTCATATAAAAAATGCAAGGGTTATGTATTTACCGTAATTTTTATCATTTTCCATCACTAGGTAGTACGAATATGGCAATATTCGATACAAATAAAATTATAAATTGTAAGTTTATTGTAAAACCCATTTAACCCTAAAGCTCTTAACATAATTTTATAACATATCTTCTTAGCAAGAGCCTCTCAGTCTCTGACATGGAACTGTTTGTATATTTTTAATTATATTGAAAATAAACGTTTAATTATTTTAAAAAATTAATTCATTTATTAAAAAACATAACAAACTAAAAAAATAACAGTTTTGAAAAAAAATAGAGACTTGTTAAGAGCTTTAGGGTTAAATTGCATAACCCGTGCATTTTTTGATGAAAGGTTTTCCTGTTTCGTTACTCTTTATATTGATTTCAAATAACTTAGCTTCTGTGTAGCATGAAACATTATTTCTTAATTGCTGGTTAATTTCCACTGCTGTGGGAAAGTTGTAAATTTTAATGAGATATACAGGAAAAATTTCCTTCTCCGAATTCAACTAATGTTCGCTAAACGTCCTTTGACTAAATATGAGGAGTAAATAGGGATGCACTATATTTACTATCGGTTGAATCTGCCTCAGCTTTATAAATAGAATCAAAAAAGCGGCAATCATTTTGGTTATACAGATCTGCGGATCACAAAACTTTTCTTCTTTAAAAAAAGACTGGGTTAATTTCGAATTTGGTTTTAAAAATTGTCCAATAATGTGCCCTTTGTGTTACAAATGTAGCTCTTGTATTTCAACTAAAAATAGCATACTTATGTAATTTTGGTTACACAGAGCGAATTTCTATCCTGTTTTGAAACATAATTTGAGATTTCCTTTGTAAGCCTTGCATTTTTTGTTTTTAAAACTGATAATTTGGCAACCATACTATTGAAGATATTTGTTCGATTAATCAGAGGCTATCATCTTACAGGTAACTGTTTTTGTTGAAGTTTTATTTGAAAAAAAATATTACAAATCTTATTTAAGGCAGCTTTTTATTACAGATTACAAGTACATAATTGTAATATTAATACATATTCGATTTGGTTATATTCTACTTTAATGTTACGTACCTAAAATAATGTAATACTTATTTACTATAATATTTCTATATTAAAATTTCTAATAACAAAAAATATATATATAAAATGGACGGAAATAGTTATCAAAATCCTTATTTTAAAATCTTTTCGATTGTCTTTTCTTAAAAAATTGAATCTTTTGTATTTGTACAAAAATGCTAAGGCTAGCGTATTAGGCTTTTGTCTCATGTTCCATCTCAAACCTGGATTGAGATTCTTTTAAATTTCGTCGCTTTTTCGTTTGGACGTTAGTTTCTGTCAAAAAACATCCGGCGGCAACAAGTGCGGCAACTGCACCAATACACGCTAATATAAATGACCAACCTGAAATAATAAAAATAAATGTATCATAAAAAATAGTTTTCGATTAGCACGCAAACTCCCAGATTGATAATGTCATCAATCACGGTTGAGTTAATTTTTCGGGAAATCACACTCACCAAACCAATTATTCGCGTAACCAGGCATCCATCTTTCTCTATTACCAAAACTTGCAAACAATATAACAGCTATACTTCCGCATATTCCAGCAGCCAGTAAAACAAAGGCCGTTATTCGAACGAGCAGCACAAAATGTTTCATATCCGGTCCACAACAAAGGAAAAATAATAAAACTGTTACCAAACATATAAGCATTCCAATAAAGCATAGCGTGTAAAAAAATTGTGTTGCTATCATAAACGCTAAAATATATAACAAACAAAAATTAAAACATTAAAATAGATTATTAATTTTACGGTCTAACACTCAAAACTATTATAACTTACGTGGCACTAAGAATCCTCTAATCTCATCGTAACCTTTGGTAAACGGGTCAAACACCCAACGGCAGCCAACGAAGAAACGTTTTTGATAATCATCATTTACATCAGGCAGTGAACGAAAGCAATGCTCCCATAATCCTAAACGTTGAAATTTAGATGAAGTTATGCGGGAATCACTTACTAACCAACTGGATGTACCAAACGCTAATACTACGGTTACAAAAGCTATGACAAATACTCCTATACCGCAATTACCGGCTAATGATCTCTTCTTCATTATGACTCTAATTAAAAAATATCAAAAAAAAAAAATAATAAAATAAATATAAAGAAACAAAAAGCTCTAAAGCAGAAAAGCTCTAGGTTACAGAAGATGCGATTAAAGCTTTAATCGTAAATGCGATTAATTGATTAAAAATGATAAAATAAAATTAGACGAAAGTGAATATTAGAGAAATAAAGCCGAATATGTAATATAATCTAAAAGCTTAATTACCCACTTCAAGTTTTGGTATTTCTGGAATTTTTCAAGCAGTCCAATTTGCTATCTAGATTCGAAAATAAAATAAGAATTAATAAAACTGCTTGTTGGCCGAAAAGCCTGCGATCGTTATTTATTCAATCTCGGAAGAGTTAAGTACATATATGAAATATGCTCGGTTTCTGTTTCCTCTCCCTTTGAGATAAATAAATAACTCGCTTTTTAAAATTCATATATAAACACTAAACAGACACAAGACATTGAACACAAAATAATATTCGAAAATAGTCAACCCACAGTTTTGTAACGTCAAATTTGGTTAGTTTACCCTTTGGTTAGTTGGCCCTTACTCAAATTCCATTAGAAAAAACATTTCTTAAGCAACCCAAAAACTAAAACAACCCAATAACATACTATCGGAGGAATCATCCAGCATCACTAAGAAAAGGTTGAAAAACATGTTTTGAAATACTTTGTAAAAAAATCTTAGTAAAAAAAAAATCCAGGGTTCAAATAAAATTAAATTGGAGCTTGTGGGAATTTCGACAATCATAATCATTAGAAAAGTGTACTAATTTTCCCCGATTACTTAAAATCAAATGATTATAATGAAATTCCCCCAAGCTGGTTAGTTCATACTGTGGTAAACAATAAGAAGCCAAATCGATGTCTAGGTGGTGGAGCCATCGTCATCGAGAGAAATCTCTGCATCTACACTGAAGTTGCTCACTCTTTAGAGATCATCCTTTTAAAGTGAGTAATTCAGATTTGTAATAGAGCAGTTGAAACTTACGATCTTACTCTCTGCTGGTCATAATCTGGATCAAAAGAACAGGTTTTTCCAGTATAGGCCAATTGCACTCGTATTTTCAGAACTTAGGCCTTTCATCATCATTCAAAAGAGGAAGTTGGCAATGCTTCGTGAACAAAGTTATAGTCATATTATTAGTTGGCTTCAATTTGCTATTGCTGACAAAATTTGGTATAATATACTTGTATGGTACTTGAAAACTAGCTTTGAAATTTCCTGGCATTGAATTATTGGGTTGTTTAATAAATTTTAGACAAATTTATTTACGGGTGTAGGTAAATTCATTTCGTTATTGGGCCTCGCCACACTTTAATTTTATCGTCGTGATTCTCTGATTTCAAAAAATCAATCGACGTCCACATTTGATTTCTTTGCGAATTTCTTTTTGCTATATATACATAGTAAAGAAAAAGGGTGTTCCAAAAAATTCATTCGAATTGTTTTGTTTGCTTATATTAAAAATAGAAATAAAAATAATTAATTTGGAACTGTAATATTTAATTAATATATTTTATTTTAAATTATATATTAAATTAAATATAAAATATATTTTAAATTAATCATTTTTATTTCTATTTTTAATATAAGCAAACAAAACAATCCGAACGAATTTTTTGGTACACCCTTTTTTACTATAGCCTTTCTTTTTTTATGTATGTGTTTAAATTTTTTTTTACGCATTCGTTTTGTATAGTAGGTAACATTCGTTTTGTATAGTAACATATGCGTAAAATATTTTTCCACTGACATCTCGAAACTAAAAAAATTCAACAAAAACATATATATATTCGTTTTCTAGAACTTGAATCGACAACTTCGTCGTTTGGGTGCTAGAATTCCAATCGTTAATACGCATTAATAATTAAAATTAAAAATAATAATTAACAATTAAAAATAAAATACATTATAAATATAATTGAATACAAATAATAAAATAATATAAAAATTAAATAATATACTTTGAAAATCAAACTTATCCAGAGTACTAGCCCTTCCCTTGAGAAGGTTCTAGAACATTTTTCTGGATCTATGGAACATTAGGTCATATGGATAGAAATATCTGACCGCAAAAAACTAAAAAACAAACAAAACAAATATAGGAAATCTTCCAAGAACACGATTAAAGGTCGAGGCACATAGTTTTCGTTCCGTTCCGACCTTTAAGTTGAATATGTCAAAATGTATGGAAAACCGAAAACATGCTCACAATGTTAAGTTTAAGGCGGAACGGAACTGAAACAGTTGATCAAATTTCAATAAAAACTTAAACAATAACCTCAAATTATTTATTTTGGCGTTTATCGTTATCGTTTTTTTGTCAATGTGTATATCTTCACTCATTATTAAATCAATTGATATGATATTATAAATAATTGATTGAATTGAAACAATATTGTGAGAAATAAAAAAAAAGATTTACCAAACAACACAAAAACAACTAAAAACGAAACGAAAACTATGTGCGTGCGAATTTATAAAAACTTATTGAAAACGAAACGAATCGGAACGGAACGAAAACTATGTGCCTCGACCTTAATTCGTTCCGTGTTCTTTAAAACCGTATTGTTCGAGACTACGAAAAATAAAATAAGTATTTCGTTTTATTTATTATTTTTGGTTATGATATACAAAAAACAAGATAGAACAGAAAACGAAAATCGTGTTGTTTGAAACCGTGTAATTTGAGCAAATGGGTATCCGTGTTCTTCGAAACCGTGTTCTTCGAATACCGGGTTCTTGGATAAAATATAAATATTTTATCTTATCCGGGAATATTTTATCTTCGTAGTAGTGCGAAGAAATCAGTAAACCAAAAAAAAAGAATCAAAAATTTCTCCGCCAAAAAATTAGTTTGTGGGCGAAGGGGAAAGAAACGAGGAAAGAATCACGCTGAAAGAATTAAAGTGTGGAACCGCGGATTAAAATGAAGTCAATGTCCCATGCCACACGAGCATTTTTTGTATTTTGGCATTTTTTTTCTACCAATGTTTTGTTCTGCTCTCTTAAATAAAATTTTAACTAAAATGAGTCAAAAATGTCCTTGAAATATTTTTTATTACATTTATGTTTGAGTTGTGTGGTTGAACAGAAAATTTGTTTAAGTCGCAATTAAAACTTGTATCATAGGTAAACGGGGAAAGAAACGAAGAAAAATGCCGCATTTTTTTTTACGTGTGGCATGGGCCAATTATTAAAAATACGTTTAAATTTCATTTTAAAATTGTATTGGTTGTCTATTAGGACATTGAGGCGTTTCTCTTTGATATTGAGACGTTTTAGTGATTGTGATATTTCCCCTCGGCGTTTAGATTTTAACGAAATGTGTCTAAATACCAAACATTTGTGAGTTATACGAGGGGACTTACAAAAGCTCGTTTAGTTGACCAGAAAACATTTTTTTTTCGTATTTATTCTTAATCTTCGTCTTTTTATCTTCTCTATATAATCGCCATTGATTTCAATGCATTTCTTAAGGCTATAGATCCACTTCTCAAAACAGTCTTCAAAATCTTGCTTTTTAAGCTTATCAAGTTCAGTACTAACCGCATGGATTATCTCCGCGTTACTATTAAAGACCTTTCCTCTCAAATTTTTTAAAAATTTTGGAAATAACCAGAAATCATAAGGTACTAGAGCCGGGGAATATGGCGCTGGTCGTATTTCTTTGATGCCAGAGATCGTAATAAAGTTACTCGTTATTTTAGCAATGTGAGCTAGCGCGTTATCATGATGTAAAAAGTAGCGCCGCAAATCCTCTTTCTTCCGGGTTTCCCACAAATTTTTGGTAAGCAGTCTTCGGTATACCATTTTGCAATTACCGTCTAATTCTTTTCCAGGGGAATAGCAGCTATAATTTTTGATCGGGTGAAGTAAACTGACATCATTACTTTTGTTGCTGATTTTTGTTGCTTAGATTTTACGGGTGGGATTGCTCCTGTTGGGCTGCCCATTTTCGAATTTATTTAGGAAAAATTTAGCAAAATGCACTCGAGCCTCTTTTTGGGCCTCATTTAAAATTCGTGGAACCCATCGAGCAGATTTCCTCGTGTATCCCACATGATTACTAATATTCGCGATACAGCCATGGCATTCAAGGCCAATTCTTCAGCAATAATTTCTTGTGTCAATCGTGGATCTTCGTCAACTTTGGACTTCACTAGAGCCAGGGCGCCATCAGTGGAAGATTTTGGTCGACCTTCTCGGGACTCGTCCACAGGAAAATGTCCCGTCTGGAATCTTCAAAACCACTTGGAAATAGTCTGTAGGGACGGTGCAATCGTTCCATATGCAATTTGGCATTCATTGAATATTTGTAGTGGCTTTAGTTTATGCCAAAAACCGAAGGAAATCACAAGCAATTGTAAATGATTTGGTATTTTTGTTTTTTTAAAAATAGATTTAAGAGTCACCAACTAAGCGAACTTTTATTAGTCCCCTCGTAGTTGATCCTAGAAGGATTACAGTTCTGAGATTGGACGACAAAGGCACTAATGGCAAGGAAATAACCAGATTCCTGAATTCTATTCAACCTTACATGTTTCTGTAAATTTAAACACAAACTTTTAGCAACAAAATTTGAACACAAACTTTCAATATACATGATTATATGGCAATGAGATCAAACGATATACATAATTATATGGGAATGAGAAAAATGCAACAGCTCCTAGCGCAACAACGGTAGTTTTGAGTACTATAAGCTTTTCAATGATAATAACTTTTCAATTCTCCGAATTAAAAATTTGAACCGCATAAGCCGTTTTTACGGTATCATCGGTACAGACATCCAGACCGATGGACAACTGTTTCTTTTGCATTTTTGGGATCTACGATCTTCAAAACATCGAGAAAGTGGTTGTGAGCCATATGAATCGAACTCAATTAGAGATTTAATTGCCGTCATTAACAAAGTTGCGATCACCTCATACCACGAAAAAGTCTCGTATCCAGAAGTTTTTAAATTCAATGTTGAGATCTAACACATTTCTTTCCTCTTATCAGTGATTTAGTTCAAGGAAATTTAGGAAGCCCAACCGATCAGTTCAGCAGACCTGTTCTAGCTACATATCCAAGATATTGATATTAATTGGATTTTTCTCTATTCTGTTTTAAGTTGACCTCCTTCTATAGGTTGACCAACAAACACGACTTTTTGCTGGTCAACACAACAGTCCTATTCAATTTTAAATAAGAATCGTACGAATCTGTTCAATTCAAATATGAATCTTGAACTTTTCGTATCGTATTCAGAAATAGGGCTCCCAGTTTTACTGTAAATGCACTAGAAAGTTTAGTACAATAAATCATGCTAGAAAGATAATCGTAATTCTAATCACTGGAAGACCCACCTCATTCTATTTTCAACTTAATGCTTGTCCACTCGGTTAGCTCTTAAATTGGCCCGCTCAGTGCGATAACTTCAAAAACTATGTTTCACACAAAATACTAAATAAACTAGGTATTCTGGAAAGAATCAACCAAATCATGCTTTTTTATGAGGAAGAAGAAATGCGAGTAGTAACTCATTTTTATATTTAAAATTCCAATTTTTCCCGATTTTTTTTTTTTCATTCGATTTTCCAAAACTAAATTGCCGGACTCTTGTGCATATTACATAATAAAACTCTCTTTTTAAATTTAAAATCTCACTTTTGCTGTGGACTCGACTATTTCTTAACCAATTATGGCCAAATTCGCGTTAGGGGATGTGAGATGTAGCATTATAGATGTAGTCAATGGATTTTAAACAAAATTTTGGAATTTGGCCATCGTAAATATAACTTGGTCATTTTGATAACCAAGTATGATCGAATCTAATTTAAGAAATAGATTAGGAACTATTTGGGCCTATTTCGAAACAATTAATCTCCTAATTTGATTTGTAGTTTCCGATATTAACTGAATTTTAGATTACGGGAATTTGGGAATCCTATGAAACTAGACCATTTTTAACCAATTATGGTTAACATGAATTTTTGACGAAGGATTTCGGGGCATTACAAAATAGTGAAAAGTATACTAAAGGACACGCTACGGTGTAAATGTTCGGTCCTGTTTCGTACCATGTCCTTTAGTGTATAATATGCTATTTATACAGTTTTGTGATGTCCTTTGGTGTACTATAGTCTATATTTTGATCCGTTCATTGTTTTGTGACATCATATTCGGAAAATGAGTCGTTCCGACTGGAACCATTAGTTTTTGTACATCTTAGTTTTCTGTGTACAGATGTTAAAAGTTTTTGAATTTGTTAATTTTAGTGCTATTCGGATCCAAAACTAGGTAGGAGCTTGACAATATTAACAAATCAGCTTACTTTAGATTTCATGGGTCATAGAAATTGAACGTAAGCAGATCGCATGCAGCTTGTGCTCCATTTTAATACGATAAAATAAAAGAAAGTGAATCAGCAAGTCGAAACGCAATATACAAATATGTATACGACTCTTACCTTGCCTCTAATATTGTATTTCCTGTCATAAGGTAGGCATTTAGGCAATAAGGTAGAAGAATTCCGTTAAAAGAATACAAATATAAATAGCCCATTCGCTGGTGTTTGCGTGCTCCAAATAACAGACAGAACGTGCGCTATTATTAAAATAAATAAGTACGGACATTCGCCCCTTCCCCTTGCACGATGTATGTCTTTCAAGAACATACATTTTTATTACATTGATTGCACAAAATTTAATTGTGGGAAAATTCCATGATAACCCAAGAACATAATACAGTATAACAATAGCACATAACAAACAATACAAGTCTATTAATACAATAAGTTAGATAAGTAGAAAAACAATAAATTTACCAAGTCCCAAATCAACAAAAAAAAATAGTGTTTGGTAATTTGTGTTTGGTCAAATTCGAATTTTCACAAGAACTGAGCCACAATTTTCATTAATGATGTCACTGATAAGTATTTTACAAACAATTGTCGCACTATTCTTTTGTTAACCACAACAACAAAATTTTACGTTTACAGATACTTTAAACTATTTATAGAAAATAACGAAACAATTTTATAATAAATACAAACGAATTATTTTACACAATAAAATTAAACTTATTAAATTCTTACACTTTCTTGGCACGCCCTGTTATAAGCTCTGATCGTTGTTGTTGCATTACAAACTATACGCGTCGTCGAGCTGATTATCACTACGTAACGTACGAATACAATAATTAAACTAGCATTGTTGTTGTAGCAAAATGACAAGTGGTTGAAAACAAAACTATCAAAACAAAAATATTTGTGTTTTGTATTGCCATGTGTCAAAGCAGGTTGACCAACAGATGGAAATAAAAAAATAAAAATTTAAGTTTTGTATTTATTTCGATAAATCGTTAATACATAATATAAAAAGTTTCTACTGAGCTTGTTCAATTTAACCGATTTTTCAATTATTTACCTTATATTCTAAATTAAAATTTAAAGATTTTAAAAACAAATTCTTAACATAAAATTCTGTGGAATGGACGGAATTTTTGATATAGATCTACATAATGTAATATAAAGTTTTTGCTACTCTACTTATATATCGGTATGCCCGCGGAATTTTCTTTCAATGGTGTAAGCGCTCGCCTCACGGTTTCCAATTTCATTTAAACTACGATACCGGACCCGTCTTGCTTCCACTAAAAATAATACACCCGCGGGTAGCAATGCAAATGAACCAACGCAGGCTAGAGCAAATGACCAGCCCATATGATTATGCTCCCAATTTGGCATCCAATCTCGATTATCACCATTTGCACCAAACGTAATAACGGCTATAAGTCCACACAGCCCTGAAAATGACAGATTAACACAATAGAAACTCTCGATATGTTATTTAGCGATATATTGAACATACCCGATGTAATTTGGCATGCACCATTTGTGAGCAATAGCAATATAAACCGATCATCGTCACGTGAACATCTTAAAAATGCTACGGTCATTAACACTGACACCAACATTAACGTGAAACATAGCGTAAAGAAAAATTGAGTCCCGATATAAAATCCAGGTAACAGGTAATCATGAATAATATAATACTCTTCTTCGAAAACCCACATGCATCCAGTAAAAACAGTGTCATAAAATCGATTTACATCAGTAAATCTTCTAAAACAAACTTCCCAAAGACCTGAAAATTGAAAACAATAAAATCTATATCACAGAAGGCCCCACCCCATTGCACTCCTCGATTATTTCTTTTCCGGTATACATACCTAGATTTTGAAATTTAGGTTTTTGTAGGACACCATCATTTATTAACCAGTAAGGTGATACAAATGCAATTAAAATCAAAATAAAAGCCAAAACTGATATGCCACAAGCAAATTTACTTGTTTTGGTACTCGCACCCATCTTGTAAAATGTAAATGTAAATTAACAAATTATTTTGACACTAGACTCTGACAGACACAATAAACTGAGGTTAGTCACAATTGAATGTGAACCCTAAAAACCATATTTTGGCTGTTATGTTTGTGTGCTAAAGGGCTGTGCACATTGGGCGTGTGGGATTGAGTACGTAGTGAGACCTACATAATTGTTTAATTTTACGAAATTACTAAAATAAAATTATCAAAATTGTGCAAACAGTAAAATTTAACTTAACGAATATCTTACATTTATTTTATTTATACACAACGTATGATTTTAAAATTTTTCATGCAAATATTTATTTATCGTCGATAAATTTTATTTCATTTCTAATTTGTAAGATTTATGAGATATCGTTGATTTAAAAATAAACAAGTCGTTCTCGAACAGCGATTTCTTATAAATCTTAAATATTTTTGGTAATCTTGAATTAGTAACAACAAATTGAAATGTTGCAACAAAAGTTTTAAAGGTATACTATATATAGTTGTATAACATTTAGGATTTTTTCTTACTAAAAAGAATGTATTAACCATCGAATGGATTTAATATACATTTAGGGACAATCATTTCCTACTTACACAATTACAGTACCTGCAAGTTGCAAGCTCCATGTCAACCTGTACACTGACATGGACGGTGGATCAACGCTGAATTCTGCACTCACCGATCGACATGATTGAACCCGATTGGTGAGGAAAATTTGTTTTACATCCTGCCTCTGGTGGTATTGGAACCCGGTACCTCCCGCCTCAAGTCCCGAAGCTTTATCTACTGCGCCCGAAAGTTGGAATTTTTTTGGCAAATGTCCTTTAAACACTTGAAATTGATGTTAGATGCCTCTACTTTAAAATTATTATCTTAGAACGCATCTACAATACCTTGAAATACAACATTAAAACAAAAAGATCACTATCAGACCATTATTTATAATTCACGAAATTTTCAACGAACATATCTTGTCAGACTCGTTAATCCTCGATCAGGAGGAATCATGCATCTTGGAGGATAAACTTTTATTAAAAACATAAAATTAATTGAAACATTCTACAGAAATGCTTTAAATTTGGAAAACAATTTTGTTAACACATTTGCTCATCGGTTACAAGGAAAGGTCTATTCAATGTATTAATTAATTAATAATATATCGTTCATTTGAAACTAACTGATGAAATGGAGTATCATTATTTGTTTTTCATTGATTGGGAAAAATAATCATATCGTTCTCACTACTCGTCATCTGAGTACAATGGCTTTTAAAACCAAGTAAAGCCACATTTTCACTCTGGGTGATCATCATGAATAATCATAATGGTAATTCCAATGATAATCTAAAACGAACAGTTAAAGATGTTGCACATGTTCTACTTTTCGCTCACTCTAGATGATTCATAGAGAATGAAAAATAATTTTGTATCGCACAAATATACGTTTACTACAGTTTTTATCCGAGGTGTTGTATCGTGTTATTGTATGTTTTCATTGAAATAGTATAAAAGTTTAATAGTGTATGTGACAGTGTAAAAATAAAGTCAATTTTCATAGCTTATCGGTTACCATTTTCAATATTTTTTTACCGCAATGGCATATAATATAAATCAAATAAACTAATAATATCCCTATCAAACGCTCATTTTGAAAAGGCTAGCTTCAAACCGTAAGATGAAAAACCGAAAACAATTAATAATGAATAAATTTTCAGGTTACTTAATAAAAGAAACAATTATTTTACTTCCAAATTGCATTACAGTACTTATTGCAACTATGAGCTTCGATGAGGCAAATATTACAAGTTTCGTGTGCTATTTGAACAACACTTCACACGCCCATGTCATGGCGCTAATAAATACTATTAAAATTAAATAGGACACCTTTAAGCTGACGTCTTTATCAGAAAAAGTACAAAGAATAATTCTCTTTCCAAATTCTCATTATATAAATATTTAGCTAGTAAACTTTAATAACAATATACTATTGTTATGTCCCATCATAATAATAAACCGGTCTGACAACACTGCAGATAATAATGTAACTGTCATGAGCCAGTCTATTTGTACTTGACTTCTACTAAAGCACTCGAATGAATAAGACGCGTGTTTCAATTATAGCAAACAAGCTATAACAACTAATTTGATACAACTTAAATCATAGTAATTATAGGCCATTTTTACATAAGCCTTAGTGATTCATAATTTAGTAGCCTTGTAATCGTGCCCTCAATTTTCAATTTCATCCAAACCACTTGATGCTTGCTTATCATTGCAAACATTTCAATGCCTGTTCTCTTCTATCTCTAAACGTTAAGGATATTTGCAGTTAAAAATCACAACAAAGTGGAAACAAGCTTTACTAACCTTTTTATGTTTCGATTTTTTATCAAACTTTCTTAAATCGTAAAAACCAAAATGATGCAAGAGAACTTAAATTGCAGCAATAGTGAAATGAAATTTTATTCATTGTTTGTTTTTATTTATTCGACGCATATGATTAATAAAAACTTTATTTCTACATTTTTCATTTTCAAATTTCCTTTCGAAATTGTGTTACAAAGAAACAACTACAACAAGTTGGGAGTTCTTATTGCGCCATTTTATTGTGGAAAGTATGACCAATTCCTCTTACAATTATTGTAGTTATATGAACGGATTGATCCTATTATTTATATTTTGTAAAACTATTTTATTTTACAAAATAATTAAAATTTATTTTCTTGTTTTTTAAATTGTTAGTGAAATGCAAAAGAACATAACTCGATTTGTTTCCGTTTACTAATTTATAACAGATTTTATTAGTTTATCGTTTATATCTTTACAGTCTTTTTCGAGCCCACCGATATGCGAATTGCAAATAAACCATTCCAATTACGAAAGGAGTTATATAGCGCAATTAAATTTATTTCACCGAATTTGTATGAGCTGCGTGCTATTGCAAAACACTTGGGACATCAACCAGTCAACCAGGATCAGCTAAATATTGAAGACATGGACAACAATTATTTATTGCAAGAAGCACGAATACTTTTAAATCATGTAGCCGAGGACATTGAAAATATTATTCTTACGCTTGGGAAATTTGGGGTAATTATTAAACGAAAAGCCAGTTCAACTGAAACATTTTTTGACTCGAAAGCAAATTATATTAGCCCTAGTGGTTCATTATCTGAGGGCAGGATGTATCGTGCTCGAAAAATTGATAATCTTGTTAATGTGTCCGGAGCAGGAGATTGCTTTATAAGCGGCTTCATATCAGCAATGCTGTATGGACATAATGAAGAAATTTCTGTTAATGTTGCACTTGAAGCTGCTAAGAAATCTTTAAAATCTAAAGGTGCCGTACCAGAAAGTTTCTTTGATAAAAATGATATTTGTTGGACAGAAATTGCTAAATACTCAAAAAAAAATTAAACCAATGTTTAAAAAGTATAAACTATTATATGTAGCCTAAACAAACTAAACCTATTATAAACATTTTTAATATTTTATGAATTAACCTTGTAAAATTCACATTGTCGTGCGCAAAAGAAAGTATGATAGATGCATAATGCACATTTTCAGAAGAGGCTATTTAAGCTTTTCTTAATCTTAAATTGTGTGTATTTTGCATACTTTTACATTAACCATAATATTCCATTTAAATCATGTCAAAAATTTATTTTTGTTTGTATTTTGGGCAAAGTATACATTTGTGCATACTAGTTAAATCGTTTTCGTCCGAAAAATAACACTATAACTATAATAATAATAAAATAATTAATATTTTATGAAAAATAAGAAATTAAAATTTATATAATTTATATGTTATCAAATTATAATGCTTTTTCAAAAAAAATCCGATTTAACTAAGATCCATTAAAATTCGGAAGACATTACTCGTTATTACATACACATTTGTATGTGGTGGACTTATATTGAAGAAAAAAAAATCAGGGCGGAAAAGGGATATATGTAATGGAAATTTATTTAAGTTTTCATTCATCAATTTGTAACCTTAAAAATAATTAACGAGGAAAATATCTAAAACAACAACAAGTACATAAGCAAAAAAAATTTGAATCGAGTGAGAACTTATGCATTTTTTATATATAAAAAAAATGTTTAGGCAATTAAAAACATGTATTCGTTATAAATAAACTTATAAACTTTAATTAATACATAGTTTATTTTTATTCATAAAGTGAACACCACGAAATCCAAAAGAAAAAGTACTATCATATCAAATTCACAAGAATTGTTCACTGGGTAAATTAATACAGCTCGGCGCTAAAGTATTAACTGTCACATTGTCAAAATTATGCAGTTTTCATAAAATTTGAAGAGATGTTTGTGATTTTTATCAACCCAGTTACGTGAAATTGAAGAAAATTGTTAAAAAAAGATTTAAATAATTTAAAAACGAAATAGTGACGGTAGTTAAAAGTGAAAATAGCATTTTAGTAAAAGAAACTCTTCATTTTAATTAAAATAACAGTAAATTAGTCGAAACAAAAGTTTGGTGTTTCGTTGGATACACAAAATAAAACAACAATTTGTAACAATATGTCAATTAAAAAAGAAAACTTTAACAAATATAATTAAAAACATGAAATGAAATAATAACATTAAAACTAATTATAAAAAGTTCTATAAATAAAAGAAAATTTAAATAAAAAGTGAGTGTGTTTTTATTACATATTTATAATTTTAATTGTATTACATGAGTGTGTGTTTTGAGTGCCGTAATTGAATTTTTCCGATAAGTACCTTGATATTTAAAAATTGTGAGTATTTAATAATTTTATGTAGTGTTTAGTACGTAAAATAAATATTTATTTTATTCCAAAAATAAATTTTACGGCATAAAGGTAAATTTCATCATTATTTGTTTACCAATCTTGAAGACCCTTATTCACGTGTTTGGAAATTATGATAGGGATCGATTTGTTTATGTTTGATTATGATAACAATTTTTTTGGTTATGCGCTTTACACTGTTTTACAGTGGCCAAAGTTAATGTAAAGAATTTGAAATTGGTTGGTAATTAACTTTAATTGAAAGTAATTAGAAACCCCATAGGGTAGGCAAGATACATAGACAGAATGGCAGGACTTTTAGATATGATTTTTTAAGTTTCTGTTAACCTACAATAGACTATTTAGCTTGTTCTTAATTTAAGGAATAAGACAATCGGCAGCTTATTTTTAGTAAATATTATAAATTAGAGTACCTGTTATGGCGCTTGTGGGGCTCGAATTGATCCCACTATTTAAATGTTTATTTTCATACATACACTTAAATTCTGAATTTATTTTAGAGATTTTATACAATATTTATTTGTTTAACAAAAATTGCATAATTAAATAACCCGAGTTGAAAATGGTTCGATAACTTACTAGATTTACATTTTTGCCCGTTTTCAATATTTGCTCAGTTAAAATGTTTAATATGTAAACCGCCACATTATCCGATCCCTAGTGATTAAAATAAACGATACGCATCATCGAGAACGAGTCGGTTTGTTGATCTCGACTCGTTCTCGACATAAGTTGTTCATTGACGCTCGATGAAAATGTTACTCGTTTGTGAGGTACTTTAGTTAATCGATCGGTAGGAATGATGATTCTGGTAATTAAGTCACATTTAAGTTGACTTGTATCTCCGTCGATGCAGCTGTGGAATAGCTAGTTGGCAGTGTTTCGATGAAACATACTTTGAGTCGATTTATCGATACCGCTTATTTCTGCTTAAAATAAATTCACAGTTTGATAAATCTTCAAATACAAATATTTGTTCTTTGATATGTCGAGAAGTTGTGGAGAGCTGAATATCATTGAACTGCTTACGTAATCGTATAAAGAATTTAGGTTGACAAATATGCTTGGTATACCATCAAGTATGTGGTACACCAGTATATTATACTGGTGTACCACATACTTGACACTATGAAATCTGTGGGTGGGTAGTCGTAAATTCTGTCCATACACAAGTTCGGCTGACGTACTTTGAAAATCTTCGCAAAATAATGTTCTTAACCCGAAAAAAAACTAGTTTTAATTGGTTTTATCCGTACATTGGAACAATCACAATACACGGAACAATCACACTAAACCATTACAATAAAAAACAAAGTACTTAATTAAAACATAAAAATTCGTAAACACGACAAGTTAGTTATGAGATTGAAATATAGATGAAATATGTGAAAGAATCGAATTTCGTAGGCTAAGCAGTAATTCGCTAGTACTACAACTACATGGTATTGTTCTATATATACATATATATAGGTCTTTAACTTCAAATTCGCTATTACCAACATCAAAATCAATTTATTCCCAAATAAATTCATATTATCCCATATGAAATTCAAAGTTTTCCCGTTCAAGATAATACTAACGCAAAATAAATTCAATCATGTAAAGTTTTAGTTCGCTAAAACAAAATTTAAATTCAATTCTAATAATTTTAAATTCATTAAATTTAATTTTGATTAAAACGAAGAGCCACCACATACAATAGGGTAGGTATTTATGCAAAAAGAAATTTAATTAAGTTATACGAGAATGAGAAAAATGTTGTTGAAGCAGCTGCAATTGCCGGGATTAAAACAAGAACTATTATTGAGGAAAAATGTGACAGACAGCGAAAAGCAAAAATCAAATACTATCAAAAATTGAAGAAATTGTCGAACAAAATCCGGCGATTATTTTAAAAAATATTAATAAATCTTCCAATTATAATGTTGATTTGACTTCGACAGCCACTGGAAATGCGCTAGAAACTTTAAAAATAACTCTAAACATTGCACAAATTGAAGTGGATCGACTAAACAGTACTCGCACCATCGAGTTAAGGGAGGAATATGCATTAAGTTATTCGGAAAATAATCAAGCAGAACGAGAAAAAAATATTTTTCTGGATGAATCAGGGTTCAATTATCATTTGAGAAGGGCCCAGGCTAGGCCAAAAATTAACACGCCAGTTCATGTTACAGTATCTACCGTAAGAGGACGCAACATATCGTTCATCGCAGCTATGAATAATCTGGGAAATAAGTATTTGTCATAGAACAGTAGCGAATTCATCAGTCAACACAACCATATTTTGTGAATTTTAAGACAATTATTTGAATCGTTGGAATTGCGAGGTATTACTAATGCTTGGCTCGTGCTTGGTAATGGAGCGGTACACAAGTTAACGGAAGTTCGTGATTTTATTGATAGTACATTACACATTTTAAGTTATTTGCACCTATATTCCCCTATGCTTAATCCCAAATAAAACGTATTTTCAAAGAGCAAATTGTCAGGAAGGAATTTGTTGACGGCTACATCGCCAAACCTATCGTTGGTCAATGTAATTGACCAGTCAGTACAATTTCGCCAAAGGTTTGTAGTATCCACTTTTTAAATATGTTAACAAAATTACCTATAGCGGCAGCAGAACTTCCTCTACATTAATTATTTTATTATATAAGTACAGGGTGTCTCAAAAAGTGCACTAACACTTTGGGTCACTAACATGCTGCCTTTTGTATTTTTGCAGGTGTAATTAATGTTACAGCATGGCAAGTAATAAAATTAGCTTGGAAGAAAGGAAGATTATCCTGAAATCTTATTGTGGAAGGCCGAAAACGCCATTGAAGTTCAAAGACGGTTCAGAAGGGAATTCGATCTATGAGCCCACTTCAATGCAGCTTTGGTCGAAGAAGTAGCACTGAATACCCTGCACATTCCCCAAACCTCACCCCCTGGACTTCTTTTTGTGGGGAATTGGGGATACATCAAGGACAGAGTTTATGGCACCAAACCAAGAACAAATGACGTGATGTTTGCGCAAATCCCTGTCTGGACAATAATGGTTATCAATTTAAACATTTGCGAACATGTTTCTTCAATTACGTTTGTCTTCTGTACTTGAAACCTTTCAACTTCCCTCTATGTTCATAAATAAAGGTTTTCTCGTCATTTGATGTGTTAGTACATTTTTTGAGACACCCAGTATATTTATTAATATCTATAATTTAACACATTGAACATTTTAAAACCATGAATATAAATTTAAAAAACAAACGAATTTGAAATTATTAAAATTGAATTTTAATTTTATTTTTGCGAATTTAAACTTTACATGATTGAATTTATTTTGCGTTAGTATTATCTTCAACGGGAAAACTTTGAATTTTATAAGGGATAATATGAATTTATTTGGGAATAAATTGATTTTGATATTGGTAATTGCGAATTTGAAGTTAAAAACCTATATAGACAATATTCGAATGTAAATAATACAACATCAGTCGTCGCGACCTTTGGTGCTATTCTGGTAATTCCCCGGGAATAGGGAATAATTTCTATTTGTAGCAACTATTACCCAGATATTTTTCCCAATTCCCCGTTTTTCAAAAGTCTGTCGATTGAGGAATAAATTTACGGGGAAATAATTATTCGCGGTCGACACGCGATCACAATAAAACACGAAAACAAAAGTCTAAAAATAGTTTACTACGATTAATTGGTTTTTGTTGATATTTTAATCGAATTTTACTGAAAAAATAATTTTGTTTATTAAAGTGATTGATATTTCCAATTTATTACCAGTTTTCAGTATAAATTTACAGTCATAATATTGCTATAAGTATAAAATATAATAAATTTCCGATCAATTCTATTCCCAGTTAATTCTTTCCTAAAATAGGTACGGAATAATAAACGTTAAAACTGCTAAGTATAATGGGGCATAATTTTTTCCAAAAGGGGGAAGAGAATAAAACTGCTACAAAATTTAAAATTTCCATTCCCCGGGAATTACCAGAATAGGGCCATTGATGAGAAGCCTGATTTTTCAAATCAATAATCTCATCCGTTCGAAATTGATTGTTGTGATTCTTACAAATTTTCCATCTATAAGTCAAACAATCAAATAATTGTAATTACTTTGTCCCACTGTCTATTAGTTACGCACATAATTGCACCTTTTAGAGTATGGTGCCATCATTCAATTAATCCGTTGCATGCTGAATTGCACGCCGTGGTTCGTCTATGCTGAAATCCAAGAGCCTGGGAAAACTCATCAAAAAGAGGCGACTCAAACTGTGCGCCATTAGTTACGATCCTTGAAGGTAAGCCGAGCCAACTTATCCAAGTTTTAATTAAATCAGCTTTAGTTTTTGTCCTAATATTCGGAATTGGTATTGCTTCAGGCCAGAGTGTATATCGGTTCTGATAGCGGTAAAGGCTCTCTAGCGTCGATGTGAAATTCGTCAAACCGTTTGCTGGTCGCGTTGTATGTACCAATTTTGCTCTTAACATGCTTTATCACTTTACATTTTTGACAATATATACAATTCTTTATTTATTTTATTTTTCAAATAGCTCTTAAGCTAATTTTTCAGTACTAATATATATACATCATCTAATTAATAACTATGAAATTTCTTTTAACAGTTCTGCCCTAAAATCCTTTATGCTTCTACAATTTCTTATATTTTCAGGTAACTCATTATATATCGATAAACCTTTAACAAATATCGATTTTTTACTTCTAGATTGTCTTTTAAACTCTAAATAAAACTTATCCTTATGCCTAGTATCATGACTAGGGCAACCAAAAATATGCTCTTAAAAATAGGTTTTAGGGGTATATCCTCTATCCGGCCGCAAATTATTTAATTGCGAGGCGAAATATGGTTAGTAGATGCCTGAAAAGAGTTCGACCTCGGAAAATGCGTAACAGTCTTTTCGTGTATTTCTACTTTGCAATCGCAAAACAAATTTAAATTTAAAAAAATGTGTCAGTTGGCATTGCAAAATAAATCTACTAACCATATTTCGCCTCGCAATTAAATAATTTGCGACTTGATAGAGGATATATTCCTAATACCTACACTCAGAGAAAAATTTGGGTCAAAATAAACAAAAATCTGAGTCTATTTTGCCAAAATCTTGGTGATTTTCGATCAACCAAATTTCTTAGTTAAAAAACGAACAAGATCTTAGATTGGATAAAATTTTAATTTAAAATAACCAAATCCTGCTTATTTAATTTATAATTTAGTTAATATAACCAAAAACATATGGTTAATTTAATAGATAGAAATGGAAAATAATTGGTAACAGTGACAAACTATTTTGTTAAATTAACCAAGGAAAAAAATTATTTTACTAATAATTAGTTATTATTATTTTACTAGTTTAATTCTATCAAATTTTCTTAGTAACAAAAATGGCGGTAAATGTTGCAAACGTTTAAGGTTAAATATATTTTATACATACATCAAGGTGGGGTTACCAAACCAACACGTTGGAAGTTTGATTTCGAACTAATGAAACATTGAATTCTTTACATTAAAAAATTCGAGCGTCTCATCAGAATGCAGTGATCAAACTACAAAAATAATGAAAATACTTTGAACTTACATTCAAAGTATAATCACAATGATTTAGCGAATTTTATTGATTCGCTAAAATTTAAGTCTTAGTTTATATGACAAAACTTATAGGTCAAAATAACTAATTAAGATAAACCAAAATATTTGGTTAGTTATAACAAGAATATTGTTCACCTAACAAATTTTTTTTTGGTTAAATTAAACAAAACGATACGTACCAACATCCTGGCAACTCAAATTTAACTCACTTTTTGTAGTAACCAAGTAAGAAAATACCAACTTTCTAATTTAAACAAGAGATTTGGTTTATCTAGCTCAGAATTTTGTGTTAAAACAACCAAATTAATTTAACTAAGTATTTGGTAGTAATCTTTTTGCTGAGTGTATTTTTAAGAGCATATTTTTGGTTGCCCTAATCATGACTATGCACATCCTGTCTCCTACACAACAACTGACATAAATATTGTGGTAACAAATTTTTATCAAGCCTAAAAATAAAAGTCATTACGTTCATATACTAAGTATTTTCCACTGTTAACAAGTCTAACTCCAGCAACATATTTTTGCATATCTATCTCTATTTAACATAATCCTCAATGCTCTATTTACTCTATGAAAAGGATAGTACTGCAATAGGTGATATGTGGCATTACAATAGTGTTATAAACTACATTTTTCGCTTTTACCGATATCAAATTTTTATACCTAGCTAATATACCTACTTTCATTGCTAACTTCTTTGTAACATAACTAGCATATTCTTTAAAATTTAGCTTGATATCCAGTATTATGCCTAAGTACTTAAAACTATCTACCCATCCTATTACGGCATTATCTATAACAATATTTCCATTTACTATATTATTCCCTATATACATACATTTTGTTTTGTTTACATTTAACATTAACTTATTTATACGAAGCCATTATGCCAGTTCACCTAACTCTTCATTCATACTACTTATGATCTCGCCCACATCACTTCCCGACAAATACTGCAACGTATCATCAGCAAACAAGTGGATTTGGCATCTATTTAGAATTTGTGGCATATCATTTATATATACTATAAATAGCAATGGTCCCAGCTTACTTCCTTGTGGCACTCCATACTTTACATCTACAGGATCAGAGCATACATCATTTATTTTTACATATTGCTTTCTGTTACTTAAATAACTATCCAACCAACTTAACGATTCGCCCCTCAACCATATATGTTTAATTTTCCTAGCAACCTTGCCCTATCTATTGTTTCAAATGCTCTTTTAAAATTAAGGAAAACTGCTACCGTCGATTGTCCATCCTCCCTCTCTCTCTCTCTCTCTCTTCCAATCCTCCACCACTATCTGAACAGCTGTCTCTGTAGAGTGCTGCTCTCTGAAACCAGATTGATGCCCAGATAGCATATTATTCTCAGCGATGTGCCCGAGCAGCTTATCCAAAATTCTTGATTCCAATACCTTGTCCAAGATTGGCAAAATATTTATAGGACGATAATCCGACATCCGACAATTATTGATAACTTTAGGCACAGGAACTACACATGATACTTTCAAACTTGTAGGAACTACTGCATATTCCAACGACAAATTACTATGCGGCTCACATATCCTCTTAGAACCCTCTATAAATCCCTAAACATTTTACAGCTTAACACCCCCTCACATCCTGCCAATTTTAACGTTTTAACTATTTTATCTAGGTAGTCCCCGTGCACCATGCCCACATGCTAAATTACTCCTCCATCATATGCTATATCCACATTGTCTTGCTCCTCCGGTATCTCCCCATATCCTCTACACTATCTACAAAATACTTGTTTAATCTGTTCGCAATGTCTATCTTTTCGTACACCATCACTCCATCAAAATCCACTCCATTTATATCATTCCTTCCCTTAGATTCAATTACCCTTTTTAATGTTTTCCACATCTTTTCCGGGTTGCCTTTGCACTGATCAATGTTTCTCTCATAGTACAATCTCTTTTCACTCCTAATCACAGCAACAAATCTGTTTCTTTTCCTTTGATACTCCACCCATCCTTCCTTAACTGTCTCAGTCCCCAACTCTCCCTCTCTCCTTCATCATTCTAAATTTCTTATACGAATCATCTCTTGCCTTCCTAACCTCCTTCACTCTGTTAGTTAACCATGGACAACGTCTAGCTATGTCCACTATCCTTAACTCGACTGTTCCCCTTTTCACTACTTCTTCCATCCCTAAATTTAATTTCCCACACTCCTCCTCAATGCCTCCAGTGACTTCTCGTACATCATCCTCTGTTCTTATAAGTTCCTCTTCTACAACATTTAGATCTATCTTTCCTTTGATCACCTTTTTCCCATTTACATCCTCCCCCTTGATCATTATAAGCGCATGGCCTGTAATTTTTGGGGTATCCACAAGAAAACAATCCACGTCCTTATTTGAAAATATTAAATCAATTGTCGTTCTTGATGCATCCGTTACTCGGGTATGTTCCTTCACGAACTGTTTAAGCCCAAAAGATTCTGTAATTTCTTTAAGACACTTAACATAATGTTCTTCCGATCTCTCCCAGTCTAGATTGAAATCACCCATAATTATTATCTTCACTGCTCCTAACAACATCAATCCACTCACTAAAGGCCTAGCCACTCACTAAAGGCAGTTAAGGATTGCGCTACGCTAGCACTTGTTGACCTGTAACAGCATATTATCATTCCCATATCATCAATCCTCTTTGCTACTTTTACCGCTAACATCCAGTACTCCATCGGCTTACTAACTTGATTTATCAGCCTACTCCCTAGTTTCTCGGTCACATACACTGGAACTCCACCTGTATGCCTGGAGCTAGTCACATCTATAATGAGTATATCCTTCAATTCGCAAAATACCATCTCCATCTTCTGTTAAAACATTGGTTTCTGTTGCACACAACACAGATATTTTAAAATCTCTCACCACCTCTACAATCTCATCCAATCTACTTAATATGCCCGCCGCATTTACAAGCATTACATGCCCACTTACCCTCACACTCCCACGTCAATCTGATTTTGCCGTCTGCTTCACTACTCTCCTTATTCTCTCTACATACGCTGGACACTTATCATCCCATGCTGAGTGCTTGTAGTCTACATTTAACTTCATTTTCTCCACCGCCTCCGCGCAATTTACACACTTTGGCTCTCTGTTACAATTATGTTAAACAGTTAAATATCTGTATAAAAAGTACAATAATGCCGTCGACAACACTTTGTTTTTATTTTGGGCCACGCAGGAATCACTCCAAAGTGTAATATATTTTAAATCGGGATTATCAACAATAATTTAATTAAAATTTTTATAATCGAGCTTGCTATATCATCTCCCGTACGACCACTGTGAACTTCGTTCCACATTGCACAATAAGTTATTTTAGGCTTATTAATTAAAATGTAAGTGGCAGTCATATTAAATACGCTTAGCTTCCGTTTATAATAAAAAGCGGACGCGTTAACCTTAGGTAGTGCAAAGACAGTTTGTAGATCAAAACAAATAATTCCATGTTTCGGTTCTCCTTTTTGCCTATCTAGCTCCCTTTCAAGATGACAAAATAGATCTTTATGGGCATTCTGTTGCGATATTTGCTCCTCAGTCGGATTGCGATTGCTTTTGAAAAGCACGCATCTATCGCATTGGTCCTTTTTTGGTCGATGAAACGACAAATTAAATACCTTAAAATGTTTGCGATAGATGGACTCTTTTACAGGATTGCTTCTGCTTTCTCTGTACAAAGTGTATATTTTTGCAACAGTTAAATGAGTGTCTAAATATTTTTTTGTTGAACTTGATCTACAAAATAATGTGAATCGACGATGGGAAAACTAACAATATGATTATTAACATCTCTGATCTGTTCGGGCGGTGTAGTTCTTTTGGTATTCTTTCCTTTTTTGGATGGTATCGAACTACCAGTTGAATAGTCGTTCAAATTTTGAAATTCATAATAAATTCTCCGTTCACTAATATTAAGAGTATTTATGAAAAATGTTTTGCATAGTCTATGGATTCTTGCCTCTGATTGCAAGTAGAAATTATAAGTTTATTGCTTATTTAACGAATCGTGTACTCTTCTTCTTTTTATCATCTCCCTTTTTACGAATTTACAGTAGAATACTGTTTTTTGTTGATCCGTTAGTGCCCAAATCGCTGCATTTATCAGTTGTCTCTCATTTGCTTTAAAGCACACGTAGAAGCAAGTATCTTTGCAAGGCTGTTTTACAATTCGGCCTGATATGGTTTTACCGTCAATATTAACATACTGTTGTCCAGTTTCGCGAAGCTTTTGTCGAACGTGCTGCTTCCATAATCGCGGGTCACTTTTTTTCTTTTTTGGCAATGGCGAATTATTAGAATTGGTTTCTGAATATTTCAATAAAACAAAACCAACTGTAACAGTATTTTACAATCAATATAATTTTGCTTTATCTGTATATTGATAATTTGATGGAATACTTAAAAGATTTTCATTCGATGGCCCACAATCTAATTCGGTTAGATCGCAATTATTTTTCTCTATATTAAGAGGAAATAGGCACCTCGATATTGAAGCTAAGGGTTCAATTCTATTACATACCCGGAAGGGTTGGCGTGATTCACTCAAATATTTTCGTACTGTCCACAGCTGTTTCTATCTCAAAATCCGGATCAGCGATAGAATCATCATTATCTATGATCATTTTATTATGTTAAATTATAAATAATATTTTTATTTAATTTTTGTAATACACACCAAAATCCGATTCGACGAGATCCGACGAGCTTGAAGAATTTTGATTACTCATTTTCCTATAGTTTTTATATTTTAGGGCTTCGAAATTACACAATCTACTAATGAAAATAACGGCAAAATTATATCTATAATAAATCAAATACCAACCTTATTCCACGAGATATTAAACTCAACTGAAACCTATATAACATTGTTTTCGATATTTTCGTGTTCATGTAATTGGAATTTAGAATAATACACCCATGCCCCGATTTACGCGATATTTTTTTACACGATTTGTCTTTACTTGGTTTGAAAAAACAAAAAAAAAATTGTTATATTTTAAGTTTTAATTTGTTATTTCAATTTAATTTATTCTTCCTAATTCTGATTAAGTATACTTACACGGTATTCTGCGAACCAATATACCGTGTAAATCGGGGGCTGGGTATACTCAATAATATTACGAGTAAACACCTCATTAAAAAAAATGTATATCAAAGATTGTTTATAGATAATGAACGTACGACAAAACAATATTGAATGATAACAAAATGCAATTAGTATACGATATTTTATCGTACGTGCAAAATTTGGCGTTTACGACAAACTAATACGAAATAAATCAAAATTTGATAGATATACGACAAAAACGATACCGGTTATCTCCGTAACGGATAAAGATACGGGAAAAAAGGTTCTAGATTCAGAAAGAGCGTAACTTGGAACATACGGATTCATTACAAACTCAAAATCTTCAAATTGGCGTTTATGACAAACCAATATTCGATCGACGATATTTATATGAAAAATATTCTGGAATATATTTAAGATTTTTTCGGCTTTTCGAACAAAATTTTATTTTTAATGGCATTTATACAATGTTTTCGACTTTTCTAGGCATAGAAAACAAAGAGGCAATTTATTCACAATATGTCTACCACAAAAAGTAGATAAATGCACTCCCCCGGAGTGCATTTATCTACTTTTAACCCCAGGGTACTTGTGTACACAAAATACACAAACCTATACGAAAATGAGAACTTCCTTAGGTTTCTTCTTACCGGACAAGTGGTGCAGTCGTTAAAACTTCGGCACTTAGACCGGGAGGTACTGAGTTCGACCAGAGGCTAGATGGAAATCGAATTTACATCTTCGATTACAATCGGTGATGTTAATAAACACAACTAAGACCCTCTGATGGAGTGGAGAATTCAGCGCCGACCCACCGTCCACGTCAATTTACAGGTTGACATGGAGCTTGCAATGTGCAGGTGCTATACTGTACTTGTATGAGTAGGTGAATGGATGAATGGGCTAATGATGTGGTGAGAATGTGTGGTATCACAATGGGCCAAAAATGGCCTAAGTGTCAACCACTGAAACCTAGGTCTCTTCTTGGCAGCTTTGTTTCGTACTGATAAAAAGTTGGTCTACTATTACTTCCTATGACTAGAAAAGTCGTAAACATTGTATAAATACGATTAAAAATAATATTTTATCCAACAGGACGATTTTAAAAGAACTTCTTAATGTTTAATGCCAAAAATTTCAAAGCAAAAATTTAATTCAGAAGGCTTGATTTTCTTTTCGATTCATCGTTTTTGACCCCATTTTCAAAACATTATATAACACAGTTCTTGTTCAATATCGTCACATCTTACTTTTTACCTTCATCTGCCACGAATGCCGGTTGTTTGTTCTTACTCGTTCTTTCATGCATTTCTTACTCGTTCTTTCACGTTCTTTCGTTCATTCTTTCAAGGGAATTCCTCAAGGCAGCTGTCTAAGCCCAACACTTTTCAACTTATATACAACCGAATTACACAAACTACAAACAGACGGAGTCTCAATTTACCAGTTTGCAGACGATATAGCCATCTTAATAAAGGAAAAAAACGATAAGGAAGCAGAGTTTACAAAAAAACAGAACGTTAAGGAACCTATCACAAGAACTAAACAAACTAAATTTAAAATTTAATACCGCAAAATGTCACTACATGAGGCTATTCAAAAATAAAAATTCAACATTCGAAGCAAAAATAAATAACATCCACCTCCAAGAAAATAGAAGCACTAAAATTCTTGGTATTACAATCAATAACAAAATGTCACTTTCACCACACTACAAAAAACTAGAACTAGAGATGCCGAACACACTAAACCTATTAAAAATTTTAACGCACACAAAAGGTGGAGCTCATCCATACACCATGTTAAACATCCAAAAGGCCATTATAAACACAAAAACACAATTTGCTGACGTCATTACGGACCCGGATAAAAAATACATAATGAAAACCAAACAAAAAATCCTCAATTGCAGCATACGAATATGCACGGGAATGCTTAAAACAACACCAATACCAGCTCTACTAGCCGAGGCCGGATCCCTTCCAGCTGAACTAGAAAATAAAAAAATCACGCTTAAATATATGGCAAAACAAATAAGCAAAGATAACAATCTGGCAAACCAAATTAGGAACAATAGAACCATCTCAAAGTTCAGAAAATACAATGAACACCCCTTCCTACAATTCATGTCACAGAAACAACACAAAAACATAGACATACCAGAGAATATAACAATATTTGATTCATTGCCACATACCCCCAATAAAAAAACAACAAATACAATGGAGCTGCTAAATAGAACAAAGGAAGTTGTATCAAGTTATAACCAGTACATTCACATATACACTGATGGATCTAAAATAAACGATAAAGGAGGAATAGGAATATACTTCGACAAAAACAAAATACAAATATCCATTACATTAAAAAGAGAAGCTAAGCTACAATCAAAACGATAGAAATATTAGCAATCAAAATAGCAATAGAGGAAGCCCTGAAAAGTAATGTAACAAAACTTTTGATTTTAACCGATTCTAAAAGCGCCTGTACGTCGCTGATATCAGCTAAAAAGAAACAACACGATAAACATTTTGAAAGGGAAATTTTGAATTTGGCAAACCAACACCCTACAAAAAAGATCGTAATCCAGTGGATACCGGGACATTCAGGACTACCAGGGAACGAAAAAGCTGACCTATTAGCAAAAAATGCAAACGAAGGAATACATAATCAATTCAAAAACAGCATCCCCTTTGAAGATGCGGTACACATCATAAAACATATAATAAGCAACGACTGGAAAATAAAATATGAAACATGGACCAATACAGTTGGAAAATACAACAAACTGATAAACGAAACACCTCCTAAATTACCTTGGTTCAAAAATATCAAAATTGAAACATACAAACTAAGACAACTGATCAGACTCAGAACAGGCCATGCCAGAAACAAAACATAAATACACAATAGGGAAAGAAGACAACAAAAATTGCGATACATGCAATATAACTGAGACCAACGATCACATTGTGGAAACGTGCAAAAAATATGATGATATAAGAAAGAAATACAATCTAATAAAAAACCAAAAACTTATCGACATATTAAAGTCAAACAACATAAAAATATACAAAAAACTCATAAACTTTTTAAACGAAATAGGGTATAACCTTTAAAAGACAACAGGGTTTTGTAGATGGAAAACGTCTAAACCTAAAAAATTTAAAAAATAAAAAAAAAAAAAAAAACCTTGCCCTATCTATTGTTTCAAATGCTCTTTTAAAATTAAGGAAAACTGCTACCGTCGATTGTCCATCCTCCCTCTCTCTCTTCCAATTCTTCACCACCATCTGAACAGCTGTCTCTGTAGAGTGCTTTGCTCAAGAACGTATTTCTTGTTTCATTGAATGGTTATGATATGATTCGAAAATTACGAATTGCTTTAGGGAACGAAACCTGTGCAATAAAATCTAAATATCGGTGTTGTCTTGTCGAAGCGTTCGAAGTTTTGGCGTGATGAAAATGTTACTGGTTTTATGATCTGAGAATAAAATAAATGCCCTAATGCCCCCCCAGATGCTTAAAAGCGAAATGCTTTCTGTTCCGCGAATGAAAAAAAACGGAGGTTGTCAACCTTTTTCCGTTAGTAAGATACATAGATAAATAGGTTAGTTTTGCACAATTCGAATGCTTTGCTTGTCTCGTCATTCCATGGAACTAATGACTTGTCTTTCTTTTTTCGACCTTTTAAAAATTCATACAATGTGCTTGATCATGTACTGCATTGGGTAGAAAAATCCGATAATAATTTGTCATTCCGCAAAATGGAAGAAGTTCATCTTTGTTCGGTGATGGAGATGGAGTGTGGAGATTTGAAAACCAAAAAAATGATCTCATTGTTTGCAAAATAATATTTGTTAAGATTTATTACTAGACGATTGCTTTTGATGCGATTTAAAACGTTATCGATGTAAGGCAACAAAAATCCCAAAATCTCAAAATAATGAGCGAATTAACCGTTGGAATGTCTTGAGCCGCGTCTCGTAATTCGAACATTTTTCGAAGAAAAACAAACCAAATGGTGTTACTATTGCTTTTTTCTCAATATCTTGTTGTTCTACTAGAACTTGCTGATAAGCCCGAACTAAATCGATTTTTTAAAACTTGGCACATGATTGGCGATGAGTTGGCGCGTAAAATCAGTAACAAATGGTATTGGATAACGATCGAGTTTGTTATTGCATTTAATGCTCGATAGCCGCCACATAATCGCAAGCTACTCTCTTTTTTACGTCATGAAATGGATTGGCGTAGTTATTTTTTGATGACTTGCAAACTCCTTGTGCTAACCAAGTTTCGATCTCTGGCTTGGCGATTGTCATTTTATCTGTATTTAAGCGTATAGACTTTTGAGGGACATGCTTGGCCGGTTGTCTCGATGCAATGAGTAATTTTGTGTTTTACAGCGTTTAAATTTGAGGATTCCTGCGTAACCGCTTTGAACTCAGGTATCAGCTTTACTTGTTGTTATACCATATGACTGAATTTGTGTTGGTTGCAATCTGATTGGTATTTGGATCAATGAGTTCTGCTTGACTTCGATTTCTAAACCAAAAACGTGATAAGAAGTCGGTACCTAATATGCATCGATCTACCTTTGCGATTATACATTTCTAAGTCAAGTGTCTACGAAGTCCGATATTAAGAATTATTTTTTTGTACTTAGTCGTATGTATCGATTGTTGAAGAATTTGCCACAAATAATTTGTGGGTCGATGTACTTGGAAATTACATAGCATGTTGATAGGACGAAAGTCGATGATACTCTGCTCTATGCGCCGGTGGATGGAAAAGCTGACTAAACATTCTCCTCCATTCTGATGACTGTGATGGAGAGTGAAACCATTTGTGATATTTCGGATGCCACTCCCAGACCATCTAAGCTTTTGTAGTGCAAATACGTCCAATATGTACATTTCCGCCTGGTTCGAAAGGTTCTGGGGATCTTCAGGTCTTAAAAGGCTTCACATGTTCCATGTTTCCATTTTTATAGTGTTGTCCGTGTACATTTTCTCAGGTCGCTATTGTGATGAATCCGATTAATTAAACTGAGGCCTTTGTGTAAGGTTCATACTTGAAAGTTTTCGCGATAATAAAGGGTTATCCAATTCAAGCTTGATAAAGTAAACTTAAAAAAACACACAAAATATTCGGAATGTATTGTAATTTTTATTTCATTTTACAGATTGATCCTTGCCATTTTTAGTTAAACAAGATATCATTCAAATGTCCTCCACGGGACTTCTTACAGGCCTTGATTCTTTTGAGGTAATTTTCAATGACTTTTCGGCACATTTCGGGCGGTATCTCGGCCATTACCTTACGAATATTAGTTTTCAATTCGTCAAGAGTTTGAGGATTGTTTGCGTAAACACGATCTTTCGCGTAGCCCCACAAAAAGAAATCCAAAGGCGTTAAATCACAGGATCTTGGAGGCCAATTGACATCAGCCAATCGCGAAATCAAACGTCCAGGAAATTTCTCTTGCAAAAGATCTCGATTTGCTCGTGTTACGTGACTGGTTGCTCCATCCTGCTGGAACCACATATCGTCAAGATCATAATCTTCGATTTTCGTAAAAAAATAATCGGTTAACATGCGGCCATAGCGCTCAGAATTGACGGTAACGGTTCGTCCATGGTTGTTCTCAAAAAAATACGGCCCAATCACACCACCAGACCACAATGCGCACCAAACAGTGACTTTTTCCGGGTGTAATGGCTTCTCTACAATCAATTGTGGATTTTCTGAGCCCCAAATTCTACAGTTTTGCTTATTAACGTATCCACCAAGCGAAAAATGAGCTTCATCACTGAAGAAAATTTTGTTCGAAAAATCAGCATCAGCAGATTTAATAATTTTAACGCGTTGGTCGATTGTTAAATGCTCCATATTCTTAAATGGCAGAATGTCAACTAAATAAATGGCAGCGTACTTGACGTTTATCTTTGACAGATGTCGGTATACAGATTTCTACTTTATCAACCTCGAATTGGATAACCCTGTAGGTAGTTGGCCCACCACTCAACTAACGTATAACGTCTGTGGGACACGTAAGTATTGGTGATAAATTTTAAGGCACCTAGTCCTACCTGAAACATGTTTATATAGCGAGCTACTGCAGAACAGTCACTAATGTAGTGTTAGTTTTAACTCGCCTTGACATGTAGTGTTATGTGATTTTTAAAAAAATATCAATTTTCTTGTGTCAATAGAACATGGAAGAAGAAAGAAATTTGATGCTTTTTCCTTGTGGTAGTATAATTTGGTTTTGTTTTATTCAATCAAATTACTGTGATGCGAGAAATGACATACGTCTATTTCTTCAAAAAAAAAACAAACATAAACGCCAAATTTCCTTTTTTCATTTGTCAGTATTACGAAGGGGTAACATTTATGAAAAAACTGCAATTTCCAAAAATTGATGTACGCCAAAAAACATTGATTTTTTTTAGTCAAAAGAACAATGATACGTCAATCTTTTTGATGTACATCAAAAATACATTGATTTTCCGCGTGAAAAGAATATCACATTGATGACTACAAAATTTCCCCTGCATACACCTCCTGATTCAGACTTACCTAGGCGGCACCGCGAGGATATATCAATGCTTTGCCTCATTTTCTTTTTATTCTCCAGTTCTAAAATTGTCACTTCATCTCTGATAGAGGTTGTGGTTGATGTAGACATCTTGCCTTCTCATATTGGCACGTTGATGCCATTTCCTGTTACTCTAGACGGGCCAGACCTATCATAGTTCATAGTATCGTGATAGGTCTCGAGGGGTAGGACCTCAACCTTCGGGATTGGAGCCTTCGGAAGAGCACCGCCCTTATGGTTTTTATTGTTAATGCTATAATGTTCATTTGAATCATATTAACGAAATTATAGTGCTGTTGGGTTAGATTCTGTATTAGATTTTATTCGCGTATTTAGAGTTCCATTAATTATAAACCGTATAAACTTAATTTAAAGTGTTAAGGCAAAACTATTATAAAATTTGAGAATTAAATAAGTTGAATTCCTCGTTGAATTATCAAAATCGTGTGTTTATGTTGATGAACAAACTTTGATGAAGAAGTCGATAATTGATTTCCGACCAGGATTATAATGTTAAAGATGTCCTCGATCTCAACAAATGTAAAATTTTTGACATCAGCTACAATCAGCAATGACTTATCTGCAAGCGATAAATAGAGATTGACGATCGTTATTAGATGCATTTAGGTTTCCCAAACATTGAGTGCAATGTCGAGTAGAGTCACGGCCAAAAACGAAATATTGAAATCAAATTGGTGATGAATTCATTAACAATCATATCAATTAGCGATTGTGAGTATGCCCATTGAGTAAATTTATTTATTTATTTAGTTCTGTATGAAGAAGTATACACCCATCTGAAGTGCATATTACTACAATCGAAAAATGTGCAATATCAGTGACTACTTAAAATAAATTTCAACATCCAATTGTACCACAAATTTTGAGAGCCATTCTTTGTAGTCCCGTACCAAATCTGATTTCATTGAACGTTTTAAGTCAGCCATGCAAGTCTAAGGCGTGGGCAATACCTACCTAAATGTTACCTATTTATCTAGGTAAGTTCAGGTAGCCCGCCCTTTTAAAACATATCTTCAGCATAAAGTTATATAGATATATTTCGAAGAAAGAAAAGTAATCCTACCCCTAAAGACTTACTATCGTAGCTTAGAAGAAACAAGGGTTTCATACTAGACTTTGAGGAATAAAATATTCTGTTACATAATTTTAGATGAGTTAATATTCTATGTATATGAGAAATGGAGGTTAAGTTGTGATTCTGTAGAACAGTAGTAGAATAACTAAAAGTAAACGTTTAGCCACACAACTAAATGAATATACGTTAAAATCACTAAATCATTTGTCCAATAAATTTAGGAAATCATTAAGACTACTTAAAACTGTAGCCTTCGCAGCCCGTATCAACAGTGCACGGTATTGCGCTTACCAAAAAAGCACATTACTAGGATCTTCAATGAACAATCTGTGCGTGAATTTCCTCTTATAATGCGAATTCTTATAGTAATGTTGGTGGCAAAGCGAACATAACCTTTTTACATTAAGTGTTTAGAATTTACAAAATATAAAAAAAATACTGGATCAACTTAGTGAAAATAAGCTCTGGCCCAAATATGCCAATATAACCCCCGTTTGAACTAAAACTACATTTAACGTTTGCATGTTAAAAGGATAACTTTGTCGGCTTAATAGTATGTAGTTTTGTGCTATAATCTTCAATGAAACAATCATAAGGTATACACTGCTGTCAGTTTTAAATTTCGGAATACGGTTAGAATTGTGACTAATATCATCTTTAGAACAAACCACAGCGTGTTTACACCCCGTGGCTCCATGATCACATTGTTGGCGTAGAAAGCGCAATATTGTAGAAGTCTCCTTTAAAAAATTCCGATGACTTCTTTATGTTGAGATACGTTTTGTTTTTTTTCGATTTAATTGCGATTCAAAAGCAATATCATGTACCACTCATTTCGACGATTATCGCACATCCCCTATCACAAAGATGAAACTGGCAATATCAACTATATAACATAGGTAGTATCGTAGTATCACTATAAAATTTCCCACCTACCATAGAACCATTCGATAATAGAATTTCCAACTCAGCAAAATATTTTACATACAAAGCGAAACTCAATTTTTATATTTCATTCAGTCTGAAATACAATTTTGCATCGAAAACACATTACCGCGAATATCTCAAATTCCGTGGAATATTGGTTAGATATGTTGGTTTTATAAATAACCTTTTTTATTATTTAATACAAAAAGTATTTATGTTTTTTTAATAAAGTAAAAAAAAAACAAATTAATCTTTCTATTGAATAATGAAAATCGCGATTATCAATTTATTGTTGTCGCTATAATAGGAACTGTACATGGCAATTAATTGTGATGTGCGAGATATCGTCTTAGTGGATGAATAAGACGTTTAGTGTGGTGGTTTATATTATAAAATGTGCAAGTGCTGTTATTGGGTAGTTTATAATTTTTAATGATGCAGGGTTCAGTTTTGTGCTATACATATTTAAGGCTGAAGTTTTTCGTATAATGTTTGTGCAACGCCAATTTAGTTTTTCTGTAACAAATTTGATATTTCCTGTGAAATTTGATCAATGCACGGGTTTTAACATAATTAGTGACTGAATAATAAATAACTCAGCTGTGGTCAACTATTATTTAGTATGGATGATTGACTGATTTGTTGAGGTCTTACATTTCAATACTAAACGATTCGTACGATTCGAAATATTTCAGTTTCAATTGCCAGTTTCCCAAAAGGTACATTCAACCCAACCATGTTGGATATTCATATTAGCCATATTTGGTTGGTAAGAAATCATGCTTGAATAGCGCTTATTGGATGGAAGAAAATACAATTATTATTTTAGTGACATAATAAGAACTCCTTAAAAGATAATCTTTGAACTCAACCAAATAATACAATTTTTACTGACTTCTTTCAATACCAAAAAATTACAATTAAAATTAATCATCGTAAAATTGTATTGTTTCAAATTAAATTAACTCTACGCTGTAAACGTTAGGAATTAGAACAGATGATAATAAGTGCCGATTAATGAGATTTTTTAAAATAGAATTACATTTAGTTTTCCGTTGGGAAGGTTAAAATAGTAGTATTATGGAATAAAATCCGTATTTGAATACCGTGACTCCGATCAAAATCTGATAGAATAGTAAAACACCAGTAATCGTGAATGATTTATAGATGAGATTTACAAAACAAACCACACATGACACATACAAATGATTATCTACTAATATCTGTCGTGACAAGAGAAATTTTATTTAATCAGTCTAATGGATAAAATCGTTGGGTATTATAAGAAATCGATAAAGTTAAATAAATTGGCCGTGTATTTAAAATATTTGAGGATAGTTTCTTTGTAATAATCAAATAACCATTTGATCCATGTTGTTTTACAATGTGGCCGCGCCTCCAAATGTGTATATGGTGGTTAGGTTTCGTGAAATTAACCTATTTGTTTCTAAATGACTTTACTACTGTTCTTCATATTTCCAATTAATGTGTGCTGTCAATGATGGTTATTCGGATGACTCGGTGAAAAATGAGTAGATTATTGGTTGATTATGTTACAACATGCTAGTCTAGTATTAATTATATATTAAATGGGGTGGGAAATACGTTTTAAATTATAGAGAGGTTTACGTACTCATTCTACTAGTTTCAGATATTAATTTAAGTGTTATTAGTGGTTTATTAATGTCCGTTGACCTTGGTTTTAAGTATACATATATAATGTTGAAAGTGCGAAATCGGTGAATGTTTGAATACAAATTGGAAAAAACTACTCCGAAATCAATGAAATTGGAATCAATTCGCACGGGCTCACGGGAGGTATTTGCGCCCCGCATGGGAAGCACTCTGATGGGAAGTAAATGAAGCTACGAGGTGAATGTAGGAGATGTGGTTCCTTGCTAAAACCTTTATGCATGTCATCTGCTAAACACGTCCACAAAATTTAATAAATGTGCAGAATAATATTTGTTTTCTTCAAAATTTATATAATTTCATTATTTTTTATGCTTAGGAAAATAAACTGCTTCAAAACAAAAATTTTGAGTGAAGTGTTTTCTAATTTCTCGTATGTTCAGGCCGACTTGTAAAAAAATATTTATATTGTTATGAATTTTCTCTGTAAAATCCGGTACGTTTAACTGAATTGTGAATAAAGCTATACATTTGAGGGTTACATCATCAATTTTCGTAATTTACACCACTTCCGGAATATATCGGAATTACTTATCTCTCAAACACACAACACTACCGTAATACTTACCCCTCGTCTGGAATATTCTCGAAAATATCATTAATATTCCTACACAGTAAAAAAAAATTACATATTTTTAAGGGTAAACAAAATGCCTCGTAAATGTATTTAAATTTCACGTATGATATGTACCGTACATAAGACATGGAATTTTCATTTTCTGATTTATGTAAAATTCAACAATGCAGATATATAATTTTCAATAAACCATTATGTAATTTTGTATACTGATTACTGGGTAATATTCCATATTTAAATATTGAAATTTATAAAATTTGCCTAAAAATTACATAAACTATGAAAAATTTCATTGCTTACAAAACATGAGAACCACCACAAGTTCTTTCTTGTCAGTTTGGTCTCGTACTGATAAAAGGTTGTTGTGTTCTACTTATCAGGTTCTCTTGCAACGACTTATCTGCAAAAAATCCAATCTTGCTTTATACTAAGTATAACAAAAGAACATATCGACTTGGCGAATTATATCACATTAAACAAAATAATTACGCGTCACATTTATTCTTGCTCGTAGATTTCTCATCTGTCGTATTTATCTCCGACAATATTCTACATAATAATTATGGAATATTTTAGGAAAGGATGTAATTTTCTTTCAAAATGATGCAAAATTATATAAGATACTTAAAATTACATATATAGGTTGTTAATCTCTACATAAAATAAAAACTTGTTCAGTATATTCTGTGGAATTCTTTAATTTACATACTGGTTTACTGACTATTCCGTCACTTGATATGGAAACAAAATTTTCACATAAATGATGTAAATATTTTACCATTAAATGTATGTAAATTTCCATAAATCATGTAAAAAAATTTTACTGTGTACCCTAATTTACCATTAAAATTTTTACGATTAATATTTTCACACTAAACTCACCTTTTACAATTATTTTTAATGACATCACTATATTTTCGTTTTTTCACACCACTTATAATTTTCACACTATACTCACTTACACAAGATTCACCAAAGACTAACTTAAACTCCCTCACTGTGTTTATCGCACTCGAATTATATATACCGCGCTGAATATTTCAGATTGTCTACGATAAATCGCAACTAATCTGATATAATCTGCAATACCACCAAATTGTTATAAAACTACTTCTATAAATGCTACTATTTAAATCTAGATATCACTGAATTAACCAGTTCAAGTGACCAACCTATCCTGAAGTATGCGAATTATAGACGAAATCGCCATATTACGCCAGCCTAAGCATATTTAACCCGAACAGAATCCAAACAGCCGCGTCTGCAGCTTACTCTATACAGCTCCAACCAATTCAACTTTTCTTCTATTCTCGCCTTCATTTCTGCTTTATCCCCAATGACAATCCACTTGATTATTGCTCGCAACTGAGCCATGCCATATACATCTTACCCATACTCGACATCATCTGCTCGCACATCTCCACCAAGCTATCATTGCAAATAGCCATCACCCTCTTTGACCAGCATTTCCTTGGTGATATTTTCCTTCCTACAAATGACTCTTGCGCGCCAATACTTCTCACCATTTCATCTAACTATCTTGAGAGATCTCTGCCACATACATATTTTCCAACTGGCGTGACTCTCCTATATTCAAAAACTAGGTCAATACAGGATCGCTTTCTGATTTTTGCAACATCCGCACAAATCTCCCATCCATCCACGATCCGTTGCAATACAGACACTGCCCCCGCTCCATAACCTTCCTGTGAATTGCCACTAGTCGCAACGGATGATGTACCATCTGCAAATTTCACTCGCATTGGCCGGTATCTCTTCCAGATACTTTTAAATTTCCTGGGCAATGGACTCCTATCAGATCCTAAGTGGACCACTCCACTACCTAATCTTAAGTTGTTCGTGCTGATATTCGTTTATCTTATGACTCACAATCCCGTCCAAACACGTGGCTGCAACCATTGCTCTTCAGCATCATCCGAGAACATCGCCGCACCTGCAACGTAGTCGTTTTCCTTTAAGTCATTCCTTTCTGATTCTTCCCACCACCTCCAGTATCAGCATTAACACTTTTCCCAAGTTTACCACAATTTTCTTTCCTTCTCTGTTACACAAGCAATCCTTGCACCAAAATAATCGAAACCATCTTTGCCAGGTGATCCATTATCTTCCTCATTTACCATTAACATCGCCTCTCTTGCTCTCGCTGACTATAACAAATTGCTCACTATAAGACGTCAATTCGGCAAACGGTTGTTCATCCAAAATTCCGCGTATTTTGTCTTCCTCTTCCTGAACTGTAGCAATATCCCGGTTGAATTGTACTTCATCATCAAGCTGGCTCAGCTGATTCTCCTTATCTCCTCTAATGGTGAGTACTCCATAATTTCGTCATCCGTTCTACCTTATCATTGACAATCGCTCCCATCGCCTACATCTTCATTTCTATTGCTAACTATTTTGCCTGCCGATTGATGCATTTTCTTCATGATGTTTTGAATTGGTTGCCTGAGTTCCTCCACACTTTGATCTAACTTTTGATTAATTTCTTATTTCATTTTGTTAATGAAACTTCCAATTCATTTGTTCTGTCACTTGTCGATTCTCTTTAATTTGTTGAGTTAATAAAGCCAATAGTTTTGCCGTATCGAAAGTTCCAGGTTGCCCGGGAAATGTCTCCAGCCTCCACCATCTCGAGTTATCTAGTTTTTCATAATTATCCGTGTCTTGCTCTCGCTTCTCTTACGTAGTCGCAACATTAATTTATTTTTGTAACCTCCTTTCTGTTACCCCTCGGTAAATTACGCTGTTTTAAATGAAATTTTAACTTCGCAACTGTCAAATCATTAAATTCATCTTCTGATATTCAAAATCCCAACATTGTCATCAATTGTTACGAATTTGACCAGTGAAATCCGGTTCGTGTCACTGGACTGTGATAACAGCTATAAATTTGGTTACAAATTTTACAACGCCAATTCTCGTAATTTCCTGAATATTCTCCAATATATCGAAAACAATCTCTCAAACACTTACAAGTTACAACACTCTCTACTGGAATATTCTCGAAAACACTACTAACGGTTGAATAAAAAAATTGATTTTAGGAAAAGTCCTGGATGGCTATTTCCTACACGAATCTTCCTAAAATCCTTCTCCTTCTTCTCCTTATTAATTCACCTCAACACTATTTACAATTATTTTGAATCACACCACTATTTTCACGTTACACGCCACTTATAATTTTCACGCTACTCATTTTCACTTTTATTCTAACGCATACCGCGTCTTAATCAAGACTACCTTAAGACTCCCCACTGTGTTCATCGCACTCGTATTTATTTACCGCTCTGAATATTCCAGATTGTCCGCGAACAATCACAGCTAATCTGCATTACCACTACTGTTATTAAACTACTTCTAATGCTACTACTTAAACCTAGATGTCACTAATTTTACAAAAATGTGATCAATCCACGCTCAATTACGCCCAATAGGGCCAATCGTGACAATATTTCTAAAGTTTGTATTATAAATGGATTTTTCTAATATGAACAAAATCCAGATTACTTAAACATATACTTAGTATAAAATAAAACCTTATACTCTATGATGGTTCTCACCTCAACGAGTGACCAAACAGATCTAGTTACATTTTCATAGTAATTCTAGGTGAGATGAGAAACGTAATAGTGGACTTAATTTCTCTGCGGTTCGAACTATTTGTTACTAAATACCATTAAATTATTAATATCTCTGCAAGTGCTCAAAATCTATTGCGATGAGTGATTTAGGGAAAATTCGTTAGTTTAGGGGGTTGACCACTATCCAACCCTTTTAAAAACTCACGCTGCTAAAATTTACTTGCTGACCCTTTAAAGGCGTTGCTCTGTAGTGAACAAAACGCTAAATATCTAACTAAATTCAAAATGTTTCTTCTAGTTTACTTTGGGCCATACGTCATTAACCGTCATCACCAAACAAGAAATTGAGGTTTCTCAGAAATGTTCTTTTGGTTGAGGATCGCTTATGAACAAGCTTTGAATAAAGTATAAACACGAAGAATTTCGTTAGCTGGTACAGAATAATTAGTATCAAGTAGTTTTACATTTAGTAGTACCTGGTTACAATCCAAGCAATTTCCATACTAGGACATAATTAAAATTTTTGGTTTGATTCGGATTGTAAATACGGGTTTTAATTATTTTTATATTTCCGTTGTTTTTACGTCGCAACATGGGGGGGGGGGGGGGGGTAGTATATATTATCGAAAGCCGGAGAATTGATATGGATAGAGCGTGCAGTCTGCACATTAAGTCTTTCTGCGCGATAGTAACCATTTTAGAACCGCGCGATCGGTGATTACCCTGAATGGAAATCCTTCTACGTAGACTCTAAATTTCTTTTATGACTTTAAAGGAAATAGGCGAGGCATATAAATTTCGAAATTAAGTAGTTTCGTTCATCTTTATGTATTAAAAAAATCGTCAGACTTGTTGGTCTTCTAAAATATTATTTTTGTAGTATTCTTTTCTGCGGTTCGGACCGGGAAAACATGCATGACATTAAACCAAGGCAAGGAAAACAACTGGCATACATTCATGAATCGGTGATGAAAGAACCGGGATCTGACTATCCCGAAGGCTCGATTATTGCAAACAAAGTGAACGTAATCATAACTCTCTTCAAAACAGTCTCCCGAAGAAGCCTCCTGTAATCTTGATTCGTTGTAAATAAAGTTTAAAATGACCATGGCCCACAGAAATAGTAACCAGAATGTTCAGAGACAAAGCGTTCTTAGTTAATGCCAGATTAGGTTCTCATTTACTTACTGCTGGAGCTACGTCCCATGACACGATTTGGCCGCTGAGGTCTGCTTGGTGGTCTGGTTTTGTGTTCTTAGAACATGTCCTACTTTTCTCAGTCTATTTGATTTTATGAATCTTATTATATCTACTTTTTGGAGATTATTTCGTATCTCATGATTCATCAATCTGCTTTTCATTATTGATCCGAGCATCACATGAATTATTTTACACTCAAATACAGCAAGTTTCTAAAAGTTTTGAACTGATATAGTAGCGTCCATGACTCCAACCGAAGGTGATCACTGGTCTGTTTAGAGCGTGAGAGATGTTAAGTTTAGTTTTAATGCTCAGTATCCGCTACGATCCTTGATGTTATACCTACATCTGCATTTTTTCTCGTTACCGCTGATCCCAAATATTTAAACTCTTTTACCTTTTAATATTGCCTTTTTGCGGTAACAATATCCCTTTTCCGACCAGACAACATTTTTTTTCACAATATAAGTCCACCACACGCAAATGTGCATGTAAATAACCATAGTTTGTAACGTTTTTTTTTTTTTTTCATAATTCTCTTTCGTACACAGTTTTTACGTGCACAATTGTGATCGCGGGCCGGAAATAGATATATCTAGTTTTTGCCTGTATATTATCGTTTGTCTGTTGAAAATTTACAAATAGACTGTGAACGGGGACATGCTTTGATCTGTTTGTATGAATCATATCTTTTGCGGGTAGCAGCATGGACTACCCGCAAAAGATATGCTCGTTATACATCGATAATGTTGTTTCCACTATGTTGGCTACAACTGTAGCGGGCTAATCTAAAACGTATTTTCCATTTCGTGACATTCGCTTAGCCAATTCTGTTTCAAATCTCAAGGGTCATTCTCACACAGCCGAGTCGAACTGGTAAAAGTGAAGTGCGAACACTTCATAAAAAAATCAATATTTTATATTAAACATATTTCATTAAATAAAATAACTTACAAAAATTAATTGAATAATGAGCGATTTTTAACTAATACACGCCGTTTTACCAAAGCTATTCCCCGGTAGTTACTGCAATTTAATGACGAACTCTCTTTTTATGTAGAGGGCAAATCAGAAACGTCTTCTGCTCCTCTGAAATTTTCTCAGTACATCCAGCACGCATGATATGGAAAAGTTACACAACTCAAAAAATGAACATTTTCAGTTAATTCACTCGAAAGATGTGCAATTTTAGATTTCATATCCCGCAATACAAATGTTTTTGTTTTTCCTTCACCGAAAATAGTAGAACGCGAAGTGTCGCGTTCTTCGTTTTATGATTTTAGATTAAATAATGCAATTATTATTTTTTGATTTTGCTCTCCTGAAAAATTTTAATGTTTGAGTTGTGACACTTTTCCATATCATGTGCGATTTGATCTCAACCGTTTTTATTACCTATTTCGGATGAAATTCCATCTTCACCTGGATTCTTGTTGTTTTTCATTCTGGACATCACGTTGCTCACCTCATGGTTCGATGTAATGGTTCGTCAGCAGATGGAGGTGTAGATCGATTTAAAAGAGGAGGAAAATTAATACTGTCATACTTAAGGTCGTTGTTGCTGATTATTACTAACTCCAGATTCGTTGCGAAGAGTGCTGCTCTCAGGTTGGATATTAAGTAGCGGTCTTTTTAATGTTGCGATATCTATCTCTAAGACTCGAGTTTTCAATGTTCAGCACTCACTGATTATGCCATTCTTGTTTTTTCCATCTGCCAAGTAGAGATTTTGCTCGTGATCATGTAGTCGTTATGTGATTGTAAAGGGTTTTCCAATAACGACTTGACAACTTTTTTTTTAAATAAAACGCAAACCATTTGAGATATCTCGAAAATTTTATTATTAGCTTGAAGAACAATCAAATCATTTATGTATAGAATTCGACATCGTTCATATGTCCACGACGGGCACGCTTGCAGATGTCGATTTTCGATGACTCGGCCACACATTTCGACGGAAATGGCCGCTATCTCTCGTTCAATATTGGCTCTGAGCTCCTCTAAAGACGCCGGATTGTTGGCATAGACCAATGATTTAACGTAGCCCCTTATAAAAAGTGTTAAAAGAGGTGTTAAATCACACGATCTATGCGGCCAATCGACTGGACCATTTCTGGATATAACACGTTCATCGAATTTAGATTTCAGTAAGTCGATTGTTAGACCCGGTGTTAGACATGCCACACCGTCTTGTTGAAACCACATATCATTAATGCTTATGCAATTGTCCAAAAAAATAACGTTGCAACATGTCTCTGTAGCGATCTCCATTGACTGTAACGTGACGGTCATTTTCATCAACGAAAAAAACGGTCCAATGACATGCTATCTTTTTTTACTCCTAGGTAACGTTTGACCAATTGTTAATGATGATGCTTTCGATACGGCAATTGTTATAATATTCCGTTGATTTTCTGGACTACTCGATAGAGTATTCTCCTAATTAGTTAACGTGGATGTTAATACCTTAATTGTTTCAACGTGAGGTTCTTTGAAAGCGACAGTTGCATTTTGTTCATAATCGACAAGTATATTGTGAAACTGCCAGAAAATGCTCGGAGTCGAGATTAGTTCCGCGTTTTCTATTTTGAAAAAATATACGGTGTTGCGTTTCCCATTTTTGTTTGAAATAAGACGTATGAAGTCTGAGCCGATGTTTCCACGATGTATTTTACTAGTATTTGAGCATTAAAGTCCCCCAAAATTATTTCATTATGCTGAAGAATTTTGCTCAGAATGCTTTCAAGATGGTCGTAGAATACTATCTGTAGACTGTTAAGTTTTGCTAAAGCGGCATTAGGCCGCCAATAGGTAAATCCAAAGGTTTATTAATAAACATCGGTGTTTTTCACTAATCTGTTTTCACTTATAACATACGCACATTTCAGTAGAAAAGTTTTCTAAAATATACTCGTCAGAAGAGTGATATTTTTATATAAATTTCCTTCCGTGGCAGTTGATTCTTCTGAGATGATAATTTATTAATGACGATTTCTTGAATCATTATGAGTATTTTGTATATAAAGGCCGATTATGTAGGTAAGCCTTACGACTTTCAGGTTACCTTTGCGATTATAGAAATTGTAATTTGTAAACTTTTATTAGAGCAGCACCCGAGAACAACGACGTTTCGACAATTCAACGAAAACGACAATTCAGTGAATACAACAACTAATCGAAAACGACAGTTCACTGAAAACGTCACTTCATCGAAATGATAATTCGCAGAAAATGTTAAGTAGTTCATCGAAAATATGCCATATTATGAGTAGTTACTCTGGGTTATTTTGGAGCATATTTCTATTTGAACGATTTAAAAAAAAATGTGAGAGCCGTTCGTGTCCTAAGAAGAGGTTTAATTTCAGGTAGATCAATTTTTGAATGTTTCTCATATGAGTGTAATTTCCATGAAACTAACAAATTTAAATTGGACTAATTCAATTCTCAACAGATTAGGACAACGCTCGTGGTCTATGATGAAAATTGAATTCCCAAATGACTTCTGGATGTGCCTTTTAAAAATAATCAATTTGAATCAAGCTATAGTCTTCAAAATAATTGTAATTTGGGAGATTGCTTAGTTCCAACAACATCCGATTCGCATCCGGCTCTTGTTAATTGGTGGAGAAATTCCATTTCTTCATACAAATTGACTTTCACTTCAAATGGTTTAGGCGTGCCTTGCTTCGATTAAAAGCAGTATGTTCTAGAGCAACAACCGGAAATCATTTTAGAATCCATCCATTGTCCGTTCTGCAAAACATATTCTTCTTTCCATCAAATTGAGAATTATTAAAATGAAATTTTTAAAATTATATCCAGGCGCTATACAAACCACCACTACTGTTCATCCCAATTTGCAAAACTTTGTTTCATTTAAAATAGCTGCCCTGCGGAATCTTAAATTATTAAAAAACTGACATTTTCGTTATCGTTTTTGGTTAATTGTCGTTTTCGGTGAGTTGGTTTTTCTGTGATTGGTTTTTCTGTGAATTGTATGTCAATCAATTTTCGTAGAACTCTTAATTAGCTATCTCAATTAGCTACGCATTATAAAGTATGTTATGTACCTTTGATGTATTGGTAATGGGGGAATCCTTAAGTAAGAAAATTTAAGGATTGAAATTTAGCGGGTATTAAGATTTTCTGCGCACGGATTTTTTTTTAATTTTTAACTCTGAAATAATTGATACTAATAATGTAAATTATCGTTATATTTTCTGTACTCTAATTAGGTTTACCAAGTTATGATGGTTTACCAATTATTTTTGCTTGTTTCCATTAAGCTGATGGAAAAAATTGCCATTCGAAACATGTCATGCTATACGTTGAATGGAACTTAATAGTTTATTGACGGATTAGAATCAAGTATAAGTTGAAATAATGGCGAAGTCAAAGCCTAAGATATTTTTCAAAAACTAGAGGTTTATTTTAATATTTGTATAAAATAACGTCCAGGCCGTATTACACTGACACAAAAGAAGGCTATCCACTCAACGATATTTTTAACCATAGCATCATTTGGTCGGTTCCGTTTTTTAACTTGCGTGTATTCAAAAGCCTGTAAAAAAGATTTAGAGGTAGGTAGTAGAAGTCCTTTGAAAAAGAAAAATTTTCTCTCTAAATGTTATATCCGATGACCGATACGGCTGATGCCCAAACTTTTTCTTCTAGGGTCTTATCTATTGAAATCACTATCACAAAAAACAAATTACAAGGTTACCGGAGCATTGTCCTTTGGCTATACTGCAATTTATATTTTTCAATTTCACTAAAACCCTTTTTTGCTGTTGTAACAAACGATTAATTTTAGATTTCGATTCTGATACTTAGTAATTGTTAGACAAAACAAATACAGAAATATAAAATACATAATTTTATTGATGTATTCCGGAAATCATTATTCAAAGGAATTTTAAATTTTTTTCTTAAAATAAAATTTCAATGCATCAAATGGTAACAGAGAGATCCATACATATTGTTTATTTTGAACATAAAATTAATCATCTGTAAAAAAACACAAAATTATTATTTTCTATTATTTTATTTCAGATTTAACGGCAACGAATAACTTTTTAAACATAATTTAGAAAGAATTATACTTGTCAAATGTATTTGAACGGTACGATCGTGTGTAATTAGATCAAAACAAACATATTCAGTAAGAATTTTAACATGGCATCGCCGAAAGCGGCCGAGGATGAGATTGATGAAGAAATCGAGGAAAACATATCGAATTATGATGATAATCTGTCACTAGACGAAAAATTTGATATAAATTTAAGTTCGCCGAATAATTCTCGCGATGAAAATGCCATAAATAGAAAACGAAAATTATTTGATTTTGATGATGATGAGAATGATAATTTTACGCGACAAAATGTGCCGGGCCCATCAAAATTTGGATTTGATTTTAATGATGAAAATAAAATCGATGAGCTATTGTCGGGTGATAAATTGGTTCAGCATTTTAATGTGCAGGATGAGAATGTAGCCGGTGCAGTAGACCTAGACAAAAATGAAGATGTTATCTTAATAAATGATCAAAAGATAACGTTAACTTCGTTAAAAAATTTACAACAAACTGTTAGCCAAGACGCTGGATCAAACAACCAAAGTACAACTAATGATATTTCTGATATTATTGCCGATGATCTTTCAGCAAACTATAAGAAACATGTAGAGACGAGGAAGACCCAAAGTTTTGAAGAACCGGCCCATCAAAGCTCGGTAAACCTAAGCTATTACAGTCTTGATCATAGTTTTGATTTTGATGAAAATGCGTTTAATAAAAAACCAGACACTACTGATAATCTACTGGATGTTCAAGAATTAAGTTCTCTAGATTCCAAAATTGATATCGACAATGAAGCGGAAATCGATAAATTGTTAGCTCCAGATAAACTGGAAATTGCTCGTGCCATAACTCCTAAATCTGGTGATAGTTCAATTAGTGATGACATACAAAACTTAAAGGAAAAAATTAATTCCCACTCGAGTTCCTTAAAATCATCTCATAAGTCTGAAATACAAAATGTTGAACATCAAGTAGAATTACCAGTCCCAGTGATTATTCGACCTATGGAAAAAATACCAATGGAGCATAGCAAAGAAGCTCTCGATGATATTTCGGAAGTATCTGAACCAAATCAAATTACAGAAAAATCGGATAAAATAAAAAGCGACGATGAATCGGATGAGGTGACCATGACCAAAGAGAAAAAAGATGCAGGAGTTCTTATTGAAAAGGGGCAAGCATTCAGACGTGTACTGGATCATTACGCGTCCGGAGATCATCATGATATACCGCCAAAAGATATTCCAGTTGAAGTTCCACCTTTAACGTCGTTTGGAAATGGTAGCTCCGACTTTGACAGTGTCGTTAGTTTAAATATGTTTCATATGATGGAAAATCGTGTGCGTGAATTAAATGATATTATTGCCGGGAAGGATGTTTGTTTGGCTGCATTGAATATGCAGCTTGAGGCATACAGTAGGCGAGAATCATTGAAGGAAAACCGAGACTCTTTAAAAGAACTGCCATCCTCGGACAGAGCATCAAGCAGTTTGACAACAAATTCTACAGAATATCGAACGATACCAGATGAATATACTGTTAAGGTAAAATAATGTTTATTTAATGTTTAGCATTTACAAATTTACTTATTTTATTTTTAGAACCTCGACTTTCATAACGAATTACTACAACGTGATAATTTAATAGAACAATTAACCGACTCCCTTCAACAATCGTTGCAAATTAGGGATGAACTCCAAGTACAGGCCGAGAAACTGATTAATGAAGTATCGCAATTACGTAAGCAACTAACCGAAACCTACGAGGCGGTAAAGAAGCAAAACTGGAACAGGCAAGATCGTGAAAGTACGGGACCACGATTATCTGAAATTTCTATCGATCTAGTCAGCATGACCGACGAGGAATCCGAGAAAAATTTCAATGAAGGGGAAAATCGTGAAGCCCGCCGTGATTCAATAGAGTTGGAACAGCTGGATGAGCTATATGATCAACAATTATTTCCGTCCTTATCAAAACAAATTGAACAGTTTCTTAAATTTCTAACGCCAGAAGAAAGACGTCTCTTTAATATGGTTCAAAAGAAATTTGACGAGTACTTGAAACAAGAAATAGATAACATTGAAAAGAAGCATGACGGTGAAATAAAAATATTGACTGATCGGTATGAAAGTGAGAAGAATGAAAAGGAAAGTGAAACAAACAAATTACGACAATTATTATCTTCGGTAAAATCGGGCTCCAGTGAAATTGATGTGCTGCGACAAGAGCTAGAAACGAAACATCAACAAGAAATGGAAGATTTAAGACTTTATTTCGAGAGGAAATGTACTGAATTAGAAAAACAATATTCGGAAGATATATACTCGCAACAAAGTCGACGGCATTCAAACGATTCGGGATCTGAATTATCCGATCCTGATAATATATTGGGCGATAGAGATATGAATGAAGAGTTGCCTACGCCTAAAAAAAATAAAACCGAGCTTTATCTGAGTCCAACACATCGTAAAATTACACCAACGAATATCGGATCTCCGTCAAAGAATGCAAAAATTAGTTTAGCTACGAAAGCGGCTGTACCAGAAATTGACACAAAACCAAATAAGAAGAAAAAAGTTATCGATTCAAACGAAAAAAGTATTAAAACTTTAGAAGAAGATGAATATACGGTAAGTACCTTACAAACATTTTTGTTATACAATAAACTAATTGGCAATCACTTCTTGTGTGGAAAACTATATAAATGCATTTTCCTATATCATTTTTATAACGCATTTACACGTGACTTATTATTGTATACGCATTTTGGTAATGTAAAGGTAATAAAAATATTGATTTCGCGGAATATGTATCCGCTATCCAATATTTCAAAGCAATGCGAATTCAATTATGAGTCACCTCTTAAAACACATTCAAATTTACTATTAATCCTATATAACCATTTAAACATAACAAATTTTTTGTGTGTACTACCATTTTTAAAAATAAACAAAACAGTCAGTCATTTCTGGACGTATTGATACTAATGAACAGCATGAAATTAACCTGATAATCAGCGAATATGATAGAAGATTACAGGAACAGGTTAAATTAGCACGGCAAGATGTTCTTGATGAATTAGACAAACAAATAAAGGTGAGTGAGTGCTTGATATATAAAAATTATTATTTTTTTGTTTTGGTGTGGACTAATCCAAAATAACAAAATTAACATATTCACTTTTTAAATAATCGTGTCTCCATATTTATGGGTAAAGGATTTTTTTAAACATTTTTCATTTGGTGTTATGTGGTTTTTATATAAAATTATTAGCAAATAATTTTGGTGTTTGAGTATCTAGGAACATCATCAGCTGTTGGTTTATGTGTAAACAATTAAAAAAGAATAGTACACGTATTTTTATATTTTTTTTTTACCAAGCCATTTATAATTTTTCTTAATTTTACTTTACCAAAATAACTAATTAAGAAAAAACCTGAAATAGATTATTTTCTCTTATTTTTAAATGTGTTTGTTTGTGAAATTCATTTTTTTACGTCTAAAGATTTTTTTAATTTTCATCACGTTTAAAAATATACAAAAATATTGAAATTTTTAGTTATTCCGGAGGTCAATCTTTTCGGATATTTTAGGTGTATGCAAATGAATTTATAATTTATTAGCTCGCACTCCGAACAATCCAAAAATAGTTTCTTGATACTTCCCGGGACGCTTTACTATTAATTCCTTTCCTTTTATCTTACATAAGGTTATATTCATGGTCTGGATCTAACCTACCGCAATTTTTCATGTGTTACTACTGGTATGTTTATTTACTTGAATTTGGAGTAATTTACGTTTATGTTTCTTTTCACCTGTAATATGATGTTATGAATAGAATTTATCTATTAAGCTATGTAGTCGCTAGTTTAAAAAAATGGTTTATTCACTTAAGCCATTTATCTACACAAATCTGAGGCCGCACTCATTCTGTCAATATTGAAGGCAACCATTCCTAACTTTTCAAACAAAAATTAACATAAATTTAGCAACTTTGGACATGGTATGTAACTTAAGAAATTCCGATCTAAACCGATATGGCAATTGAAATTGAATTATTTTATGTCAAAAATAAACAAAAGACAAAATATTAGCTAGTACGTCTTACTTATACAATATAATTTTAATAGTTTTAGCTTAGTACTACATCCAACCTAGATACAATGCACCTAGATCACCTAGATACTAATTTATGTGGACGGTTTAAATCTTTGTCAGTATAATATATGATAGGATTTTTTTGATTTCGCGGAACGTTAATCGCGGTGAGAAAGCAGTAAATTCTACAATAATATCAATTAAAAATTATATTACGGTCTACTGGTAAGAATTAATTTATTGTTTTATTATTAAATTATGTATTCAACATTTCGTTAAACTTCCAAATCTAAAATTTTTTTACGAAGATTACTGCCATCTACATATCACAAAAAAAACCACATAAATTTAATGACGTATCAAACAGTACTGCCTACTCTCTAGGAGCATTGATCCATTCCACTATGAGTATGCCAATTGTTTGCGTATTATGTTTCTGATTAAATTTATAGCCTGTAATTGTCTTTGGAATCGAATCCACAGAAGTAACTTCCTTTGGTATGTGCGCTGTTGTATTGAGTTGAAACTAGTTATTGGTCCGGTTAGTAGACCTAAATTGCGAATTTGGCTGTTTAATTTTTAAATTGTATTCTAGAACTAGTTTTGGCTTAAGAAACTGTCGACCTATTATAATGAAATGCGGCTTATACGTGGAAATTGAGACTACTAATATAAATACTCTCTGGTGAATGACCGGCCAATTTACATCCATCCATCATAAAAATTAATCCGATTTAGGACAATTGGCTACAAACAAAACCCAAAATCTATTTTTTGAGTTGTATCGGGATTGGACGCTTCTAGTTGTAGTTCTGGAACACCATTCTGAATAGCAGTAAGCCGATCTAAATATAATTGTCAACGTTATGGAAAATGACCATCGTGAATAGAACTACTACTAACTAATTATTTTCTTTCGTCTAAATTACAAATATAGAACTGAAGACAGGGGCCTAATTAATGAATTCGACGTTCATTTTTGAAGGCTATCGTATTCCTGAAGTAGACAAAAGAAGAAAAAAGAAAAATGTATGCAATTTTTTACTATTCTTTTCTTTTTTGTTTCTACGCTTGCTATAGGAAAACGATAACCGTCGAATTCTATAGTTTGGACCCAGTATATTTTACAAAGATGTGAAATTGTTCAACAATTTGTGTAATGAAATGAAAGATAAGAAAATCTCGAAGCTTGGGTTATTCTATTCCTTACTCGTTAAACAAATTTAATAAAAATTAAAACATTTATAATTGAGTCCTAATCACATTTAGATTTATTAAATGGTTGTTTATTGTTTATTTTGTTTACTGTAAAATAAGAATTAGCATTTTTCATTCTCTTCTCTATGAAATTGGTTATTTTTTCAGGAGAAAAAATAAAAAAAATAAACGAGGATCGATAAATGTGCACTTTCGCCGTTATTTACATTTTGGCCGTAACCTATGTAACAGAGGTGTCCATAATCGCGATAATTTTTAGCTGATGACTGATTTTGACCATTCCCAATCGAGAATAAAATGATCAGCATACTTGAGTGCACCTTATAATACTTTGGAAATCAAAAAATAGATCGCGAAAAAATATTGTTTGGAAAAGTAGATCTCTCAAAAAAACTAGTAGACATGCCTGCTATATAACATGAAGATTGGTATCAAATGTCGGAGTGAGCGAAAGTACTATTTTAAAATCTTAACCAATAAATCTTGGTCAAGAATGAGATCAAATCAAATGTGTTTGCTGCGCAAGTACAGACAGAAGAAGTGAGTAGTTCATTTTTTAGGGAAGATAGTGTTGTTTTATATAAAGAATTCAATATTTCATTAGTTAGAAACCAAATTTCCAACGTCTTGGCAACCTCACCTTGATGTCTTACTAGTTCGTTTATTTGGCGCGATAAGAGTTTGAAAATTAATTAAATTTAAATTTTAAATTTTTGGATAAGATTACATACGAGTAACTAACTTCGTGGTACGAAGAGGTTCTCGCAAATTTTCGCATAGAAACGCAAATTTTCGCAAAGAAACAGTGGATTTGCTGTTGACAATTGGATATAATTACTAAAGTCAACAGAATGATCGCAGTTTCTATGATTCTGTATAAATATAAGAACTAATTAAGAAGACATGTAATATTTAAATATACGCGTTAATTGTAATAATTAGTTTAATTATAGTTACTTACATACACATTTGTGTACGGTGGACTTAAATTTAAGAAAAACAAATTATCTGCCCAGAAAACTGATATGTCTGCATTCTCGACGCATTTACTTTGTCTTACAATCTAAATATACAATTATAAAATATAGAAAGTGTCGTCGAACATGCAAATTATCGATCATAACATAATACATATAATGTGCTAACTTTGGAGGTCCTGATCAAGTATAGTTTAAGGCGACTGCAGTCAATGTCTCCGCGTTTTTTTGAGCTCAGTATGAATAGGTGGTATAAGGTGCACAAAAAATCGTTTTGATTAAACTTGTACGATGTAAGAAATGTATGATATTAGTGTTATACCTTCATATTTAGCTCTCTCCTCCGCTCTCCATACGATTCTTATTTTCCGCTTGATCTTCGCAGCCTCTAGTTTCTTTCAAACCAGTTCTGCCGTGCTAAGAAAAAAAGTCGTATTTGCCTTTTTGTTATTTTGAGTAATTTCAATTTTAATGTTATGGTTTACCACGGCCTGATACTAAACTCTTATTTTATAAACGAAATTTTATGGCATTTAAAGAAGGATATGGAACTTTTCAGTTAAGCAGATAAATAGGTATTTGTTTGGTGAATCCAAATATGTCTCTAACTAATTTTTCGATTTTTGGCGTTTGTGACTTTCTTCTTTATGACGGCAGAGTTGTTGTAGTCAAATGACTAGGTCATAAGGCATAAAGAGCCGCTTTCTAGATTATTCTTAAGGCTATCTGTCTTGCACCAGTCTGCTTTAATTCTTTGCACTCGATTTATTTTCAAGGTTGTTCGGTGCCAACTTGTATTATTTTTAGGTTGTATTATTTTTTGTCACCTCCAGCGTGACATACGAGTTTTAAAGTAAATTTATATTGTCACTTCCAGTGTGACATACCAGTGCAAAGGGTTAATTCTGACGTCTCATTTGAGTAAGTCACGACATTAATTTTATGGCGCAGTTTGTTTGAATTCTTGTTCCCAATTCTTGTTCGAATGATAAATTCAAGCGTGATTTGCGCTGCGCATGAACATAGATGAATGGTCGAAAATAATCATGTAGGCTAAATGAACATGTAAAATTCATTCAATTCAATAATAAATTTTGATGAATATAAAAAACCAAAGCCCCAGCCCGCCCTAAAACGAGCATAATATGTAGTAGCGGCCCAAGGTATATAGAATACATGGTAAAATATTGCGCATATTGGCATGCTATGTCATTTTTAAATTTTACGTCACGTGTATGGTGGCGTATTGCATTTTATTTTATTCGTAATCTATTGTTTGACAAACTCAGTAGTTAAATATAAATTTTATAATACACGTGACGTATATGCGCAAAGCGAACGAAAATAAAACACGGGAAGATCATACCTTGTATTCTATATACCTTGGTAGCGGCCCAACAAATTTCGTGAACTGCTTTATGCCCTGCCTACTAGTTCCATATTCGAGTTGAAATATTTTTTACTTTGTTGTTGTTTTAATACATTCAGTACGTTATGTCGTTCGATGTCATGTACACAGCATTTAGCTCTTAAGAGTTCGCTGGTTGAGCCTTATGACACTAAATTTTAAGACGTATTAACGTCATTGATTGATTAATTAATCAGGGTATTTTACGATGAGGAATTGATCCAAACTTACAAAGGAGTGCTTTTAGTCTACAACCTTGCCAAGGATATTTATTTCTAAAAATTTTAATTTAATTAATTGAATTTAAACAAAGATAAATTATCTCTTCTAAAATACGAAAAAACATCGTATGAACACAAAAATTACCCGCTTTTTGATCCGTTGGGGTGTCTGTATCTGTATGATTCCGAATGAATTAGGTAGGTATGTATAGTCCTATTCAAATCTTTAAAAATAAAATTTTTTAATTGTTCTGCGCAGCTTTCAGTGATGTAGAAAAAAAATTATAAAAATTTTGATGGGTCGCATTTATCTTAGATAGTAAACCTAAATAAAATAATAAATAACCATTAAAAAGAATTATATTTCACTTTTAATACACAAAACATTCAAAATGATCAGGTATTTATGTTATTACAATGATATTTCAAGTGAAAATTAATACATCTATAAAAAAATTGCACGCCTTTGGAAACAATGTCAACATTTAATTTTGGTACGAACTAGGGAAAATAAATAACCAAATGTCATTCATATCGAACAAAACCACAACAACATAAAAAAGCAAAATAGGTTTTCAATTTAATGGAATTATGAATTAATTCGTTGCTTATCGAATTAACTATTAATTTCAAAAGTGTCAGTGATTCTTACAAAGTTAAACTATACAGTTAAGTAATAAAAATACAACATAAAAATGTAAACAATAAACTGGTATTATTATACTTAATACATCACTGCGTATCCGCCATATTTTGCCTGCGCGAGAACTGTCAGAATTCCAGCGAGATTTGAATACTACTATAGTTAGTTTAATTTTGGTCTTTGGACCCATCCGAATACTGATAATTATTTCTATTGTAATAATTTTGACAGTGTTCTGAATGCAACCAAATTATTACTCCAGCTACGCATAATGATTTTTGACAAAACTGAAATAATTGTTGAAATGTGACATCACAGACAATCAAATTAGATTTTTCATTTGAACTAAAAAATGAAAACAAAACAAACTTCTGATAATTCCAATTTCATCGTTGTATCTGTGATTTTTCGTTAAACTGCGTATACTTATACACAAAAAACAAAATGTTTTCGATTGTATTCGGCTATTTACAGAAAATAAAATCGCAGTTTAAATTTTTACGTTTGCATAGGATGGAATATCTCTTTTAGGTTGTCTCTGGTGACATTTTTTGAATTACAAAATTATATTTGCAATAGTTATGAATTTAACAAATTATTATTACTTGTTCAACTAAATTAATACAATTACTGAAATGTTGGATCTAAAATGAGCTTCTAGTTCAAGCTTTAAGCTTTCATTTTATATTTGCAATATCGATTATTACGATTTTTTAATAATGTCAAAAATATTTCAGTATTCGGACACGGGACAGTAATCGAACTCTAACAAATTATGGAAGAAAAAATTGTTTCACTAATGACAAAATTATTACAAAAAATTAACTTATTACATTATACGGCCAGGTCATAGTTTATTTATTTTAGATAAATCTATTTATATAGTTGGTTTTTTGATTCTAAAAGCGGATTGTTTATTGAAATTTCAATATAAAGTGGACATGTTTTCGAATGGTTAGTAAGTGCGGAAGTTATATTGCCAATCACTCGGACCGCCTCAAATAATTGGCTCACACAGGAAACTGAACATTATATATAAATGCGACTGGCATACATAACGGTTTATTTAGACTAATTGACTTCTTACTGTGCAACTTTTAGTTTTAAAATACAAAATTTTTATTGAACTTTTACGGGTTTTTAGGCGCACCAAACTTTTTTTGGGTATATAAAGACCAGACCCGTTAGAAAGAGAGAATAGTTAATTTGTAACTAAATATAAATAAATATGCGGTTCCAGCTAAGCCCCTTTTGATAATTTTACATAGATGCCAATAAATTACCAGTTGAAAGTGTAGATATAAGTAGTGGATATCGGAGGCATTTTCGCTGCAGCACTTGATAGTTAATTGATAGTTTACATCGTTTTTTCAGAAAAATAATTTAGTTATTTGAGAGTTATGCTAATAAAAATATAATTGACAAAATTTATAGGAGAAATGTACTAAAATCGTAAATAAATTGGCTGATTAATTATGGTTTAAATATTCGGTGCTCGGCATTTTTTGTAACTAAAAGTTATGTTGCGTCTATCGATTTAGAGTTCAGTTTATACAAAATGTGTATTACATACTTAGAATAATACGACGGAGTCTATTATGTATTCGAACCAGAAAGGTACTTTTTGCATTTTCCGAAGTTCAATTTACAACGCGATTACAAAAAAATTCTTATTTTCCGGAAAGCGAACAATTTTTGTTTAATTTATTTTTAGATAGTTATTGTCAATATATTGTACTTAATTTTTCTTTCTATTACTACTACTTTTGCTTTTCGGATTACATTATTAGCTGTGTTTCTTGACACTTGATCTGATTCAGTTCAGTTCATGTTTCATGAAACAACACAAAGGCGCTTGCTAGAATTGAAATCAAATTTTGTGATCTAAAACAAAATTAAGATCATGTTTTCCATATAAAATTTGAACTGATCCGGATCAATGTGCGTCAAGAAACACGGCAATTGTTGAATTTTATAAGACTGCAATTTGGCATTCCAATTTATTTTGGAAAATTGAGAAAAAATAAAAAACACTTTCTCGTATAATTTTTACCAAACATATACCCATATTTAACGTTAAATTACAGAAAATTAAAACTGGGAAATTTTAAAATTTATTCTAATAAAAATTCAAAATTTAATATTTTTTTATTTTATTTGTTTATTTAAGAAGCTTTTTTAATGTATTATTTTATTTCGTTTCGGCGGTGGTATATTTCGTTATTCTCAAGGGATACAATAATTTATTTAAAAACAAATGAAAACTTGATTTGAATCGAAATTTTGAAAGTAACTTGATTCAAAAATCGAAAAATATAGCTCAAATTATACAAAGTAGTATCGAAACCTAAAAAATTTAAAAGTTAGACTTGACTTGTATCTACAAAATTAACATAATTTTAATATACATAACTCATAATCCTAGTAATTAATCAAAATTGATCATATATATGTTTTCCAAAATTTTCCTTTAAGATTTTCCAATCTTACTTTTTTGTTCCTTATCCAGTACTACAGCGTCATCTATATAGATTGTGTGATAATTTCCTCGAATATGAATAATGGTCATTGCACTAATTGACGAAATATCCCTTTTCTTGCCCCCCCCCCCTGCCCGCCCCACACAATTGTGTGGGTAAAGCAAAAGAGCATGACAAAAATGTATTTTTGTATGTATTTTGAACCAACTTACACATTTGTATACTCCTTTTAAACTTGTTTGTGTCTGAAAAAATGTCATTATATAAAAACGAGGATTATATTATTTTTATAAGATTGTGAAAGCCAGGAGCTATAATTTAAATATCGGCCTGAGCACGCCCGGAAGTGAAAACCTTTTTGGATGCATTTTGTAGAGATGAAAAATAAGTTTCGAATTTGTGGAATTCCAGTTTAATTTTAGCGAAATTGCAAAGAGTTAAACTGGCAGTATTCTGTTTAGAGCTATGTTAGTAATCAAGTTACTGGCATTTCAACATAAAATTATATTACATTTCAAAAATTTAACTCACATCCCTTGCTGTATATTTATTTATATTTTTTCTAAAATTAGTTTTATTTAATTTGATATACATAAATAAAGTACTTCCTATTCTATTTTAAAATTGTAATTATTTTTTTTACAATAAATTTTGTTATATTTTTATTAAACAGGGGATTGATTTCCATAACACTTTAAAATTCTCTCAACTTTGGTATATAAGTCGTTTGTTGTCATAAAACTCATCTAAAGGGTGACACATTAAAAGATAAAGAGCGTTTTATGTGTCTTGTAAAAAGAGAATTAAGAGCAATTGTAAATTGTTTAGGATCCCTTATAGATGGACACTCGAAATAAAATGCTGGGTGATATTGAACTTCGGCCGACGATGATGTAAACTCCTTGCTACATTGTCAAAGTTTAGCACAAATAATCGATAGTAAGAACCTATTCTGAGAAAATTCGTCACATCATAAGTGCTCTTTTGTGCGGACCAACCGGTTACTGCTTCTAACGCTTGTGGATCAGTTCGCACAGCATTGTTTATACAAATGTCATCCAAATAATTAACTTTATTTCTAATTAGGCCACATTTTGTTGTAAATAACTTCACTCTGGCGGTCTGTATGGTTTGTAGGACCTGCTTGTAAATTTTGTTATACTCGCTTGACTAAACATTTTTCATTGAGGCCTCGTAGAATTTGCCCATTATTCTTACGATTCGACCGTTTTCTATAGTAAATGTAGTAACGCACTATCATTATAGTTTTCTTCTGGCCAGTATCCATTTTTTCAAATATACTGAATATTTTAATTCCTGACAGCAGATCGAAGATGTTATTATTGCAGGGTGTTCTAGACCACGTCGTTTAACCGATTACGTTAGATAATGAGCTCACATTGATTATTCGTAGCGGTACTTTTGGCATACATTTTTTACAGTAACCGCATTTTTATGATTTTCGTTTTCTCTATAATTCCAATCTTGTTTCCCAAAGTCATCGTCGATGTTGGAGCAGATTACTTTTTCGTACATCGATGTTAGGTTAGGTTAGGTTAGGTTAGAGTGGCTGCTATCGCACACTTAGGCCAGTAGTGGCCCATTGTGATACCACAGGATCCTATCTCCCCTTTACTCCCGTTGAAACCATCCAGAGCTACTTATGTAGCGTAATATATCTCGCACTCTACAGCCCGCGAGTTCCGAAAGGCTGTCCATACTGTACACACCTAAGTACTTATGCCTTCTGCATGATAGTGCCGGACACGAGCATAGGAAGTGATCTAACGTCTCCTCCTCCTCTTCGTCCAAACAACTTCTACAAAAGTCATTAGTCTGTAGACCCATCCTTCTTGCATGTTCCCCAAAAAGGCAGTGTCCTGTCAGTATCCCTACGACCAATCCTAACTCTCGTTTTCCTAGGGATACTAGTGCCTTGGAGCGCTTCAGGTCCAGTTTTGGCCAAACCTGTTTCGCTACCCTGCACGTGAGAGAGTTGGTCCACCTCTCATTTGTCAAGGCATTTGCCTGCTTACTGAGCGCCAATTTGAGTGCTGCTATAGGCCTCCCCAGACCCGCCCTTCCCGGCTGTATCTGGAGAGTCGTACCGTACCTAGCTAGATCGTCCGCCCTGCAGTTTCCCGTGACGTCCGAGTGACCAGGGACCCAGATTATCTGGATGCTGAAATACTCGCTCATCTCGTTAAGAGATGATCGGCAATCCAGCGCCACCCGTGACTTCAGACAAACCGCCTCCAGCGACCTGACTGCCGCTTGACTGTCCACATAAATTGCGATATCCCTCACGGATACCACATTATGCTTCAACCATGTCACGACTTCGCCTATCGCCACCACTTCAGCCTGGTACACGCTGCAGTAGTCAGGGAGACGAACGGAAATATTAACGTTAAGCTTCTCACAGAAGACTCCGGCTCCTACCTTACCGTCTAGCTTAGAGCCGTCCGTGAAAAATTGCAGTGCCTCGTTTTCCAGTATTGATCCGTCCCTCCAAGATTCTCTCGAAGGACAGATGGTCCGGAAACCTTTATCGAAGCACAACGTTGGCTTAATATAATCTAGATTCGCCAGTTCTTCCCTTAGCGATCTAGTTATCGTCGAGTGTCCCGCGTGAAGACACTTCCACTGAGAGACAGCCGAGAGTCTCGTAGCCACATTGGCTGCTATCTGTTTACCAAAAAATTCGATTGGAAGAAGGTGGAACATAACCTCCAAAGCGCGTGTAGGTGTTGACCTAAGTGCCCCGCTTATAAGCATGCAGGCCGTTCTTTGCACCTTTTCCATCATTTTTATATATGTTGCCTTCTCCAGAGCTGGCCACCACACGCCTACCCCATACGTCAGCACTGGTCTTACCACTGCCGTATAGAGCCAGTGCACCAGCTCTGGTTTCAGACCCCATTTCTTGCCTATGGCGTTCCTACACGAGTAAATGGCTACATTAGCCTTATTCACCCTTTCCACAATGTTAGGCTTCCAGCTGAGCTTACTATCCAAGATTATGCCCAGAAATCTTGCTCTGTCAGCAAAAGCCAGCCTAATGCCGTTCACGGTAGGAGGGCTAACTACCGGAATTTTATACTTCTTAGTAAATAGTACCAGCTCAGTCTTGGAAGGGTTGATCCCTAATCCACATTTGCTGGCCCATTTCGTAACGATCAGGAGCGCATTCTGCATAACGTCCTTAATCGTACCCAGATATTTGCCAGAGACAGCCAACGCTACATCGTCTGCATATGCTACAACCCCTATCCCCTCTCTCTCCAGTTCCAACAGCAAACCATTCATCACCGCACTCCAAAGAAAGGGGGACATTACACCTCCTTGAGGGGTTCCTCTAACCACCCGCCTTCTAATGGTGGCCTCCCCCAGTTCCGAAGTAATAATCCTGCTTACCAGCATCTGATTTATCAGCCTTATTATGGGGTAATCCACGTTCAAAGGTAGCAGTCCTTCCATGATCGCCTCCGTTTTTACATTATTAAAGGCGCCCTCAATGTCGAGAAATGCTACCATACAGAACTCTTGCGAGTAAATTGACTTCTCAATCATGCGTACTAGATCGTGCAGAGCTGTGTCCACCGACTTACCCTTACAGTACGCATGCTGCGATGTTGCCCAATTCCTGGGCTCAATTTTTGATCGAGTGCCTACATCTACCAACCTTTCCAAGGTTTTTAACAGAAAGGATGATAGAGTTATAGGTCTCAGGTCCTTTGGATAGGCATGTGAGCTTTTTCCCGATTTCGGGATAAAGACCACTCTGACCTCCATCCATTTCCTAGGAATATAAGCTAGTCTCAGACACCCTCTGAAAATACCCTCCAGCCAGGGGAGGATGACTGCCGAATTCCTTTGGATCTCTGCTGGTATAATCCGATCCGGGCCCGCCGATTTATACGGCTTAAAACCGTTCAGCGCCCACCGGATTCGCTCCCTGTTCAAGATGCCCTCCATCTCTAATGAAGGTGTTGCTCGATGAGCTCCAGGCTCCATCGAGTCTTCAAAGCTTCCCGGAAAATGGGTCTCAATAAGGAGCTCCAATGATTCCGCACTTGAAGTTGTCCATGACCCGTCTGGTCTAATTAAATAACTAGGACTGGTTGGGTTAGTAGCTAGAATTTTCCTAAGGCGAGAAGTCTCAGAGACCTCCTCCATCCTACAACAGAAGAGTCTCCAGGACCCCCTTTGTGCCTTCTTCAACTCTTTTTTGTACCTTCTTAGGTCCTCCTTATAGAAGTCCCAATCCCGAACCTCCCTTGTGCTCTTAGCTTTGTTAAAAGCTGTCCTACACACTCTCCGATACGTTCCCAGCTCTTTGGTCCACCATATCGGCTTCTGCCTGCCCCTAGGCTTTATCAGGGGGCACGCAGCATTAAATGAAAGATTGCACGCTCTTGTGACAATATTCACCATGCAGTCTAATTCTTCTACCGTCGCCGGAGGTCCCGGGACCTCCAGCGGCAGTAGTTCTCCCAACACTTCCCTATATTTGTTCCAGTTTGTCCTTCTGGGATTCCTGAAGGCTTTCCGGGCTACAGGTTTAATTTCGAGGTTATACGTTACATATCGATGATCAGAGAATGAGTGCTCCTTCGCCACTCTCCACCCTCTGATCATATGAAAAATCGTTTCCGACGCAAAGGTCACATCTAGAACCTCCTGTCGATTTTTAACAATAAATGTCGGTTCTCGTCCAATATTGCAAACTAAAAGGTTGGTATTTAATAAATAATCAAAAAATAACTCACCCCTCTCGTTGATGTCTGTGCTTCCCCATATGGTGTGATGTGCGTTTGCATCACATCCGAGTATAACACCTACCCTTCTGTGATTTGCTTCCCGGATTAATTCCCCCAGGTTATCCGGTGGAATCCCCTTTTCACGATCCATATAGGCTGAGGCCAGCCATAATTTTTCACAGCCAGCCTCAACACTCACTGCTGTAACATCACCGCTACTAAATTGAGGAAGGAGAAAAATATTCAAGTTATTTTTCGCTAAAATACAGGATCTGATCTTGTCAGAGTTGCTTGAGTATAGTAATTTATACCCTTTCATTCTGAGGCCACAGATCCTGTTATTGTTAATCCAAGGTTCTTGGATTAACACTAAGTCGTCATCAGACTTAGTCAGTCTGAGCACGAGAGCTGCCGAGGCAGCCTTCGTGTGATGTAGGTTTATTTGTACAATGCTAAACATTGTAGTCAACCTTACTCACCTCTACCTGCACCCCCTGCATCGGGGTAGTGCCATCTGACTCGTTGTTCCGGCCGCTATCCTCCTCTCGTCGAGAGCCCGACAGGATGTCCCCATCAGACTCCAGTGAGAGGAGGCTACCTCCAGTAACGACATTTCCTGCGTCCGAAGCACTTTCCCGGCTGTCCTCAGCCCGCTTGACCGTCTCCTGCTGAGCTCGTTCACCGTCACTCCCAGGCTGGTCTTTCGTAGTCGCCTCGGTCTCATCTTTTTTATATACTTTAAGGGTGATCGACCCGAACCCGAAGTTGATCACCCCCTTTAGTTTTGCGAGGGAAGCCAGGGACTCTTTGTTGATCAGCATGATTGCCAATCTAAAGCCTCCCTTAGCCTCCTCTCGCTTTACAATCTTCCAGTCTTCGGTCGGAAGATCGGGATTGCTGGCCCGGATGATCTCGAGGATCTCTTCCGGCTTTTCCGGCTCGGTTGGCAGCCATACACGTGCCCTCGGCCTGCTCGGGATTTCCTCCCTGCAGACTGCCTCAAGCCTCGCACCCTGCCATACCTCGCCTACTTCGGCTACCGCTCTCTTATACAGGTCAGCCGATCTCTGGTCTGAGCACGCAGTCAACTTCACGCGCCCCTGGTACCATCCCGCATCTCTGTAGGATGGAGTGGATCCCGGATTTTCTCTCAGGATCCGTAGAAAAATGGATTTTAGTGCATTATGCGCTACTCTCCACTTCTCTGACGTGATGCTCCCATCTTCTTGACTTCTGTCAATGACGGCTAGCACCAGCACGTGCTCCTTTAGGATCTCACTGAATAGCTTCAGTTTCCGATCCCTAGGAGCACCCGACGTCTTGTCTGCCTGCACCTTGGCCCGCTTACTGTCACCCGGTTCCAACTCATCCTGGGACCTCTGTCTTTTAGACCCAAGGGCCCTTTCCGAGCTGTCACAGCCGACAGTTTCCTTAGCCCATGCTACAGACTTACGTTGTTCGACTGTAAGCTGCCCCTCAGGGGTCGCAGCCAGTCTTTCCAAAACCCTGAACGCCGACCGTCTCTCCCTGTATCGACGCTTCGAAGGAGGGATCTCCTTCACTCCCCCCTTATCTCCTTTAACGGATCCACTTCCACCTGGCTTCGATGCCAAAGTGTCGCTTACCGTTACTCCTACAGATGTAGCTCCACCTTCGCGGTTAGAGTTACTCCCTTCCTCCGGTTTTTGAAGGGTGCCGGCCCCTTTATTTTGTGTTTGATTACTTTTTTCCATGTTGTTCCCACGAGTGTCGGAGAAATATAAGTCGACCTGCGCAGAGATCCGTGTACGCAGGCAAGGCTAAATACAACTGGAGGTCGCCAGGTATCCAGAGGGCTCCGTTCACGACTGGGCTTTGTTAAATGGGCCCCCAGTCTAGCCGATTATCAGCACGGGTCGCGTAACACCTTAATCCAGCCCATTGGTTCGCCGAGCACCCCGCCCCCCCGCACCCCCGTCCTCCTCCCGCATTCACTCCCTCATTCACCATTCATATGGATATCCCAAGCCAATGGGACCCACTTCATTCATGAGATGCCCGTTTATAGGGTTCCCCATTCACTACCTGAAGGCTCGGGAGCACAAGGGGACAGACGTTCGGTTCACCGTGGTTGTGGTCGATGGTTTTAAGGCGCCATCAGTTCGCCTTTCCCTACTGGGTATCCTAGGCACTCAGAATTTAGTGAGCGGAGGTTAACCATTCCCCCGTTCTCTGAGACTCTCCTCCCAGCAGAGCTGCGGTTAGGGACGGCTTATTTAATTCACCGCTAACCTACCTATCGATAGGCCGTTCACTATCCACCACCTGTGACCCCCCCGATAGCTGCAGCTCGCCACGGGACATCGATGTTAGATATATCTATTCTGTTTTCGTTGGTTGCAGATGATATCGTGCTTCTTGGCCGAACACCCAGCAAAATCACGAACAGTTGCATACCGCTCGATCGCTGTGCAAGAAGACTTGGTTTGGAAGTGAACAGTAAAACCAAATTTTAAGTATCACGCAGGAACATTCCCATGAGAAATCTCGGAATTTGCGACCATAATTTTGATAGCGTTGAAAACTGGAATAACCTCGGGTCAGTTATAACATCGTTGAATGATACGCCTGAATTGCTGCCGGACATCGAGTTGTTTACGTCCAATCATAATTATTACGATCTAAACATATATCGCAGTCCTGCAAGCTCGCACTTTGTAAAGCGAACCACGAGATAAAGCAATAACACGGATCGGAGGTAGTGATATCATTAAGTCAAATCGAGTTAGGTGGCTCGGCCATGTTGAAAGATCTCCAATACAACGGATGACTAGTAGAGTGTTCCATCAACAACCAGCCGATGTGCGTCGTAGAGGAAGACTCCGACTGTACTGGCGTGGCGACGTCGAACAAGACCTACGTATAATAGAATGTCCGAACTGGAGGACGAAAGCGACAGATCGTGATGGATGGAAGACTATAGTTAGTGCAGGCGGGAAAATCCATTCATGTGTTGTCGTATCATTCTACAATATCTGTCAATCTTCAGTTACATGACGCATTTATTTGCCTTTTTTGCGGATCAGCAGGTTGACAAAACCCCCATAGTCGTTTCATTATTCTGTAGTCGCGTTCTAAATTCAAATCATTCACACCTAGTTATTTAATTGTTAATTTCACTTAATAAAAGATGCTAGTAAAAATAATTTTCAATTTTAATTACATGTTTTACAAACTGTTAAAATTAAAATGTTATCTCTTACTAAACCAAAATTTATGCGCTTCCTGTTCGATATAAAATTTAATTTACCATTAGTTACATTAATTTCGTATTTATTTTTAGTTATCTTCTATTTTTAAAATTTACTCGTATCAAGAAACAAAATAAAATGTGAAGATTTTCTCACGTGTGAGTTTGTTTTCGTTGTTTTTACTCTCCATCTAACAGAACGATTGTTTAGTTTTGAAATAATAGATTTTAACACGTTGTCGAATGGTACTAATTAAATAAATATCGAATTGAAAACTAATAATTATTTAGATAAGAACAATAATATACAATTTTATATGATTACTGCCGCCAAGTAAAGTTGTTACTCGTCAACTGGTATAGACACTAATTGTTTAAACTGGTAACCAAACTGTTGACAAAATTTCCCCTCCAAAATTTTAATGTTCTATTTTTTTATATTTTTTTTTATGAAAATGAAAAATGTATATTTAGTCTGTATACAACACTATTGAGTTGAGATAGGGCCAATTAAATGTTATTTGGACCAAAGAAACAACGAAGACGGGTTTTCTTTATACATATTCTGATTTTGTATAAAAATTATTTTAGTCAAAAAATAGAAGTGCTCAATGTAAGAATATACGGGTATTTTATGTCTGAAAATAGTTTTTGAATAAAATTCATGCATATACGTGAAAATAAATTGACGATAAAAGTTATGCTTTAAAAATAAAATGTTGAATGTTTTAAAAATAAAAATATTGAAAAATGCGATATTTTTAGGATTTCTGTGAAATTACAATAAACTGTTGAACATTTGATTTGTGATTTTTTTTTAATGAACTGTGGCATTGAAAATATAGTTTGGATATTTTATGTTGAAAATGATAATTAATTAAATAGTGCGAGTGAAAATTTTTAAATTTTGAGGATTTATTTGGCTTGTTTATAATAAATATAGATTACGAAATAAAAATTAACTTTGGATATTTTGTCAACTGAAAGGTTTGCCAATTTTTCTTAGATTTATGGTTTTGAATTGTGTCACGAATTCCATTTTTAACACGCTTAAATGTGTACATTTGGATTATGGCGGAAATGCAGTATTTTTTTAAAATGTCGTGTATGTTTTTAGATATTTTTAATTCGCTGGGGGGTTTCAATTTGTGTTGGATTTTCGTAGAAAAGAAATGTGTATGTTTCCATAGATAAATCACAAATAATCTAAAACGATTTGCATATCACTTATCGCTATTTGCTTCCTAATGTTTTATTTATCATAAAGAACACAATGTTGAAACTATGACAAAAATATTTATTTGTGACAATTTATCGTGATCAAAAGTACGCGAAGACAAGATATTACACAGAAATTGATATAATATTGCTTGTTCTTTGTTTTGATGATTTTATGAATTTTTCAATGTTCTGTGGCTTTTCTCGCAGATGCTGAATAATCGTTGAATGAGAGTCATGGATTAACATAAACAATTGCAGGGTTCATGATATCAATTCTGTTTGATTTAAATGTTTATTTCAGTCCCATGTTGATTCGAGTTTAATCGCAAATTTTGTTCGTTTTGCGGTTATTGGACTTGGAGAACGTTTAAATTTTTTTGTATTTTAATTATCCTTTTTTAATTTACATATTTCTAAACGATACCCAAAGTTCAGTAAGAATATTTCAAATTCATTTTACATAGTATAAGTACCATCATATTTTGCAATCATTATCGTGTTACGAAATGACGACTTTTTATCGAGTTAATAGCTATAATGGTCATTAGTGGCAGCCCCTGTGTGGAAACTAAATATCTGCAGGATATCAAATCAAGATCTAATATTTAGACGTATATAAAGCCGGCCCTCGAACGATCTTTAAAACAACTTTTCAATACAGCTGTTTGCATCCTCGCTAAAGCCAATAAAAGGCATTTCACCCTGAAAAACAATACAAATTAAACAACAATTTCTGATCCATCTCACAAAATTTATAGAAAATTTTATTCTGGATCTCGAAAATTTCTTTGATTTTCTATGAACTTAGGGTACATTTATTGAAAATAAATAAATGTTTAACGTTTCATAAATTTCCAATATAGAAATGCACAATTAAACAAACTTTCAAATTTCGACTGTGTATGTTTGTTCACAGAGGTTTGCAGATATGTATAACGATATATGCCATTTGCTTGATAGGATTATTAATAAAATGTACCCGTAAGGCCATTACCATAAACGATGGAGAATACTATTATATCTGCAAAATTCTATGATACACTGGGCCAAAGCTGAAAGAATTGTAATTGTGCAATTGGATTGTACATTTATGCAATGTTAAACAATTAATTATATTTAATAAATCTACCACTTAGTTTGAAAATCAGAAAAATTATTTTTTGAGATTCGAAGCAATATATACTTTTACAGTTTTTGTACAATGGTGCAGAAGTAGATTCAAACGGATCACATTAATCGTTTTCCAATCACCTGTTAGTGTGTTTTCCAAACACCGACTTATTGGCTTATTTGACGCCAACTAAAATAAGTCGGTCAAGCAATCCATTATACCTACTTATTTGTGACGTATAACAAAAAACAAAACGCACTTTCTATTATTTGGGGACATTTCTGTGTCCTTATTCAAATAAGTCTCCTCGCGAGGTGACTTATTTGAATAAGTTGGTGTCCATAAATATCGGTTTTCCAAACACCGACTTATTACGTACTTATTGACTTATTTGACTTGAATAAGTCAGTCAAGTTCTTCGAATTCATTGTACCGAAGTATTTGTGACGTAATGACAAAAAACAAAACGTAATTTCTATTATATCCCTTTTCCGGCCAGACAATTTTTTTTCAATATAAGTTCACCACACACAAATGTGCATGTACATAACCATAGTTTGTAATGTTTGTTTTTCATGGTTCTGTTTCGTACACGATTTTTACACGCACAATTGTGATCACGCGCCGGAAAAGGGATATGGAAGTCACAAATAAGTCGGTACAATGAATTGGATTGACTTATTCAAGATGGCGCCAAATAAGTCAATAAGTCTGCAATACGTAGGTGTTTGGGAAAGGGCCTTGTACTACTGTGTATTTCAAACTATTTTTTTATAAAACGCAAATATATCTAGAAATAATGGACGATTTACATGTTCCAATTTTTTCCCCAACATATTTTTTACTGAAAAATAGAGCTGTATGCATATAAAAAAAAGTTACTAGTTAAAAAGAGTCAGCCATAGTAAACAAAAATGGCGATGCTATATTTTTTTTTGTAAGTCCCATAAATTTTGATAGTACAAACTGTTTGCAAGGGTAGAAAATTAACCGCAATCTTTGAATATTTTGATACATTTTTGAGTTATCGAATCCGATTAGCTTTTCCACATCGCCCGCATGCGCGAACCAACCCATTGGAAACCAATCGTATTCTATTCGCGATTTTCAACAAAGTAGCTGACATCTGGTGAACAAAATATAAATCATAGTTTGCTATGAAGCAAGGGGAATTAAAACTGTCATAACAATGAATTTGACAATTCTCGTCCCCCTTGTAGACGTAGAAACCAACGCTATCTACATTCGATGAAAATCGCCAATATGATGGAAGTGATTGAGTTGAACGAAGGGGATTCCATCACTGGGGAATTTATATGCCAGCGAGATATTAAGGATGTTCGGTCACTTGCAATTACTATTTAAATGTTGCGGCACGTTTTAAAATAAAGTTTAAATTAAAAATTTGTTTGTTTTGTGCATTAAAATCACTTCTTTATTTTTTATATAAAATAAATAGAAATGTTTACGTTTTTGTTTATTATTTAATAGTCGTAATATGTAATTTAAAACCCGATTTTATATTCGAATTTAAATCCAATAAAAGTCGAACTGTTAGTTGATAACGCAAAAATACATTTTTTATGAAAAACAAAATATTAATTCCGAAAATACGTCGTTCTCCATGATATACTCTTTCCAAAAAAAAAACCTTTTCTATTTTCTTTCAGTCGTTAATCCTGCACCCAGAGATGTCCTCATCGCTGTCGTCGATATTTTTTAATTCCTCCAGATCGTCTAACATATACACCAAGGTTTTAATCGATCTGAACTGCATACACCATCGAACTTTCGCTGAGTTTGTTCGGCTCCTGGAACATCGACAGTGTGATATCTATCGTGTCCAAGCGCTTTATCAATTAAATATGGTCCACGATATTTTCGGATTAGTTTTCTTGATGTACCACTTGAAGCATCGCCTTCCCACTTTACAAATACCATTTCCCCCTCATTGTATTTATGAGGGGCACAATGTGCTTTATCGAAACGTTGTTTCTGGCGTATCCCAGCTGCTTTTGTTCTTTCATAAGCTAGCCTGTTAATAGTTTCCATGTCATCATCGGTAAATTTATTGGTTTCCATTGCCAGCAACAATTTATTTTTTAATATACTTCGTGGTTCATATGTTAAGATTAGCCTTTGAGGTGACAGTTTTGTTGTGTCATAGATCATTGTATTTAAGGCCCACTATATATTTCGAATATTTGTGTCCCATTTCCTATCGTCTTCTCCAACCATTACTCGTAACATTCCCAAGATTGTTCTATTGTACCGTTCACTTTGGCCGTTAGCTCTTGGCGTTGCGGTAGCATTCAAGATATGTTTGATATTGTTTTCCGAACAATATGTTTCAAATGATCGTGCTGCAAATGTAGTGCCACAACCACTAATTAACCTCGTCGGAACTCCGAAATGAGTAGTCCAATCTTCCATGAGCGATATAACTGGAGCTGTATTCGTTGATTTCGCTGCTTTGATAACTGCGTATTTTGAAATGTATAACTATCAAATAAGCATTACCTTTAGACGTTTTCGGGAAAGAACCCAAGTCCACATGTATGGTGTGAAATGATATAGGCTTCTTATCAATAGGATACATTTCACCCTCCTTTGTTCCACCTTTCGATTTTGTATAACCACATTCCAAACACGAGGAAATATATTTCCTTACACAGTCTCTTATTCGAGGGAACCAAAAGTGTCTGCGAATAACTTCAATCGTCTTTTCAACGCCCGAATGTCCCATATCGTCGTGATTCATTTTAGCTATACGCCATGACTTTAATGTTCTGGGTACAACCCGCATTCGTTTATCATGTACAATTCGGTACAATTGTAATTTATATACCGTATAGTCTACATGCATCTGCCGTTCATCAGAATTAATTGGTTTCCGACTCCTAACTTCGATGATTTTTTGAATATCGTCGTCTAAGCGTTGCATACCGATAAGCCAAGTATCATGCTGTGATACTAAGAACACATCAATCGTTGCTGGCTCAAGATCCACTCGTTCGCACTCTGCGCACTTCCTTGCCGCATGCTCGAATACCACTCGATACGTTGACGCAATTCATCCACATTAGCTACTACCTGTGTGCGCAACGATGTACTTAGCTGATAATCATTCAACCCCAAAATTATATACTTTATTAAAGCCTCATCTGAAACTTTACGTTGCCCGATGGCACACATTTCGTAATAATAATCAATCAACGTTTGGTCTCGTTTGCAAATTTTTGAACGTAACTTGTCGTGTAACTCTGCTTCGCCAAGATGTGAATTAAAATGTTTCATCAATTCGTCTGCAAATATTCTCTACTTGATAAACACGCATTGTACTGAATTAAACCATAATTTGGCCGATCATTTTAGTTTATTCCCGATTGTTAACATACTAATTCGTTCATTTCGTTCAACAAGTACGTTTATCGCTGTTTGTTTGGTAACGCGACAATTCCGATAATTCCTCATTAAGCATACGCTCACGCTCTATAAGCAATTTCTCTCGCTCTAAAAATTTTATTCCCCGTTCAAGTTCCGTTAAATTTCGCTCGTAACTAACATTTTCCGTATGCAATATTACATCATTCAGCTCGTTTGCATCACAAGTATTTTGTTCAATCACTTCGCGCCGATTACTACTAACGTTTCCAATCTTCAATTTCGTAGAATTGCCTCCATCTTACAACGTTTCACTTTCATACACTTCTAACCATTCCGGTAACGTTTTACGCTTCCCGGTATTGCTTAACTTACGTTTTCCACATTCGATCCGTAATTTCGCAACCGAAAGATTTGAAAAATCCAAAACAACTTGATTGGGTTCACCATTTACTATTTGTTTATAATTTTATTCAAATGCCCTTTATTAACACGTATTTAAGTACTTTATCCCACTTCTGAACTAAAACTCGATTTTATATTCGAATTTAAATCCAATAAAAGTCGAACTGTTAGTTGATAACGCAAAAATACATTTTTTATTAAAAACAAAATATTAATTCCGAAAATACGTCGTTCTCCATGATGACATACACTTTCCAAAAAAAAAACCCTTGTCTATTTTCTTTCAAATTATATTTTTGTATTTTTTTATTTACATTTCTAAAATTGTAAATATGTATATCTCTCCCAATTATTTGATTGGGTAAAAGCTCGATCGCAATGTGTACACTTATGAAGTAGGGAGTCAAAAATCTTTACCACAAATTGTACATAGACAAGGCTTTTCACCTGTATGTGTTCTTCGGTGGCACTGCTTCAACCACAGTACACACAAAAATGTTTATTTGTATCTCCTTTGTCATCTTTGTGCATCCTCATATGCGATCATAAATTATCCTTACGATTAAATTCCTTCTGGCAAATCATCTTCTCAGAAGAAATGTGAATTTTAGTATGTAGATCCTAATGTTTCTATCGATAGGACGATTTGTGATTGAGAAACTATATTTTATGGCAACATTCTCAGTTTTATGCCAACCTTTGCTCAAATTGAAAAGAAAAAAATCCAATTTTATTTTATTAAAATTTGTTACGTGCTGCTCGCAAAAGAAAATCGTAATATACTTAACCCTTCATCATTTTACTGGAAAAAATTGGAACATGTAAATGGTCCATAAAGAGAAGTGATTGCAAGTACTTAAAGTTTGCGATTGGAAAACTACTATTGTTTCGAACTGTCATAGCAAGCATGCATTACACTACAAATGCACAAACATTTATCCATTATCCATCCAGAATTGTATACATTTCCTACCAAAATTTCATAATCACTGCTTAAGCAAGGCATTAAAGGAACTAATACACCGGAGCTGGGCAGGTACACACAAGCGGATGTAACTATCATCTTGAGCCAGACAGAGTCCTCTCGTAAATTTTTTTGAGTCAGTCCTTAGGGCTGCTGTGTTCTATAATGATTGCAAACAGATCATTAACAGATAGTTAACCTCAAATTCTGTCTTATTCTTTCGATAGTTACATACGTGTAGTAGTAACCAACCACATTTGTCCTAAAAATTCTTAACAGATTCGCGCTGATGCGTAATCCAAAAATGCTTTCGCCTTTGCATTTAGTTTTAGATAAACAAATTTCAGAGCGTGTAATAAACTATTACCAGAAATTGTTTATATAGTAATTCTCAAATCTTGAAATCTTACTACGTTACCATAATTTCATCACTTGGTAACAAAACATTGATTACACTTGTAGAGTACCGACCCCGGCTCTTTTAATTGCATAGTTTATTTAGCTTAATTAAGTTTAGATAAATTATTCCGAAAATGATAAAAATCTTGCTAGCTAATTACCAATTAGTAATGTATTAGTTGATATGTTTGTTTTGTAATTTGAAGATTTAGTAATTTTTTTATCATAATAAGCCAACGTTTACCTAAATATAAATCTAAATTAAAATTAATGCTTTTTTAATATCAATTTAATTTTAATGTATGTGTAGGAATTGATCTCATTTAGTGGCCACTTTAGTGGCCTTAAAATGAACAATAAATTATTTGATAGTTTCAATGTCATGAATATTTTGCAAAATTTTTATTCTTTACCCAAAATTACAGATTAACAGTGTAGGAGTCAATGTTAAGATAGAAATCTGTTAATAAATACATACAACATTAAATGAACTGCAAACAAAACCGTCTATTATGTTAATTATAAACCCCGCATATTCGCTGCATTCATGAAGCCAAACCAAACGAAGTAATCTGATGCAAGCATAATTAAAACCAAACTATTTTGAAAATAAACATAGATAAAACATACTCAAAAACCATTAAAAAATTAACTTCTTTGGTGGCACCCTTCTTCCCATACCATCATCTTCTAAACCACATAATAATTTTGTGATGCCTCGTTTATTATTTTTAAATGAAAGTATTTTCTCCGACCATGTTTAATGAAAGCATTTCTTTGTTTGTTTTTCTTTTATTTTTTAAATTCTATGATTTCCTCTTTATATAGATTTTCTTATAATTCGTGGTTCAGCATTTATGTATATAGTTTGTATGAACTTATGTATGTTATTCGTGGTTTTTCTTTTTTTAATTAAATAATTTTAAGAAAATCTCTTTATGGAAAATAAATCGAGAGTAATAAGCTGGGGATGGTTGAGTATTCTCAATAAAAATTATATTGAACAATGCTTATTCTCTGTGCTAGACTGAGAGAGAAGCGCAAAGTTTGTGTTTAGGTCAATGATCACGGTCTTAAAGAGTTTTGGTTTAAAATTTTGTACATAATTAAAATCCTAAGCGCTGACTGGATTGTCTGGGGTATGAAAATAACAGAAATTTGGTATAAATACGTGGTGATTAAGTAAAAATTTCCCATCCACAAAATTTTAAGAACCAGATTTTAGAAAATTGTGTTGGATGCAAAATTTGTTTGGTTTCGAGGGTGAAATTGAACAATTTTCTGATTGATGATTCAGATAATTATCTAGCAACTCCGCCAATTTGTATTAAGATGTTGACCTACAGTATAGTGTTCAATAAAACAGGACAGTATGTCATTTCTCCATTTAATTACAAATTTCGGAAGTGCGTGCTGGTTAAAATTCCAATATAGTTTATTAAAAAGAAGATTATAGAGTAAATAAAGGGTGTTAAAATTTTAAAAGGCATAAATTGTTTGAAATATTAATTTTTTTTATTGGAAATTAAAGTACATTGGTTCTGATTAATAGTGAAAAAGAATGTCGTTCAAGTGACCTCTTCTGCTAGCTCGGCAGGCTGTCAATCTTTTACCAAATTTTGAATAACTTTTTCGCATAATGATGGCCGAATTAGTGATATTTGCTCGATGATGTTGTCTTTGAGGTGTTAAACAGCTTGAGGATTATCCGCATAAACCCCATAAGAAGTAGTGCAATGATGGCGTTGAATCGCATGATCTTGGTGGCTAATTTACGTTTGTTCTTCGAGAAATATTCGATTATTAAACTTCTCTTTCAAAAGATCGATTGATTCCATGCTGTGTGGTATGTTGCACCGTCCGAGAAAATATGGACCAATTACGCCACCACACCAAAATACTCATCATATAGTAACTTTTTTGGTTTCATTGTCTTTGCTTGAAAGTAATTTGCTTGGCTTCTATGGCCCAATTAACGAATTGCCGACGTAATGCGTGGTCATTTCGTTTTAATTCTTGTGTTAACTGTATTTTGCAAGCCTTAACATGAAGATGTTTGTGTAAAATATTGAACAAAGTTGTTAGTTTGATATTTAATTGCTATGAACGACGATGAGTTGACGTCCATGGCTGTTCAGCAACACTTGTGCTAACAGCTGCAATATTTTCACTTGAACGACCACTACGATGATAAATTTTGCTTCTCTGACCTTAAACTGAACCAGTTTCTTCAAATTAATCAATGATAAGTTTAATAGCACGGCATTTTCCCTACCTTATTTTGAACGAAATTCTCTTCCAACTGCTAAATAACTTTCACCATATTTAAAATAAATTCTAATAATGAAAACACGTTGTTCAATCGTATATCTCTCCATTTTAACTAACTGGAATGTTTGTACTTGTCATCTGTGAAATAACATATGATACTCTAGTACAAAAAATATAAATGGCGGAATATTTAAAGATACCTCAAATTTGGGTCTCATACGAAACGACACATTTCACAACAGGATGTGCTAAAACAGGATGTCACAAAACAGGATATCACACAACAGTACATGGTACGCTACAGTACATGGTACGAAACAGGACCGATTAAAACAGTACATCACAAAACAGTACATGGTACAGTAGAGTACATGGTTCGGAACAGGATCGATTAAAACAGTACATCACAAAACAGTACATGGTACACTAAAGTACATCGCAAAACAGTACATATTAAAAGAGAACACCACAAAATAGTTAATAGTCAATTTTACGGTTTTAATAACTAGTTGTGTGGGTACGGAAAAGTACCATGTCAAAAATTTATTTTTGTATGTTTTTTGAACCAACATACACATTTGTGCATTCTTTTCAAACTTATTTTCGCCCGAAAAAACACTATAACTATACACACAATTGTGTTGGTTGTCAAATCAAGCGAAATTTTTTATCAAAAACGCCATTACATACTATGGTTTTTTATTCACACATTTGTGTGGTTTGGACTTAAATTGAGTCATTTTTTTGGTTAAAAAACGGATATATTTATTTATATATTTATTTAAATTTTTGATCTATTTTGCAAAGATCAAGTATTAGCGATTTAAATAAAAATAATGTTATATATTGTTAGGTGAAGGGATATTTTATTATAAATTAAAGCAATTATAATTCTATATAGTATTACTCTAGGTGAAGGCAAATATCCACTTGATAATATCCTAATTACTAAACGTATTCAATAAAAAATATTTAACAAATCAAGCTGAAAAAATCCTCCAGCTTAACGTTCAGTAAAATGTACTTTAGTGTACCATGTACTGTTTTGTGATGTACTGTTTTCATCGGTCCTGTTTTGTACCATGTACTTTAGTGTACCATGTACTGTTTTGTGATGTACTGTATTTATCGGTCCTGTTTCGTACCATGTACTTTAGTGTACCATGTACTGTTTTGTGATGTACTGTTTTTATCGGTCCTGTTTCGTACCATGTACTGTTTTGTGATGTCCTGATTTATTACATCCTGTTTTGAAATGTGCCATAGTCGGCGGCTTCGCTCAAATTTGAACGCTCGATATATAACTTTTATAAATTTTGAGAAACCCCCGAAAATAATCATAAACATATTTTGTCCGCGTTCAATAAAATAGGACATCCTTATTAATTTGAACTTGGCGAAATACACATCGAATAATTTACTACAACAAAATAATGAGGGCAGTTCAATTCTAACTATTATTTAAAAAATGGATTGCCCAAAACTCTGCAGGTTGTTAATAAATTCAACTTTAGATAGTTTTTACTTTTGACAGTATCAACATTATTTTGACATTGTCCTTCCACCGTCATCATTGATTCCCAATTAATTGATTTTCCATAGAGGTGAGTTCGACAATTCAGACGTTCTGCTTAGGTATTCCTTTCAAAAGGTCTGGGTTTCTTCTTGGTCACTTCCCTAACTCTATTCTTGGGTCGGTGGTTTAATCCTCAGCCAATTGGGAAGTGGCCCCGCTGTCGGTACATCTTCTTTCTCCTATATCCACGGAGATTCCACGATCTAAGTAATACGGCCATAAATATTTTCGTACCGCAAGATTGAAGTAACTAAATATCATTTAAGCTCGTTCTCATCGCGGTTTTCATAAATGCATCGAAAACTACTCATATATTGGAAACACACAATATTTTATTTCGAAAAAGAGGTTTCATCTCATATCACCCAGGTTAAAATACTCGGTCATAAACTGGATGATATACTTCCCTAGGTCCAATAGTGTCTCCTCTACTTTTAAGTCTATATTTTTAGTTTTAGTCGTCCCACTATGATTTTTTAAACTACTGGTTATATGTTTTCGATTTAGGTTAAATCTGATTTCTCCCAGACGAAATTAATCTTGAGGGTGTTTGAATTGCTCTTTATTATTTGATTGGTTATTGATTGAGAAGCAGCTCCCAATAAAATTTCAATAAGTGTGGTGGTTAGATATAATTGGCACCCCGGGTTCTGTGTGTTGTTCGCTTAATTTGAATTAAGCTTCAATTTTTAACAGATATGATTTTTTAAATCCCTTGATCACGATAAGCCACGTGGTTACTATAGGCGACTGATGTTGGCTTAAACAGACTTTTTATATGAGTGTGCATGAGATTCTGCTTTTCGAGGGTGTCACTAGTCTGTTATTTCAAGATCCATTAAGAACATTGATACGTTGATAGTTAATTTTCAAATCTCAAACGAGTATCCATTCAACTCTAACAAAACACTGCTGCCTATATGACGCGCACTTTTTAATCCGACCGCGATGTGCTGGAAGCTCCGAGATCTTTCGCTTGGACGATCGCCCAGTGTAATTTAACCGAAAAAAATGTCTCCCTTTTGGATTTTCGTACCCCATACTAGAACATCCAATAATTGAAGACATGAAAATTTAGGCTTTTACCAATTAATCACCATTAGAGTAGTATTAGTATTCTTATTCTAAAAAAAAACATGTCTGCCGCCACATTATTTTGTTAAGAAGTTTGCCGTGTCTTTCGCAACAGTTACATAAAACCAAGCTTGTGAAAGTGAAGAAGTTACTTCATTTGGGCTTTTGCTACGGAGTAGGTGAAAATGCAATTCGCACGCCGTTCTGCTTCACCTGTTTATACGATCATATTCAAGTCCAAAGTCTCCGCCTTCAGAATTCTCACTGTATATAGCAGAGCTACATTACCAACTGTACCACAGGCTCAGTTACGTTCCTTATACATTCCGATCCTGCTTTCTGAAAATCCATATGGCTGCTCAAAAACTGTTTAATAGTAACCGACTTCTCCAAGTCTCCTGTCAAACCGTGGCTCACTTGTCTAATTAGTTTTGCCGTTCTTTTATGCTCCCAGGATGCTCGCAACCCTTCCAAGATGCGTTGCTTTTCTTCCAAGCTTGTAATTTTTTTTCGGTATATATATAGCTTTTCCCTTCGTCGCCAGTATTTGTTTGATGGCTGCCCCGGACGTCGTACAATAGGACGACGGAACTCGTAGAGCTCTGTGTCTCTGAACTTGAGACAGTCTTTTCTGTACAAAGCGTTGTTTGACAGATAGTATGCTTAATGTCGTGAAACACTTCACCGTTTTGTTCACAGTTTTCTGAATTTAAACAAAGAAACTAATTTTTGCCTAGATATTTGATTGGTTCTTCGTGTTGAGAACCTCCCCGCCAACCCCCATTGGGAGAGCAGGTTGGTTCACTTTTTTATAACAAAAGATATCTCTTCGTTTTATTTATGGCTAATGATAGCCCGTGTGTGCCGATCCATGTATTATTTTCCTCATAACAATGCTCAGTTTTAGTTGTGCTTGCTTACTATTGCGAGCACCAATGTGTATTCGATCAGGTTTAATTTGTCTGTCATTTCGGTTCTCAGTAGGTTGTCTTAAAACGCATTCCAGAGCACAGGATATGACTTCAGATAAATTCTTGGGTCTCTCCAGCTGTAATCACCATGGTGCTCTGCTTCTCCTCGATGTCATAAAGCAGAGTACGATCCTTCTTCGGTGTCGTAAATTATATGATAATCGTCAATAATTGGCCTTAATTTAGTATATATTACTATTAAGAATTAAACAGAGTTTTAAAATCGAATGTCAATAAGAAACAATGCGTTCCGAGAAATGGTTGTGATCCTGGAGCATTGGAGAAAGCTTATGTTTGTATCTGTTTCTCACGGAATACCCCTCTTAAAGGCTTCTTCGTCTTAGAATTTCTCTGCCTCTAATAAACAAATTTGCTCCCTCTCTTAGAACGCATTACTACTTACATTTAAATGATCTTGGCTAAAATGAATAGTAAAATTGAATTCTAGGTAAGGATTTGATTGGTTGTAAGTTGTTTACAGATTGTTTTCTTCAATATTCAAATTTATGCATTCCAAAACTAGAAAACATTTTCCAAAAACTTGTCAATGAATTTTTAATCTTTCACATTTATATTGTGGTTAACACAATTATAATTATTCACTTGTGATAACAAAACTACTTTATACAATTCTGAGTCTAGATTAAAAATAAATTATCACATTTTGCCGAGTAAGTATAATAAAATCATTCCTTATGCTTTCAGCGAGCAACTAATATAATTTATTAAATTTACTAGTTACTACTAATAGTCTATGCTTTATCGTAGAATCACAGCAGTACCAAACAAAGTTCAATATCAATGTACAAAAAAAATCGAAAACGTTTATGTTGGATTTTTATGTATATGGAAGAAACTATATAGATATAAATTTGTAGTATGTATAGAATGAATTGCACATGTGTTTATTATAACATATTCTCCGATCTTATTCAATTTTATATTTTATCATGCATATGTGGGGTCATGATTGTTTTTGTGCTGTTGTTTAATGTACTCAGTTTAAATGGGGAAGTGGAGAGAGTTTATTTAGTTAGTCCAATGTTTTTTTATAAAAAAAAATTAATTTAATCATGAGATTGTTTCTCTGCGTATATTTGTAACCGCCAAAACCGAATTAAAACGTTAAAGCTAACGCATCTGTTTTCTTATTTTGTTTTAGACGCTACTATCGGAAACATCAATAGAAGATAGTTATTGGCCACCCGAGCTAATATTGTTACGTGAAAAATTTACTGCAACAAGTCAGTTAGAAATTGCTCAACTACAAATAAAACATGAGGAAGAGATGGCCCGGCTGAAATCGGACTTTGAGAAACAATTAACGCGTAAAATTAAGCGTCATACCACATTTGATTCGTCTCGGGATTTAGATGAAATTGTCAGTGAAAGGTTTGTATAGAAAAACGTTTATAAATCCATTTCGTTTTATATTAATATTTTTTAATTTTATTTATTTTATATTTTAAGAAATAATTTACGTGAACTATCAAATACATTAAGATGGTTATTAAGTGAATTGGCTAAATATTATTTGGCTTGTGAAAATGATTTAAATGATACCCTACTTGAAGAATTAGAAAGACATGGTATTAAACGTCGAGGTGATCAACATGAGAAAACCATATTAAATATTTCTATGGTGTCAACTAAATCGTCGATTGGGCGAAATAAGCTTGATGTGAGTGGTATACTATCGGTAATTGAAGAACCATCTCTCATCGAATTTGTTACGGCTGCAAAAGATGCAAATTTTGAATTCAAACTTAATATTGACGATTGTTTAGAAAAATTGCGAAATGAGGCTTTATATCTGCTCAAATTATCGCAAAACGTAAATAACCACAATGAAACTCTGGCTATCGAGTGCAAAGACGACAGTTGCGAAGAAGAAGACGGCCTAAAAAAATCGACTGAAAAAAAGACAATTATAAGAACCGAATCAATGAATGATACGTTTTTAGAAAATTACCGTAAAATGTCAAATGCCAGTGATCGTGATACACGAAGTTTACCATTATCGTGGCCCAAACAGTATTTAGAACAATTAAGTGATCTGGATGACGAAAAACTGAAACTGCGTCTTATTGAGACGGCCGAAAAAAAGACCGAATTAGAAGATGAACTCAATAAAGTGATTAATAAAAATGATCGACTTACAAAACAGTTAACGATCGCAAAACAGCAAATCGAAACGCTTGAAGGTCAACGTGAAGTATTCCTTGAGAGCTTTGGTTCGAATCTTATGTCACCGCGTCATCAATCAAATATACCAAAAACAACAAACGTGATTGAATTACAGGAACGGGCCCGTAATTTACTAAACCAATCGAATAATTCTACAATGCCCGGAAATAATAGCACGTCAAATGCAAACCAATTATTGCAGCTCGTTGAAGATTTTTGCCGGGAGAGTGATCGTTTCTTAGAGGAGAATAAAAAGGATAAAGATGATTTACAATCACAGGTAAGAATTTTAGTTATCGTTCAAATGTGTATGGCTTCTTTTCTACTTTCGGAATGGTGCAATAATTTAGCATTATTTTATTAATTTTTAGAATAATATTTATTAATTTTAGCACCCAAAGCGCATCATAATTCGCTATTGTGATAGAAATTTATAAATTGCACATATTTAAATTTATTATTGTTTTGGACTTGATTATTAATTAACGTAACATTTAACAATGGATTTTGTTGCAAAGCTATTACATACTAAATATTATTTATATCAATTTTGTTTTTTATAAGTTTGGCATACTAAATTAAGATAAATACTTGTTTTGGGGAAAAGTAATTTTTTTTTATCTAAAATCAATTTTTCTAAACCCAATTTGTCCTGGTCAAAGCTCGTCAAAAAATATCTGAGATCAGTTCTTGTTAATTAGTCTGAAGCCATGTAATCAGTACGTTAGTAAGCGTACAAAGTCATCGGTTTTAAATTTCATTATTATGTAGTTTTCTTTATTCGTTATCTATGTAATTTTCTCCTGTTAATATTTAAGTTACATTTTAACGTAGTCTGCTGTTAAAATTGCTGATTTATTCCATTCAGCAGAACCGATCTCGAATTTGATCAAAATCTATTCCAAATTTATTGGAGCGTTTCCGCGACCTAAAATTTTATGTTATGTTATTTTATTTCCATCTGAAGGAAAGAGTTTTGTATACTTAGTAATTGGTGTACAAAAATTAATATGCATTGTTGCACGGTCAATAATGATCTTAATGAGTTTACCTCTGACAGTGTTCCAAAGGTAACCCATTATATCCCATTCACTCACTACTTAGAGAGGTAAGATGGAAAGATCATTGCTAATTGGTAAAAGGTTGGTCAAAAGACATTTATCGTTAAAAAATATTTTTTTTTACCGTTGCTCTGTTAGTCTGATATTTAAGCTCATCTTCAATTCCTGATAAGTGAATTTTTTCAAATGAACAATATACGATATCTGCCTTTGGTAAAAAAACCGAATTAGGAGTAAATAGGTGAAACAATTTTTCGTACAAATGTAGGGAGTTCTATCCCAGTAGTTATCATCTATTTCATGTGTTATTCGAATGTGGTTTTATTTTATTTTTTTAACACGTTTGTTAAATTATCCTGTGATTTTAATTCAATCACTTGTGTTATAAATCGATAATTTCATTTAAATTGCGTAATCATACAATTTGTGATACAATGCACACCGCATTTTTACAATATCATTGGTTCGTTTTGCCGTTTACCAGTTTATACCGTTTTAGTTTTTATTGCCTTTCTTGTTTTAAACAATCATTCAATCTTGCCTTGGTGATTTCACCGGTTCTTTGTTTCATAATTGAAAGCTTGTTTATTTAATCATTAACGTTTAAATAATTAACGCTTTTAAAGTTACCGTTTTATTTATTAATCATTTTACTATGGTATTTTAATTGTACCACACCTGTACGAGATTTAAGCCGCTTACATACGAATGATTATTTGATTAAATATTAGGCTACATTGGGTCATTGGTCTCGTTATTGAATATTTTTATTCATTGAAATTGTTGGAGAATACTGGTCTTGTGAAAACCACACGCGAAATTAGTGATTTTTTACTTAGTGACGGCCACAATGTGGGCTTATATACACTGTACAAATAACTATTCGTGTAGATGCAGCTTTAGAAAATATTAAAATGAATAAGTCGTTTTAGTCAATGTATTCCATAATACTAGCGACTTATACCCAAATATTAATTTAATTAAGCTCATCGCCGGCCTGTATCCGAACTTTTCACATCAGTTTTTTTCTCATTTCTTTTGTCTTCTTTAATTTTGTGTTTGGGTTATTTGCATTTTTTTCTCGTGTTAAATCCTAAGCAGAGAAAATTGCTGCATTAATTCACTCGCAACTAGTATCGGAAGACCAAACAGTATTTCCAATCAGCAAGTCAGCGCTCGTTGATGATGCGTGGCACGGATAGAGAGATATTACGCAACAACCTCATCACCAACTTCGGGTCGGGACATATCGATGGAAAAAAAATTTGGCTTTGGATCATTAACATTAAAACTGTAAAGTCGAAATGTACCTTTAAATACATTTTTCGAGTGCGCTACATAATAAAGTTTTGCTTTATGGATATATGGAAGGGCGTCAGTCCTGAAATAAATATCTGTCAAATGGTAAATAAATGAATCAAACTAAACATTACATTACAATTGTTGGCAAAATCATTGGAAATTTTGCTCAATTGATTGCATACAATAGTTATGGTCGCTCAGAATATATGTAGGCAATCATAACACAACTCAAGTTTACGACTTATTTTTATTTGTTGGCACCTTGGCCATGATTTTAGGAAAACACCTCCGTAACAATTCTTGGACAAAACAAAGAAAACATAACCACAGAAAATCGAGGACGTATTGCATAGGTTTATAATACACTCCGACAGGAAGTCAGTTGTATTTGCAATATTTCCTTTCTGCTGAATAGATCTTCAAGCTTATAGATTACGCAAATGCAACTGGAGTCAATACTCTGTTTGATGCTTCTGTTCAACGCCAATATTCTCATTCCTCTTACATTCCTAATAATTTTGAATACTGTAATAATGCTGTTACGAGTGAAATATTAAATTTAATTGTACAGGTATTATGTGAAATCCTCCAAGTTTATGGAAACTTTGATCGTGGTAGATTATTAATATTTAAAATTTTCGAAGGTTTTTAAAACACGTAGTGCAGTTTATTTTAGTTTTAAACCACCTAATAATTAATTAAATTAAAATAATTTATTTTTCGCCCTCTTGCGTACATGGCCAACTAAGGCACTTTGGGTTGTAGTTTCAAATGTGAATAGGTACATTTCATTTTACTAAAAATTAAAAAAAACTGCCACAATCAATTTTGTCAAAATGACCATTAATTTATTCAAAAATTGATGCCTATCCCTTGTTAACACCTTCGTTATGCTAGCTATCTTATCGTTGGTTGATACATATTTCAAGTGGCTCTTATGGCGTTAAACTTTTCACGTATAAATTGATATCGCACGATACAGTTGTTGATAGTGATACAAACTTTTTACGTTTCGAACACCAACTAATTACGTGAAAGTCAGTTAATTGTACCGCCTCGAAAAGAATCCTCATTTCAAATGTCACTTTTATGTACGTAAGAATTCATTTGACTGCCATCAAATGTATTGCAGCCGGTTAAATAAATCGGACTACCAACAGCTTTGCGATATCGGAAAACCAATTTTCCATTTCATTATCTAACGTTTTGACTCGACAAATTTTAACTTCGAACACGATGCTTAAATATTCAATCACCGGTTATCTACACATTAAATCACGAAGATTTGACGAACTGTTTCAGAATTTCGCACTCATATTCTGCCTTATGCAGCAGAAACACTTCTTTATTCACATTTTATTTGCGAATGCGAGTATTTTTGCGAGTAAATATAAATTGCCCGAAACCTTAAATAAATTTACAGTGGTGGGCAGAAAATTAGGGACAGCAAGAAAAAACTTAATATTGTAACAAAATTCAAATAATATATTTAATTCAATAAACTTGTTTTACTTCTTCTTTTGTGAAAAATTATATTCAAGCTAAAATTCTTTGATTTGTTGCCTACGGACATGCCGTTGCTCATCAGAACCATACAAATTAATTCTTGTTTCATTTCATAATACGTTTCTTCATTTTTGGGTGCGCCTGGCCAATTTATTCCCCGTTTACCTTGACGCTTTGTTTTTTAAATCTGTGTTGATTGAACGGTTTCAATAATGCGATCCAATAGCTAATCGTTAAATATTTAGTAAATCACCCCACCCGCATTCTTCCAAATATGTATATTAAAATAAATTTACGTACAGTTTTAGAATAATTGCTTTAATCAAGTTTGAGACAATTTGTTTTAAATTTTAAAGCCGTTAACCATATTACTTTATGTTTTTAGAAAGTTAGAATAGTCCATATTTGAATACTGTATTTGTGTAAATAAATTTGGTTCTTCAACTCATGTACTTACCCATTCTGATGCATCTTTGTAACTAATTTTTGCAAAAGTCATTCGACATCACTGATGGTTCATATAACATTCATATTAAAAACAGATAATAAAACATTTGTTGTGTCTATTACGCAACTTTCAGGAAATTAGATTTTGAAAAATTCGTACTGTATTTTATCGGAAATTGGTTGAGTTGTTTGTTTATTTATACATTTGTAATGTAGATTTTCCATATTTACATGTATGTACATACATTCCACATGTAAAACCACACATTATATTCTAAGCCTGTAGAATTAGTATTGTTGTATCATGTATTTGGAGTTTTATTGTTATTTAATTTTAGCAGATTGAATTATCATTTTCACCTGCAATTGATCACAGTGTAGACTGTGATAAGGTAATTACAATAGTTTTTGTTTTATTATTTTTTATGTTGGAATTATCTAAAAAAAATTTTATTGTTTTGGTATGGTGAATGAATTATTAACATTAAGGCTTTTTGTTCTTACAATCTAACCATGTATTACTTAAGTATTTTGTGCAACCGTTTTTTTACTAATTTTTGTTCCTAATATTTTTAAAAGAAACATTTTTCTTACAAGAACAAAAAAAATATAACTTTTGAAATATTTAAAACAAAAACAAAACAAATTACATAAAACCCACCTGTAGATTGATGCGGCTGATAAACAATTAAAAGCAACACGTAATTTTTTGGAAGAGCAAGCGGCCGAACGTGAAATTGAACGGGATGAGTTTATGAAAGAAATTGATTGTTTGAAAAATCAATTGAAAGATAGAGAAAAAGAAAAGAATTCGTATGAAAGAGTGGCAAAAGAGGTAAGCGAGATTTATATGTATTTTACATAGGTAATTAAAAAATTTAATAATTTTCAAAAACCTTATTATTATAATTTTTGCTTTATAATTTTATTATTATTTCTAACATTTTAGCATTTTGTTTTGTTGTGTTTGTGTGAGATAAGATTACATTCTGTTCTATTTTCATGTATCATCAAATTATTGTTCATCGTAATATTAATGTTCTTCTGTCTCATCCATAAAGTCCATCAAATCCTATCTTAATATTGCCGATTTTATAATATCCTATGATATTAAAATTCATTTCTCATCTCTATCTTAATTCTCACTGTACTTATTTCTTTTCTTGATAGACCGAGCATAAATTAGTACTAATTTTACTAATTTACGATGGTCACATTCACATTACAGTCACAGACTGCATGGGGCAACTGTGGTTGAAAACATTTACAACCCTAATTTTGGTACATGATCGTGACACTCTTAGAATCTGACAAAGGCTTACAGAACTTGTATAGGAGGTATTTCAAGAACTAGAACACAGGGCTGTAGATACATATCCGTGAAAATTGTGCTTTTGTTTAAACCATCAATGAATTATGAATCCGTTAAAGATAAATTTTATTTCTGTGATCTCATGCTCATTCTCACTATACGTATTTCTCTCTTTGATTGGAATAAGCCTAACAAGTACTAACTAAGATCAGTTATTACTAGAAATAATTCAGTGCCCAATTACGACACTGAAAATACCACGAAAGATTCCAAAATTTGTGGTATGAGATGGCTCAAAAGAGAACTAAGGGTACCAAACCTAAGATAAATCCAAAATAATTTTGACTTTTTTGTGCCTTATTTAACGCAATTTAAAGGTCAACTTTTGATTTACAATCAGTAATAATCGAATGTTTCAGCTTGAAACGAGCCAACCTTATGATGAGTATTGTATATACGGTTAGTGTAGTTATCGAGCTCTGAATTTAATTATTTTTGGTAACCATACGGTCGTTGTTTAATTACGTTTCAAACTTTTGAATAGATTGGAGAACGCTTGAAATGTCTTGAAGATCTGATTTGTGGTTGATTGTGCGGTCGAGAAGCTGAATATAAACCAAAAAGAAGTATTAATCAAAACTATAGGAAGAAAAAAGAAAGTGGTATTTCTTAGGAGAATAGCTAAGTGAGTTTATAAAGGGAAAAACGTGAATGCTGGGCCAAAGTGCTAAAGTTGGGCTGGATCCTAATTTCTGGAATACTTTGAATATAACTTAGAAACTCGAACTGTGATTTTTCTATTAAAAAACATAAGTAGGTAAAAGTTAGCTGATCTGTACGGAAAATAAGATGGAAAAGCTGTTCAAGTTTCTGACTCAAAAAAGTTCGAAATTTCCAATTTTCTGAAATCTTTAAAATTGAAGAGTTTTACAGCCCTGAAATAACAACGAGTGACGAAAGTCATTTAATTTCTCTTAGGTAATCATTAAACCGATCCGTACTTGCTTAGGTCAAATGTGCTAAAAATTAAGCCCTCTCAAATACGGGCTGCAAATTTTACATCGGTTACACAGTAAATAAAAAAACCAGCCATCTTCTGTTCATTCGTAGCTCGTGATATTTGAAGGAGATGGTTTATTTTCGGGGAACGGAAACTTCGTTTCAAATTTCTGATTTTTTTGCAAGCATGAATGGCGAAAACTAAAACTAATAATAAGTTTTGTCTTAGTAAAACTTGGTAGACGGAGGATTGTAGCTACTATCACGAATGACAATTCTGAAGCAGTACCAGTTATGCTTACGAGTAGAATTGGAACTTTCGGTTCTCAACGTGGTCCTTAAAAAACGAGATAAATGTCTTTGAGCATAACGTTCTTTAACTTACCATTATGTATATGATAAATAATTTGCTACCTCCTATCAAATTGCATTGCTTAGCTAACACAGAGAGGTTATTATTTGAAGCAACAGCATCTGGACGACGTCACAATATATTCTGATATAACTCCGATTTGTGCATTGAAGTCGCCTGAAAAAATGTTGATTATTATTGCAACATAAAAACATTTACACGAAACTATATAACCTATATTGGTTTTGGGCAGATTACTTTCGTAATTTTACCCTAGAAAAAATGTAGACCAGTTTAATCGTTTTGAAACATATAATTTGATGTCGTAAACATTATACATTTCTTAGTTTTGTAATTCATATTCTATTCTTAGTTAATTTAGTTTTTTTCTGTTATTGTAAATAAAGTTTATAGTTTTTTATTTTCTGTTAATTTTCTATTTGTATTTTAGTTTACTTATTTAAATTGTGCTTTTTATATTTCTTAGTTTGGGTTCTATAATTTTTGTAATTTTTAAAATCAATTCACTAAATATTTGAAGAAAAAAAAAAACAAATAAAATTTCACTTTCTTTCAAAAAATTGCACTAATAATCATTTTTCTGGATCACATTTTGTCTACTAAAAATAAAAATATTAAATTAGAATAATTGCCAAAAATGTAAAAACGTAAGTAAAATTTAAAACCACTAAACTGATTGAAAAATACGTACGCCGGCATAATCTCAATAAATTTTACTTATCTTAATGTTTCTTTATTTTTAATTTTATTTAAGATCGAAGCAATGGAAAGCCAGATTAAGGATATGAATGTTCTCGTAACCGATTACGAAGAAAAGAAAACCAAATTAGAAAATGACTTAAAAGATTCAATAGATAAAATTTATGTGCTTCGTGAAATTATATCGGAACTCGAAAGTCAATTGGAACAGAAAAATTTAAATTGTCACGTGCAAAATGAAAAATTACAGGAATTAGAATTATTTATAAACAATCAAAATAAAATGAATGAATCGTTACAACAGGAAGTGATTAGTTTAAAACATGAAGTTGAAGATCACGGGTGTACGGAAAAAATAGCGAATTTAGAAGAAAAATTAAAAAAATCGTTAAATTCGAATGAACAAAATCAGGTGCTTGAACAAATGGCGGAAAATTTGCGAGATATTGAGAATACGCTAGATAAGAAAACGAAAACGTTGGAATCACTGCATTCAGCTATTTGTTCGGTATCGTGTAGTAGCCCATCTGAAGATGTATCGATACGAAAAGATTTTAAATCAAATAATAGTACACCAAGATCGCAGTGTTCATTACCGGTTGATGAAGTGCAAAGAATAGTTGAGAAATTGAATAAGCATACACGGGCGGAAGAAGCGGCAATTAAAAGGATACAAGATTTGGAAATGCAAGTTAGGGGCGTCCGAAAAAGTCAAGAGGTAAGCAAAATTTGTATATGATTTTATTTTTGCAACAGCACTACCACAATTTGTTAATAATACTGGATTTTTCGTGAACTGGGTTCCGATGATCTAGTGTACCCGTTAGAACGTAGACAAATAATTGAAATTTTAGAAGAGTATGTAATCTCTGGACCCCTTATCCTATTCTACTAAGCGATGAACTTAGTCGCCTTGCTGTTTAAAATTTGCACCCTAATTTTTAAAATCTTAAAAATAAACTCATTTCAAATAACGTTATGACTGTTTAACAGAAAATTTCAGTTTTCCGAATATTTGCGTTTTTGCTAATTTACAGAATTTTTCAAAATTGGTGTCTATGTGAACGACAACAAATGTCGAGTTCATATTCTAATTATATACCACATTATTTTATTACTTTAATATCTGCCCAATACGCTTGATATTTTTGCATACCTGCTGTCTGCACATATCATTATAAATTTGGTATAGGTACTTAGAGTAAACTTTTGTTCGAATTCGATCGGAATCTAAATGTTCTCTATTTTCCAATTATATTTTGATTATTTTGTTCCTTTAGTAGCCTTTAATAAACAATTAAGCTCTCAATCAAGTTGCATCCATCCATGAAGATGAAGCTTACTTAAGACGGTGAATCAAGCGCCTTAACATGAACAGACTAATTACAGTATCCCGATTTAACTCTTCTACAATTCTTGTTTACTCGCTAGAACTGCCATTTGTTTTAAATATATTTGGCACTTTTTAACGTACCACGCAAAAGAGCGTTCATTTGTAGGGGCTTGTGTGGATTATAGCAGTGTTGTGGATCACTTTAAAATAACACACCGCTTAAGAATTACCTGTAGTTAAATGACATGTTTCTCGTAGATCCTTAATTTGATTTGAATGTCATGTTTTGCGCTTTGAAGGGCAAATGCTTGAAAATACTGCTAAATTAAGGAGTGTTTTTAAATTTGAATTTCACCTTCCATACAAGTTATAACGAAAAAATATTTTTTTTGACGCAAAATCAAAACACCGTGCTAGATTTTCAGAAAACTGTTGCTATTTTTTGACGAACCACAGTTATAGGACTAACGTTTCAGAAAATCCTCGTTCTTGTGTCGCTATCTTTATTATTAGTGAAGTTATAACAAGCATTTTAATAATTTTTATATGGTGCTTTAAAGAAATACAACATTTGCACTTCACGTAGTAGTTAATTAAATTATCAGTAGCAAAAATTAAAATAAAATACAGCGTATTTTCGCCTCGACTTGTAAAAACTGTTTCACAACAGTGCACCTAGATACTAATGGCGTCATTGCTTTAAAAATTTCGCTATATGACGTCATTTGCTGTAGGCGGTTCCAATCTTTGACTATAGGTGGCAGTATAATCAAACAAAGGATATGATGTTTTTGTATATAAAATCTGTTTTTCGTGAAACGTTAATCGCGGTGAAAATAGCAGTAAATTCTACAAAAATATCGATTAAAAATATATTTCGAGCCTTTGATAAAAACTAATTTATTATATTATTATTAAATTAATCGCTAGAACATTACAGCCATCTACAGTTTAGACAAGAAACTGTGGACATAAATTTCAAAACGTATTGCGTCTTGCCTGGTATTCTAGATGCATTGCAGACTACTACTAATTAGGTTTTGGTTAAATCTTAGTCCTGTTTATTCCAAATTTTTTAATTATTTGTGGGATATTTTCAGAAAAGCAGGGGTTGACGGTTTCGCAGCTACTTTCCAATGATATAGTGCTCGAGTGGGCTTAAGCCCAGTCTTCGAGCGGGCCTATCTAGGCTTTCTTTATTTACATTGTTTAGATACTGGCCAGCAATGATGTTAGGGTTTATTGCCTGAATTGACAATCCATTTCTGGATGGTATTTAAACCCAAAATAATTTATTTTATTTTATCTAGTATCATGGCTATGCAGATCCCTTGAACTACACGACAATTGAAACAAATGTTGCATTAAAAAAAAATTATCTAGTCTGAGTTTTTCCGTCTGCATACAGAGTATTTTAAACCGTTAGGAAATTTAACTCCTTAAACATGTCACTTAATATAATCTTAATCCTCTACAATAATTTTCTGATAATAAGTTCCTAACCTAGCTAGAACTTCTGCTTTCTTTTTCTTTTTTTTTTTTTGGTCGCCTCATTATCTAGTTTTCTCAGTTTATCTTCGAATTAATGATTGATTGACTCGTTGAATCCTAGCCATTTCTTTTATGCTATTCTGTGCAGTCATGTAAATTTGTACTAACTCAAGCAATGCTTGCTTGACGTTGATGGTGATGATGTTGCTTTTCGTTTACTGCTTCTTGAAGGTCAATTAATATACGCTCCTTTCCATTCACGCACAGACCACTCATTCACACCTTTACAGTATACCACCTGCACATTGCAAGCTCCATGTCAACCTGTACATTGACAAGAACGGTGGGTCGGCGCTGAATTATGCACTCCAACAGAGGGTCTTAGTTATGTTTATTAACATCAACGATCGTAATCGATGACGAAAATTCGCTTTTTGTATCCAGCCTCTGGTGAGATTCGAACCCAGTACCTCCTGGTCCAAGTGCCGAAGCTTTAATCACTGCACCACTTGTCTTGCACCATTAACAGTTTCCCCTGGTTTTAACAGCTCATAATAGACCACGCCCCTCTGGTCCCACCAAACACAGAGCATTGTCTGCCAAAGCGATTCTGTCTTTCGGTCCACTTTTTGCAAATCCACGTTTCATCCCCTGTAACTATACGATGCAAAAATGACCTCCTTTTGTACCGAGTGAGAAAAATGTCACATGTATTTTTTTTCTGTTACTCATATGGTACCCATACCGGTCTTCTGAATCTTTTCCGTCTCGTTGCCGATTGGAAACAGTTTCTTTCATAACGCCTTCCCTTGCGTTTTATACTATGGCTGTACTTCCAATTTATCCTCTAACACATTATATCCAAAGCATCCTGTTCACCAAGTATTTGTTCAATCTATACTTTTTTCTCGATAGCTTTCTTTTACCCATCACTTAATCGAAATCCATCTCATTAATATCATTCTTTTCATTAGCTCTTATTTTTCCTTTTTTCTTCTTCCCGGCTTCCCCAATACACTAGTCAATCTTTCGCTCACAGTACTGCTTCCTCTCATTCCTGGTACCATTTATTATTACACTAATAAATCTTTTCTTTTTATTTGATACTCTGTCCACCATTCCTCTGCGGTCCCAGTCACTTTTCCCTTTCTCCACCACTTGTGTCAATTGGTCATGGATAACTTAACTCGCTAATTACTCCCTACTCAGCTTTTTTCAGTGACATCTCGTATACAATCCTGACCCGTTTTAAATTCCTCTTTTACAATATTTATACCTATCTTTCCTTTGTTCGCCTTTTTTAATTTAATCATGCCAAATGCATGGTCGTGACATTTTCAAGTTGAATTCATCTGTTTCCTTAGATCGAGCATTATTCCGACTATTTTACGCTCAATTACAGCTATATTTGAGATGTCAAGCAGGTTATTTACCGTCTAGATTAGTTTTGCGAAATATTTAATTAGAGTTTTAATAAAATTTTCTAAACGCTAATGACACAACTATAAAGTTAAATATGTAGTTTTTATAGAGACGTTTGTCGCTGCTCAGAGTATTATCCGACATTGTTTCATGTCTAGATAGATAGATAGTTCCAACTTTCTCACTAGAACAATTGGTCTTGACTAGCGCAACGAAATATTTACCGACGTAGTAAATAGAAAATGAATCATAAGAAATTTATACAAACAATTATTCTAACATTTGGTGAAAATCGTCGTCTTAGATAGATAGTCTGGGGCTGACAATGTTTAAACAATTTAATTTATTAGCACGGCACGAGAAAATCTTTGTCTAATATTTAAATCTTAACAGTTTATATTATTTGTAGAAATTTTATTTTAATCACAAGGCCAAAAACATTTCCGATAAATATTAAAATTTAGATTCACTAAACTTTAAACTACAAATACAAAATTACTGTTTGGTGATTTTATGTTTAAATTTATAAATTGGCTAACAAAATTTAATCTTCCGCTATTAAATATGAATGATATATTTTTACTTTAGATTTATTTACAAAACAATCACCCACTATGTGTTTAGATTTTATTGTGCACGGCCTGTGCTCTTTATTTCAATACGATTCTAAAAATTGTAATCGCTAAAATTTTGCTAAATGTTTTGAGGTTTTGTAAGTAACCGCTTGCAGACCCGTCCAACAAACTATAGAGAGAGTATATACATATATGGTCACATTTTCTAGAAATATGAAGATAAAGAGTCTTCTGAGTTTTTTCTTTGGTAACCTAGCCATTTAGCAGCCATTCTTCTTTAGTTTAGATATACCACGCAGTTGTTCTAGAGAATTTCTTCAACTAAAAACGCCGAAGCTCCCTTTGCGTTTATTCTCTGGTATGATGATTATTATTATTACTTGAAACAGTTGTTGTAGTTTTTATGAATTGGGCAAGATTCCATATTTTTTATTAGAAACTCATAAAAAATATGGAATCTTGCCCAACGTTACAAACTGAGAGGATAGTAAATATTAGGCACATCACAATATCTGGAAAAGCACGGACTATTGTTATTTAATACGCCGTCATAATCTCACCGCTTCGTAGTTGTCATCCTCCGGAGCTCCATCGGGTTATCTTTTATAGTCTTTTTATTCCAGGGCGGCCTTGTTTATATCTTCGACGCTATATTGAGAAGGTAAGAAAAATATAAAAATTACTCTTCAATGATAAGAAGAATCCGGTATCTAATTTTCCTAGACATACGTATTTAAGTATAAAACTGTATACCGTTATTCTTTTTATTTACTCAGAGCTCTTGAATAAGAGCCACATCATTCCCCGATTTAGCCAGTCTGAGAAGTAGAGTTAAGAGTTAGTGATACTTTTTATGGGTGAGCTGCCGGGAATCTTCTGCTACTCAGTCGCTAAATGAGGTCAGTGTGGCAAACCCCCAAATGAGGCAGAATTATCTTTCAACGGTTTGCCTAGCAAACCCCTCTATGCCTGCTAGACCTATAGTCTTCGAGTAGAGATTGGTATCATTCTGCCTCTAAGAGATACCACTCCGAAACTGAAGTTGGTAACACCTCGGCCATTGTATGTGAAGCTTAGTTGATGACTTAATTTTCATTTAGCTTCCACCTGTTTAACAATCTTTGGAATATGGTTCTGAAGTTCCGGGTTTCTAGTTTGAATAGTTTTAAGGATTTTGTCGCGATGCCCGCTCTTGGCCTGCTAGTTTGCCACTGCTGCATGAATGCACCTTATCCACTTAGCCTAACGCCTTGTAAAAATCCTCCGTTATCTGCTCAGAGATCGAAATTGACTTAATACACCATTGATACTGCCCAGCATCTCTTCAATTATGTTAGATTCTAGTTGCATTTTAACCCGGCGTCGTTCAAAATCCCGAATTACAAAAAACCGAATTATCAAAATCCCGACTTTTAAAATCCCGACTTTTAAAATCCCGATTTTCAAAATTCCGACTTTCAAAATTCCGACTTTCAAAATCTCCACTTTTAAAATCCCAACTTTCAAAATTTCGATTTTGCCAAAACTTTAAAAACCCCGACAAAAGTCGGGATTTTTTTAAAAATATTAAATATTAAATTTTCCTTTTTGATTAAGAATTCGGTCTTTTTTGGTCGATCTTGGTTAAATTTGGGTTATCGAATATAATTTGCCTTTTAATATGAATTATTATAGAATTTTTGGAATTGGGCCTGCTCAATTGAACTTGGCCATTCCTCAATCAATTGGATGGGGAATAAAATTGGATTTGTATAAATATGTTCTTTTAATAAAATATATTTTTGGTGGTCCTGCAAAGAACGTAAATACATATTGCATTTCAAAATGTTGCATTAACAAAATATATCTTGCAACTACAAAATGTTGCAATTACAAAATGTTGCAAGTACAAAGTCTTGCAATTACAAAATTTTGCATAACAAAATGGTGCAATTATTTTCTTTTTAGTAGGTGTCATTAATAGATTCTATATATTCCACATCTACGTGTGGCATCCAGTGCGACATGTTTGCTGATCCCGGCTCTTACGTCCCCCAAAGTTCAAATCTTAAGCCCCTCGGAGGGCTAAGTGGGAAGGGGGGGGGGGGGAGAGTGCAGCCATCTCCCGCGTGCCCGTGAGAGTTATCGAAGCCGTCAGCCTTTACAATTATTGCATTTCAACATGTTGCATTAACAATATATTGCTTTTTTTATTAATCTTGCAAAACCATCAAAAACTACGAATTCGAGTAATTCTAGAGCGGGTGTCAATATATGGCACTGTTGTTGTAATTTGACCAAAAAATGAGAGTTCAGTTTTTTCCGATTCCCATAAAATAGCATCGACTCCATGAAACCGACTCCCACCTCTGACTTCGCAGTCTTGGTTTTTTTCTAGTAAATTTTTGGGCAAGATATCTTATTTTTATGTTAAAATATTATAAGTCCGGTCGGCCCGTTCTAATAAAAAATATTTTTTTCACAATCAAAACTTTAGAACTAGAAGAAAAGAACAACGGGATTTTGAAAACCGGTTTTTTCCAAAAAGAATTCCAATTTATACCCATGGAAATTTTATGGTATTTTGTATATTGGAATTTTAAAATTAGACATTTTGTATAGAAATTTTGTTTTTTTGAATTTTGTTTTTTGGAATTTTATTTTTTGGAAATTTTTTTAAGGGAGGGAATTGTGGTTTCTGGTGGAATTTTGTTTTTTGGAATTATGGTTTTGGAATTTCGTTTTAGGAATTTTGAATTTGACGAATCGTACCCTACCCCGTTACTACATTGCACTCATTACAAAAAGATTTTTAAAAGCCCGATTTTATTTAAAAAAAATATGAATTCATCTACGGGCGTCCGAATTCATATTTTTTTTTAAAAATTCGGGATTTTGAAAATCGGGATTATGATAGTCGGGATTTTGAAAGTCGGGCAAGGACCCCAACCCACGACCCAAGCCTGTTTACTATTTTGTTTACACTTAATAAACACATTTTTATTAGTACATACTTGTTTTTTTATTTCGCAAAAATTAAATTTTGAATATGTAATTTTGAAAAAAAAAAAAAAAAATCAAAAAGTTTAAAAATCACTTGATCGATTTCGGCTTGTTAGGCCATGAAGTGTGTTTCGCAAAGTGCCTATGGCAAATAGTGTTAATAAACGTTTACTGTCTTCTGCTTCCATCTGATCTTGGAAGCTCTGTCTGTTCTTTGTTTCGTTTTATTGTGGTTGTATGTACTTGCTCTCTTCTTAGGTTTATTGTAATCGCCTCGGTTGGAGGGAGCGCCAGCCTGATGGTTCCAGTTAGTCGCCCTGATTGTTGCTAAAGTACGCGCCGGTTTTTGTTTTAGTTGGTTGTTTTTACTATATATACCTTTTAATCCCATGGAAAAAAAAAGATTCACAGATCCATATACTCGGGTAAGGCTGTCTGCCACTGGAAATGGCGCCGTACCAGAGACCCCTACAGTGATTTATCTTTATTAAATAACCCAAAAACAAACAGCTCAGCGGTTCGGTTCGATTTACACCTTCATTTGGTACATTCCGTCCTTTAATATTGACCGCATAGCACCTAGGTCACTTGCCTACCCGTAATCATGGTGTCAGTTTTTAAACCAGTTTTTTAATTTAATTACGAATAAGAATTAGTATTACCTCAATAGAGGTAAAATTCAACTATCTAATTCAACTAACTAATTAAAGCGTATATGTGTGCCAAAAAATTAACCAACGATTAGCAACAGAGCGCATCTTTACAACGCTGGCTCCCAAGACTAGTTAATAGTTTAGACCAACATTTTTGGTCATGCCAAATAATATTTCATAATTTATGTAGACAAATATAGATTTTCATTTTATCAACATCTCATTTTATATTTCTCAATTTCAATTACATAGCTCATATGTTTTGTAATTAAAACTGATCATAACAATTTCTATTTATACATATTTCCATAAATTTCCAGACAAACAAAAACCTAATTCAATTTTATGTTTCTTTATATTTATAAATTATTTTTAATGCAACCATTTGTTTATCAAAGATGTTATTTTATGAAAAACATTACTCGTATCATCTCATCCATGGTCTTGTAAGTTCAATGCACGGAAAATTGAGAATAATAATGGTACGGTTGATAAGCGCACTTTAGGCCTACATGCAAAATTTACAATATATTTTTTAATCAATGAAAATTATACAATTAGTATTAGCGCTTATAAATATTATGATTTTATATTTAATTGTGTATTTTGGAAAACTGCCAATGTTCGAAATTAATGTAAGTTTGCGAGACCTACTAATATACGTACAACTTCCTATTTTCTTTTTTCGTTTTTTTTTTAATAAATCAGCGACGGTTTATAGATCTTGAACTCAATAGTAAAATAAAAAATTTCGTATTTTGGTTTTTGAAAACTAATGTAGGTGTACTAATCGTGTGAAATTGTGAAAAGCGTTATTATTATTGTTAGACAACAAATATGTTAGGATTGCGGCAATTTATTGCGAGACACATTGGTAACATTTTGTATTTTAGTATCCCAAAAAATTTTGAGTATAGTGTCTCGAGCGGTTAGGTAATCGTTTAGCATAGATTTTGGGTTTGGGGGCTTGCAATGTGGCAATTGCACTTAATTATTAAAATCAGTTTTCATCACTACTTATACTTCACTGTAACTCGCTGAGCAATAACTAAATAAATTTTCGGTTACAGAAAAAGAGTAAAAACCGACACAGTCAAAATTTGATTATTATCTCAACAACTTTTTATGTTTACGTTCGTTTTCTTAATTTTTCCTACGATTTATTTATTTTCTTATTAGTACTACCACAGTTTTGAATGAATTTTTAACATTCACTTGAATTTTCAAAAACACCGTATTAACAAAATTTTAAGTTTATTTATTTATTTGTTGTGGTGGAACCGAGTGTTGAGAGTTTTAAATTAAATTATAAATATTTGTAAAAATGAAAAATTTACATTCTTATTGGCATTGTGGTGTGCTCTTGTCATTGTCATGAATATCGTAAAGCGTGAATATTTTTTTATAAATAAGTTTTTGTAATTTTAATTAATTTTTTTTTTTATTAAACAGGAACTTCAAATGGAACGGGATGCTCTACAAGAAAAATTATCAGAACAAATGATGAAAATTTCTTCACTACAGTCAAGATTGGATGAGCAACGCTCACGAGCGGAAGATCTACACAGACAGGGAACGTCAACTTTGAATATACGATTGCATGATATGCAAGCTGAACTATCAACATTAAAGGAGACACTGTCGTCGAGAGATAAACAAATTGTAATACTAAAAAATCATTTAGAAGAAAGTAAACAATTAATTGACAGGCAAGAAGATGAGTTGCACCAGTTGGAACAACCAAGAAGTGGCGACACAAAACTTGAAAACGAGTTAAAACAGAAGAATGAGGAAATTGGCCGACTAAAAGATAAAATTAAAAATGAGATGATTAATAAACTTGCGTTGCCCGATTTAATGGAAACAATGTTAGCCGATAAAAATGACGAACTAGATCATTTAAAAGAGAAACTCGAGGCAAAAGAAAAAGAACTTAAACTGTATTTAGATTTACATTTGGATGAAAATCAAATTAAAGAGTTACAAAAAATTGCAAATGAAATTATCGAGGGTAAAGCAAGTGCTAGAACATTAAGTGACATAGTTTCATTTTCCTCCGAATATGATGAAATTGAGGCGGCACGAAAATGTACAACTCTTACCGAGAACGATGGATATACTTTTAATATCAATGAACCTGGTTTCAAATTGCAACAATCTGGGGTAAGTTAAAATCGTGTATGAACGTATAATTTTTTTATTTTATTTTTTTTATTGTAGGAGCCCCTAAATTATAAACGTGTTGCTAATGAAACAACCATATTAGGGGTTGGGCATACAAATGTACTTAGTGGTATTGCACAATCAGGATTTTTCTCTGATTTTTCACCGTATTCAAAGGATGGAATATCGCCAGTACCACAGCTTGAAGCACGTCAACTTCATTTTTCATCATCGGTTGATGAGACCAATTCCACAGAGAAAAATAAATTACAGAAATCAAGCCCGACTAGTGAAACACAAAAGGAAGCCTCAAACGATAATAAAAACCTGTCAGACATTGTTGAAGAGGAACATGATATCGATAAACTTCGAGAGCATATCGATAAGCTTCAGCAACAGATTAAAATAATTCCAAAACTAGAAACCGAAGTAGAGAGTTTAAAGCTTTCGTTAGAATCAGTCACTAACGAAAAGAATAATTCGCTGACCGACATTAAACTAGAATTAAAAGGAAAGATTAGTGAAATATCAAATTTACAAATTGAGTTATCTGCAAAAGAAAAATTGTTTGAAGATGTGGTGAATGAAAAAAGGCAATTAGAACTGGAGGTTGATGAATTGAAAATGATCGTAATGAGAATGGAAAACGATATAAAGCAAAAGGAGAACGAAATAAAATCGTATGTGATTAAAATCGAGGAGCTGCATGAGGACATTGAAAATTTGAGTGCGAAAAAGTCAATACGAAACGGGCACGGCATGGATAGTCTCATAGATTCAATCGATTCGTATAAACAGCAGATTGAACTACTTAATAAAACCATACTTCAAAAGGACGATATAATAATTAAATTTGAAAAGGATATAGTTGATTATGCTTCCAGTGAAAAAATTAACATTGAACGTATACAAAATCTCGAGGAGAAAATATTGTTACTCGCAGTCGACGAGTCGGTGATGGTAAATCAATTAAAAGAGGAAATATCTGAATTAAAAATCGATTTGATTGAAACTAAACACGATTTGTCCGATAAAATGATCGAGCACGAAAAGTGTTTGCTCGATTTGAAACAGAAGAATGATGAAATCGATAAAATTAAGAATATGAATGATCGTGAAATTAAGGAAAGTTTGCTGAATGAGATGAACAAAAATAATTTGCTGGTAAGTGAGTTGGAAAAATTACGTCGTGAAGTTGATCGAGCTGGAAATTCATCATCACCGAAACCGTTCTCGCTCGACGAGATTACAAAACAAGTCGAGAAAGAACTGAACTATTCCGCCCAATTAGATTCGAATATTCTAAAGGCGATCGAGAGTGATGATCTAAATTCAGATTTAGATCAAGAGAATAATGATCAACGTAAGAAAGTGAAAGAGCTGCTTAGACAAACCGGTGATATCGATAATGAATTCAAAGAGTTAAAAAAAAGTTTAGAGAGTGAGATTCGAAAGAAAAAGGACTTGATGAATTTAAATAGCGAGTTGATGAGAGATTTGGAACAGTTGCGATTTAGTTATGAAACAGAGAAAATAAATTGTGCCCGACTACAGAATTTACTCGATTCGGAAAAGAAGAACAGCTCATCGATACAACAGCAGGATGGTAATATTATTGAGGCAATGCGGGTTCGACTTGAGGCCGCCGTTGAAAATGAGTCTGATCTACAGAAACGACTAGATGAAGAACGGGAACGTACCGAGCGATTAACAATACAAATATCAACGTTGCAGCAACGAGAAATAATTAAAAGTAGTAATAGTAGTTTTTCATCGCCTCGTAAATCTGTGCAGGATGCCGAAACCATTTCCCGATTAGAAAGTGAATTACTATTTCTTACTGCGCAAAATGAGCGTGAAAAAGAACGTCACATGGACTTACAACGAGTACTAGAACGCGAACGTGGCCGGTTCGATAAGGAAATAACCGAGCGCAAAGAATTTTGTGATAAAATGAAAAAGGAACTTGAGCGAATCGCCAAAGAAAAAGAGGTTGTGCAAAAGGAGCTCGATTTTATGCAAGAGAAGCATGATCTTGCAAAACGAGAAATCGAAAGTCTTGAAGCCCGCCTTAATTCAGTCGAATCGTCCTCAACTGATAAATTATATGATCGACGGGAAATGATCGAATCGCGTCGTATCCGAGAAAAAATTCATGAATTGGAAAAGGAGAAAGAACATTTAACTGAAACAATTTATTTGTTGCGAGGTGATGTTGAACGAGGTGCTCGACGTGAATCGAAATTAGCCGAAGCGCTAGCCAAAGAAGCCAGTGGGGAAGGGCCTGTGCCACAAATTTTTATGCAAAAATTAAAAGAAACAAATGATTTACTGTTAGAAAATGCAAAAGAGAATCGACAAATGGCTGATACACTACAATTTTTAACGGAGGAACGAAGAACACTTCAGAGCCGCATCGCTGAATTGGAATCTGGGCTAGGTATTATAACGACACCACATACCGATTTAGAAGAGCGGGCTAATCACTTATTCGGAAAATATTTAAAATCCGAAAGTTTTCGAAAAGCCTTGGTACATCAAAAACGGTATTTACTACTTATGATCACAGCGTACGAGCAAAATGAAAATGTAACATTAAAATTCATGAAAACTAAGGAAAAGAAACGTAAATCGTTTAGGGGTGTCGTTTTTATGATTATTGCAATATCTAGAATGAGATATATAGTAAATCGATGGCATACTGGAAAACGGATTGGTGCTAAGGCTTTGTTTTCCTCTCACCAGTTGCCTAGGTAAATAGTGTTTCTGTAATTTTTGATATCTATATATACAATTTTTCTTATTTTAGGCGATCTGCATCCGCCACTAGTAATAACTGGACAAAAGTCGTTGAAATAAACCATCCAAATTCGCCACCGTCCCGAGATCGAATGGCATCGTCATCACAAAAATCAACAAACGTAACATTCAATATAGCTAATGCATTTACTGGAACAAAATCAAAATCGCTCAAAACATCGTCGTCCGGATCCAGTAAATTAACAACGGATCAAATAGAAAAATTCAATAAAATAAATGAGCTACAAAAAACGTAAAAAAAACCAATAATCCCCTAATTTTTTTCTAGTCAATGAATAATGTATCGGATAAAACAAATCGTTAAGCCATATGAACCCCCGTCTAATTTAGTTTATGTATTACAACGTGTTTACCTTATCAGTAGTGCCTTAATTAATCAAACTGTACAAAAAAATACAACACTTCTGGCAAAGACATTTGATAAATTAGTATCCCTAAGAGTATTTGCTATTTAATTAATTGTATTGTATTTTCTCCTAATTATGTAGAAGATTAATATTCTGTTGTCCGTAAGATAATGAAATAATTTAAGATACAAAATGATGAAAAAATACAGAAGATCATATTGATTTTTTTTTTATTTCAAGGAGATCATTAATTTTTAAGTTACCCATTTTTATTGTTTGTTTTATACCTTGTTACTTTAGATGTGTGTTATTTTATAGTTTTTTTTAGAAGAAATAAATGAAGTCTTAACAACTAAATATAATAACACAGTTGTTTAAATTAAAGTGGCATAAGATAATCGATTTTTAATTACCTCTGGTAGTTTTTTTAACACTTCGTAGGATGCATTTTTCTAGGTGGTGGTCTAGAGATTCTTCAGATTAGGTACTACAGATTAATGGGTTTCGCAATGGTTGGTTCACCCCAGAATCCACTGAGCCAGTCTCTTGTGAGCATGGATTAGCCAATTGCGCAGTTGGCGTAAAAAATTCAGTTGTGTTCTACACTCATTGCTTTAACGACTGGTTATTGCAGCAGCTACCAATCTAACTAGTGATATTGGTAGTGGGTCAGTGGAGAGAACCTTATTTGCTAGATTCTCGGTGTTCGGTTATTCCGCCGTTTCTCTCGCCACAGTCTCGTAGGTTGATTGGCAGGAAGCATCACGTGCAGGTGAGGTAGACATTTGGGCTAGTATATAGACCTTCTAGCTAGACCAACGCCCCTTACCTCTCGAACTATAAATGGTACAGTCTCGACTCATATGGAATAAGGGCTTAACTAGACATAAACGAAATTTGAGATTCTAATAAATTTTTTATCAGAATTTCTTATTTCGTTTATGTCGAGTTAAGACCTTATTCCTTATGAGTCAACACTCGAGGCATATGGAATAAGGGCTTAACTCAACACAAGCCAAATATGAGATTCTAATGAAATGTATATTAGAATCTCATATTTCACTTATGTCGAGTTAAGCCCTTATTCCATATCAGTCGAGTTAAAATCGTTAATAAATTTAAAATTATTTATTCTCGGCAAATTTGCTTCTCGAATAATTGATTAATTAAATATTTGTAATGCTTATATAAAACTACGTAAATAAGTCCTTCAGTGTTCTCGATCAGTAACCTCATTTCGCTAAAAGATCGGGAGACATTTACCAAAAAAGCTCAACAAAAATGCCTATTAATGGTTTAACTTTGGAAATAGGGCAGGACATACACGTTAATTACATACATTCCCGTGGCGGGCTGCAGCTATCGGGGGTCACAGGTGGTGGATAGTGGACGGCCTATCGATAGGTAGGTTAGCGGTAGGATTAAATAAGCCGCCCCCAACCACAGCTCTGCTTTGAGGAGAGTCTCAGAGAACGGGGGAGTGGTTAACCTTTGTTCACTAAATTCTGAGTGCCTATGATACCCAGTATGGAAATGCGAACTGATGGCGCCATAAAACCATAGACCACAAACCACATTGAAGTGAGCGTCACGTCTCGCTGCGCTTCCGGGCCTCCAGGTAGTGAATAGGGAACCCTATAAACGAGAGTCCCCTGAATGAAATGGATGGGTCCCATTGGTTTGGGATATCCATATGAATGGTTGATTGGGTGAGTGAATGTGCGAGGACGGGGGCGCAGCGGGCTGGGTGCTCGGTGAGCCAACGGGCTGGATTAAGGTGTTATGCAATCCGTACTGATGATCGACTAGACTGGGGGCCCATTTAACAAAGCCCAGTCGTGAACGGAGCCCTCTGGATACCTGGCGACCTCTAGTTGTATTTAGCCTTACCTGCGTATACGGATCTCTGCGCAGGTGGACATGTATTTCTCCGATACACGTAGGAAAAACATAGAAGATTTTAAAAGCAAAAACAAGGGGACCGGTACACACCAAAAACCGGAAAGTGTGAATGAGAGAAGTAACTCTAACCAGAAAGGTGGGGCTCCCTCATCTGAGGCAGGGGTAACAACACCATGGCATCGAAGCCAGGAGGAAGCGGAACCATCAAACAGAAGAGCGGAGGATTGAGAGAGATCCCCCCAGCAAAGCGACGGTACAGAGAGAGACGGTCGGCGTTTATAATTCTGCAGAAAGTGGCTGCGACCCCTGAGGAGCAGCTTACAGTTGCGCAGAAGGAATCTGTAGCATGGGCTAAGAAAACTGTCGGCTGCGATAGCTCGGAGAGAGTCCTTGTGTTTAAAAGACAGAGGTCCCAAACATAAGCTTGAAGCAGGCGGCAGTAAGCGGGCCAAAGTGCAAGCAGACATGACATCGGGTGCTCCTAAGGAGCAGAAACTGAAATTATTCAGTGAAATCCTGAAGGAGCACGTGCTGGTGCTAGCCGTCATTGACAAAGGTCAGGAAGATGGGAGCATCACGTCGGAAAAGTGGAGGGATGTGTATAATGCACTAAATTCCATATTCTTGAGGATCCTGAGGAAAATTCCGGCATTCCCCCCGTCCTGCAGAGATGCAGGATGGCACCAAGGGTGCGTTAAGCTAACTGCGTGCTCGGACCAGAGATCGGGCGATCTCTATAAAAGGGCAGTAGCCGAGGTAGGCGAGGTGTGGCCGAGCGCGAGGCTTGAAGCAGTCAGCAGAGGGGAAATCCCGAGCAGGCCGAGGGCACGCGTCTGGTTACCAACCGAGCCGGATAAGCCAGAGGAGATCATTGAGATTAGCCGGGCCAGTAATCCCGATCTTCCCACGGAAGGATGGAGGATTGTGAAGCAGGAGGAGGCTAAGAGGGGCTTTAGATTTGCAATCATGCTGATCAATAAGGAATCCTTGGTTTCCCTTGCAAGATCTAAGCGCGTGATCAACTTCGGTTTCGGGTCGATCACTCTTAAAGTTTATAGGAAAGACGAGGTCGATAAGGGCGCGGAAGACCAGCCTGGGAGCGACGGCGAACGGACCCAGCAGGAGACGATCAAGCGGGCTGAGGACGATCAGGGTAGCCATTCCGATATTTCGGACGAAGAGAAGTTGGTGATGGGAGGTAGCCTCGCCTCTCTCTGGAGTCCGATGGGGACAACCCGTCGAACACACGACGAGAGGGGGTTGGCGACCAAACCAACGAGCCAGATGGCACTATCCTGATGCAAGGAGTGCATGAAGTGGTGAGTAAGGTAGAATACAATGGTTATCATTGTACAAATAAACCTACATCACACGAAGGCTGCCTCGGCAGCTCTCGTGCTCAGACTGACTAAGTTAGATGAGGACTTGGTGTTAATCCAAAAACTTCGGATTAACAATAACAGAATCTGTGGCCTCAGAATGAAAGGGTATAAATTATTATACTCAAGCAACTCTGAAAAGATCAAATCGTGTATCTTAGCGAAAAATAATTTGAATATTTTTCTTCTTCCACAATTTAGTAGCGGGGACGTTACAGCGGTGAGCGCTGAGATAGGCTGTGAAAAACTATGGATAGCCTCAGCCTATATGGATCGCGAGAAGGAGGTTCCACCGGATAACCTGGAGGAACTGATCCGGGAAGCAGATCAGAGAAAGGTAGGTGTGATACTTGGATGTGATGGTAACGCGCATCACATAATCTGGAGAAGCACAGACATTAACGAGAGGGGTGAGTTAGTTTTTGATTGCTTATTAAATACTAACCTTGTAGTTTGCAATATTGGGTGTGAACCAACATTCATTGTTAAAAATTGACAGGATTTTCTAGATGTGACCTTTGCGTTTCTTTGAGAAACAATTTTTGATATAATCAGTGGGTGGAGAGTGGCGAAGGAGCACTCATTCTCTGATCACCGATACATTACATATAACTTCAACATCAAAACTGTCGCCCGGAAAGCCTTCAGGAATCCCAGAAGGACAAACTGGAACAAATATGGGGAGGTGTTGAAGGAACTATTGTCGCTGGAGGTTCCTGGTTTTCCGGCGACAGTAGAGGAATTAGATGGCATTGTTAAAATTGTCACAAAGGTATGCAATCTTTCATTTAATGCTGCGTGTCCCCTGATAAAACCTACGGCAGGCAGAAACCGACATGGTGGATCACGGAGTTGGAAACCTATCGGAGAGCGTGTAGGACAGCCTTTAATAAGGCTAAGAACACAAGGGTAAATCGGGATTGGGATTCCTATAAGGAAGACCTGAGAAAATACAAAAAGAATTGAGGAGGGCACAAAGGGGGTCTTGGAGACTCTTCTTTTGTAGAATTGAGGAGGTCTCTGAGATTTCTCGCCTTAGGAAAATTCTATCTACTAACCCAACCAGTCCTACTTATTTAATTAGGCCGGACGGGTTATGGACAGCTTCAAGTGCGGAATCATTGTAGCTTCTCATTGAGATCCATTTTCCGGGAAGCATTGATGGCTCGATGGAGCCTGCAGGAGCTCATCGAGGAACACCTATAACGGATGTGGATTGCATTTTGGACAGGAAACGAATCCTGTGGGCGCTGAACGGTTTTAAGCCTTCTAAATCGGCGGGCCCGGATCGGATTATACCAGCAGAGATCCAAAGGAACTCTGCAGTTATCCTTCCTTGGCTGGAGGTTATCTTCAGGGGATGTCTGCAACTGGTCTATATTCCCAGAAAATGGACGGAGGTCAGAGTGGTTTTTATCTCGAAATCGGGAAAGAGCTCACAGGCTTATCCAAAGGACCTGAGGCCTATAACTCTATCATCCTTTCTGTTGAAAACCTTGGAAAGACTAATAGACGTACTTATTCGAACAAAAGTTGAGCCAAGGAATCGGGCAATGTCGCAGCATGCGTACTGTAAGGGAAAGTCGGTGGACACAGCTATGCACGATCTAGTACGCATGATTGAGAAGTCAATTCACTCGCAAGAGTTCTGTATGGTAGCATTTCTCAACATTGAGGGTGCCTTTAATAATGTAAAAACGGAGGCATCATGAAGGATTGTCATTTTTGAAGGTGGATTATCCTATAAGTAGGTTGATAAATCAGATGCTGGTAAGCAGGATTATTACCTCGGAACTGGGGGAGTCCACCATTAGAAGGCGGGTGGTAAGAGGAACTCCGCAGGGAGGAGTAATGTCTCCCTTTCTTTGGAGTGCAGTGGTGAATGGATTGCTGTTGGAACTGGAGAAAGAGGGGATGGGGGTTGTAGCGTATGCAGATGATGTAGCGATAGCTGTCTCAGGCAAATATCTGGATACGATTAGGGGTGTTATGCAGAATGCAGTCCTGATCGTTACGCAATGGGCCGGTAAATGCGGATTAGAGATCAACCCGTCCAAGACAGAGTTGGTACTATTTACTAAGAAATATAAAATTCCGGTAGTTAGCCCTCCTACCGTGAACGGCATTAGACTGGCTTTTGCTGACAGAGCGAGATTTTTGGAATAATCTTGGACAGTAAGCTCAGCTGGAAACCTAACATTGTAGAAAGGGTGAATAAGGCTAATGTATAGCCATTTACTCGTGTAGGAACGCCATAGGTAAGAGATGGGGTTTGAACCCAGAGCTGGTACACTGGCTCTATACTGCAGTGGTAAGGCCTGTGCTGATGTACGGGGTGGGCGTGTGGTGGCCAGCTCTAGAAAAGGTAACCTACATAAGGATGTTGGAGAAGGTGCAAAGAACGGCCTGTATGCTTATAAGCGGGGCGCTTAGGACAACACCTACACGCGCTTTAGAGGTTATGATCCACCTTATTCCAATCGAATTTTTTGGTAAGCAGATGGCAGTCAATGTGGTTACCAGGGTCTCGGCTGTCTCTCAGTGGAAGTTTCTTCAGGCGGGACACTCGACGATAGTTAGATCACTAAGGAAAGAACTGGTGAATCTAGATTTTATTAAACCAACTGGCACTGAAATTTTTCACGGACGGCTCTATAAGCTAGACGGCAAAGTAGGAGCCGGAGTCTTCTGTGAGAAGCTCAATGTTAATATTTCTGTTCGTCTCCCTGACTACTGCAGCGTGTACTAGGATGAAGTGGTGGCGATGGGGGAAGTCGTGACATGGTAAATGGTGGTATCCGTTAGGGACATTGCAATTTATGTGGACAGTCAAGCGGCACTCAGGTCACTAGAGGCGGTTTCTCTGGTCACGGGTGGCGCTGGATTGCCGATCATCTCATCATCATGAGATGAGCGAGTATTTCAGTATGCAGATAGTCTGGGTCCCTGGGCACTCGGACGTCACGGGAAACTGCAGGGCAGACGAACTAGCTAGGTACGGTACGACTCTCCAGATGCAACCGGAAAGGGGAGGCCTACAGCAGCGCTCAGTAAAAAGGTAATCGCCTTGACAGATGAGAGGTGGACCAACACTCTGACGTGCAGGGTAGCAAAACAGGTTTGGCCAAAACTGGACCTGCGGCGCTCCAAGGCACTAGTATCCCTGGGAAAACGAGATTTAGGATTGGTCGTAGGGATACTGACAGGACACTGCCTTTTTGGGGAACATGCGAGAAGGCTGGGTCTAGAGACGAATGACTTTTGTAGAAGTTGTATGGACGAAAAGGAGGAAGAGACGACACTATCAGACAAAAGACGTAAGTACTTGGGTATGTACGATATGGACAGCCTTTCTGAACTCGCGGACTGTGGGGTGCGAGATATTTTACGCTACATCAGTAGCTCTGGTTGGTTTCAGTGGGAGTAGAGGGAGGTTGGATCCTGTGGTATCACAATGGGCCATTATTGGCCTAAGTGTGCGATAGCAGCCACTCTATCCTAAGCTAACCTTAAGTCCACTAGGTGGTCGGCAAGGATACATATGCACTTAAGGAGGCACTTAAAATAGCTTTATTAAAAGCATCGAATTGCTTGTAAGTTTTTGTATTGATACTGTGTGTTTTGGAACGAATATCGGTAGTGAATTCCCTAGAACGGTTTTAAAGGTATCTCAAATGATGTTCCTCCTGTTCCAAAAAATAGAGTTTTTGAGTTATTTGTGACCACGTCGCAATGAAGGAGACGCGATCAGATAAGAATTATTCGTCGAACACTTTCCAATTATCTATGTTATCCTTAAGAAATCTAAAAAATCAAGTATACCGTCTTAAACTTCTCTATTTACAGGTTAAAAACGATGGTTTGAGAGTCAATATTGCCAAAAAATCGATTGCTACTTAAACTGAATTTATAAAGCATGACTAACCTCTCGTTTGGAGCCGTACTTCCCTCCTACTTAATCCTGATACCGATGCACCCGACTTGCCATCTTTATTCTGATTAAACATCTTTAGTGTGACTGCTTTGAACACAGAACCCGCGCCGTTAGTACAGCCAGTGTAATATAATCGGCCTTTTTCTCTTCCAGCTTGGCAATCTTCTAGTTTTGAGTTGGTTTGTCGAGAGGCGGGCGATAGTTGCTGTATATCAAACTTTGGATTATTACTTGGACATTTTTAATTTGATAAATGCTACTATAAAATCGCCAATATATATTGACGAACAATTAAGGGTTAACTAACGACTTCATCCTTTCGGATATTGTTGGTTGGCTGGTGTTTGATTGTTGTACTTTTGGTGTATTTTCGGGAAGTATTTTTGGCAATCTGACTTTTCGGGTCCATACTCCAATCACGTTAAATATTTTTTATTGAAAGCGCAATACCACGTTTTCTTCTAATATTTCTTTTCTTTTTTATTTTAGGAACGCTGCCGTATTTCTCTAAACGAAATGCTTATCAATTCTAATTTGAGCTTTCTAGAGCGAAGAGATACAAGTTTTAACGTCACCAAACTACTCAAGACTGGTGTTAAAAGGTATGTTCCATTACATAAACATTAACCGCTAGTACAGATATTTTCCTAGATTCGATTCAACTCGAGGGTAATTTGAAACATTAAAGTAGTTTCTAGTGTGCCTCGCGTCTTCTCTTATCCCACACACGTCGCTTTTTTCATCGTCAAACTTTCTTATTAATTTTAGATATTTGGCGTCGAATGTGTGGTTGGTTCTCAGTCTCGTCATGGTCTTAATTAATCCAGCCTTTAGCCCCCTTTTGTGGAACCCGGGTTTAGCCTTTATTATTCCATACGTGTTTTCCCTGTGTTGCCTTCCTTTCTCTATCGATTCTTCTAGAAACCTAATTCTCTATGTTGCGTACAACTTTTTTTTTTGCAGCACCTAGTGGCTTCTACGGATATGCGTGTGTTATATATTCTATTCGATTGTGCCCCCATTTCGCCACCTTGTCAGCTTCCTCGTTACCTCGTAAGCCATTGTGGCTTGGGATCCATACAATCTTTGTTTTTATTCGGTTGCGTGTCGCGGCGTTGTAAATTTTTGTTTCATAGTATCTCATGCGTTCTGTGTCGTTTTGTAGTGCCTTACAAGTGCCTAATGAATCCGTGAGGATTACTAAGTCTGTCATTTCATAAGTTGCTGCCTCCTTAACCGCAACGTAGATGGCTGTTACTTCCAGTGCTTTGATCGATAACTCATCCGTGACTCTAAGACTAATTGTTTCTTCCGTGAATTCGTTATATATTCCTATACCTTTTTTGTCATCTATGATGGAGCCGTCGGTGAAAGCCTTATTCATGTATCTATATTTATTGATGAATTCTTCTATGATTGCTTCCTGTTGTATGTTGTTGACAACCGCCTTATTCTTGAGCCTTTCGTGAAGTTGAATTTCTATTATTAAGTATTTGTTATCATCCCCTGGTTCATTCTTCTCTAGTTTTTTTTTCTTTTTGGTAGTTTAATCAGTATGTCTTGCCATCTTTCGAATGTCGTCAGTAAGTTTTGTGGGGCTTTTTTCTTCCGAATGTTTTTCCCAGACTCATCATTTTGATATAACTTTCTGGCTATGTAGCTGAACTTCTATGACTCTAGTTTGAGGTCAATGGGGATGTCTCATCCCTCCGCGATTATAGTTGTAATTGGGGTACTGCCCGTCAGCCCTAGACTTACTCTCACGCTTGTGTTGATGACCTTTTGTAATTTCTCCGCCTTTCCGATTTAACAGCGATGCGCCCCACTCTTCTTGTTTGCTGCGACTTTCATTAGGCTGATGGCTGACATGCAGTCCAGTTTTAGTGTATTTATATGACTATTGAAGTTTACTTTTGAGTCTATTATAAATCCAAGGATTTTCATCTCCTTTACCTCTTTATTTCGATGTTATTTATCGTTATCCTGTTGATCTGGTCTACTCTCTTTCCTCCTATTAGCATGAAATTAGTCTTCCTTTCATTAATATTTAGTTTCTGCTAGTTCTAGTTTCTTCTGGAATTTCTCCAACCCCTTGTTCGCCCGCGCTATAGCTTCCGAACTGTTTGAACCTCGAGCTAAGATAACAAAATCGTCAGCGTATTGCAATATTTCTAGTTCCTCGGTTGAATTTTCATGCAGCTCGCTTGTGTAAATATTATATAAGTCCAGACTAAGCGGTTCACCCTGCGGTAGTCTCTGGCTAGTTATCATTTCTATTGATCTATCCCCATATTGGAATATAATTCTCCTATCACTTAGGGAATTGTATACCCAGCTTATATATTCTGCTTGTATGTTTTTCCTACCCAGTATTTTCACCAGCTTATTAGTGTTGACATTATCAAAAGCCTTTTGTATGTCTAGCGAGATTAATATTGTTATTTTCTTTTCCTCTTTATTTTTTTCTATTTTCGCGATAATTTTGTTGATCATGTCAACTGTGGACCGATTTCTTCTAAATCCGAACTAGTTCTCCGGAATTAGTCTCATATCATCTGCCATTGTGCTCAGCCTTGTTTTTATCAATTTACTGGTGATTTTTGCCATCGTCTGGTATAGATGAATGGCTCTGTAGTTCTTTATCTGTTTGTTATCCTTGTTTGGTTTAGGAATGGCCACAATTTTTATTGTTTTCCAGCTGTCTGGATATCTTTGAGCTTTCCATTGTCTCTTTATTAGCTCTGTTAATTTTACTACATGGCATGGTGTGATTGCTTTTAGCAGCTTATACGATATTTTATTCATGCCCGGGGCGAAGTTCTTGGTGCGCCGGATCAGCTCTTTTATCTTCTCTAATTTGAATTCATTGTCCGATAACTGACTTCTCGGCCATTGCAGCTTGTTTCGATCCGTTATCACTTACGATTTTTAGGTCCATGAATTTTGTGATGTTGTGCCCGTTGTTAAACACGTTTGTACTCTCTTTCTTGTTGGTTTTGAACGAGTTGAACTTATTCCATACCTCTTTTGTCGTCATGTTTGGATTAATACTTTCTATGAGTTATTTCCAACTTCTCCTTTTTTCATAACTTATCTCTCTTTTAAGATTCCTCGTAGCCTTTTTTAATTCGTTTTCAGCGTATATATTATTTCTGTGTTGGTTGAAAATTTTTAGCTTTGCCCCTTAATCTTCCACAAGGTTTCTATTTTGTAGTTCCACCACTTTTTATATGAGTGGATAGGGTTGTACAAAACTTCTTCGAAGTACTTTTCTATGGTATTGCTCCAATCCCTTTCGTAATCTTCCACGTTGTCAAATCTGTCTAGTTGATATCTCTCCATCTCCTCCAGCACTTTAGCGTCGTCTGTTCTTCGGATCTTAAGCGGTCTGCTCATCCTCGTATCGTTGGCGTTTATTAATATAGGTAGGTAATTCGTGCTTCCGATGTTAGCTATGTCTATCTTCCATTCGACTTTATGGCTTAAGTCCATTGAGCACTGTGAGATATCTATCGCCGATTTCTTTCCATTCGAGCTCAGCCATGTGTCATCCCCATTGTTCAGCATAACAAACTGTGAACTGTTAATTAATTCTGCAATTTTCCTTCTTCTTCTATCCGTCCTGCAACCCGGGTCCCATGAGGGATGGTGCGCATTAATGTCGCCCAAGAATAATGTATTTTTTTTTATTATCCTTTTGTAGGATCAGGTTTTTCCACTTGTCAATTATCAGTCTATTACTTATGTTTGGCGGAATGTATACGTTTATGATATTGTACTCGTTTCCTTCTTGATCTATAAGCACCGCGTTTATTGTTTCTGTAGGCTTGGTAAATAGATTTTGCATAAAATTGCGATGCGAATCTATTCCATTTAAGAAAATGAAAAATAACACTCGAAGATTTAATTTTATTATAAATTTATATTTTATATTGTTTAACTTTATTATATTAAGTTTATAATTGCGAAGAACTTTATTGATCTAATGGTACAATAATAATAATTTTAAAATTAAATTTTAACAACCAGGTATCATAGAATTGTATATAATGCAAATACATAATTATAATTTAGTACATAGCAATACCTGTATATACATACTTACATATTGTACATAATTATATATAGATAGCTTTAATTTATTATGTTATATGTTTGGGTACATATTGTTTCTTTCGTTATATATATAATACAAGTACATAATTAGATATTTTCATTTTATATAAACTAAATAAATAAAAGGGGCAGAGCACCGGTTTTACATTTTTATTATAATGCGTGAACATATCCGCGCCCTTGAACTAACTAATTCAAAATATAAATGGAATATAATCTTAAATAAGTTTATTTATTTGATTAATAGTTAATTATATGTACAATTATTAAATACTGTTTTCAAATTGAATTCCAACATCTGACCGAAATTGAGCTTAGATTTTTAACTTACGATGTTTGACTCAAATGGTAATACGCTTATTTTTGTAATCGATCGCTTAACAATAGATTTAACGGTTTTAATCGTTACTACGCGAACGCGACCGTCGGAACCGGGATATATGTCAATAATTCTGCCTAAAACCCAATTTATCGGAGGAACGTTGTCTTCGTGCAAAAGGACTAACATGCCAACTTTGTATTTGAAATTTGAAACCTTTTGCCATTTGTATCTAGCTTGAAGTTCATTCAAGTACTCGATGTGCCATCGTTTCCAAAAATTCTGAAACATCATCTGAATTAATTGGTATCTAGATAAACGATTTATGTTCAAATTTAATAGCGATGGTTCTGGTAATGCCAACAAGGGTGTTCCAATTAGGAAATGTCCTGGAGAAAGAGCCGCGTAATCGTTTGGATTATTAGACATAGCAGTTAAAGGTCTTGAATTTAGGCAGGCTTCAATTTGACAAATTAAAGTGTGATATTCCTCTAACGTTAAAGAACGTACACCAACAACCCGTTTCATATGCCATTTAGCATTTTTTATGGCGGATTCCCATAATCCACCAAAGTGGGGAGATCGTGGAGGAATCGTTAGCCACTCGATCTTGTTACTAACACAAAATTTCTTAGTGTCATTTTGAAATTTTTCTGACAAAAACAGATTTCGAAGTTCTTTCAATTCGGATCGACAACCTACAAAATTCGTAGCGTTGTCTGAATAAATTTTAGTGCAAAACCCTCGTCGGGATATAAACCTGCGAAGACAAGCTAAAAACGATTCCGATGAGAGAGACATGACGATTTCCATGTGTATGGCCTTAACGACAAAGCATATAAACAGACAAACATACATTTTACTTTTAGTTTTGGATTTTATACTGGGCTTTGCGAAGAATGGTCCGCAAAAATCTATACCAACAATGGAAAACGGTCTAGACTGATTAACGCGGTCAACAGGTAAGTCGCCCATTAGTTGGTGTGAAAGTTTTGGTTTATTTCGAAAGCAAAGGATGCATTCCTTTACAATTTGTCTACACAAATTTCGACCTCTTATAATCCAGTACTGTGATCTCAAATTATACAGTAATGTTTGCGGTCCGCAGTGCAACAAACGTTGATGTTCAAATCGAACTAGAAGCTTGGTAAACTCATGTTTGGCAGGCAATACAATTGTATATTTAGTATTATAGTGTAGGTTAGAATTGGAAAGTCGACCACCGACGCGAAGAATTTTCATGTCGTCTAAAACCGGTGATAATATTTTTAACTTACTATAGTTTGGCATACCAGCGTGTTTTTCTATATACTGAATATCATTAGAGTATTCAGATAGCTGAACTATTTTTATTAAACAATTTAACGAAGCTTGTAATTCATCAGATGTTAGTTCACCTGTTATTTTTACACCTTGTTTAGCTTTGAGATTATTAATAAATCGAAGAATGTAAGCTGTTATTTGATTAAGCTTAGTAAACGACGAGTAGCGACCAAATATATCCCATGATGAAGAAGAGTTACATATAGATATTGAAACTGTTTGACGAATATCTAAATTTAATAACTCGGAGCTTATGTTTGGATTGTGATTTTTTGGCCAACTGTCCGAATTTTCTTTAAGAAATGCAGGTCCTAACCACCATGAATTGGACGCAACAAATTCATTTGGCATTAATCCTCGCGATACATAATCAGCAGGATTTTGAGCTGTCGGCACATAACACCAACTTTTAATTGACGAGTACTCTTGAATTTGACTTATTCGCTTAGCTACGAATGTAGCATACTTTGAAGGATCCGATTTGATTCGAAATAAGGCTATTTCTGAGTCGGACCATAAATATATTGCATTGTTTTGCAAATTAATCGTACTGACTATTTTATTTAAGGTTTGCGCTAGTAGTAATGCTCCACAAAGTTCAAGACGTGGAATCGTTTGTTTTTTAAGCGGAGCCACTCTAAAATTTGAACAAATCAATTTTACAGCATGTTTATTATTTTTGTCAGTGACTCGCAAATAAATCACACATCCATAACCCTTCTCAGAGGCGTCTGAGAAACCGTGAATTTGTATTACATTAGCGTTTGGAACTATAATGCATCGAGGAACTTTTATCTTATTTAAAATAATTAATTGAGTTTTAAAATCATTCCATTCTGATTTAATTTGTTGTGGGACTTGATCATCCCAATCTAAATTACCAATAGCCCAAATCTTTTGCATTATTATCTTGGCTATTAATATCATTGGAGCGCAGAGTCCTAGTGGATCGAATAGCTGACAGATCTCTGATAAAATGTTGCGTTTAGTACAAAGAGAATTCTCTGTGAATTTGGAGAAGTTCATTTCAAATTCATCACTTGAAGTATTCCATGAAAGGCCAAGTACTAGGGACACGTTTGACGGAGATTCCGATCGAGACGAAAGATCAGGTATGTTTGAGGAAAATTTACCCAGTTGAAATCCACCTGTTTCCAATAATTGACTCAACTCCGATTTGAGCTTCAACGCATTTTCAATTGAATCAGAGCCTGTGAGACAATCATCAACATAAAAATCTGACATTAATACTTTTGATGCCAACGGAAACGAGATATTTTCGTCAGATGCCAATTGATGCAAAGTACGTGTTGCGAGGAAAGGAGCGCTTTTCGTTCCGTATGTAACAGTGCACAATTTATAACATTTGACACTTTCAGAGGGATCATTTCTCCACCAAATCCGTTGTAAATCTTGGTTATTCTGATCAATTAGGATTTGCCGGTACATTTTGGCAATATCGGCGGTGAACGCTATCATGTGTGTCCTAAACCTTAGAATGATGGACATTAAATCTTGTTGTATAGTAGGACCCTTATACAAACAATCATTTAATGATAATTTGGACGATGATTTGGAAGACCCGTTAAAAACTACCCTTAACTGAGTAGTAGTGCTAGTATCTTTGATGACGAAATGATGAGGAAAATAAAAAACCTTGTTATATGTATTATTAATGTTAGTTCGATTTTCAACTACCTCCATATGTCCTAATGACAAATACTCAGCCATGAAATCTTTGTATTGCTGACAAATAGGAGGTTGACGAATTAATTTTTTTTCAATAGCATAGAATTGCATAAGTGAGGACGAATTTGACAAGCCTAGCTGATGGATGTTATCGTTTAGAGGAAGCGATACCGAATAGCGACCCGAAGATAGACGTGTGTGAGTTTTACTATAATGCTGCTCACAATATTTCTCATCTAATGAATAATTATTCTCAACTGAAACGGTCTCTAACTCCCAAAATCGCTTTATATCATTATGAAGAGCTTCGAATGTACATAATGCTGTAGATAGTTGTGGTTGTGTGACATTACTAACTGAGGCTTTCCCACTAATTACATATCCAAATACGCTATCATAAAATGCAGGCAGGTTTTTAAACAGAGTAATCGAAGTTCTACCAGTGAATAGTTCATTATAAATTTCAGCACCAATCAAAATATCAATTTCATTGGGTACATTAAAATACGGATCTGCTAATTGTATTTTAGCAGGAATTAACTTAAAATTGATATTGAGAGGACTTGCTGGTAGGTAGTTCGTTATTTTAGGAATCACATAAAATTCCAAAGTGGTTGAAAAGTCCGAAACTTGAGAAGAAATTGTTAACGAGACTTTGGTTTTGATTTCCGTTTCCTTGCCACCAATGCCCGAAACTATTTTGCTAGTTCTCTGTGGTTTGACTTTCATTAGATTGACAATGTTTTCAGTAACGAAATTTAATTGTGAACCACTATCTAGCATTGCTCGACATAATAACTGCTTGTTGGAATCCGAAGTAACATTAACTAAAGCTGTTCCAATTAGAATTTGACTTACTCCCGAGGAAGCTGAAGACTTCTTTATTGAACATTGATCAAATCTAAATGACGAAGTACCACTTACTTGCGAAGAATTTGATACTGGATCATCCTGAGTGACTGGTGTGCTTGAACTGGGAGAGCTATTACTTGGAATCTGCCTTCGTCCTTTAAAATATATTGTTTTATCAAAATGCAAAAGGGAATGGTGTTTTTGGGAACAAATATTGCAAGGCGGTTTGTCACAATCAAGTACTGTATGAGTATCAATTAAACAATTGGTACACAATCTATGATTTCGAATAAACTGGAATCGCATCTGTGGTGTGAGCTTTGAATCTGTAAACTCCGGACAGTTAGGTATTGAATGTGACCCTCGACAATACAGACATGGAGCTAAGTTTGAGACTAATGACGAGGCTTTGCTTTTAGAAAAGCTATGACTTTTGTTAATAGTCGACGTTTTCGAAGATGAAGCTGCACCCTTGATGGCTTCTAAGACTCGAACACGATTTCGAAGTAACATCATAAGTTTGTCGAAGATCAATAGTTTGTTGGCCTCTGAATTTTTTATAACATGGATTTTTGATGATGTATCTAACCTTTCAGTTAGGTGGTGAATTAACATTAAATCCCAAGAATCAATTCGAACATTTAATGATTTCAAAGCATTAAAATTTTTTACTGACTGATCTATGAAGCTTTGTAACGAATTGGATGAATTTTCGACTGGAGTTTTTATGTTATAGAGTTCCTTCATGTGCGCTTTTTGAATAAGGAGATCGTTATCATACCGATCGCACAATATTTTCCAGGCGGTTTCATAGTTATCAGCTGTAACTGGAAGACTATCAATTAAATTAAATGCTTTGCCGGCGCGAAGATGAGTTTTCAAATACACAAATTTAACTGTGTTTTCTATATTTGGTTTGCGATGAATAATATCTACGAACACATCCTTGAACGCTAACCAATCACTTTCAGCTCCACTGAACGTTGGCAGTTTCAGTTCTGGAAGTTTAATCGAAATGGACGGAATCGCTTGTTCAATCTGAGTGCTATTTGATGACGATTCAAAAATTAATGGCTCTTTTGTTGTATTTTCGAGCCGTTTTAATTTGTGAAGCTTATCCAGCAGATTGCTTTCGACGTATTCGTAATCTTCTTTGAAAGACACTCGATCGGTTGAACCAGACTCGTCTACCAGTTCTAGTTTCAATTGTATATTTTGATATTTGTCATAGAGGATTTGCAGCCTTCGTATATTAGATTCAATTGACCCAATAGTTTCAATAGTTGTAAGCTTATTACGAAATTGAGTCAGTTGACCTTTAAAGGCACTGCGTTGTCTTTTTAAAGAATCTTTTGTTTTGAACTTATCGCCATCCGATTGGGTTTCTGTGTCTGACACCATTTTTAAATTTAAATTTTATACACGCACGAAATTAAAACTATTTTAAGCGCACGATGTAAAATAGATATCTAGTTGGATTTGGAACGACACGGCTAAAATCTAAACCCGACAGGCAATTTGATATTCATTTGAAAATGTTAAGTTCTTATGTTAATAGATAAAGGGCAACGTAATGGAATTTACTATCTAGCTAAATAAAATGTTTAATAAAATAAATTTACAAGATGATAGTCCTCGATGATGAATCTAGATGATGGTTGATAATATCCGTTACTAGAGTTGCATTAACTGTTGACCCGATGTAATGTGGTTTTGCTTAACCACCATAAAATTGACCAATCTGATCTCGAATTGATGATAATGTTGAGATGAAATCTGATTCGATGATATCCAACAATAATGACCAGCGATGGTTAAAGTGTGTTGAAGAAGGTTAACTTACACCATGGATGATAATGTCCACAGCAATTATTTCGACGTCAATGACCTTGATCGGTCACCGTAAAATATTAAGCAGCTGCCTTGAATTTGTTGAACGTTGTAATTAATAAACCACGTGCGGTGTATGGTTTCCGTGACTAATTGTCCTTGGATGGTTGACGAAATGTAACTGCACCACCTTATGATCGAATCGTGGCTTTTAATCACACTAATAACTGTATGGTGGCACTCAACAACTTTAATTGTGATAATACGCCATTGATTAGTGCCAATAATAACTTCTTGATTAATTTGTAGAATTTTGTCTACGATATTCGATTTGATTATTATTATAACTAGCACAACCAAGAAACTTATTTATATTGTCACTTAATCAACGGTATCACTATTCGACGACGTTGTAATTTAGTTTACCAATTAACGAATAAGCTATAACTATAGCCGTAATCACACACGAAACTTTTATGTATTTTAGTGCACAGTTCTTTTTATAAATTAAACACTCTAACAGCACGTACGAATTTGCTTTTTAATGCCTATCCGGCTCGAAGGACCAAATAAATGGTAAATAGATTTTGCATAAAATTGCGATGCGAATCTATTCCATTTAAGAAAATGAAAAATAACACTCGAAGATTTAATTTTATTATAAATTTATATTTTATATTGTTTAACTTTATTATATTAAGTTTATAATTGCGAAGAACTTTATTGATCTAATGGTACAATAATAATAATTGTAAAATTAAATTTTAACAACCAGGTATCATAGAATTGTATATAATGCAAATACATAATTATAATTTAGTACATAGCAATACCTGTATATACATACTTACATATTGTACATAATTATATATAGATAGCTTTATTTATAATTTATTATGTTATATATTTGGGTACATATTGTTTCTTTCGTTATATATATAATACAAGTACATAATTAGATATTTTCATTTTATATAAACTAAATAAAATAAAAGGGGCAGAGCGCCGGTTTTATATTTTTATTATAATGCGTGAACAAGGCTTATATTTGTTTTCTTTTTTAATCTCCTTAATATTCAACCTTTTGCTGATAACTCTCGGTATGTTTATGTATGTATGTTTATTGTATATATTATTTCGGTATGTAATATGATACCCGTCTTCTGACTTCGTAAATCGCTATCTCCGTTGGTAGTGAGCTTGCTCTGAATATGAATTTAATCGCCTGCGTTGGTTCTGCTTTTTGTTCATGGCTGTTCCATCTCGAGATCCTTTCTAGCTTAATCATCTTTGCGTTTGATTTTATGTTTTCTTTCATCCTTTCTAAATCCGTGTGAATTTGGATTCTATTTATATATCCAATCGACTCTAGCATATAGTTCGGTATATACGCGTTATACATGTATAGTCTTTTTAGGCTTGTGCTATTTAGTATCCTATTAGCGGTGTCCATCTCTCGAGTTTGTACCTTCACCCTATTTTTGCCTAATTGCCGCACATATATGATAGCTCCGAAATTGAACGTATTCAGTCTTTCCGCAATTTCTAGATTGTCTATTCCCTTTTTCTCTATTATTAGGATGAATGGGCCTCTGTCCCCTGGTGCGCAGCGATTATTTCTAAATTTATCCAATTCTTCCTTATTTTTGTTTGTATCTTTCATGATTGCTTCTTCTTTATCTTTCTCGTTTTCTTTGGGTGATCGTATGTCTTTATTTTTGAGCGACTTGTTACTGTGTACATCGAATTTTACCGATTCATTCGTATACGCAGATGGTTGGATATTCCGGGTCAAACCATTGTTGTTTTGATTTTGTGATTGTACCTTATTGTCGAATCCGCTAAAATTTTCCTCATTATCAGACATCGGTTCGTCTCTTAAATTTTTCCCATCCTTATATTGGTTTCCCATCCTGTTTGATGCGTTATTTTTATTGTTTTCACTATCTTTTATTTTTATTTTATTTTTTAAGAATTTGCGACACGTTTTTTGGTTTCAGTATCTTTTTTTTTGGCACCATGTTTTTTTCTGTTGCTTATGAACGCGTCCAACATGGACGCCTTCGCGTCTTTCACCTCGCGGTTAAATTTTATTTTTATGTGCACTGTTTACTCCTTTCTTATGATTCTTTAAATTGGTATTTAAAATTATAAATTTTAAAATATAGATTTAATTCACTTTTACACACTATAATTACACTGATGTTAAAACGATCCAACGATTATACACTTAAAGCTCGATTTATATTATCCGTTCCTTTCAGTTCCTTCATTTTTCGTGTCAGACAAAAAAAAACATTGTTACATGTTTTTTTCATTGGAGTATTTGTATTATCCGTTCCGTACTTGCAGGAACTGAATGGAACGGATGATATAAATACGACTATGAAAATACAAGTAACAATGTTTTTTTTTGTCTGATACGAAAAATGAAGGAACTGAAAGGAACGGATATTATAAATCGAGCTTAATACGTCTGGGTAGTTTGGAACAAGGTTGATTATCAAAGGATAAAGTTGACATACGGTGTTAAAAAAACGGGAGTTTTGTGATTGTCATCAGTCAAAAAGGTTATATTATGTATTTTGGTAGGATCGGCGATTATTTAACTTTATGTGCATACAAAATTGATCAGAGAATTTGTATTAAATTTTGATATACAAATGGAATAAAGTACAGAAAACTTTTAGAAATGTTAAATATTGTTTTTGGTGAGCGTGCTATGAGGAAAACAAGGATTTACGATAAGCGTTTCCAAGAAGGCTGTAAAGATGTTGAAGATAACGAGCGTGGAAAAAGTGAAATAATCATTACATCAATATGAACGATCGTCGAATCACAATGAGAGAAGTTGCTGATGATGAGCGCCCAAATTTGTGGCGAAACAATTCATTGCTTTTGCAACACCAGTATGTACCAACTCACATTTCATTGCATGTTCTTGAACTTAGCCCAGCCATTATATTCGACAATCGAATTTTTTCGAAAGCGAATAAATTTCATTCCTTTGGGAGATGGAGGTGTTTCTTATGTCAGCGGGTCTATTATGAAATTTATTCGCTTTCGAAAAATTCGATTCGCGACGAATATTGGTATTATGATTTTTATTTAGCTTTCGGAAAATTCGAAATCGAAAAATTCGCTCTATTATGAAACTTAAAAATAAATTCGATATCGGATTTTACGAAAATGTGACGTCAAAATTCGACTGTTCTTTAGGTGGCGAATACCGTATTGTGTCGATGTTGTTTTAAAATAATAATTTTTTTTATCGTGTTAATAAATTCGATCGTCTATTTTTATATTTTTTAATTAAGGCAATTATTATTATTGTTTTCAATTTCAATAGATATGTTTACCAAGATGCAACTTGTAAAATAATTTACTACAAATAACGTATATATTTTAATAATATATAAAATTGATTTGACCCACAACAAATGCGACGATTCGCTTTTTTTTCATAATAGCAATATTCGAAGCGTGTCGAATTTTTAGATATCGAATTTTTCGAAAGCGAATAATGTTTCATAATAGACCCCCAGCAGGATTTTTCAATTTCCTTCGATTAATTTTCATTTTCATTCGTGTCAGGGTATGATAGGTCATTTTTATCTGTAAAGTTCTTCTCTTGCTGGTGTCCAACCAATTCACCGTAAAATACCAGTGTTTTACTGAAACTTTTGTCTTAGTAATGTAGTTTTTTATGCGATATTCTGAAGTTTTGCACTGTTCTTATATTGTCACAAGAGAAATCTAATAACGTGGTACCAGAGACAACCTAAAACCAATTTGATTGTCTGTGGTGGTACCACGTGGTACTAACAGAATAAAGTTGTACAATAATGATTTATACCAATTTCATAAATCTTTTATTTCAAAAAAATATTTTACAGTTCTTATTTTGCTTAATTATTTGTAATTTTACTAATACGGTTTACTACGCGTATTATATTGGCCTACCTTACATTTACTTGTAAATTTACCATTAAGTTGCAAAGTTGAATCGTTTTCGCGGTTTCCGGATTTAAACATTGTAACAAACCCAGACTCACCAGCGGTTATAAACATATCGTGTACACTATTGTAAACGCTATCTCGAATAATTTGTTTGTTACCCTTAAAATTTGCTAAAGGTACCAACGATACATTTTCTAATTTAACTGTCCGGACACATTCTCCATTTTTGAAATTGGATTGAGCCAGGGTAATTATTTCATCCGTGTTACTATTATGGCAATTGATTAAATTACAATCGTCCGATGATTTTCGACAAATTATTTTTGTAACAGTACTACGATCAAACTCAGCCAATGCTTCCGAATCTTCGACATTGTATATGTGCAAGTCATTTGTATGCGTTATAATAGATAAGTAGTCCCGATCGTAAAGATTTTTATGCCAATTTATCCTATCAACACTGCTTACTGTATTGTAACACGATTGTAGGGCATCATCTTCGGACGTATTACATATGTCGAACACATTTATAAGGCCATCAGTCGATCCTGATGCTAACGTATTGGGATTGTTCGGATGAAATTTAACTTGAGTTATATCGTCGGTGTGACTTTCCCAATATCCGCCGAGTAGCGCTCGCTCGCGTATATCATAAAATAGTAGGAAAGCATCGCCCTGGATTAAATCAGTTCCGGTACAAAGAATCCTATTATTTTGATTAATATCCAAACTAGTTATTGGTTTCACGCTTTGTTTATTAGAATCATCTGCAAAACGAAATTATTAATTAAATATAAGTTGACAGAGTTAACTGACCTAACTGTTTAAAGGCTTTACCTATAAATGTATGAATATTTTCATAATTTCTTAAATCAATAAGGTGTACTTTGCCATTTTCCAATCCACAAATTAGTAAATTCTCGTCGTTATTCAGAAATCTCAGGCCACAAATTTTTCCATCGAACTGGCTGGCAAATTTTTTTGGCGGAATAATAATTTCAAAAGAACTTTCAGCTATTTTAAATATTCTGATCGAATTATCGCTTGACCCAGCACACAAACTGCTGAAATTGGAGGATGCATCCAAGTGCAGAATATAGTTGCGCTTCAGTGATATGGTCTGCTCGTGTGCAATGGTATAAGTTGTTTTAAACTTTTGTCCAATTTCAAATTCGGTACATGTATCCTCGTCAAATATTTCATCGTCCTCGTCTGAATTTGATAAGCTATTATCTGTAAATAAAGTTAGATATATAAATTACGGTACGCCAAGGGCCATGCCACCGGTTCCGCTTTGTGTACACTAGTACAACACCCCAGTTAATTTTAAAAATCAATCCCATAATAATTAGTTTGTTACATCGATAAATTAATGCATGCAGAAGCTTACCATTAATTGAAATATCACTTTTAGATTCCATTTGAAAATAATACGCGCACAATTTTATTTACGTATTTTTGAAATAAACCAATGAACACATGTGTCCGTCAAAATGTCAAACTTGTAGTGAGATTCTAAAACTTTTGTTTTTATACGAATATGCACATAAATTGTTTATACAAGTGTACCTTGCCCTAGGGGCCACATTTGTTGATTGGAAAAGAAAAATTTGCTCTTCTAGTGAAAAATTTCTCCAAACATCAAGATTGGACAAAAAATGACATATGTGATCGATACAGCGACAAAATGAAGGACATACATAGTTTAATTCATGCAAGTGTTTTTTATTATATACGCCACAAAATGACTAATTATATAAAACTTTGGTCATTTTTTAATTTATAATTTTAAACAAAATTAAACCAAGCCAAGCTGTGAGCACGGTAAAGCGAATAACTTATGACGAATGATGTTGTTTATTTACTTGCTTTATGCCTGAGGCATAAGTGTCAAAATTTGTATTTATCGAAGTTTATTCAAAATCCACTAGATGGAATCCGTCATGTTCCAATTGTCAATTTTGATATATTTCAAGGCAGCAAACTCTAAATAAATAAATACTTAATTTAAATGAAATTCTTGAAGAGTTTGGGAACAAATGCAAACCCATAAATTTAGTATTTTATAACCCATAGTATTGTAAACCCATAAATTAGGTACTCGTATGTACTTATAACATATTATTAGTTTTGAAATTTTTAATTTAAATTTTTTTCTTGATTTTATTTTGAACAAAACAAACAAATTTAATAAAATGTCCATAGTTAATATCCAAATTATGGCGTTCCATCCAAATTAAGAAGCTCACATTTCTTTTATTATTTCATGTTCAACAGTAATTTTAAAACACATCCTAATAGTATTTAGTGTAAACATTTTATTTTTAGTGGAATATTTAAATATAAATGTAATATTGGAGTATTAGCCAGAATAATAAGTTCAAAATCAGCTACTTCTGATCAACCCACTTTAGACGAAGTAAAAGCCTCATCAGTATCGGTGCCTCTGTTAATAGCCCATATGACCAGCAAATCGCTACAGCCTTTGTTTGATCAAAATCTGGTCGTGTGGTTTGAGATAGTTAAGCAACAGTTCAAGGTAGCTGATATGTGTATTGAATTCCAAGCTATATGAGGCATTCTGCGACATTATCACAACTTAAAAATAAATAACTTCGTAGGCAGCCATTAAAACAAAGGGAATTCGTGGCAAGAGTAAGTCAGAAAACACTAATTTTCGTTAAGTGTTACAAGAACTATCATTTGGTAATGGAAAATCATTACAATTGTTAAATATATTTAAAGTAAACTATAGCAATTATTTCAATGAGTCGTCAAAAACCGTTAAGACCAAAGAGATTGCCTCAACAGGTTCAAATGGAGTTGAGTGTTATCTCAATGGGTCCATCATGTAAATGAAGTCAAGTATCAACTACAGATCAATTCAATCAAGAGTTTGTCATTAACAACTACAGACGCAACTGGGGCCTTCAACACTACCAGATCAAACAAACAAGATTCCAATTAGCCACCTGGTAATTCCAAAGTTTATTCGAAATGTACGCTTTAATTAGAGATAATGTCGTCAACCACGTTTGTGATGATGTTTCAGTTCAGGGGACTGAAATAGTTAAGCTGAATATAATAATAACCGGAGAAATAAGTCTTATATTGTAATCAAATCGTTCCAAATTATCACAAATCGTCTGAAACTTACACAAAAACGTTCCAAATTGCTTCAAATTGGTTTAAGACGATTTTATATGATTTGGAACGATTTTATTTTCATTTCAAATCTTTCAAAATACTCTTAAATCTGCATAAAATAGTACAAAAGTGACTTGAATGGCTCCACGCGATTTTAAAGTATAATTAAATCGACCCAAATATGTAGTTAAAAATTATCTCATCTCATTCTAAATTGCCTTAAATTGTAATGAAATTATTCCAAAACATCTGAGATCGTCTGAAATTTATACAAAGTTATTCCAATTCGATCCAAATTGTCTAAAATAATAATAAAAAAATCGTTCCAAATCATCTCAAACTGTGTTAAATCTGTATAAAATCGTTCTAAATTGACTTAAATGGTTTTGAATTATCTAAAATCGTCTCAAATTTATTGTCAAATCGTCTAAAAATTCTCACAAAATCGTTTCAAATTGTAATAAAATCGTTTGCACTACCTTAAATCGTCTTAACTGCATTAAATTGTTCCATGTCAAATTTTATTATTTTAGATTAAATATGTGATTAACATAAGATGTTGCATGGCGAGGCTTATTTAAACTTGAAAATAAAAATTTTAAACTTGCCGATGTTACGAAACTCTCTTTTTTCCCCGGGATAATCCAGTAATTTTATCGCTAAACTCTTCATTTTTATATATTTGTGTAAGTACATAATAAGACTATTAATTAAAATACAATTTTAATTAAACATTTTCTTATTTTAATATAAAATCGCTCCAACTTGTGACACGTGAAATCGTACATAGATAATGTGTAATATATGCGTCGGGACCAACATTGTCAGAGTTTGAAAGCAATTTTAAAATTTGTAATACATATAGCTTAGAGAGTTTTGCGAGTTTATTGGTATTTTGTAGTTTTCGTAATAAATTTTACAAAATTTGCTCACTGGGTTAGTACAACATTTTTCGATAAAGTTTTCTCATCTTGCATCACACATTTCGTTCAATTTTTATTTTCTGTTTTTTGGTGTACTGTCATGTCAGTACGAAAAAAAATAATGATAGAAAAAAAGTTTTTTGTGATTTCTTTCTTTTAAGTGTTTTTCTTTAGTTATTTTTAAATTAAAACAAAATCTTTTATAGTTTAAAAGTTATCCAGATACAAGTTTGATTTATGGTTTTGTTGAATAAGTTATTAATTTATTGTGTTATATTTGAATTAATCGAAAATATTTTAAAACAACAAAAAGTGGATTGACGAACTTTCAATTTCTCTGCGTTGTGTTGTTTTTACTGTTTTTAGTGAAAATCGTGTATATTTTTATTTAAGTTGCAAAAAGAATTAATTTATTAATTATTATTGAAAGATTTGAAAAGTGAAAAAATAATATTGTTATTAATAAGTTTGATGTGACTTTCCGCGTCGAATTATTGTTTGATTATCCTAAAAATTGTAAGTACATTTTCCTTTAAATTACAGTAATAAATACACTATCCGAATTTATATTTGTATAGCTATGTATGTATGTATTAATCGAAAAAGGATAAAATACCGTAAACATTCCCCTATTGTTTTCCTCTTGGGTGGTTTATTTTCCTGTTTCAGTGTTTGTATTTTTATTGTTTTAATTTTTCTGTAAAGCGTCAAGTTATTTATATTTTTCGATCAAACAGCGAAAGAAGAAGTGATAGTGATAATGCAATTAAAATTAATCAATCTAAAAACAAATAAGATGATATAAAATGAGAATAAAGTACTTATTAAATGAAAAACATTATTTGTGACTTTTGACCTTCTTTTATTTTACATATGTAAATTTTACGTGTTTTTCAACGCACAACATGATTACATATCAACGAGAAATTATTCAAAATTGTATTGAGCAACATGCAAATATAGAAAATGAAGTAAAATATTTTGATTTTATCGCGACATTCCATTGTGCTGGGCGAGGGTCTAACATAGAAGGGTAAATTACAAAAGAGAGTAAATCGTACAACAAATCTGAAGAATTGTATTTTAAGTGTTCTGTTATCGTATTTCGAATCATAATTAACGTTGGTTCAATACGAGCCTACGTCGCCGGCTTCACACTCGCATACTAATAAGGTGAATCTTACATACGTTGAAAAATTTCTCCAGACAATACCACGCTAGACCAGGCGCACTCATTTTTATTAATGTGGTCACATTCTTATTTGCTTTAGAATTTATATTGAATTACTATTAACAAAAATTGTTTATTATTTACTGAAATACGGACCCAACCATATCCCAACATAGTGCGGGGCGGTATCTAAATTTTCTAACATCAGTTTATTACTCTATCAATTCTTTTTCCATCGTGAAATCCACTAATGTTTTTCAAATTCACCAACAAATTGTACTACTGTTGTGAAATGCACCAGGTAACTAAGTAGTAGTAAATTATTGAATCAAAAACACATCTGACCCACTTGAGAATCGGCTTTTTAATTTTATATTCACCCCAATACATAATATCTATTTATCGGATAACATGAATTGTTTTAGTGACGTCTTCACCATTTGTGGTAATCGGGTTCAAATAATAAAGTACTATCGTAACAATCCTTCTTTAAAATTGCATTTAGAGATTTATTTGACATAATGAGCCAGTTGGCGAAAACTCCCTTGAGTTACTAGTTTGTGCTTGCCTAAATATTATTTAAATTTTTTAAATATGAAGAAAAATCAAGATCTTCCTCTTAAAGTTGGAAAACTTGCGTATTTGTCAATGAACAAACTTGCTAAACGACAATCAGGATGCGACTACGAGTTTAAAGGAGTCTTAGATATCTTTTAGAATTACTTGGCACCATTCTCGTTCTACTTTCGAATTATAGTTATGCTTAACCAGTTATTCCGTAAGAGCTTATGTCTGTTTGGACCATTTCCGTTATGTTTTCTTACCAAAATACGTTTGAAATCTTGTGAACACTCAATGAACGAATCCTGAGGTCTTGATATCAGACGTATCCATTCCAGGATATTTAGGTAATTTGCCCTTAATCAAGAACACCATCATATTACCAACACCACAATAATTTAATGATTTAGGTAAAGAAACCCGTGTTTTTAACAAATTTCAGTATTGAGTGTGGCTAAAATGTTCATACTAATTTGATTACGTACTTTATATCAATTTTCGACCAGATCGTACACAAATTATTTAATTCGATATTAATTTTAGCTTAGTTGGAATTTTTTAAAAAAATAACATTTTTAAGTTTTGGTAGCTTACAGAATTCTCCCATAAAGGATTGCTTTTAATTTTGAAATAATTAAAAATGACAAGGGTTTCTTAAAATTCAATGTTGATATTTAGCTCCCAATAATCTCAACTATTCGGTCTTCGCCTACAACAGTTTGTGGTGCATTTAATTGCCTATAGTCTTGGAAGGTGCGAATTTGCGATAAATTTTAAATTCCAGGAATTCGAATTCATTTTTCTTCTAACCCGCCATTCATAACGAGTCACTATTTGGAGCAGCTTTTGGGTTTTTGAAGGCTATACGGACTGCTTTTACTGTGAATGGTGAACATTATTTGATGATACCAAATATATTAGAGCCTAAATGCGTCCGAAACTTCCAGAAAATATTATCTCCCGGATTGGACGATATTCGACCCGTTCTATGCCAAATGTAATGGAACGTTTCGGTACGCCGGTGCTGCCACAGGAGTTGTGGTGATAATTTGGCGTGTATTGTGTTTCTTATATAAATGATATATGTATGTACATACTAACATTAAAGAACATTGTGAAAAAACCTACCAATACAAATTAAGTTTATCACGTAAATTTTCTGGAAAAAATATTTTAGAATCCCTCCAACCAACATTCCAAATTTCATTATGGTAGAAGTGATCTAGTAGTATCTTAATTCACTTAATACATTATTTATAATTTTTAATTACATCACTATTTTCACTTTACACCACTTATCATCATTTGCTGTGTTTTTTTATTAGCGCCCGATAGCTGTATCTGGAGCAGCCAATTTTCTATGTCAAAACTTATATTTAGCGCGCTATTATTGCATATAATTAATTTATTTAACTCTAAACTAAGATTTTTCATTCAACTTTTTAGTTAAAAATCGATATACAAATATTTTGCTCTACCTATTTATCGGGAGCCGCTATCGGGAGCGCTATCCATTTCAATGGGAAATTTGTAAAGGCTTTTATTTTGTAAAACCCTGAATCCATTAGAAACTAAATCTTACAATAAAAATTTGAAACGCAGCAAAATGAATTCTTGTTTATAACGTCATGACAAAATAAACGTCAATTAATATATTTCAGGTGATAAATGCTTGTTTTATTGATGAATTTACTTTTAATTTTTATAGTACAGCGACACCAGTGAATAATAGCTGCAGTTTCAATAGAAAATTGCCGTTTGGCTCCGGATAGTGCTCCAATATTTGCTGTGTTTTAATATTGGAGCACTATCCGGAGCCAAATGGCAATTTTCTATTGAAACTGCAGCTATTATTCACTGGTGTCGCTGTACTATAAAAATTAAAACTAAATTCATCAATAAAACAAGCATTTATCACCTGAAATATATTAATTGACATTTGTTTTGACATGACGTTATAAACAAGAATTCATTTTGCTGCGTTTTAAATTTGTATTGTAAGATATAGTTTCTAATGGATTCAGGGGTTTACAAAATAAAAGCCTTTTCAAATTTCCCATTGAAATGGATAGCGCTCCCGATAGCGGCTCCCGATAGATATTTTATTATCGATTTTTACCTAAAAAGGTGAATGAAAAATCTTAGTTTAGAGTTAAATAAATTAATTATATGCAATAATAGCGCGCTAAATATAAGTTTTGACATAGAAAATTGGCTGCTCCGGATACAGCTATCGGGCGCTAATAAAAAAACACAGCAATTAAAACACAGCAATTATCTCGCTACTCACTTTCGCTTTTATTCTATCGCGTACCGAACTTCTCAAAAGACTCGCTCCTAATCATTGCATCCGTATTTATGTACCGTGCTGTATATTCGAGATCTTTCTTGGACTTCCGGTTTTGTTCCACACTTATTCTGCTATAATCTGCAATACCACAAAATCTATCTCTAATGCTACTACTTAAACCTAGATGTCACTGATCTCTCATTTTTTTTTTTTAAGAAAGTATTAATCATCCAGTGGATTTATTGTCCTTGTAAGGTCAATTAATTACTCCCCTTTTCATTCACGCACACCCACACCTATTCACATAATTACAGAATACCCACTTGTACCTTGCAAGCTCCATGTCAACCTGCATACCAACATGGACGGTGGGTCCGCGCTGAATTCTGCACTCCAACAGAAGGTCTAAGTTGTGTTTATTAACATCACCAATCGTACTCGATAAAAAAAATCGCTTTACATCCTGCCTCTGGTGGGATTCGAACCCAGTATCTCCCGGTTCCTAGTGCCGAAGCTTTAACCACTGCACCACTTGTATGGTATTATTAATTTTCTAAACTTTAAATGAGCACTTTTCGTTGAATAAATGTCTCGCCCATGCTGAATTAATTGCCCATCAAACGAATAGACAAGATCGTAATAATAATAATACATTGTTTTTCATTTATTTATTAATATTTTCGTTCCAAAATAAATTGTCCAACATTTCAAAATGAATTGAACTTAATTTTCCCTATCCATATTCAAAAAATCCCAGGATTATGAAAAGTAAGCCATACACATTTCATCGATCGAATTATCGGGGGATGAGTTCTGAAGATGAAACATGATAAATTCATAATATGATTTTTACATAAAAATCGATAGAGTTAAAGAAATAAAAATTATTTATATTGTGCGAAATAAAACAACTTATTTCAAAATCAAATTCAACCTACTTTCAAAATCTGCTAGCTCGGAATGACGAAGTGATCCCCATTAGAGCAATAGCTCTGCCAGATGAATAGGTCTTTGTCGATCCTACAGTACAGGAAGTTGACTCAGCTATTAGTCGATTGAAAAACGGTAAGGCACCCGGTCTCGATGGAATCCCCGCAGAATTGATTAAATTCGGAGGCTCTACTCTCGCAACAAGTTTATACAATCTCACCGTATGTATTTGGGACCAAGAAGAGTTGCCGGAGAATTGGAAGACTGCACTCATATGTCCGTTGCATAAAAAAGGAGACCGTCTTAAATATGAAAACTTTCGTGGCATAGCTCTATTGAACATTGCTTATAAAGTGTTAGGTAATGTTGTACTTGTCAGACTCATCCCTTTTGCCGAAAACATCATTGGCGTCTATCAGTTTGGTTTTTGTCCCAACCGATCGACCACTGACCAGTGTTTCACCATGAGGATGATCTTGGAAAAATGTTGGGAGTACAATATAACCATACATCAACTATATAAGTATAGACTTCAGACAGGCGTATGACAGTATAAACCGCGACAACCTATGGGCCGCGCTCATATGCCTGGGAATCCCAGAGAAACTCGTTTCTCTGTGTAAATTAACAACGTCCAGGTCTGTATGTAGAATTGTAATTGAAGGATCTGGATCATATTCCTTTGAAATAACATCTGGTGTTCGACAGAGTGATGCACTCGCGCCTTTGCTGTTTAATCTGGCGCTTGAGTACGTAGTGAGGAAAAGCAATATCGAAACTTCGCGCTGTATATTTAATAAGTCAGGCCAAATTCTTGGATATACAGATGATATCGTGCTTCTTGGCCGAAGGCCTAGCGATATCAAAGACAGTTTCATGCCGCTCGATCGCTGCGCAAGAAGACTTGGTATGGAGGTCAACAGCAGTAAACTAAATATTTAGTAACACCTAGAAACATCTCTATGGCAAATCTCGGAATTGGCGACCACAATTTTGATGGCGTCGAAAACTTTTAATACCTCGGGTCAGTTATAACATCGTCGAATGATATGTAGGCACAATTAAGAACCCGAATCGCTGCCGGACAACGAGTTTTCTACGCCCAATCAAGATTATTGCGATCGAAACATCTATCGCAGTCGTGCAAGTTCGCACTTTATAAAGCACTAATAAGACCTGTGCTGACTTTCGGAAGCGAGAGCTGGACCTTGACCTCTAACGATTGTAGATTATTATCTACCTTCGAAAGGAAGGTAATCCGTTCAATCTTTGGTCCAATTAAAGTTGCGAACAATGAATATCGGATTCGTATGAATCACGAAATAAAGCAACTCCTCGGAGGCAGCGATATCATCGGATTCATCAAATCCAATCGAGTGAGATGGTGTCGTAGAGGAAGGCGTAACCCCGACTACGCTGACGTGACGATATTGAACAAGATCTACGTACATTAAGATGCCGAAACTGGAGGACGAGAGCGGTGGATCGAAATGAATGGAGGGCTATAGTGCAGGCGGCGAAAACCCTTCATGGGATGTGAAAGCCAGAGAGAGAGAGAGAGAGAGAGAGAGAGAGAGAGAGAGAGAGAGAGAGAGAGAGAGAGAGAGAGAGAGAGAGAAATAAACCAAGTGTTTTATTTTAAAATGTAATTAATTTCATATCCGAAACCAATATTCAAAAACTTTCAGGATTCTGAAAAGCCATATACAGAAAATAAAAGTGGCCTTGTCTAGTAGTATAGAAGTATCCTGATAATAGTGACGAGGTCAAGGTCTATACAATGTCTTCCACTAAGATTTTTTTTTAAATTTGAAACTAAACGCACGTTTTAATGTTTTAAAATTCAGTGTAGACATTTGATCCTTTATTAGTTAAAAATAATATCTGGTAAATGTCCTTCACTAGTACACGTGCAGATGGTTGGTCCCGAAATTTTTGATCACATTTCTATATAATTGGGACTTTTTCTCACGAATGACACGTTTGATATTGGTTGTGAGACCTCCGATTGATTGTGGGTTATTCTCATAAACCTAATCTTTCACATAGCTCCACAAAAAATATTCTAGCAGTGTTAGATCGCGAGTTCTTGTTGGCCAACTTAAATCCCCCTTTCGCTAAATTAATCGTCCATCAAATCTGTTTCTCAATAAACCAATTGTTTCATTGCCTGAATGATATGTAATGACTTCCTGTTTAAGACAGAAGTCGTTAATATTGATATCAAATATTGACCAAAAAAAATTGGTTGACATATCTCTGTAGCAGGTCGTGAAATCGATAAAAGTGAGTTTTCTGCAACACTTTCTCTCACTGTACCAATATTTTTGGTTGAACGACCTGAACGAGCACGTGTTGCTGTAAATTTTACTACCGAATCAATGGGCTCAAATTATTGCACTACATATTTAATAGCGGGCTCACATGGGCGATTTGGTCTAATAACGCGAATTTTACGAAATGTTGCTTTTATAGATCCATCATTTTCATAATTTATTAACTAAAATAACACAAGTTTTAAAATAGCTACTTATACTCTATTAAAAAAAAAGTTGTTATTGGAAGACCCCTGGCCTATGTAGGCTCGAAACTTTGCAAAGCACCCGCATATGTTATCATTTTTGCTTAAACTGACACAATGTTTTAATATTTTAGATATGTCCTTGTGCAAAACTGGTACCAATTTCTCACGGAATTTTTATCGGATTAGACATTAAGAAGATAAGAAATTTTTTCCTGAATAATTCATGTTGGTTTTTTATTAAGAAAATGAAAATCACAAATTAAGTCTGCTTTAATTTTCGTTTATAGCCCATAATACAAATAATTTTTATTGTTTATTTCAATTAAAATCTACTAACACTAATCTAAAAACAAAGTCGGATCGTTACGATTAGAAAACAATTTACTTTTCATAACGTTTTAACCCCCAGTTAATTAAACAATTATGTTCGATTCAGCTACCTAATTGGTATTCGCTTAGTTTTGGTTTGCTTTGCTGTTGGCGTTCAGGTCACCAAAGTGCAAATTAATTAATTTATGGAAATATTTTACTATAAAAATAGAAAAAATATAGTGTTACGGTGCGCTTCGGCTTCAATACATTTTTTTGATTATGGTGTGTAAAAATCGTAAACCTGTGTTCTAAATTCGTCACAGGTTTTTAATTATAATTTGGAATTCATTATAAACTCAATTGACTTTTAACTTTTATTTAAGACAAAACCGTCAGCGTAAATCTAATATTTACTAACATCAAACATAAAATATGTTATCATATTTAAGCATATTACATGAGCGTGGGCCGAAATATTTCAAAATTTTGACACAGAAATCAAGAGTTTTTTATTATTCGTCTTAATGATGGGTAATTTACATGAAAATGTGCTTCCGCTTGTGATATATTTTTATTAAAATCGCTAACGTACATATTCTGTTTAAATATGATTCAAGTAACAGAGTGTTTCATATAACTTAGTATACTTGCTACATTTTAATGTTAGCGGCATTAAAGGTAGGGCTCGGTATTTCAGTGGAAAGAAAAATTTTCAGCTTGTACTTTTTCATCTTGACTCTTTTCGATATACTATACACGACGGCTACAGACCACCCTGCATTAGTCGTTTGTCATAAGAAAATTATTGTGATGCTGTGATCTCGAATTTGATTCTCGCCGGTAGCCAAAAATTCTCATAAAAATGTCCTCGTACTACGTTCGTCAACGCGTTATAAGTAGTTATAGTGTAAGACACGTCCCTTAAGCTAGCAGAACCCATACAGCAGAACATTACAAGATAGTATGGATAATTATAGGCTAATTAAATGCCGCATTAAAAAATTTTGTGCTCCACCCCTTCGAACTAAAACGCGGGTTCTGCTAGCTTTAGAAAAAGTTAGCAGAACCCATATCAAAAACTGATTAAAAAACAATTGGAAAATTAAAGGTTAGTTTTAGGCTAATTAAATGCCACATTTAATTTTTTTTTCTGCTCGATCTAGAAAATCCAAAAGGCTTTATCATTTCAAAGCTAGCAGAACACAAATCGAAAATCGGCTAAAATCGAAATTAGAACGCAAAACAAGATCTATTGATAAACCACCAGATAGCTCATCAGAACTTAACCCAATTAAAAACATCTGCGGAATCATAGTTCGAGAAATCTTTGCTGAAAACAAGCAATATGAAAAGGTTTCGGACTTGAAAGTGGTTATGAGTGAAGCCTTGGATTTAATTGGTGAAGATGTTCGAGTAAGATTAGTTGAGAGTATGCCGAAAAGAATATTTGAGCTTATTCAGAAAAAAGGAGGGTCTCATTATTAATTTTAATTTTAACTAAAGTGAATTAATTTTTTATTTTATGTTAACTATTAACGTGCGTCTATAGTTGTGCACCGCTAGAAAACTAAACATTGAATTATTACGGTGAATAAAATAAATATATTTTCCAATTTCCTTTGTAAATTTTGTTGTTTTACTATGCCTTTTTTATACTGCACGATTGGCTTCACCTCAAAGATTCTTGGAAACAAAGAGTGTCCTAAAAAGTAGATGCGTCTAGTTCTGCATCACAGTGTAGTAATGACCTCTCCATTTTGAACGTCGATCACTTATTAAATATATTCAAGAAAGAATTATTCGCCCATCGGTTCGTATGTCGGAATAAAATTCTGCATGATGGCTGCTAAATCTTGTAATTGTTTGTTTTTAAAAAGGCTTAAAGTTAATGCAACTACGAAAATTGTTGCAGTGTTCAAGTATTTGTTTTTAATTCCGGATAGTCTTAATTCAAACCAATTAAACAAATTACTTCCCCTACTTATTATTAAATGTTTCAATTTAATGCACAATAGGTCCCATACGGAACGGTATATTTTCTAACAAGATGGGTCTAAAAGAGGATTTCAAAAAACAGGACATCACAACATAGTAAACTAAAGTGCATGGTATGGAGAAGGAAGTGCATAGAAAAAAATGTCATTAAATTATCTGCAAATTTTACTTTAACTTAAAGTCAATCTTCAATCAAAATTATTTTATAATTACTTTAACTGAATGACATCTCTACTTGATAATATACATGATGATCAAATAATATACTTTTTACACTATTTGCCGTAGGCACTTGGCGAAGCACACTTACACTTAATAAACACATTTTATTAAACCCTTGTTTTTCTATTCCGCCAAAAATTTTTTGAATATTTTAATTAAAAAATTTGTTCAAAAAGTTTAAAAAATCGAGTAGGTCCCAATATTTCTGAACACACTTCTACTAAACACGGTTTAATTAAATTTTCGGCAATTGAATAAGGTTTCTTACATTTAGCAATTCGCAAAGCAACTAAATAAGAAGCCTTTACAAGTGAGTTGTCAAACAATACAGATTTTTTAGAGCAAATTTTTGAATATTTAGCTCAAGACTTTTCCGGTGAAAAAAAATTTAATGATTTTTCTACTAGTACTGGATGTTAGGATCTCAAATGTCGAATGAGTTTAGCTGGTTTCATACATTCATTTGATAAAATACAACCACACACAACATACTGTGGTTTTGGCAAATTCCCTTCGGAAGTGAGACAAATAACAAAACCCTATTTTAAGTAATCCGCATTATATTTACGAACAAAACTAAATTTCTTTTTTGGGTGATGAATTCGTTGGTGAAGCAATGTTATCATTTTGCGTATTATTGTTATTCGACACAAGATTAGATTTATTAAAAAATCAGCCAAATTTCTTTGCACTTGTTTACTCATTATTGAGAATGGAGCAAAAGAATTAATTTAATTTATTTAAAATATTTTATTGAAGTATCTATGCTCCACCTCCAACTACAAAATACCTGTGAAATTTGCCGGCATAAAATATAATTTCCACAGCAATATAGCAACACTACACAATTTTTTAATTTTTTTTATTAACTGATTTTGTTTATGTTATAAGTTAAAACAAACCATTTTAAACATAACCTATCATGGCTGGTCTCCACTTATTTTTTTTCTCTTGACGGAAAACAATCTAGTCCGTTTCTCTTGACGGAAAAAAATCTAGTAGATTATAGCTGTGTTAGTTATTTCCGATCTAATCGATCTGAGTACTAAAAAGTTGTTCCTTATTTCTGGTCAGATCGATCAGATCAATTTTTTTGCTATTTCTTATTTTTTCATAGATTGATTAGATCGATTTTTTTGATTTGTAAAAATATTCAGATTTGTCAGATTGATTTTGTTTAGCTAAGTTCACGTATAACTCAAACTGCTAATAAAACCACATAACCGTCGCTGTCATCCTCATTATTTTATTTTTAATTTAAACGTGACCGTTAAATATAATACATATTATTAAATATTATATTCTGTGACGTAACAATGGGAACAGAAGATAATTTTAAATATTATGTGGCCCAAGGTAAATAATTGTATTACACATCTATATTTTGTTATAGAATATTTAGATAGCATTGAGGATGAAATTCAAAATAATACAGATCTGATGAGAAAAGAAGACGATGCAGATAGTAATTTGGAACCGAGTGGTTTAAAGTGAACGAAATCACTTACACTCGCGTTAATTGCAGCAAACAAAAAAAATGTACAGTGATTTCGATCATAAACTAAAAAAAAATGTTTGGAAAAGATGGCTGGATAACAGTGCGATACAAAATTTAAATCATTAAAAACAAAATACAAAGTCGTAAAGGCAAATAATTGTAGTAGTAGCCGAAATTGACAATTTTTTGAATTCTACGATGAAATAGATAAAATATTAAATAAAAGGCCAGAAGTTAACCCCGAAGCCACTTTTAACAGCGATTCGGCGTCGACTACCAGGCCAAATAGGATGACAACGCAAACTGTATTAAACAATTTGGAGACTGGGATCGAGTGATACATCGTCCTCCGGAACCTCAAAATAAAAAGTTTCGTTCAGACGTACAACGTCGTCACGAGGCAAAATTATTGCGACAAGATCGTTTTCTAGATTTAATGGAGAAAATGATAGATAAAATGTAATTGTAATTTGTGTGATAAAAATGAAGAATGTGATATATTTTAATCAAAACCCACCCAAATGAATTTATTTGAAATTATATATGTACATATATCGTTATGAATTACAAATAAAGTTTATTTTATAATTTAATATTGTAATATAATACATTGAAATGTGTATTTATGTTTAATAATCCAGCCACAATTCATTTACATTAAAAAATTTTAACTAGACAAATTAAAGTTTAACGTATATAATTTTTTTTATATTGAATTACAAATTGTATTTTTTTTATTTGTACCCGATGGTTCTGATAATTCATTTCTACTCCTGTTCATGTCATTTTCATCATTGGCGACGGTTTCATCCTCGACTTCATCATTAAAATTAATGCATACAATATGTAAAACACAGCAGGACATAATAAGTATGACAATAAAATCTAGTCATCTATTTTCTATTAATTTTACCCGCCCAAACCTAGATTTCATAATCCCAAATGAATTCTCAATTCTTACTCTGCTTTTTGATAAACAACGGTTATAATATTTCTGTTTATCTGTCAAATAGCCAGTATCTCTATATGGGGTTAATAATAATTCCGTCAATGGATAAGCACTGTCCCCAATTAAGTGAAACTCTTGTTTTAATTGTTTGGTTCCATTAAATAAATGCCTATAAATAGGGGACCTCTTCCATACCGTGGCATCTTGTACAGAACCAAGCTCGCCTACGTAACAATCAATAAATTGCTTACGGTCGTTACAAATACCTTGTAACACCACAGGCCCACTTATTTTGAAATGGCATCCGTCAATTGCACCTGCTACTCCTGTAGTATAATAATTTTATATTAGTTAATAACCTACGACATTAAATAATACACATTACATGGAAAATTTGGAAATCCTCTAGAAATCCGATGTTGCTCAGTTTCCGAAGGCCATTCAATTATGTGATTAATCACATTGATTTTCATAAGCCTTTTGCAGGTTCTGTATAAAATGCGGAAGCAAGAAGTTCTAGATAGATTAAATCTACTAGCCACCGTCCTGTATTATACAAGTTATAAAGGGTTATCCAATTCAAGCTTGATAAAGTAAACTTAAAAAAAACACACAAAATATTCGGAATGTATTGTAATTTTTATTTCATTTTACAGATTGATCCTTGCCATTTTTAGTTAAACAAGATATCATTCAAATGTCCTCCACGGGACTTCTTACAGGCCTTGATTCTTTTGAGGTAATTTTCAATGACTTTTCGGCACATTTCGGGCGGTATCTCGGCCATTACCTTACGAATATTAGTTTTCAATTCGTCAAGAGTTTGAGGATTGTTTGCGTAAACACGACCTTTCGCGTAGCCCCACAAAAAGAAATCCAACGGCGTTAAATCACAGGATCTTGGAGGCCAATTGACATCAGCCAATCGCGAAATCAAACGTCCAGGAAATTTCTCTTGCAAAAGATCTCGATTTGCTCGTGTTACGTGACTGGTTGCTCCATCCTGCTGGAACCACATATCGTCAAGATCATAATCTTCGATTTTCGTAAAAAAATAATCGGTTAACATGCGGCCATAGCGCTCAGAATTGACGGTAACGGTTCGTCCATGGTTGTTCTCAAAAAAATACGGCCCAATCACACCACCAGACCACAATGCGCACCAAACAGTGACTTTTTCCGGGTGTAATGGCTTCTCTACAATCAATTGTGGATTTTCTGAGCCCCAAATTCTACAGTTTTGCTTATTAACGTATCCACCAAGCGAAAAATGAGCTTCATCACTGAAGAAAATTTTGTTCGAAAAATCAGCATCAGCAGATTTAATAATTTTAACGCGTTGGTCGATTGTTAAATGCTCCATATTCTTAAATGGCAGAATGTCAACTAAATAAATGACAGCGTACTTGACGTTTATCTTTGACAGATGTCGGTATACAGATTTCTACTTTATCAACCTCGAATTGGATAACCCTGTATGTAAACAATTCCAGTAAATTTATTAAAATAAAATTATAATATCTAAATGTTTCTACATTTGCCAAATACCACACAGTTACCAATAATTGTTTCTGTATTGCAATTTCAGGCCTTCTTACGGTTATTTGTATTCTCGATAAATACCCGCAAATATGGTCGAACGACACTCGGTGCATACGGAAATGGAGTGTGAACTGGTCATTCACCATTCGTGGTACACTTTTCTCCGCATAATTTTCAATATTTACGGTTACTTCACTCTGCATTTTCGTCTAAATTATCAAACATTATCATTGCTGCTCCTTGCAATAATGTGACAACACGTTGTTTCTTTAGGTCGGTCATTTTATTATAATAAATAAAATTGTTAAGTTATCATCATGTGGAAAAAATTTAAACAATTTATTTGAAAATTTTGGATCCAGATGACAGTTGACCTTATTTGATCTAAGTAATCTGAAATCTGTTACTTATTTTAGATCGATTAGATCAATTTGATTTCAGATTTCAAAATCCGCGCGATCTAGAGATTTAAATAAATAACACAGCTTATGACTTTTTCCAAAAAAAAAGAAAACAGAAAAAAACTAATAATCATCGAAACCCAACAAACATTTTTGTTTGCATTCACACAGATTTCCTTACGTTCGAAATTTTCATGAAATTTACAAATAAGTGGAAAATACGATATTTATATATTTTTATATTATACCTACATACATATATAACCGGACAAGTGGTGCAGTGGTTAAAGCTTCGGCACTTGGACCGGGAGGTACTGGGTTCGAATCCCATCAGAGGCTAGATGCAAATCGAATTTTCATCATCGATTACGATCGGTGATGTTAATAAACACAACTAAGACCCTCTGATGGAGTGCGGAATTCAGCGCCGACCCACCGTCCATGTCCAATGTACAGGTTGACATGGAGCTTGCAATGTGCAGGTGGTAATACTGTAGTTGTGTGAGTAGGTGAATAGGTGAATGGGTTGCATGTAGCATGAATGCGTGGTATCACAATGGGCCAAAAATGGCCTAAGTGTCAACCACTGAAACCTAACCTACATACATATATATACTTAACATTATATGCACATATATGTAAAATAAAATTTAAAAAATTAATTAGGTATTGCTTTTTCTTCTGTTATTGTATATATAGAACATTTTTTTTTTTTAATTATGAAATTTTAGAGAGAATAGTGGGGCGGACCGCCGGTGGTCCGCGGACCATGGGTTGAGAAACACAAATTCATGCCACAAAAAATCAGTAATCATGTGTCTATAGCGTTCTCCATTGACGGTACTTGCAATACCATTTTAATTTTCAAACAAATATGATCCAGTTACAGCTCCAGACCATAAATCACATCAAACTGTTAATTTTTGTGAATGTAAACGTGTTTCATGAACAGCATGTGGGGTTTTCACTCCTAATGCGACAATTGGCTTATTTACGAGGCCTTTTAACTAGTAATAGCTTCATCACTTCATTTCTACGCAATAACTGGCCATTTGGGTTAAGTTCTTGAGGCAATCCAAGTTCTTGAGAACGACGTCTATAATTGATTTTTGTCGATTTTCATTCACATTTTGGTTCAAAACAGAGCTATTTTCAGCAGTATGTTTACCTATTTGACTGGTCGGATTCTTAACATCATAAACCTACCATTTGTCTTCAATATTTTAATTACATACATTACGGATGCGAGTAGTAAGCTCTGTAGATCGATTATGTTGACCGTAAATTTCACATAATACGCGAAACGTAGCCCGAATAGTATTTTTGTAATAAATTCTAACAATTTCTTAACACTGTGCACTATACACATTGGGCAATGTTCTATTTTGTCCTTTAGTGTACGATGCATTGTTTTGTGTTATCCTTTTTTGTTACATTCTATTTCGAAATGTGCCTTAGTGTGCTCAATGCACAGTAGGGAATTTGGTTCAATATTTTTGAAAATTATTATTTGAAAATTTACAATAATGTTTGAGTAGATTGATGGAACTTATTTGGGAAGTTTGCCGCTTTGGAAGATTTATTCTAATAAATGTAGAAGCGATGAGACGAATTATAGACCTAAAAATAAGGTAAAACATCAAATCAATTATAAAATGGACCACAGTCTTGGTAGAGCTTAAAAGTTAACAAAAGGAATTTTAGACTTCCATTAACCAAAAATTTATCTTGATATCGAGTACAATTTTGAAATCACTGCATAACACCCCAATTCCGATAGTCGTATCACGTCACTTCAAGTGACTATAGTCACATAGTGTACATTTTCTTATTCTCATAGTCGCAACTTACGACTATAGTCACTTCATGTGACGTTCTGTCACTTAATTTTTTGAAATGACAGAAATATTTTTGTCGAATTCATCAAAAGTAAATAACATTTTTATTATTGAATTACGACGTGCCTAAATATAGTTTTATTTTGTGTTTTTAAACCATTTAACCCGCGTCACTTAAAGCGACTAAGAATATGAATGTTCTTCTCACGTGGCACGACTATTGTCAATTCACATGAAGTGACACGACTATGGGAATTGGGCTGTACATTTTAATTATTTTTGCAGCAGATCCTGTGTACATTTTGGTGAAATTTCCTTATTCAATTCCTGTAGGTCAAAGGAGATTAAAAACTGAAATGTTGGGGAAGGGACGTTTTATTAAAATGCGACATTTTATTAAAATCCCGATAATTTCCTAAATACCTACCCTCCCAATAAACGTCGAAGAACAAATCACATCGATGATATTATTCGGAGAATAGAGAATTGGGAATTTACACATAATTTTTGTTTAAATAATTTTTTTCTGACATACTACGGTAAGAAGTTTGTGATAATTTTTTGCAAACTTATGCAAATCAGGAATAATTTCCTTTAAACGGGCAGAAAAAAAGTATATAAACATAAATTATATGTAAATTCTTTCCCAAATTTCCTATTCCCACTACTATTAAAATCCAGAGCATAGCCATCAAGAACTCTCTTGAAAGAGTTCGTGTTTAATAGCCTAGAGAAACTCGAGCATTCTACTGTTGGCGATGCTCCAACTGATCGATCTAAATCAAAATATACATCCTCTAAGACTATATTTAAAATTGATAAAATTGATATGTTCGCTTGGTCAATTTACTGGCAAATTTAAACTCACTTCTAAATACTCCTAATTCCACAACTTTGTTTTAAAAATCAAATATTCTATCTAGAGGGACTTCGTTCCATCCAGGCGGTTTAAAAACAAACACTGAAAATCTTATAATTTCCGTGCGAAGTTAACTTTAAATCGTTATTATTAAGCTCCTATGTCTTCTATAGGCGTGACCGATTCAGAAGATTCGATTTTTTTCGAAGCTCAGAAAATATCAACTGAAAGGATCAATTATCGTTCTCTCGCAACTTCATAAATATTTATTAATATTTATTAACATTAATAATAAATGCGAAGATTATTTTAATGTAAGACCTGATGATTACATCAAGAATATTCAGGATTAAATGTGATCCTAAATATTTTTGGACGTATTTTTCACAAATATTAAATTAAGGGATATCCTTGAATAATGCACCGAAAGGAAAAGGTCAAATCGTAACAGTTGCTACGCTAAGCCTCTTTACCTACGACAACATTTTACTTCGTAAAAGTATTTTCCATACTAAATGAACAATTTTAGAAAATTGTCACGGAGGTGATATGATGTTTTTTGCATGCAAGGTTTAGAGAGAAGTTAGCTACAAATATTTTAATATTAGTGTCCACTTTAAAAAAAAAATAAATAATTCGTATCTGGAAATGTGTTTGTCACTTAATTTTTATCCGGCCGATACATCCGGCTGATACATTGCTTTGCAATGTTTAATTGTCATTGTGCATTTCTGGTCAATGTTATTGGTCATTTCTGATGCGGGTCACGCGAATTTATGTAGTACAAAATATTCATTTTTGAGAGATGAAAGCCCAACGCGATAAAATTACTTTTTTACATTTTGTAAAATATATATGTAAAATATTTATGATTTACTCTTCTTAATTTCCACTGCAATATTTACGTTTTCTCTAAAATATACGTAAACAATGTGGTGATTGAAGATGAAATGCACTTCAATTGTGTTTTCTATGAGAAAACAATAAAATTTTAATTCCCAAGCTATCATCGAAACAATTAAGTAGAAATTCGGAAACAATGCAATTAAAATCGTTGTTTTCTAAATATGTATATAAAAAGCAAATATAAATTATATTGTCTGTATAGGTACCGAACTTACTGTTTTAGGTAATTCACCTACATTTTAATTGTCGTAATATTATGAAGAACCTACACACAAAATATGTTTATTAAGTTTTTGTAATAAGATGTAAGGTGGTACATGAACATACATAATTACATAATATCATAGATTTTCTCGATAACATAATACACACAGACTTGATTTAGTGACATTTGAATTTTTTATAATTATATAATTTATGTAAAATTTTCAAAATTGGTAATGTAAGCAAACGACAAACCACAACAAAAACGGTCTTCGCGGGAATACCATCATGTTCGAAATTGTTGTGCAACATAAAATTTTTGTCACTAGATAAATTCAGCTTACTTATAAGATCTGTACCAAATGTTTTGGGGAAATAACTTCTAGCTCTAATTGACTTCGAAACACGTACACATTACCACCAGTTTTGCAGATGATGCCTCATTGCACTTATTAATTATTTTAAAGGTAATGTCGAACTTAAAAGTTTGAAATACATTACATGTACATATATCCATACATAAATGAAGTCAAACGTATACCCATTTCTGGTTAAAAATAATATTTTGGTGGGCAGTGACTCAATTTGGCTGCTTGGTGTTAAAATTGTAAGAGTAAGTATTGGAATGAAGATTCTTAAACTGGTTAGAATCAGGTTTTCCAAATTTACGAAACTTTTGTGCTGAGAGAGAACTAATTGAATCAACTAATTGGCTCTAACGCTTTCATCCTCACTTCGTTCTGTAGCGATTGTCGTTTTCTACGACCTCTTGATCTGTGAAAATGTGGGTGAATCTGCAAGATCGATGAACCATTTACAGATTAGTAGGCGAAACGTGTTCGTGTGAATATGCTCACTATGATTTGATTTGATGTACAATCGGTAACTTTGGTTAGATCCCTGTCTTTCACAGGTTATATATTAGCCCCTTTTCTCGAATCTTAAAAGGTGGCTTTCTTATGTTCCTCATTTTATACCCTCATTTTGTATCAATGGAACAGAAATGAATTACACCGTTTTTAAATGTGAAAACAATAAATTTGTTTCATCTTTACGATAAATAACGAATTAACATTGCTTGAAAATATTTTGTTTTGACAAGTATAGACAAAAATAGCGTATGACAACATCAAAAATTGGGTTACTCGATCAAAAACCTGAGATAATTACCCCGGGTGTAGCAAAATTGTGGTATTTTTTTGTTTCACCCTTGTGGTATTTTTTTTGTTTCAATGGAACATATTGACAGCAGTTGGAGTACCATTTTTACCCTCAGTGTAACATTTTTCCTTCAATCGAAATCAACATTACTCAATATAAAATCGCAATCGTACATAACAATGGGCAGTAACTCTTTGTATGTTTCAGTTTGGCGGCAAACATCTGGTGGTTGGATTTTTAGTGGTATTGTTAGAAGAATAATGCCAGGTTTGCAAAGGTCAGAGCTTCTTTGATATTCTACTCATCTACATTGTTGTTGAGGATTAAAGAGTCCATATATATGAACCTCACCACTCTTCAATCGTGTAATATTCATTTGCAACATACGAAGCATTGCGGGCTCTTATCATTTATAATAGAATAGTTAGATTGGAGTCCGTGCAGATTCCCGAGCAATGCTTTAATTCCAGCTCCTCCAGCTTGAGCATCCGCAGTTCTTTGATAAACGTCACTATTTCAAGGAAAATTTGTTTGGTGTTGGGCGACGGGTATGTAATCTATATAAAGGCCGCTGGAGAAGGCATCTTCATACATATTTTTACAAGTTATTATTGAAGTAGGTGGCGTACAAACAATTATAATTTTAATTTTAGGGATTAGAATAACTTTTTTTTTGGTTTATTACATAAGTACGTAGTCCACATCGTTACTGAAATACTAATTGTTCTATGTTTGTTAAAAATTTTGTATTTTGCATGGTTTTTTACTCAAGAAATTTTGAAACAAGAGACAGTTGCAAGAACAAATTTTCGTGAATAACTGAAAACGATTCGCTCAATTTTTGTTTTCGGAGGAGGATAAATTTTCGCGGGATGCTTCAAATCTACAGAAAGTTGTGAAACGTTCCCAATTTTCTGTGAATTGGGAAATTTTAGATGATGATTTAACGAGGGTTACTTTCATTTTTAGAGTAAGGAAGGTTTGCAGATGAGATATGAGAAAAACTAATCATTTTTGCAAAAGTCAGAAATATATTATCGCCATGTTAATACCATGTTTAACGCCATTAACGCCACACACTAGAAGTTGCTGTTAATGGCTCAAAAGGCAATCTTTTGAATATAATATCAATTATAAATTACTAAGATAGAATAATGGCCTTTTGAAAATGTTGTACGCAAACGGAAACTAAATTTCAAATTCTTCACTATAGAGGTTTATAGAGTCGGACGTCCAAATATAAAAAACCTTCAGTCGAACATGTGCTTAGTATTGCTGTTCGTATCTGGTTAAAGTTACATTCGGGCGATTCTTATTCAAAATTAAACATCAATTTAGCACTCTCTCTTAGTTGCTACTAAGTCCATCACACAGGTCATCTGTTTATAAGAGCTCCAGCAAGAGGTTAGATTACTAAATTAAATGAAAATATCTTTTGATTGCATATTCTCATTTTTGTCATAGCACAAGATTCCATCATTTCGTCTCTGGATGTTTTACTATTTCAGATGAACGGTGTGAAATCCCCTGTAAAGGTCTCAATTGTATTGTTGTCTTCGTTGTATTGTTATCACAATACATAATGACTGTTGTAGTTTTTTATGTAAGGGTTTTGCCTAACAACCAAATTTACTTTTATTCCTTTGCATATTTCTCCATCGAAAAATAAAAAGCGAATTACGGGCCGATATTGCTCTTACCATTTTATTGAGAAACACGAAACACGAGTGATACAACTGGCTGCCAAATAAAAATTAACCTATGAACTAGACTGAATTTTAGTAGAGTGTCTTTTGACAGATGAGAATACACAATGTCAATGACAATCTTCCTCAGAAACGTTGCATGCTTTCAAATACGGGTACTTATTGATCAACCCCCGTATGTCCACTAGGGTGGACCAAATTTTCGAAAGTTCCAATTTCTAACGGGACACCCCCTAGAAATGTGAGGTTATGGTAAAAACTAAAACAGAAAAAATATTGGGTCAATCGAAGGTCGTTTAGAGGTCGCGACTTGAGCGCAAAGTTCAATAAAAACGGTATTTTTTCAATTTTTCACTTTCAAACTAACAGAAAAATTACTTTAAAACATTTTTCAGCCTAACTGTCTAATTACCTTTCTAAAACATCAAAAATACCGAAAATCGGTGAACAAATAGCGAAATTATTGCCAAATTTCTAGAATACAAAAACAAGACAAATTATGACTATTTTTTTTTTTATATTATAAATGCATAATGTTACTTCTATACAATGATATTATGAATTAGTTTTTATGACGAAAATAATTAATTTTCTACCCTTCAAGGCTGTTTTGGTGTATGTTGAAAACTTCTGTGACCAGATCTTTACGACTTGTAGTAAATATTGCATGTCATCTTCATTTCTTGTTTATTTCTTATCAAAATCTTGTATTAACTTAACACTACGCTCTGTGATATCATTTACGACTTTTATTTGACTGATAATCTTCATTCAATTGTTGAAATTATCATTCTGACGCCACATATCTTTCAGTATTTGAATATGTTGTATCGAAGCAAGCCACCACGACATCGTCAGCTACTCTCCAATCGATTAAGTTTTGGAAAACAGCCTCCACTATTTCCAAACCAGTTTATCATGATATTTTGGGAATGCCGATTAATTGTTCTCTGTCTTCCGGGAAATGATCACTGGCAAACGATCCACGGTCTCCGTTCCAGATAACTCCGGAAGTAATTTTCCATCCCAATGTACTACGCCTGTTGTAAACTTGAAAATCGATTTAACTGATGCTGCTATTTCAACTTTATTTGCTTCACGAAGACGCCTCGGTGTTGTTCGATTCAAAACGAGTTCATCAATAGAATTGTCAAGATTTTCGACAACGGCACTGATCAAATACATTGCCGCACGATCAGTAATCTTCCACTTAACAAAAGCTGACAATATTCTAGGAGTACTGGAACATTTGCTTCCTCTAGGGGCTCCTTCTGCACTTAGCATGGGCAAATCAATATGTTCGTGGCTCATATCATTATCAAATATCCATTCGCTGTCACTCCGATGACGACAATAATGCTTCTGAGTCTATTGGAATTGATTTACGTTTTTCTTCAAGATATATTCGTTTACGATTTTTTTTTGCCTCCGTAAGTTCCGATTTCCGCTTTTCTTTTTCAATTTCATATTGTATGACTCCAGCCAAACAACCGGGACGCTGTATCTCCGCTGTGACAAGAGAACTGCTTTCATCTTTACTTGGTCATCAACGATTGGTCATCAACGACTAAGTATTGGTATGTACGATATTGAAAACATCATCCAGCTTACTATTAAATGCAATTTCTCTTTCACGGTAAACTTTTGAAGGTTTACTTTTATTCTTTACAAGATTTTTCCACTCACCATGCAATTGTTCCAATTTTTCAATGGACTGTTGTCCCTTTTTCTTTCGTGCTTTTGACAAAAGAAAAGACACTTCCTGGATTGTCACAGCTGCACTTTCATGATTAATTATTTAATTTTACAGTACGGTGATTGTAAAAAAGACTTGCTTTTTTGAGGGTAACTTAGTACCAATAATTTGACAGTACTCATGGCCAAAAAGATAAAATTTTGTAGTGGACCGTAAATTAGCCCTAATTACTTTCTTAAAAATATTATTAAAAATATTATTAAAACTGTTAGGTTAGGTTTCAGTGGTTGACACTTAGGCCATTTTTGGCCCATTGTGATACCACGCATTCACGCCACATCATTAACCCATTCACCTATTCACCTACTCACCTACTTACACAACTACAGTATACCACCAGCACATTGCAAGCTCCATGTCAACCTGTATATTGACATGGACGGTGGGTCGGCGCTGAATTCTGCACTCCATCAGAGGGTCTTAGTTGTGTTTATTAACATCACCGATTGTAGTCGATGATGAAAATTCGATTTGCATCTAGCCTCTGATGGGATTCGAACCCAGTACCTCCCGGTCCAAGTGCCGAAGCTTTAACCACTGCACCACTTGTCCGGTTATTAAAACTGTTAAACGAACTAGATTTAATTATTACAAATTAGTGCCCTTTTCTCGAGATATTTGGATTTAAACTGAAATTAATTTGCATTTATTTTGTTTATATATTTTGTGATACAATGAAATATATTGGCCATAGCAGGTCATAATTCATGCGGTAGGCGGATTTAAGTTTTAAATACAATAATGAGACGAATGAGTCATAAGGACTTAACATAGTTGGGTTTTATTTTAATGGCTTCATAAAACACAACTATGTTAAGTCCTAATGACTCATACGGTTTATTATTACACCATAAAACATTCCATTGTATATTGGTTATAAATAATTTTTATTTATTTATTTATTTTTTTTTCTGTAATTTTGATTATAAATTCCAGGATTTAAAAAAACAGTTTATTATTTGGGTTTTTATTAGTTTCGAAAATTGGCAATATTTTCGCTATTTGCTCACCGATTTTCGATATCTTTGATGTTTTGAAAAGGTAATTATCTCTTCTATTGACCACAATTTTTATTTAGTTTGAGAAAATTTTTTAAATAATTTTTCTGTTCGTTTGAAAGTGAAAAATCGAAAAAATACCGATTTTATCGAACTTTGCGCTGAACTCGTGACCTCTAAACGACCTTCGATCGACCCAATATTTTTTCTGTTTAAGTTTTTAGCATAACCTCACATTTCTAGGGGGTGTCCCGTTAGATATCTCAACACTTTTTTTCCCCATTCAAACATGGGCCACCCTAGTCCACACTTGGTAACATCTCTGAGATTCCTGGAAACCGGCCATAGAGTAGCAGGTATTTTGAAGAATATTTGAATTTTTCTAATTTTATTCTATTTATTTCAATTTGGTTAACCGCTTTGAGCAGCTGAAGTCGTCCTGGATTAGATGGCATATCCCTTTTTCAACCAAAAAAAAATTTGCCTCAATTTAAGTCCAAACCACACAAATGTGTGAGTCAAAAACCATAGTATGTAATGGCGTTTTGATAAAAAATTACTGATTGATTTGTAGTACAACCAACACGATTGTGTGTATAGTTATACTGTTTTTTTTCGAACGAAAATAGGTTTGAAAGGAATGCACAAATGTGTAAGTTGGTTAAAATCATACAAAAATAAATTTTTGACATGGTACTTTTGCTGTACCTACACAATTGTGTTGCCGGGCAGGAAAAAGGATATGTCCGCACTTGGTGATATCTCTGTGATTGCTTAACCGGTCATAGTGTCGCCTATGGCATTTCAAACTTATAAATAATTAATCTTTTAATAACCCCAACCTTTAGACTAGAAGTATTATGATAAAATTTTATTTCAATATCTGCATCCATTTTTGATGATCTTTTTTAATAAATGTTTGCCGTTTACAATTTTTTGATGCTACACTTTTTAGTAGTTACTTTTCTTTAAATTGTGTAGCTACACTTTATATTAATTTGTGTAGCTACACTTCTCGACGTTAAAAAGTTCACTTCGATGTGTTTGAGTTAGCTTTACAGCCAGCGAAAGATGTATAGGAAGTTGGCCCGAAATGCTAAATCACATACAAATAATTACATCCCGAAAATTTAATTGTTAAATTAAAGAAAAAAATAAACAGCCCGAGAAAAGTATAAAATTATATAACTGTTTGTAGTAAAAAAGCTTCACAATCCATTAATAAATTAAATCTACTTTATTGCTCATCCCGAAAACCACTTTCTATACATTCTTCAGTTGAAAATATGTTTATTCCCAAATTTCCTAGTGGCGAAGACCCCCTCCCTAGGCATATGGAGGCATATGGTGTCTGAATATAAGTTCTATGCACTTTGGCACACCTAAATCCATATGCCGAGGCAGGGAGTCATCTCTGAGTTCGCCACTAGAAATTTGGTAATGAACATATTTTCATCTGAAGAATGAATAGTGAATGAAAGTGGTTTTCGGGATGAGCAATAAAGTATAGATTTAATTTATTAATAGATTGTGAAGCTTTTTTACTGCAAACAGTTATATAATTTTATAATTTTCTCGGGCTGTTTATTTTTTTCTTTAATTTAAAAATTAAATTTTCGGGATGTAATTATTTTTATGTGATTAGCATAGACACACTCTATGAAAAAAAAAACTTTTCGGGATGGAAATTTCGGGCCAACTTATCATACATAAGCGAAAGGCAGAATCAACAGTAGATAAAATTTAAGAGAATGTTCAGCTTCACCCGTGTAAATTATCGGCAACTAGCTGATTTTAATCGTCCAGGAGTTAGAACCGAAGCAAGCTTAAGTAAGCCGAACTGAATGGAATTTCATTTTTACTTTTACCATAATCCAAATACAACAAACTCTACTATATATTCCACAGACATTTAAATTATATACAATTGTCTAGTAAAATAATTTTAGAATAATTTTATTATAATCTCCGCTATCTTTTTATTTTATTCGTATTTTTATATTGGATAAATTCAATTTTATCGTCGAAAAAAGTGGTACGAGATTAATCTTACATTGGCTACACTTTTATGTATTTTAAAAATATATTTAAATTTTAAGAAAATAGTAAAACATGAATATACAATAAAAGGGAAATACTTGTAGTTACGCTGAATGATAAATGCATAATTAATTCATAGTTATATGCTAGTTTGATATATTAAATCGTATATACATACGTTTGAGACGTTTATTTAAAAAATTTGTAAAGTACGTAATGTTACATGGGTAATAAGATGAGGAAAGTACGGAAATATTGTAATAAATAAAAATTTATATATTCAGGTAAGAACAATAAAGAACATAGAAAAGGGCTAGTTGACATGCAAATGCCTCGGCGATAAATTAAAATTAATTCTAACTAAATTATTTTTTTTTTTTTTTACAAATATTTATGTGTTTTGCACATGGCATTCGGGTCTCCTTACATATTATACGTAATATGTATTGTACAATTTATACAACATAAAATTTGATCGAGATAAAAAAGTTAATTAGAAGAAAGTGAGCACAAGAAAAAGGATATATAATTTTTTTAAATTAATTTTAAAAATATTTTACTAACATTTAAGAAAATAATTGAATCTGTTATGTAAGTATTTCCGACTAGCAAAAATAAATGTTGTACTTGTACATCACATTTTATTACATGAACTGAATCAAATTGATTTTTCAAATATAGTCATTAGAAACAGAATAAGCCAACTCTTATTGAGAATTTTATGTAGGTCTACGTACAGCAAACGATGTATAATCATATTGTGCAAAGTGTACAATCGCAGAGAATAATGAAACAATCTAAAATTGCATGATTTTACAAATCTACACAAATAATAATTAAATTAAAATGCATTGAAATAATTTTAAAGTAAAATAAAAATGAAATCCAACCGACGTCTAATTGATATAATTAGACTGTAACTACTTCATTGCATTCTATAAGTTGTATTATAAATGAAAGAAGATTAGGATTTGGAACTTAAATCTATATGTACAATTAGTAAACACAACGAGAAGAATTGCGGATCTTAAGATGGTAATTGTTTTTAGTAAACATACTCTACATATTTCTTAAAAATCTATTTCTAATTGCTTTCTTTCCAAGTATTTAAAAAATCATAAGTAAAACTTTCGCTTCTAATTGCTGCATCTGAATATATTCCTCTAGGCGAGCGAAACATAATACATAAAATACAATACAAAGCGCTTTCCTGGAAGGTAAATATAATTTCAATGTTGTGTGTGAGTTGAAAAATTTTCCTCATTAGTATAAAAGGAAAATTTATGCTAATATGATGCCGGAGTTTAAAAACGACGAAGTAGAAAAATGTAATCCGTATTTAAGTTATTAATTTTCTATTAAATGGGACTTAATAATTAACGAGCTTTCCGAAATTATTTTAATTTAATCTGCTTGAACGTGGATAGCTATATATATATATTAAAGGTTCAGCCTTTGATCCGGCCCCAGATACTGCTACCAGTTAAGAAACTAAAATAAAAGTAACGAGGAAAATATTTTGTTGTTGTGAATACTCTAGGTACTGCGAGCAGTTATAAAATATTTTGTTAAGACAAATCAGAAAACTCTTATTAAAAGTTTTAGAAAAATGAAGATAGATTTATCAATTGTACTCGCAAGAACGAGGAAAATAGAAATAATAATAAAAAAATATTTTAAACTAACGTAAATATTTCATTTTCTTTGTCCACCATTCCAAATAATAAATCCCCTCGTTTTTTATATTTTTGTAGAAATTATTTTAATTTTTCGCGAGAGGAACAAAAACACAAAACCATTTCAAAAATTTTAATTGATGTTTAGAAAAATTTACACTATTGTGTATACTCATAATTAATCATCACCATTGTGTTAGCACCATAGTGCCTTATTTCTCTCGAAATTTAATTTGTATGATTGGCAGCACTGGCAAAATTGATGGTAATAAGGTCATAGTTTTATTTAAATAGAATGAAAATTGCCTAATTTCCTCGGTGACCTATTCCATCTTTAAGTCACTATAAAGGTTATTGTCCCTAATGTACCATGCGGCGTTCACAATCCCTCGCAGAACTTTATTTTGAAAGCATTGTATCATTTGTACATTGGTCTTCTTGGCATAACCCCATAGTCGGATACCATAGGTCCATACTGGTTTTAGAATTTGATGTGATCTTACCATCTTAGCTTAGTGTCAACGGTCATGCCAGGATATTTAGCCGTATTTGGATATGTAATTTGGATTGAGTTAAGAACCCAGGAATTCAGTTTTCATTTTGGTTTGTAAAGTTGACATGTACTGATTTTATTTCATTTAATAAGGTGCGTCATTTTTTAGTTCAGTTACTCACTGTGTTGACTGCAATTTGAAGTTTGTTTGTTGCTTCCGATATATATTTGCCAACCGCTAGGATAGCTGTAACGTCTGCAAATGTTGCTACTGTAGTACCTTTAATATTCGGTAAATCTCTCGTACAAAGGATGAACAGAATAAGTAAGGACGTTACCTTGTGCTATACCGGCTGACATTCTTTTTGAGAAAAAATATTTTTTTTTCGATTTTTGTTGACTAAATGACAAGTCACATTAGTTTTTCAAATGACTTGTCCAAAAACTGTCAACGTTAAACGACAAGTATGAGACATGTCATATACCGTTCTTCTTTCATGACAATGTGTTAAGCATAACAAGTAACACATGTCTTCAATGTTTCTCATTCTAACAAAAACTTTTAAAATGACGTAAATAAACAATCGAAAAATAAAAATTTACTTTTGTATTGGGAATACAAATTAATTCGGTCCGTTTTCAAAAAATGGCTCTGACTGTAATAAATTTCTTATAGTGATAGCTGATTTCCGTTGTTTCAGACAGACTAGACATCTGCCGTTAACATTCAGTTTGTATTCCTTTGAGTTTCATACAAAATGTGTTTTTTACGGTGTTGAATATGTCGGATTTTGTGATAATTAAACAACATTTGCGGGTAGTGTTAATTTTTTGTTTTAATTGGAAAAAAGTGCAGCTGAAGCACATCGAATGTTTGTGGAAGTTTACGGTAACAATGTTCCAATCGATAAATTATGTAGAGAATGGTTTCGACGCTTTAAAAATGATGACTTCAGTGTTGAAGGTAAGCCTCGCTTGGGACAGCGAAAAAAAATCGTAGACCATGAATTAGAGGCATTGCTCGATGAAGATCCGACTCAAACGTAAGAGGAGCTTACCGGTACATTAAGGGTGACCCAACAAACAGTTTCTATACGATTGAAATCTATGGGCATGATCTAAAGCAGTGGTTCTTAACCTTTTTTTACTCGCGGCCCATCAAATAATTCATATTTTTTTTGTTACCCCAAACGTTCGCGTGGTTTTCAATTGAAAGCGATAATATATTTAGTACAAATCCCGGCATGATTGCAATGCCACACAATGAAAGAAAGTATTTATTTATAATTCTGTTTATTGAAGTCTTTTTGGATACAAAATATTTTTTGTTTTTCCGTCAGGTATGTACACATAAATCAGACGGTTTTCCGACCCGTGAGCATGCCACATACAGCTGTCCATATTGAGAAGAATAGATATACCAAGTTTAGTTCACACATTTGTAGTGATTGTGCTTTATTGATGGTTGCAAATCCGAGTCGTACTGGAAACTGCAAACGTTTTAATTCTAATGGCATATCTGTCTGAATCATTGCGATTCGTGGCAACAGTATTTCTTCTGGCTTAAATATTCCACTTAGAATTGTTTGACGATATTGTCCATCATCTTTTTAACAAAAAACCTGATACGGTAGCAGCCGTGGAGCAGTCGTGGTAGATAGATAAGAGAAGAATGATAGACACGTCAATTTTCAGGCTGGTAACTTAGTGCGATATTTCGTAAATTGCCGCCGTAAATACCGCTGATAATTTCCCCTCAAATATTTTAGTGTTCCATGAAGCGCTTCCAATGCTTTTTTGTGTGCCGATTGTAGTTTCAGTACTGAATGTGCTATTCGACCACCATTCAAAAAAGTAAATTCTAAATTATGCGATTGAGAGTGCAATATCTTTTCGCTCCGAAAACTGCTTGTGACGCCGGGCGCATCTAGAAAATTCAATCCGTCACTTTGGCTTGTAATTCATGCATAATTCTAAAATACGCTAAGCGTTGTTTTGAAACCAAGTACTGTAGATCAGTTTGAACAAACTTACCCAATTCTCTGACATGAAAATATCTTTCTTATTGCAAGATCACCATCGAAAATATCGTTTGCAGATCCACTCGGCCCAGTCTGAAATTGAAGTCTCAATTGAATCAGTGCTTTGATAGTGATTGCGTCATTTTACAAGTTTGACACGATTAGGTGGGTATCAAGCTTCACGATAAGTGGCACTTGAACGTTAAGGGTTCTAAATTCTTGGAGGTTTATTACAGTGTGGGTAGGGTACGCACGACCTAATACGTCGGTTGAATATAAATTGGGATGTCAATAAACTGCTTTACCGTGTTTGTGACGTTAGAACATTTTCGCTAATGCATTCCATTTGTTTACTACACTTGGCACTTTAGAGTAAACAAAGCTCTCTAACTACAGCTTTCTAGTCATCAGGTGGCATTTGTTCAAAGGCAGATATTTCGAACGAGAAGTGTTTAGACTAGAACATACTTAGATTTCAAGTTGATTGCCCATTTCTATGGTTCCCAACCCTTTTCGGATTTTCGAAATTTTTGGATTTTTTGATGCTTTACCATAATAAAATGGCTCAAAAAGGCAAACACGTTAATAATCTAACAAATCGAATTAATTCTTTGTGTTAATCGAATAAAGTAATTTCTTTCGATAATTTCTAGTTTAAAATAGATTTGAACAAATTTGTAATTTTCGTTCGGCAATGGTTTAGTTTCGGGTACTGGATGTAATTCTGGTGTTTTCACATTTCCTACCGCGCAGCATATTCCTTGTGTTTTTCTTTTGAATTTGAAGGCACTCCGTGTATTGATTGCATAAATTATCCATTGTTTGGCTTCCGTTGCTTGTATGTTGCTGACAGCGAGTTATACTGTAATTATACAACAGACACGCCTTTTTATCCGTCGTATATAAACTGGCAGTGAAGTTCGTGATGCAGTTTTATTTCGTACTTGTGGTGTATAATGACCAATTGCTTGTCGTTTGGCTAAAATATTTGATTTTACAGCGACAGCAATGCTTTGGGCGACTTGGCAATTTAAATCGAAAAACACATTTCAGGCGATTCAGGTATACCTGGATTCAAGGGGCGTACCCCTTCATAAAAATTACAAAAAACCTGTCCATTTTAATATAAATTCCCTGTGAAAAGTTTGGATCAGGTTAGATAAATGTTGTGGACACTTAGGAAGGTTCTTTGATCTAGGGGAGAGACCCCTCGGATTCAAGCCTGTCACTAATTTCATATAATCTCTTTCCCCATCCTGTACATGCAACTTTTACATGGTAAACATTTAATGACGATATGCTGAGCGGCTCAAACACCCTTTAAAAATTTTAGGCCAACCCCTTTAAAAATAATACGAAAACATGCTCATTTTGATACAAAATACCTATGATATATTAGAATTCGATTGGATGAATGGCGTAGAGACTTATAAGAAGGGATCCATGGGATGGACCTCTTAAATTCAAGCATGCCATTAATTTTATATAAACCCATTTCTAAACTTACTCCTGTGGAAAAACTTATAACACACAAATGACCAACTGATTTGTAACAATCAATTGATTTGTATGCCGAAAATGACATGTATATCCACATTATAGGCGCAATTAGTATAATTAGGTATCAAAATTCACCATCTTGACTTGCGAAAAAAAGTCATGTCAGCATGGATGTCATTTTCAGGGTACTAATTACATAGCTCAGGTAGGTACCAAAATTGACACCACCCCCTCCACCACACTTTGCGAAAAACAAGTCAGTAATGTAAGCAGTACCCCGGAAACCACGAAAATGAGACCCATATGTCAGCATTATGGGCGTAGATATTAGTAGGAGGTACTAAAAATGACACCTCGCACAAACAAAATTTCTCCATCTCGGATTTTAAAACGGTTGCCATATTCCTAATTAGCATTCCCGAAAACCACGAAAAAGACATAATTGGCGAAAACCTAAATCACGGACCGAATTTTTGTTAAAAAACTTTTTCTTGTCAAAAATCGTCATTTCCGAGCTGCCACTTCCGGTGGACCGTTTTCTTCCAAAAAATACAGAATCACTCCTCCACTATATTCTGAAGGAAATTTTGCAAACTTTGGAGGCCCCGGCAAAATTCTTACGGACCCCTAGGGGGCCGCGGCCCCCCTGTTAAGAATCACTGATCTAAAGCAAGGCAATTGGGTTTCTTATGAATTGAAACCATGAGACGTGGAAAAGCGATTTATTTCATGCGAGCAGCTGCTTCAAAGGCAAACATGAAAGGGTTATTTTACATCAGATAGTGACTGGAGACGTGAAGTGGATCTTCTACGATAACCACAAGAGGAAAAAATACTATGCTTTGCCCGGCCAATCATGCCATCAACCTCAACGTCAACGCCAAAGGCGAGCATTCATGGTTCGAAGTTTACGCTGTGTATCGGTGGGACCAAAGAGGCGTTGTGTACTACGAGCTGCTATAATCTGGCGATTCCATTACGGGCGAGCGGTACAGACTACAATTAATTCGTTTGAGCCGTGTATTACAAGAAAGCGACCGGAATATGAGGAAAGGCATGATCAAGTTATTCTTCTGCATGCCAACACTCGGTCTCACGTTGCAAAAGTCGTAAAAAATATTTGGAAGGGCTCAAGTAAGGTATTTTACCACACCCGCCGTATTCTCCGGATATTGCTCCTTTCTGGTTACTGGTTGTTCCGATGGATGGAACACGATTTGGCAGGTCACCGGTTCACTTCTTTCGAAGAAATTGAAAATTGGCTTCAAACTTGGATCGCCTCAAACGACGAAACGTTTTTCCGAAATGGAATTCGAAAATTACCTAAACGGTGGGAAAAAGTCGTAAGCAGCGATGGACAATATTTTAATTAATCTGTTCATCCATTTTATTTTAAAATAAAAGAATTTTTAAAAATAAAAAAACGGCCCTAAATGCAAAATAAAATATCGCTCTTTCACCTCGACAATGCACATAGTCACACAAGTTGTTGTTTACGATGACAAAATTGTACGAATTGATCTGGCTCCAAGCGACTAATAGCTGTTCGCAGACTTAAAAAAAATGAAAGAGATTTTGCCGAAATAAACGCTTATTTTGAGACCACACATAAACCGTTGTACAAAAAAGGCAGCGAAATGTCGAGAGAAACGTTGGAATGAACGTATCACTGATCACTTGATGAATAATGTCGAATTATGCAAAAACAATGTTTTTTAGTAGTTAGCCTCGGGACTTATTGACCGAGGAGTTAATTGGTTAAGGAAATTTAATATTAAGCTAGCTAGAGTCCAAAGTTTTGATTAAATATTGTATGAATTGAAAAATAAACAAATATAAGTATTTTAATCTATACTAAGGCTCCGTGACAAACTTAAGTTAAAACTCAATTTTAATTATATTTTTGAGTAAATTCAATTATTTTTCAAAAACTCTATTGCAAACTGATCAAAAAATCTGTCCTAAAACCTTTTTTTACCGTAGTAAACGATTTACCTAAATTTCGCACACAGCCTAAGTATACAAATCTAAGACTGTGTGCCAACATTAAAGTAACTCGATTCCTACGGTAAAAACGTTCATAATTTAGCGATATGGTACAAAACGGAAGTTTAGGACCGGGTTATATCAGGCGGGTGAAGAGGAAATTTAATTTCAGTTTATAGGAATTTAAAAATCGATAGGAGCGATAGTATATAGGATCGGTCTCAGGTGGATTGCTGCGCTCCCGCTGCTTCGCAACGCATATTCTGTACCATATCGCGTTTTGAAATATCGTCTTTTCTACCATACCTCGTTTTGTCATATCTCGTTTCAAAAGATCGCGTTTTGAAATATCGCGTTGCGAGCGGATCCATTCAAATAATTGTCGTTCCGTTTTTCTGTAACTAACCTTGTGATCAAAAAATATGTGCGGTGATCGCACCATGCATTCTGAATCTTCATTTTAGTTGCACAGTAAGGGCAGGATACAACTACTGCTTCGATCTGCGCTGCCTTACGATACCCAGCTCGAACTTGAGTAATCTATAAATTACATATAAGAAATTTTAACAGTGTGAAAATTTCATGCTTTATCGGAGGTTCTTCTTTGGTGAAAGTTTGGTTCATTTATTATGGTATTCCTAGATTTTTTTTTCGGGGTGTGTTTCTTAATTTTCTTATCTTCTTAGCTAGTTCAAATCAACTATAGCTTGTGGGCTGGGGTTTCCTGCAATTATTACATTTTGCGGCAATATCTTTACTAACCGGAAATACTTGAGCGTGATGTTTTCCGGCAGATGTATAGCATCTTGCTAATCTCTCTTTGATAATATGCCCGTGTATGGTTAAAATCGCAACACTTTTTGTACAGTGCACGGAGAGAAATAATTCAGCATACTCGACTTAAATTATGAGTACAACCTACCAATTTGGAGCCTAGTAAAACTTTACTTAATTTAAAAATTCATTTACTTGCCTATAGAAAATAAAAAAAAAAAAATATTAAGAAATTTATGTATAATTGAAGCAAAAGGTGGTAAATATTTTTAGAAATTTATGCAGGTCAACAAAACTTTTTTTTATATATAAGTAATAGGTTTACTTAAATTAAGCTACAAAAATGAAAACATTGAGAATTATTTACTCCACATTTAAGAAAATTTTACTGCACACTATCATATAATTTTCTTGAAATAAGAAATTGTTGTGCTAAAATCTTATTAGAAAATTTCATATTTTGAGAAATGTGTTCTTTAATATGTCGGCCCTTGTTTTCTTATAAAAAGAAAAGATTTTCTTAATTTATGCTAAAATACTGCAAAGTTGTAGAATTTCTTTCAGGTTCTTTTGGAAAATTATACTGAAATGTTATTTTGTTTTCTTCATATTAGAAAAAGTTTACTTAAATTATGTTAGAAAATTATATAAATTTAGTTTAAAAGGTCAGATTTAAGAAAATTGTATTTTAAATCAAATTTTATTTTCTTCAAATAAGAAAAATATCGTAACGAGTATTCAAGGAAAGTTCTTCCTTCAAGCATACATTAATCCAAATTTATAAAAATAGTGCTCGAAGAAGTTGGCGTTGTCATAAAATAAGAATTGAAATTACTTAAATTAATGATCAAAAAGTTCGCAATTCAAGAAAAACTTATTCAATAGAGAGCAGAAATTTCCACATATTTCCGTTTTGATTTATAAAATAAAAAAACCGTTGCATTATTTTAAAACTTATTTATTTCAAATAATTCAGCCTCTTAAATAATATAATAATATTATAATGGACAATTAAAAATATTTTACTACAACCATATCATAGAAAAAATAAAATATAGAAAAATTATTAAATAATAATATTGCTAGCCTAAATTATTGACATAACTTATTAGATATAAAAAACATTATTAAAAGAACATTTTATGTTCTTGTAAATTATTTATTTTATAAAAAACATTATTAAAAGAACATTTTATGTTCTTGTAAATTATTATGCCTAATTTTTAAAGAAACATTTGGTAAACTATATTTCAAATTTCAAGCCGTATTTTAGCTGTAAAGTAATACCCGCCGAAAGTAATACAATAATAAAGGTATTATAGTTTTGAAATTAAAATAATAAATGTAATAAAAATACATACATATACATAAAAAATGTAATAAAAATACATACAAATACATACATATACATAAAAAATGTAATAAAAATACATACATATACATAAAATATGTAATAAAAATTCATACAAATACATACATATACATAAAATATGTAATAAAAATACATACAAATACAAAAGTAATATTGAAAATATTGAGAATAATATTGATTATAATTCACTTAACAGCTGCCTTCAATTTTCCCATTAGCGTTGACAGAGATGTCGAATTAAAATTTCCGTTAATTTCAAAAAAGTAGGCTTGAATGAATTCCCATACTATTCTCGCCTCAGTTTGGTATTTCAAATTAAATACGTAATGTATCTTGAAACATGTATTTACTGCTTGCAACAAGTGGTCAAACTTATAAATAACGGAATCGTACGTTGCATAATAACTTGCAATATTATTTTCTCTAATTACAAAAACAATTGGTTGCAAATTTAAATTGAAATTGTAATAATCAGCTTGTTTTTGTTTTCGCATTTCCTCTATCGCCGTAAACGAATATCCCGCTCTAATAAAGGCATTCTGGCTATCCTGTATACTAAATTTCCATAATTTGTGGGTTACATTACTTTTTACTTGACCAGTCGGTGGCAAAACAGCGTGCAATGAAGTGAGTACCAGAAGATCTCTAGAGTCTAAAAAAATAAAAATTAATTATCTATCGATTTGAAAGATTCTATATTAAGAAATACCTTTGTCGTTATTATGTGAAAAATCAAAGTTGTTCAGCTGGTTAAGCGTATTTTTGTCTTTAATCGATGTTTTCAATAATGGAACCACATGTAATACAAATTGCTCCCATTTATTAAACAAAAGTGATCCTTTCCCGGGTTGTATGTAACTAAAATCGATGTCTATCTGAGAAAATAAATTAAATAATTCGATTAAAAACAAGTTACTCATTTCATAACAAGCAGATTACCAACTGAGCTCCATTTGAATTTGCATATTTCGGCCAAACTTCCAAAATTAGTTTAATATTTTTTTTTTGGTTGTGTGGGATCCGAATATTGACGGTTTTTCGCCACTTATCTAAAACCACATCAAATGGGCTTGAATAAACCTGCAGCCAAATTTGGTCGTCATTATCCTCAATTGCAGAGTCACGGTCGTCTTCTGTTGAAAATATTATGAAAAAAGTTAATGAAATATGTCATTAGTATTTTTTGCAATTTTGTTTACCTGTTTCTGGGTCAGAGTTGAACTTGGCTCGTTTCGCTCGTTTTTCTCTTGGAAATAAACCATTTTTTCGTAAATTTGCAGCACAATTGCGGTACGTGCTATATAGTCGACCAGTAGGAAATTTCGATGTACCGTCATTACAGTAGTATGTTTCCTGGAAAATGTAAATTATTGTATTGATTGTATTACAGTTAATATAATTAGGATGCTTCACTAACTTTTTGCTCGGTTGTAAACATTTTACAAATTTTGTCGGCTATTTTTTCAAAATGGTATGGCTTCATAAAAATTTTTTTGTTAAGATAAAATTCGACACTATCTGTTATTAGCTTGTCTCGTAAACAATCAAGGAGGACATTGTTGTTTTTAAAATATTCTTCTTGAATATTACGTCCGTTATGAGCTAAATATAATTTTAAATCCTGAAAGAAAACAGATTATTAAAATTAAATTAAAAATAAATTTTATTTTATATCCTTACAAATTCGTTAGTATCTGGTGACATTGGGTTGTCATCAGGTGGTACTTTTTTAGATGGACCAGGAACAGGATTCGCATCAGCCTGAAACAAGCATAATTTAAAAATTAGTTTAATTTAACAATCAATAAATATTATTTGAATGTGAAAGTCAATCTTTCGATCTTTTATATAACCAAGGATTCTTGCAGTCTAGCAGTGCATGCACTAATTACCTACTTATTAAAACCTCGGTTATAGTGAGTTCAGAAATTGCTGGAATATATCGAATAAAAAAAGAATATTCCGTATATTCGGGGAAACTGAAGAAAAACACTAAACGTCGACAGCATCTATTAAATGGATACTGCAGTTTGGACCCACTCCCACACACCGCTCACACAAACCCTCATTCATCAAATCACAATTCCCGCACTAAACCCTAAATACCTCATTCCACCCCCTCCCCCTCCATCTCACATACCGCCACTCCTACCACCCCCATAACCACACCACCCACACAAACCTACATCTACACAAGATAATATATTTTTATTCCACATTCACATGCTATGAAACCAAAATAGTATAGAAAATAAAAAAAAATTCTATCAATTTTGAGGGGGGGGGGGGGGGGGGGGGTCAACAAAACCCTACGTATCTCCGAACACTCTGAACACAGAAATGTCCAAATCAATAGGGCACGTTCCCATGAATTGCTGGAACTTTTAATGAAAAAATTAAGTTGATATCTCTATCCTTTCTCAAGTTATCGTAGACACAGACGGACAGACGGCAAACGTGAAACCATATAGCATTTTTTTAATAAAAATGCTTAAAAATGTATTAGAAAAATGCGGCTCAATAAATAATGGTTAAAAGTAATTGTTTCTCCTACATTGCGAAAAATAATCCACATTTAATTAATAAGATTCATATGAAACGATAAATATGATTTCCCTTATTATCGGGTATGAATTATTTGAAAAAAACACTTTGATTCAATTGTACAATAGTATTAATTTTATTAGAAAAAACCAATCATTATGCTTTAAAGTTTTCCCGTTTGAAAAAAGTGATTTGATATTCGATCCTTTGATTTAATTGTATTATTATTTCTTTGTTAAAAGGAAACCCTATTACGTATTACGTCACAACTAATTGTAAAATGAATTCATTTTGAATTTGGATGTATAATTGAATCTTAATTAAAAATAAGCGGATCTACTTGTGTTAAAAAGTAATATGGTTGAAAATGAAATAAAGAGACAAATTCACTTAGTATTCATTCGTAGAGTTTCGCTTAAACAGTAATCGATTCAAAACTACATCCAATGGGTGGATGTTATTACTAAGTTATCATACATTTTTAATATTAAATATTCCGATAAAAGCAAACTATCATGGGTCTTATTTGAACAGTACTTTTTCAATTCAAAATCAAAAGAATTTCCTGTCATTGCAAATTTAATTAATAAACTTTCAATAAACAAAAGTTAACAAATATGTCAATGCTACTTTGCTTTTTATATGAATATGAGACTCAGTCTTCGTCATAGTTAATACAACATAATAAAATGTTTCACGGGCTTCCAAATATTTTTCGATTCAAATGTAAACAAATGAAAGCAACATTGCATTGTAAACAGCATTGCAGACAAAAATTTCAAAATATTCAATCGTATAAAAAATATTTAAAAAAACATGAATTACACTCAACCAATTTTACAGATAACTATACTGATATATTGCAAGCTTTTGAGAATTTTTCACATCCATTCTTTAAAATCTACTGAACCAGAAGCATGTTTTATTAGTGAGACTTTAATACAAGAAATTAACGAAGCAAGAAATCTTACTGTTGAAGTAAAGTAGTCTGCAATCTACTATTAGATAAAACGCAGAATTTTCACGAAAAGCTGTTGGTGAAATACAAGATTTGGTAGTATAGTTCATTATACAACCAATTCACGCTTTAATTGAACAATCATTTCCTGATTATCATAAAGATCTTGAAAATATTTCTAAACTAATTTTAAATCGCTTTTCCGAAATACAATCAGAATATAAAATACTTAAATATTTGGAAGAATGTAATTTTTACAAACCCCCAATTAGCTTCATAATTCACTATAAGTTATCGGAAGTTATATACAAAAATACACCTAACTTAAATCCGACTGAAGGTTATCTTACTGATATCACGTTTCAAATTAAATCCTATTCTGAATATCCACAAGTATTTTATGAGACAATGAAATATTATAAAAACGAAGTAGATACTGCGAAAATTAGCAATTTTGTAAATGTTAACTATTGATCAAGACTACAATTTGCAAAGGGTAAAATAGTACTTCCGGTTTTCTTGTATACTGACGATTTCGAAATAAACGATCCCATAGGATCAAATAAGGTAGATATAAAATATGTGGTTTATATTACAGTTTCCCAATGATTCCTAATTATCAAATTGGAAAATTAAAAACATTTTCGTTGCGGGTTTTATAAGATCTTCAGACTCGAAAGAACATGGAACCAAACTCCCTTTACAAGCTTTATTAGAATTAATAAAGTTTTTAAATCGCTTGACGTAGATGGAATAACAAGGGACCCCCAAATATTATATTTCAAATTAGCTGATCAAATCAAATTAGGGGATCATAATTAGGGGATAATTTAGGTCTAAATACAATTTTAGATTACGTTCAATCGTTTTCCGCCAATCCAGAATTTATAAACGAAATGAAACGCAAACAAGTAGAGACTGTGTTCAATTCATCGACTTCTTACGACATAAAGAAAACTACGAAAGAGACAAATTAAAAGGCGACTCTAGCAAAACTGGTATAAAAGAAGGTTGCATATTTAATTCACTGCCTAATTTTCATGCTACCAACAATATAGCTTGCGACATATTACATATTTCTAGGAGTATGTAAATATGACCTTTCATTCATTTTAAATTATTTTATATACCAGAAGAAATATTTTATTTAGACTCTTTCAATTAGAGGAAGCAAATTTTTGCGTATGGAGAAAGTGAAAATAAAAATATTAGTTTACCGGTAGAAAAGTCTCATATTCCAAATTCGTCGTTTAAAATAAATGCTCTGGAAATGAAAACGTTTATACATTTTATTCTTTTGATGATCGGGGATCTAGTTAATACTGAAGATGAAGTTTATAAATTTCTAATTGTTCTAGTGAAGCTTACTGACATTTTACTACGACCGCGATTCGATGAAGTCTCTTTAAAATAACTTGACTCGTTGGTGGAAATTCATAATAATATGCATCAAAAATTATCTGCGCGGCAATTGAAACCAAAACTCCATAATTAGTTCACTATTCGACCGTGATTCGACAACTGGGACCAACTAAATGTTAATGATGTTTCCAGTTCGAGGCAGAACACCAATGTCATAAACTATATGGCAGGAATATCACTTCGGGAGTGCATATTCCACACACGTTAGCCATTAAGGCCCCCCTTCAGATTTCCAAGTCAATTATTAGCAGAAAAATTCGCCAAAAAAAATTCGAAATAAATTGTAGTACACCTTCGCTTCAATTTAAAAACTGTACCATCGGTTATTTTCAGAGGTACTATCTGTAAGATTGATCACATATTTACAATTATAACGCGGCCAGCGCGAGGGTAATCCAGCACTATGTTTAGTGTTTCCATCAAGTACCGAAGAAATATTTTACTTTAAAAACATTTTCATGTGACGCATCGGTGGGTCACACGCCAGTAAACGTGTTAAATTTAAGCACCAGTCGTCATACTTTTGTTTCACTAGGTCTAACAAATCTTATGTCGTGTAAAAATGATCTCAAATTGATTTAAATGCTCCAAAAAATTAAAAAAATGGACTTAATAATAACTATGTAAATGGACTTAATATATTAACCAAATTGGCAAATGACATTTTTAAATTTAAAGTAAAAGAGATCACATTGCATGTAAAAGTATTTCCAACAAACTAAATAATTTATTCAATAATGCAATATTTATTTAGGTACTTACGCCATGCTTTAATGATTTCCAGTTCTCTAATCTTTCTCGAAACACTAATAATAATCCCAACTGTTCAACTGGAAATAAACGTTCCAAATCACGTTCTTTTAAAAGCGGCAGTGATGTTATATCCAAGGAACAGTCTGTAATATATGATATCAAAATTAAATTAAATCGACTTCGATCACTTAAAAAAACTGAACATAAAATGTTAAAATATTATTAATTTTAAAATACATCTATTATTAAATCATGCTAACATATTTTGCAAAAATGTGAGGTTATGAGTATTTTGTAAACGCATGTTTTATAAATTTTCTCTCGCTCATTTATTCTCTCATAACCTCACTTTCCAAAAAAAAAAAATCACTTGAACTCACCGCAATAAACAGAACAAGAATTACATGAATAATTACTTACCTTTAAAATGTTGAAAGAATTGGCCAAACCCCCATGATACTAACAAGTCTTTTAAATGTTGCTGTTCCACAGAATTATCCAAATTAATAAACTCGTAACTCATTTTTCAATTGATGTAACTTTCTTCCGAACGACTGATATACCTATATATTATTTTTCACGCACTAAATAATAATTTAATTGCTCAAAGCAGACGATAATAATTACGAATTTTTATGGTATAAATACACACTTAGATTTTAAACATTCACCGATAGCTACTCGCGCATTCAATGTTAAGTCTGAAACTAAAATTTTACAGGATCAATATGGTTGCATTAAAAATCGTCAATAAAAAAAATGGTCAGTAATTATTTTATATAAAATATTAAAAAGGTCAAATCAATTTACAGTTTAATATTTTATTTTAGAAGTATGTATATAAAAGCTTCAATTGAGCTTCATTGAATGATTGAAATTTAAAAATACATCAGTTTAATTAATTTAATTAAAGTAAAACTTAATGTTGAATCAACTATTGCGTTTTTGCGGTAAAACAGTTTTCCATCTGACCAATTTTAAAGTAGCGTTTTATAAAAAATTTTTTGTATGAAATAGATAAAGAAGAAAAGAGCAAACATATTTAATTTTATTATATGTATCGCTTTCTTTTTTTGCCCTTTGAAAAAATATGTTTATACATTATGTATATCCCTTTAGTGATTTACTAACACAATTGTGCGGGTAGGGCAAAAATTTGTGAATTCCTTTTTAACTTATTTTCGCCCGAAAAAAAACACTATATCTATAAACACAATTGTGTTGGTTTTACTTCAAATCAAGCGAAATTTTTTATCAACAACGCCATTACATACTGTGGTTTTTTACTCACACATTTGTGTGGGTTGGACGAAAACTGAGCCAATTTTTTTGTTTTCTTGGTTGAAAAACGGATATATGAATTATATTTTGTATATTTGGTATTTTGTATTGTATATTGTATATTTTGTGTATACCATCGGTTGCCCATTGCATCTGAAATTCAAAATTGAAAAATTTCAATATGCCATGAAACAAAATCTGTGTGCAATGAAACAATGAGTTTGAATTTTAAATAAATACTATTTTATAAAGGAACCTTTGATAAGATCTTCTTAGGACACAGTGGCAATGGCCTTTACTTAAAAATGACTACTTCTTTTTATGGATCTAAAAAATGATTTGACGTAGTTTAATTTCGTGTTGTATAATATGTAGCCATTAGTAAAAATTTATTTAAGCATATTCGTACTGCAAAATTTATATTACTTCTAAGATTTTGATAGCTAATTTCTTGGTTGATTTTTGATTTTTACTGAAAATAAAAACACAGGTTTGAATTGACTTGAACTCAACCTTTTAAGTGCTTTATGTAAGCGGTTATTCTCAACACCATCTCAAACACTTCCAAAAAATGATTGAAATCAATATAAACAATGACAAAAAAAATCGTCCAATATTCGAAGCACTTTACATTTGCCCCAATAAATGGAAATAAATAATTGTAATGTCATATTTGCTTTAGCCTTATTTCTCAGATGCAATATTTTACTGCGAAAACTGTCCAATCGGCTGTTTCGCAATGAGAACTTGAAGAGACAGTTTACATATACATATAATTAATATAATCATTATTTGGCGGCTTCCAATATTTTATTAAGCAGATCTGGCCTAACCTAAGAACCATCAGCGACGAATCGCTAATGTTCACAATGATCGTATGCTTCTAGAAGGATTTTCAGAGTATATTACCACCATAATCCTAATTTTATGCCTTTGATATTTTACTAACCAGGCTCGAATCAACCGTTTAATTTCTAGTGTATCACAATAAGAATACAATTCTAGTGACATGTTTTGGAATTCTCTACCACAACAATCAGTTTCATTTAACAACTCTTCTATGACGTTGATAATCTAAGCGTGGCAAACAAGTGTACTCGTACGTGTAAGGATTATCGAAATTAATTGACTTGTTTCACGATTTTTCAATTTTTATCTCAAGTAATATACAAACAAAACAACAGCAAGTCGCCATAATGGAAACTCAAGTTAAAATTTCTATTGGAACCACCCAATTAGTAGTCTTATATCAAAGAACTGCACTAGTCAAATTGAACGGAATACTTTTTCAACGTTCCACTCCGATAGGTAATTATTAAGAAAAAGAAGTCAATTTATTTTATTAAATTCGTAAATCGTTTACTACCGAAAACGCATTTCAAACAAAACTTAGATAATTTAGAACGACTAGGAAGCATTTCCCAAACAAATTTCATTAAACTATTGATTGGTGTTTTATAATATATACATTATTTCACTTGGGTTAAAGTTTATAACCGAAAATTTAACTACATCTTTCCCGATTGTAGAATAATTTCCAATATTTGATGGAAAAGTGATATGTATCCCGTGGTAAACAGAAACTGTAAAGCAACAATTAGCTTATAATTCTTTCAAAGAATTAGCTGCATAAGCCATCTCCATACATATTTATTCGCTTTAGTTCCTTCAAAATGGATTATGTACCTGCCATACGACGTCGCATTGTCGAAGTGTGAAACCAAATACTTTTCTAAACGAGGTTAAAGCTCTTAAAATATCGAAGCCACTTTATTTGTTAAAAAATTATAATAATTAAATGTGTTATGATAATAAAACTCAAATTATATTTTATTTGATTACATTAATTTTTGATTACAAAATAATAAACAGCTACATACATCGATTAATATATTTAGAAGCACTCAACGCAATCAAGATTGACTTTGATATTTCCTTATAAATAATTATCAATTAGTTGAAGGTATTCGATAAAGGAAATTTATGAATTTATTGTGATATATTTTGAGATTTTCTGAATGAAGAACACCAGTATGGGGTGCCTAACCAATGCGGTGGCTAACCAGTTACTTATATAATCCCCACAGCACAAAACATTATCTGTAGGAAGATTCCATAACAATTAGGGCGATAGTCAGTTCCCTCAATTCGTTTAAAATACAGAGAAAACCTACTTCTAAAACAGGTTGGTTTATTAATAACATTTCCACAAAGTTCCTCGGTGTCAGGGTCTCATGGTGGCGTGGCATCACTATTTTTTCGACTTTTAAGTGTAAACAGGGACTCAAGAAACTATTTTATTATAAAATAGCCACCTTACTAAACACATAATAGAATTAATCAAATTATACATATAAGATATTAAAGTTGCAGTAATGGTCATGCATGGCTTTCTTTAAAAAAATGTCTAAATCTTTCTGACTAAGTCACTTTTATTTCTATCGAGGTTTTAAGGTGGACTGCATCTGACGTAGATCAACTATCCACAGAATATAAAATTATTTAACGGTCAACTTGTACAACTACTTTTTACGATTTTATGATACAAAGAAAATTAGACCGCACTCAAATGCTACGAAAACACTGGATAAGGCAAATAGGAAAATGTGCGATAAACAAGCAACGAATCGGGATAGTTGCACAAGTGTCAGAAATTATGCTAGTCTTCTTGATACGTATCCCTCTCCCCCTGAACAATTAAATAATTTTTCAATTTTCGAGATAAATCGGATAACTAAAAATAATTTTTGTAATTTCATTTTAGAAAGTGAATTTTTTAAATTGTCTACAATTTTAGGAACGTAACTTATATCAAATATGTATACCTAGTTAGAAAATACTATTTATTTGCAAAACCTTATGCAGAAAGCATTGCTTCAAACCCACCCCAAAAGTATTGCTTTGTTATTTATAAAATACTTACTTTATAACTGAATAATCAAACCAAAATGTCACTGCTTTATTATCATTATGGGCACGTGTTGTCCAAATTTCCAGAAAGCTCCAAAAGTTTGTATTTTGCTTGAATTTATTTCCAATTCCCATTCAGTATATTATAACTTTTAATACTGATTAATCATCACCATTACAATTAATTTGAAGCGAATTTGTAGCGAAATTAATATTATATAAATTATTGTTTTTAACATTTTTATAAAACTAAATTTACTACTATCACTAGCACGCTCCATACTGACTATGTAAAATCCGAAATGCGACTGGTTTAATGAAATATTTTTTTTTGCGATCATTTTCTTATATATCCGTTACAACACAAATAAATGAAATAAAAAAAATACAAGGCCATTTTTGAAATGCAGATGTAGAAGTTCAAATTTTATTTTCGAGATAGCAGTAGAAAAATAAAACAATAGAAAAAATTTTGGGTCTAAATATAAAATAAGGGTTTAAAGTAGTAATAAAAAAATTTCCAGTACATTTTTCGCATGTGTTTTTTAATTTAATTTTATTTTTCGAGTGTATAGTAGTAAAACAATAACAAAAAATTGGGGTTGGTCCTTTCCACACTGTATTTCTTTTGAAATTTCTTTCTTTCATTAGTCTTCTTTCGTCAAGTCGCAATAGATTTTTAATTGCCGCTTATCTTATATCATGGATTTATGTTCGTGAAATATTTTTTCTTTGGCCTAATGCGTATTAAGGGGATTCAAGAATAATAAATCTAATTACTCAGGAATTATATTTTATAAGTAGTTGGTCGAATATCTTGAATGAATAATAGAATATTTTAGACTCTCAAATTATGGTAAGCTTTACAATTCTGCACCATTTTTGTATTGAATTTGGGCACAAAAAACAAATATTTACCTTTATTTCCATCGCCATACGCACAACAATAGTATTTCCTTTATTTTATTTAATATACAATTTTACAAAATTACAGTTATAAATATCTTATTTTAAAACATTCCTCCCCATTGTACAATTTGTAGGATTCAAAAGGCTTGTAGTCAAATTCGGTGATACTAGCTATAGTTATTTCGGTATAAGTCCCTACAATTTTGTAGTAATTTAAGTTGTCGTTAAAGTTAATTTTTAAACGATTTAAAATGAAATAACTTTGATCAGCAATATCTATAATTTCTATTATTTTAAATGATTTATTATTTTTAAATAACAACAAGTTTTTTGTATACTGAGAACCATTAAAATTAATATTATTTAAAATTCGAAATGATTTAAGTTGTTCAGAAGAAAATTTATTTTCAATTTGTTGGTAATATATTTGTTGTTTAAGTTCTGATCCCATAATTTTAATATTTTTATTACAGTGATTTGTAGAAGATTTTAAAATAAAATAACTAAATTTCATAGCATATTTTTTTGCCACGGATAATGGTAAATTTTTTCGACTTCCGGTAACATTAGTATAATTTTTCATTTCTCTATTTTTCGATTCAAATCGCATGCACCAAATATATCTTAACGGTCCAGACATTCGTATAACTGAACAGTAATGCGTTATTATATGATGTTTTGGTTTAAGGTTGGTTTGAAACAAGTTTATATAAAGTTCGTGATGATTTTTGATTATACTTTCTAAATTATCAATTAGTTCATCGGTATAAGAAGGTAATAACATTTGATCTACCAATTTTTCGAGTAGACATAAATATTTCCAGCCTTGATCATCATTATTTATTAAATCTCCTACTAGCAAAGAAAAAAAATGCAACATGCTGTATGCCTCTCTAGCAGACAGATGGAGTTTTTCAACTTTCAAGTGGCTCTCTTTTACACTTTCACATCTATTTCGAATTTCAATTTTACCGTAATTAAAACTTCTTAATCGAAAATTAAACGTTTCCAAATCAAAATAATTTTTACTAATAAAATAGTTTAATACTTTAACTAAACCGAATTTGACAATTCCTTCAAATGCATCATGCATTACATCGACAGAATAATTTTCAGTGACATGAAATGTGGGAATTGTATTAAGAAGGGATTCGGAAGAGATACCTGTTTGTTTATAATCCCCTAATTCAACTTGCTGATTATAATTTAAACGATCGCGGGAAATAAGTTTATTTTCACAAACACATGATTGGGTATCCCTTTTGTGCATTAGACAAAACCTACAATAATAATTATGGCTGAAGCTTCTCGAAAAACAGCAAAGATCATTTAGAGCTTTATTGTCTCCTATGATAAGCCCCAAAATGAAATAAACCCGAAAATCTCCATTATTAGTATGTAACATAATCCCGTCATTCTCCAGTTCTTTTAACGTTTCTATCAGCTTGTGTAGAACAACATTGCTTCCAACTTTTTTTAGTGTTACAGATTTCAGAAACATTGCTGGAAATATATTTTCTAATTTCGAAACCATCTCTAATGGTAAAACTGGGAAGCTATAATAAAATGAAGCAATGGTTTGTACTCCGGAATGGCTTCCAATTGGATCATTCACTTCTACGTCATCATAATAAAGAAAATAGGGTATGGCTATTTTATCTTGAAATTTATTTAATTTTTCTTGCCATAATTTTCCCTGAATAAAATTTTTTAGGACGGTACTTTCTTTTATTTCCTTCATGTAATTTTGAACATTTTTCAACATATTTGGAAGTTCAAAAAATGACTTCATTTGAAATGATATGGGCGCAAGTACACCATTCGTTTTAACTTCTGACAATCGTGAAGTGCCCCTCTGCATGTTCTTTTTTATTTTATTTTCAATAATAAATTGGTTGGGTGATTTCATTACATTTAATTGAGTAAGAGATTTTATCAGTTTATATTCGGTATTAATTTTAACAAAAGGTTTTGAACAAATATTTAGAAGCGACGAAATATATTCTTTGCTATCTACTGTAACTTCATCTAAAACAACAATTTTTATCATATCAAATATTTGTGAAATGTTCTCCGTAAATTCTTTCAAAATTTCTTCAATTTGCTTGTTAGTTAAATGGCTGTAACTATTTAATTTAGTAACAAAAATTAAAGAATTTTTGTACATTTTATTTTGGATTTGTGATAGCGATAATTTTGTATGCAAATCGGGTGGATCATAAATACTTTTGTTTGAATTCATTACTTCGTTTTGCAGCTTCATTACATTAGTTGTAAATGAAAAAATATGCGAATTTTTTAAATGATAAGTATATGATCTTAGGGAAGAGAAAGATTGAGGGCAAGTTCCTTGAGTACATCTAAATGTGTCGTTAGATTTTAACATATGTACATATTTTAAATGAACAAGTAATTTTTCTACTGTCTCAAATAAATCAACACATCTAAAGCACGTATACATGATGGAGTAAATTTAAACTTACCACTTTTACACAGTAAACGTAATTTATCTGTTTATTAATTTAGTGTATAGCGCAATAATTTATAGACACCTAAAATTATTAAAAGTTCATTATCGTTTTAAGTAGCCATTAGCTTTATTTACCTTTCTTGAAAAAGTTGAAACAGCTGAATTCCAATTTAAACCAAATAAAATTAAATTTATTAGTAAGCGCTTATTATAATCAGGCACTACTTGTATTGTATATAATTTACATTTACTCATGAAGTATACTCTTCGAACGCTTAGTTGTTGGCCGATCCCATTGACATAATTCGAATCAAGCTTATTATTTATAAGTATATTATCGTTTAAATTTTAATTTTGATAATTTCCACTTCAAGTTATACTTAATATCAAGTTTTCTTTGGTAGCGTAATCGTAATTTGTTGAGAACCCTAAAAAATAATATTGTTATTGTTAAATAATTATCTACAATATATTTGGCAATGTAACGAAGTGAACTTTAGACCATAAATGTTTTCCAGATTTCATGACATTACCTCAGCAGAGTCAAACTAAATTATAATATTTTTTCATACATACTCGTACATGTCTTTATAAGTTCATATTATAGCTAAATTTTTTTTTCAATAAATTTATTTACATACAAGAACGCTTACCTTTACCAAATTACCAAATGAAAAATCAATCTAATTGAGGTTATTTTCCAATCGTAATAATAGATCACGAAATTGTTCAATGCAAGTTTTAGTTTAAATTTAGTTTTATTAACTTATGTGAATTTGCTGTCATTTAAGTTACCACACGTCGAAGTGAGCAATTTAACATGAAAAAAGACAAATAGCGAAATTATACGAATCGAAATCCCCCGTTAACCAATTTTAAATAACAACTTGTCTATTCTTATTACTGTCAGTAATCATTTACTTTTAATCTGTACTTTTATTTTAATAAAACTTAGCTATGTTATGTATATCTATGAGTTTATGAATAGCATTGAGTACTTTTGTGTAACTACAAAACTGTTGGACAGATAATTTTGCTAATTATAAAATGCTAAAAGTATTATGTACCATACTTATCGTAACATATTCTGAACAATTTCTAAACCGACCGCATCTGCAATAGTGCAAAACGAACAGAAAAAATAAAAATATGAAAAACAGGTTTCATTTTTACGAGTTTTTTTATGTTCGTTAGAAATGGCAGGCAACCATTTACATCTACATCAAAATAGATTTATCCATCTACGGATATTTCATAAACTAAGGATATTTGATGGACGTTTGCTCGATTTTAGAAAAATTTACTGTATTTCAGTATAATAATATGGTATAACTGAGCAATGTGCGCTTGATATTAATATTTTGTGTTAGATGCTATTGTTACCTTTAAGTTGATTAATCCAAGCATTACATGTGTATATTGAGTAAATAATTTTAGTAAAAACTAATTCTTTGATTTCGCGTTATTTTCTTGATTTCAGCGCATCTGAAAATACCAAAAGTTTCTGGACTTATCTAAACAGTAAAGGAATTGAGCTAACATTACTGAATGCTTGCACAATAGAACTAATTGCGCGAAACTCGAATTAAGAAAATGTCTTTCTTAAAAATTTAAAATTAATTCTTTCCGTGTGCTAATGAAACTCTTGTTAATTATTGCCTTATAATAGCACCGGCCCAATAGTCGGATAAATCGTTTACTATGGTAAAAATCGGATTTAGAACAGGCTTTTCGATCAGTTTGCCATAGAATTTTAGAAACGAATTTACTGAAAAATTGACTTAAAATTGATTTTTTCCCGACTATTGCCCCGCAGCCAATAATACACGTTTTCCAATGATGTTAATAACATTTTCTATTTTGCTTGAAATCCTCACAAATTCCTCTTTTGCGCAGGTTGATTCTTGTCAGTCTTGTGTTCATTCTGCTCTTCATAGATAAATCATTGACGAACTTCGGAATTAGCTGTGTAGCCAATGCTCCACAACATTAATTTTCGAGACATTATGAGTTTATACTCGGCTACCGCAACCGATTTCATGATCGCTAGTATAGTGGAATAATATGATATTACAACGACGTTAATTGGTAGAAATTATTTCCGTTTTGGTTATTAAGCTGGTTATTGTTTTTGATGATTAACTGGCTTCTAGAAATCTGTGTTAAATGTTGAGCTTTCCTTTTCTTGCTTGGTCTTTTATTCTAGTTTAAGAACCAATTAGTGTGATGCACTTCTTTCAACTTAGCTGTAAATTCCTTATTTTCCTTAATTGTTCACATAGTTCATCGTTTTAGTTACCGTACTGAAAGATATTATCAGTTGAATATCCTGGTAATCTTTATAATTTAGGGCTACGTCCAAACCGGTTAACCAATGTTTAGCTCACACCAGAATCCTCTGGAGCAGCCTCCAAAGAGTGTAAATTTGGCAGCATCTCTCGTATTTTTTGTACTCATTTATGGTATTTTTTAAATTATACGATCGCTTAGGTCCTCTTTAAGTTGTAAACAGAGACAGCCGAAACCCTCTGAGTATCCTAGGCTAAGGAGCAGGTTTATCTGTAATAAACATAGAAAGGAACGAAGAATGGAGGAAAGGAAGACTGTGGTTCATTTTAATATGGTAAATTGTTGGGTCGACCTACAGTAATTATCAAGCAATGCACGACATTTTGACCACGCTAGACATTTTCTTGTTAGGTTTCCTCAAGTCACAGGTCTATGCCATTAACCCGCAATCTACCGATGCCCTAACCAATATCATTGCCCAAATTCAGCCGGATCTAAGCGGCATTTCAAAAATAATGGCATATATGGGCCTTTCAAATAAAAAAAGTATTTAGTTAATACCTCACACATAGCTTGTTTTATTCCATTTCAACATCGACCCGGCCAAATTGAAAAACCCTTTGCTTTGATTTACTTATTATAATATATAATACATTTGGTTTTCGTGCTAACTTTTATAAATTCTTATAATATTTCCATTTTTTGCGCAACTTGAACAATCCAGATTCAAATACTGCCGAACACGTATCTCGCTAACTTTTCCACGTAAAGAAAGTTGACTCCTTTGCTTCAGGTTCCCGCGCTTGTATGGTTTCGCGGGTGTATATAGTTCTACCCAAATACTGACTTCTGCATAAAACATTCGTTTGTGATATGCATAAACATGTAGCAGAGGCTATAGGTACGAGGAGTTTAGGTACATATAGAAAATTGTAAAACCATTTTCTTGTTTTAATTTTATTTCCTATAAATGTGGTTTGCATATACTATTTCCATCCACATACGTGTTTTCCATATATCCACAGATACGTGTGTGTAAATAATATTTATTTTATTTGAATATAAGTATGATAAGGGAGGAAACGGAATGAAAACAATACTAAACAAAACAAAATAAACAAGTGCGACCAAATTAAAAGTCGAGACAGATTTTAAAATTTATTACTGCAGCAAAAACGAAAAATGATAACAGAGGAAAAATTTCTGGCATTGAAAATTTGCTGTTATATGGTTAATACTATCATTATTATTGGGATTATTTTTGGGTAAAATAATTATTTTAAGAGATTTTTGCTTTTAAAATACTAAAACCTAGAAAATTCATTTTATAATCCTTTTTAGGAAATTCACACGTTTTGATTAGGGGGCGGTGTAGATGAAATCGCAAATTTTCACAATGGATAATATGTATTTTCATTTTGTTTCTAAAATAACGTACATGTTTCCTGTACTTTGTTAGGGTGATAATAATACTTCCGGTAAATTGGTATTTATGCTCATACACTTCTATTATATTTTAGTTTTATATTCAGATCAAGTAAATTTATTTTCTTATGTTTGTTTTTAATTAATTCAAATTACGTATATGGTCGTAGAATAATATTCGATTTTTTTCTGATTTATGATGTTTTAACAGATGCATTTGTGTACATATGTACTTATAATTTATGAATTACTAAAGGTTCCACCGTCGTGTTGTTCATGAGTATTTCTAAATTTCAGCCAGATAATTGTATTTCTCATAAAACCAACCGTCAGTTTTCACGGTATTATTTATGGCCGGCGAACTTACAACGTAACATGTAATTTTCTAAATATCATCATACATAGTTAGAGCGGGGTAAAATGACCTGGGAGTCAGGGTCTCCATTGCCATTTAGTAATGCACGTGGAAAACGAGGCGATCATTAGACACGGTGTTATGATTGATTACGATCAATGATTCGAGCTTTATTTATATAAATATAACTGTCGCAGGCAGAAATATCATTAAAGAGTGTTTAAGCTCAATTCGTGACGCTGGCCACACATAAAACTAGGCACTAAATAATATCAAAACAGATATTAAAAGCTTCCTAAAGCTTCAGTGGCATCATCAAGCGTTCTCACTGTAAAACTAGTAGCAAAAAGTCTGCCAATACTAATGAAGTGAGAAAAAAGTTTTCAGAAAATAAATAACCTACCAGAAAGTAACATTGCAATAAAGACGGCCATCGATAATCCTGTAAAAGGGAATGATGATCGCAACTGAAAAATTGGAAGACTTGGAGTTTTTTCTGAACATCAAGGTCTTGTCGAAAGTTGGTTTGATAGTAACGCTACTAGCTAGAAAGCTACCTCGAGGACCTAGATGTAGATATTACAGTCGACAGCTTAAGCCAGCGACTTTAAACAAAACAGAGCAAGGTTGAAGATTTGAAACATAGCTTCAAAACAGAGTCAAAAAAGCCAGTCAATTGGGTTGTCTAGAAGGTCTTCAAAATGACTAGAAGGTTTATAAAATATATGGTAAAAAATTCCTTTGACCACTCATCACGAATTAAAGTGTGTATCGCTAAACGAGCTATAGAGCTCGAAAAATGAAAAGACCTTTTGCTGCGTAAAATGTAGCGTTAATTTTTCAAGCCAAAGCAGCTTAAAGTTATTCATTACGGAACATGACAATGTAGAACTGTGAGGCTTCGTGTTCCAATTCAGCACTAGAAATCTTAAGAACATTGAAATACTTTGTACATTGTTATAGACGGAGGTGGTCAAGCCACGACATGTTGGGAAGATACTATACTAAATGTCTACTGAATACTATCTTGTCAGATGATAACGAGGACACAAATAGAAGCGAATAAAAGATAATCAGTACTGAACGCAAAATTCCCCGAATATTTCAACAGTGGTGTAATCACGATTGCAATCATGTCGACGAAAAAAGATAAAGCGCATGTCTAGACAACATTGAGAAATTTTTCCTGGATACAGACATTTTTGTAAATCTTTAAAAAACGGGGAAGTAATAATAATTAAAAAGGAGGTGGTAGAGAGCACACCGATTCCAAAGCATATAGGCCGATCAAGTTGCTTCCAGTAGTAAATTACTTGAAAAAGTGATTACTGCAGACTGATGAGCGCATAATTCAGGATGTATGGTGAATATGATCAACATAATAACAGAATCAGAGTAAAAATATGCTTTGCAAGTATTTTTACAAATACCTGAGCTTTTGATAATCAGTGGTGGCCTACTACATAATGAAAGAGTTAATGAGAAAGACTGTCCATCTAACCTCTATTCGATCATTGACAGTTACATGTCTCATAGAACAGCTACAGTTGATTAAACCACGGCACGAAAGAAATAAAGGTTGCCCACAAAACTCGAACTTGGGCCGCAAATGTGGAATATATATAGTAGCATTCGCGAACGTAAAGATCATGTTGTTTGATGGTAATTCAAAATTAAGCATTGAGGAGGAAGCTCAGGATGTCTTAAACATGACGGTATATTGGTGTAATAATAACAAAATAAAGCTGTCCTCCGTTAAAAACCGTTATTTTCAAACTTTAAAGGTTTTCTTGGCATTTAAGAGACAACCATTGGCGGCTGTTAGTAGACTGAGTTGATTTTGATGAAAGGCTCGCTGTAACCTCGTCACGTCAAAAGAATTGCAGAATGTAATAAAAACGTTTTCTTCATGTTCAAAAGAGTAGCTAGAAAAAGTGGTATAGTGTGGGGGGGGGGGGGGTATGATATAAAGTACTTTGGCTACCACAAAAGGGAATTCTTCTTGGTTATCTTGCAAAAATCGATCATCTAAATCGATATATCGTTGAGTGAACGATTCGATATTTACAAAATAAAAGAAAAGACGACAAGATTTATGTAAATGGGGATTATAAAATTGGAGAAATATACAAATTCTACGCAATCAAAATAAGGTCGAATGTCCTATGTAAGCTCTAATGAGATATTCAAGAAGCGTCTATAACAACTTAGGAAGATAGATGGAACATGGAACCAATCGGGTAAAGGCAGAATAACGAAATTCGCAGTTCACAACTATAGATTCGGTATATCTGATACGAGCAGTTGGGAATATGAACATAGCTAGGAAACGGCTGACCATATTTTATTCGGTTGTAATCTGGTTGATAGTGCTAGAGACCAGTTACGCGGTGAAACTAATTTAGTCTGGCCAGCTAGTAACCTGGTAATTATGTATTTCTCAAACATGCATGCATACATTTCGATGGAGCACCTATTTGTATTTTGCAATTCTAAATTAAATTGTTTTAATATCCTAGATTTTTAAACGTCGTACAGACTCACCGTTAGAAATTGTATTAAGATTTACATAATAGACTTGAAATTCTGTTAAAACGTAGCAAGTTTAACACAATAACACTTCGCGGAAAATTTTTATCTTATAGGTCTAGATTCTCGCCGATTAACAAACTGTGCTTTTTCGTTTTAGGTCAACATGCCGATACTAATCCGCCCGAATTTTTGATCTCAATAGCTTTAGTATACGGAGTCATGCATTCAACGACTCGAAAGGCGTCTAAGGCATGTATGTAAATGCATGACCCACTAGTGGAATGGCTAGAATCCATATTCATCAAATAGTAGCTACTATCGCACTGAACGTATTCGTTCTAAAATCAATTACGCCAAACGTTCCAAATTATCATGAAATAATTCGAAAATTCGATGCTTGGATAACATTACTGTTAGCAGACGTTTCGATTAACACTTCATATGAGATCGACATTATCATCGGCGCTGACCAGTTTCTCAACATACTGTTAAGAATTCTTCTCTACGCCTAGACCATAATTGCCATCAACTCAAATATCGCGAGTTCGAATCTTGTCTGAGTTCATAATTTTATTGAGGTGATTAATATTCTTAACAATATCGGTTGCCAGATCAAATATTGCTCCAATACTGATTGAAAGTTGACTTTTAGAATGAAAATTAAAAACATTGTGTGTGGAGGGGAATGTGAGAAAGCAATTGTAAACGGCGGCGATAATCATCATCGAAAATACTGGAATTAACAACGGGCATTAATTATCAAGACAGGGGAAATGATGGCGTGGAATATCGCGTACACAACTACATGAAAGTGGTTTATGCGAGCAATTTGGGACTCAGACATAATTGTAATTTTTAACCAGTGAACAGTGCAAGTTAAAAAGTGTAAAGTAAACAGTTCGAAAAGTAGTGAACAGTAAAAGTGAACAATTAAATTGAAGAAACAGTAAAAGTGAATTGGTGAGCAGTGACCGAATAAAATATGTGAATTGCTGCAGAAATTAAGAGTGTTGGAAACTATAACAGTCACTAACTTAAATTGCTGAGTGTTTTATTTGCAAAATCGTGTACGAATCCTTATCGAACGCCCAAAATTTTCGGCTGGGTGGCGGCTGGAAACTTTAGTGAAAGAAGTAAGCTTGAGGAATCCGTTTTAAAGGGCTCTGGAATTAACGTATCGGGTTGTGAAGGAAGATTGCCCGAAGATTCATTCATTCTTTAATCGACGTGGTCAATTTCTATAGTATGACGTTTACCGCCCGTAGCCGCGAGGAGGCCTATACAGTCCAGTGTGCCGGTCTACTATATCGCAATATTTCGTTTACTTAAGATAATTAGCACTTTTTCTTCAATGACACTACGATGACCGCTTTACAGTTGAAAAGTAGGCGCCCTACATTTCTCTTCAGTTCCGCATAAACATTGGTATCGTTCTGTTATAAACTTTGTTGCAAAACTCTAGTGATAGTCGATTCTCAGAGAATTTGTGAGTAAATGAAAAAACGAATGTTACCATGACTGACACTCTTGTTTGTTGTTTTAATTTCTGAAATAAATTTTGATTTTATAATGGTAGTTTTTTTGTGTTTGGGCGAAAACTAAAAAGTGAATTTGGTTTGAGTTTTATTTCTATAGACGCATTGACGAAGGTAAATAACTTTCCTGATGTTATTGTATTTTTTTAATATTTTTTTAATTATTTCACTAATACCCGGTCCCTATACCCTGACAGAAAAGGAAAAAGGACAAATAGACGCGGTTTGGCGTCAGGGTTTGTCCAAACGGAAAATAGAGAGAAAAATTGCTAAATCGGATTTTGATGTCCGATAATTATGGACAAAGACGCAAAAATGATCTAAATAACCGAAAAATAAGGAAATTTAGTCTACTAGATTCGAATTCGACGATTTCTGTAAGGAGAATCCAGCGAGATGCTAATATTATAGCAACCGTATGAACCGTGTGGCGGGCAATTAAGGAAAATCCCAATATTGTCCGGTCCACGATGAAGCCTCAACCTCAGCCGAAAGCTCACCACGAAGAAGTAAGGTTTTCCTTCGCGCGTACTAACATGAATCGCAACTGGAATCTGGTAAAAATAAGTAATTACTTTAAAACTTTATCTTTCTAACGACATTTTGCATTTTATTTCTCTGATGAGGAAACATTTAATTTAGATGGGCACATGGCTTGAACAGCTACTGGAGAGATCTGCGAAAAGAGCCCCGATATTTCTCCAAGAGAAATTTCAGTGGCGGATCTTTGATGGTGTGGGGCACGCTCATTACACTGGGTACTCTTCCTTTGGCATTTTCATCGTGCCGAATGAACAGTACTGAGTATCAAACCATTTTGGAAGCACAACTAATACTGTATTTGGGTAGTTTTCCTGAAGAAAATCAACAGAATAACGTCCGAATACATGTGAGTACTTCCACAACGGCTTGGTTTGCACATCATAATATGGAGTTATAAGATGGCCGGCGAGTTCACAAGATCGCAACCCCATTGAGAACATCTGGGGATGGTTGGCAAGGAGGGTTTATCATAACAGGCAATTTCATACGGTGTAGGAGCTTAAAATGGCCCTAGAAAAAGTTTGGTCCTCCTTGGTCCAACGCCCGAACGGAATCCATATATTGCGTCCGCATGCAATACAGAATTTTTGGCGTCATAAAATACCATTGAGGACAAATAAATTATTAATTATTTTAAATTTTAAACATTGTTTTTATTCTAGTCCAAAAAATCCGGTGCGTCTATAGAAATGAAACACTTACCAAAATCACTTTTTGCAATTATCAAAACAAAATTAATTTCAGAAATTAAAACAACAAACAAGAATGTCAGTCCTGGTAACATTCGTTTTTTCATTTGCTCTCAAATTTTCTGAGAATTGACTATCACTAAGACTGCGTGGTTTGGTTTTGAAAAGAAATTTATTAGAGTGGCAATATTTATTTGTTTTTAGGAATATCGATTTCGAAAATTAAATTTCTTCTTCAGTTCCTTTTTTACAACTAATTAAGTTAGTTAATTAGTTGTAAAAAAGGAACTGAAGATGAAATTTAATTTTCGAAATCAATATTCCTAAAAACAAATAAATACTGTAACTCTAAGAAAATTTTACAAGTGTTTTTCTTGAAAGCAATTTAATTCAATTTTGTAAGTGACAAAAGTTAACAGTAAAGCTAAAAAATGGATTTCAACCATTATAGCACAAAAATTTTATTGGATGTACACCTTAAACTTACCATGTCCAGAAATTACTTCGCTCATCGAGCTCATAAGAGATAATTTCATTGGAATGAAGTCAAAGGTATGTCTACCATTCACAGATACAATCCAACTTCTTTGCCTCAGGTTTATGTACACTTTCTGCATCATATACAAAGTCGCCTAATTCATTTGTTGCTTTTTGATAAGAATATCCACCGCAAGCACACCGGCTAAAATCACAATAGCGTCTTTAAATACTGTTTGGTAAGCTTTAGTTACTCGTAGTGGGATATTCATCATGAGCACTAATGACCTTATATATTGACAATTTAATCTATTAAGCCATCATGCAGCAGCATAACTCCCCATGACACTCTTTTGAAGGACAGCCTTAGCGTTTTCAAGCTCACTTAGAACGTAGGTAATTGGTCCCATACGATTATCACAGTCAACTCCTAAATATCTTACAGTTTTCACCATTTTCAAGCGTAGACCGTTCAGAGATATTATTGCAGGCCGTCAAGAGCTAAATTTGCATTTAAGGTGCAGCATTTCTGCTTTATCTACATATAGTGACATTTTGTTTGGAACGCAATATTTGCATTATATTTATTGCGATTTGATCGTATCACTGAAGTTCGAGTCTCGAGATGCCTTGCATACCAATAATTTTAACATCATGCTATTAAACAAGATATGCCGGACTAAAGGGAACCTAGAACGGAGTCTTGAGGACATCCTTTGTTGATTTGTTTAGATACAGAATCGAACATATTTCTTAATATTGCAGAACGATTTCTGAAGTAGAGTCTAAAACAATTAAAATGTTAATTGGTAGGTTATAGATGGATAAACTGGCGATAACGATAAGGTGACGTAAGGTTATCAAATGCTTCCATTGTTTCTTGTCTTCTTGTCCCTAAAAAAAAATGACAATTTTAACTTTTTACCTCTTTGTTTCTGTCCAGCTTTTATTTTCTTTGGTTCTACACCATCCCAAGATCCAACCAAGCAAATAGATCAATGTCGGCTACCTTAATAGTATAAATATAGGTTACTCGAGCGAGGACTATCTTGTGGCAATTTTGATAACTCGGACGTTATGACCCTGTGATCATTTGTTGTCCAACTTTCTCTCACACACCACCAAACTATCAATCCCAACAATGCTGCTGCTCAACGATGCCAGTTCATTATTAAAAGATTATTCCTCGACACGAAATTCTCCACTTTTCTTTACTTTTCATCAATGGGCGAACAGACGGACATCACGAAAAAGAGTAAAAGAGGTTGTCTCAAACAAAAAACAACTAAGGCCGACTCAAGCCGTCGAATGATCTGAGAAAATTTTCTAACAAGGTTGTTTATTACAAATGTAACAAATAGAGATAAACGTCATAATGTGCAATTTTATAAAAATATTTTCATAATCAAACGAACACAAATAATTCTGTGCCACGCTAGAAATCTCCTATATTTCATAAATTTTTCAATTGAAAATTATTGATATATTTGTTGTATATCAATACCAAATAAGCCTTTTACTATGTGCATTCAAAATTCAACCAACTAACGACGAAACATGTCATTGAATTAATAATGAATATTATGTACGATGAAATCATAAAAAGGAAATGGAAAAGATTTCCACCTGTTACTTCACTATTAATAATTAACTTACCATAATGAATATTAAATTACACGAACACTGTTTGTTTATTTATATATATTTTCTCTGTTAACTATAGAGGTATGGTGTACGAGAATTATATGGTAAGATGAATATTTAATTGACTTTATTTTGGAATAGCTATCGCATAAAAAATGAAATGCATTGTAAAAGAACATTATATTTTCGCTTAGTAAGTACAATGGAAAATCATTTTATATCAAAAATTATATCACTATTCAATGTTAATTTTATTCCTTATAATTTTTAATAATTCATTTTCATTTAACAAAATCATATTGAATATTGTAGAATTGTAGACTGTCGTACTTCGAAATAGTAAAATAAAGATGATGTAAATTGAATTATATCAAGAGTTTAAAGTGTGAATACGAATTCTGTTTACGTACGCCTTTTGAATATGGACGTGAAAATATATCTCTTTTCCTACTCGGTAACACAAATGTGTGGGTACGAACTTATTTTCGTCCGAAAAAAAACACTAACTATATACTAGGGTTTATGCGGCAGTATTTACCGGTTTAAAAAAACGGTAAATCGACCAAAATTCGGTAAATAAAAAATCCGGTTTTTTACTTTTTTACCGAACAATACATTTTTGGATTTACAAATATCTGAAATGAAATAATTCAAGTAACTCAAACGCCTCTAAATACAAAATATTAAAAAAATAAAAATAAAGAAAACTACGACATGCGAAATTTTTCATTACAAAATCTGTTCAATTTGTTTTTTGGGGGCTGTTTATAAATTAGTTTTTTTTCGCACGATAATTTTGTGCATTGGGGCATTTTTTTTCTGATGTACTGTCAAAACTATTTTGTTGTTCTGTAATGCGTTGTTTTGTCGTGAAACAATTAAAATATAAATTTTGCATCGTTCGTGTGTTTCTTCGTTGTGGAAGTATCCTCAACTCATCATAGTCGTTTTGAATATTCATCAGCTACAGCTTTGAAATATATGTCGTACAATTTTTTCTCCAAATAAAATTTATTAATTAATTTATTATTTTTCAATATTTGTGCTTTAATTTATATTAATGTGTATATTTTGTGAACTTTCGTGTTTGTGATTTTTTTTTTGTGTGTGTTAATTATTTGTTTTGGCCTTTGCCTCTTCATTGTATATATTGTAACATTTCTGTGTACATACATTATAATTCAAGTGACCGCCTTACAAACAATGGCACCAAATGATTGTTCCATGTGCGACAAAGACGCGAGTGAAAATTTTTTTATTTGTTACGGTTTGTGCAAAAAAGTTGCTCGTTATCGTTGTGCGGGATTAAAAAAAGCATCGTATGAATTCATATGTGGAAGTATGAATGTGCATTGGTTTTGCGATATGTGTTGTGACATGTTTAACACATTTACAAGCAAAATTAATGAGCTGTCACAAATTTCCATGTGCATTGAAAAATCTATTTCTAATATAGAAAAATGCCATGCAAGCTTGGATAACGGTGCCATTACTATTGAAAATAAGAATGATATTGACCTTGGCTCTACTAGTTCGATTCATAATGTTGGTAAAGCTGATGCTCGTTTTGAAAGGTCTAATTCTCAATTGCTGTATTCTGACAAACTTAGTTTGGCTATTCCTATGGATTTACCTGTTTGTGTAAGTTTGTCTAATGAAAATAATACTAGTTTTCAAAATATTAGTGATAATGATGAAACTGTTACAAATAATTTGGAGTTGCAAAATGATGTTATTATTGGTACAGCTACGGAGTGTACTTTACGTACTGTGGAGCCGCGTTCACAAGTATTTATTTCAAGATTACATCCTGATGTGAATGTAGATAATGTGAAGCTGTACTTACGGGATCATTTTAATATAAGTGATGTTAAAATTCATCGATTTAATCCAAAAAGTGTCAATGGGTTTATTCAAGATTATTCATCGTTCAAATTATCAGTTTCCAATGTTAATATGGATAAATTGTTAACTGCATCCTCGTGGCCGGCTGGTATTCTAGTGAAGAAATTTGTTTAGAAGCCTAGAAGTAATCCTTTTTTAGTAAAACTGCAACCTCCACAAATTGTGATATAGAGATTCAATTTGATAAATCTCCTTTAGATGTTATTGATCATTCCATTTCAATTGATAAATCGCATTCTAATAATAATTGCTTATTTTTTGGTTATCTGAATGTACGTAGTTTGACGTTGCATTTAGATGAGATAATAATACTTTTGCATAAATTTAATTTTGATTTTCTAGCTGTGTCTGAGACCTGGTTAAATAACAAAATTTCAACTTGTTCTCTTCAAATTAATAATTACAAAATTCTGAGGTCTGATCGTATTAATGGTCGTGGTGGTGGAGTGGGATTATACTATCGATCTAATTTGAATGTTAAAATGTTATCATGTGGTTTAAATGGTAAAGTCGAATTTATGACATTTGAACTGTTTGGTAAGTTTAGTAAATTTCTTATTGTTGTTTTTTATATCCCACCTCCCACTACGAGAGGAGACATTACAAGTATTTATGATATTCTTACTGATTTATTACAAGAGTATGAAAAAGTGTTTTGTTTGGGTGATTTTAACTTTAATATGTTTAATATTTTAAATAATAATTTATTGACTGATTGTTTTAATATACTTAATTTACATTTTTTGCCGTTTAGTGCTACGAGGTTAGAAAGCCTTTTAGACTTGGTGGTTTACAATTTTCAATAGCTCAATTTGCCAAACTTGTAACATCCATGAGATTTCTGGAATTGGCCATAGTAGCAAGTATTTTGACGAACTTTTAAATTATTATGAAATTTCATGAATTCAATCAATATCACAAGATGTCAATCTTTGAATTAAAACTAACATACATCCCAAATCTTTTTATTTTAAAGTAGTTTAAAGTAGTTAAATAATTCGGTTTTGAATAGCTACATTTGTCCTATATTAAGCGATATATCGTCGGCCGAGTACTTAAGTGTTACAAACGACAAAAACTTGAAATTGAGATAATCGAATCTAAAGTTTAATTGGCTACGTACGTAAGCCTATACACTTTTTGACAAAATAAAATAAATTTTCTTAAAATATGCAAGCTGTCTCATCTAAAATTAAAAGGAATCTTTAATCAAACCCACAGTTTAATTTTAAACCGAAATTTAAAATTTTGAAAATTGCGTATGTAACAAAAAACCGTTTTTCATTTTTTTTATTTGTATGGTATGTATCAGTATTTTCGTTTTTCACGTATTACTTGAAAACAGAATTATTATTTATGGTAAGAACGTAATTTTTGACATTTAATGAATCAATAATGTCAGATAAAATAAAAATTCTTATTTGAAGGCTGTATGCCAAACTTAAGGTAAATAATTTACAATGGTAAAAAATCGCATTTAAGACAGATTTTTCGGTCAGTTTGCCATAGAGTTTTTGAAAAACAATTGAATTTATCGAAAAATTTACCTAAAATTAATATTAACCGTAAATATTATTCGTTTGAGTCCCAGGGCCAAGGGGGTATTGAAAAAACACTGTCGAAGAATCTCAAACGGCGCAATCGCGCTTTTTCTAAATGAGAGAGGAAGATGATGTGAATGATATGAAACAAACCTATTGAGACAAACCTATTATGAAATTTACTATTTACATTAAAAGGAGCTGTGTGATGCACTTGCTTCAGTAAATCTGAGCGCGCGAGTTCGACAATCGGTATTGCACCGTCAGTTGTCGACAATGTGCGAAATGTTGTACATAATATATTCAGAAATCAATTAATTTTGTTAATATATATTATCACAAAGTTCAAATAAACCAACGGTATAATAAGAAAAAAAAATAATTTAATAATGGTAATTTTCCTTTTATTATGACAACTTGGTTTGTGTAGTAATTGCTGGTGGAATCTCGATTTGACTAACCACAATTCGATGGGCGTCTATTAAAAGCGTGTTAAATTAGAGTGTCTATTAAAAGCGTGTTAAAGCGTCTATTAAATGATTACACCCCCATATTATGTTTTTTAATTGAAGCGCCTGTTGACTACTTACACCTCCATGTAATATGTGGGGTGTAATCATTTAGTAGACGCTTCAATTTTGCCGAATTGTGGCCCGTTAAATCGAAGTTTTACTGTAGTTGTTGGTAGTTTTGCATGTATTCCACTATGCAACACACTCACAAATAAATATTAATTTAAAAATTATACATACAAAATTCACGTGATACTCATGATGCGACGTGCTTCGTTCAACGTTTTTAGAAAGATCAAAACTGCATATAAATTTTCACTTAACTATTATAAAAATAAAAACCGTGTAACTGTTTCATTCGACAATATTGTATGTTTATATCATACAAATCCTGATTCTAAATTTATAATTTACGTTTTATCCGCAAACAGATCGTATGTTTGTATCATTCCAGCCCTGAATTTACAAAATGCCTATTTGTCGTGGTCTCATATATGTTGTATGTTTGTATCATTCAAGTCCTGAATTTAAATTTTGGGTTTATGAATTAGTTGCATATAGATTGTATGTTTATATCATTCAAGCCATGAGTTTACTTTATGCATGTATGGCATGATCTCATATGGTGTTGTATGTTTGTATCATTCAAAACTTAATTTTCCTTTTGCGTTTAAACTTGTTTTTAATATTGATTGTTTGTATGTATCATTTAAGTATTATTATATTTTTAACTAAAATTTGATAGTAAATTATGTTATTCCCATATGATTAGTTTATGTAACAGATAAGTACTTTTTTTACCAATTAAGCATATGTAACACTTGACACACTGGTATCTTTCAATAGGATTGAGATATGAACATTTTGAAACTACCAATCGAAAGATCTCATTTTTTTAAGTAAGATGGCACTACTAACTCAAAAACGTCCAAAATGCGTTTGTAACATTTAAGTACTGGGCCGACGATATCTCTTTTCCTGCCAAACAAACATTTTTTTTTCTTCAATTTACATTCAACCTACACAAATGAGTGTGTAAAAAATGGTAGGTTGTAATGTCTCTCGGATCTTAACTAATCTAAGTTAAATCGGAATTATTTTTAGAAAAAAAAACATTATAATTTGATTTGCAATCACATTCAATTATGTTCTAATTTGATTGAAAATTTGAAAGAACTTAAGTAGATTGTAGTGAATTTTTTTTTTCATACCGCATAAAAAAAATCGCACAAAAACAGACCGCACAAAAACAGGTTTGACTGTATACATTTTTGATGATCTTTTTTAGTAAATTTTTGTATTTACACTTTCATTGCTACACCATTTGTGTAGCTACATTTTCCATTAATTTGTGTAGCTACACTTTTCTTTAAAAAGTTCACTTCGTTCTCAAACAGTTTAACTCCTTTGAGTCTTCCTTTTATTTTTCGGCGGTCATGCAGTTGGTTGGTTTCGTTTGGTCATTGTTTTATTTTATTTTGAATTTTATTGTTTTTATTATTATTTTTATTTTATTATTTTTTTTTATTTTAATTTTGTTTTTATTGCTTTTTATTTATTATAGAAATTTATTTAGTGGGTTACATATATGATATCAGATTTAAAACAAAACAATCACTTTAAAACAAAAATTAAATTAAAACTTAAAATAAAAATTTTGATTTAATATTTAAAAATTTAAAAAATAATTCTTCGGGATGTTTTTGAAGTTACCGTTTGATAAATTAAAGTCAAATAGGTAATCGATGTTGGTGAGAAAACCCATTAATAGATATTTTTCTCCATAGTTTGTGAAATGGTGTTCTAGTGCTAAAAAAGCATGGTTTCGACTTTCTTTGTCAGGGAGTTTTTCTATGGTTAACCAAATAAATTAGAATTATGCTTATAATGAAGGTTAAATGGTATAAATACATACCAACGTTTTGCTTTTTTATCATTTCTGATTGTTTAGTAGGTATTTGGATTATTGTCATAAATACAGATTTTGGTGTGAGGGAATCAGGTTATTTAATTATTATCTTAAATAAAACCGCCTATTTTGGAATTTGTCTTCAATATTTCCATTGTTCCATTCGATGTGTGGCAGGTAGCCACCGTACCGTCCTGTTGAAACCACATGTCTTCGAGATCCATTTCAGTAATTTAGTAGTACATACATACTTAAATATGCTTAGAAATCTTTTTATAAGTAGATGTACAGTACATATATATTTTTGATTTGAATTATTTTTACTTCCAGAAATGACAAGAAAAAATATAATAATTAGTTGTACAATAATATGTCTGACGATAGTCCGACAAAGCGTTTATCACAAATATTTGAATCTCTATCGTGCCTAAGTGATTTTCAACAGCAACTGCAAAAAGAAAATAATAAAAAATATGGTCAGTCATCATCATCATCGACGACATCATCGTCAGCCGTTTCGAGTAATCAAAAGAATCAAACAAAGCAAAATAATCAAGTATCATGTAGTTCGGCCGCATCAATATCATCGTCATCGAATCAAAGTACAAAATCAAATTTATTTACCGATAATCAAACATCTAGATTATTATTAGGTTCGCGTTCAACGCCAAGTAGTCCTAGACTATTACCAAAGCGTTCACGTCAACCGCCTGCTGTACCTCAAAGGCCTAATGCAGCCTTAATTGCTAATCCAGCCTTAGTTGCGTTAGATAATGATGCACCATGGCCTAATTTTAATACCTCAAACGATAATTTAGATGCACACTCATCAAATAGTTATCATCAAAGCATTCCAGAAGTAAGTTTATTATATTTATACATCGATGTGTTGATTCTTAATAGAATTTTATGGTTTCAGATAAATTGGCAAGAAAGGTGCCTCGAGTTACAATTAGAACTGCATCGTTCAAAAAGTCAAGCCGGTCGCATACGAGACATGCTTCGAGAAAAGGTAGGAACATTTTATTTTTATTTTAATAGAAAAATCGAAATTATTGCCTTATTAGTAAACATGTTTTTATTATAATAAACGGTGCTTATTGTGAAATACATAATTTCTTATGCATTTTTCAAATATGGAAAATTAAGAAGTTAGCGTAAACAACCTTCAAATGGGTGTATGAAAACAAAAATCAAATTCGGAATTACATACATCAGTTTTGGTATTTTGTAATTTCACTATTATGGATAAACAAGGCAAAAGTGTGTAGTTTTACTATGACTAGTTATAAATTGATATATTACTATTCATACATTAGTTTGGAAAAATACGGGGTTCATGTTAAGTCGACTTGAAGAGAACGATCAAGACAAAAACATTCAATACGTACGAAGGACTACATATTTTTATTTTGTCAATTTCCCGGAGAAATACGTAGATACAAAATAAATAATTTGAAACATAAAATTAATTCTCAGAAAAATAATTCGCTAGAAGCGAAATACTTCCCTTTTTTAAATTGTTAATTATTTAATGAAATTTTCTGGAATTTACAGAAAATGAATTTTCAGAAAATTGTTTATGTACGAGTACATAGTTAATTTAAAATATTATTATTATGAAATTTGTTAAATGAAATTTTATTTCACTAGGTTACAAGCGTTTCTTTGTTTTGGCTCGCTCAATTATTTTTGTAAATTATGTTAGAAATTTATGTAAAATATTTTTGACTCTGTGAGTTTAGGTTGAAATCGAAAGTGGGTGTTTTGTTGAGCCATAATTACAGCTCTCACTAACATTTACTTTGATAACAATTTTCATTCATGTGGAAAAGAGTAAATTTCAAACCTCAATACAAAGATATCCTACTCATAGTACGACACTGTGTGGATACTATTTAACTTGGTTTTACAACGACTTATAAAAATGCGAGTGGCAAATGTTGGCAGTTTGTTGCAAAAAAAATAAATATTCCATTTTTGCAGGCGTTGGTTGCTAGTTGTACATTGCAAGTTGTACTGTTTATTAGAAGTAGTAGAACGAAAAAGTCTTCTAATGTTAATTGGTAGTTTGATTTTTATATCTTGATTCCAGCGACGCGATTCTTTCAGCTTCATCGTAAAATGACCGTACAGTTTGAGGAAATTATCCGTCATAAGTAAAAGAGCTTTCCTATCGCAGTGCTCGACTATTACCTAAAATGTATGTATAATTACACGAAGCACGATTTAGTGCTTCTTTATGTGTCATGCTATGTATATCGATCCTCAACTATCGATCTTATAAGCACTGACAATTTAAGTTTTAGGTTTAATAAATAACCTGACCTACGATTTACCGATCTTTTGTCTTTATCATCCACGTGTCAATCAAACATGGTACACATTTAATGATGATCGGTTTAGCGGCTGGGCTGCCATTCGAAACTTACTTATATAATCGAACAACTTTTAAAATCGTTTTGAAAATGTTTGAGGTGAATTGGTTTCCAATTTAGGAAGAACAAAATCTGTCAAAAGATATGATTTCTACTTCTTTTATATGAGATAAAATTTTCATAAAACCGATTTCCGATTGCATGTACCATCAACATTTGAGAGGGTTTACGGCCGCATCACGAGTTCTGTAGTTCGTTGTTGGATGAAAAAAACGTAATGAAGAACCATCTATCTTAATCTAATATTTTCACTCACCTTCAATGCCGAATACTAAAAGACCAAATATCGCGGTAGGGAACTTGGTATATTTTCACAAAATATATTTTTTAAAACAGTTTACTTTAAACAATAAAAAAATGTCAAATTCATCCGATCATTTATTTTTACTTTTTAATTTTATGTTTGACGAATGAATCCCTTAGAAAAAAATGCACAAATTATTTTTGATGCATTTTTAATTTTTAACGAAGCTTAGTTATTCGTAGACTATCGGGATCTTCGTTGCTCGCGTGGTAAACGCGCAAACTATCAATCATTTGAAAGGATTTCCAACCTCTTCATTGACCTCACAACAATGACTTGCGACAGTCAAACGTGACACGTATATAGAAGTTTACCAGCAAATGGGACTGATTTTCATTTGTGATAAGTCTGAGATGAGTCGTTTATTACATGTCTGGGATGAGTCTTATAAGAGAAGTCATAAACTAATCGTATGTGACATTTCAGGTATGAATTGTAAGTGATATATTTGAAATGAATCGTTGCGCATGCGTAATAAAAAATGTTTTATTTAAATTATGCCATTTCAAATTTATTTTAAATATACCAGATATGCTGCCGCCTTTAAAATATAATAATCATTTCTCCGGCCACGTGTTGTTATTACAAATATGTATACAAATGCATTTTTCTCGAACATAAAAAATAAAAGAAATTGGTTATGTCAAAATTTTCCGAAATTACAAAACGTTAAATAAACTTACTCCAATCCAAAAAATAGAAATAATATCGATGTCGTCACAACGAGAGAACATGAAAGGAAATGCAAATTTTTTCATATGAGAATTAGAATGAGAAACACCGAGGACTTGTCATACATGTTTCACTTAGGACATTGTCATGAAAAAAAATGTATGACATGTCTCACTAGTCGTCTAACTTTGACAGGTATTGGACGAATCGTTTTACAAGCAGTTGTGACTTAAGTCAGTAGTGACAATTGTCATAAATTAGTCATTTAGTCAACATGTCATCGAAAATCGACAAAAAATATTTTCTCTTTTTCATACACATTAAAAAAGGCAAGAAATAGAAACGAACGTCTTTCGCAAAAAAATATTTACATGTATTTTGATAAATTTCCAACAGGGTTTTCGAAAAACGAATGTTAAATAATATAATAGGCCTGTGTTCATTCTTTATATTCTGTCGTTAAATGTGAAGTTAAAAGATGAGTTCTGTTAGCCTAATTTTCTTGGTTTAACCCATTGCCGCACACTTTTTAATTGACGACCGTGCTCAGAAACACACTGTTTTTCAATTGTTTATGACTGCCATATGAAATTGAGCGTCATTTATATGTTTGGAAGTGAAAATTATCACATTTTCTCATAGTTTTCCCATGAAAACTTTCGACGGCTATAGCCGTCATTTGCTCGTCACATCATTTTTTCTATATATTTCCGCCTACAGAGATATATAGACAAATGACGGCTATAGCCGAATGGGTTAATCTAGTTAATTTCAATTAAACGATTATTTATTTTTTATAAATTGGCATTGCTTAAAATTTGGAATTCGGAGTTCTACAGTTCCGAATGCATTACTTATCCTCGGATTAAACCAATCAAAATCCTCAATGCTTAACAAAGGGAATTTTGTGTCTGTTATGAAAAATATTTCAATTTTGTTTGATATTCTTAAAACCAATCCGCCAAACAAAATATTGTTCAAAAGACCGTTTTAAAAAGCGCTTCATACAAAATTTTCCTATCTGAAGATCACTTTGGTAAAAGGCCAATGGCTATAATGTTTTATCGAATCTTAGTGGGCTGTTATATTGAAATTAGACTATATGGGACTACTTAAAGAACACTGCCTAGATCGAAGCCTAACAAACACTGCCTAGAATGAATATTGCAATGGAAAAGAATATATAGGTTTATGTATATTTTGATCCATCTGACAATAGTTTAGTTTATTCCAAATTTGTTGCGAGAACGTGTAATCGAACAAACCGAGGTACTATGAAAACCTCCTTCTATGTCCAGAAAAGTATCTACAAGAATCACTTTAAAGTTGAGGGATCTCTTTTGATCAGCGCGTTGCTTGTTACTTGGAAGAGAGGTACTTATAAAGGGCGTCCCAATTTGAGGTAAATTTATTTTAATTTGCCGCCATTTATATTTTTTGTACTAGAGTGCAATATGTTATTTTTACAAATATGTACAGGAAGTTATGCAGAAGCAAATTGTAACCGGGTCCCATTTGAAACGCGATATTTTAAAATGCGAATTACCAAAACGCGATATTTTAAAATGCGATATTTCAAAACACGATAGAGTACAAAACGCGATATCGTACAAAACGCGATATTTCAAAACGTGATATTTCAAAACGTGATACGGTATAAAACGCGATATGTTACAAAACGCGATATTTCAAAACACGATATGGTACAAAACGCGATATGGTACAAAACGGGAATTTAGAATCGGGTTATATCAGTCGGGTGAAGGGGAAATTTAATTTCAGTTTATAGGAATTTAAAAATCGATAGGAGCCGGAGTATATACGATCGGCATAAATCGGGTCGCTACGCTCCCGTCGCTTCGCAATGCACATTCTGTATAACGCGTTTTGAAATATCACGTTTTGAAATATCGCGTTTTGTACCATATCGCGTTTTGAAATATCGCGTTTTGAAATATCGCATTTCGAGCGGATCCGCTTGTAACCATACAAAGTTGTTAAATCAGGGGTGAAGAAAATCAACAAGAAATAACGGAAAAACGCTATGCTACCACAGAAAGTGACTATCTGGTGTGAGTGTCGGGCTGGTGAAGTATAAGAGCGTATTTTTTTGAAAACGAAGCTGTATTTGCTATTACTGAAATGGAAACAAGTGATCTTTTGCAAGAACACTTTGGTTAATCGAAATATTTCTCGAAAAGGAAACATTAATTGGCCGCCTCGATCTTGCGATCTCTCACCTCTAGATTTTTTGTTTAGAGCGAAAAGCTCTATGAAACCTCATTTGAGGCGACCAAATCCCTTGATGCGATATAGTGCCAGAGAGAGAAAAGCTTACTACTATGGCTTGTGATTTTTAGAAAGACATCCATATAATACAAGACGCATTAAATACACGCAGTTGTAATTTTTTGTCTGGCAAAAGCGCTCTATTTATGCCGCTGGCGAGTTCGACAAACTTTAAATTGTATTCAAGAATTGAACCACAGTTATACTAGAATATCATGGAATTTTTTTGTATCAAAATGGTAGCTTGTCGTACAGCAACCGGAGATCACTTACAATACATCATTTTCCATTACAAAATCGGAACATTTCTACTATCATTTAGGATCAGGATCATTCTGTCCACAATCTTAATATCTGATTGGACGATGAGTTCTAAGACTAGTATAATTCATCTTCCCAAGTGTAGGAATAAACGTGGCTCGACTTTTGCTCGAGGATCGCGGTACAGTGCTAGCAGAGAACCAGTACCTTTGGATTTAAACGATGTATTGAAAAAAATACTGGATTACAAGAGAAAACGTCAGAAGTTACTATCTTACGAGGAAGCATACATTATAAAATCTCTACACTTCAATTTTCTCATCCATGCGAATGAGTATGTTCCGTGACATCATTTACAAAAATTTTAGACGGGTAACAATCATCTTTAGAGTAAATAGAGAAAATTAAAAAAGCAGCGACGGACAGGAATTTTAAAAGCAAAAGGATATGAATCAATCGTTACAAACTCAACAATTTTTCGGTGTCTCGGCTTTCTCGGTGTTTGTTCGCAGATCGCGTGCGTCGACAATGCAAAATTTTCTGGCTAAGAAAAATCGCCAATAAAAGGGAAAATAAATTTAACCCATCTTTTCATTATGTTTCAGCGTCTACAGACAATGTTGTTGGGATTTTACTATGAATGATATCGCGTAGCTATATTGACGACACCCAGGGAAACTTTTGAGTTTTCATCGCAAACAAGTTCGTACCGTTTTAGCTTAGAGTGATACTTTTAACGGCATGTATTTAGTTTGGATTATTTGTGAGATTCACAGCGGTTCTTCTGGAGCATTTACTCACAAATTCGGTTTGTTCCACGCAAAAATATAATCAAATTTTAATATTTGTGGTTTATGCATGCTCTCGACATAAATCAAAATTTAATTCGAAATTTTTGTTTCAGTGTTTTATCTTCCATTTCACCATTGAAAAAAATATTTTGAACTCTAGATAGTTTTCACCAGATTGGAACGTAATTGTTATTTTCTGTAAGTTTGCCAAATTTTAACATCACGCTTGAACTATCGCTGCTAGTTAAAAATAATGGAACAGACACTTTATTGTGCAACAAACAAAAAAAAAAACTTCGCATGGGAAAATTAAAGATTTAATTTTTATCGTTAGTAATTAGAAGAAATCGTCTTGATAGTTTTATTTAAGCATATAGAAAATTGCAACTTTAAGATCTCTTTAAATATCGATAATTTAATCTACTATTATATGAACACCCCCCATTAAGTGTTGATGTAAGCCGGATGATTTGGGTACTGTATCGTTCGCAGTATTATTAAAATTTGCTGTGATTAGACCCGGGAGGATTAAGTTATCGAAATAAGTAAACGTGAATATGTATTTACTTTATAACTGAAAATATAATATATATAGTACATTTTAAATAAGCCTATGTACCCCTATTTACGTATATATGTACACATATAAATTTTATCATAGTAACGATAACCTCGCTTTACCTAGGCTAAAAATTAAAAAAATAAAATTTCTTCTCTCCAAACTATGTATATTAATGCCACCCGTACATGAATTTTTCATTTTAAAAATACAAATAACATTAAAAATGGATAATAAATTTAAAAACACAGAAGCATAAAAAAATTATTGTATTAAGCTTAAAAGCTCTAGTCACCAATTAAAAAAATTACAACGCTAGGAAAAATTTGGAAGATTTAAAATTAAAATCACAACACAGATTATTTGAACACAAGGACTAAACAAAATTCCCTTTTCGTATTTATCTCTTATTTACATTTCGAGTTTTTCCTCATTTTATATACGAGTATATACATAGATAATTTGGTGTTTTTCTACCTCACATGTCTGCAAGTAATTGATACGAAGAATCGGAAAACTGTTCACGCAAAACCTCTCGATTAGATAAAAATGTTTTGTGTTCAGATTTATATCATAAAGCGCACCGGGTGTATTAATAGGATAGTAAAACGAAAAGAAAATTATACATAATGGAAAAACTACTTTAAAATGACTTTTTATACAAAGACAGATTTATTCATGATTTATAAGGTGTAAAAATATGTATTGTATGCCATTACGAGACATAAAACAACGCCTGTTATGATTTTATGTTTATCTTTACGTTTTCTTCTCTGATCATTCCCGAACATGCTATAGCAAAGTTATTTTCTTTTGCTGTACTGTTTTGTTCGGAATCATTCGATGAAAAGCGTTATATAGTACTACAAGAAAATCCTGGCAGAAGTGTATATATGTATGTACTCGTATATGGTATATGTAGTACATATGAAGGATAGGAAAATATTAATATTTGATGTTTTATTGTTTTAGTTTTGATGGTTATGAGAAATAGATTAAATGTATGTCAAACGAGATATAATACATATTTGAATGAGAAAATAATGCATATGTCTGATGTTACCAAACAAACATAACGGAAGGAAAATAATATTAGAGCCGTAAATATGTTTTTGTTTTGCCTAAAACAATAATTCATTTTCCATTTGACAGATCTTTTTTCCGTACCAGATTTTTTTCCTACTATTTTGGTTGAAAAGTATGTCGTCATGCCGACATCATATTTTATTAATTTGAATGGTTTTTTGCGTAGATGTAATGTTATGCAGAGAAAATAAAAGCTTTTATGTAGATTTAAGCTAAAAAACTGAATCGGGGAGGTTTTTATTTATAAAAAATATAATTATACCACAGCTTCCGCGCTGCGCCATTTTGGTTGTTGTTTTGATATGTTATACATATGAGCAGCTTTTATTGCACGTGAGTATCGCGCGTGAGTATCAAACATATTGTGGTTTATCTGAACAAAAACTCAAGTCGGCTGATAAGGATTACTTTATATGAACAAATGGGTTCAAAGAACTCAAGCGTCCATTCAAAACGATTATGACTTCGTGATTCAGAAGATTATCAAATTTAAAGATGTGTTTTCTCTCTTTTCTTTCAGACCCTAATGGCACTTTTCGAAAAGTCACCTTAAATCTTTTTGTAGTTCCGATTCATAAGAGGAGCAAGTGGGGTAAATACAGGTCAATTGCGAAATTGTCTTAATTCCGTAGCGTTTTGAAAGTTTTGTAAATGATTTTTTATAATTTTATTGTAAACCACTGTTTTCTTATAATCGGTGAATTCATTTCACAAATATTAAATTCCTTGGAGACAGGAAATGGTTGGATGGGTTCATTTTGTTTAAACTCAGGCCTCTTTTGGCTTCTCACCCCAATTTCTTCTTTCAATGGGCCCTCATCTAAGCAGTCATTTGGGACGATTTTTTTTCATTTTATCGACGATGTTCATGATCAATAACTCATCAAAATTTCCTTCACATGGCGTACAAAAACCATCCTTGAGTTAAATGCGAGCAATTATCGAATAATCACCTACTCTCGTAAATGCGTGCAGTGCCATCTCGTGACCATTATATTAACAACTATGCCGTTAACAGACCAAATTGCTTTCGTGTTTTCATGCATCATATGTGATGGAGAATAAAATTGTAGAAGTCATGTCGATAGTATTATAAAACAAACAAACTCCGGGTTTGACTTCAGCAGTCGTTGGTCAAAAGAATTTAATGATCCTTACATTACGAAGGCTCTTTAGTCAACTTTTGTTCGACGCCTGCTCGAGTATGTTTACCCGAGTATATTTAGAGAGGATAGATGTAGTACAATGAAGATTTATTCATTTTGCTTTACCTGGGCTACCGTGAGTGCTCATGTTTAATCTACCTCTATAGCTGGACCGTATGAAGCTCAAGCTCAAGCCCAACTGCTCAGTAGGTGCCGAATCCTTTGCGATTTAAATCTCGTTGTACTAGGCAGACTCAACTACATTGTTTCTTCTTTGGGGTAATTAAAACTTCGAACAACCCGCCCAATTCGAAAAATGCACATGAAATTAGATAATTTGAACCCAAAATATTCACCGCTGAACAACTCAGAAAATACACTCAAAAATTTCAAAAAATTCAATGTGTATGTATATACTTTTCTTGAATGCAGATTCAAAGTCTATTTCAACACCTATCCAGTAGTATGATTTTTTGTACTTATACCGTGCAAAAAAAATGATTTTTGAGGTTAATATCTGAAGTACACGTTTTTGTGAATTCGTCATCATGAAAATTAGTGGTCAAAATCGAATTAAAACTTGGACTGAGCAAAAAATACATTTTTAGTAATAAGAAGTATTCCCTCCCGAACCCGAATGACAATTTCTATTCGATGTTTTTTTGATTTCACCAAAATTTTCACCAAATTTTGAGGTATCACCTCCCATTCCTTTGCGATCGCCTGTTACAGCTCCTGGAGACTCGGTGGAGCAATATCTCTGGCTCGAACTTTTTTTTTCAGCTCGTTCCATAAACGTTCGATAGGATAGAGATCCTGCCTTTGAGCTGGCCACTCCATAGCAATGATACGCTGTATCAGCCATATGCAGTCTCGCATTATTCAGCATGAACAGGAAGTTTTCACCAATAAACCCGACAAAATGTACAACATAGTCCTCGAATACTTCGTCAATGTACCATTGAGAAATCAATCCTCTTGATCGATAGCCATTATTCGCTACGGAGATGAATACAAGATGTCTTCGCCTCCAGTGACATGCCTACCCAAAACAAGAACGATCGATCGCCATACGAGAACGTTCTTCAATGCAACATTGTGCAACATTATGTGCGCTCTCCTGATCTTCTGTACACCCTTCCTCGTACATCGTTGCCATGTAAACACATTGTACACTCCTCAGAGAACAGGACTCAACTTTGGCCCATTTGCCGGTCTGTGTGCAGTCAGATCACCTTCTTGAGGTCGTCTTCTAACCGGACTGACTTCGAATTCACGAACTTCTTGGAGCCGGTGTCATGATGAGATTAAATAGTTTTATTTTCCCTATGTCCTTTTGTACATTCTCCAAATTCATTTTAAATATTTTCGAACCATTTAGCATCAACTTCATTGACTTTGCAGGACTGTTTCGATCAAAAGTAGGGTCCTTAGGCATTTTCATAATTTTATATTTGGATCTTACATGGTGTTACGTTAGTTTAAAAAATTGAATTTGTCAATGCGGAATCTGTAGGAGTATATCTATTTAACGGATTGTTATTAAAACAATTATAAAACAAATAAAACTCTTTATTAACAAATTTATTTTTTTATCAAAATATATAATTAAATGTACTCCACCCTTTTACACACGTCTGCTTTCTTTCTTTTTTTTAAGGTTACTCTTTTATCTATCTGAATCCCTCTAGGGACAAATAATAATAATATCACAATAACAAATACAACTCAAATTATCACCAATAGATGGCATTACAAATCAAATAATCAAATTTCAAATTCAAGTATAAATCGTTTTATTCTTTTTTTCTCTACTTATTACATTCGGCCATTCCTGACTGGACAATCGACCCGATCGGTCCTGGTGGAACCAACTTCATGTTACCCGGCGAACAAACACTATGATACGGAACACGCGACAGCTTCTGTACCGGAATATCTTCCACAACATAGCGCTCATTAGGCAACACCTTCGCGACTATATAAGGATCTTTATACCGCGCTGTTATTTTCTGATTAACGCCCAGTTCGGTTACCTTATTCTTGACAAAAACAAGATCTCCCGCACTATACGCAGATATGCAGGTTTATGACGCGAATCAAAATCAGTTTTGTTTCTCAGCTGCACCTTCCTTGTCACCTCAACGATATCTCTTCGAATCGAATCTAAATCACGTACCTCATTATTCAACATTTCAATGAAACGCACTATGTCATCATTTGTTTTCGACTGGTTTACTCCGTACAACGCCATCGAGGGAGTTGTTTTTATTGACCTATTAAATGAATTATTAATTGCAAATTCTGCATCCTGTATTACACTATCCCAGTCACAATTATTATCTAAATCAACTAATTTAGCTATAATGGGAACTACCGTCCTATTCTGTCTTTCCGTTTGACCATTTGACTGAGCTGAATCTACCGCTGTCAAAACTAACTGAACGTTGAACTGATCCATAAAGTTTTTGAATTCCTTTGACGTGAAACAAGATCCACGATCGCTTACAATTCTATTCGGAACACTAAACATGCAGAAATGTGATTTTAGACGTGCTATAACCTCACGAGTACTCGTAGACTTAGTTTTGTAAAACTTGGTGAACTTAGTAAAATCATCTACCACTACCAACAAATGTCTATACTTTCGTTTAGTTTCTCTGAATGGACCTAAATAGTCTATATGAAATGTGTCAAACGGCCTATCATATTTCTCGAAAATGTTTAATAACCGCTCCTTTCTTCCATCCTTAGGTTGAAATACGATACATTTCAGACATGAACGAATATGCCCCTCAACTTTCGTTTTGATTTTGGGAAACCAATACGTACGCAGAATAAGATCAATAGTTTTATTTGATCCGAAATGTCCAACTTCATGACATTGACCAATGACTGCGCTTTCTAAAACATTGGGTACCAACAACAATAACTTTAATTTGTATTTCCTGTACAAAATATTATCCCTTATCGTATAGTAAGCATTCTCATACGTATTTTCGACACTCTCCTTAATCCGTTTAATTTCTGGATCACTCATTTGAAATGATATCAATGTTTCGTAGAAACTGCATTCCGTAACTATCATCACACCTGGGCTTCTACTTAAAGCATCCACATGACGCATCGACATACCACTACGCTGTACCACCTCAAAATCATAGTTAGCGAAAAATAATGACCACCTCATAACCTGACTACTTGCATCTTTCTTTTCTATGGCATACCAATTTAAAATGACTACCGTGTAAGTAAACGTGAAATCTCTTGATTGCATAAATAGCAGCCAATGCCTCCAGCTCAAATGAATGTTTGTTGCTTTCAGCTGTCGTCGTTCGCTTACTAAAATATGACACAGAGTACAAATTACCATCAAAATGCCACTGTAGCAGTATGGCACCGAAACCTATCTTACTAGCATCTGTATGAAGCTCTACCTCAAGCTTCGAGTCAAATAAACGCAGTATTGGTTTTGAAATCAATTTATCCTGTAAATCATTGAATGAACGATTCTCTTGCTCACTAAACTTAAAAACAGCATCCTTCTTCAACAAGTCCAACAATGGCTTAGCAACGACACTAAAATTAGGAATACATTTTCTGAAATAGCTAGTAAGGCCTACGAACCTTGAAACCTCGTAAACATTTTTAGGAAACGGATATTCTTTAATGGCCTGTACATGACAATCCGATAGTGCAATTCAAACTTTGAGACACTGTATCCTAAATACTTAATCTGGGACTTAAAAAAAGAACACTTATCTGCTCTGAAACTCAAACAGTTATCATACATCAAATCTAATACTCTACTCAATACCTCCTTATGATCATCAACACTATTAGTAGCAATGAGTATATCGTCAATATACACTATCACCACCCCTTGCTGGATTAACGGAGGAAATATCTCTGAGATAAAGCGTTGAAACACTGACGGCGCATTACACAAGCCGAATGGTGTCTTAATATACTCATACTGACCGTCTGGGGTCACAAAAGAAGTGTACTGAATCATATCGTCCATACAATCGTCAATTCGAGGAAGAGGAAATCTATCCCTAACCGCGACTTTATTTAAATTTCTGTAATCTACACAAATTCTCTTCTCTCCGTTCTTCTTATTAACCAAGACTATTGCACTTGCAAAACTACTATGACTTTCTCTAATGATGCCTTCGTTTAACATTTCATCAACCATTTTATGAACTAATGCACGATCTTTATAAACAAACGTGTTGGCGAACAATAGAAACTAGTAGGACAAGTTAAACTAATTTTCATCTCGTGACGAATACGAGGAATTTTATTTTCCGGACGATCTAAAAATAATTCAAAAGTTTTTTCGACGTACTTCTTTAACCTGTAATCTGAATCACTTTCATTAAACCACAAGGGCCTACATCGAAATCCTTGCCACACACTGACGCGACAAAACTATTCCCTAATAACTCGTTGAACAAATTTACTCTATCTGCTTCATCCGTCTCAGGATTATCGATTTCACTATGAGGCATTGTCTTACTCGAACTGTGCAACTGACAAACTTTCACCTGATCATCCTCACTCGACCGATCCGATTGAATTTCAAATCTAAACTCACCCGCGTTCATTCCACCGGACAAAACAAAGCCGGCTCCCGGAAATACCCGTAGAAACTCGCTTCCCAGTAAGCAATCGTAATCCATCGCCGAAATCGGAACAACCCTAAAAGAAACAGGAATATTAAAATGATTAAAATTACAATATATGTTAATAGTTCCAATAATATTCAATAACGAATTATTCAATCCACGATACTTCCCATGACTTCTTTGCATTTTAACTGATGGCGGTACTTTATCCTTACGGATAATGTTGATAGGAGAACCTGTATCCAACACACCATTAATTTGACGACGTTCATTGTTTGCAAAGTCCACTTCCAACCGTATTACTATTTCGTTCCGCAACACAACACTTACCGTTCCAACTGTTTGATAACATTTGGCCTCGGAATGACCAACTTTCCCACATTTCCCACTTTTTTGGCGTTTAGACGGCTCTGGGCAATTTGACGAAATATGACCATTATTGTTACAATTATAACAACGTATCGACCGATTATGTTGTTGACGCTGTTGACTTGCTGAGGATCTATATTGACAGTTTAGTTTGTTTCTGATTATGTGGCTTCACTGGCCGTACATGTGGCTCTACATATCCATATTTTTGGTTCTTTTCAATATAATTTATTATACCTATCCATTCTTGAACATTTACAGCACTTGAAAGCAGTGTTCGATAAACCTCGGTGTCGTTTATACCATTTAATATAAATTTACCAATGGCTGAATCTGACATTCCTGCTTTACGACCAATATGCAACATCTCGTAATAATACGCTAATCGTTTGGTTCGGCAAATGCTTTTTGCGAGTCATTCTCATTGAAAGATCGAACTCGTCGTTTTGATAAGAGAATGTTTTTCGTAGCTCATTCTTCATATCAGTCCATGATTGTATATTTGGATTTATCATAACCAAATTTCGCGCTGAACCTTTCATTTTAACTTTTGCCATAAAATACATATCAGCTTCACTCCAATTGTATATTCTTGCAGATGTTTCTATTTCGTTTATCACGCATCGACAATGTCACTTGAACCCTCAGGGTTATACTCCTGAATCAGAGTAGCAAACTCGGAAGGATGAATCCTTGTATTAAACTGACCGATGTGCTTCGACTGAGCCGCTGGAAAGTCTGATGCTGCTACTTTTGGCTGGTTTCGTTGAATACTCGAATCAATAAAGTCATTTAAACCGTGTGGATGGATGTATGGCTGATCGAGACTTCCGATTGGTGAAATAATTAAACTGATTATTGACGGCACCATGCTCGAATTCTGACCCATGTAATCTTTCCACAAAATTAGCAAAATCATCCGGTAATGATTCGTTTTCAATTCGACTAACATTCGATATTCTTTCTTATTCTATCTGTGCCTTTTCTATTGCATTTTCCAATTTTAAAATATTTTCTCTCAAAATGTGGCGAGTTGACTTAACCTCACTGACATGTAGGAGTATATCTATTTAACGGATTGTTATTAAAACAATTATAAAACAAATTAAACTCTTTATTAACAACTTTATTTTTTTATCAAAATATATAATTAAATGTACTGTACTCCACCCTTTTACACACGTCTGCTTTCTTTTTTTTTTTTTTTTTTTTTAAGGTTACTCTTTTATCTATCTCTGAATCCCTCTAGGGACAAATAATAATAATATTACAATAACAAATACAACTCAAATTATCACCAATAGATGGCATTACAAATCAAATAATCAAATTTCAAATTCAAGTATAAATCGTTTTTATTCTTTTTTTCTCTACTTACTACAAATCCAATGTCATTTTAAGGATTTAAGGGCATTCCACGCATTTAGCATCATCTTCAGTGATATTACCGGGCTGAGTAATGTCTAAGGAATACCCTTGAAATTTTGTAATGGGTCTGATAAAACTTTAATGTTTTCAAATGATCGTTATGTACGTGTAAATTTGTTAATCTCATGGGGCAAATTGCCAGGCTCATTAGAATCAGGTTACTGTCTATGACATTTCTTTAGATCATAGTCCTGCAATATTACATATTATGCTACTTAGACTTCAAAATTCTCCGAATGATTTTTGAATATACCTAAGTAAGCTACATTTGAAAATTTTAATTAATAATTCTCAGATTCATGAAAAAATCATGTAACTGTCTAAGGACATTTTTCGGGATCTGGAGGGGGGGGGGGGGGGGGGTCTAACATCTCTTGATGCTCGCTGGAGGAGAAGCAGCTATACATTGGTTGTGTTTTCGAAGATCAAAAGGAATTTTTTGTTGTTTTGGGATGGGAGATTTGAAATGTGCGAGCAGCTTATGTAAGAGATAGCGTTATTAACATCTGAACCGCTACAGTGCAAATTATTCGATTACAATTTTCGTAGCAGTCTACGAGGAACATATAATTGAAACCGATTGTGAAATGCAGACATTAATATTTCCAGTATAAAGTTATCGTGGAATCGAATGTGAAATTCGTAATGTAAAGGGCCACTTAATTTTCCAATGGAACAGCTGGACAACCGTTTTATGGACGAAATATGAGATGTTACACTTGCACCTAAGCGAGCCAGGCAGACCTAAAATCTCTTCGACGAAAAATATTAATTTGTTCCAGTAAATTAAAACAAGTGTAAGGTTGCAAGGTATTTTGGAAGTACATCTTTGAAGTAGCGTGGGTTAAATCAATCATTGTGATTGCGTCATATAAATCAATGATGCCATTTTGCAAATTCCCTTGGACCCAGAAACGAATACAAATAACGCTTGGGCTATTTCACCAAATTGTTGTAGTCCAGCGTCTTTCGAAAGCTAGCTTAACAATAATTGAAAAAATTTACTGATAGAGATCAAATATCTCGGTTATGTAATTGTTGACGGAAAATTATGGCCTAATACGGACAAGGTGAGTGCTTGTGAAAAACGGGCCGGAAATTTATTTGGTCCAGTGAATCACAACAATCGTTCGATGCTTTCAGAAAGACACCCATTTTTTCATCTTTATTAGTGAGCACAGATTTCACAAGACGACTTCCAATATGATGCTACAAGAAACCGGACTGTCGATTTGGAAAAGTTTTCATAAATTTGACTCCTCATTCTGATTTTAATAAATACAACTGATATATTTGGTCATTTCCATTGTAATATAAACTCGTTCATTTTTCATTCTGAGTAAATGGGGTCGGTAAGGCAAGCATAACAACAGGTGAGGTCCTAAAATTGTTAGGAGGTTGTTTTTTTTAAAGTTCAGAGTACCAGAGAATCGTCGACTCATCTCCAGCAACTAACAAGTATATGTCTACAATATGGTGTCGAGCACTTGTTACAACAATATATTTTCCCACAGAAGTCCATAGGGCTGTATAAAAGCTAAGTGTAGTCACCAATTCGCTCTGAAATACCATCCATAACACATATCCATTTTTGATAAGAAGATACAGATCAATAAAGAAGGTGTCAAGACACAGTTGAAATGTCGTTTATGTGTATGAGCTGAATAACCTTAATTAAAAGTTTTTGAGTCACCAATTTTATGTTTGGGAAGACTGATTTGGTGCATTTTTGGTCACCTTTATTTTCTTAAAAATGTGACACTCATCTGCAAGTCGTATCGTTTGTCACTTTATATGTGAATAGTCTCATGAATATTTAATCGACTGGCATATTAAAATTATTAATTCGACTATTGTTCAAATTTTCGTGATTTATGTCACGCCAAAACTTTAAGTGACATCAAATGTCACTTAAAGTTTTCATTGTCTGGCAACCGTATGAATTGACAGGTAAACCACTGAGGTGGAATTATCACAGCCTCATTCTGTTAATTGTTTTTTTATTAATCATTTCTGAAGAGCTTTTGATAGTAGGATGAACTACAAGATCTAAAGTAGCATATGCTCTACAATGAAACTGAGGTTGCTTCACGCATCTCAGCATAAAGCGGCATACCAAGTCGCTGCCAGGATAAAACAATTTCGTGGAGTGTTAAACCTCAGAGTGTCCAAATCCAAGTTACCAAAATACACTGCAAGAGTGTTGATAATGTTGAAACCAGAAAAATGAACAGCAGACCTTATTGCAAAACATAATCATTTTGTGCTAGAGATTATTAGGTCCAGCGTTTTGAGTAATTTCTTAACGGAAGCTAATCGAAAAGCCCTGTGAACGGTTCTCAGACATTTTTTTATATTTTTTGTGTTGCTAAAAAGATATCCCAAATTGATCTGTGAGGTAAATCTGCTCGCCGTCTTCTTAAGTCTGCTGGCAGCTTTACTTAGGTTTTTAAGATCAAAACGACAAACAGGCTTGTTCCGAGTTTTTAATTGGTAATACAAGGGTAAGATTTTTCAGAAGCTAAAACGATAGCCTTTTTCAGTGACGCGGTGCTATAGAAATTTAATGTCATCAGTCGAACGTATCTCGCGCTGTGAAATAAACAGAAGTTCGAACTAAAAAGAGAAAAATTTCCTGTGTGTTAGGTTTTAAGGATATCATTAGCCACTTTCCAATTCATAATCAAACTAAAAGACCACCCAATTATTAACAATCATCCACCTCTTTATAGATTTGTTGAGAATATTGTTTAGCTTACTATTGCTCGATACGGTAAGTTAAGAAAGCACTTTCGAAATCGGAGGTGAAACAACGTCAAAGAGTGGATATACTGATGTGACCAAATGTCTTGGTTTATCTGAGGTGACCAAATGTCTTGGTTCAATGTTGTACATGGATTTTGTCAAGAAACAGCAATCATCTGCTTGAATGTATGTTTCGGCAATCTTCTTTTAATCTTGGTAATTTAATGCTTTTGGGACCTTATGTGACCTCCAAAAACCACCACCACGATATGGCTTTAATAATCCGTTTATAATAAAACATATGCCGTTCTGACGCTGGGAGTAATTATAATTTTCTTAACCCCATCTAAACTTGTGGAATCCCATTAATAGGCCTTGGAGCAAACAACAAGTTTATTATAGACACTTTGTGGCATAGGTGCCGCATATCATTGAAAAGTATTTGAGGAAAGCGAAAAATTTAACTGAAGTGCCTTAGCACTCAAAACTAAGGACCAAGTAACAATTTTGTTGTTACCACTTTAGTTCACAAACCCATCGCATTGGTGCTGGTAGCAAATTGTTCGGCCTTTATAGAATATATGTATACGTGTCGCATATATCATTGAAAACTTTTTGAAAACTCCATAAATTTAACTGAAGCACCTTAGTTGTTCAAACTATCGCTATAGTGCTGGAGAGAGATACGTTTTTCTCATTCCGGTCTACGAGTATTTGTCGGGCATATCGTTTAAGTCTCGGACTAAGCAAGTTTTATTATCCGCACTTTAGTTCATAAATCCAATGGTTTCATAAATCCAAACTGTTTTACTACCAAAAAATACTGGGTTGCCATTTTTTGAAGCGAAGTTCTGTTTACCTCGTAAGATTTCAACCCCTATTACTTTGAAATACGTAATACCTAATACTTTTGAAGTTTGACGTACGGAGGAACAACTTTTCTTACAAATTTGAACAGTCAACCTGTCTGGGCTGCCATTTAATATGTACGGCACCAACATGGAGGCATACACTCTATTTTATTCTACTACGCTTTTTAATCGTACATTTTTCATAAAAAAAGTCTGGTTGGTTTTGGTGCAACATATTCACCCTCTATTTTTTTATTAGTGGTTTATAATTTTTCCTTTCTATTAAAATTTAGTTAGTGATTAAAATTTAGTTATTGTTAGAAACTATTTATTCATTTCCAATGAAATGATAATGCCAAATTCCAAGTAAAACTGTGGTGGTAACCCACCCGTTCGGATGCAAAAATTATAATGGGCATACTATACTGGATTTTTGTTAATTTGTGAAAATAAAGAAATCAAAATTCTTAATTAATACTTTTTTATATCACATTTCTTCAAGGATAATTAAATAAATATTAAATTATCCAATTTAAATTTCATTCATCCCCCTATTCTCGAACGAACGAGTTACCCTGTGATACTTAACAAAGAATGAATTGTTACCATGCCATTTTACATGAATATAAACTATAGTCTCAAAAATGCTGGGTACAGAGACGAAAAAATTCAATTTTCTAAAGTGTTCATTCCGCAAAGCTTCTGTGTGACATCAATCTTGCATGCGGTTTTAAAATAATAAATTTAATATAAATACATACATTGAAGATTCTTTTATAAGAAGTGAGCAACAACAAAACAAACGCTAGATACGAGTATAAAATTTCCTTATTATCATTTTATTTCTTTACATTTTTTCGATACTTCACATGAAAGCTTCATATACAACAGACACGTTACATATAGAACGAAACAACAAATCAAGCTTTATGTGCTTTCATCAGTCAAACAAAAAACAGTCAACCCAGTAATTCCGATTAATTCAATATGATTTATAATAACGAATCTTCGCAAGCAAAATATTGCATAGAAAAGCACAAAAAGCTCTTATGTTTCAAAATAATACGAGCAGATTTTATTGTAAATACATTTCATTTTGCATAAAGGAAATGTAAAGTACAAAACATATTTATGTTGAAAAATAGTTTCAATTTAATTTTTTTGACACATACAGACGACGATATGTGAATATGTATACAACAAACTGTAGTTAGCTATTTTTGATTGCTTTATAGACTAAAGTAAACGCTTTTCGCAATGCAACGTCCTTAGTATGTGCCTAAAACAGCCCTTAGAAAATTTTACTATACAAAAAATAATTCATTCCTATCATAAAATTAATAGAATGACTTTTTTGAAAAGCGATAAAGAAATCAATCGTAAATGATAATTCACCGAAAAACAATTCACCGGAAACATCAATTTAGTGGAAAAACAATTTACCGAAAATATTAACCAAATTCGATAATTTACTGAAAACGATCATTTTGGGGGAAATAACCAATTTGAATTGCTCAAACTCGGTTTGAGTAATAAAAACTAGTTTCCAATATAAATTCCTGGTGTCATCCTAGCAAATGGTAAATTTGAAAAAAAAAAAATAGTTTAATATGCAATTCGGTTAGTTTAGTATTATGAAAATTAAATTCCCTCCTTTTGGTGATGAGATATTTCAACATCTAACTAGTCACAGTCTCCACAGATATGGTTAATTTCGTGATTCATTCGAATCCGATATATTTATTATTCACTACTTTAACTCAAATCTACATATCTGGCTTTGTAAAGTAAAACCGAAACGACCGCTTAAGGTTGATTTATATTATCGGCGCGGCTCAGCACAGTTACGCATCGTCTCATGCATCAACGATTTATATTATCAGCTCGGTTCAGCTCTTATATTGGGTTCGTATTTATTCCGGTGTGCGTTCGTATCTATCATTCTACGATGGAATATTTAGGTTGCATTTATTTATTTTATTTGAATGTTTTTTGGTTTTCTTTCGTATCTATTCGTAAGCGTTTTGTTTTCAAATATTCTTTTTGGATTATACGATATGCGCTGTACTGTACCGCACCGAAACGCACTAATAATATAAATACTCTCATAGTAAATGCATGTAACAATATTTTTTTGGTATGAGCTGTGCTGTGCCGCGCCGATAATATAAATCGACCTTTATACGACCAAAATTCAATTTAATTGGCTTGATAGCTTGATATTGGGTAGAAGGCTCGATGTTCAGCTACTAACCGGGTCTGGACATCTGTCTGGACATCTTTCGTTGATATTATGACTGGCCCGGCCCAACTATGACTATTCCTTGTGGAATCATTGTGGAATTTCGTTGCCTAGCCAATATCGCCAGTAAAATCTAATTTGAAAAATTACTCGAAGTTGAGGCGTTTTTTATACCCATACATTTCTCTTGGCCGCAGGTAACATAGAGGTTCTAGTTTTCCTAGAATAGCCTTAGGCTACCATTAGGTCTTTAGTTTCAAGTACTATTTGAAGTAGTACACCATTTGTCTTATATCCTTGTGTAATAGGGTTAGTTTTCGATGAAATGCTAGCGAAACTGCTACCATTAATGAAGATTGTGAAAATCCATGGGCCAACGTGAGAGCCTTGTGGTACACCAAAGATTGCTTGTTTTCTAATCGACCTTTTACCTGCTATTTCAATATATTGGATGCGATTACTCAATTAAGATTTGAACCAGGCTACGAACTGGTTGGAATATCCGAACTTGAAAATGTGTTCCAAAGTTTTGCAGTGGCTGACGGAGTCGAAAGGGTCTGCAAATTCGGTGTATATTACATCAACTTGTTTGTGCTTGATCGTCATACCATGAAGGATGTTTGTTCGGTTTGCTGATAGACACGAAAAAGAATAAACTAATGCGCTATTTATGTCTGCAGCATTGTTGTTAAACTCGGCGTTCCAATTTATTAGTTCAAAATATTGTTGTAGTTATTCGCATTGGCTTTTTTGAAGTTGTAATATGGTTTCCGGTTTTGATAATTTTAGAACCTGGTACTTAAATTATTTTTTAATATTATTTCTAATCCTTTGTGGTGAATATGATGTAAGAACGAAAGGTGTTTGTGATTTTTCTGTATTTATTAAACCGGGTTCATTAGTAAAAATAACGTCCAAAGGTCGGTCTCGTCCATTTTTTATTTCGCATATTTGACTCAAATTTGAGTCACGTTTAGAGGCATAATCTCGATCATTTCTTCATCGTAAGTCCAACCAATATTTGAGATTAGTTATTAAAATGGCAATTTAGCACAAAATTGCTCGATCGATGGTTTTGTTAAATCTACCAATTCCTTAGGCAATGATGTATCGACGGCTATGAGTACCCCGCCTCCGGATTTTATTTTGCTTGTTTCGGGTGAGCAATCACATCTATAAACCACGTATTGACTAGGGAAGAATTCCGAATTTAAAATTGTATCGTTAAATGATGTTTCGCAGATGATGAAACAGTAAAATGTGTAACCCAACAAGGTTCGGGTGTCATGATTACATTCCGGATTTGTGGCACTGTTGTTTTGAGATTTAAAATTTGCTATTGGATTAGGTGGCGCATATGGGGTGATTGAAACAACGACTTTTTTACCCCAATAAAATTCCTTGACAAACAGTCCTGCTAGCTACAGAGTAGAGTTGAAGGTGCTTTGAAAAACTTCATCTTTATACGATACGTAATCATATTTTAATGTAAAAAAGCTTGGTTTCGGCACCATGTATTTGTCAAACAGACGACGTGAGGTGGTTATTCGGAAGTTCTTTGATCATGGTCTGCTCGATCGATGATATCTTTTCTACGGCGTTTTGAAGTTGTAATGATTTTGTTTAGAGCCCTCTAGAAATATTATTATTACACTGGGGTTAATTCTATATTTCGACCGGCACTGATCGTATGCTTGAGATTCTCAATTAAGTTATCAAGCGGTGTTTTAATTATTTGTTCCAGTTCGTGAATTTAAGCATTGTAATAATTCTTATTCTTCTAAAAATAATGACTTAAGTTTGCAATTACAACAACAACTATTAGAAATTAAGCATAAATACTTTAGAAGAACTTTTACATTCCAGAAAAATGGAGCTTACACAACTTCGCAACTCCGTTAATGATAAAATTGAATATGTATGCTAAGCGCAATTTTCTAAAAAGGTGATCTAAATACTAATGTACACCATGGAGACGATTGAAGCAATATGGTGTATCCTCATTTGTACTCTAAATTCTAGTTTCGTTTCGGCAGCTAAAAGTTTAAACTAACATTTTCCGTCGACTGGGTAATGGCCAACCAAATCGAATGTCACGAGTAACGTCGATATTTTATTTCTGATACGTAACCATTGACGAAGTTGTTCATATGATCCAAATTATTAATTCTGTTGGCGTTGACCAAATACCAATAAAGTTTATCAGGCTTCTAGTACTTGTGATCTTTCCATTTAACTTGTATTTTTTTATTTACATCCTTACTACATCAGTATTTCTCAAGCCTTAGGATATATTCAAAATTTGTGAGAAAAATTAAAGATTTGAGAGCAATTAGAAGCTTTGGAAAGGATTCGGCATAATCAAATTAATCAATGAACATTTTTTATCTTTTGTTTTCTTTGTTTTTGCTTTTACCAATTTTATTTATTATTCAATGTTTCAACTCGAAAATAACAATAAGTTGTAAAATCTTTAACAATTAAGGTAATTGTGTAAATCTGCTCCCAGCAGAATCTACTTTTGATCAATAAATAAATTTTATAATTTATATTGAGGACACCCATCGTTTTCTTCTTTAATCGTGAAGGCATAGAAAATTCGGATGAGATGATATTTTCCCTGCATAGCTAATCCGCCTCTTTTTAATTCGTCTTTGATAGTTGATACGGTAAGGATGCTAAAGTCCTTACGCATATTTTTGGTTTTAACGAACCAGGGTGTTCCTATAATCATTCTGCGATTTTTTGACTTTCTCGGACCACGTCAATATTCGAATTTGAGGTTAATTGTGATTTGAGATATACGACTTCATAAGTTGGCAAATTTCTGGCATTTTACGATTAATTTTATTATTTTCCGTGCTCGGCTCTGAACCCAAATTGATGATTAGGGATGATATATCGTAGTTTTGGCTTATTATTTTCGATAATTGCTTTTTCTAATACTTTCGGGATTTTTTTTTTATAGTTGACAGTTTCCAGCATTCAGAAATATCCTGATTCATAGATAATTGAATATTTGAGCTAGTCGTCCAAATGCACTCACTCAGGGAGTTCTTTAAGCATTTCACCTGTAATTCGATCATACCCAGGGGCTTTCTTTAATTAAATTTGATGTGCAATAATAAACTTTACTAGTGGCTTCTTTATGTTGAGTTTCCTCTCAGGTCTGATAGCTACATTTTCTGTTTAAACAACCGATTATCCAAGGTTTGGATTAAATATAATTTCATGGTAATCAGCGAAGTCTTCGCTTTTTCCTCGTCATTTATAGCCTATTCATCGTTAGAAAGACGAATTGACGTGTTTGGTTGTGGCCTTTTAAAGTATTTAGTGGCCTTCCATAATTATTAGTTTGTACCCGAATGGGGAGATAATTCCTTAAGACAGTTTTGCATATAATCCATATTGTTTTTGTAGTAAGGCTTTGCAGTTTTCTTTTCGCCTGGTTAAAGTTGTGTTTTGCCCCTGGCGGTTCGATTAATTTGCCAGATGCGCTTTAAGCAACGTTTCTGTGTTAACATTTTTTCTATTTCGGCGGATATTATGGTGTGTCTTGTATGTTTGCTCTTTGGTTTAAGCGAGGCTGAAATAGCTGCGTTGACTAGTACGTACATAGATCATTAAAGTTTTCCATAGCAATGTTTATATCGTTAGCCGTCGCAATGTAGACGTTAGAGTGGTCAGAAGATACAGGTAAAACTCGCTTATAACGTACTCTGTTTATAACGTACACTGAGTGAATTAAGTAGGATTATGTTGTCCCATTATTTTATAACCATATTCCGGTGTATTTTTGATTGGATTTAATGTACCTCGTTTATACGGTTTTAAAGTACGTCGCGAAAGTATCCTGAAGATATTTTCAATATAAATAACTTCGGATATAGCATACGGCTACTGTTTTTTACAAAGCTCTTCGCGTGCTTTTTTATGGTTTTTCATCTCATTTTTTTTTTATTTCGATCTAGATACATATGTGTATGTGCGTACCTAGCATATACCAATGCCTTCTAACCTACAGGCCGCTTACATCAAATGATGACGACACGCTAGGTCGACGTTTTTTGGTGCTTTCTCTAGTTGTTTTGTTAGTGTAAATATCTTAACATTATTATTGCGCAGTCTCGGTTTAGACATAAATTGACGTCATGTGAGAAAAATGAGAGTAGTAAAAGGCCTGTAGTTTAGAAGGAATTGCATATACTCATGGTATTCTAAATTTAATGAAAGGGTAATACATACTCATACATGCATTTATGTTTTTTAAAGTAATGCGTAAGTATATGCATGTATATGTTGCTTCTGTTTTTTATGCATTTTAGATTTAGTTTTCCTTTTAATCTAAACGGGAGCAGATTAATGTGATTGCCCTTTGCAACAATTTTGGTGAACCCCCGATTTTTTAATTGGTTATTTAACCTACATACACTAAGTTTTCATTGTATAAGGTAAGTAGACAATTTAAATCATATTTGTTTGCAGATGTTTATCACGTCAGATACAAATTATTTCGCAGAATTGTTTAATATGACGTAAAAAAAAAAAAAATAAAATCCATTACAATATAAAAAAAATTGGAAATTTTAGCGGAAGTTGATAAAAATACTAAAACGTACGCTGAAATTCGCGAGACATTCGGAATATGTAAAACTACAGTTTCATCAATTGTTCAAAATCGAACGGAAAAAATTTAAATCTGGAAAATATGAAAAAGTTGAAGAAGCCGTATTAAAATGGCTCAAACACATGAGGTCAAAAAACATTTCCGTCAATGGTCCGCTAGTAAAAGAGAAAGCAAAGGATTTTGCGACTTCTCTCAAAGTTCCAGAGTTTAATCCTTCCAATGGTTGGATGGATCGGTTCAAAATTCGACACGACATACTGTTCAAAAATATCATTGGAGAATAAGCGGATGCCCCTCTTGAAATTTGCGAAGGTTGGATCAAAAATCGGTTACCAATTATAACTAAGGACTACGAAAGTAAAAATATTTTTAATCTTGACGAAACGGGGCTGTTTTACAAAATGCTTCCAAATAAAACGTTGGCCTTTAAAAATAATCCCTGTGCTGGTGGCAAACATAGCAAACAACGGATAACTATACTTGTTGGAGCAAACTCAGACGGATCCGAGGAACTTCCATTGCTTATGATTGGAAAGTCAAAATCGCCAAGATGCTTGAAAAATATCGTGACACTGCCTCTTAAATACACGACAAATTCAAAATCATGGATGGCCTTAACTATTTGGGAAGATTATGTCCTAGTAATGGACAGACAATTTTTCAATGCGAAAAGAAAAGTCATTTTCATCGTTGATAATTGTCCTTCGCATTCAAATATTGCGAATTTACGTGCAATTAAATTAGTATTTATGCCATCCAATATAACCTCGATTTGCCAGCCAATGGACCAAGGGGTGATAACAAATTTGAAACACTTTTACAGAGGATTTTTACTTAAAAATATAATAAATGATTTGGATAAGACGCTGAAATTAATATGAAAGGATGTGACAATAAATCTTTTGGATGCTGCAAGATTTATTTCTAAAGGGTGGGAAAAGGTGACAGAAGCTACAATAAATAACTGTTTCAAAAAGGCCGGGATTAATTTATCTACGTCAACGTTACCAGAAACTGAAACAATTGATGATTCAATGCTTAACAACTTGTGGCAGAACTCGCAAATTCAGGAATCTATTTCACCTGCCAACGTAGTACTTCAAGACTTCCTCAACGTTGATGAGCTAATTGAAACGGACGCCGCTGTAACAGAAGCTTCGTCCATATAAGACGAGTTGTTGAGCGAGCCAAATATTGAGGAAGTGGATTCGGATGAGGATAATTTGAAATTGTGAAACCAATGCCTTCTATTATAGAAATTTCCAACGCTTTTATGAGTTTAGAAACTTTTTAAGCTATTCTGAAGGAACCGGCGATGAATTAAAAATACTACATCAAATTGAAGTTAAAGTAGAAAGACTTTTTCAATCATCTTTTAAACAGCAACAAATTACCGATTATTTTAAGTCAAATTAATTTATGATGAAACAATAATAGTTCGATGCAATATGTTAATGAATTACGCTTATTATTTTTATTGTTGTTTTGTTTGTTCAATGAATTTATTTAAGAATAAAACTTAAAAACATATTTTTGCATTTTTATTAAGTTACTATTGATTTAACGTATACCTCGGCTAAAGCGTACATACCAATCAGTCCCTTGACTGTACGTTATACGCAAGTTTTATTGCTAAACGTGTGGTTTTCCCCTAAAAGGGGTGTTTTGTGTTATAAGCTTCGTAACCGTTTCTTCTGAAATTGTGTTTATCGGTTAAGTGGGTTTCAAAAACTAGCAGAAGGTCAATTCCGTGTTTTTCTAGGAAATGTTGCAATTCGAGTTTGTGTTGGCTTATACCGTTTGCGTTCCAGTGTCATATCTTGACATACTTTATCGGAAACATTCTAGTTTCTGGATGATGATGGTTTGATTTTGTACCATTGCTTGTAGCATATTTTGTTTTGTTGTCATGAACTGCATCATCAGTTGCATGTAATTATTAAAGGTAGGTTCAGTATTTGAGAATTCACCTTATGGGGAACGGCTTGCATATGTTGGTTTGCTTGTTGATGGTCTGGGCGAACATGAGTCATTTGGCGTATGCTAATGAATATTACATCTGGTGTAGATTTATACAGTCATTTGGGTCGTGACAATTGAATAATATTTTTGTAGACTGGGCATCCTTGGTAGTTTACAGTCTGGTTTTCACCGCAATTGCTGCATTTCTTTTCTGTTTCAGTGGTTTTGGGCAACTTTTGGTTTGGAGCAGTTTACCTTAATAAGTCCTTGAGTGAATTCTATACTCTATAGCTTAATCACTGTATTAGTCCTGGCCTTTTACTTTGCTTCTTCAACAGTTATGCATCTATGTTTGTCTACCATTCGTTAGCACGCTTGATTTGAGTTCTTGTACCACCTTGTGTGTAATGGTTTCATGCAAATAGATTGTGAGTAGTTTTCTCCGGTCTTAATGACTCTGAGTACATTAGTCATAAGAAAGAAAACCAAACTTAACATTTCTAATAAATTTACTGATTGGGAATTATTTAGAGAGAAACTGGACACTCTAATTGAGTTAAAAGTTAGTCTTAAAACTAAACAAGAACTTGAATTACAAACTAAACATTTTATTAACTCCAAGCGTGATGCAGCTATAGAGGCTACACCCGTATTAGGTGAGAAAGTCGTACAAGAGATCAACTACCCCCTGGCGATTCGGGAACTGATAAAAAAAAGGCGTGGGAAAAGACGCGTATGGCATAGAACCAGAAACATTATTGACAAAAGAGAATTTAATCGGGTAAGTAATAAAGTTAACCGATTAATTCAAGAACATAAAGAAGCTTGTACTGAATATTATTTGAAAGGACTGGGTCCTGAAGGTGACAAAAATTAGTATCTTTGGAAAGCTACTAAAAGATTCAAGAGGCCAATAATCCAAGTGCCACTTATAAGAAACATAAATGGAGAATGGGTGCGACGTAACGAAGAAAAAGCAGAACTATTTGCACAACATTTGGCATCAGTATTTCAACCACACGACATACAATCTAGGATTGATCCTAAACCAGTCTATAGATCTCCATCAAATATCAGAAGTGTCACCCCACTTGAAATTGCACAAGAAATTGACATGAATCTGAATCCCAAAAAGTCACCTGGAATTGATGACATTTCGCCAAGGATGTTTAAGGAGTTATCAAAGAGAGCAGTGATTATGTTAACATATATATATATATATATATATATATATATATATATATATATATATATATATAATGCTTGCTTTCGACTAACATATGTGCCTGAGTGTTTTAAGGTTGCACAAATAATCATGATAAAAAAACCAGACAAACCAGCCGAGCAAATTGGCTCATACAGGCCGATCTCTTTGCTACCTACTATTTCAAAATTGTTTGAGAAGTTGTTATTGAAACGACTAAGACCAATGATCATTATACCTGACTTCCAGTTTGGATTCAGGAATAAACATTCGACAATTGATCAAGTTCATCGCGTGACTGCAAAGATAGAACAAGCACTTGAAGAGAAGAAATATTGCCCTGCCGTATTTCTAGATGTATCACAGGCTTTCGATAGAGTGTGGCATGAGGGTCTTATCTACAAGATAAGTAAATTAGTGCCAAAAAATTACTGCCAATTGCTCGAGTCGTATCTCTCCAAACGAATATTTAGAGTATCACATGAAGTAACATACTCCAACTTTTACCCAGCCATAGCAGGGGTGCCTCAGGGTAGCGTATTAGGACCCATCCTATATCTACTTTACACTTCTGATATACCGACAACGGAAACAACCTTCATTGGAACTTTTGCTGATGATACCGCAGTATTGGCATTAAGCGAATCGCAGAAGCAAGCAGTAGAATACTTACAGCACGCACTCGATAAAATCAGCCAATGGACCAGGGATTGGAAAATAAACCTTAACGAGCTGAAATCAGTACATGTAACATAGACGTTGCGGCACAAAAATAGCAACATCCATACATTTCTCAATGGGGTTCAAATTCCCAAGCTGAATCTGCTAAATATCTCGGATTGCATCTCGATTCAAGATTGAACTGGAAATATCACGTTAGACAAAAAGCAGAGCAAATGAAAATGAAACAACGTGAGATGTACTGGCTAATAGGAAGAGATTCTAAGCTTAGCCTGTACTGTAAACGCCTGATCTACGAAACAATAATTAAACCAATTTGGACGTATGGTATCCAGCTCTGGGACTGTACTAAACAATCAAATCGTTTAATTATTCAACGTTGTTAAAACAAATTTCTACGTACAATAACGAATGCTTACCGCTACGTAACCAACGAGGAATTACACAAAGAACTAAATGTCAAATGGATTGATGAAGTGATCCAGGAATTTGCAATCAAACATGAAAGAAGGTTACTGCAACATACCAACAGTGAAGCAATACAACTTCTTGACATAACACAAGAACTGAGACGCCTTAAAAGAATTAAACCGCATGAGCTAGTCATCTAATAAATAAAGTTTCATTATTGGGAGCAGAATATTGATTTCTGTGAACCCACACTCGCTCCACTTATTAGTTTCAAATAAGTGCGTTATTATCTTTAGTAATAAATTATCATTTGATAAGATTGTACTATTTAAATAAATAAAAAAAAAAAAAAAAAGTAGTTTTATTTTTTGGCCTATCCCTTTTCCGTTCTACAGTAATATAGCGATCAATGCCAATTTGTGTCATATGTACATTACGTTTAGTGCTCACTTTAAGGCTTGTTTCGCTACTTTGCTTTTAGATGAGTATATTCATCGGGTCATCTACCACTTCTGGCTTCATATTCAACATTGTCGAAATTGATTGTTTGACAGTAATTGCAGCCGACATTTTTATTGTTCAATTCTTTAAAGGTGTTTGTATCTCCGTCAACCATACTGTATGAACCACTCACTAGACTTACAATCTCAGAAGTATTGCTTGTAGCACTATATGGTGTAGTGTGTAACCAAGCGTTGAATCACTACATCTCTATATAATTAATGGACATTAATAGACCGTGGGGATGCCACAAGACCCAATTATTGTTTTCGATGTTCATGATGAGAAAATTCATTTGCCACGAAGAAAGTGGTAAGACGTCTAAATAGCGATTTCTAAAAGGTTGTAAATGGGGCTTTTAGTAATCAACTCTTGTTCAATCCATCTAAATGTATTCTTTTTGGCTTACATGATGTTGAACATCAAAATGTTGATTTACATAGGAATTTTAATGGTTTACGTTGCTTATGGTATTCTGCCGCTAGAATCAAGAAAATTAATAATAATATTATTTCGACTCGCCAACCTAATTACCTATTCGATAAAATTTTGGCAAGGTGATCGGTTAGACCGATAAATGCTTCCACACAATCGTAGCCAAGTGATATATTTTTTGTAAACGGTTCATCGCCGTACAATGAAATTCTGCTGCTTGAAAATTTATTTATTTGAGTTTATATTTCATAAGTGTACGTACACTTCCTTTTCATTCAAAACTGTAGTTTTAGTTCGAAGCCGGGTGTTTATTCAAGTAAATTTTCATTCTCCCAGTTCTAGCTCCGCTCCTGGTAGAAACAATCGCTCGGCGAGTGCTTTTAGCTCCATAGGAGATTTCCAGGTTCGACGCAATGGTACAATAAAATAATTCCGATATTTAACTACTCATATACGGTGACATATTTTCGGTCAGATGTTAGTATTGGTATTTATTACATATGCCTTAGGTTCGCTTCTTATATATGAGTTTGCATTGAAACAAAAAAATCACATAGCATAAAACATAAAATTTTAAATACCATATCGGCCCTCTGCAGCAGTTCCAATAATTAGCATAGACATGACATTGAAATTGCAATATTCAAAATAGCAAACTTCCACAAACTTTATCTAAAAGACTGAGTGGTATACATACACACACAAACGTTTAAATTCAAGTAAATACATATTAGTTTTCCATGTCATTTCACTATTATTCCAACCAATAGTTATTTATTATCCCCAACATATTCGATTGCCAAACTCCATACATCAATCTGTTCAGATTTCATTTCAAACACATTCACTCTTTTACTATTTATCGTGGGTGAGGAAAAATCTACTTACGGGGGCCCCCCCCCCCCCCCCCCATTTGTTTATAAAACAAATCTATTTGTAATTTTTTATCCGAACGAAAAATGCGGATTTTTTTACCAGTGTTCTTCTTCCGGGAACCCATTTAAAAAATATACATATACATAATATTCCAAAAATATATGTGATTTTTTTTTTTTAAACTGGAATTCAGTTTATATTTGGGTTAACTGGAAAAACTAACTTGAACATGGATAACGACTAACATAAATTTGTTTTGATATGATTTTTCCCCTTTATAAAGTTTTTCATTTTTTTTATACATATTCTATATCAGTTGATATTAAATGAGCCAAAAGTTTCAAGTTGTGTGACTCCATATTACAAATATAATAGTTATTTATAGAATGGTAGAATGAAATGTATTTTTGACAAGAATTTAAAGACTTTTGAATCGACTCGCGTATCGAAAAATTTGTGTGTGTGTGTGCTAGTTATTCAAAGAAAAATCTATATATGAAGGTGAATTTGTGTTTTTTTTTCGGGGGGCCCAAAACAATTTCAGATAATTTATATCATGCTTGTAAAATAAACGGTTTTAATAGGATTTTCTATTTTCAATTTTTTTTTGTCTTATCTAGGGCACGTTTATCATTTTTTTCTTTCTATTCTTAATCCGTCGTCTATCACAAAATAAGACATATTTTTCATGCCGGAATTTAATTTTTGTCCAAACGTATGAATTTAAATGGCATAGCTGTGTCATAAATAAGGATTGAGATTTACGGGTATGCACATGTATGAATGGCGATAATTTATTTTTTTACGATTTTCTCTGTGATTCATAAAATATGCCGTGATTTTGCGAGATATGTAAAGTAACATACCTTTCAAGTTATTAAACACTTTAAAACTCACTCTTAGAGGTCAAGTGTTTCGTGTCTCCCGATTAATAAATGACCGATACGGACAGAGAAACAGTAGCTTTCATGATGCAAGACTATTAAATTGAGATAAAATCACGCGAGAAAGCACTTGTAAAACATACCATGGGATTGATTTTTCTTTGCCTGGTTCGTGAATAATATATTTCATCTTGTAGTATGGACAAGTGGATCCAGTCTGGTTCATTCCACCACAAAGAATGATTGAACAATATAGTCAACGGCCATGCTAATTGGTTTTTGGTCTATCACTCTGGACCCTGCTCGCGCTTATTAACTTGTGCATCGCTGTCCGAAATTATTTCCATCTATTGTGTGTCGCAATTGTAAATCTTCCGGGTTCTCTGTATGATATTTAACGTCTTTACTTCCAGTATTCCTTAGTAAGGCTGTTGTTTATAATTAATTGCTTTCGCTATTCCAGTATCCTTTTCCACATGGATGTTTTTTTAAATCCTTTTTAACTAATCCATCAATGTCGTCTGCCCTTTTTCCAAATGTGTGACCAGTCGATTATCACTTTTTCGCCGTATTTAATATGCGCTTTTAGATTAACGTTAGAAATCGAGTTTGACTAAACATCCACTCACCCTTCTTAGTCCTTTGTTGATGAACACTTGCAATTTCTTCATTTCAGTTTCATATTAGTAAGAATTAAAGCAATCAGGCAGATGTCGTCAGTGTAGTCAAGTTTATTTAGGTTCACTGCATTTCAGGCGCCATTGTATTCCATTCACACTATTAAGACAATCATAAATTTTAATGGCGATAAAGCGCATCCTTGCATACTCCTCTGTTGATAATTTGGCGTAATTTTTAGCGTCTTCCATTCTTATGATGGTGTCAGAACTTCTTTTGACATTGAAAAATAGTAATAAAGCGGTGTTCTCCGTGCGACAGACTTCTTCAATGTTGTTGGGCCTAAAACCTATGCCATCAGCACTATTTGTATTGTGTTAAGCATTGGGATCACTCGCTAATTTTTGCAAGGGCTAAGGTTACCTTTCTCCGGGATCGTCACGATAACATCATTCTTTCACCGGACGGGAATGTTCTTTGTATTCGAGGTATCGCGTATTATTGGCACAACTCTATGCGGAACAATGCCAGAGCTGTGTAATCCTTCGGCAAATAGTCTGAGCACGGTATTTACTATTTTTAAATTTTGCGGTTGCGAATTACAAGCCATTCGCTGTGAAAATCTTTCCAGCGGAAGAACTGTCTTTTAGATGGTTTTATGAAGTGCTTTGATAGCGCAAAGGATTTGTTAAATTTCCTCTCCGCTTAGTTTGTGAATTAGTTTACTCGCCTTTAGGCCATGACTACCCATAATCGAATTTAGATTCATTTTATTAGTACCTACTTTGGCGTTGAAGAAATGATTCTTCTTTTAATTTCATCTGGTTCTGTTGAAGTGCATTGGATAAACGCCATATTCATAAGCCGAGTTTGGAACCGCGCTGGAAGAATGCGACTCGGAACTCCATTGAGGATGTTCTCGTCTTATTTCGCTTTGGCCCTAATTGACCTTTGTGAGTGAACGAATATACCATACCCTGAGCATTGTTCTTGTACGAAATCCAAAAGTCGAAGTATTTTTTCTGTTTCTTGAGTAGAGTAGCTGTGTTATGACTTTGCTGCTAACCCTGAGCAACCTTCTTTTCTCATGTGCTGGTTACGTACTGGCGATGGAATTACATCTACGGGCCTCCAGTCATGCCGATGGATACAGTTATTTAGTAAACCGCTTTAATAAACCGATGGATACATTTATTTAGTAAACCGCCTGCTCTAAATCGCCTCTAACATGCAGAACATATGGTTGTGATTAAATTGATTTTAAGGCGACAAATGCCCACCAGGCATCTGGAATTACCGAGTGTAAATAGGTGTCTTTTCGTCGGCTATCATTTTCTTATAGTAAACAAAGGAAGGAGGAAAAAAAAATATAAAAAAGTTTTACTGTTCTTTGCTCTCTTGTGTTTCTATTCGTACTATATGCGACCGATAGCCACCGGGAATTAAAGTCGAATTTAGTTCTAAGACCACAGGATTTCGACTGCTTCTCTCACCAGTAATGAGGTGAAATTTGTTACAATATTTTCATTATAATATTAGAAATTTGTTGCCAACACACATAATTCATTAGATAGAGATTTCCTTATTTTCTTTCAAGTAAACGTTAAATAGGTCATGTCGTGTGATGTAAGGATCTCAATGATCAGCAGTTCAATTTCAGAAATTTAATTTAAACTAATCTCTTTCTTTTTCTCTCTCTTTCTTTTTCTCTCTCTCTGCGCTTCTCTCTCTCTCACTCTGTGCTTCTCTCTCACTCACTCTGGCCTCTCGCTCTGTGTGCTTCTCTCTCACTCTCTCTGTCCCTCTCGCTCTCTGTGCTTCTCTCTCACTGTGCTTCTCTCTCACTCTCTGTCCCTCTCTCGCTCTCTGTGCTTCTCTCTCACTCTCTGTCCCTCTCTCGATCTCTATATGACTCTCTCTCTCTTTCTCTCTCTCTTTTTTTCTCTCTCTCTCTCTCTCTCTCTCTCTCTCTCTCCCTCTCCGTCTCTCTCTTTTTCTCTCTCTCTAGCTCTCACACCTCATGAAGGAATTTTGCCGCCTGCAATTTAAAATGCGTACAGTAGTTGATTTTTGGTAATCATAATTCGACATTTGATCGTAAGATCTTGGTATGGAGATTTCTACGTCGGTACAATGGAGAAGAGGATTGTCAAATTCAATATTTTGACAGTTTTGCTCGTCCTTGCTCGACGTACCCACTCGGTGATTTGGATTTTTTTTCAGAATTGAGCTTGTTTGTTGGAAAACAAAGAACGCGATTTTCGCACTCTCTCTCCTTCGCGTATAAATCAGCTGTTTCGTTTCCTAGAATATCAGATTGATTGAAAGGCCACATTTGGGAAATTTTGCTCAAAAAAATGCAGTAGCAACTTCTTCAATGTTAAGATATAATAAAAGGCCGGACCTGCTAGGGCTACCAATGCTTCTTGACTATTAAAGATTATGACGATGTTGGTTTTATATTGTGTTATCGTAATTTTTTTCATACGTCCAAGTGCGCGGATCTCTATTTCGACGTATTGGCAGGGTTCATCTCATAGGCTACTATTGTTAGAGTTGTAATGTCTGCACCAATCACAGTTTTCGGTCAATCATAGAGAAAACGGTTAATATTAAAATTATATCTTGTTTGTGACCATCGGGTGTCATGCAAACCGTTAGAATTTGACTCGTTAACAAAGAATTTGCCCCTGGTTTTCTACCAGTCCCGGTTTCAACTCTAGGTCAATATACTATGGCAGGAAAGAAACACTGGGGATGCAGTTTTTGACTCATGCACACCAGGATACGTTTTTTCGTTTTAAGTCCCAGGTCAGCACGTTTATTATTATGGCGATGTAATCGTCATATCTCTGACAATAAAATCGGTCGTCGTTTAACTAGTCTGAAAGCACCTCATGAGACTAGACGACGGTCAGAGTAGTTGTAGCGTTTATTTTCTCTGGATCTAAGTAGTGGGTTCCATGCCATGCCGTCCCAGGGCAATTTGCATATTCTATGGCCGTCATAAACAGCTGAGTTGGAGTATGAAGCGCCGCGTGCTATGGAAAGTAGCTAGATATTAGGACAAGGTCATACCTTATTTTCTTTTCTTTTATCTCAACTTTTTCGAATTTTGACTATAGCTGTTGTAAGGTCTTTACACCAAATTTCGTTAAGCACCCATTCATTTTATTGCTAATATTGAATACAGGTTTAGCAAGTACTATTGAACAGAGTGGTACTTGTGTTTCGTGGAATCCATGGTTCTTGTATTTGTTTCGTCAGAGGTGTATTAGAAACTTATTAATGCATGTTTTTTGTAACTACTACCATTATCCAGACACTCGCTAACGCGAATGAAAATTCAAAATTGACGATACGCGTATGCAGGTGAGGAATCAAACTCTAAATTCGTGTTTATCGATGTTATTAATTTGACATCCGACCGCTGTAGAAAGAACACAGCCTCACCAAATTTAGACTATCCTTGTCACGAGACAGGTGGCCACAGATCTTTAATCTAATAACAGAAATGATTATCTACTTATCGTACGTATCCAGAGCGTAAGTGATCGCCAAGACTTGAACTTGTTGTCATTGAAGCCTATAAAATTTGCTTGTTCCTAAAGTGATTTCAATCAACATTTTGTTGCTAAAAATGATTTCAATCAATATACATACATATTCTTGTAAAATATGAAAATCAGTTACACTAATCGTGCGATTATCGAAAATCGGTTTGACTGCTGTGATTGCCATTGTTTCGTTTTCGGAGTCGAGATTCTCTTTACCTAGGTATATTGATGATTGCCTTATACTCCAAGAGGATTACGTCCAGTTTTAAACTGAGTCAGAAGCATATGGTCTGTCTAAATGCAAAGCCCTGACGCTTAATGAAATATCTAACTCGTTTAACGGAGACATACATTACAATGATACCCGTTTGAATGCTAGTATTGTTATATATTCGACAGCTTTTTAGAACTTAGCGTCGTCAACAGAATGTGCTTTAAGTCTAAAAATTCTCCTTGGTATTAGGGCCAAGAGAAATTCTTGGGTGTCTTGTTTTTAAGGTCGGCCAAGTGGCCGTGATTTTGGTTGAGGATTCCATAACATAACTAACTCGTACAGTAGAAGGTAGAATGCCATTAGATGTAATTTTGTGGTTGAACAAATCCAGAGAATTCAAACCAATATCGTCGAGCATTGGAAACAGTAGTTCCCAATTTAATTTGTCTTGTTTGTAATTTTTCGGCCATCCATATACATTATTTATGAATACAAAATAGCGGTCTAGATCTACTTCATGTGTAAAACGTTGAAAAGTGTGCGGCATTGACTTGGTCATGTCGAATTCCCAATCCAATGTTTCAGTTTGGTGATTTATAAAAATTAATGTGAACTTAGTCGTTGTTGATTCGATAGTACATAATTTATTCGTTTTTTATTGTAATGTTGTTAAAAGATTGAGTAGAATGCTTGGCTGGTAAAGCAAGATCGATCTTTCCGCGTTTCATACGAGGTTTTCCACGGCGATGCTTTTCCTTCTAGACGAAAGTTGTTATATTTGTCGTCTGAGTTGCGATTGTTCAGTATTTATTCGTGACCGATCGGATTGCGCCGAATCCAGCTTGTACCAGGTTTGTTTACGTTGTATAGTTAAACCCTAAATTATTTTGTAAATGTCTGCGCTTTATGTTTTTTTATTTTGCCTTTCGTGCGTGCCTGCTGTCATAAAACGACTAATTCGTCTGTTATCGGTAACATATTTGTTTTTATTGGTTCTGCTAATTTTCGTATCCACAAAAAATGTAAGGTTCAGAAGTTGTTTCCGGCCCAATATTTTATGCAACTTCTTTGAACGGATTAACGTAAGTCTCGAGTTCTGCTTCACCAATGTACCTTGTTTTAATAAATATCTATTAACAGGTTTTTTTGGTGTACAATTTTCGAGTATTTTGCCAACCTAGATAAATGAGCCGTTTATTTTGAAAGTGTCATAAGTGACATTTTCAAAAAATACAATTAGTTACAATTTGTTTTTTTTAAATGAAGAGTTAGTGTTAAATTGTCACTATGCCAATTTTAAATTAAATACCTCAAACGGTGGAGGTATTGCCACTGATAAGCAACTTAAATTGATCTTCTGTCATTTGGAACCAAATGGGCTGTAAATCGTATGTTGCTGCTGTGCTCGACTTGAGACGTGACTATTTCCCTCGTGTTTTGAACACCAACCTCATCTTGTATTCCGGTTTCTGTTCCCATTCTGCTTTCTAGATTGTCATGCGATTTACAATTATATTTTTACTGAATTTATTTGTTACTCGACCGGTTCAATAGTTTCATTTAAAAACCAAAAACGTGATAAATAATTTAAATAAAATTTTGATTCGTACATAAATCTATAACATGTGCCATTGTAAAATTTTATACCTTTAATTTACTATTTTTTGACCACTCTAATACGAGAATCGAACAGCTGTTAAATGAAAAGTTACACCGGCGGTGAGATGCTAATTCAGAAATTAAGCGATACCATAAAATACTCACATGTGCCAAATATTCACAAGATTTATTTCGATTAGGTGCCAACACGTTAGTTACCAACAAAGTAACTGGTTTTTTAAAACCAGGGTTTGATTAGTGCGAAAATCGTTCGAAAATTCCATTGGCTAAAACTTATATGTAAATACCTTCAATCTTATTGTCTAGTAGGTATTTAAACTTAGAAGTTGAGCTTTGTTTTAGGAATCACCAAACTTTCGAATTTCCAAATGAAACTTTACATGCTGATAACACCCGAAAAAGCAGTGCTCGTTCAAGAGCTACGAAAACAGGAAATGAAAATTCGTTAAAGAGGATTAAAGTGAAACCCTATTTCTACTTAAAACGACTAAACTAAGACAATTTGTGCTTATCATAGCAATATAATTTTAATAAATTTTCATTCATAAATTGAGGAAAAACAAATAAACCCTATATAAAGATACTATATTTAAAACGAAATAACACGATATATTGTGTTACGACGAACTCTAATTCCTTTGAACAAGAAAGACGGTGAATGAACCATTTTCAGATGTTATCGGGTATTGTAGCAAATGTTTGCTTGGGAAATTTGATGAACAATCCACTTATAACCCCCAATAATTTAGGTATAATTAAAAACAATAATTCAATTTATTACTATATAATTGTTTATTAGTTCCGTTAAACAACACACGTTTACTTCGGAGAAATTCTGGATCCGTGTCCGTAGCCGTGTGTTTCTTAGTTCTGCGGTTTATATGTTACTTGTTGAAGTTTTATTTTCGTACTAATGTAAAGAAACAAAACAATAATTATTTATTTTGAAAATATTGTTTCAAACGAATCTCGCTGGCAATTCGTTTGTGGTACGCATTGCAAGGTATTTTCCTAAAAGAAGAGAATACTCTGCAATGCTATGCGCGGTGGTCCTGAGTTTGCATGAACTGACCGTTGCATAACTGTCTCCCCAGTGCGAACATCCTTTCCAAATGTTATGGAGTAAGAGTTCCATTGCTGGTGGAAGAAGTAGTATTTATAAATACCAGAGGAATGTCTGTATTTGTTTTGCATGCTGAAATAAAATTTGAAATGATTATTGTAAGATAGTTTGCATACCGAATTAATCATTTTTTATCTGTGGTGAATTCACACGGAATTGTACATTTTTGGATTCCAAACCCAAATCTCGTGTGGAACCAACAAATGCTTGTTATGATTGAACTGCTTGTATATGCTTCGAAATTTTTTGTGGATTGAAGAGTGCTCATGCGTCTTTCCAACCTGAGAATTCGTAACTCCTAAAGACGTGTTGCTTTCGAGTTATTAGATGGTAGCGTCGTCGGTGTTGTTTGCGTGGCCACCGATTTTGATTGAACCCTTTTTCTTTGCTTTGACGTTGATGGAGCAGATTCTTCATGAACTCCTCGTGTCGGGCGATTATATTGCTGATAGTGATAGTTTCCATCCTTTGAAAGAAATGAAAACTAAAAATTATCCTTGCTGAAAAGTAATCATTCGAATGTGTGGACTGTTGTTGTCAACTCGAACGATTTTCTTGATTCCTGACGAATGATCAGATGTATTCATTATACCGTAGACTGGTTTGGGTCTGTCAATTGAGATATTAAAGAGTTTATCTTTGATTTGAATTACAAAGTGTTTACGAAGTCTTCGTACCACTTTGAATGGACCTTCGTATGGTGTAGCGAAACCCGGACTTTTTCAGTACGAAAGAAAACGAAATCACAAGTTTGCAGTGATTTGGGTACGAAAATGTCGTTTTGTTTAGTTTTGCGAGTGTCCGTTAGTATGAGGTTGTTCATAGTGGACCTTAATTGCTTTACCACTGTGTCAGCGGTAATTTGGGGTGTAAGTGGATGTTCCACAAAAAATTCCCCAGGAAGTTTGTGTATTTGACCATACACCAGTTCTGCTGGTGAGCATTGCAGATCATCTTTAACTGTTGCTCGGATTCCCAATAGAACTATTGGTACCTCCGAACTACAGTTAACGGTATTTCCTCTTGCTTTAAGAGCAGCTTTAAATTGGCAGTGAAAGCGCTCAACCATACCGTTTGCTCCCGGGTGATAGGCAGTGGTTCGAATCCTGTGTGAGCCTAAAAGTTGCATAAGCTCAGAAAAGAGTTTGAATTCGAATTGAGTGCCTTGGTCAGTAGTGATTGTACTGGGAACGCCGAATCTAGATATGTAGTTTTCGACGAACGTTTTTGCGATGGTTGATGCGGAGATGTCTTTTATACAGTTAGTTTCAGGCCACCGTGTAAAACGATCTACGGCCCCACGATATCTAGATGGATATGCTCAAATCGACTTGACGGAATTTTAAAATTCTCCTTAGGCGATTTGGTGTGAAGATGAAATTTTGATTTTTTGCAAGATAAACAAGATTGATTCATTTGATTCATCTTGGGCCAAAAATCTGAGACGAGCTTGCGTGTAGCTCGAACACTTGGATGTGAAACATTGTGGAGAGTGTCGAAGATGGTTCGGCGTAATGTCTCCGGAATGTACGGACGATTGCGGCCTGCAGATGATGTTTCACAGTAAACTGTTAAGTCGTTAAGTGGCAATCCTTCCAATTTCCACTTAGCTGTACGACGAGTAGAAGAACTTGAGAGTATGTCTATGCAAGTTCTGTATCACGAGCTTGTTGTTCCGCGATAGTAACGATTTTGTAAGGTTTTTCAGCCGAGGCAAGTTCGTCATCACTTGTCCTAGATAAGGTATCAGCGACGACGCTATCTTTGCCGTGAATGTGCTGTATGTCAGTTGTGAACTGTGCGATGTAATCTAAGTGGTGTATTTGTCTTGGATTACGTTCCGTTTTAGAGGAGATTGCTCTAGTAAGTGGTTTGTGGTCGGTGTAAATGGTAAATTCACGACCTTCCACAAAGTAACGGAAATGCTTGATTGCTTGATAAATTGCAAGTAAATCACGATCGAATGTAGAATATTTCCTTTCCGCATCTGTGAGTTTCTTAGAGAAAAACCCAAGAGGTTCCCAGGTCTTGCCGTTAAGTTGCTGCAAGACCGCACCTGTTGCTGTACCAGACGCATCCGTAGTAATGCTATATTTTGCATTAGCTAACGGATGCACTAGTAGTGTTATGTCCTGTAACTTATTCTTGAGCTGAAGGAATGCAGCTTGACATTCTTCAGTTCAAGAACAGTGTTGAGGTGTTTTGGGTTTTTTAAGGAGCTCTGCCAAAAGTGTGTGGATTGGGGCAAGAGTCTCCGCTAGCTTTAGAATAAATCGGTGTTAGTAGCATGGCAATAAATTGTTGAATTTGCTTGATAGTTTGCGGTACTGGGAATTCTCTAATGACATTAATACGTTCTTGAGACGGCAGAATGCCATTAGCGGTAATCTTATGACTGAGGAAGTTAAGACTACTGGTTCCGAAAACACATTTTGCGATGTTAAAATTGATGCCAAAATTTGAAAACTTTTGAAAGAGTTGTTCCAAATGCTCAAAATTCTGTTTTTCGTCTTGTGACCCGACGAGAATGTCGTCTATGTACACAAAGACGAAGTCGAGATGATTTACTATCTCGTTGATAAAACGCTGGAATGTTTGTGCAGCGTTGCGAAGTCCAAATATCATTCGAGTGAATTCGAATAAACCAAATGGAGTAGTAATTGCTGTTTTGTAAATGTCGTCGGGGGCAATTGGAATGAGATGATATGCTCTGACGAGATCGATTTTGGAGAAAATTTTGCATCCATGTAGTTGCATGGAAAAATTTTGAATGTGGGGAATGGGGTAGCGGTCAGGAATTGTGATCGCGTTGAGCCGTCTATAATCCCCACATGGTCTCCAATCGTTCTTCTTCTTCTTTACCATGTGTAGCGGACATGATACAGGAGAAGAAGAGGGCTTGCAGATTCCTAGGTCCACCATGTGTTGGAATTCTAGGAAAGATGATTTATGCCGAATTGAGTCGAGTCACAATGTGATGAACGATGTTATGTCTTACCGGTAAATTGTAATTCGGTGGAGCTGTTAAAGAAGGATACTTCTTCTAAGACTAGTGGATGGATCGATAACTTTGCGATTGCGTAGATCCACTAGAATGCTGAATTTCGTAAGGAAATCCGCACCAATTATGGGCCGATTAACACTTGCTAGCAGAAATGAATGTTTGAACGATCGACATAGACCGATGTCTACGTTGAGTAGTTTGGTACCGTACGTGTTGATCGTAGTACCGTTTGCTGCTGACAATACTAAATCGGAACTCCAATTTGTATTGTAGCAGAAGTATTTTGTGTGTGGAATGACACTAAAATCCGCGCCAGTGTCAATCAAAAATTCTAGCTTGTTGACTGAATCGTTACTGAATAAGCGGCTTGGTGCTGCTTTTCTTAAGGGTGCCGCTGAGACCTTAAGATTTAGTAGTTTGGGGAATTAGTATTTGCAATTCCGCCATGTGGAGCGTTGAATCCACATGGTTTAGAGCATTTCGTTACTCTAGAGCCAAACCTGTTGTGATACCAACACCAGTTTTGTGGTTGTCGGTATGATGTATTTCCTTGTTGCGTTGTTGCTGCTTGCTGCTGGTAGTAGTTAGTGCTTTGATTGCTTGTTGTCGGGCGATAATGTTGTTGTCTACCTGAACAAAATGTTTTTCTCCTAGGAGACTTCCTGTGTGTATTTTGCGTGCTATGAAATTGTGTACTATGTTCCAGATTGTCCAGCCTGTCGATTACTTTACTAAGAGTCTGTTCCAAATTTGTGTTATTGGAATAATGTTTGTCTGTTGGTTGCTGAAAAGAATTTTGCTGTAATGCATTTACACGATTTTGTTTACTGCAAACTATTTCGTGTAATTTATCTGCTATGCAAGCAAGAGCTTTCTCTTGCTTATCTTGCTGTGGAACTAGTGCGGCTTGTATGGAATCATACAAGCGGTGTTCCTGAGTTTGCAGGAACTGACCGTTGCAATGTAAAGTATTCTAAAAACCAACGAACTTGGCTTTTCTGATAACTTATTCCTACCAAGCACAAATATCCTCAGCATATTACCTTTCCAAAATATTAAAATTGGTTTTAAATAATTTTTGGTTTTCCCTAGAAATCGGATTTAATTTTAATCGTCTATATTAGGAAAAATTTTAATTTTTTGTCTTCTCGGCCCCTGGACTAAACCTAATTTTCTCCCGTGAGCACTAATTGACATAAATTATGCTTTATAGATATGAAAAGTTCCATTTTGAATTTTGAAAGTTTCATTGCTGCACGTGGGTAACGTGGGTTCTGCAGTTACCCACGCTACATAGAATTTTAGAAAATCGACAAAAACATTAAACTACATACTTCCAAAGAACCATAAATCAATGACACATATTTTCCTTCCTAAATCAAGCTAAACAATCTAGGTAACACTACAAAAACAACCAAAATCTAAAACGTTTTAATTTTGGTTCACATTAAACTACTGAATGAAATTTTATCGAATTTCCTTAAACGTAAATGATAAAGGATTATTATACACAATCGACCTGGAGGGAAAACTATAAGGAATGACTTAATTTCCGTTAAATTTTTTTGCTATTGACCATGGTACAACAAAGTATATAGATAAGCACAAATGTAATTTTGTTTTAAAGCGAATAAAAAATGTATACTCGTACTGCAAACGAGAACCCATAAATTTTATTTTATTGCTGTCCTGAAAATTGGAAATAGAAAATTGCAGTTTAAATCATAAGAGGTATATACGAGTATAGTTGATCCCCGGTATTTTATTTTATTTAAACTGTGAAAGTTATTTGGTGGGGATTTGTAACCAATTTGTAATAATATGAGCAAGAAAATATACAACAGGTCCTTTTAGTTATAACTTTTAATTAAAATTTGAATAATTTATTAATTAAAAAATTAAATTTTGATACTTTGCATTCAATGTGAAAGCAGATATTTGTTAAAGTAATTTATTTACCTGTTTGCTCCCTTAAATAATGCGGCCCGAACAATCAAAGCCAGCATAGATTTTCTATATCCAGTAATATTATTGTATCATGCCTCGCTTATATTACTTTACCATTTTCCCCAATTGAAATATGGTTTTTAATCAGATTTTGCTTAGCATTACTTTATTCTTTTACTATATAATATACATATATATAGTATTATATTACACACATACTATCAAAAGCATTTTATTGAAATAGGAAATAAAGGAATTCTATTTCCTTTCTGGATATATTTTTATGATCCTATTAACGTAATAGAAAATCGAAACGAAAAATAAATTAACTAACTTTTCTTTCGGCAAATGACTTAAATCTGTAAAGTATGAATTTATTTTATTATTTTGTTGGAAAAACGTCGTTAGAAATAATTAGCTAACCACGAAAATGAAAATGGATATAAAACAAAAGACGTCGTGTAATGAGAAATTGGATAATTCATTTGGAAATGTATGTAATTTTTTCGATTAGTTTTATCATTCTACAATTTTCATCCAATTGTTTGATATCCTTGATTTTATACTTTATATACCCGTTCTAACTTATTTTTGAAGAGTATTTTTATATTTTGTAGTTTTCATGAATTTTCTTCGACATTTTTAAGGGTCATTAAATTTATTTATAAGTTATGTAAAATTCAAAGTGATAAAATAAGGAGAATGAGTAGGTTTATGTGTTTTTAAGAAGAATTTCTTTAAGTGCTTTTAGATTATGTGCAGTTTAAGTAGATTTCTTTTTAGTTTGCTCATATTATATGGAGTTTTCTTGAAACGTTGTGTTTGTGTATGTATTTTTTACTATCATATTATGCAGTAGTGTGATAAAACTAAGTACTACCAATTAATAGTAAATACAATTATTTAGTTAATTTTTTGTTCTACTCCAATAAGCGTATACTGAACGATAGCAGAAAATTACCAGCAGAAAAAATGCGCTTTGGCTATATATCGCTAGAGGTATAACTATTACAAAAATGAAATTTCTTCTTGATATTTTTAAACACTAGCAGAAAGTTTTTGCAATTTTAGCAAATCATTAAATGTCTGCAGAAAGTTTTATGAAAACTCGAAAGAATTTATGAAACACAAAAGAACATATATGGTGAAAAACTCTTCAACTCACAAATTCACTCTATGGAGCCATATGTCATGTTTTAATTTTATGATTTTTATGTTTTGAATGTGTAGCCTTGATTAAAGGCAGAAAAATAATTGTCCGATAATTATGATTTTGGGCTCATTTTAAAGGTAAGTTAATAAGGATTTATATAAAAAAATATAAAAATAGTATATTGTTTAATTCCTTCTTTTCTAAATTTCCCGCCAAAATGTTCTTTTTAAATTTTCTGAAAAACATATTTTTTTTTCTAGAATTTGACAATTAATATTTTACAACATATCAAAAAACTAAAATCCCGTTATTTTTTCTTTTCTTGCAAAATTCGTTTTAGTAAAAGAAGTATTTCATTTTTATATTGAAAGCTATATAGATATTTCTCAGTGTTTTGAAATTGTTTACAAAAGAGATACGTCACGTAACTTGTGTGTTTTGTTTATTATTTATTGTACAATTTTGCGTCATATTTAAGTATGAGTCACAGAATTATGAGGTGCCACCCTCTGGTTTATATCGTTTGGTTAGTCGTAGTACCATAAATTCCTTTTCTGTCTTAGGTTATTTTATAAAAGACTAAATAAAATCTTGTTTCCCCCTTTTTCATTTGGGATGATTATTTTTACTTAACGCAGGCGTACCTGTTAAACGATGAGTAATGGTACGATTCCACCTGAAAACAGAAAATTTTTACAAAATTTTTGCAGAAAATGTGGCAAAGACAAGTACTGAAATTTACATTAGAACAACTGAGATACAACATTTTTATTTTATGGGACAAAAAGTTGGGGAAATTTTGACATCAACAAAAACTAACCTATAAATTATTTAAAGTCTTTATTATTTAAAATCTTTATTATTAATGTTTGACAATAATTTTATATCCTAAAAATTACTAAATAAAATAATAATTGTTGCGATGAAAATATAATATGATGTTTGATTAATTTGGAAAATTTATGAAACTATCTAAAAGTTGTTTTGCTATAAATTATTTGAGGGGAAAACATAAAAAGTCATTCAGCAGGCGAAAAAAAATAAAAAGAGCGTGTTGTGTCAACTGGGAGTGGGGGAATTTTTTCTGTTTTGTTGCCATAAAAAATAGTTTGCTTGATATTTTTTATTTATAATTATGGCAACAAAACAAATGTTTTCAAAAAAAAAAAAATATTGATGTACGGGTCACACACAGAGAGAATCTATATTTTTATCTCGTTCTAGTTTTCTGCAAAATAAAACGCTGTGTAGTGGAATAGGCTCATAATTCTTTTGAAAACAAAAAATGAACATTGTTGAATAAATAAGAGTAAAAATTTAACTTTTTGATTAGTTGACATTGTGAATTGTAGACAACATTTTAATTAAGGAGCAAGATTTTTTAAAATTTGAAAAAGTAACAGTTTGTTAAACTGAGTGTAAGTTTAAGTGGATAAATAAGTACTAGTGCGCTAAATTTGATAATGGATAAATTTCGAAAGTGTTGTAAACCATATCGCGATTCAAAGTGTTCGAGTAAACTAAAACGAGTTACGGATTATGTTAAGCAATTTATGACACAATCAGTTGAGAATCAAGATAATTTGTATCTCTGTTCAACGTGCTATATAAATATTACCGGCAAATGATGAAAAATAAAACCAGAGATGTCGCCAGTTGCGGGACCATCAACAACATCACCTCTAACACCGCAAATAGTCGATAATGATAATAGCAGTGATAGTGAAGAATGTTGTTTAAAAAATGTGTATGTTTTGGAAAAAATTAATGAAACCAGTGATAAGATTCAGCTACTTGCTATATTGCTAAAATCATTAACCATTCAAAAAATCCAGAATGAGTTCAAGGCATCGCAACATATGGTGCGAACCGCTAAAGATCTACGAGACAAGAATGGCCCACTAAGTCGTCCAGAAGCTAAAGTAGGAAAACGAATAAGTGATGAGCTGAAGTAAGCACTATTATCTTATTCTACTGATGATGATGTTAGTCGGATAATGCCATGCAAAAACGATTGTTTAATAGTCGGTAAAGCTAGAGTTCAAAATCGGCTAATGATGTGTACATTGAAAGAGTGCTATGAAGGATATAAGACGATGTATCAGGATGACGAATCAAAAAAATTGGATTTTCTAAATTTTCACTACTTCGTCCAAAATACAGTGTACAACCAGGTAGTAGTGGAACGCACACAGTCTGCGTATGTACCATACATCAAAATGTAAAATTAATTATTTATGGTACCAAAATGGAAACTATTACCAACGGAAAGATAACGCACTACCGGGATTGTATTTCAACTATTTTATGTGATGATCCTACACCAACATGTTACCTTCTACAATGCGAAAGCTGCCCAGGACTAGATAATTTTAAAGAATATTTGAAACATGCATTTCGGGAACATGGCTGCGAGGATGCTGAGTTAAAATTTAGGCAGTGGGTTTCTACCGATAGGTGCAATCTGGAGACCTTTTCTCAACCGTTGGATGAATTTCTGGATTATTTCATAAATAAGCTGAATAATCTGTTACCTCATTGCTTCATTTCACTTCAGCAGCCCAGCTTCTTAAATAATAAAAAATTGGCGCTGAAGTCTACGGTGGTGATAGTTTTATGTGGTTTTGCAGAAAATTATGCATTTATAATGTAAAATGCCGCATAAGGATTTCATTGGAATAATAAGCAAGCGACTATTCACCCATTTGTAATTTTTCAAAATTTGGAAGGCAAATTACTTCACCACACCTTCATTATAATATCGAATTGTCTTCACCCGATAGTGTAGCAGTTCACTTATCCATTGAAAAATTGATGCAGTTCTTGAAAACTAAAATATCCAGTTTATCTTTCAGTCACGCATTATAAAAATAAGAAAATTTTTAAGAACATCTTAAAACACTAAGAGGATTTTGAAGTTGATTGTGAATGGCATGTCCATGCAACAGCTCATGGTAAAGGTCCATGTGATGGGGTAAGAGGTACCATCAAAAGAATGGCATCCAGAGCTTGCAACTCAAACTTGCAACTAGGTTTGAAAATTTAAAAACAGTAAAAGGAAGTCACGGTTTCCATGCAGTTATTCCAACAGAGGATGGCTATTTGAATTGTAAAAAATATTCTAATTCTGACAGTTATGTTAAATTTAAATTGTAATTTTTAATTTGAATAAGATTTAATGTCAAACAATAAAATAAAATTATCAAAAGAATTTGGTTTTGAAATTTTAAATATATGCAATTAAATTCGAATAATAAATATTAATAGTTTAACTGAACTATCCTTTTTGTGAACAATTTCAAAACACTGCAAAATATCTACTAAAATACAGTTTTTCCATATAAAAATGAAATACTACTAAAACGCATTTTACAAGAAAACAAAAAATAACGAGATTTTAGTTTTTTGATATGTTGTAAAATATTAATTGTCAAATTCTAGAAAAAAAAAAAAAATATAGGTTTTTCAGAAAATTTAAAAAGAACATTTTGGCGGGAAATTTAGAGAAGAAGGAATTAAACAATATACTAATTTTATATTTTTTTATAAATCCTTATTAACTTACTTAAAATGAGCCCAAAATCATAATTATCGGACAATTATTTTTCTTTTTATTGACATATATACAACATCATGATTATCGTTTTTCTCAAAATTTGACACCCTATATCTTTAACAACAACAACAAAAATTAAAGTATTTCAATTTTTTTTTCAATCAAGCACACATTCAAATCATAAAAATCATAAAATTAAAACATGACTTACAAAAATTTGTGATTTCACGTATTTTTCGCCATATTTTTATTTTAATATTTTTTTATCAAAACTTTCCTTAATCGTTCTAGCTGTTTTTAGCCATTTATGCTACATTCTTTAAATACTTCAGAGATTCTAGAGAGAATCATATAAAGATTTTAAAAAGTCCAACGAAATATCTGCCCAGGCAGCTAATTCCCGTAATCAGCTCTTTATAGGATTTGTACTATTGGCCCCTAAATAAACTTTGCGAGTGCGCTAGTCTCAAGCGTTTTCGATGATATTTAAGGGAATAAAGGTCCACTGATGAGACCCAAATTCTAATTATATGAATTTCCAGTCATTTTATTGGAAACAAAATTCAATTGTGCTCCATACCATTACACCTCCTTTGCTGGCTATGATGGCGAAAAATTGTTCTTCTTTGCGAATATCATGAAAATAATAATTATATACCCATCTGGTCCATCTAAATTAAATTTTTTCTCATCTGAAACAACAATTTTTTCCAATTATTATACATTATTTGCAGATGCACATCCCAAGTCATGTGCTGCTTGGTAAATTAAAATCTTTGTTACTTGCGACCGTGATTTTGGGCTTTTTTTAATTTTTCGAATTTTAAAAATGAAGCACTTCAAATTGCTCTACGAACTGTTGATTTGATGACATTAATCCCAGCGGCCGTTCTGAATTTGCTGGTGAAAAGGGCTGAATTAGACACTAGCGTCTGAATTTTTCTTGTATCTTGCGTCGTCAGAATTATCGCTAACCTTCCTTGGTAGTAGCTTCAATATGAACAGCTGCCCACTATTCCCTCGATTTTACACCCAATGGCGTGGTTGGATGCCGTATTTAAAATAATTTCCATTTATTTTAATTCTTGATCTAGTTGAGCTACTGAAGAATTTTGAAAATATTGAACAAAAAAATGAGTATAAACTATGTTCCAAAAAAAAGAAAAGCACAGCTGGATAGCCATGTTTAAATTTTTATTCAATACTGTTTTACTGAGTGCTAATTTCTCTCTCTCTCTCTCTCTCTCTCTTCTCAATAAAAATATATTCTTGGTTCCGCGAGTAATTTTCACAGTAAAATTTTCATAAAAATAAAATTGCAAATGCGTCTAATCAAGTGAACCACAGTGTTTATCACACGTTAAGGTCTTTAAGAATCAGAAACTTAGTCCACATCATGCTGAAGCTTAAATTTAAATGCGGACGTTGACTTTGTTTGGAGGATATTTATTGGGAGTGCAAATAAGTTTTGAGGTTGTTTTTATAACTTCGAATCTTTCTTCAGATAAATTGGTACAATGTATTTTATTCAAAGTATTGTCCATCGTTAGCTACGACTTTTTCCCATCTTTCAGACAACATACGGATTCCGCATTCCGGAACTTTAAAACGTAATTATAGGTATCTAGTTTTCTGTTATTTTTTTTATTTTTCTCTAACCAACGAGGTTCGCTTAGAATCAAGATGAAATATATCGAACTCGTCATTTTATTTTCATTTTTGTGGAAAAAGTATCAATTCTAAGCGATTACATTTAACAGAAATTAGACATGACTGCTCATTGGTTTCTTCTTTCATACTTCGTATAATTACAGTGGTAAATTTATAAACATTAAAAGTTATTTACACTTTCACGTCCGACATTAGAGAGCAAACCGGCCGGAATTATAAATATTCTTAGATAGGTTATAGATATAAGAGTTGATGATAACTATAGGTATTAACAGAGATACACAATAGTACTAAAATTACTTCTTTTAAAAATGTTCATAGTTCGAGAGATAGTCACACTTATTTACCATTGTGTCTATGTGTTTAAGATGATGATTCCATCTCTATTAGCCAGACAACGCTTACTACGCCTTATTTATCTACCCATCTCTTAAATTATCGAAGCATTATAAATACATCCTAGAGTGGTGCCGAATATCCTTATAATGAACAAAAAATATTTATCTTTGTTTTCTCCAATTTTTCATTTTGGATATTTTAATTATATCTTTCCGTAATTTTGTTTGTCTATCTTGTTCTACGAATACTCTTCCTTTATAGTGTTTTTTCCATTTTCTTGAGTTGCCTAATTTAATGATTTTTATTCATTTTTCTCAAAGTTAATTAATTATTTTTAATTTATATCAATGAAAAACACCGGCTATATGGGTGGTATATTTCACATTTCTGTTTCTTTAGTTCCTTCCAAACAATATAATTCAATGAAACACAGGATTGAAATTAATTAACCAATTTGGCGTTTCCGTTTGAGGGGTGTGGAATTGTGGTGGTGAGGATGTATAATTTATGGTAAATGATTATTGCGATGGTTTATATAAATTAATACAATGTTTACTTTGATTTTTAGAAATGAATTATGATTTGTTCTTGGTTTTTGTTTAAATACTTCTTTAAAACGGATTTATAATGTGTAAAATAATGTGCAAATACAGGGTACCGAGGAAAGTAAAAATTTGACTGTACAATTTCCGGTTGTTCTCTATGTGTATAGGCAAAATGTAAATCATATACACTTAATAACAGCAAGACTCTTGATGTTGGGTCGCATCAGGCTAGCAAGCACTTATTATTGTTTTTGTTAGTTCAAAATGGGATTGAACAATGATGATCCTTAAAATATTCAGAGCGTGTGACTATGTGTATGTGTGCGCAGTATCTGCCAACTGTATTTTCCGTCCTTACTTTTTCGAAGAAAACGTTATCAATGTCACAGTGAACGGAGAGCCACGAACTCGTTGATATCCATTTAATTAATGGTTTGTGTGACGCAAATGGACGAGCTGCAGAGCGTGACTACGCAAACCGTTATCCAAATAGGCGAGTATTAGATCTCAGAATGTTCACAGAAGATTATGAGAACGAGGAACATAGTTCCTTTGTGAATATGAAAAGGTTATCCAAATTCAACACGAAATCAATGTCGATGAACAAATTTTCAATTTTCTACGAAGATATTCCGCCATTAGCACGACTCGTCTTTCAGTAAAACTTGGAATTAGCAAAAATGCAGCTTGGAGGGTACTTCGAAGCAACTCATCTATCATGACTCGAAAAAATGTTTCAAAGAAAACCTACGTACTTTAAGCCGTAGAATTCGAATCAGCAATAAAAAATAGGGGTTCCTATTTAATTTCAAAGTTACCCCCCGACCCACCTACAAGAAGGAGTGATGGGGTACTAATTTTAGCACTAATGTATGTAGTTCAGCTTAGCACATACAGTGGTGTTCGATGAAATAGCACACTACCAACATTTTTCATTAATTTAGAAATTTTTAAAAATTCCTCTCGAAAATTTACAATTACATATTACTGCAAACAATATTGCAATATTAGTTGCTTGCCAATCGACCACCGCAAGTACTTATAAGCACTTAAGGTTTTTGTCTTTGCTAATTTGACTACTCGCAACTGTTCTATCTTTTTTTTATGAGTAGTTGGAAGCAGTTACGATAAATTTGTCCGCTAGGTGATTGTATGTAGTATTTTTCTGTCAAAAATATAATTGAATGTCGTATGTGAAGCGCTAATAAAATTCCGGTATAAATATTTTTTTATTAAAAAGTTATCACAAATAAACTACACATTTGTAGGTGCAGTGGTCGATTGGAAAGTAACTAATATGGAAAAAGCAACCCTATTCCATGGAAAAAATCTGCTGTCAGTAAAAGTAAAAGCGAGAAAAAATATAGATTTTACTGGTTGTGTACGAAACAAAACATGTTGTCAGTAAAATTTTACTGAGAGAATAGTTGTGATAGCCGAAGTTTACTGCCATAATATTGCCATAAAAAATAAAAATTGGAGTATTTTTATGGCAGCATTTTTCACACATCTACAAAAAATGTGTGTAAAGATAAGAAATTTTTCTCACACTCATATAAAATAAATCGTTCGTCATTTTTATACTAAAATGTCGATTTGGTTTTTTTGTGTTTGAAATTTGACGGTGGTGGTTTTTTGTGGTACATATATACAGTGACTCAAACAATTGTCCAAATATTGTTAACATATAAATAATATTGTTTTTATTTTGTTTGTTTACCTCTCAAGGTAATGTATTTCTCATTTTTTTATAGAAAGACAAAAATCATAGTACTCAAAAGAGAAGAAAAGAGAATGATACTATTTGGCTTTTGTTATTTTTTTCCTCCTTTTGTTCGTTAATTGCAATTGGGACAATTTATTGTTTTAAAATTTTTCCACGAAAGGGTTGTTTATTTTAAATTGCGTAAACAAATTATTCAATAATTTGTTTTTTTGTTTAAGTTTGAAAACTAGGCATTGCAATACGTGAATAATTATAATTTTATTATTTGAACTAGTTACTGTTTTGTGGTTATTTTAGCATGAGACGGATATCACAAGAAACAACAAAACATATCATTTTTTGAGGGCCAGAAAGGCATGTCTTGCCGTGAAATTGCGAAGAAGGTTGGTGTCGGTCGTTCAAGTATCAATCGAGTGCTAAGGTCGTATTAACCTGATAATAAAAATGTTAAATCAGGTCGAAAAGCTCTTGTTTCTCCTGGACATAACCGACGGATACGAAGAATTATTCAATCGGGTCAGATGGACAATGCTGTACAGGTGCACAGATACCTTGTGGAAACTCAACAATTTCATGGAAGCATTTAAACAGTTCGCAATAGCCTCCGCAAGGAGGGATTTAGAGCAAGACTTAAAACCAAAAAACCTCTTTTAACGGAACGGCACAAAAAACTACGTTTAGAATATGCTAAACCATTTCGTGATTGAACCTTGGAATATTGGGATAATGTCATATTCACAGATGAATCAAAAATTAATTAATACGGTTCAGATGGTAGGCACTGGGTATGGAGGAAGCCAAGTGAAAAGTGGACGGAAAGGTGTTTAGAAAAAACAATAAAGTTTGGCGGTGGAAATATAATGGTATCAGGATGCATGAAAGGTGGTAAACTAGGAAAGTTGCACTTAATATCCTCTCGGCTGGATTTGAAAGGCTATGTAAATATTTTTCAAACCCAGCTTTTGGCCAGTTTGGCGATGTTTGGGGCAATAAAGGAGGAAATTATATTCCAACAGGACAATGACCCCAAGCATAAATCTAGGATTGTTATGAACAGGTTCGAAAATAATAATGTCATTGTACTGGATTGGCCCCCAGAATCACCAGACTTAATCATAATTGAACATGTTTTGAAAATTGTTTAAAAAAAGTTAAGCATTTTTACCACAGAACCCAAAAATTTTCAAGAATTGTGGGGAAGGACTGAAAGTGTGTGGTACAACATTAAGGCAGCCGAATTACAGAATATTTTCAACAATCTACCGAAAAGAATAGAAGCTTGCATTAAAGCTAAAGGTGGAAGTACCCAATATTAAAAAATTATTAATTTTGTCTTTGCGACACTTTAAAATATTTATAACAAAGTATTGTCCCAATAAGGTTTACTTCCTATTACTGAAGAATTTTATATTTATTGATAATTTTTTTTCTTAAAGTATGAAATAAACTACGAATTTAACATATATCAATCAAAATAATTAAATTTATTATTTTATTTTGTACAAAAATTAAAAAACTTCCAAATTTCAAAACATTGGGAGAATTGTTTGAGTCACTGTATATTAAAATTAAAATATATAAAAAATAATCGAATTGTACGAAAATGTACAAATTAAATATTTTATGAAATTTTTAGGTTATGCCAAAATGTAAAACCATAAAATTTTACTATAAAATGAAATAAAAAATATTTCTGTTCTTTGTCACTCTTATGAAATTTGAAATTTTTTTTTGCGCATTATCAGTAAAAAAAATTGCTGTCAGCAAATTTTTTCCATGGAATTAATGCTTTATCTACTAAAAAACTACCTACTGGGTAACTGCAGCAGGGATACTTTCGAATTTCAAAATGAAACTTGGCATACCGATTAAGCCAAATTTGTGCTAATTAGCGATCACGGGATTAAATTAATGCTAGTCCAGCAGCCAAAAAAACGGAAAAAGAAAATTTTAAATTTCGCTTGAAAGGCGAAAAAAATAAAACCCAATTTCTAGAAAAAAACCAGAAATAATTCAAGCTTAATTTTAAAACTTCTCATAGAAATATGATTTTTATAAATTTTCATTAACAAATTGAGGAAAAACAAACTAGCCCCTAAAAGATATTATATTGAACATTAAAAATACAGATGTATACCGTTCAATAATATTTTTGTTGAACAACAAATTAAAAAATGAAATAACTTATTATAAAATCAAAGAATAAGCATTATAAATAACATATTCCTGTCACACAAGTTCATTGCCGTCCGAAAAATATAGAGGCTGAATTTGTGCTAATCCAGAATTGGCCCAATTCCGTTGAACAACAAAGACCGTTGAATGAAGAATTTTTTGACAAAAAATGTTCTAGAAACCAATGAAGTTGGCACTTCTGATTGCATATTCCTATCAGGTATGTTCATTGCCATCCGAAAAATATAGTGGCTGAATTTGTGTTAATCCAGAATTGGATTTTTCCCGTTTTTTCGGCTCCTGGACTGGCACTAATTTTTTCCCGTGAGCACTAATTAGCACAAATTGGGCTTAATCGGTATGCCAAGTTTTATTTTGAAATTCGAAAGTTTCCCTGCTCCAGTTACTCACACTGGGTAACTAGATTTTGTATTCGTAAATTGGGGGAAACCGCCGAAAACCAATATAAATTAATTGTTTTGTGTTCAATGAAATAGAACATCAATCGTTATTTGATCTTTGCCGAATGCACATCGAAAAATTAATTTAAAGGAATAATAGCTTAGGAAACCTTCATTCAAAAATTTATTATTTCAATTTTAAATATTGTAAATAAATACTGTTATAAGATATATGGGTCGCGCAATTCATTGGAACGTTGAAGAAAGGTATATTGCCCACCGATTAAAATCTGAAGAAAAATCGGAATCAGAAATAGCCCGAATCCTTGGTCGATCTCGTAAATTAGAGTCAATGTTCCGGAAAAGTGGAGAAAAATTCTTTGGACGGATGAAACAAATATTATTCTATTCGGTTCTGATGGCCGAGATTATGTGCGACGACCACAAAATAAAAGTTGGTCGCCGCATTACACCAAGAAAACCGTGTAGCATGGTGGAGGATCCATTATGGGGTGGTGTGCTTTCTCTTGGTATGGACCTGGTTCAATTTATTGTTCAAAGAAAAACTGACTGATCAATAAGACTGGGTAAAGACTGAAATTTGTGAATTGAATTTGGGTTTACAGTCAGTAACGAAAATGATCATGCAAACTGATTTTTGAGAAAAGTTTACAAAAATAAGGATTATAGAACTTATTTTGCAGTTTTTTATTAGATTAAATTATTTTACAAACTAATAAATTCAAAAATACAAAATAGAAATTCATTTACCGTTTATACAGCGGAGGCAATATATATATATATGGATGAACTGTAATTAGAAATGTCTCCTAAATTCACCACTGTATACTTCTTTAAATTTAAAGTTATTTGTGTTTTAGTATTTTATATAATATAATATGCATAACAGAGAACAATCGTGCAACACTAGTGCAGATCATTTATAAATTTTGATTTGAAAACACGTTAAAAGGCAAAAATTATAAAAATAAAAGTGAAATTTAACATAATTTTTTTTAATTTGGTGGTAAAAGTGAAAAGTTTTGTAATATTATTTTTGCAAAAAGTTTTGTAAATCAACAATAACTGATCGTGACAATCGAGAGATTAAAAGACCTGCAGTAAAAGATTCAATGTCTCCTTGCACAAATAGGGCAGTATCATCAACTTCCAATTAAAAAAAGCCGTATTCGGAAAATTTTAAAAGAATCGGAACATCTGAAATATTTGAAACGAGATGCTCGTCCGCGACTTTTACCAAGGCATAAAATCGCTCGGTTGAGATTTGCTGAGGTTTACCAATTACTCGTCAATCACGAAATCTTGGGGTGGCTCGCTGATGGTATGGGAAACATTTTGTTACACAGAACGTACTCCAATTTGTTTTGTATCAACTAAAATGAATGCTGCCAAGTATGTAAATCTGTTGGAAGACGTTTTAGTTGATTTTGGGGATAATATGCTTGGTCAACATTAGGTAATCCAGCAAGATATTGCTGCAATACATTCTGTTCGACATTCAAAATCATTAGTCGTCTCCAAAAAGTTATTATAAAAGCAGGAGGTAATACTAATTATTAGAATAACAATAAGATGCTGATATAATACAGATTAGCAAACTGTCCTTATATAATATTGCCTACAGGAATTTTTTGTTTTATTTTTTAAAGACAATAGTTAGATATATGTAAATATATAGTTAGACACTCGAAATCTAAAATGTGGCATAATTATTTGAAGTTCCTTTCTTATGTATATAAACTAGAATAAAAATTAATATGAATTCTTATTTTAAATATTCAATTGTTTAATAAAAATTTTGTCCCTATTTATATTGCCTCCGCTGTAATAAAAAAAAAAAAAAAAAAAAGAATTTTTTGCAAAGAAAATCATCATACACTTATAGAATGATCCTTGATTTTTTTCAAATCTATTACATAAATTATGTTTCATAATTATTTTAATATCGAGTTGGTCCTCCTTTATATTTATAACCACTTTCATATTGAATACAGGCGTATACAATTTAAAATGTAACGATTGCGAGGCGTTCGGCGAGAAAACCTACAGTGCTGGAGCTAAAACACATCATACAAACTTTTAAACCTGATGGTTTTTCGGTTATGGTATGGGGTTCAATGTCAGCGAGTTTGGTAGGTAAACTTGGTTTTATAAATGGAAATTTGGATCGCTGGAAATACCTAGGTATTCTAAAGGACAATTTGAAACCATACTTGGAACAATTGGGGCTTGTGCCATCATGGATCTTCTAGCAAGACAACGATCCTAAGCAAACGGTACACATTGTGAAAGAATGGATTTTGAATAACGTTGCAACCAGTTATATTTGCCACCCCAATCGCCTAACCTGAACCCCAATAAACATTTATGGGATCACCTGGAACGCCAAATTAGAAAATACAGAATTACCAGCAAAAAACGTTACAAGAAACAATAATGTAAGAAAGTTAGTAAGTTAGTAGAATCAATGCCTAGAAGACTGGAAGAGGTTATAAAAAATAAAAGAGGACCAACTCGATATTAAAATAATTATGAAACATAATTTCTGTAAATGATTTAAAAAGAATCAAGGATCATATTATAAGTGTATGATCATTTTTGTTGCAAAAATTTCTTGATTTTTATTATTTTTATTATAAACGGTAAATAAATTTCTATTTTGTATTTTTGGATTTGTTAATTTATCAAATTATTTAATTTAATGAAAAACTACTAAATAAATTCTCCTTATAATTTGTAAAAAAAAATAATTCAACACTCATGTGTTATGATCATTTTCGTTACCCTAACCCGATTTAACGAAACTCCGATTAAACGATACCCGATTTTGCCACATCCGATTGTATGAAAGAAAAGTATCCGATTTTACGAAAGCTAAGAAAACTTGAAAATTTATTGCGTGTCAAGTCACCGTGAATTACATAACCCCTCAGAATAGCAGAGTTATGGTGGCAACTGATAAAGATCAAACGAAACCCAACAAGAAAAAATGCTTCTAAAGTACGGGAATCAGTTTGTAGTGTTCTTGGTGCCGACGTTGTGGCTTATGAAACTTGTAATTAATTGTACAAATGTGTTAAAAGTTGCTATTTCGATCTTAGTGACCAGTCGCGCCCGGGACAATTACGAGAGTTTGAAGGTCCGGAATTGCAAGCTCTATACTGGAAGAAGACTCAACGCAAATGCGACAAGAGCTGGCAGTTCCAGTAGGAGTCACCTAAACAGCTATTTCCAAGCGATTGCACCGAATGGGAAAATTTCAAAAACTTCGAAGATGGGTCCCACATGTGTTGCCCGTGCACAACCTAGGTCAGCGTATGAACATGTGCATTTCACTGCTTGCTCAGCAATAAAAATAGGACTTCTTGAGGAAAATTGTGGCTGGTGATGAAAAGTATATTTTTACGAGAACTCCAAACGTAAAAAGTCGTGGATAGATCCCGGGAAGCCCAGTACAACGACGCTGAAACAGAAAATCCACTTAAAGAAGGTTTCTCCTATGTATCTGGTGGGACATGAAGGGTGTGCTTTATTACGAACTCCTGAACACTGGTCAGACGGTGACTGTGGAACGCTACAGCTGACATTGAACAAACTGAGCGAATAACTTAGTCAGAAGAAGCCATTTACTGGACAAAGAAGCAGGCAAGTCATATTGCTGCATGGCAACGCTCGATCTCATGGTCCTCGCGTGACTCAGAAGAATCTCTTTAACTATATGCGGTATATTCACCATTCTTGGCCCCATCCGACTGCAATTTGTTCCAATCAATGCAGCACGTGCTAGTGGATAAATAATCCAAAACGCTGGACGATGTGTGTAAATTCATCGATGACCTTATTGTGTCGAAGCCTTCAAGTTTCTTTCGCGACATGTTACCTGAGAGCTCGCGCATAAAAACGATCTACAATATTTCCAAGTTTAAATTCATTGTTTATTTTGGGTGTGCTACGAAATCTCGGCTTTCAAAATCTCGGCATTCAAAATCCTGGTTTCAAAATCCCGGTTTTCAAAATCCCGGTTTTCAAAATCCAGGTCCACAAAATTTAGGCTTTCGAAATCCCGGTTTTCAGAATTCCGGTTTACTTTTCTTTTAGTTCTAAAGTATTCTTGATTTTGAAAAAAATATTTTTTATTAAATCGGGCTGGCCGGACTAATAATAATTTAACATAAAAAAAAAATTATTAGAACAAAGCAAGGCTGCAACATTTTGAAATGCAATAATTGTAGAGGTATAGACGGCTGCAATACCTCTCACGGGCTCATGATGGGTCGATGCGCTCAGCCCCCCCCCCCCTCCCCCTCACGCTTAGTCCTCCGAGGGGGTTTAGATTTGAACTTCGAGGGACGTAGGAGCCGGGATTAGCTAACATGTCGCAGACGCACTGCGTGCCGGTAGGAGCGGATTGTATAAAATCTATTAATGGCAACTACTAAAAAGAAAAATAATTGCACCATATTTTGTAATTCCAAGATTTTGAAAAACTCATTTTAGAAATCCATTTCCATCGAACTTGTAGAATTTCAACAAAATCGGTTAAGAAATGGCCTAGTTCTACCTCTACCGAAAAATCATTTTAGAATCCCATTTCCATCGCACATATCGAATTTCACCAAAACCTGTTAAAAAATGGCTGAAAATCATTTAGTGTCCTATTTTCTCACATGTCAAATTTTAAAAATTCAAACCAGGATTTCCTAAAAACCGAGTTTTTTTTTTTATACAAAACCAGGATTTTGAAAACTGGGACTCCGAAAACCGGGACTTTGAAAACCGAAAATTCGCTACACACCCGTTTATTTTTTTATGTAAAATAAATTTGCTGAAAAATCTGTAAAAGTTAAGTCCTAATAATATAATTTTTATTTATGTACTTCTAAATTTTTAGTTTTATTTTAATAAATTTAAGATTCAAAAACGCTTTTTAAAAAATATCCGATTTAACGAATGTCCGATTTTACGAAAGCAAAATTTTATGTGCCTTTCGGTAAATCGGATTAATACTGTATATACCTATTTTTAAGTTTCTATATATTGTCTAAATAAAATAAAAATATTAGAAATTGATAAGTATTTCTCTAATTAAATAATATTTTCCATAAAAATTACCAACTGTACTATTCCATTGAACACCACTCACTATATTTATATAAAAATATAGCGTTAGAATGTTTGAATGTTTGAATTGTCTCTTACGTGTATACGAATACGTATCAAATATCTCTTGTACCACTAAGATTGGTAGGGTTCACATTATCAAAATATTCATCTGTACCCAAAATAATCCCTAAAAATTATTCAACCAAATATAATATTTAAAGCCATTTCCCAATTAATCCTTTTCCTAATATTCAAATAAACGTAAATTATCGAATCCAATCAATTTTCCTCGCGGAAAATCAAACACAAAATAGGAAAATTCCTTCAAAATTGTTTTATTGGAAAAGTAAATATTTATTGATTTCAATTTCACTTTACAACTCAGTATTAAATTTTTTTTTTAAGGTGTAATAAATATTTTCACAAAATTTTATTTTCGTTTATTTTACTTTAGATCTAATTTTTCTTATTTAATGTAACAAATTTTCCGTAAACCTATAAAACTCAAATTGTAAATCGTGACTGAAGAATATATATACACAAGTACATACATATGTATATAAAAACATGCAAGATGAGGAAAACAGACAGAAAATAAAATCAAAATTTTTCTCTCGAGTATATCTTGTTGTTGTTGTTGTTGGTTGCTCTCGAGTTGTTGGAAACGATTTGTTTCTTCGCGGATAAATAATTTAGTATTTTATTCATCATCGTACGATGGCCTGGATTTTGAATAAATAACTAGTATAAGATGCAATAATGAATTGGTAAATGAAATGTTTATTGTACGAGATTTTTTTTTTTTATTCTGTGTGGTTTATTTTTACAAGCACCTGAGGAGTTGATTACGAAAATATTCAGTTGACGCGTAAAATAGACAAATGGTACTTCATGTAGACATTATATATATATCGAGAGCAATCATAAATGATAAATAAACAAAAGAAAATGTTTAAGAGGCATAAATAACCACAAACCACTTAAAACATAAAAAAACGTGTGTATGGGAAATACAAGTACAAAAACACGGGTTGAGTGTTTTATATTTTTTTTGTTGTTGTATAGAGAGAAAATGGGAAAATCAATTGCCAGGTAATTAGCTATGAAACACCTGGTGATGATTTTCCATCGTTTTTCTTCCTTGTGTGTTTGATAGAAAACCATCATCATTTAACAATATAAATAACAGCAATAATACGAATTCTTCTTCATTTGACTTATCTCTAATAAACATGAAATAGGATGTTTCCTTGTTATACATTCTCCCAACTACGATTATTACATTTAGGTATTTAGGTACATGAAATTTATTTTTTGTTACCACAAAACCCAGAAAAACAACAATCTTTGTTACACTAAATTATACGTATTTCCACATATACAACACATTTGATATTTTCGTTTTAAGATGTTGTTATTGTAGAATACATTTTGCCTATTAAAGAAGAAAATGCTCTTATTTTTTGTCTGTGTGTGTGTGTGTGTGTTTTTCGTTTCGTTTATCATCCCTAAGAAAGAAAAACGTAAATTATTCTTAGACACGTTTTTTATGTGTATCATAATTATTATTATTTTTATAGTGTAAAAGGACAATTGAAAAGAAAAATAACTAATTTTCTTTTTTATTTTTATTATGCTATTTTCTTTTCTTGTTTGTATGAAAATGCTAAAATAAACATTTTTCTAGTGTAAATAATTATTTTTCCTTTACGTTTGTCATCTTAGAATTGTTTTTTTTAAAGGTGATCACATTTCAACCGTACCTGGTTAAATTGTGATGTAATTTTTCTAATAATTAAAACTTTTAAATTTTTTTGCTTAAAACTGGACAACTTTTCAACTCGAAAGCACATTATGAACCTTTTTGATGGTGGGGAACATTTTTAAATTGGCGGACAAAATGTCAGCTAACTATGTGTGCTAACTTCACATACCTCAGGGTCTTTCGTAATCATTTTTGGTTCTACCGTTTCCAAAAGAATATGATAGAAATACTTTGGAATTTCAGTCGTCAATAAACCCATTTAAAATTTGTTCGCCTCTTATTTCGAAACTTCAATTTAAAAAATCCAATTAGAGAAATCGCTAAAATTCTTTAGAATGAAATAAAATGTCTTTTTATTTTGGAAAATTGTTAGAACTTCATCACAATTGACCCATATATTTGCCAAATTGATAAAAAATATTGCATGTTAGGTTAGGTTAGAGTGGCTGCGATTGCACACTTAGGCCAATAGTGGCCTACTGTGATACCATAGGATGATATCTTCCCTTTACCCCCGTTGAAACGATCCAGAGCTACTTATGTAGCGTAAAATATCTCGCACTCCACAGTCCACGAGTTCCGAAAGTACTTATGCCTTCTGTATAGCCACGAGCAAAGGAAGTGTTCTAAAGTCTCTTCCTCCTTTTCGCCCATACAACTTCTACAAAAGTCATTCGTCTGTAAACCCAGCCTTCTCGCATGCTCCTCAAAACGGAAATATCCTGTCAGTTTGGCTACGATCAATCATACCTCTCGTTATCCCAGGGCTATTAGTGCCTTGGAGCGTCATAAGTCCAGGTTTGTCCAAGCCCGTTTTGCTACCCTGCACATGAGAGTCTTGGTTCACCCAATGCCTCCTAAACTACAGGCCTCTTACTACTCTCATTTTTCGCACATGACGTCAATTTCTAAACCAAGACTGCGCAATAATAATGTTAAGATATTTACACTAACAAAACAACTAGAGAAAGCAACAAAAACATCGACTTAGCGTGTTGTCATCATTTGGTGTAAGCGGCCTATAGTTTAGAAGGCATTGATTCATCTCTCATTTGTGAAGGTGATTGCTTTTTTACTGCGCGCTAATTTGAGCGCTGATAGAGTTAAAGGCCTCGATAACCAGTGAGCTCTTTCCCGATTTCGGCATAAAGACCAATCTGACCTCCGATCCCTGAAGATAGCCTCTAGCCAGGGGAGGATGACTGCCGAGTTCCTTTGGATCTCTGCTGGTATAATCCGAACCGGGCCCGTCGATTTGTAAGGCTTAAACCGTTCAGCGCCCACAGGATTCGTTCCCTGTCTATGATGCCTGCCATATTTATTGAAGGCGTTCCTCGATGAGCTCCAGGAGTTATCGAGTCATCAAAGCTTCCCGGAATATGGGTCTCAATGAAAAACTCCAATGATTCCGCACTTGAAGCTGTCCATGACCCGTCCGGTCTAATTAAATAACTAGGACTGGTTAGGTTAGTAAATAGAATTTTCCTAAGGCGAGAAGTCTCAGAGACCTCCTCTATTCTACAAGGAGGAGCAACAACTTCATAGGAGTCCCAATTCCGAACCTCCTTTGTGTTCTTAGCTTTGTTAAAATCTGTCCAAAATGCCCTCTGATAAGTTCCCAACTCCGCGGTCCACCATGTCTTTTTCTGCCTGCTCCTAGGCTTTACCAGGGGGCATGCAGCATTAAATGAAAGATTGCATATCTTTGTGACAATGTCAACTATGCAATCTAATTTTTCTACTGTCGCCTGAAGTCCAGGGACCTCCAGCGGCAACAATTCCTCCAACACCTCCTCATATTTGTTCTGGGATTTCTGAAGGCTTTCGGGGTAACAGGTTTAACGTTGAGGTTATATGCGACATATAGGTGATCAGAGAATGAGTGCTCCTTCGCCACTCTCCAACCCCTGATCATATAAAATATGGTTCCTGACGCAAAGGGCACATCTAAAACCTCCTGTCGATTTTTAACTAAAAATGTTGGTAGTCGCCCAATATTGCAAACTAACAGGTTAGTATTTAATAAGTAATCAAAAAATAACTCACCCCTCTTGTTAATGTTTGGGCTTCCCCAAATTGTGTAATGCTCGTCTGCATGACATCCAAGTATGACACCTACTCTTCTTTGACCTGCTTCCCGGATCAGTTCCCTTAGGTTATCCGGTGAAACCTCCTTCTCGCGATCCATATAGGCTGAGGCTAGTCATAATTATTCACAGCCACCCTCAACGCTCACCGCTGTAACATCCCCACTACTAAATTGAGGAAGAAGAAAAATATTCAAATAATTTTTCGCTAAAATACACGATCTGATCTCAGCGTTGCTTGAGTATAATAATTTTTACCCTTTGGTTCTGAGGCCACAGATCCTCTTATTATTAATCCAAGGTTCTTAGCTTAATACCAAATCCTCATCTGACTTAGTCAGTGTGAGAACGAGAGCTGCCGACGCAGCCTTCGTGTGATGCAGGTTTATTTGTACAACATTAATCATTGTGGTGTACCTTACTCACCTCTTCCTGTACTCCCTGCATCGAGATCGTGCCACCTCATCCATCTCTCGTCGAAAGTTCTCTCCACGTCCGCAACATAACTCCCCTGGTCGTCCCCCACCCGCTTGACCATCTCCCGCTGGGTCCGTTCGCTTCAAGCAGGTCTTCCGTGCACGTATCGACCTCGAAGATGATAACTCTATTTGATTTTGCAAGGGAAGCCCGAGATTCTTTATTGATCAGCATGATTGACAATCTAAAGTCCCCCTCCCCCTTAGCCTCCTCTTGCTTTACTGGCCCTAATGGTCTCAAAGATCTCCTCTACCTTATTCGGGTCGGTTGGTAACCAGACGTGTGCTCCCGGCCTGCTCGGGATTTCCCTTCTGCAGACTATATCAATCCTCGCGCCCTGCCACACCTCGCCTACTTCGGCCACTGCCCTTTTATAAAGATCGGTCGATCTCTGGTCCGAGCACGCAGTTAACTTAACGTACCTCTGGTACCATCCTGCATCTCTACAGGACGGAGGGATGACAGATTTTCGCTAGGAACCCTCAAGGATATGGAGTTTAGTGCATTATACACAACCTTTCACTTCTTCGACGTGATGTTATCAGCTTCCTGACTTTTGTCAATGACAGATAGCACCAACATGTGCTACTTTAGGTTCTTACTGATAAGCTTCAGTTTATGAGCCTTAGGTGCACGCGACATCATGTCTGTTTGCACTTTGGCTCGCTTGCTGTTGCCCGCTTCAAGCTCATCCTGGGACCTCTGTCTTTTAGACACAAGCACCCTTTCCGAGCTTTCGCAGCCGACTGTTTTCTTCGCTCATGCCAGAGATTCCTCCTGTTCTACTGTAAGGTGCCGCTCAGGGGTTGCAGGTAGTTTCTCTAAAATTCTAAACGCCGACTGTCTCTCCCTGTACCGTCGCTTCACCTGATCTATCAATCCCCACTATTTCGTTTGGCGGTTCCGCTTCCTCCTGGTTTTGATGCCATGGTGTCGCTTACCCTTGCTACTGATGAGGGAGCCCCATCTTTATGGTTGGAGTTATTCTCTTCTTTTATACTTTCCGATTTTTGGAGGGTATTGGCCTCTTTATTTTTATTTTTTGTGGATCATTCATGTTCTTCCCACAAGTGTCGGAGAAATACAGGTCCATTTGCGCTGAGATCCGTAAACGCAGGTAAAGCTAAATAGAACTGGAGGTAGCCTGGTATCCAGCGGGCTCTGCTCACGGGCTGCATAACACCTTAATCCAGACCATTGGCTCACCAGAAACCCCAGGCACCCTGCGCTCAGTGCCCTCGCCTCCTCCGACATTCACCCGTCCATTCAGCCCTTCATATGGATATCCCAAACCTATGGGATCCATTCCATTCAAGGGATGACCTGTTTATAGGTTCCCCACTCACTACTTGGAAACCCGGGAGCGAAGGAAGACGTGACGCTCAGTTCGCCATGGTTAGTAGTCGATGGTTTTATGGCGCCGTTAGTTCGCCCTTCCATACTGAGTATCATATAGGTGTCACAATAACTGGCAACACTAATGCCATTCTTTCTTTGACAGAAACTCAGTATATTATTTCTAGTTGGCGAAATGAGTCGCTTAACTCTTCAACAAATGTGGAAATGTTGGAAATTTACTTCCACGACCACAACAAAGACAATTGGTTCGAAATCGCAATAAAATGTCGTAAAAAATTTGGTCAAAACACGAGATTCACACCCATTGGTATCAAGAAGTTTGTGCATAAAGTGCGTGATACGGGCTGCCTAGTCGACAATCCAACGCGTACCCGTGCTCGTCGTGTTCGTTCAGCCGAAAATATCGCCGCGGTGGCCGAAAATGTGCGCCAACGGCCGAGAGCATCAGTTCATCATCGTGCATCGGAAACAAACATCAGCCATCTTCCATGCAACGAGTTCTGCATAAAGATCTTAATTTGTGGCCCTATAAAGTTTAATTAGTCCAGTAATTGAAGCCCCGTGACCATCCGCTTCGATATCGATTCGCTGTGTGGGCCTGCGACAAACTCGAAATTGATGAGGATTTTGCTCAAAAAATCATCTTTTTGGACGAGGCGCATTTCCATCTCGGTGGGTTCGTAAACAAACAAAATTGTCGCATTTGGGGATCGGAAAATCCACAAGGGTATGTGGAGAAGCCAATGCATCCATTGCGTGTTACTGTTTGGTGCGGCTTGGCGGCATTATTAGGCCGTATTTGAAGCCGGCGCGATCGTTACGGTCAACGGAAACAACTACCGCCACATGTTAACATCTTTTTGTGGCCATATATTAAAGATATTGGTTTGGACGACCTTTGGTTCCAGCAAGATGGTGTGCCATGCTACACATCGAGTGTTACAATAGTGAAACTGCGTCAAAAATTCGATGGCCGCATTATCAGTCGAATTGGTGACGTAAATTGGCCGGCAAGGAGCTGTGATTTGACACCTTTGGAATTTTATTTGTGGGGTGCCCTGAAAGACAAGTGTTATATGGACAATCCACAAACAATTGAGCATTTGACAGCCAATATTGAAGCTACCATTGCCGAAATAGATCCGCACACAATCCAAAATATGTTCAGAAATTAAACCGACCGAATGGAGTACGCCGCGGCCCCCATTTGAATGAAAACATTTTCCATAAATAACCAGGAGGATTGTACTCAAACAAAAAAGTAAATTTGGAAATATATTAAGCCGTTTTTGTTTTATTAAATTGTTAAATCTGAATTTCTTATTGGGACACTCTTTAGACACTCAGAAATTAACAGAGGTTAACTACTCCCTAATTTCCTGAGACTCTCCTCCCAGCAGAACTGCGGTTGGGGCGGCTTATTAAATTCACCGCTAACCGACCTTTCGATAGGCCGTCCACTATCCACGACCTGTGAGTGAATGTTGAGTTACCAAAAACATACTTTACCTTTTTAAAATCACAGAAAAAAAGCTTTATTTTAGCTTTTCAAAATGTAGGCAAAATCGGTAGGTGTTTCTAGATTCCAAGGCACAGCTTTTAAAAACCTATCAAGTTTTACAATTTTATTTTAAAATAATTCAATTAGAGGATAAAATACTTTTAAACATTTAATTTTTAATAATTAATTATTTTAATAATTAATTATTTTAATTTTAATACGAGGGGCGTTTGATAAGTCAGTGGCTTTTTGAATTGCCTATGCTGTAACTTTAAATGCAACACAGTTCCCTTCAACTATACTATCTATTAAGATACAATAGGTCTAATTTTGAGCAAGCTCCGTCATTTTGTTTGTGTTTGACAGCCATTGAAATCAGAAAACTCCGCGAATTCTAACGAAAATGGAAAAAAATGAAGTTAGTATGCTGATAAGCATTATTTTTTGCGTAAAAACCCCATCACCGAAACCAAAGAAAGGCTTGATAAATACTATAGGGACTCTGCACCATCAATTTCAATGGTAAAGAAGTGGTTTATTGAGTTCCGTTATGGTAGTATGTACCAGCATAAGTGACGCCGAACGTTGAGGTCGCCCACAAGTGGACGTCACGCCAGAAACTAGTCGATAAAATCCATGCAATGATATTGAACGATCGGAGAATGAAAGTGTGTTAGTTCGCTGAGGCCAAAGGCATCTCAACTGAGCGAGCACATCACATTTTACATGAATGTTTGGACATGAAAAAGCTACATGAAAGAGTGCTGCTGTTGCACGGGTACACACGGGTGTAGTCACCATGGCAAAAATCAACAAATTGGGCTACGAACTGCTATCCCATCCAGCATATTCTCCAGTATTTAGCCCCTCCGCTTATTTCCTTCCTCTTCCAACCCTGAAGGAAGGGCTGGCGTTAAGAGTTTTGGGTCTAACGAAGAAGTCATCACTGAAACAAACGCCAATTTCGAGGGCCTTGTGAAAAACATGGACTAATTGTATCGAAAAAAAATTACTTTCATTCAAAAAGTCGCTGACTTATCAATTCCCAGCGATGGATAGACATTTTCTCGTCTTCATCAACACTTGCTGCTCTAATATTTTCCTTTGTATATGCACTATACACATACGATTTGGTGGATTGATGTCCAATAACGTGAAATTGGGTAATGGCTTGAATTGCTTGCTCAGTAGGTCGATTATGACGACCATAAAATGGACGAAATGCGCACACATTTTTCACTGAACACGAATTTTGATAATAAAATTCAATAGTTTGTAAATCTTGTTCGGGTGTAAGTCTTTCCATGAGGAAATGGCGATTTTAACTGAGAACAATTGACTTTGACAGATGTCGCTACTCAAGCGTAATGAGTCAAAAACATATACACGAAAAACCAAAAAAATCACATTTTATTTGAAAATATTTTTGTTGTCTTTCTTTGAAAAGGAATTGATATTTATTTTTTGAATCTCTGTTTTGTTCAAAATTTTTTATTCATTCATTTTTATTTATCTCCTCTCAAAAGATAAAAATTTTTCTGTATTTGTATTTCGCTTGATGTAAAGATATTATTTATTTTAAGAAAATATTAATTCCAAGAGAGAAATAAAAGATATCTGAGTATAGATTTTGTTCGAAAACTGAGACTTGAGAGTTGGGTGTTTTGCTGCTAACCTGCTAGATGCACACAATTAATTTTATTGTTTTGAACAACTTGTTCAAAATTACTATAAAAGAAATAATTACTAATTATAACTGTTCCTATAATTATACATATATTGTGACATATTAGCCACGGACATATAAAAAAAATATATGGATTTAAATAATTACCGGTACATCTGGTCACCCTCTCATATAAAATATCGTTGTTACTAAATCTCCCCCGAAATGAAATAAAACATACACACCAATACATATTATACTAGTTGAAAAAGAGCTTGCGATATAGAAAATTTACAACATGTAAGTAAAGCAATTTTCATTTAAAAAATGAATAAAAGAATAAAAATAAATTCCCCTCACGACAAGGATGGCATATAACACAGCAAACAAGAAAAACGGAAAATTCCTCTCTGAAAATTTTCATTTTATTTAATTTTGTTGTTTATTCAACAATCACGTAAGAATCTCACTGGAAATAAATTCAGTTTGTTGCTTCTGCTTTTTTCAGTCAGTCATCATATATCCAAATCGTGTGTAGAAAATAAAAATAATAAAAAAGTCGTGTTTTTCTTTATTTCATTATTTATTTTGGTTTTCCGCGCTTTTCCGCAACTGTGTATTTTACTATAATATGATATAGTAGAAGAGTAAGAGTAATTACTACTGTGAAAAATTATAATAAATAAATCAGCAGCGTAAAAAAATGCATTAATTTATATGTTTTAATTGTAATTAATTAGGCGGTTTTGGAAAATATTTTTTAATATTAATTCACGGTGAAAACAATGTTTATATGGTTGGAAAACAGTTTATATTTTTCGTTTTGTGAGTGAGATTATTGATTAACAAATATATGATGGTTTGGTGAAGAAATTAAAAAAAAAACGGTTTTTCAAAAATGAATTCGGTGGTGATTATGAAAATGACTCGGACGTGCATATCATCGTCGTCCGATGATAAAAAATCTTTTATCAAATCGTTTCGCAGCCACATAATATCGTCATCATGCTCAAATTTGACAAATAATAATAACAATGGATGCTCAGACATGGATACGTTGGATGATATGTTCAATAAGGTAGGATGGAATGAATTCTTTTATTATATTGAAAGAATAAACTGTGTGAGGATGTCATTCTTTAAAAAAGAAAACGGCATTTGTATACATTTTTATTCGGAAATTTAATTTCCTACAACTGTATCCTGACAAAAGTAAAATTATTGTTTGATATTTTCAATAATTTTTTTATGTGATATTTGTTTTGGTGGTAAATATATTAATTTTTTTTTTGTGATATGGAGGGGAGATGAAAATGAGTAATAATTTATTGTAAAGTATTGATAAATATTGAAGCAAGAATAATGTAATGAATAAAAAAATTTGAATTCGCCTTGTGACGTATTTCGGAATCTTTTGATAATTAGGACAGTTTTCAGAATATTGCTCGAAATTTTTACTCTTTAGATTTGTTCCTTTTATAAATATTATCAGAGTCGCAACCGAGCAAGATTATGTATTTATCTTCATTACATCTGTGGCAAAAACTTATGTCAAAATAAGTGTTTATTCTAAATTTATTTCTGTTTTTACAAATAAAAGTATTGTTTTAAATATCACTGATTTCATGCTACAATATCAAAAATTATCAATTTAGTGGTTTTCAACACATACCAAACACCTATAACAAACATAAGTGGTTTTGTGTTTTGCTTATATCTCGGTCAAAAATAGTCGGACTTTGATGAAAAACTGAAGGGAAAGAAACACGGGAAATACCATCGATTAGAATATAGTTCAACATAACCACTTATCTCGACTTAAGTGGTTATGTTAAATTGCCACAGATATAGTGGCTATATAGGTATTTAAATCGCCGCTGCCACTATTGCAAGGGACACTATGCTTATTATTAAATTTGTTGATGTCGATAAGGGATAATCTAATCAGTTCTTAGCCGTTTCTGTTTTCTACGTACAAATATTATTTTATTAGATTTTTTCTTGAAAAGAAAATTTTCTTCCACAGACTTATGTTTATTTGATTTCATGAATAGTTTATGAATTGACTACCGCATTTCTTGTTCTCAAAATCTAATGTACTAAAATATATTGCGATTAAAGTTATTATTTTATTTGAATTTTTGACTTATAGATGTAAGAATCACAACAACCAGTTTCGAACGGATAAGATTATTGATTTGGAAAAATTAGCCTTCTCATAAGGTCGCGACCATATAGAACAATACCATGTAGTTGTACTACTAGCGAATTACTGCGTAGCGTACGAAATTCGATTCTTTCACATTTTCCATCTATATTCTATTCTCACAACTATCTAAAATTAACTCAGCTTTAACTCAAAAAAGGATTTCTATAAATTTGAAATGTTATCTGATTTCTTTAATACTACGAGTATAATTTACGGTATCCTTTTAATTATTTTACAATAAGTATTGTTTAGTTTTTTTTAATTTTATTATCTTTGTATTCTGGTTTGAGCTGAAGCATCCCAACATTTCACGGTTCGCTTTTCACATTCTACCTTACGCCGTTGTGTGTCAATTATAGGGCGTACGGCTAAAGGTACGATTTTCATAGAACCAACTGCACATTGCATAGCAATATGCCACCCTATAGTACTGGCATGCAAGATGGGTCGGCCCATGAGTTAGGCACTAATTAAAACTTAATTTTCATGACACACCGTAATCTGATGATGAAAAAATGATTTTGCACATGCCCCCATCGGGATTTGAACCTGGTACCTCACGATCCAAAAACCAAAGCCTTAACCTTTTCTTACAAGTCGATAATTAGCTTATTCACATAGTGTTATGTGATATTATTTGGTCGGAACCGGGATACAAAACGTAAGCTACGAAAATTAAGATTAAGGCGACATAGTACCTTATCGAAATTTTTTTTATGATAGAATATGTTAGAATGAACGTTTAAAACATGATTTTAATGATATAAACATGAAAATCTCAACAAAAAAAAATTATTTTATTTATTGCGAAGCGCACCAAAGTCGTTTTTTACGCGGTTATCTCGAAATGACGAACTTTAAACGCGGTTATCTCGAAATGACGTTTTTCAAGTTGGCGTGCAAGATTGAGAAAAAACTACTTATCCAATCGTTCTAAAATTTTAACACGTTGATCTACATATATATTTCTGCTCAGAATGAACTACGGAAGGAAAAATCGGGTTTCAATTTTTTGAGTTTCAACTAATTGGGGGGGGGGGGGGGGGGGGGGGTGGGGGGGGGGTGGTACAAAAAAGCTGCATTTTCGAAATTTTTCAACCAATTTTTTTCCTTTTAGTTCATTCCAAGGGCGATTTAATGCTGAATAAAACCCGGTTTTTTCATACGTTTGTGAGAGTAGTTATGATGCACGCCGCGAATTTTCAGTGTTTTTTGAAAACCCTTGTAGCAGACGACCTTGGGCTAAAAAAATCTAAAACAATTGTTTTTGTACTTTCAGTTAAATAAAATGTCAATGGAAAGTTTCATTAAAAGATATCTCTTTTTATTCCATTAAAAAAAAATATTTGAAAAACTTTTTTTTTCCAATTTTGAAGGTACTATGTCCCCTTAAATTGTGTTTTCTCAAAAATGACGCGATTCAATAACGTCAGACTGGTGAATAAATATGATGTTTACCAAGGGTCTAAGGAAACGATCTGTAAAGCATTTTACAAAGGTCGCGGATATACGTGAGTGAATAATTTTTCTTTTCAATTTTAAGATATGAAAATTCGCTATTTCGGGGTTGGATACGTCCCAAAACTATAGATAACCTTTGCTCCAGACTGTAAAACTGACGTAAGGCTGACGTGTATGAATGACCTAATAGAGGCGGGATCCTTTTAAATGGTAAACCAACTATTATTCTTCCATTACTGCTAACTGCAACTGTTGCTTCAAAGTGTTCGACACATGCTGATTCTTCTGGCGTATACTGTAACACATCTGGTATATCTTCAGCCTCCCAAAATGATCGTAGAGTTTTGTGGATATCCACCTCTTGATTTTCCGATAGGTGTACCGTCTCATTTAACGTCTTGGGCCGTGACAAGAATCGGCTTCTTCGTCCAGTAACTCGAAGATGTAATCGCTACCTATTAATAGATCTACTGGGCCCGGCTTATTAAATGTATGGTCAGCTAATCTAACTACATCGCTCGTTGGTACGTCAACATCTAACGGGTTTGATGGTAGGTGTGAGGTGAGTTTTGGCACGATTAGAGCTGCAATTTGGTATGTGACATCACGATTATCATAAGTTGTGTGCGTCCCTTTGATAATCCTGCTTTGGTCCCACCGATACCACTGACGAAAACTCTTGCATTTGTTTTGATTAGGTTCAATTTATTAGCGCACGATTCGTTGAGGAATGATCGAGTTGAACCAGAATCCAGCAATCCTCGAACAATATGCTAGTTGTTGAACCTATCCTTAATTTCGACCAATACTCACTGGCGATATTTACAGGCTTGGCGATAGAGGATGTGTAGATTTCTTCTGTAGTCGCAGTGTAGGTTCCACTCGTTGACGCTTTAGGATCGCTGCTGGCAATGGTCTCGATTGAGCTCACTTGATTCCCAGTTTTACTGTCATCAGGATCTGAATGAACAAGAGTGTGATGTCTCATTCTCCAAATTTGGCATGTACTTCTTGAGCGGCATTGGTAGACGGAATGATTGTCTCCAAGACAGTTGAAGCATCTTTGGTGTTCCTTTAAAAATTTTCTGCGCTCATGTAATGCCATGAGCCATAGTTTCTCTTTTTCGGGTTCGGAACGTTACCTTTCCTAATGTACCATGGAGCACTAACAATCCCACGCAACACTTAACTTTGGAAACATTGTATCATTTGTATATTTCCTGGTAAAGATGCAATTTGTTATATATTGTGAGCTCAGAATTTCTACCCATGAGCCAGCGCATTTTCCTAAGTATATAATTGGTATGATATCAAAGGGCCGAATGTCGAAGGGCCGAATGTCGAAGGGTCGAATTTCAAAGGGCCAAATGTGTCGAAGGGCCGAATGTCGAAGGGCCGAATGTCGAAGGGCCGAATGGGTCGAAGGGCCGATTTTGTTTTGATTTTTTTTTTGTTTTTAGAAATATATTTTTTTTATTTTTTTATTTAATTTAATTATTTTTTTTATTTTTTGTGGCGCATAACAAAATTTTCCTTCACCAAAATGTATCGCTGACCGAATACGTGGAATTTAATAAATATTCAAAGATGAAAAATATTAAAATTCATAAATTCATAAGAAATTCATTTACGTTTAATAAAAAAAAATTTACAAAATATTCTATAACAAAATATGAAAAATATAAAAATATTCTTAAAACATTTTATTTTGTTATAAAAAAACAAATTTAAAAAATTATATTTCTAAAAACAAAAAAATAAATTCGACCAATTCGGCCCTTCGACCAATTCGGCCCTTCGACATTCGGCCCTTCGACACATTCGGCCCTTCAACACATTCGGCCCTTCGACATTCGGCCCTTCGACATTCGGCCCTTCGACACATTCGGCCCTTCGACACATTCGGCCCTTCGACATTCGGCCCTTCGTACCTATTCCATATAATTGATTCTTGTGCTCTTTCCATCTGCATATCGAATTTATTTTGAATTAAGACCGACTGGAATCAAGTTTACATTTTGGTTTGTTAAGTTGACGTGTACTGATTCGGCTTCGTTTAACAATATGCTCCTTTTTTTAGTCAAGTTACTCACTTGGTAACTGCGTATTTTGAAGGTTGTTTGTTACTTCCGAGATATCATTCCTAAAAGCTAGGGGAACTGTGTCATCTGCAAATATTCCTTCTGTAGCACTTGGAGTTTTCTGTAGATGTCTCGTTTATAGGGTGAACAGTATAGGTCTAACCCATTAAAGAAAAATATTGAAATTAAAAACTAAAACGTTTCATCGAGAGGAAAAAACTATTGTGCAATAAAAACATTAAATCACTCACAGAAATTGATGATGAAATAATTGATCTGGGTGAATTTTTTTTGAAGGAATTGCCCGGTCTTCAATTAAAAAATTTTGTCACGACAAAACAATGTGATGAAAAATGTATTGTATTTTATACTCACAACTATTAATATCAAATTGTATATTAAAATTATTGTAAGCTCTCTGTTTTGTTGAATTGAGAGTAAAATAAAATTTTTTTACTCATTTTGTCACTGTCATGTCAAAAACATCAGCAATTTTAATAAATTTTCTCTTATTCAAGGTGTAGCGCATGCGCAGATTCAATACAAATACGTTTGTCCTGACATTATAGCGTCATGACAACGTTAGGCGAGTGAAGACCGATCATTAGAATATTCACCACTCCATTTGTTTTTTTTAAACTAAACTGCCCCTTTTCTCATTCTTCTAGTTAATCATGGAAGGGTTCCTTGTTACCATCGAACTGTGTCCAAATGAATAAGCAATGATTAAAATTGATTATTGTAGTTAACATTTATGGTTTTTCAATATTATAAGCAAAAGTTTAAATCTGAAATCACATTAAACTTAAATTAAATTTTTTATATGTATTTTGTTAATAAGTATTATTAAACTAATCTACTTGTATTTTTTTTATTTCAGGTAATTCACCAAATAGTGTAACACTAATGCTGGTAATTATAAATAAAACCTCATAATAAAATACGTATGTGAAGTTATCCCACGTTCTATCCTAGAAAATAAAAAAATCCCATCAGGCAATACTAATCAATAAAAACCCCATTTGTTCAAACGAAAAATAAAATTCGTTACTTTTAAATTATGCGAATTTTAGCCAGTTTTAACGGTTAATCAAACAGGTATTTGTAAGAAAAAAAATTACATTAGCCATGATAAAGGTACTTAGCACGTTAAAAGTATAAATTTGTCGGATTAAGGCTGTGTGGTTCTGAGATCGTCACACTCCTGCCTTACTTTTAGAAAAGTTAGAAAAAATCGTTCCGTGGCAACTTTGTGAAATTGGGCCCTGGGCCAGATCTATCCATACAACTCGTATGTGAATAAAAATTAAAAATTTTGCAAAGTTGCACTACTTGATTTCTCTTATATACAGTGACTCACATAATTGACACGATTTTATAACATGGTAATATTTTATTATATCAAAATAAAACTAAAAGTATTTTTCAAGTTTCCTTTTCTAATTAAACTGTTTATTTAATAATTTATTTAAAAAATAAAAAAACAATTCATTTTCGCAACATCATATGTAAATAATTAATTAAAAATATATTTCTTGGAAGTGATCAATTTTGTGACCAGCCGATAATCTTAATTTAATATGTGGTATAGCCTCCTTTGGTTTTCAAAACTGCAGTAATTGTATTGGGCATGCTTTCTACCAGCTTTCTGGTTGTTTCGGCTGAAATGCCTCGCCATTTTAACTGAACTCTATCTCAAAGATCGTCTACAGTAGGTGGTTGGCCTGAAAAATCTGAAATAGATCTCTTAAGCTGGCCCCAGCCATGCTTTACAGGATTTAGGTCGGGGGATTGAGGTGGCCACTCCGACATTACTAACCCTTTATCCTCCAGCCATTTTTTCTTAATTTTGGAGCTTTGCTTGGGATCGTTATGTTTATAAAAAACAACGCCCCCTATGTTATTCTGACATTTTTACACGCTCTCAAGAAGATTTTCTTCGAAAATTTGTATGTAGGAGGCGGACGTTATTCTACCCTCGCCTTTTTTTATCTGGCCAATACAATGAGCCATCATGCACGCCCATACCATTATGGAACCACCTCCAAATTTCATTGTTTCATTTACATTATATGTGGTAATAAAATAGCTCCAGGTTTCCACCAAGGCCACTTTCGACCGTCGGAGCCAAATCGGTTAATTTTGGACTCATCTAACCATATTAGTTTAGCCCATTGAGAAACCGTCCAGTTTTTTTAGTTTTTTGCTAAATTGAGCTGCAGTTGGCGGTGCCGTTTTGTAAGTATGTAGTGGTTTTTTCGTTTTTACGTAGCTCTTCATTCCAACTTCCTTCAATGTTCGTCGAATAGTTTCTGCTGAAATATTGGCTAAATTATTGGATATCAAAATTGTCCTCATTTTTACTGCATTTTCTACTGTTTCATTACGAATATTTTTGATAATGATCTGTTTCACGCGCGCGTTGCTCATTTTTACTTAGCTCCCGCCCAGTTTTTGGGGACATTTAAGTTCAGTTTCTTTCGCAGTTCCGATATTACTCCTAATGAGACGTTTAATATTTGGAAAATATCTCTATGTGCTTTACCTTCTCACAAAAATTGTTCAATTTTTCGGACCTTATTTGTAGGAAGTCGGTTTTTGACTTGAGTAAGCATCTATTAAAAAAAAGGCATATTATACGCCATTTTTATTTCGAAGAAATTCTTTTCGTACCTTTAGTTTTTTCCAGTTTAAGAAATAACAAAAATATTTACAAGAATTATTATAAAATTCGGTGTAAATCCTCGCGCTATAAGCTAAACCACAAAATTGATCACGGTCGATGTGTATAGAAAAATGGAAAAACAGAAATAACGGTATTTCCTATTGTTCTAGTAACAGTGTTTTTTTTGTTTTGTTGTTTTATAATAATTCACAAAAAAAATCCAGACGATTATATGTTGTAGTTTTAGTGCAATAACCAAAATACTTAAAATTTATGAAATCGTGATCAATTATGTGAGTCACTGTATTTATTGCTCGATGGTATGAGTAATTGAAAATTTTTAATTAATTCTTATATCTATCTTATATATTAATTTGTATTCTTCTTAATAGATCGAAATTGATTAATGTATTCTGTGCTGTATATAATTGTACAGTGACCCGTATGCTTCTTGGAGACTCCTCTAGAATGCATATAGTCATTTTCTAAGAGTTTTTGCTATTTGGCTTACTATTGTAGTACAATATCCCTCCGTATAAATTCAAAAATTATCCCGAAATATTCGCAATGTTGATTTATGACTTATTTTGAAAATCCAATCCACTTATTATCATATAGTATACAGTTTTGGAGCCAGTTTAGGTAAGTTATTGAAAACGTAGATATTAGACAAAAATAAAATCAACTTTGTAAGGTATGTCTGAATAGTTGCCATCGTACTCTTGCAGAAACGGTAGGAGAGATTTTAATGTAGCAACCCCATCTTCGGAAAGAAAAATGGATGAGGGTAAATTTAGAGTGCTTCTTTTAGAGTTGCTCATGAATTCTTATCGTAAAATTGTGTCAATGTAAATTTAGAAACTAAACTGTCTTTGTAAGTTAATTAAATAAAATATAGGGTAATTAATTTGTAAAATGAAGGTGTTAAAATGCTTTCTGATATATTTTTATTTAGTTATGAATAGCAATTTTGTTAATTAAACATATTTTTATGAAAATTATAATTTCATTAAATTAGTAAGTACATACTTTTGTATTAATAATTGTAAAGGGGTAGATCAATTCATTACATCGTATTTCTTTATACAATTGAAAAGGTTTTTATTCACTAAATGTAAAAATAATTGTTTCACGGTTATATCACGACAAGGCGACAATTTTTTGTACGATACAGAAAGCATGTATCTAGTGGTTCCTAACTCTAAAAAGCTTAGAATTTTTCGGTTCTCCAGAAGAAGTCAGCAACCACAACTTTGATAGCGTCGAAAACTTTAAATACCTCGGGTCAGTTATAACATCGTCGAATGATATGCAGGCAGAAATAAAAGCCCGAATCGCTGCCGGACAACGAGTTTTCTACGCCAAATCAAAATTATTGCGATCGAAACATCTATCGCAGTCGTGCAAGCTCGCACTTTATAAAGCACTTATAAGACCTGTGCTGGCTTTCGGAAGCGAGAGCTGGACCATGACCACTAACGATTGTAGATTATTATCTACCTTCGAAAGGAGGGTTGCCCGTTCAATCGTTGGTCCAATTAAAGTTGCGAACAACGAATATCGGATTCGTATGAATCACGAAATAAAGCAACTCCTCGGAGGCAGCGATATTATCGGATTCATCAAATCCAATCGAGTGAGATGGCTCGGCCACGTTACAAGGTCTCCCCAGCAACGGATGATAAATAAAGTGTTCCACCAACAACCAGCCGGAGTACGTCGTAGAGGAAGACCCCGACTACGCTGGCGCGACGACATCGAACAAGATCTACGAACATTAGGATGTCGAAACTGGAGGACGAGAGCGGTGGATCGAGATGGATGGAGGGCCTTAGTGCAGGCGGCGAAATCCCTTCATGGGATGTGAAGGCCAGAGAGAGAGAGAGAGAGAAGAAGTCAGCGTCTACTTTACGTTGGTTATGAGAAAAACCATTCAGATGATTAAGAACAAAAACATTTGCAACAGAATTGGACCAAAGTTTAAAAATTTTAATTTAGAACAGAATTGGTCCATTTCATTTGTACAAAAGTTAAGCGTACATGATAGTTTTTAGTAATATTTGTTTTTTTTTCAAATAGGCTTTCTCAAATAGGTACATAACATAGCTCCATGCCAGCCTATAGTACTGGCATGGAAGATGGATCGGCCCATGAGTCTAGCACTCAGACAGGGGGTTAGAGTTGTGTTTCTTTTCATCACAGATCGTACTCTGATGATAAAAATTCTCGTTTGCAGCTTTCGCCTATCGGAATTCGAGCCCGGTACCTCCTGATCTAAACGTCAAACTTTAACTCATAAAACTATTCTTATATATCTAAAAACAATTTATATTAAAATATCCAAATAACTATAAAATACTTGAGATGGTTTTTTCAAATACCTACTAATAATTATTCATAAGCGTACATCATTACAAAGCATTTTTGGAATTTATAATATGTGGCCCTGGCGCCGATTTTTGGTCTAAATATCTGATTTACTAAATTGAAAGTTAATAAATATCAGTTATTGCTATAGATGTCTCTAAGGTACATCAACCAGAATGTGCCTGATATTTAGTTCTAAACTGAAAACCTAAAAACTTAAGAGATATGTAGATAAATCTTTTAGCTATTTTATGCTGCGTACATGATATCGGAAATAAAAAGCATTATACTCGCTCCCGAACTCAAACCCAATCAAGTTTCGTGAAATACCTTATGTCCCGCCTACTATTTACATACTCGAGTTGAAATATTTTTAACTTTGTTGTTGTTTTAATAAATTGCTGTTGCACTAACTCGCGATGTCGCATGTACGCAGTCTTACTGTAATATAAGATTTGGTTTATTTCGTGCCGTCTACGAACGACTAATTTGAACTGACAAAGTATTTGGTTAGTCGGAAATTTAAACAATAAAATTGGTGTCAGGTACATAGTATTACTATCCCATTTCCCGTTGTACGAAATGACCAAGTTATTAACATCTTTTTCAGGTTAGACATACCACAAAATAAAAACATAAAGCAAATAAACAAAATAAAAACGTTTTAAGTGGCCAGTTAAAATATCGGTGGTGAATAAAAACTAATAGGGCTAAAACTATTTTTAGTGTGTTGTTGTCGATGGAAAGGGTTTAGCATGAAGGTCAGAGTCAAATTTAATCGACCGCACTCGTTTAAAATTCACCACTGTTAAAATGAGCAATTTTGAACCGTGGTGAATTAAATTCCATCAGACCTCTCCATCGACATCACCACTGAGTTTATAAGACATCTAGAAATTAATTTATTTAAATTATAAATGTTGAGTGACGTAAACATGCAATTAATTACTCAAATATCGCGATTGTCCCAATTTTAGAAGGTTTTTTTTAACTTGATAATATATATTGTGGTGAATTTTAAGAGTGGTAAACTATATTTGACATTTGCTTGGAGGCTCTCATTCTTCATGACCAAACTTTTATTAATTATTTAAATGTGTATGTTTAGTTATAACACTCGCCACTAGGTGTGATTTTTGTTTTTAAATATTTATTCAATTCCGACAGGAATTTTTGGCTGTTCAATAATAAAATGAAATTCGTCATACTTTGCATTCGTTCTTTTATTTATTGTTGCATTTTATTAAGAAAAATTATTCGATTGGTTATCGAAATAATTTATGTGATGATACGCACGGCGAGGTCCGAACCATCTGCACATTGCATAGCTCCATCCCAGCCTATAGTACTGGCATGAAGGATGGGTTGGCCCATGGAGTTCTGCACTTCAACAGTAGGTCATCGTTGCGTTCCTTTTCATCACAGATCGTGAACTGATGATCAAAATTCCCTTTTGCATATTGCCCCTATCGGGTTTCAAACTCGGTACCTCCCGATCGAAATGAAAAACTTTAACCACTGTGCCGTTTGGTCGGTGATATGAACATTGATACCATGTTTGTTTCGAATTGTCATTGGAAAATACGGTACGTACATAACGTATTTGTAAATTAATTGCTTGATAAATGACGTTTGTGGATTGATTGTTGAACTTTAAACCTTTCGGAATAAATAAACATTTTAAAACAAATTCCATCTATTGGCAGATTTGACTACTAAATATAAAAATAAAATTTAATTAATTCTATAAATCGAATTCACAGTCAACTTCACGATAGTTTTTATATTAAAATGACAATTCACCCAAAAAAAACATTCTAAAGGGGATATTCCAAGGAAGGGAAAAGGGGAACGGGTTCATCCGGCCCCGGTACTGTTTTCGAGGTAAACGGCTTTTATGGTAAAAATTGAATCGAATAAGAGTTCCGGCCAAATCTCAACTAATTGGAATAAATGCGTGATCTATGATGAAAATAGAATTCCCATATAAGTTACGGATAGAGATTTAGAACATGAACAATTTAAATCGAACTACTAGTCCGGTCAATTTAGACATTCGAAGGTACATAAATTCGCATCAAGCTGAAAATTGGTAGAATTGTTAAAAATGTGATTATAAATAAAACTTAAAAGTTCCGCATCATTCCCGTGTATGGAAAAAATTTTACTCGAGGTCAAAGGTCAAAAAAATGAGTTTTTCGCGATTTTCAGCGAAACGGTAAGTCTTATCATAAAAATATATTAGACAAAAATTGTAGATCATCATATTATCTATCAAAAATGTATCAGTGCTTTTTTTCTACGAGCCACCCTTTCTGGGATATAACGATTCAAAAAGGTGTTCAAGTTGTTATGGGCATAATATGCACACGTTTCCACGCCACCTATGAGGTAGTGTAAATGTTTAATTTAAAACTATTGCAAAATTACGGAAATTTGTAAATATTGTAAAAGATAAAAAGCGATGTAAATTAAAAAAGTGGTGAATTTTATTCGTCTGAATTGTAACCGTCAAACTCTTTTCGTTCTTCTTGTTCTAATTCTCGTTCTTCTTCTCGTTCTTCTTCTTCTTCTTGTTCTTGTTCTTCTTCATCTTCATTCTGCGTGCAAGTAAATTGCGTCAATAGTGATGTATCCTCGTTGGAATCAAACGAATCCTCTTCTGTTAGTGATTCAACATTGGAGCACGACCGGCCTTGACAGTTTGTACATGCCAAAGAGCAGAACAGTCCGACTTTTTTGCAAACACATTTAGCACTGCACTTTTAAGTTTTATTTATAATCACATTTTTAACGATTCTACCAATTTTCAGCTTGATGCGAATTTATGTACCTTCGCTCTCATTTTTATGTCTAGATTGACCGGACTATACCTAGTCTATTCCTCAGCACATAGGGATTCACACACTTGAAAATAAACAGTTTGTCAACCGATTGTCTAAAAATTTGTATTTGTTTGATTTCTGGATGAAACTAAGATACTCTCTTAAACTGTTTGGAATGAAATTGAATTTTATATAAGAAAATGAGATTCTAATACGATTTCCAAATGACTAGCTCATTAATTTGCCAACCGATTGATAAGGAGCTCGGTTCCATGATAAAAATGGGAATTCAATATGAAGTAATGATGTCGTTCTGGAAACTATGCCATTTCTCAACTGACCGGTTTTCTACGAGAAAATGGGAGTAAAATACGAGCTCTAAACGTGGTTCTACATATATAACGTGCAATCTGATGCAACAATGCCCAATACTTTCCAACCAAATGTGATGGTAATAGGTTTGTTTGATATAAATTGGAGTTAGATAAGAGTTATATTATATTATATATTATTATATATATAGAGACATAAACTAAATCGAAAGTTGAAAATTGGGATGGTATACAACATCTCAGCTATCGAAATTATCGATAAAGAAGATTTATACTTGATGCCATGACGAATCATCGGATTTATTGCCTAACCGAACCAAAAACATATAAAAAACGAATTTTCAGGGGGTGGGATGTTGCAACATCACTTTCTTCAATACATAATATCACCGAATGTATCTTTTTTCTAGAATACAATTTTTATTTACTTCGCTTTTTAATCTGGCTTTTTCTATTGCGATCGCACGCTAGATGACAGAATAAGAGGAGAAAGACTTAATGTTTTATTCAAATAATTAGAGATCACAATAGAAACAACGTATGTAATTGAAAAATGAATGAGCGTTCAATTTAATTAAAAGCTGCCGTCTTGTAGGGAATTAGATAAAGTAAACACTTCAACAATAATGTTCGAATTTGATGTAGCATGAACCTATGGTTATTCATTTTAGCGTAGATCTACGAAAAATTTGATAATACGGTCAAGGAGGAGGTTTGGGGTATTTGAGATAGAAATTTCGAAAGTAGTTTTTTATAGATAACGTTCAACGCTGGAGTGAATTTCTTTCTGAAAATGGGAAAAACCCGCTAGAGGTATTAGGGCATACAGACCAATCAGCCTCACGTCGTTTTCCCTCAAAACCATGGAGAAAATACCCAATACTCTTCAATCATTTTCCTTGAAATTCGGTTAACATGTTTATGAGATTAGGAAATCAACCGAGATAGTTACGCACGAGCATTTGGCGATAAGGTATTTATTCTCCTTTTATCAATATATAAGATACTATTGCCGACATCAACTTCCAACTAATTCAGCAAGCACTAGTTAGAACAAAAGGCCGTTACCATTACAGATTGGACCGTTATAATGTTAAAAAGATGGAGGATTCAGGCCCCCTTCTGTGTTGTGTGTGGTAGTTGGCGAATTTATCAAAACACCCAAAAGGTTTAACTTATTTTATTATAAACCAAATAATTATTTTTATTTTTATTATTTATTAACAACAATATTCTGTATTTTATTATTATTTCACAGAGTAAACTTATTTTATATTTATTTATCGTTAAAGATCAATCGCCAAAATCACACTGACTCTCAAATCCTCTCACTCTAAGTCATGCTATTCTTATTTCTAGTACTTAATAAAAACAACAAATTAATCTATTACAATGTTTACAAATTACAATAATAAGGTCTCGTTCCTAAACATTACGATCTGATAGCATGTTGAGCGATACTACACCTAAACATCATTTAACGTCGTATCACACAACATCTGCGACGAAACCATCACAATCTCAGCAACAAGAGGATCTCAAGGAGGTCATATCACGTACGTTAGCTAAGCTGGTAACATCATTCCAATGATTTAGGAAAATTTCGAGAGTATAATAGCGTCGCACTTGAAATATGTGTCAAGTTAGAAAATATCACGTAGTTTCTGTTTACAAATCGAAGGGAAATTTATATTCAAGCGCTACTGCTTCAAAGCATAACGGGCACCGGATGCTAAATATCTTGGGATATGTTTAATCCAAAACTAACATGGAATCCTCACATTTATATATCACCAACAAAGCTTATTTCACCTATGAACGAATGTGACTATGTTATAGAAAAACATGATAAGGCATATGATTCTGTATGCAGCCATTGTCTATAGTAAACAAAAACTGACACATTTCAGAAACTAATGTGTCTAAGCGCAATAGAGAGCTATGAAAATCTGTAAACATAACTCAATGGTTGATGATGAAATAATGAGTTTCCTAAAACTGACAGATTAAAAAAATACAGGGACTGATTGGACCAGGGAAAATTGTCGCGATTAAGGTTCGCATCTTTAGAAAAACGAATACCTTTCTAATCTCGGCTAGTCAAACAGCATTGCAGCGCTAACCCTATCGAGATCGGAGTTTTAATCTAACCTAACCTGAAGCTGCTACTATGCATTGGAAATTAGTTTTGTAAGAAAAACAAAATTATTCAGATGCATGTTACTGTCTTCTTTGTTAAATTAGATAGTGTATTAATCACAATTAAGAACAATTAAATCTTCTGGTCGTTTAAAACTCAGAACAGCGTTGCTTGGCTCAACATGCTGCTGATTTAGGTCTGGTTTACAATACTATTAAGCAAATGTTGGAACACTACGGTCTACAATGTCCGTTTTGGTTAAATTGCCAATACCCATTCCAAATTGTTAAAAAAGCTAAACCAACCTCATCTCCTCCTTTCGGGTATTTGAAATATATAAATGTTTTGTTTCTAAGAATTATTTTTGATTAAATTTTGATGTTCCTAAACAGCCTACAGTATTTTTGTGTTACATGTAACCGGGAGCTAAATAACTTTATATGTACTTTGTGGTAACAATAACTTAATGATTTTGGCAAATATTTCTAAACAAATTTTGCGTTATAAAATAAAAATAAAGCAGCGAACATTAAGTATTCGTAATCACTGCAAGTCATAAATATTTGTTCGTCCCATAAATTCGTAAAAATACCAAACTACTAATCAAAGTGCCGTTCCTTTAAGTAATGTGCCGAACACAATCGATTTGTTTATTATTGTACTCAATTGAATACCCCAGCAAAAATGGCAAAACATTGATTTATGTTATGTGTATTTGATAAGATAAATCTAAGCAATTTAATGCAATCAATCATAGTACATAACGTGTATGTATATTACTTGTACATACATACACATATTATGTACATATGTATATCTATGCTCTCTTCTATAGAAAAATTATTATTAATATTGTTAAATAAATTGTTCTTTTTCAATTCCTTATTTGTGGTTCCCATCACATTCAGGCGCACTCAATAATAAAAAAAAAAAGGAAAACTCTAGGAACGGGACCAATGCGAAGGATGGTCGTTTTCCGCATATATCGAGTAATTTTAATTTCGAATGGTAGAAAATAACCGTACTCGTAAATAACATTTATGCGTTTTCATATTCTGTTTGTGTTGTAGATGTGAATGTCTTCGGATAAAGCTTTGTGAATTTCTTATTATTCAATCTATTTATTTTTATTTTTTGTTCCTTTTAAATTTATTATTTTGGTTTTGAAAGCAAAAGCAGTAGATAATATTATGATTATCGTAAAATAAGGGGGAGGTTCGTGTAATAAGATTTTAATGGATTTTTAAATGATTATACATATTTTATAAATAAAATATATTACGAGTAGTTCTCCTTTTGTTGTTTTGGAAAATGGATCCTTTGCTTCGCGCCTTGGGATTTTTATAGTCGAATTTCTTTAAAGGGGTTATTGTAAATTATGATTATTTATGATTACTCATGATTTTAAGTTAAATATTTTTTATTTCCATAAAGAATCCTTTTATATATTTTTTATTCTTAAATTTTCAGTGTTATTGTGAAAATTCCTTTCCATTGAGTAAAGTTTATTTCCTCGTACAGCTCTTAAAAGGAGGGGAAAAATACAAGGAAAGTTTTATTTATTGACTGCAATTGGTGAAATTTGGAAGATAATTATTATCTATTAAAATAAAATATGGGATATACGAGTTTCCCTAAAGGATAATTATTATTTTTCCTTGCATCTCTTATAATAGAGTGTAGTAGTGATTAAGGAACTGATCTTTTTGTAATGTACATACATATTTATATCGGTAGATAGTTTTGCGGTGTATTATTAATGCTAAGAAATTTTAATATTAAACATTTTTTACATAAAGGAAGAACAACATTTAGAGATTTAAATGTAGTTAAATATTCAAGGTGTCCATATGTGACGGATTTGGGAATGCCCTCACCAAAACCGACAGAACCTAAATCTATGGTATGAGGTCATCAGTTATGAGGAGTTTAAGACCGTTCTTTACTGAATTAAAATTATCATTGAAAAATTTGCTACCGGTGCAGATTTTGCTACAATCATAATGTTAGGATTAACGTTCTAGAAAATGGGAATTCAATCGCCTCCAAACCCTAAATATCGAGTAAAAAAATTACATTTGAAAATTTAGAAATTCAATAAATGAGCACAAATTTAAACGCGACCTTAACCGTTCTAGTAGTAAGAACTGGTTTCGAAGCCATTCACGTAGCAGATCGATTTGTAGGAAACAAACATCAATTCAATATAATTCTTATTGTTTGGTTTGTAGACCAGCATGTTTATTTAAAGATTCTTATTCGAAGCCAGAATACCCACGCTAGAGTGATTGGGTCGGCAGGTGAGATGCACCAAAATCTTCGCCCATTCATTAATTTTTCCACCAATAATTTTAATTGTGTTTTATGTTTGGTAAAACATTTGGGGGACTAGTTTTGTATTCATTTTACACGCTGCGTTAAATACTGTTATGTTAAATGTTGCGTTAAATTGTTGCTTTGATTACGTGACATTTTAACGTTAAATCTGATTGTCGGTTAAATGAGAATGTTTTTAAATTTAATCTATTTTTCGATCGAATTTAATCTGGGACGGAACTCAGGCATTCTTAGCCGATTATGTTGGAATTGGGTAATTTGGATGGAAATGATATTCGTAAATGATTATGGGAAGAATTTCTGAGATATGGCCTCCTGGGACGGAACTAGATCAATTCTTAATCGACCCATGGGATTGGGTATGGTGGATGAAAATGGGATATGGCCACGAGGGATGGAACCGATAAATTTTAACACGATTATGATGGGATTTAGTATGTTGGATGGAACTAGGGTTCTTAATTGATTTTTAGAAAAGTTCTGAAATATGGCCACTTGGAATGGATTTCGATTATTCATAATCGATTATGCTTAAATAGAATATGGTGGATGGAAATAAGATTATTCAATAACTTTTGGTAGAAGTTGTGGAATATGTCCACCTGAGACGGAACTCTGTAATTTAAACTAGGACGAAACTCGGTAATAAACAGGCGTATTCCTTGAAGCAAGTGGCTTGTGATTTTAACATGTTTCTGATAAGGCGATTCGTCACCCACTCATGTAATTAGTGGATTGAGCGGCAGGCCAACTACCTACTGTTACAAAAAATCACGTTATGAACCCTACACAAAGGGCTCGGATAAATTTATAGTATTCTTATCAACAATGACCTCGAAAACTATTCACGGGAATATAAAATATGATGTCTTCTAAGACCTTAAGATTTCCTGAACATTTCGAACCAAGCGGAAATTTATACTTTTGAGGTACTTGCGATACAAGAGCATAAATGATCTGGGAGTTAATTCCATAAAACATCCAATAATTACACTCTCCACTACAGCAATAATCAGAAAAGAGGAAGCAGTTTATCATTTTATAATTCCTTATTTATTCAACGTGCCGAACTCCTTCATTATCGGTTAAGTAATAGCCGTGTCCCATTCCAGGTGGCCACAAAATTTTTTCTAGAATTAATTAATGAATCTCATTTCCATTAAACAAATCCAATCCCATCGTAATCGGTTAAAAACTGCCCGAGTTCCGTTCAAGGGGGCCATATTCCAAAACTTGTTTCATAAATCATATAAGAATCCCATTTCCATCCAACAAACCCCAGATGGCCATATTCCAGAACTTTAGCCAAAAATCATTTAATAATCCCATTTCCATCGAGCATATGCAATCCCATCATAATGGGTTAAGAATTGATCGAGTTCCGTCCCAGGTGGCCATATTCCACAATTTCTTCCAAAAATCATTTAAGAATCCCCGAATCCATCTATTATAATCGGTAACCGAAAAATGTAAAAATAAAAAATTGTCAGTTAAATCGAGGGTCTTTTAAATCAAGGGTCCGTTAAATCAAGCGTCCGCTAAATCGGGCTCCGTTAAATCGAGGGTTTACTGTATATCGTTAAAAACAATTTCAAATTTTTCTATCGCCTCCAAAGTCAACCTCCCAAAATGCACGAACTCCGCAACGAACTACAGTGTTTGGATAACCATGTACTTCTTGTAATTAGCGATGACATACGTGATTTTATTTTATGAAGGTTGAAAAACCGCTTTTCCTGTGCGGTAACACAATTGTGTGGGTACGGCAAAAGAACCATGTCAAAAATTAATTTTTTGTTTACCAACTTACACATTTGTGAATTCCTTTTTAACTTATTTTCGTCCGAAACGAACACCATATCTATACACACAATTGTGTTGCTTTTACTTCAAATCAAGCGAAATTTATTATCAAAAACGCCATTACATACTACGATTTTTTACTCACACATTTGTGTAGTTTGGACTTAAATTGAGCAATTTTTGTTTGAAAAAGGGATTCGTCTATATTTAAATTTTGGTGGTGCGATGTTTAGAAATATCGGAAAACTCGGAAAAACTATCGTTTTTAATGTATCGTATTTATTTGTGACCAATATCCTTAATCCTAACGGGCTGATGCCCATTAAGTACTTTTGAATTTTTAACTCGTTTATATGAATTTTTTTATTTATTTGATAATACAAATTTTTACACATCCATAGACATTTTGTGTTTTTATTGTTGGTTTTAGGAATAACTGTGTATTTAGGAAAATATTCACAACCGTTGATTATATGGTCGTATGAAGTTTGTCCTAAATTTGTCCTAAAATTTGTTGTTGCTTTAGGACAATTTAGGACAAACTTCACACCAATTCTTAATCATTAGCATACGATGAACGTGTACTTTTTACTAAAAGCTTCCTGGTTTCATATTTACACAACTGGTATAAACTGCACTATCATACAGAAGGCATAGATATTTGGGCGTGTACAGTATGGCCAGCCTTTCAGATCTCACTGACTGTGAAGTGCGAGATATTTTGCGCTACGTACGTAGCTCCGAATGGTTTTGAACAGGAGTAAAAGGGAAATAGGTTCCTGTGCTATCACAACGGGCCACTACTCTTCTAAGTGTGCGGAAGGAGACACTTTAACCTAACCTTGGCCTAAGTAAAACACATATATGGTGGGTGTGGTTTTTCGGTTTTGATATGTTCGGCAAAGTTGTTGGTCTATACTTGCGCAACAACTTTGCTGAAGAAAGCATAACGAAAATCTTAATGGTTCAAGAGCTATCAACGTGAAAATTTAGGTATATTTTGACTCAGAGCCAAAACATGTCGAAAGCGATATCTCAAAAATAGGGACTAACTTTGAAATGGGACTAGCACCGTTGAATTCAGCATACTCGAATTAGGTTTAACCCCCGGGTGCTCAGCTTGTCACGAAAAAAAGTTTGTAATTCAAGCACAGTGTAATCAATTCCAATGAACCAGGCGTGCACGTGCAAAATCAGCTAACAAAATTGGGGTTAGATATAAATTATTTTTTTATTTATTTATTTGTTTATTTATTTATGAATTTAATGGTTGAAGTTGTTACCAACTTATTTCACAAGAATACAATTGATTTTGCTTAATAATTATTTAAATTTATTATTATTAATTTTTTTTTTTAATTATACATTTATTTCTGTTTCTTTTTATATTTACAATGCAAAAGAGACAGTACATAATTTGTAATTTTCCAGCACAACAACCCGCTCCGGAACCACTTTCCGTATTACTTCGAAACGGTATGCTTTTGTGTCCCTTAGACTTCTTCCTTTAGACCTTTTAAGACATCCTGCATTTAACGAGTTTAGTTTCCCGCTGTGACAGGCTGATCCATATCTGGTTTCTTCAACCGTAAAATTTCCTCCACGTATTTTGAAACCTTTTCCCAGTTGGAAAGATTGACGAGCATATTTTCCACTATAGTATCAAGTGTTGTGTGACCGATACTTCTTGTTAGATTTTCCCTGGCTGTCCTCCATTTAATACATTCGAAGAATGCATGCTGCGCATCATCGAGATCAGAGTCGCCATACATGCATAAGGAATTTTCAAGTTTTCCTATTGTATGTAGGTACATGCAGAAGTACCAATGACCCGACAGGAGTTGGGTGAGGAAGTAGTTGACTTCCCCATGTTTCCTATCCATCCCCTCGTACAAATTTTTAATTAATGTTGCCGTCCATCTGCCGTGGCATTCTGTTTGTCACCTTTGTTGCCATAGTTGTATAGTTTGACGCCTTCTTACATTTGCAGCAGTACTGTTATTTTCATTTCCGAAGTTCTCCTTCCTCTCTTGCGCCATTAGGTTGATGGGGATTGTACCGGCAATGACCAAGGCAGTGGATTGCACGGTTGCCATTTTTTTCCTATATTTTTCTGTCTTGAGTGCTTTGGCCCATACTTCGCATCCATACAGGAGAATTGAATTTGTAACGTACATTAACAGCTTCCTCTTGCTTGCAACAGGACCACCTATGTTGATCATCAGTCTATTTAATGCAAATGAGACTTTGGTTGCCTTCTCTGCCGTTGGTTTTATGTGTTCCCACTTTCCCAGAATGTCATTTTCGTGTCCAAGTGCATTTCCAGGTATTATACGTCTTGTTTGGTCATAATTTCTTGATTGTTGACTTGGAACATTATCTCGGTGCTTACTTGGCGTCTTGTAAGTAGTACTAGTTCCGTTTTCTCAGTAGCTAGGCTGAGACCATCATCTTGAAGCCAACACGTACACCTCCGCATCACCTGATTTACTTTCCGTTGCGCTTCTTCCATGTTGCGAGTGCAAATTATTGCCGAAATGTCATCCGCGTAGCCCACCATAAAAACACCGTCCGGCATCTCCATGCGTAGGATTCCATCATACACTATGTTCCATAAATCGGGACCAAGGATGGATCCTTGAGCAACTCCACCTTGTATCTCCCTCCTGCATTGCCCTTCCTCAGTTTCGAAGATAAGTGTCTTGTCTTGGAGATAATTGTGCGTCATTCTCAGCTGGTAGGCTGGTATTCGGAAAGCGTACGTTAGCGCTGACAATATATCCGGCCACCTTGTGGAATTAAAAGCGTTCTTCACATCCAGGATCACTAGTAGCACAATCTTCCTTGAGAAGTGATTTCCCTGTTGCGTCTTATAAAAGGTTTTCACCACTTCATCTATAGCTCCAACCGTGGACCGTCCTTTCCGGAAACCGTCCTGTTTAGGGGATACATCTCCTGCCTCCTGGATTGCCGCTGCGAGCCTTGATTTTAGTAGGCGCTCAAGCAGTTTCCTCGCTGTATCCAGCATGCACAGTGGTACTGTACGCTGACGGGACATTCGGGTTGCCATTCTTTTTGCTTATTAGCACCAGACGTTGGGTTTTTCAAACCTTTGGGAAAACTCCTTCTCTCAGGCAGTGATTATATGTCTTAAGCAGTACCTCTGGGTGATATCTGGCGATCACTTTTATAGCTTCTGCTGGGATCATATCTGGTCCTGGCGCTTTTCTGTTTTGAAGCGAATACGCTGCCTCTCGTAGCTCTTCCATGGTAAAGAGTGGTATTTCTTCCGGTTTATCGGGGCAGGGTGGCCGGCCGTTTTCTCGGTGGTACGGAAAGAGAAAATTGACAGTATTCCACATTTGTGTCTCTTCCATTATAGGGCTGGGTTCTTGTGAACCAAGCTTTCGCATTACGATCTTGTACCCTAAGCCCCATGGTTCCGTGTTCACGTCACGCTTAAGCTCCTCCCACTTTCGGCGTTTGCTTTTGTTAATTTTTGCTTTGAGCGCACGCCTGGCTGTCCGATACTCTTCTCGCTCATGTTCAGCTGCATACCCGTTTCTTCTCCTGACCCTGGTGACTAACCGTTTCAAGTGTAGGCAACGCCTCCTTAGGGTTGAGATTTCCGTAATCCACCAGTAAACCGCAGTTCTTTCACTTCTCGGGCTACTTTTCTTCGGCATTGCTGCGTTGCGTGCCTGTTTTACTAACCGCATTGTCGTCCTCGCCATTTTTTCAGGTGATCCAGTTTCCTGCAGTACGGCATTTTTTCCAGCTTCGATGCTTACTGTTACATTTTGTTGAGACAGCTGCTTTACATTATATCCTATCGCCCGTTGATAGCTGCAAGTAGCCCGTCGTGGTCCCCTCTGTACAGTCTACGTTAAGTACTGGTGGTCGCTGCCGGTATAATCTTCTATTACTCGCCACCCTATGACGTACCGAGCCACTGCATCAGAGGCCAGAGTGATGTCTGGAATTGTTTCGGCATAACCAGGACTTCTGAACGTTGATACTCCCCTCTCATTCATCACCGTTAATCCTAGCCTGTCAGACATGGCTGAATATACTGCCCTCTGGTGTCCGTTACATTCATGCCCCACTCCAGAGCCTTTGCGTTAAGGTCTCCGGCAATGATTAGCGGGCCCTCCATTTATCGAGCCTTATCTTCTAAACAATCAATTTTTTCTCGGAAGATAGGTTCATTTGGCGTGAAATGGCAGCTCACGTAGGTAATACCTTTAATTTTGGCCCATACAACGCCATTTTCGCTTCCGTGTGTCTCAGACACGTTTGGGTATGCGATCCAGATGGCCGCCGTACTAAGGTAGGCCGCCGTAACCAAAACAAGCGTGGCACCTTGGAACTACGGTTTTTCTCGATATCCTTGTGTACACCCATCCTATCTTGAGCCGACCTATTTTAAGGAGTTCTGTGGCCGCTAAATTCCCAATTTCCACGAAAGCCATTTTCTGTTCCCATAAGTTTGTTTTCGTTAGGTAGACTTTGGCATCGTGCTTGATTTCGTTTATACTCTTCTGTATCGCTTCCTTTACCTCGGCCTCCGTGGTTAAGCAGTTGAGGTCTCTGATTTCGAGCGTGGTTTTCGGCTCCAGACTCTTTATCGTAGTACTGTCTCCAAGAGCACCTCTAAGCGCCTCACATAGACCGTCCTTGTTTTCCGCTTCGTTTTAATCAGAAGCGCCTCTGCTCTTGTTTTCCTTTTCCTAGGCGTCTTCTGCTTCTTCCTACCGTTGCGGTTGCGCGGTTGTTTTTTATGTTGAACCATTGTCCAATCTTCTGTCTTGCTCTCCTTTTCTATTCCCTTTTTCCGTTTAACAGAGTCCGGCTGGACCGGGCTAGACGCAATTATTTTGCCACCTGCTCCTTTGGGTGTGGTCGTAGACTCAGTATCGATGCTTTCAGTCATCTTTTTCCTTCCCGATGGGGTAGGTGCGCTTGTTTTTGTCTAACATCTACTCCTGTGGGTTTTTGTTCCGCAAGTAGCCATTTGTTTCTATAGAGTGCTACGGCATCCATCGCCTCCTCCAGCTCTCTCAAGCCATTCTTGACATTGTTGGAGGTGTTACGCTATCGGTTGGTTGCTTCTTTCATTTTTATGATTATCTTCTTGCATTTCCGTAATTCTTCGTCCTCACATTTTGTCGAGTATGCGATCGGGCATGTATTTACCGGGATGTACGCCCCGTGGCAAAGTGGTCAGCATGCTTGCTCAAGCGACCGGAGGCCCCGGGCTCGATTCCCGGTGGTGATAAGAAAAAAATTTCACGGCTGGTTTAGGATCAATGAATTAATCACTCATTATCCGAAATGAAAATATGATTATGAAACCTCATGTGAGGCGGCCAAATCCCTTGATGATGGTTTTGGTTGTATCCCTTTGCGCATGGTTTGCCGGTGCTTTTGGCCTGTCGCTTTCTATTGGAGTAGCGTCCGAGAGCGTAGCAACCTGGTTGCCTACTGCAAAGCTCCTCCGAGGTGTCAAGTTGTACCCCCCCCCCCCCCCCTCAGAATCCATGGAGCAGCTGGATAAATCGGGGTGGGATTCAGAACTTGTGTTCTTACCCACCTGGGGTATATTGTTGTTGGTGCTCGACATGCCATATTTAATTGCTAATTTTGGTCCGCCCCGGGTATTTTATTTCCCCGGTACCTGCCATATCTGGCGGGCTTTCCCCTATCCGCCACTCGGGGAGGCGCCCGATGGGGATTAGTCAAACCCCGCACGGGAACAAATATATTTATAATAATAATAATAAGAACAAGATCTCTGCTTGGCATTTGGCATTACTCAAAGTATTTTTTCCGAAATGATGCTGTTGTGTTACAATTCTTGCAGTCAACCGACAAAGAATTCCACAAACTGATTCCCCTCACAAAAAAGGAAGAATTCATTAACTTAGTACTATGATTGACGATCTTTAATGTCTGAAGCCGATTAGCTGTTAATTTTTCTAATTTATTAACAATGTACTCAGGCTGTTTTTGCTTCAAGAACTTGAACACCGCTAAGCATACCCGAAACTGATAATATTCATAGAGCGAGCACCCAAGTAAGATGTTTGTATACTGAGAGATATGGTCATATTTTCTTAGTCCCATGACGTATCTTATGCATGAGTTAAATAATAATTGCAAATGATTGAAATATTGCTTCTACAGAAAATGCGGTAAGATATACGTCTTAACTAGTTGAAGGCGAAGTGTGGAATTTAGATGTTTAGTAGTAGTCCATAGTAGTCTTAGAAGGAAGGTTATTCTTTTGCAAACAGTTTCAACGTGATGCCTCCAACATAAGGTTTTATCAATATACACACCCAGGTTATTCACAGTATCAGAAAAGCCGGATCCGCTCGAAACGCGATATTTCAAAACGCGATATTTCGAAACGAGATATGACAAAACGAGAAATGGTACAAAACGCGATATTTTAAAACGCGATATTTCAAAATGCGATATGGTATAAAACGCGATATGGTACAAAACGCGATATGGTACAAAACGCGATATGGTACAGAAGAATGTGCATTGCGAAGCGACGGGAGCGCAGCGACCCGCCTGATATCACCCGGTCCTATACTCCCGCTTTTATCGATTTTTAAATTCCTATAAATTTAAATTTTTTCTAGGGAGCGGAGCGACTGGAGCGCAGCGAACCGCCTGATATAACAACGGGCTGTACTCCCGTTTCTATCGATTTTTAAATTTGTATAAACTGAAGTTTTTTTTTCCTAACCAAGGAGCGAAGTGCTTACTTGATATAACCCGATCCTATACTCCCGCTAATATACGCGTTTGAAGTTAGACCTAAAATAATCCTAAACCAACAAAAACAAACGAAAATTTGTAAGTATTGGTAAAAAAGTAAAACAAGAATGTCATTTAGGCAAAATTTCGAAATTGTAAACTAATATAATTTCAATTTATAATAAATAATCAGAAGTACATTATTAGGATGCGATATAAGAATTAAGGATTTTTTTTATTAAATCGAATATCTCGAGACTTGAATGAAAGTCTAAATTAGGGCTATTTCCAATAAAAGCCATTTGAAAAGCTAATAATTTTTGCGCATCACATTAATTTTTTGCAATGAGTTACTAACCTGAGAAGTAAGGATTTTCTTAAGAAACTGAATATCTCAAGACCTGATATGTTTATCAAGAATGTTATTTTGTTTTTCGGATAGGTCTAGACTATCTATATTCCATACTATTTGAAAAACTTCTAAATTTTGTATGTTGAAAAGTATCCGAAAATATCGAACAATTTAATATTTTCTCATAAATAACGGGAAATTAAATTCAAAATATTTTTTTTTTCTCATTTCTCTTTTTTTTGAAATTCTATATAGAGGGCCGAAATATTTTTATTAGTCTAGTTCTAGTGTGTAGTTTAAAGTCGTTCTAATTGGTGATTGAGAGTGATAAAGACAGTGATACAGTGTTAGTGTTTGAATAGTAATACATAGTTTGTTTTTACCATACTTATCGTGACATAAGGTTTGGTTCATATAGAAAGTCGTATAAAACGGGGAAGCACCAAGATTTAAAAATCTTAAATTTTTGATGCAGGTGAAGTATGTTCAAAAAAATACCCAAATCTGTTGTATGCAACAAACGCTGCGTAAACTTTTGTGTGATTCACGTTAGAAATCCCATTTTGGAAATCCCATGGTTTTCTTAGTTTGTGGAGTAGTATTTGATTTACGATTTTGTGCGTCTAATCTAATATTTGTGCATAATGTATTTTGGGAGATAATGTGGGATTTTTGACGTAAGTATCACACGAGAAATCGCATAGATCCGTTTAATGATTAATTAATTGTGCAAAACTGTGCATGTCAAAAACAATTTAGTACTCCTCCAGAATTTGTCAGGAGTTTTCGTAGAACGGCTATATCTGCCTATTTACATGCGATATGTACAACGTCTATTGAAGTAATGTTTAGACAAAATGTATATAACCTGATAAGACCAGAGTTGAATGATGTTCAGTTCACTTCATATCAGCTTGAATTGCTAATATAGAAACTCTTAATTCAACCCTTATTTCAAAATATCAAATTCTGAAAATTTTTGTATTGTCGATTTCTGGAAATCCCACCTTTTATTAATGAAATCACCTTAAATAGTTGAAATGAATATTTAGATCAAATTTTATAATTGTGCCTACTTCCTATCATAAGGGTCTTGTAAGTGTGATTCTGGGTTTAAGTAACTTGTTTAAGTGAGAAAATCCTAACTTCTCAGGTTAGTAACTCATTGCAAAAATTAATTTGATCGCGCAAAAATTATTAGCTTTTCAAATGGCTTGGAATATAGATAGTCCTAATCTAGACCTATCCGAAAAACAAAATAACATTCTTGATAAACATATCAGGTGTTGAGATATTCAGTTTCTTAAGAAAATCCTAACTTCTCAGGTTAGTAACTCATTGCAAAAAATTATTTTGATCGCGCAAAAATTATTAGCTTTTCAAATGGCTTTTATTGGAAATAGCCCTAATCTAGACTTTCATTCAAGTCTCGAGATATTCGATTTTCTAAAAAAATCCTTAATTCTTATATCGCATCCTAATAATGTACTTCTGATTATTTATTATAAATTGAAATTATATTAGTTTCCAAATTCGAAATTTTGCCTAAATGACATTCTTGTTTTACTTTTTTACCAATACTTACAAATTTTCGTTTGTTTTTGTTGGTTTAGGATTATTTTAGGTCGAACTTCAAACGCGTATACAAGCGTGTGAAATTTGAGCTAAACTAGTCCTAAAGTTAGTTCTATACTATAGTTAGGTCTAACTTCACATGCATCGCTAATATCGGTTTTTAAATTCCTATAAACTGAAGTTTTTTTTTCTAACTAGGGAGCGAAGCGCTCACCTGATATGATCCTATTCTCCTGCTAATATCGGTTTTTAAATTCCTATAAACTGAAATTAAATTTCCCCTTTTCCAGAATGTACGTTGCGAAGCGACCGGAGCCGAGTCGCCTGATATAACCCAATCCTAAACTGCCACTCCTATCGATTTTTAAATTCCTTTAAACTAAAATTAAATGTCCCCTATGTGGATTATAAAAAAAAATTAAAATAAAATAATTGAAATAACAGTAAATTTTTTTATTTGTATAAAAGTTGGGATTTGGGGCGGTAGCCCTCAATCATAAGGTATAAAATGATTTAAAATAATCATAAAAGCATTGTGCTTCGAAAAAAGAAAATATTTTTTCGCGTTTGGGTTGTTTTTTAAGACCATTTGGGACATTTAGGGCCTCTTGGGATCATTGAGAGCTACTTGGGGTCGTTTCTGGATATTTTCATGGTCATATTCGTAATCAGCATTCTAAAGTACCTTAGTATACCGATTTTCAGAATTTTTGGAGGTATATAACCTATTCGGAAGTATAACCACGCAGTTAAAATTTTCGGCCGTCAATTGATATGAGGTGCAAATTGAATGAAAAATTGAATTTTATTAAAACCTTCAATGTTGGGCATTTCTGTATCTTGGACACTTTCATTCAGTCCCTTGAAATTTCATATATTTATTTTTACAAAAATGGTAAAAATATTCTGTATATTGACAACCTCTTTATATTGTAACTTGGACACTTTGAAAATTTTCGTCTAATCTTTAATAAATTACCCTTTATTGGACATGAACACTTTTGTTCAATACATATCAGTAATTCGATTTAATGATAAAAAATATCACGTTTCGTACCATATCGCGTTTTGTGCCGTATCGCATTTTGAAATATCACGTTTTGAAATATCGCGTTTTGTACCATATCGCGTTTTGTACCATATCGCGTTTTGAAATATCGCGTTTTGAAATATCGCGTTTTGAAAAATCACGTTTTAAAATATCGCGTTTCAAATGGGACCCCAGAAAAACTAATCGCTGTACCGTTCACATCAATATTAGGAAGATTGTTGGTACTGTGATCTGATGAAGCGATCAATATACATTGTGTTTTATTACTACTAAGGTCCAATTTATTATTTGTAGACCCTTGAACAATGCTCTCAATGTCTTTATTTACCATCTCAATGCAATTCGGGATATCATTTACACCGCAATATTTATATATTTGCAGGTCGTCAGCGAACAAGTAATATTTAGATTTCTCTATTACATTTGTAATGTCGTTGATAGACATCATAAACAAGAATGGTCCAAGAACAGAGTCTTGTGGGTAGTTGTCCTGCATGTACTACATGTAGATGAGTGAAGAAAAACTGTTTGTCGACGATCGTACAGATACGAAAGGATCAGACGTGAGGCAGGCAATGAAAATAAAAAGCAATTCATGATCAATCTTATCGAATGCCTTGCTAAAATCCAAGAGCACCAGTGCATATACCCTTTTGTCATCGATAGCCCTGCGAATATCATCACTAATATTTAGTAAAGCAGTTATAGAATTGTAATTAGATCTGTAGGCTGATTGAACATTGGATAACATTTTATAAAATTCTAAATGATGCAAAATTAGCGTATGAAGAATTTTTTCTAGAACCTTAGAAAGAAGCGGTAGCAAACTAATAGGCCGAAAATCAAAAGGAAAAGAGCTATTTTGCTTTTTAGGAATCGGTATAACTTTAGAGTGCTTCCATTCATAAGGGAAACTAAAGAAAGTGATAGTGCTATTAAACACATGTAGTCTAAAACAATCTATGTATGAACTGATTGATCTAAAGGCTTCAGTTAAGTCTATAGTATCAATATTTCGAAAACTGAAACCATTATCAGTTGCCCTATTTAATTCGAAATCGTTTATGTTATTCAGATCATCTGCTGATAAATCGATGTTTGAGTTATTTGGTTTGTCGGATAGTTCAGTTATCGAGTTAAGGTGTTTCCAAAATGTTTTAGATGGTAAGGTAGGATCCAGACGCTTACCTAAATACTGAGTTTTTACGTTTTTGATGGTATTGTTGGTTTTATTTCTAATTGATTTATATTCTAAATAAATCTCTTCATTTTTTGTACGCTTCCAACGATTGTAAATAAAATTTCGTAATTTAATCAAACATAAAATGTGGTTATTGAACCAAGGTGGGCTAATAGATTTTACACGAAATGGAACAAACTTTTCATACAGATGACACAACCATTTTGTTAAAAGGGACACTTTTTCATTTGGTTCATAAATAGTATATATTTTAGCCCAGGATATGTTTGAACATTCGCGTATTAAACCAGTAATGTCAATACTTTTGTAATCTCGGAAACTAATCGAGGACTCCACCCTACTATTGTCGACATCATATGAAAAAAATATAAAGTCATGATCAGAAAACCCCACCGATATTTGATTTAGAAAAATTACTTTTTGAGTATTTGTAATGATCAGATCAAGCAAGCTAGACGAAGTTCTTGTGAAGTGAGTTGGCTCACTGTTTTGACATAGAAAACCAAACCTCCCCAATAGTCTACCAAACTTATTAGTGGTATAGTAGGTTGTATACCATTAGGATCACAGTTGAAGTCACCACTAATATCATTATACTTTATTAAATACTATTCTAATAAGGCTGTGCTCATGATGATATTTTGTTTACTTAAATGTGCTTAGTGCTATTTTTATTTGCATATTACAGTACTTTTTTTCTTTTTTTGTTGTGATCATTATTATGAAATTAAAGTTTATTGAGGCATAATCCAATCATCAAATACATTAAAATAATCATATAGTTTTATATTTTATGTGACCTGTGCTTCCTCTTAAAACACAATCGATATATTTTAAAAACTTAAAGTGTGGTGTTTTAATTACATCATTATACGGTACAATCGATAGATTATCTACAGTTAATTTTATAATTGAACAGTTTTTCGTTTCATCTGACTTGGTGTGTGGCGTATATCATATTAAAACTCATCTGTTTGAACCATGTCACTTAATAGTAATTTCGTATCAAAAATACCAAGCTTCGCTGATGAATTTGATGGTTTTGCCAAAAATGTCAAGCAAGACTTACTTAGATGTATTGATTCACATTTGAGTGATTTCAAGAATCAAATTGAATCAATTATCACTAAAATCAATAACCAGGGTGACGAAATTGTACGTCTAAGTGAAAGGATTGATTATCTAGAGACCGAACAAAGATCCTGCGATATAGTTATTACGCAAGTTCCTGTTTTAACCAACGAAGTTGTTGCTGATGTTGTCGCTAAAATTAGTACTTCAATCAATTTCAACTGTAACGATCACAGTTTTTCTGCCTTCCGGACTAAAAGTAAAATATCATCGAGCAGTAGTGCCCCTCCGATAATAATTAAATTCGCACTAAAAGCATCGGCTATCGAATTTTTTAACCAGTATAAGGTTAAACAATCATTATCATTAAAGGATATTGGCATGAATTCATCAACTCGGATTTACATTAATCGAGGCTTAACAACTAAAACTAATTTGTTATTCAGTGAGGCCAAGCAAATCTACAAATCTGGAGGTATTTATAAAACTTTCATTAAATCAGGAGTTGTATACATTGTAAAAACTAAGACGTCAGGGCCAACTCCAGTGAGTAGTATACAACAATTGGGAACTATGGTTGACAATGAATATCACACGCACCCATCTACTCATCAATCTGCGGCTATTATTCCTGTTCCAGCTATGCCACTTGAAGGTGATGATGTTGTCACAAATACTAACTTTCGTGGTTACACAACCAGATCGAAAACATCATCTACTACCTCTACGTAACTACGTCGAAACATTATGCAAGTTTCATCTAACTGTGGATTAAAGTGTTATCGTAATTATCTATGTATTAATCGTGAATGAATGTTCCGTGACGTCAACCTATTTTTTTTATTTCTTTTTCATTCAATAAATCGTGACGTCGATCTCTTTTTATTTTCTATTTAATTTTTTTTTTTTATTTTTATTTTCATTCAGTACGGTCATTTAACATGAATTGATACTCATATTACAGGAACTTACTGGTTTAAATATTAAATATTATCATTCTATTAAAATGTTATCTTTCATTTTGGTGGCGGGAATTGGCGCATGAATTATTTTCTTAATCATGTATTTTGTACAACGTTTCAATTTATATTATTAATTTAATTGCATTTATTTGAATTAATTACATCCTTTTCTTACATTTGTTTTATGAGACTAGAATAATAATTATTGCTAATTTAATGAATATATATAGTTTTAGTAAGTTAGTTCCTAGTGTTATAGTTACCTTTGGTGTGTGCAGCGACAGGCTATTCATTGATTTTGATATTAATTTCATTTTGATTTATATGTTTCTCATATATATTATTTTTTCCGAAACATACTGGGATGTTACATGAATAATCTACGTGTTAATTCACATGCTTTCTCCTCAATAGTAAATAATGTGGTTCTCAAATCTTCAATTAATAGGTACAAAGGTCTGAATTTTTCTTTTCTAAATACTCGTAGTATTCTTCACAAGATTGATGAAATAAGAGATTTAGTGTGCGGCGTAAAACTTGATATTCTCTGCTTTGTTGAGACATGGCTCCATGATCGAATTCCGGACGCTTCAATTTGTCTTTCTGGATATAATATATTACGGTTGGACCGAAATTTGGATGCAAAAAAAACGGGAGGTGGTATTTGCGTTTTCCTGAAATCAGGAATTCGATATAAACTGGTACATGGTCATTGTGCACCTAATTTGGAGGTAATGCTCATAGAACTATTATTCGGAGCAGCTAAGGTGTTGTTGGTTGTTGCATATGTTGTTTCCTTGAAGATTTTGGGTCCTTCTTGCAAAATTATAGTGTTAACTATAATGATATTGTACTGTGCGGTGACTTCAATTGTGACCTCAAAGAAACTAAGTCAACAACGAAGAAATTTAAAAGGTTGCTAACTGAATTTTCTCTCACTCCTGTGAACACCGAGCCAACATATTTCACGTCACACTCTAGTTCATTATTGTACTGTATTATTTCTAATACGGATAAAATTGTATTTCATAACCAAATCTCGGTTGGATTTAGTGATCACGATCTTCTTTATTTTTCCTATGATATTAAACATGAGAGATCTATTCCTAAAATTTCATTTCGTGACTACAATAGCATTAGGTTATCAGATTTGCTTGATAAATGCAATAATTTAAATTGGAGCATGGTTTACAATTTTAACAACCCTGTTGATAAAGTAGAATACTTTACAGAACTAGTTGTAGACTTGTTTGAAGAATTTGTACCACTAAGGACTATATCACCCAAACCTAAACAGCCGCCTTGGTTCAATGATGAGATCAGGGATACCATAAATTTCAGGGATTTTATTTTACGTCGGTGGAAGCGTACAAGAAGAGTTGAACTGTACCAAGAATATAAAGCTGTACGAAATAGGTGTAATAATATTATAAAACGCGCAAAGGCCAAATATTTTTCATCTATATTGCACCCATCCCTTCCTTCAAAAGTTTTTTTGAAAAATTTAAAATCTGTTGGTCCCTTTCTATCCAACGAAAAACCATCACCACAATTTTCACCAAATGAGTTCAATAATTATTTTTCTCGTAACAGTGCAGGTTCAGCGGGGTTACTAACTTTTGATGTATTAATGAACTCTCGTGCGATGGAAGGTAACTTTAGTTTTAAAAACATCGATATCACTGACCTTATGGATGCTTTAGATTCCGTTAAATCAAACGCTGTTGGAGTTGACGAAATACCGATTAAGTTTGTTAAACTTATTTTACCAAAGGTTGATTGCTACTTACTACATATTTTCAATAGCTTAATAACGTTTTCTATTTTTCCAGAGAGTTGGAAGCAATCAATTATTATTCCCATTCCCAAGAATAAAAATCCCAAATGCTTATCTGATTTTCGCCCTATTAGTCTGCTTCCTGCTTTGTCTAAAGTTTTTGAAAAAATACTACAGTCACAAATACTAACTTACGTTGAATCGGAAAATTTACTATCAATGTACCAGTCTGCTTACAGACGTCATTTCAGCACTAATAGTGCTTTACTACATATCAATGACGACATCCGCAGGGCCTTAGATAAGGGTTATCTTTGTACGCTGGTTCTTCTTGACTTCAGTAAAGCTTTCGATAAAATTGATCATTCAATTTTGGTTAGCAAGCTTCGTAACAGTTTTAAATTTTCAATGTCGGCTTGTCGTTTGGTTTTGTCATATCTATCAAATCGATCACAATTGGTTAGAACTAATTCAGGAATCGCAAGCTCTTCTTATACTAATTGCGGTGTTCCCCAGGGTTCGGTATTAGGTCCTTTTCTATTCATGATGTATATAAACGACCTACCTGCAGTTATCACTCAATGCAAATATCACCTTTTTGCGGACGACCTGCAAATTTATAGATTTTGTAGGCCCAACGAGATAACAAATTCTATCGGAACTGTTAATTTCGAAATTCAATTGATTACAAAATGGTCTATAGAAAATAATCTGGAACTTAATGCTGGGAAAACCAAATCTATTATTATTACTTCTACAATTCGTGATACGCACAACCTACCTAAAATTAGCGTACTAGGAGAAGAGGTTGATTTCTCTGATTCTGTGAATAATTTAGGCTTAACTTTTGACAAGTGCTTATGCTGGAGTTACCACATCGAAACAGTTTGTAATCGAGTAATTTTTTTATTAAGAATGTTATGGGCTACCACGAAGTGTTTTAATACCAATCTTAGACTCCAATTGGTGAAATCTTACATCCTTCCACATTTTTTGTACGGCGATATTGTCTTCTTTGAATTAAAGAAGAAGTACTTTAATGAACTTCGATTGATATTTAATTCTTGTGTGAGATATGTATACGGGCTAAGAAAGTACGACCACATCTCGAATTTTGCTAATTCATTACTTGGTTGTTCTCTTGCAGAATTCTATGAGTTTCGAGTTTGTTTATACATTTTCAAGTTCTTAAAGTATAAACAACCCACCTATATTGTAGGGAAATTGGTTTCGTCTTCCAATCGTCGCATTCATCTTTTGACTCCGGCTATAAACAAATGTAATCTGATGAATTCATCATTTTTTGTGAGGGGAGTTAGCATGTGGAATTCGTTAAGTAATAACGTTAAAAAATCTAAATCCCCTGCCGTGTTTCGGAAAAAATACTTTTCTTCACCTTAATAATATCAAAATTCTATTTTTTGCCAATTTCAAGTTGATGAATCGCTAAAATGTTGCTGCACACCTATAGGTTAATTAATATATTAGAAATAAATTAAAATAAGTATAGTTGCCACTAATGTAATAAGTGCATAAGAACTTCAAACATTTATATTAAATAAAATAAAAATAAATAAAATAAAAATAAAATAAATATTCGGCTAAAACTGTTTCTAGATCATCACAAAATTCGCCGAGGCCTGATTTATAAACAACCATTTACAATATTACAACACTTCTCGATTTAACTTCGATTAGAATAACCTCTAAGCTACGATCACAATATTTACCTATCAATTTGGAAGTCAAAGTTGTTCTAATATATAGGTTTTGCACTTCAAATTCACGATTTTGCACTTCAAATTCATGATTTTGCACTTCAAATTCACGACTTTGCACTTCAAATTCATGATTTATCCGTTTTAATCCGTTAAGAATTGATCGAGTTCCGTGCCAGGTGGGCATATTCCAGAATTTCTTCCAAAAATCATTCAATAATCCCATTTCCATCCAACATACCCAATCCCATCATAATCCGTTAAGAACCTTGTGCACTTAATTTGATTTGCAAAAAATTTACGAATTTGAAATGTTAAAACTTGAATTTGCTCTGCATTTAATTGAAATTAGTTTGTAAAAACACGAATTTGCTTTGCAAAAAATTGACAATGAAGTATAAAAAATTGAGGTTGAATTGTAAAAATTGATATTGACTTGTAAAAAGTTGAGATTGAAATAAAAAAAAATTCAATATGATTTGCAAAATCGTGAATTTGAAGTGCAAAATCGTGAATTTAAAGTGTGAAACCTATATACGCATATTCCACCACCCCATTTCTTGTCGGGTACCTTAGAATCCTTCATAAATATTGTAAATCCGGGCATGTGTATTACTGCATCAGATATGCAATCAGAGAGCTAAGTGTCAACGAAGCAAAGGACGTCCAAGTTTACTCCAGAAACTAGATGAGTAATCTCATCTATTTTATGGTACATACTACGGGTATTTAATATAGAGATGTTTAATCCTGAGAATTTGTTGATGGAAATTACTCCTCAGACCAAACGTGTCCGCACTGCTTCAGTGCAAGAATGAATAAATTTCATTAAAATACCTTGGTTTATATCTCTAAACCTTCCAGAAATTGTGTCATCTCTAAAATGAACATCCGGATTAATTGTGATGCCCCAGTACACAAATCTAATTGAATTTGCTTGGTGAAGCACCTAAAATGTGTATTTTACGAAATTTTCTCATTATGCGTGTGGTTGCCTTATCCGCATCTAAAATGTATTCATATTGATTGTTTTAACGTTTAAAAGTTTAAGCAATAATTTGTTGAGATGAAAATCGGCAATAAAACGTATGTATTTCCTTTTATCTGATTTATTTTTATTAAAGTACGATTGAATGAAAGGGTGAATTCAATCGAGCTTTAATAAAATAAATATATTCTTTTTTATAGTTTATGCTGACATCTGTTGTTTGTATATTAAACTATGTAGTAGATGTACGAAAAGGTTCGGGCATTTGCTATCCAGAAATAAAATGTGTACTAAAAAAATGTGTACGAAATAGTTTCGTGTGATAAAAAATAAAATTTTATTTTGGTTTTAAATCAAATCATTTTTTTATTTTATTTACTTTCAGTTATCTGAACTCGAGCAGCGCGTCATCGAAGCAGAAGAGCGAGCAGAAGAAGCTGAGGATAAGGTAAGTCATTGAAAAAAAAAAAAAAAATTGCAGACGGAAATTGAAAATAGATATATGTAATACGTGGGAGGAAAATATTTAGAATAGATATCAACATTTACATTTCCTTGCACCGAAATTCGAACACACAAATAAAAATCAATTTTTATGTTTTGTAAACAACAATTTATTGGGGAGTTTAACTATGCGGCTCCGTTTCGAATTTTATGCGTATCATGACGAGGGTCAGGATATTCGTTTATGGTGTGAACATATTTCCCACACCACAGGGGTATATAGGTGGACTAATTAAATTTTAATGCAGCATAATATAGTTTCGGCTAAGGTGAAATGGTACAACTTAGGTCTAGGATTAAAAACGAAATATTTTGTTTTTTGGAAGGGTTACGCATTACTTTACAGTACGCGATCTTAAAATGAATTATTTATTTTGGGATGTTTTAATTAGGAGATTAGAAAGTTGTTTACCCCATAGAGAATTTTGGGGTTACATTTTTTTTTGATCCAAAGTGCAGAAGTGTGTTGGCGCTATCAAAATTATAATTTTGATAAATTGTTATTTATCCTTGTAGGTTTTCTGGTCATGATTTTGTAAATAATGTTATTGCTTGTTCAAGTCCCAGACGGTATAAAAATTTATTTCTATTTGTTTATTTAGGTTACAGGTTTTTAAATCAAAATGAAAAAAGACATGCTTTTATGTAACAGGAAGTTAGTGGCAGTACTTGAATATAAATTTTTAGTTTTTATGTTTTAGTTGTTATTTTTTCAACAAGAATGTTTCAAATTTATGATAATCTGCGGGTTAAGATGAATTTAGGTATATAAGTAAATCGCGTTTCCCATTTTTGACCTTAATACTACTTGGCAAAGTGGCTAATCTCTCAAGACGTTTCCAAATCTTATAAGTTAATGAAATATATTTTCTTAAGACTTAACCTATGTAATAATATGCCCTATTTTGTTAGTTTGTGATATTCATAACTATATCCAATGGATTTTTAGGCTTCTTTGATATTTCCCGGGCTATTGTGAATGTGTTGGGATGTTATTCTAACTTAATAGTATTTTTTGACAACCTTCCTTTGTAGTAATATTTTTGAATAAGTTGCAATTTTAGTATATTTGAGCACAAGCTGAGCCTCATTTGTATTCTAAAGGCTCTTTCAATAAAGACGCTCGATTTTTAGATGTAAATAAAACAAGTTGTGTGTGAGATAGATATCCACTCAATTTTTTTTTTGTAAGAATATTTTATGTCATTAAGGCATGGGTCATAACGTCGTTCAAATGTTCGCTGCGGTATTGTTTGGTGGCACGTATTCGGGAGATTCAGCTTGCGATGACTTTGTCGCCAAAATCTGGCTGTCGCATAAATCTGGCATTTCGAATAATCAACTAGACCTTTGTGTCTGTCAATTTGACGTTTTGTATCGTCAACAAGGGTTTCTGGAAATAAAATATGTTAAGAATTGTATATCATCCACTTATTTTATAAAAATTAAGGCTCCAAAAACTTAATTTAATTTAAATTCCATTAAACGGGCTTGCTGGGTTTTCAATTTTTAAAATATGAAAAATTTTCTGATTATTGATCTGGAGCTAAATAAATTTCTACCTTTTCTTTTCTTTGTTTTGGATACACAGTTGAATTAAAAAATGCAGGTTGGTCTTTGATACACTGATTGCACCAGTAAGTAGGAAGTTGCATACAAGTTTTCTTAAAGAAAAATCACAGATCTGGATACGTTTATCGGGTGCTACAAGGCAATCATCCATATCATCCAGTTTACGTCACAAAAGTTAGTAATCCTCGTTGTGTACAGCACAGATCACAGCATAGATATTTTCAGCAGACTTTGTGTTTCGGTCACGTTCGGTTGTTGACTTATTATTTATCGAACCGGTTGACCCGAATTAGGCCACCAAACGTTAAATTTCGACTCGGTAGAATGATTGTGGCGAGGATAAAAATCAGGTAATGCACGGAATATTTCTCGAACGAAGCACTTATTTTGAAAATAAAATTTCATAATTTGTACCCATTGTTCAACGCTATAACACCATAATTTGTCATATACTACTGAATAATTCGGACTTTATAAGTCCTGCGGATAGATTCTGATAAAGTGACATTTCATTTTCATTCATGACTTTTTTTTAGAACAGAATTTCCGAGTTTATTGTAATGACGCAACTTTTAACCTATTTCGCCAAACACAATTTCGTAATTTCGATTTAATTCAATACAAAAATGGTTTAAAAATTGTATTCACACTAATTTTATAAGAAAATTAAAGTCACGGAAAATTAAATAGATGACAATTTTGTACTATTTGTCACAAAATTTTTCGTGACATTTTGAAAAAGTCATCTCATCAGAAGCTTTATAGAATTCACAACTAAATTCTCATTTTATTGCACTTAAAGTTTTAGTACAAAGTCACAAAAAAATGTCATTTGTCACTTGATCAGAATCTAGGCCCTAGATGGGTTTGACTACTATTGGGTTGTTCGGAAAGTAATTTCGTTTTTTTTTGGTGAAAATGAAGCACGATTTTTTACGTCCTCTTTTGAAGAAAAGGTTTTGCCGTTCTAAAAACTTTTGTAGAGACCGGAATAAGTAATAAGTTTGGTGGAATACTATATTTGTTCAGTTGATGACAGTACACTTCAGAATTTATCGTGGTATTGTCTGGTAGAAACTAAAAAAATACGATTCCCTTGAAAACCCACCAAACCACCCACCAATCATCTTTTTTATGTATATTGGCTTTCGAAGTGCTTTGCGCCGGTTTAGCTTTTTTATTCCATGACCTCTTGCGTTTAACATTGAAAACAATAACCCCATTTCTCGTCCCCAGTAATAATTCGCTTCAAAAATAGAATAGTGAAGCAAATCACAGACGTCAATGCGACGGAGCAATTTTCTTTCAATAAGAACATGTGGAACCCATATGTCGAGTTTTGAAACTAAGCCAAGGAGTTTTACAGGATCATAAACGGTCGAACTCGTAAAATCCAATCTGTCAGCGATCTCACGAGTTGTTATACGGCGGTTTGCATCAATCAATGCCTTTATTTTGTCTTCATTAGGTCTGAAGTTACGGGTAGTGCTGGATTGCCGTTAATTTCTTAATGAGATGAGCGAGTATTTCAGCATCTGATACTCTGGGTCCCTAGTATGGGGAAACCTATATCAGCGCTCAAATTCGCGCTCAGTAAAAAGGCAATCGCCTTGTCAAATGAGAGGTGGGCCAACACTCTCATGTGCAGGGTAGTAAAACAGGTTTGTCCAAAACTGAACTTGCGGCGCTCCAAGGCACTAGTATCCCTGGGAAAAAGCGAGCTAGGATTAGTTGTAGGGATACTTTTGTAGAAATTGTATGGTCGAACAGGAGGAAGAGACTTTAGATACTTAGGTGTGGACGGTATGGACAGCATTTCAGAGCTCGCGGAATGTGGAGTGCGAAATATTTTACGCTATATTAGTAGCTCTGGATGATTTCAACGAGAGTAAAGTGGCGATAGGATCCTGTGGTATCACAATGGGCCAATATTAGCCTAAGTGTGCGATAGCAGCCATTCTAACCTAATCTGAAGCCGAGCAGAGTTAGCCCGAGGTGGTTTTAGTTAGGCGACTCAAAGACTAACTTCATCCAAATTTAAGTAAAAATAACATCAGAACATATGTAACAGCCCAAGCTGTTACATTAGTTTATTTTCGAAATTTAACATGACGCACGATCAGTTCATGCAAAATACATTTAATGATATGTTTACCGACGCACCGTACTAAAATGTATCAAACTTTCAATCATCGCACGATAGGATTGATGACACTTCATCTTTATCGTTTAAGTATTGCACGATTATGTTGTTGATTAATTTGACTTCCGATTCAACTCTTTCTTTGTATTGGTGTATGTAAATATATGAATTTTGTTTGATGGTTACGGATGAGCCTTACGGTCTTTATTAAATCATTAGTATAGTGACCGCCGCCGTGGAATAGTGCTTTAAATTAAATAAAATTGGGTAAAAAAGTGGCAATTAGTGATTAACGCCGGATTTATACGGAAAACTAAAACCGTTTAGCTGAACACATTTGGATAATATTATTTTGAATATACATAAGCTTTATTCTGAAGAAACCGTGAATTCGATTCGAGAAACATTCGGTTTCCTAAACACAGTTTACGGGATTGAAGCCAAGCTCAGTAAAAACATACCGGTAAGCGTTTTTAAGATTATACTGGTGCGATTCCGCGGTATATTTATTTGCAAGGGTACCCCATTTCAATGGTGGTATAAAACGGTATGGTGGGTGTAGAAACAGTGGTCACGCGATCTATGATCACTAAACAGTGCCAATACAATTTAATTGTGATAAACATTGTGTGATAAAAATTTTGTGAAAAATCTCTCAAATGACATTCATGTCATAAACTGTATATACAGCACTTTCTAGCTCCTGTAGTTAGTGGAAAGATCCCCCCAACGGACTGTTATCTAGCCGGCAATGTGCTGTACCCACTAAGTAAAACTAACAGGAGATTCTGCTAACGGCCGCTCTACAACTCTAGCCTCTCTGTTTTGTTGCAAGGGTTAAATTTCGAAGCCGTCCGTTACACATATAGAATCTAGATGATAAAATTCGTAGCAAAAAACTTCATGCATTCTTAGCTCTAAACTGTTTTAGCTAGATCAGACCTGCTTCATGATTTTCAGGAACGGCCGATCCGATAATTGAGTTGAAATAACAGCCAGAACATGTGTACTCAGTCCAACAAAAAACGCAATGGCAACCCTAAAATATTACTATCCCAGCCTAAAAAAATGGTACTATCGCGACAGTGTCATAATACCCTTTCATGACATTTTCATGAAATATATCACATTCAGGCTGAAATTTTAAAATTACTTTGGGTCGGCCCAATAGTTGTGATAATTTCCATCACCGATCGTAATTAGATGATGAAAAATCCCTCTTGCATCCTCCTGCAACCCCCTAATCCAAACGCCAAAGCTTTAACCACTGTGCCGTACGGTCGGTTATCCTCTAATTGCTTGGTTGCCTAGAAAAACTTAAACTCAGCATAATTATACAAGGTGTTTGGCACGTGGACCGTCAAAATTCGAGAAACGAGCTAAGGAATTGGTGTACACAATAGAGGTGCCCAAAAGAGACATTTTAAATGAAAGGAGAAGAGCCGCATTTGAATAAAAGATAAATGAAATGCAACTCCGCACAACAAACGTGGAGATAAGATAAAAGATGCCATACATTTATACGATTCCCCGAAAATACTGCGACAACAATTATGCGATAAACAATTCATCGAAAAACAAATATGAAAACTATAATTTTACAATAACCAAATGTGCGTGAAAACAATTTTGCAAAAAACAATTCATCGAAAACACAATTGATCGAAACAAAATTTTCCACTGTAAAGTTACTATCAGTTTTTAGGAGGGGAAAATTAAATTTTGCTGTAATTGCTTTGTCAACCTTGCAGACACAGATCAAAGAGTTTTTCTCGCTCTTATCGCTTCTTCTGATAGTGCCACAAATGTTAAAAAAATCAACTTTGGTAAATATAAAAAAAAATTTAATGTAATTTTAATTTGTTGTATACCTTAGAGGATGGGCGCTGCCCCAAACCCCCACTGTTCCAGAATTTATACAATTCTGCAAGTGTCAAATTTTATTTTGAATTAAGAAAGAAAAAAATAAATTAAAAAACCTAATATCAAAATTTTTATAAAAATAACACATTTGTTCGTATTTTGAATAAAATAATACGCATTTTTGTTTTTAAAGTCAAAATTTGATTTTTCGATGAATTGTTCAGTGTAGAATTGTTTCCGTGTAAAATTGTTTGTATTACAATTATTCTTCTCTGAATTCATTTCTAACAATTGTTTGTCGCACTTTTATGATTGTGATAAATTGTGTTGCGCATAATTTTCGGGTTGCCCATTTATACGGAGTGGAAGAAGTCATTTTAAACAAAATCTAATAAATGAAGTTGATTAAGATTTTATTAATAACTTAAAGGTTATTTTTTTAACCCTGACCCCGGAAAAGTATCTTTGTTTTTTTTTACCACAAAACGAATGATTTCTATGACATGTAGTATACCATTGGAATGGCATAAACTAGAGAATTTTTTAAAACAAAGAAATTAATTTCAAAATACCGCTTTTTTTAAAGTAATTTAGAAGACGACATTTTCATACTTTTACCCATATATCTTAGGATTTGGAAGTCCATAAGTCATTTTTTTTAAACCAGAATGCAATAAAAGTTATTTCGTGCCTTTACGACTACAAACAACAAAATTGTGTTAAAGGCCACAATTTTTTTGTCGAGGTGAGATTTTGGGTAATTTAGAAAAAAAAAACTTAAACATATCATATCTCAGTTACCATGACACTCAGGACACCAGTTCTATGGGATGAAAGCTTCCAAATGTCCCTCCCAATCTGTCAAAAAATTTCCCGATACTCAATAGAGAAAAAACGCAACTGCAAAACAAAATATCACTATCGTGAGAGCTTCGTATATCCCATGCCGAAAAAATGGCACTATCGCGACAGTTAACAGTGTCATGACACTCTATCATGACATTTATAACATTCGGAACGAAATTAAAAAAATGAATGTACTTTTAAGATATCCTTCAATTACTTGGTAGCCTAGACAGACCTAAAAACAGCTGACAAAGACAATGTGGAAATTCAATTATCACTAACGCACTAATTTGCTTTATAGTTATATTTTGTGTCATGACAGAAGCGGTATTGCCATAAGTAAAAAATTAAAATTTCAGACTAGCTTCATCAAGGTCATCTAGATGATAAAAATTAGAAGCAGAGAACCTTAAGCCATCATTTATAGGGGGTTGTAGTTAGCTGGGTGGTTCTAGTTAGCTGACTCAATGCAAACTTCAAATACTAGCTAAGCCTGAATCAGGTTCTCCAGGAATGGCTAATTATCGCAATCCAAAATTGAGTGCAAATTTCATCAGTACACAAGATGATAAAAATTCGTAGCAGATAAGCTAAAGTCTTGCATTGTTGTAGTCTTCACAGCATGCTATTTATTAAAACCCGTTTTAGTACATTTTCATACGAATAAAGATATAAAGCAAACAAAAAATATGAAACAACTTTTAAATCGGTTTTTAAGACGCAGTCTATATAGGCTATTAGTCCTAGGTGGGAACCTGAAGTCGTGTACTATTACCAAAATTTAAACACAGTTTGAGAGAGCTGTAGATCCTTATAAATAAGTATACTCTGCTAAGTGCTACCACGATTCAAGTACTAATGAAACTCGCATATCTCAATCGGCAGACTATGGTCACTATGATATTGTGATAGACCCAAATTTGTGCTCTACTAAAGCCAATTCATTCCGATATACTCTAAGAAAATTCTTGTCTATAATTTTCTCATAAGGGTCTTCCAACATATCATATTGATGAGTTTACCGATACATCCTCATTGTTTTTGTTGCTTTAGATTAAATTTAGTATAAACTTCAATTTGCTACAGTTAAAAAAAATGATGCTTTCAGTCCAAGAAAGACGAGAAAACATTTGGCTTCATTGTAGTAATAATTAATGTGCCAAATCTTCAGTGCGAGTTTTTAAAACAACAATAATCTAAATATCTTATATAGTTTCTTAGAAAATATGAGAAAACTGGATACATTTTAAACAAGAAAAAAGGAATAAGAGTAAAGGATAATAATGAAGTAAATTTAATCAAAGTCGTGGGCCTCTTTTAAAGACAACGGCTTTAACATTAAAAATTTGAACGGGCAACTCTTATTCGGAAATTCTTGATGAATTATAATAGCAAATTTTCCAATTGAAATTAATAACACTCAAGGGCTCCACAAGGAAGTGTACTGGGTTTAGTTTTATATTGGGTTGTTCAGAAAGTAATTTCTTTTTTTCCCGACAGAGAACTAAAATGTAATATTTCATTGAAGACTGTTAAAATTGGGAATGTGACATCTAGCGCATTAAAAATAAGCTGATTTAGTGTTTTTTACGTGAAATTTTAGCACGGCATACTTTATGAAAATAAAAATTATCAACAAAAATAGACCCAATAAGTTTTATTTGTTTGCCGTCAGATCTACAAACAGTTCTCTATCGCCAACCTCAAACTTTAGCAGCATTGTTATTATATATTTTGACAGTTGATATAGCAGGGCATATTTGTGCAAAAATTTGTTTGATTCTGCCTAATAGTTTGTGTTAAGTGTCATATTAAATATGGAAAATCAAAAGCAGCATTATCGGCATATTTTACTTTTATATTATCGAAAAGGCAAAAATGTTATTCGGGTAAGAAAAAAATTGTCAAAACTAGTTTACAAATTTTTTTTTAGCAATTTTGCTGTTGAAGAAGCACCACGTTCTGGAAGGCCAGTTAGACAAACTGCCTCTAGTGACCTGACCGCCACCTGACTGTCCTCATAAATCATGCGTACTAGATCGTGCAGAGCTGTGTCCACGGACTTTCCCTTACAGTACGCATGCTGCGACGTTGCCCAATTCCTGGGCTCAATTCTTGTTCGAATAGCTACATCTACCAACCTTCCCAAGGTTTTCGACAGAAAGGATGATAGAATTAAAGACATCAGGTCCTTTGGATAAGCATGTAAGCTCTTCGGAATTCGAGATAAATACCAGTCTGACTTCCGTTCATTTCCTAGGAATATAGACCAGTTTCAGACATCTACTGAAGATAACCTCCAGCCAGGAGACGATGACTGCCGAGTTTCTTTGGATCTCTGGTGGTATAATGGTATAATGTTTCCGCACTTGAACTTGTCTATGACCCGTCCGGTCTGATTAAATAATAGGACTGGTTGTCTCCAAGACCCCATTTGTGCCTTGCTTTTTTGTACTTTCTTAGGTCCTCCTTATATAGGAGTCCCAATCCCGAACCTCTCTTGTTTTCTTAGCGTTATTAAAGGCTGTCCTAAACGCCATCCGATAGGTTCCCAACTCCGCCGTCCACCATGTCGGTTGATGTTCTGATGTTGATTTACCTGAAATTTTTATTCCTTCAAAAAGTGCTTCAGGTCTTGTTAGTACACGAAAATGATCTTTGAGTCACCTAACTTGAATCACCTAGAAGGACTAACAGTACGCAACTTAAGATTATTGTTAAGCTTTTTTTAATCGTTTTTATTTTTGTTTAAATAAAAATCGCGTCAATTAAAAATTTAAATAAATTTTTATTTAGATTGAGATTTGAGTTATTTTCTAAAAAGAACTCGATCGCTCGACTATTTGAATAATATAACATCTATGGAATGTCTGGGATATACTACACAAACTTCCCTTCCCATTTAAAAATTTTGATCATTACAGCTTTTTACATTTAGGGGGCTTTGTCATACTTTAATCAGAACTGTAGATTTTGTGCCCCAATACGAGTAGTGTTAAATTTGGCTAACTATTTTCATCGTGTGGACGCCTGCGCTTTACGTATTGGCGGGAATTTGTAATAGTAAAAGATTGGCATGATGTTTAGAATCAACCCAATATTATTCAATTTTTCTCATACATGATTTATTTCTTTTCATAATTCCTGATTTTTGTGATAAATATAAAGGATGTGTATTTTTTGTATGTCCCAAAATTGTGTGGATTCCAAACGAAATCACCTACCCTATTTCTGAGTGTCCTTTTGTATGTATATGGTTTTATATATGAATACATATATATTTTCTCGACGAAAACCATATCAACGATAATTATTCCTTTTTAATAAAAGGCATCCCATAAAAAAAAATTATGTGTACGAGTAGATTTCAATTTTCAACCCTCTTTTATTATTTCATATATATTTTTTTGTTTATGTTCTACCCTCTGTTTAATCGGGTTAAGTTCGTTCACATTGTTATCGTTCTTATTGATTTTCCACCAATGTTCGGCTATATCATGTTGTTACTAGTGATAAAAATTCGCGGCCATCTTGAAATTTTCTCGTGTGTACTACAACACATCCTATACTCTATTTTCCTTTCTTTCGGTTTTTCTGTTCTACACAAGTTTGATGTTTTTGATACTAAAAAACGCGTGTGTCATTGTAACTCTCGGAATTGTAATTTTATAATTTTAAATTCTGTTGTTTAAATTTTTAATTAATTTAATTTGAAAAGTGTATGTGATGTGTCGTCTGTGTTTACATGTGTACGTGTGCAAAGTGTTAATTAAATAATTACCAATTTATGGAGAAAATAGTTACTTAAAAATAAATTGGATATGAGTGTTTTGAAAATGATAATAAAGTTTAGCATTATTTTGAGTTAGTTACGCCATAATATAGTGACAGCTGATGATCCGTAAAAAAAAGTTTACAATTTATTTAAATTGATTAAGATTTGGAAATATTTATTTGGATTATATAATAGTTTATATACAGAAGGTGGCTCTAGTCGCTGTTTAGAAACGATAAAATAAAAAATATCGCAAAAATGTTAACAGACTGATATCAAGGTTTGCTATTATTTTTTATTAAGTTGGTAGCAAATTTTATCGTGTTTTTATATATTTGTACATACATACAAGGATAATGCTTCCTTTATTTTACTTTTTTGTGTTCACACGAAAATCTGGCGTTTAACCGAAATATTAATTTGATACATTAAAAATGATTATTTTTTGGTATCAAAACTTTAATATTGAAATGCTTTTAATAAGTAACGTAAAATTGTGTTTTGTAACGCAACTGAATAATTAATTTGCAATCTAAAACATATAATTTGTATATATAAAGGTGAAACTAATAATTTATTTACAAACAAAAGAATAAATTCACGATATCCTTTTATTAAAATTGGCCCCTATATATAACGAAAATATATCTAAAGATAAACTTAGTTCTTTATCTTTGTTTGGTGTATAAAGTATAATATGTATTCCATTTGTGTGATTATGAGAAATTGATTGTTTAACTTAACCTCATTTTTATTTTTATCCAGCCAAAACTATTTGAGTTCCCTCGATTGCATAATAGTTTTTATGTTATTTTGCGACATTTTATGTTTAAGGATATTCATGTTAAATTTGTAATCGAATTTTAAAAACAAAATTAATTTATTGTAATGACACCTGAAACACAAGATTGAAACACAAGGTTTCCAGTAGAAAGCACGAATATTAAGAAAAACGCTATAAAGGATTAACGTAAAACTATTAAAATAAATTAAATTTTATGGACTTGAAATCTGAAGTCGTTTAGTAATATTAACCTGAACGTTTTTTTCCTTATTCTACTCGTTTTATTTATTGTTATTACTTTCTTTTATGTTGTAAAATAAGCTATAGTAATCATGAAAATTTTGGCCTGGAGATTTTTGTAGATTTACCACTCGCCAGATCGTCGAAGCAACAAAAAGCATTTTTTAAAAATCTCTGTGCGTGCACGGTGTGCACATGCGTTTCTTTGTGCGTGGTGTCGTGCATACTAAATGTCTGTGTCCTCTCTACAGCCCAGACAGTTTGACTGATCGAGATGAAACTTCTTACATACGCTCTTACACACGGCCCACAGGGAGTGCGAGCTTCCATATAGAAGGTTTCTCGTTGTTTGCAAATATTTGGAAAAAGTATAGCATTTTCGAGAAAAACGGTTATGAACTAGTATTTTCTAAATAAAATTTCAAAAATATCGAGTCAGATCAATTTTCAAAATCAATTTTCAACAAAAACTCGTCCTGTACAGTCCAGACGGATTGATTGATCGAGATAAAACTTTATACTTAAGCTTTTTAAATTACGAGATCCCACGCAGAAATCGGTCTACCGAAAGTGACAGCTTTCATATGAGATTTTAAGTTTTTTACAAATACATATTTTAAAATTGTATCATTTACGACAAAAACGACCATGAACTAAAATATACTAAATTAGATTTGCAACAATATTGGCTCAGATCAATTTTCCAAAATTTAACCGAAAGTTACGATTTTTGACATAAAAACATTTTTCATCAAAAAATCGGTCCCTGTACAGATGAATGAGTCCATCAAGATGAAATTTCATACCTGAGCTTTTTCCACAAATTGAAAGCTCCCAGTAAATTTAGGTCGAAATTGGTCCACCGATATAACGGCTTCCATAGGAGCTTTTTCGTTGTTTGCAAATATTTAGAAAAGTATAGCATTTACGAGAAAAACTAAAAGATTCTAAATTAAATTTTCAACAATATCAACCCAGATCAATTTTAAAAAATTTTCAAGAACAATTATCAACAAAAACTTGGCCCCGTACAGCCTAGACGGATTGATTGATTGGAATGAAACTTTATACTTAAGCTTTTTCCAAAAATTTGGTTTACTGGAAGTAACAGCTTAAATAGGAACTTTTTCATTTCTACAAATATTTTAAAAAGTGTATCATTTACGATTATGAACTAAAAGATCCAAAATTAAATTTGCATCAATTTTCGGCCCAGATCATTTTAATGAAAAGAAATAATCCAACTGGCTTGGTCCATAATAGGGACTTCCATAGTAAAATTATTAAACAGCTGCCGAAGGAGTGGAAAAAGGGTGAAATGATTATAATCAGGAAACCTGGGGATAGAGATCCACTTTCTCCGAAGTCTTATAGACCAATCATGCTGCTACCTGTCATGGGGAAACTCTTAGAAAGGCTACTAGCGGTTCGTATCTCTCCAAGAATCGAACAGAGCGGACTATTCCCGGACAAACAATTCGGCTTCCGACGTAGCATGTCTACTGAGGACGCGATAGTCCGCCTAACAAACACTGTCAAAACCCAAAGTTCAAAATATGTTATGGGTATTTTCTTGGATATAGCTGGAGCATTTGATAACTTAACGTGGCCTAGTGTCATTGCAAGTTTATCAGTTTACAATCTACCTGGGAACATCATGAATGTTTTTAAGAGTTACTTCAGCAACCGAACCGCAGAAATTAGAGACAAATGTGGTTCAGTAACAAAACAAGTTACAAAAGGATGTCCTCAGGGCTCAATCCTAGGACCCCTAATCTGGAATATCGTGTTTAATACAAGTATGATGAATAACCTGGACGAAATAGCATTCGCAGATGACAAAGTCATTCTGGTGCACGGCAACTCGAGGCTCGAACTTCATCGCCAGGGTCAAATCGCCATAAATATCATTATACAATGGTGTGAAACAAATAAAATGTCACTATCTGCAGAAAAAACAGTGATGCTGCAGCTAAAAGACAAATTTGACTCTAGTTGACCTCCAACGATATCATTAAACGGTTGAAACATGAAAATGGTGAAGTGCGTTAGATATTTAGGAGTTGACCTAGAAAAACGAATGGGCGTAACATCTCACATTATTAGAGTCTGTGAAAACGCTATGAATCTGTTCCACCCATTGGCGAGAGTGTCAAGAGAGGGATGAGGACTGAATCACAAAACACTTGTAATAATATACAAAGGCGTGGTGGAGGCGCTTTTCACGTATGCCGCAGCTGGCTGGTATGACAGGTTAAACTGTCACCACATCAGATCACTAGAAAGTCCTCAGAGAAATATTCTGCTAGGAGTAACATAGGCCTACCGAACAGTATCTAAAGACGCTGTTGTGGTTCTGGCCGGCGTGCTCCCGATGGATATTCTATTCAAAAAGCAAGCGCTCATGTATCACCTAAGAAGAAGCGCCATAATTGGAACAGGTGATCATATACATGACGCAGATAGTAGACATATTAAATTTAGCAGCAAAAACGAAATAGACGAAATGGCGATTGACCTTTGGCAAAGAAGATGGAATGAATCAGCAAATGGAACACATACATTGCATTCATTCCAAACGTAAAAGATACTCTAAAAATTAAACTGCAACTAACAAGCTCGATTAGTCAAGTCATCTCTGGGCATGGTAAGTTCAAGGCCTATCTGCAGAGATTTAAAATAATAAACCATTGTCGATGTCTATGCGGCTCGGAAGTAGAAGATGTAAACCACCTACTTTTCGAATGTACCGAGGGGGTATTCAAGTCATTAAAACGAAAGTGGCTTTGTAACTCAAACATATACGAATTACCGCTGCCAAAATTACTGAGTGCCGAAGTACTCCCTCAGTTTCGGCCATATTGTGCCGAACTGATCAACGTCTTAAAAGAACGTGACAGTGCGCTAGAGTAGACCGGTTACCCGGACGGTACATGTCTCCAAGCGACTAGGGACGAAAACGCTACAATTTTTGAATTGTAACGGCTAAACTGTACCTAGTACTATTATCAGCGAACTTGCTAATTTATTAGCAATGCAAATATTGCAAAATGATGCTTGTGACCTGATATATATTTAAAAATTCTTAGTTTAAGGTTATACCTAGGTATAAGAATTAATGTACATTTTAAGGGAATGTTGACTACGACTAATAATTGAATTTTCCACCGACTTCACGAACTTCTTGGAGCCGCTGTTCCAATTGATCCGTAACGACCATTTCGCAACGAATTCGTCACAAAAACTCCGTCATCACGCTGTGTTGTAACATGAGATCAGCCAGGTCTTTATCGCGGTCTGTAGCCGGCAGTTTCTTGATATCTCTGCCACACTCGACGAACGGAGAATTGACTCAAATTTAGTTGTTGGGCCATTTCACTTTGGTTCTGCCCCGGATCAATTAGTGCAACCATTTAAACAGCTACCTCTGATGTGGTTCATTTCCTTGTGCCGGATGAAAACGTAATCGATATAAGGGAATTGTCATCATTCGCATATCAACTCTTAGCCTGAACGGTTTCCTATCGATTACGTTTTCATCCGGAACAAGGAAATGAACCATCGTTCAGGCTAAGAGTTGATATGCGAATGATGACAATTCCCTTAAATCGTACGCTTTTATAACTGCCCCAAATTCCGCACCCGTTGCTATCTGGAACGAGCGTTTTCGGATTGTTGTGTTCTATTGTTGGTCTTGCCTTGGTTTTTAACAGAAAATACACACACGTGGTATCATTGGATAGGTGATGAAATAATCTTTAACTTGTAATCCTTTTATTCAAAAAAACATTTCGATACGCGAGAATTTTTTTTTTTAAATGGTTTTATTTTTCTGCTCTCAAGTGTATTTCAAGAATATTTTTCATCCCCTTATTCATCGTTTTTTAATTTTTCGTTGCTTTCCAGAAAATTACGCGTTACCTTTTATGTTTCCTAGCAAGATATTTATTAATCGATTGGCACCTGGAAATTAATATTATCGTCAACTACACTCGCGAGCAACTAAATCGACTCAAACCTTGGGCGAGAACAGAAAGGCGAATTTTTTAAAACGGCTTAACCGATTTTCACAAGATTTTTTTGAAAGCCTGATATTTTTACTTTAAATTAACTCATTTTCTTGAACATATAGTTCAGTACTTTTTTTTATAATGAATTTTGAACGAAACAGTAACCAAAATTGATGATTATGAAAAAAATATTGGGGTTATTTAAATTTAAATTACAACAAAAAATTCAAGAAAAACAAAAACAATTTTGTTGTTTGATACTTTGTATTGCTCCCCTTTGCGCCTACAATCGGACCTTCCGTTTAAGTTCGTCCCATAAATGCTCAATTGGATTCATGTACGGACTGAGGGCTAGCCAATTTATCGTTTCGAGTTCAATCTCATCCATGAACTGCCGAGTGGTTTGAGCTGTGTGACACCGATCATTGTGAAATATTCCCCTATATTGTGCGTAGGGCACTACATGATCCAATAGAATACCCTCGATTATTTTTTCAGCGGTCGGACCTCCTCTACGGCCCCCACCAGGTACGAAAATAAAATCTTTTTTCCCTCATGCGATATGTCACCCGACACCATGCACGAACCGCCGCCGTACGTGATTGTTTCAGCAAAACAGCACTGCGAAAATTACTCTCCTGGACGCCGGTCAACCCGGTCTCTTCTATCACTACCATGAAAACATATTCGGCAGTCGTCAGTGAATAGAACTATTGGTACGTGGTTCCGATTGAAGGTACCAGTTGAAACGTTTTGGATACTCTTGAGACAGTATACTGGCTCATGTTTATCTGACGAGCGACTTCTCCTTGATTGTGTCCTTCTTGAAATAAAGCAACAACTTGTACGGCTTTTTCTGGAGTAGTATCCATGATTTTTATAGGAAACAACGCATGAAATTGGTAGAGATGTGTTCAGATCAACACCTGATAAGTGACTGGCGGCAAATATCGGACAACGTGGTATTATACAGGAGATTGCAGCACGCCAATTGTTTTCACCGAAACATCGCATTTTGCTACGATTGTTTTAATTTGAAAAGTACTGTAAAAGATATAATACTAAGCTGTCAAAATAAGTTGTTTTACGAAAATCAGTTAAGCCATTTTAAAAAATACGCTTGTTTGTACGCGCGGAGGTTTGAGTCGATTTAGTTGCTCGCGAGTGTAGTTTCTGGAATTCCTTTTAATAAGTTTTGTGGTTTGATAGCCAAGGTTGACTACTTTTCTTAACTACCGTTGCTCTAAATGTCATAATAATGTGTATGCGATTTGGCATATTGAGCATAATTCCCTCTCTATTTTCAAATTCTATGTAGTTTCACAATTCAAACAGCTCCTTTCCTTTTTAGAGGTCAGTTTTGATCCCCAGTCCTATTCTGGTAATTTCCTGAGTATAGGGAACTGTGGAAAGATTTTACATAGATTTTGTCTATACATTTTTTTCTGGCCTACTGAGAAAAAAAGTTTGATGTAAATATTTGTAGGGTATAGGTTTAGGTAGGTTTTTAATTTTTAATTAATACATTTAATAGCTTTTTTAAGCTTTTATTTTTCATCCCAAATTGGGGCCTATGGACACATAAAACAAAAAATACACAATCGAACCGCTTGGAGAAATATTTCAATATATTTTATTGAACCAATACAAAATAAAAATTATCATAAAAAATATATATAATTCGTCATATGAAGCAAAATAAGTAACATAATATTCAAAAATTTATGTAAAAAATAGCTATCCACTATGGAATTCCTCAAAACAAACCATGTGAATGCTTACGTCACCGAGACGACATTGCTTCCTAGCATTTTTTTACACAAGGCACATTTACATTCTTTTCCTTCAGGTGTCCGTTCTATAATATTATAGGCCATATGGCCTGGACCCCTTTTGTTTGATTTAACACTCCTCTTTTGAAAATTTAACGGATTCGAAATAGAATTTCTTTTGAGATAATTTTATTGCAATCTCTCTTTAAAAATTTAAAAATGGTATCTTGCTGTGAGACGCGAATACAGAACATAGGCATTATAAATAGGGGATCCGCTCGAAACGCGATATTTCAAAACTCGATATTTCGAATACAAAATGCGAGGTCCCATTTGAAACGCGATATTTTAAAACGAGATATGACGAAACGCGATATTTCAAAACGCGATAATTCAAAACGCGATACGGTACAAAACGCGATATGGAACAAAACGCGACATTTCAAAATGCGATATTTCAAAATGCGATAAAGTACATAACGCGATATGGTACAAAACGCGATATTTCAAAACGTGATATTTCAAAATGCGATACCAAAACGCGATATTTCAAAACGCAATATTTCAAAACTCGATATGGTACAAAACGTGATATGGTACAAAACGGGAGTTTAGGATCGGGTTATATCAGGCGGGTGAAGGGGAATTTTAATTTCAGTTTATAGGAATTTAAAAATCGATAGGGGCGAGAGTATAGGACCGGTAACAATCGAGTCGCTGCCCTCCCGTCGCCTCGCAATGGACATTCTGTACCATAACGCGTTTTGAAATATCGCGTTTTGTACCATATCGCGTTTTGTACCATATCGCGTTTTGTACCATATCGCGTTTTGAAATATCGCGTTTTGAAATATCGCATTTTGTACCATATCGCGTTTTGTACCATATCTCGTTTTGAAATATCGCATTTTAAAATATTGCGTTTTGTACCATATCTCGTTTTGTCATATCTCGTTTTGAAATATCGCGTTTTGAAATATCGAGTTTCGAGCGGATCCGCAAAATGCGATATGGTACAAAACGCGATATTTCAAAACGCGATATAGTACAAAACGCGATATGGTACAGAATGTGCATTGCGAAGCAATAGGACCGCATCGACCCGCCTGATATAACCCGGTCCTATACTTCTGCTCCTATCAACCTTAAAATTTTTAAAATATCGCGTTTTGTACCATGTCGCGTTTTGTATCGTATCGCATTTTGAAATATCACGTTCTGAAATATCGCATTTTGTACCGAATCGCGTTTTGAAATATCGCGTTTTGATAATTCGCGTTTTAAAATACCGTGTTCCAAATGGGACCCTATAAATAGCGACCCTATAAATTATCTTAATTCCGTTTGTAAATAGTGAAAAGTATCGTTTTTTGCCACGAATTTTTATTCGGTACTTTAGCACGTGCCATTCCAATTTGTCAACACCTCCCATTTATTTATTGTACCGGCTTGTCAAATAAGGATGCGGTATATCGCTTTACCTGCCTGCCATCACAATTGGAGTGGGTAAGGCAAAAGAATCATGTCAAAAATTTATGTTTGTATGTATTTGGACACCACCATACACATTTGAGCATTCCACATAAATCGCTTTCGTCCAAAAATAACACTATAACTATAATATGTAATAGTAAAATAATTTTTATGTTATCAAAAACAAATAATTAATATGTTATATAATTTATATATTGTCAAATTATAATGTTTTTTTTTTCAAAAATAATTCCGATATATCTAAGATTCGTTAAAATCCTAAAGACATTACAACCTGTAATTTTTTTCACACACATATTTGTGTGAGTTGGACTTAAATTGAAGCCAAAACAAATTTTTGTCTGGTAGGATAAGGGTTATCCACATATCCCTTTTGACGATTCGATAACATTTTACAAAATTATTGTCTTTCCAAACAAGTGCCAAAATCTTATTTTCTTTGTCAAATTTATAATCATAACCCCCCCCCCCCCCCCCCCTTCCCACAATTAAAGTTCGCAGGCGTTACAAAATTCGAATATCGAGTAAAAGTTAAACATTGAAAAATTTAATGAAAACTGTTGATTTTTCAACAAAGATATGTGTCTTTAAAACAAAAATCACAGAAAATTATAACTTCGTTCGTATAAAATTCAATTTAATTCAGAAACATTCAGAAAACGTCCTCTGTCGGTTCATTTTAACTTGAACATTTTCCAAATTTTTGATTTCTTTTTCGAATTTATTTTCTAACTCTTGTTAACCCCACCCCGTTAATCTCTTTAGGCAAGGAGTTTTCGGTTATCCACTCGTTAACTTCATGTTCAGATACTTCGTTAGGCAAAATTTTATATAGTTAGTAAAGTCAATATTGGATTAAAATTGTCTGCTCTCTCTTCTGTCGCTCTATTACGGATTACAATTAATGAGTTGTCATGTTCGGAGTCATAATCATCAATTTTCGGCATTATTCGTTTGAACAACTTTTCGCTGACGCAAGATTTTCCCAGGCCCCAGTTAATGTAGTCTCAAAATCGTGTTCACTTGATTTCTTGTGCAAATGATCTAATACATTTTTGTATACGTTAATTTGGTTAAATTGATTACGTTTTGGTACATTGGCTGAATCAATTCGGTACAGTTTGGTGGACGGCATATTATAAGTCCATCAAATGTAAACATTATTCACTTTTGGGTGACAGGAAGCATTATCTAACAATAAGAGTGCCTTTTCTTCCAGTCAATTTTGTTTCAAAAATGAGCGACCGAAAACAACAAAAAAATATATTTTAAATTTTTGTTAAGTGTAGCAAGTAATCCAAATTACCGAACTTCTTGCATCCGTAATAAAATGTTTTTCAAACTATTCTTTGAACAACTCTAAGGTCATCAACTTTAAGGTTTAGCTTTCCGATTACAGACGGTTTTAGACTGCCCGAGGCCTATGTGCATGCCAAAAACAATCTGTTCTTAGAAACTTTTCGGCCTGGTGCACAAATTTATTTATGGTGAACAAGCGTTTTATTTGGAAGAATTCTCTAAAATAAACCAGATTCATCTGCATTGTATACCTTGTCGAATTATTAATTGAAATCGAGGTAAAATTTTATTCGGTTGCAATTCTAAAGTTTTATAAATTTACATTGATGCAAGTATCGAGTATTGCAATTACCAAGTGTTGCGTGTATCGAGTTTGTACTGTATCTATTTTGTGCCATACATTTTCGTATAATTTCTCTATTGACATCCTCAGCCTCCGACCAATACAACCGCATACATTAGAAATGTTTGATTGGGTTACTATATTTAGAATGAAATCTTCATCAAATAACATTTCAAAAATCTCAACAGCTGATTTGGATTTTTACGCGTTAGTTATTTCATTCCATTATTACTCTCGTGGGGCTTGATATTCCTTAGAGTGCCACGGTTTCGTCTGTCTCCATTTTGTTGGTGTACGATATAGCATATTTTCACCAGACGATTCAGTGGGTGTTGAAGAGTCGTCTACTCTTTGACGCTTGTGTGTTTCCGTAGATTGAGGCTGATTCGGTGTTAACACGTTTCCATCATCATTTAGAGGAAGTTGTAGCTCAACTTCTGTGGCACAATCAACACAATTATCTTCTTTAATTCATTTTCGTCTTCGAGATCGGTTACTTCATCCACTGTATTTGGTGGTAACTGTACAATATCAATAACACCATCCACATCAGCCATTGCTGCTAGCGCGGAAAAAAATTATTGTGAAAAAAATAATTAAAAAAACTGATGTGACCATGGTTTTGTCTTATACAAATTCACTAAAACAGATGTTAAACTGTAATTTTTTACAGGAATGCACAATAACCTACATATAATTTTTCAATTTTATACGAAGTTAGAAAACACAAGTAAAATTTGTTTAGTTATTCCACGAAACAAAAATCGTTAGTTTAGCAAAAACCCCAAAACTGATATACGTCACAAGAAGAAAGTTGGTAGATTTTAGGAGGAAGTGTGTATTATTTAAAAAAAATCATTTGGGGATCATGGTTAGAAATGGGTAGGTATGCCAGAAAAAAAATTATTTATATAGAATTTATATGTAAATTCTTTCCCCAATTCCCGAGGATTTACCAGAATAGGACCACAGGAGGTAGTTTTTGCATTAAAATGACCTCCGATGTAAGAGCCAGTTGTTTATCTAACCTAGTGCTTAGAACTTCAAGACATCGCTTCTTGCAAGTAATACATTTAGCGGTAATATCTTACTGGCAGGGCATACTTGGCCCTGATCTTTTCTGGCATGTCTAACGCTATTTGCTCTTGAAATTTTTTGCATTGTGGTATTAGACCGCGAGATTCTATTTAATTACCCTTTTGCCATATTCCTCTAGCTCTAGCCATATCTTTGATAGGACGATCTTTTTTGTGGAGATATATTGGTCAATATTTGCTTCCATTAATTCCTGAAAGAATAAATCAATTTGCCGACTTAATTTTCAACAATATCATTCAAATCACTCTTTACCTCTACTCTATTTCACTTGTCTGATAATGAATAAATAAAAACAACAAAAATTGTGTATCATCTCATTATAAATTGGTGTTCTCTATGGTCTTGTTTGCATCGTCGTATATTCTTCGTAACGTTTTCGTTTTTGTGTGTTTTTGTTTTTCTGTTTGTGTTTGTGTTACAAAATGTTACACCACTTATTCCTTCTAGAGTTCCCTCTATTCCCTCTATAAGTTTCCAACCAACTTTACAGCCGATATCTTTTATTTCTCGAAAATTACCATAACATACTAATTTATTTATCAAATTCCCAATGAAATCAATTTCGCTGAATAATTAAACGCAAAGAAAATTATAAACAACACGCATTTTCAAGACACAAACTTTGTTTGTTAGACACTATCGATTATAATTATATTATAGTTACATGTACATAATGGCAAACATCGTTTAGTCGTGCACGAATTTATTTGCATTCTGATCCTTCAGATATAATTAAGAGGAAGGCTTAGACGTCTTTCAATTTCAATTTTTATTATTAGTTGCATTTCAATGTATTTATCGCATTAAATTAATACATTAAAATATCATCCATATCACATTATTTATGCAATAATCCTAAGCGATATAATACTCGTATACAACAGTCCAACGTATTTTATCTGTTTATCCGAAACATTCCTAAGAAAACAATAACAATAAATAATGCATGTCTTTAGCGTATCTTGAATGCACATTTACATAAAAAAAAACAAAAACAACAATAATCCATCATGCCCATGCTATCAACAACATTTTCGAATAAGAAATCGGAATAAGAAAAAATATTCTCTGTGATCTACTTCTTTCACGCTTTTGATTTTATAAAATACGACGAGCGAGAATTAATAAAATATATTCCAATAAAAAATTATGATTCCTCGCAAAAGAAAAACTGGAAAAAATATTTTTTTTTTCTTTTAAATTTATTCTAGTTATTCATCTCCATACATATACGACACTGGTTGATGCTTCCGATCTATTTTCGTATACATTTAATTATGAATGCTTAAAAAAATAATAAAAAAAAAGAAATGCTGGAAAAATTGAAGAAATGTTACTATTTTCGGAATTTCATTTCTTTTAACGCTGTAGATAAATGACAAAAGATGCAAATGCACTTAAGGAATACACGCACATGTGAATTTTTGGATATATGGGACATAAAAATAATAATGGTTTAAAGGTAACCCATAATATTTATAATTCATAGGCGGCCATAATGACATTGCTCTCAGATTATAATCTGCGCGCTTATTGTATATAATCTAGGATGATAAATTTAGAGATTGCTTTATTTGCCGTTTCCTCCCGTTTACCGATGCCATCAGTTTCGGCATTCCTTGGTTATGGGTTTGCAATTTAATAAACAAAGTTTTTAAACTATTAGGAAACGTCATCGAGTTCTGGGGAATGAATTAGAATAATTTCTATGAAAAAAAATATGTTGTATGAAACACGCTATAGTAGAAAAAAGGCAAAAATGAAATAAAAGGAGAGACAAAAAATAGGCAATAAAAATGAGATGAGGTAGATGCAGGGTTACGTCGTGAACTCTCGTGAACTGAAGTTGGTGTTTGAGACTTGTATCAAACAAAATTATTTCTGTCTACCCATGGGCTAAACTCCATCATCTTTATTAGCTGAAATTTTCATGAATTTCTACCAACAAATGATTATATCAAACAACAATCTTTATTTTCGTCATATAGCGTCGCTTAAAATATAGGTATAGCAAAAACGAGCCAACGGATCAGCAACATCTTGTCCGATTATACCAATATTACTTTTGCGTTTCATAATAATTACACAATAAAGAAAATGATTTTTAACAATAAACCTAAAGTGGATCGCCTTTCCAAGTCTGGTGTTTATAGGATTGATTGCAATGATTGTAGTTGCTCCTATATTGGGCAGACTGGGCGCAATTTTGAAGTTAGAGCTAAAGAACATTTATCTGGTTGCAATCAATCAACTTTCCATAACCATTTAACTTCAGAAAATCATACAGCTAGCTTGAACAATTTAGACATATTACATATACAACCCAAAGGCAGACGTTTAGATACCTTAGAATCTTATGAAATTCGAAAATCAATATTTCTTAACCAAAATATCCTTAACGAACAGAGAGAAGTTCGTTTCTCACCAATTACAAATCCCGCCCTTTTTTATTCTCACGTTCGTAATAATTTGACTAATACGTCGGATAATTAAATGCACTTCAATATAACTTGAATTTCGTTACTCAGTCGATGATAATCGCTTATACCTGCTATCCTCCTCTTTTTTTATTATTAATTTTTACGTATAAACAACAGATGGTTGGGACGTTCAATAGATTAATTTTTACTGCCTATTTTTTCTCCTTCTTTTATTTATTTTTTGCCTTTTTTCTACTGTATATTATAAATAACTAAATTTTTACTTTTACAAATCAGTAGATACTCCTGATGATGACCTAACAAGTCAAAATCGATCGAGTGATTTTTGAAACTTTTTGAACAAATTTGATAATTAAAATATTCAAAAATATTTTAATTAAAAAATTTGTTCAACATGCCCTTGATGGGAAATTTATAACAACAGATTCAGTTTCTGGACTTTCACCGAAGCATTGAATAAGCTGGTCATCCATCCTCTGAGGTGGATGTTTTCGGCATGGTGGTGGCGAGCGCAGGTGGTGTGCTGCGTTTCTGTTTATTGGATAACTGGTTGGAAACGAACTGGTGTAACGTAAAGCCTTAACGAGTGATTACTTGAGAGCTTAAGTTGGACTCCTTTTGGACCACTTAGGAGAGTGGAACGACTACCAAAATTGTATTAGTCAGTAGTTTGTTTGTGGCGAGAAGCATATAAAATGTTTTTTTTCCTTTATTAATTACAGCTGAGACTGTGCTCATCTAGCAATTTATCTTTCAAATTTTTAAAAATTTTACATTTCTTAACCAATTCTGATTTGTTGGGGGTGAAACCCAATGGTTAGTCCCATAATTAATTAAACCTATTTAAAATACTAATTTTAATTTGGTTTGCTAGGTCAAGTGGCCTTGTTCTTTGGAGTTTTATTTCAACGACCGGGTTATCTAGCATATGGCGAATATAGGGGTTTATGTTTCTGAAGTCTTATTTCGCGAAGGTCTTCATTTCTTGTGTACCATGGAGCATTTACGATGCTATGAAGAATCTTGTTCTGAAACGTCTGTATCATTTTGGCGTTTGTTTGCTTAGTACATCCCTGGAGTTGAATCGGCTGTTCAAATCTGGTTCATATCGGTTTCAGTATTTGCCGATATAGCAGCTAGTCGAGACAATGAAGCACTAAAACGGCCAAAAGTTCGAATTGTTTTAGAGCAAGACAGATCGGAATGCGGTTTTTTGCATTCGCTTCCAAAAATTATTTGTAAAAATCACCCCTATTTTTTTTTTAACAAACCGGAAATTGCATTGCTGCAGCCAATAATATATTCAAAAAATGCATTTTTTGAGACGGCTTTTGGAAGATTAGAGAACTTTGTAAATAAGAGTCAAAACTAGCCTCACTCGGGTTCCCGGGGATTTTCGAGGTCGCTGATCATGATTATGATGTTCAAATTGACCCACGGCAGACCTGGAGCTCAGGAACGCCGATGAACGTCATCTCCGTGGGACTCTCCCGAAAATCACGCGGGTAAGGAGAGAAACTCGGCGCCCAAGGGTTTTTTTAGTCGCTGAATCCAAATATGGCATCAGCAAAAACCCCCCGGACACCTGGTGCGCCCGAACTTGGGCGCGGACGTCATCCCCGAGAATTTTCCTGACAATATCGGCAAAAACAACCCGAAAACCATCGTGGGGGCGTTTTTTGGGGCGCTGAATCCGAATTTAACGTCAAAAACGACCCCCCGAACACTTGGTGCACCGGAACCTGGCCCTGAACGGCATATCCGTGGGACTTTCCCAAAATTCACGCGAGGAAGAAAAGAAACTCGGCGCCCGGGGGTTTTTTGGGTCGCTGAATCCAAATATGGCATCGGCGAAAACCCCCCGGACACCTGGTGCGCCCGAACCTGGACGCGGACGTCATCCCCGAGAATTTTCCTGACAATATCGGCAAAAACATTGTAGGTGTGTTTTTTGGGGCGCTTAATTCAAATTTCACTTCGAAAATGACTCCCCGAACACCTGGTGCTTTGGCACCTTCGCATCCACAGAATATTAGTTCCATATTAGACCACAGAATATTAGACCCTCAATAATATTATGGAGATTATCGTGCCGTATTGTACGTGAAACCTTGACCATGTTTGCGGTTCGTGTAGCCGTCATTGGGACGATCGAATTGTCTGAGGAATGATTTTCCCAATTAGCCACGTATGCGCAAATAACGCATGTCTCCTGGTTATCATGATCCTATAAATTCAATTTTAAAAAATTTAGTTATTCAGTTTTCAGTATAAATTTACAGTCATAATATTGCTATAAGTACAAAATATAATAAATTTCCGTTGAATTTTATTCCCAGTTAATTCATTCTTAAAATAGGTATTGAATAATAAACGTCAAAACTGCTATAATGGGGAATCATTTTTTTCCCAAATTTTTTTTTTCCGAAACCCCAGAATAAAAGAGAATAAAATTTAAAATTTCCAATCCCCGGGAACTACCAGAATAGGGCCACAAAGAAACGGCAAGAGTTACACATCAATGTGTGAAATTATGAGACGATTTTCGGTTAGTATTTTGCGATCGTGTGAAGAAAACCCTCGGAGACGACGTTCAGGCCTAGGTTCCGGTGCACTAGGAGTTCGGGGATCGTTTTCGAAGTGAAATTTTAATTAAACGCCCCAAAAAACACACCCACAATGATTTTCGGATTGTTTTTGCCGATATTGTCAGGAAAATTCTCGGTGATGACGTCCGCATTCAGGTTCGGGCGCACCAGGTATCCGGGGGTATTCGCCGACACCATATTTGGATTCAGCGACCCAAAAAACCCTCGGGCGCCGAGTTTCTCTTCTTCCCTGCGTGAATTTTGGGAGAGTCCCACAGAGATGCCGTTCAGGGCCAGGTTCCAGTACACCAGGTGTTCGGGGGGTCGTTTTCGACGTTAAATTCGAATTCAGCGCCCCAAAAAACACACCCACAATGATTTTCGGATTTTTTTTGCCGATATTGTCACGAAAATTCTCGGGGATGACGTCCGCGTCCAAGTTCGGGCGCACCAGGTATCCGGGGGGTCCGGATATGGACGATATGGCCGATGCCATATTTGGATTCCGCGACCCAAAAAACCCTCGGGCGCCGAGTTTCTCTCCTTCCCCGCGTGATGTTCGGTAGAGTCCCACGGAGATGATGTTCACCGGCGTTCCTGAGCTCCAGGTCTGCTGTGGGTCAATTTGAACATCATACTCGTGATCAGCGACCTAGAAAACCCCCGGGAACCTGAGTGGGGCTAGTTCTGACTCTTATTTACAAAGCTCTTTAATCTTCCAAAAGCCGTCTCAAAAAATGCATTTGTTGAATACATTTTTGGCTGTAGCAATGCAATTTCCGGTTTGTTCAAAAAAAGGGCGATTTTTACAAATAATTTTTGGAAGCGAATGCAAAAAACCGCCTTCCTATCCGATCCGTCTTGCTCTCAAAAATTTCGAACTTTTTTGCTTCATTGCTTATTTCAATTTCAGCTTATTGTGATTTGTAAGCTCAGAGCCTCTACCTGTGAGACTATACATTTTTCCGAACTTAATGTTTTCTTTTTGACAAGCTCTCTCCACTTGAGCTTGACATCGAGGGTCATGTTACGATATTTAGCCTTGTTTGCATATGGCATCGGTCGTGAGTTAATTTCTATCGGTAGATGGGAAGCCTTTTGATATGTAAAGCTAATATGCGTGGATTTCGTCTCATCAAGCTTGATTCCCCAGCACTTAGTCCAGTTACGAATTGCATTGGTAATCTTCTGGAGTTTTGTCGTTGCATCAGCGACATTACTTCCAATTGCCATGATTGCTGTGTCATCTGCAAATATGGCTATGGTTCCTTTATTTGTTGTTGGAATATCTCTTGTATATAATAAATACAGGATTGGTCCTAAGACACTCCTCTGCGGGATACCGGCAGAGATTTTCTTTAGTTCGGAGTATTCATCCTCTAATTTAACACGTAAATTTCTATCGGATAAATAAGATCTTAGTATGGCATAGAATTGCCTCTCGGCAGAACTCTATGCAGCTTGAATTCCAGTCCACTATGCCAGGCTTTATCGAATGCTTGGGCGATGTCCAGAAATATGCTAGAGCATACTTTTTTATCTTCTAACGTTCTTTCAATAATGTTGGTGATTCTATGCACCTGTTCAAATAAGGAATGCTTTTCTCTGAATTAAATTGATGTGGAGGAATTAATTGTCGATCTGATTATGTGTTATAGCTTATGCAATCCTTTATCCGGTTGATCCTTGATTACTGGGCAAGTAATCAAGTCATCATATCCTGGGGTTTGTTTAACATTCATTTACTTTTCTTTGAATTCTTTACTAGGCGTAAATCAAATTCATCTAGCTTGTGGATTGACATTATATTTTCATTGGCCCTTTGTCTTGGTAGTGGTTGGAAGGTAACATCTTGCATCGACTAGGCAACTATATATCTGTTGATTAATGCATTTTTAACTTCTTTTAGAAGAGATTTGAGACTGTTACCTATATTGTTAAGAATCGTTTTGTTCTCCGGTGTTCTAGTTATTCGCCAGGTTTTACGTGCCCGTCGTTTTTCTTTTACCAACTCTCTAACTTTCATTGGATAGGATATGTTAAGCTTCTTCTTATTTTGTTTAATGGGGGGTACTTGCCAAAGCAGCATAGTGAATTGTTTCATTGAGTGAGAATTTCTTATCGATACCTGAAGAATGATTTTTTCCTCCATTACTTCACGAAAGAGATCCCGTTTGTTTTTGAATTTGTAATCTAATTGCATTCTCCATTTGAATTACCATTTCACCGACTGTCATGATAACCGGGGAATGATCCGATAATAGAGAATTACTGTGTTCAATGTTAATGTAGTTCTGGGATATACCCCTTGCTACATAAAAGTATAATACTTGGGGGGACCACCAAAATAAAATTCATATTTTGATGTCTGCCCTACTTGAAGCAATTCTTTACCTTTTGACGTCGTAAGTCTAGATCCCCAATAGGTGTTTTTCTCATTAAAGTCACCTCCAATAATAAAATCATTCCCAAGCGATTTAATTAGTTTAAGGTAGTCCTCTCTTTTCTTCGATATTTGATTCTAAATGGTGTTTTATATTTTCTTTTATTAGCAATGCCGAACCACCTCTTGCTCTTTCCGCTGGATGAATGGAGTGATATAAGTTATAACCTCGTATTTTAACAAACGAAGATTTAATTAAATGGCTTTCAGATATTAAGAAAATGTCGACTTTTCTGAATTTAAAAATATTTCTATTTCTGGAATATGCTGCATAATTCCATTCGCATTCCAGATTGCTCTTTTAAAAGTTGTGTTCTTACTTAATATGTTTTTTGGATTGCGTTGTGAGAGATGTATTTTCTTGTATCATGTTGTTCAGATTACTTTGGTCATCTAGCCGCTTTGTAATAGCTGCACTGCTGTTCATAATGTTTTCCATAATTTGGTTCTTTGCCTTGTGTTGCTTGGTTGTGGGTTTTGATCCACCTGATTTGATATTTGACCTCTTCGATTTTCGTGATTTTGCGGTTATCTCTTAATTTTTGTATTTGTTCAACAAAATCACAGCCTCGATAATTGGCGGCCCTTACAATTAGTACACTTTGCTCCTGAGCATTTTACACATCTTGGATTCCGGCCCCAATATCTTTGGGTGTGATTAAATGCCTGACATTTCTTGCATTGGGATAGCGTGTTATGGTTCTCCGCAGTCCTAACAAGCTTGGTCCTAATTGCATTAAGCAGAGTTAAAATCTAGAGTCGACTAAAAATTATTACAGAGTTAATTTGTTAAGTATAAAGCACAGTTTCAACGCACTTCTGTTCAAGAGTTACCCAAAGTTTGTAGAGCCCCAGTTAATTATGTTCATAGTTTTGATAGCATTATACCAACTAATCACGAGCTTCAATCGATTGAATGTTTTGTGATTAATAAAGGAAAAATCGAGTTAACCAAATTTAGTTTCGGCGACAATTTTTCCGATGGTACCCACCCAATGTTTTGGGCGCTAATAAAATATAACAAAACGTTTTGTTTACTTCACATTTCCCCAACATCTTGGTTCAATGACATTTGTGTATTTAAGTTCAGATGTTCTTTATACATATATTTCAAAGTTATTTGTTTTTCGTGATAAATTAAGATTTCCACCTTTATTCCATATCGTACCAATCGCCACACACACACACATTAGTACAACATTGTCTAGCATAGCATTTTGCAATATTTTTCTGAATTGGTTCGTGCTGTTCGTGGAAACATTGAATATTGATTGTTTAGATGTTTTTCTCTTTTCCATTAAAACAAAAATGTTATAATTTTAATTTTCTTTTATTGAATAATCATCTGATTTGTTTTGGCCTTTTTATTTTATTTTATAATGAATTCAACGTTATTCTACATAACGTCATCCGAACGAAGATGAGTAAGAATTTTACGGAGACAAAGTTTTAAAATGTGAATGTATTATACACAGTATGACTTTTTCCGATGGTAGTCTGGCTGGCGGCCAATGTTTACAGCAAATATGAACATTGCAAACTAAACTAAAAAAGATTATGTATGTTTTTTAGTCTTCCTATTTTACAACAAAAACAAGTTTAAATTCAGTTTTGCGTTTGGTTGTTGGAATATCCAATGACTAAATAATGTCTTACCGGTGAAACTGTCATCGTAAATGTAATTTTTTGAAACACACAAATTTACAAAAAATATGAATCAATCATAATTTAAATAATAGGTGTTGTGAAATAACAATGTACGTAAAGTAAATTCAATTAAAATCTATTGTGTTTTATATATGAGTATGCACTTATGTGCTGGGTGGTCTTATATGCTGGAGCCGTTTTGTACACACGTCTAGTGACAATAGTATATTGAAGTGTTATCTGTTTAGTTTTCTACCACCCTTTTTTATCGTACAAATTCGATTTACAAATTCAATTTGTTTTATTTTTCCAATCACCTTTTCAATTTAAAATTATAATTTGTATTTGAAAATATTATTTATAATTTCTTATTCTGGTTATCAATTGATTTTTCAATAAAGTCACGTGTTACTTTTTATGTATAATACAGCACATACACCCAACACCATTCCCAACTAAAATTTAATATTTTGAATCGTGCAACAACTTTAATATAATTTTAACCACTGAACTAAGAAATACATAAAAACTTTATAGTTCTTAAATCGTAAATGCGAAATTAAAAAATAGAAATATTATTAGTTTGCCTTAACCGAGTTATAATATGGAGGCATTGAGCAAAGTGGTACTGATTTCTATATAAATATGTACTAGAATTTATTGCCATTATTGTCTCTTGGTCAGGTCGTAAATAATAAAAACATAAAATAAGGCATTTTCCTTGGAAGTTGTCATGCAAAGAAAAGGAGGTAGATACCGGGGAATCGATTGTGACGATGTATTTGGTTATCAATCGATTTAGTTCGCTTACTTATTGAGAAAATTAGTTTTAAGTTGTATTTAAAATGGTACATTGGAATGGAAGTAAATCATTTCTCTACTATTTAATTTTGATGAACTCGGTAACTGGACTTCATGTTATTCGGGAGGGTTGGGCCTATTCTGTACGATGAGCTAAACCATTTCTCGAATCTTTAAAGAATTCATATAAACTTTTGAAGTTAAATAATTTGCGTTTGCTCCGACTTCTCAAAATAAACGGTTTCTTTCAGATATTTTGGCTTAAACCTAACGAGGTCAGCACTTCGGTCTGAAAATTAACAAATCTCCAAAAATTCACAGGATATTTGGAAACATCACAAATTTTGCCATCGTGAAAGGTTTTCATGCGCTTTCAGGACACCTAACATTTAGGAACATGTTGAGTAAAATCGCGGCCAACGTAATGCGAATGTTTAGCACTATGAAATTTTCAAAACAATTTCGTGATTATTTCACTAATGAAAGGGGTCCTGAAAGCGCCCAACGAAGTGAAAAATTAAAACGGTCCTGATTTGCTTTAAATTTGTTAGGAAATATATTTATATGAAGAAACACTTTTCTAAGAATAAGATTACCAACAATGCACCAACCCGGAAAACGAAAATCAATTATTTCCATTAAAAAAATCGTCACAAACGACTTAGAAATATATTTCTTTTTCAGTGATTTCAAAAGATTAATTTGTAACTAGTGCCAAAGCGGTGAAATTATAAACTAAAGTTCTGCTAACAAAATTGTTGCTTGGTCAAAGACATTTCAAACGATATATCACATGATCATATTCTAAAGAGCAAAATGAAACTGACTCCAGCGCCACAACGGTAGTTTTGATTACTAAATTTGTGACATTGGAATAAATTGCTGACATTCTTTCATAAATAAATAATTTGTCAGCTACCAAACCGGTGGATTTAAGAACTAAAGTGGTTTCGTCAAAATTGTTGTCGATGCTCCAGTATATTAGTCCATTATCCTCTTGACAAGTTTGATGCAAAAAAAAAGTCGATTCACATAAGTCCTTCTTGAGATATCATCGATACTGACATGCTGGCGGATACACTTTTTTGCATTTTCGGAACCTTCAAAACAGTGGAACCAGGGTCATTTTTCAACATTTTATCTGGATTTCTTTCAGACCGAAGTTAATATGAGATTTCATTTTCATCATACAAATCGTGTTCCTTTCCATCGAATGTTTCATTTCTGTCGGTTGAGAAATTGCTGAATTCTCTCAAATTCTATTTTTGCTATTCCATTTGATCTTACAAACCAAGTTTTAGCCAAATTAGTTAAGAAATGGCTACCTACCATTCCGGATCCTCTCAAAACGCGATATTTCAAAACGCGAAATTTCGAAACGAGATATGGTACAAAACGCGATATGGTACAAAACGCGATATTACAAAACGCGATATTTCAAAACGCGTTATGGCACAGAATGTGCATTGCGAAGCGACGAGAGCGCAGCGACCCGATTGATACCGATCCTATATACTCTCGCTCCTATCGATTTTTAAATTCCTATAAACTGAAATTAAATTTCCCCTTCACACGCCTGATATAACCCGATACTAAACTTCCGTTTTTTACCATATCGCGTTTTGTACCATGTCGCATTTTGAAATATCGCGTTTTAAAATATCGCGTTTTGAACCATATCGCGTTTTGTACCATATCGCGTTTTGTACCGTATCGCATTTTGTATTATCGCGTTTTGAAATTTCGCGTTTTGATAATTCGTGTTTTAAAATATCGCGTTTCAAATGGGACCCCTACCATTCAAATACCTACACGTTAGTTCTATTGAAAGAACTCCAAATTTTATTTTCATTCACTGGCGAATTTCTACGTTCGAATTTCTCCTTATCAATAAAAATATCTTAGTTCCATTTAAATTGTCAATTATGTCAGAAACACATTTAAAACTTATATTTGAATTCCATTTTCATCATTGAAACTGTACCAAATCTCAATATATGTAGAAATGACTTAGTTCCATTAAAACAATTGGCCGTTTTCATGAACTATGCCCGGAATTCGGAGCAATCGCTTTGGAGCGAGGAAAAACGAACCTGTGCACAAATGGGGATACAAATTTGACTGAAATTAATACTATTGGGATTCAAACGTCTCGCTTAAGTTTTCAATATTTTTATATTTTTTGTGGTTTTACTGTGCAATCACAATTAGAAATAATTAGTTTCAAGCATCAAGGTCATTAAAGGATCATAGATGTTTTATTTCATAGTATTTTTCTTCTTATTGTGCCTGTAAACCTGTGCTTTTGAGTTAACATAAAAAATTTGGAGACCGACATCTTATTTTAGGATTCTTGATGTAGGCTCATTTGCAGCTCATCGTAAATTATTAAAGGTGCTTGTGCTTTCTAATAGAGATCATTGTAATATTACCCTCACCTAAACCTGTTCGTCCTGAGCAGAATCCAAATCATCTCCTTTGTGCTATATCGGGCGTTTCATGTGCACATACTTTAGTTGTTATGATGTAATCCTTAGTCTTACCCGTGTCTAGCGAGCTCGTCCATCTTGCAGTTGCCAATATTCAACTGACCAATTACCCAGACTACAGTGAATGTTGACATGCTCATTTATTACGTTCGGAACAACTCATTGTTAGGAGGGCAACTCAATGTAACTTTTAATTTCAGCATCATGTACAACCACGTCAATCGCTTTCACCTGTGTTTGGTACACACTGCCGAAATTACGGAGGGAACGGAAATTTCGACATTCAGTTAATCAAAAAAAAAAAAAAAAATCAGCTCCTCCATTTAACTATAGGCGCCGTTTCTGAAAAAAATCCGTGAAATAGGTCTTCCAGAATTTTTTGGAAAGGCATGCTGTTCGAAACCTTTTATCGACATAAACATAGGGAACTGTAGAGACAAGGTTTGGAAACTGCTCTTTAAAGAATATGTTATAGCATCGAGTATCCTGTATGAAGACATTTCCACTGATTTACCTACAGTTTAGTTTATAGCCAGACCACTTAGCTCTTTGCTACACATTGAAATCATGCAGAGCTTTCAACGAAGTTGAATTTAACAGGGGCGCTTCCAAAAAATTCTGTCGGCTTCACGGAGTAAGGGAAAAGAATAGAGTTACATTAACCAGAGCGGCAACTATTTTTTCCCCATATAAAAATCAATTTAATATTTGCTTTCTCTTTTGAGACACGTAGGAACAGGATGGTTATATAAAAAATGCATATGGCTTACTCATATCTCGCTATAAGAACCCAAAATCATCTGTTTATTTATGTGCGCAGTGACAATGTATGTTGACTTAATTTTGTGGTTATAAAATTATTAATAAAAATTCACTAAAATAATAAAAAAAAATATAAAATAGTGTATGATTTATGTGTAGTGCGTGGTAGTGCATCTTTTGATAAAAAAATTACAAACAATTTGAAGTAAAATGAAGTGTCTTGTGAAATGTTGCTAAATGCGCATCGAAAAATTCGAAAAAGAATATTTTACCATCTATAAGTGTTTGTATAAAGTAAAATGTAAATTATGTTAAGAAACTAGTGATTTGTGATAAATTTATCCTTACTTTATGTTATAAATCAGAAAAAATTAAGAAAACAATTTTGGTTGTTGGCGTAGGGTTCCTATATTGGTTTCTTGTTTTTGTAATCCCATTGATTTAGATGCTTTCTCTTTTACACGCCGAATTTGACTCGTTTGACAGCAGCTGTCATTCATTCTATATATTTAATTTAAATTCTTTGGGGAAAAGTCAAAAATTTAATTAACATTGAAAAACTGTTGAATGAATTTTTTTGACATCTGACATATGAACCTGTTCGAAACGCATGAAAGTTTTTTAAGTCTCAGTGGTCACTGGTTGACTAAAAAATTTGACAACGTGTGTGTAGTGTGATGCACGATTTACATGTTCCAATTTTTTTTTCCAGTAAAATATGAAAGGTAAAGTATATTACGATTTTCGTTTGCGAGAGGAGCACGAAACAAATTCCAGTAAAATAAAATTGGATTTTTTTCTTTTTAATTTGAGCAAATGTTGGCATAAAACTGGGAATGTTGCCATAAAATATAGTTTCTACGAGTATTTTTATAGCAGTAAAATGAAAAAAATTCAAAAAAGTTTCAAATAAACATCAAGCAGCCATAAACATCATTCAAACAAAACGAGCAAACATGAGCGGTAATTAAATATTTTATTTTTACTTGCAATTCGATATTGTTCGTTATCTAATTTAAACGCAAGCTGTTCGAACTGTCAAATTTTATGGGACATGCAAAAAAATTATAGCATTGCCTTATTTGTTTATATTGCTGACTCTTTTTAACTCGTAACTTTTTTTGTATATGTGTGCAGCTCTATTTTTCAGTAAAAAATTTGTTGGGGGAAAAAATTGGAACATGTAAATCGTGCATTAAACGCTCGGCATTTCAATTAGTGATTGCTTTGATGACATGCTGAAATCGTGGGCCCAAATACCGAAAACCATATTCATCTACTTCTACGAGACAACGCACCGTAAAATATAATTAGTGGGGGCGAACATTGCTGGTTGAAAAAATGAGTCATGTTTTATCCATACTCTGCAATAGATTTGCTTAGTGATTGTGTATTTTCACAAGAATCTATTTCAGATTTAATATCTAAGTGCCGCAATATCGTAACGCATTTCAATCACTCTCAAGTTGCTTGAACAAAACATAAGGACTTGCAAGAGAACCTTTCTCTTCCGAAATACAAAACCATTCAAGACGTCACAACACGCTGGAATTCCACGTATCATATGATGAAGATAATACTGTTTAATGTCACAGTTGAAACGAGTTCTGAAAAGGCTCTTATATCGATGATAATTCCGAATTTGATAGCACTGGGGCTCGATTCTGTGTCGGTGATAATGATAATGAAAAAAATAGATTTTATTAAATTTTCATTTAATGTTTATCAGTTCGAATTATCGTTTATTCAGCAAATGAAATTCCTTGTGCAAAATGAAAAAAATTAATTAATTAAAACATTTTACGGAAATAGTCGCAGCAAATTGTTTATTATTTCCATGCAAATGTAATTTCTGGTCATTATTCGGCCGCGTTGCTCTACTATGCTTTAAATTGTCCATTTAAATTTGTTCTATAATCTATAGATTACTTAAAATCAGTTTAGCAATTGATACACACAAATTTCAAAAAATTGACATAAGAACACAAAAAAATAATTTTTAATACCGTGATAAATATTTCTCATCGACCAAATGTGTATGATAAAATATTTAGTTTTTTCACTAAATTTGACATTTATTTATCATCGGAATCGCAATTTATATTTTATCGATGATAATTTTATCATTTATCATTATCACTGACACAGAATCTACCCCCTGAAGTCAAATAAGCTGTATGAAATTGCGACCATATTAGACCCTCGTTTTAAATTTTCATTTTTAAATTTTAACTTGAAAGACGATGTGAAAAATTGGATTATAGCGGAAATTAGGGCTTTATCTGCTTCAACTGCCATACCAGTTGATCTTGATAATCAAAATAAACGGTAATTGGAAATATTGAAGACGCTGACTTACTGAAGATGATACAGTTCAAGTCGTATGGTCATGTATGGAAGAAATTTCGCAAGCGAATGAAATTAAAAATCCTGCTGAAAGTCAGGAAAACTTACATGACTCCATTGAAGTGCTTGAATTTGAAAATTATATTAAATGCCCAAACTTCTCTATCAAAGAGAATCCTATTGCTTGGTGGGCTAAAATGTACACAATTCTCCTAAATTAGGAGTATTGGCGCGAAAATACTTGTTGTCACCTCCAAGCAGCATAATACCTAGTGAGCGCATGTTTAGTGAAGCCGGAATTATTTATGAACAAGGAAGATAGAAATTGTTACCCCGAAATGCTGAAAAATTATTATTTCTGCATCACAATCTTAAACTTCTAACTTTTAAGTATTAAAGCAAATAAATTTTTTTATTTAATTAATTTCTAAATTTATTGAAAATGGATTAAATTAAACTTAATTCAAATATACTGTGTTCTAGTTACAATAAAGATTTACGCTTTATTTTATTTTTCATTTTATTTATAAACGAAATTTGATATACATACATTCATAATATGTACAATCACATACTTGTAATTTGAAATGTGTTTTAATTTTTATATTTTTTGAAATAAAATAATGTTTTGTACTGGGTAGTTTGTCGGGTCCGAATCCGGGTTAAAACCGAATATTAAAAATCAAGCCGTGTAAGCCGGGTATCGGATAATTTCCGGGTACTCGGTACATCACTATTTGCGATCATCCGGAACGGAACTGCACCGTTCCTTGTTCAGTAATAGATCATTAATGATCAATTACTAAAAAAGGATGATAGCTCCCCACCTTGTGATATTTCTCTACTCACAAATCAGTTAATTGAGGATCATACTCGTCGACTACATAGATCAGACTTCCTCGCTCAGACATGTGAGTGTCCGAGTAATCTGCCCTAGACGGATGTTCTTAAAACCCTCTTAAGGACGCTCTCGACTCCACGAGCAGTTTTGCATTTGATATGAGCTTCTATTTGTATTTCTATACATTTAGATGAAAAGACGATGATGTCACGCCGATTTGAATGGTTTAAACCTATTTATTATTTGTAAGTTTTTCCTAATGTTTATTATTTGAATTTCGAGGCCCGAGACACTAATGATCCTTCGAGTGCCGTTTCGGAGCAACCTAGGAAATGAAACATATTCCTCGCTAGTTTGTCCAGAGTCCATCCCCCCGTTAAAAATAACTCGAGCTGATCGGACTACATAGTGGCTAATACTTTACATAGTTTAAAAACCTCCGAAGACTCCCGTATTTTATCGCAGTGTAGCCTCGATGCGTTGGTTGTGGTACTTCATAATTATTATAAATATCAGACAGCTTATCCAATAGGTCATCAACAGGTTTTGGAGCCGTTACCGTTAATGTAGAAATATGTTCCTAGAGTAATTCTGACGGTAACTCAGTTCGTATTCCTCCTGATCTTAAAGATACATTTATAGATGGGTTTGCAGCCACTTCCTATTCGAATCCGTTTAACGATCCGTTTTTTATTGATCAAATTATATGAGCATATAGAAGGATTTGTCGATGTTCGCTAGCTTCAATCAGGCCTTTGCAACTTAGAGAAAAATAATTTTGTTAAGTAGCTCCAAGGCTTAAGAACTTATTAGATTGATTGAATTTGAAAATTCCTGTTTTTTTACAGCAGAGTACTAAGACTTGCTCTTAATCCTCCACAAATTTATTTTATACAGTCTTAGGTTCTCCTTATATGAGTCCCAATCTAGAACCCCCTGATGCTTTTAGCTTTATGGAAGGTTCTCCTACAAATTTTATGATAACTTCTTATTCTCATGGATTACTTTTCCTTAAGTTTTTCTATAAAACAAATACTCTCCAGAGAAAAGCGCCAATAGTGATTTCTAATTACCAATATTTGGCTATTAACTTCGAAATAATTAATTAACTTTTCGGTCTGTAAGGCCAAGTAAATGACCTTAGTCCAAAACCATTCGTATCGAAGTTTTGAAGGTCCCTGATAACAAAAACTTTGTTCGTTCGCCTGGATGTCTGTACCACTGATGTGGGGCATGTCCAATTTGAATTTTTTCGACATTTTACTTCTTGAAAATAGGAAACTTCTTGGAGACTTGACCTAATTCGATTTAGATCTTTAATTTGTCCCACGAATACCGTACATAAGGGGTGTCTATCTGTGAAGAGATTCTCGATACACAGATAAAACTATTTGATGTGGTTGGGACGATACGACTAATACCTTAATTCAGCCCAGTGCCTGATTCAGTTTAGCTTTATCTAGGGAACACCCAAGTAAATGAACCTTGTACTTCGCCCGCCCCCATCCCTTTATATAAATGTTCTTTAATAATTGGAAGAATAACATCCGCGTTATTCTGGAGTCTCGCTCTGATAATTCCATTCGGGCTGGCTGACTTATACGACTTACAGCCGTTACGCGCCTGCTTGATCCAATTTTAATTAACTATATTCTCTGGGCAAAGAGAAAGGTTTCTCGTTGTTCGTTAAGTACAATTGAATCTTCGCAACTTCCTGAAAACTTTATTTAGTTAGGAAATTCGATTGGCTGAATTTGAACAAAGCTTAGGCGAAATGTGTTCGGTTTTTTACGGCAGAGTCTTCAAGACCATCAGAAATTTATTTTGTCCATTCATACGTTCTCCTTATATTACTCCTATTATCGAACCTCGATTAGTATTGGTTTCTGATAGCTAATGGGGTAGATACTCGATTGGCTAGCAAGCAAGCAATTTGCTAGCCAAAATCCTTTTACCTAGACATTTTGCATTTCAAATTATATTTTTATAAATTTTTTGTTTATTTTTGCAATTGCACAGAAAACAACACAATGCTGTTCATTTTTTAAAATGCAAAATTTACTGTACAACGCAAAAAAAACAAAATTTTTTTGAAAAACATAAGCAATTTGAAAATCAAGTTTTCCGGGTAGAATTGATTGAGTAGGCAGGATTTTAGCTAGCAAATTGCTTGCTTGCTAACACGGCTTCTCGACCTGCTATCTGAATGCTATTGCAATCTACTTTCTCTTTTTATCAAAATTTGCCAAGATGGAGTCTGGTGTGGTAAACTTGCTATAATTTGACGTTTAGAAATTATTCTTTTGTCGATAGTCTAGACTACTAGTCATTTGAATAAATACTTGAAATGTCAGTAGACACCATATTGAAATAGAAGAAACGTCAAAATATTCCTGCTATATACATGCTATTAAGTTATGCCGACATAGCATGTATTCATAGCATACTGATAGCATATAAATATTATTGCGAGTCTCCACTTGCTATTTGATCGAAATTTTCTGGCATAACTAGATAGCAATAGCAGGTGGAGAAGCCGTGTAACCGACCGAGTATCTACCCCAATATTTGGCTTCCAACTTCCAAATGATTAACTAGCTTTTAATTTCGGTCTGTAAGGCCAAATTACTGAACGCTGATGAAAATGGGAAAAATGAACCATTTTTATCGAAGCTTTGAAGGTCGTTGATAACAAAAATTTTGTTCGTTTGTCTGGTTGTCCATACCACTGATATCTCATGAATGGCAACCCGAAAATTATACGCAACACAATTTTCCACAATCACAAACAATTGTTAGGAATGAATTCAGAGAAGAATAATTGTAATACAAACAATTTTACACGGAAACAATTCTACACTGAACAATTTATCGAAAAATCAAATATAAGAAGGACATCTTCGGTTAAAAAATAAAATTGTATCGATATTAAGAAGAATTTAAGACGGATTATTGTGGTGCTTTTATTTAAATCACACTGAATTGTTATAATAATTCGAACATTTCGGGAAATTAGAGTGAAGGGTTTGAGTGAAAATCTGAATCTAAAATTATCACACACTAATTGTCGCAAAAAATTATAAACCTGTGTTAAATTTCTAGAAATTCACCTTTTTGTCATTCGTAAATTCCAGAAAATTCACATAAATATGTTATAGTTCTTCCTCTATCTAGAACAGTAAGCCGCTTGGCGATTTCTTGAGCAGGTAGTCAATTCGCGTTCTATGAAATAATGAAAATGAAAAGTTTTTTTCATTGGCAATCGAGTATGTTTACATTCCCCATAAGAAATTTTCATTTCACATAGTAACATTTAAAATTACATGCGAATAATTCAAACTACTAGAATGAAAAAAACTTTTCATTTTCATTATTTCACGGAACGCGAATTGACTCCCAGGAGCGGAGATATGATATTCGTCATTTATATCGTATTTTACCTTGATTTGGACAAAGTGTTTTCGATTAACCAACCTTAAAAATCAATTCTAAATCATTTCCTTAAACTCATTTCCTTACTATCCTTCGGTTACATCCTTCCGTTTCTCACCCTCCAAGCCTTGATCACAGCCTTGATGTAGCCGAGCGGCTTGAGTATAACAATAAATTAGCTGGCAATGTCAGAAAGGGTTACTCGTACTGGACTGGCAGCTCCGGACTTATCAGACCAATGTGAATGTAACCGTTGTTATATATTATTTCGTAAACAATATTCTCCTTTCTTAAATGTAGTAATGTATGATGTTGACACTCAAGTTATACCTTCCTTTGAATGAATAATATAGCTGGCTTCATTTCAGATTTATGAATAGAATTTTGGTCAAAAAAGTTTTATTTAAATCTGCTGCGTGTTAATAAAAAATTTTGATCAGATGATAACTCCATTAATTTCATTCTTAAATGTTTTATTGAGGACCGGCTATAAAAACGGAGGGGTGATTATGTTGTGGCCAACATCCGCCTTTTTTATGACGGATCTACATAGATTTTGGATGCACTAGGTTTAATTTCTACATTGAAGAATTAAACTTACTGGTACTTTACTTGACGTGACTTTGTAAAGGACAGGCTACCAAACATTCGCAAATTTTTTAAAAAAATAGTATTTTGTTTGTCGTAAAGCTGTTTGCAAAAGGGACATCGAAACACACTTAATCACGGAGATAAAATTTTGATCTGATCCCATAATCATCTAATTTTCTCCAAAATTATTCGTGTTTTCTTATATTTTAGTAATTGGGGCCAACCACTTGCACCATAACTTCCCGAAACCTCATCACAATAATCCGTTTCAAAATCAGTTTAATTTTATTTCGATGAATTGTAAAATCTCCATAGGTAATCTTTACCTGCAAGTACTGATGTTCAAAAGAAACTTTTAGATGAACAATTCTGGTTCGATGAATTGTGTTTTCGATGAATTGTTATTTGTAATATTATTTTTACACACATTTCGTTATTGTAAAATTATAGTTTTCATATTTTTTTCGATAAATTGTTTTTCGGTGAATTGTTTGTTGCAGAATTTTCGTTTAACCCTCATGAATGGCTTGTGCGATTTGAATTTTCGCCATTCTTCTATTGTCAATTCGGGGAATTGAAAAGCTTTTGGGACCCGTACCTGTAAACCCGACGCAATACCACGATATTATTTTAAATTATTCCCCTTTAGTCTTGGATCAGACAATAATTTCGACAGTACCACCTTAGTTCATAAATTCACCGTCTTGGCGGTATTGACAAAAAATTAGTTTAATATAGAATATAATTGTTGTATGTAGTTGCTGAAGCACATCAGTACTCAAAACTACCGCTGTGGCGCTGGAAACAGTTATAACTTGTTTCGTTGTCGTCTAATCGTGTGACATATTGTTTGAATGGTCTTGTGAAAGGCAACAATTTCTCAGCAATCTAGTTCATAAATCCGGTTACTTAATCCGGTCACATAAATGCGATATAATCATGTGGCCTATATTTGAATGGTCCTGGACAAAGAAACAATTTTGTTACCAGCACTTTAGTTCACTAATCCACCGCTTCACGGGGTAACATTATTTTTTTCTTATATAATTTATACGTGCATATCATTATAAATGTTTTGAAAGATATAAAAATCCAAAAGCCAAGTCATTAGACAGTGTGACGAATGATGACATAAAAAATTAAAACTGGTCTAATTTGCCGTTGATGTTAAAATACAAATTTGTACAAAGGGAATGGAGGATCAACATATTTTTCTGAATCGTTTTATAACGATTTTTGTTTTTTGAAAATCATCAATTTTTCTGCATTATTCGTCGTATATTTTACGGTTTTGTGCAAAGGTTTTGACCGACTTTGCCAATATTCGAGGTTTCAGTTCCAACCATTTTTACTGCAATAATAGCCGTGTTTCATGATACCGATTGATCCGGATCAGTTCAAATTTTATAAGAAAACCTAAAGTTTATTTTAGAGCACAAATTATTAAGCGTCTTTGTGTTGATTCAAGAAACATGAACTGAACCAGATCAGATCAAGCGTAAAAAAACGCAGCTAATGTTAATACAGTTAAAACATTGTACTGAAAAAAATCATTGAAAATTTGGGTGGGCTTATATTGGGATGATATCTAGTTGCAAAAACTAAATCATGTTTTTCGAAAATGTCAAGAGATGACATTGTGAGATAGTTTTGTATTGAACTAACTAATAAAAATGACATGGTATACGCGATTCGGTAAAAGTATTGGTGTTCTATCGATTAACTTTTTCAGACTTACCTGGTGGCAATAACATACTAATGGGATATAAATGAGATTTTTATCTTTCATCCAAGAGCTCCTTATATATTTGGTATCTGGTAGCCAACTGAAAACATTGGCTACCAGTTTTACATAAAATACTTGTAATTACATCTTTTTCAACTTACCAAAAACCACTATCTCCTAGCTGTAGAGCTACTTAATTTCGCATCGGCGATGTAAAATAAAAACTGGAGAGTTATATATTGAATTTTAACGTCTTATAATAATTTGTTCCTTTTTCTTTCCTCAGAATAGTAATAATGAATTAGTTTTTATTTTATTTTTATCTTTCTCTCGTAAATTTCTACTTACATATGATTCGTACACATAAAAAAGAAAATTATCCACAGAAAGTCGCGACGAATTTTCTTCTTGACGTTTTTCTTTTCTATGTGCTCTCTATACCAATACACGATTATGTTATTTATTTATTATGTGTACAGTGTGCGATGTAAGTATGTTTGCACACTCGGTATACAACAACAATAATAAAAAAAAACTGTAACCATCAAAATCGTCTTTCCAACGTTGATTTTTCCACTACACAATATTTTTTTTTTAACGTTTTTTTTTTTTTCATTCTTGTATTTTTATATTTTTGTTGTTAGTCACTCGTCAGTTTGGTTCAAATTTTCATTCGAAATTGTTCGCCGCAGTCGTGTACATTTTCCAAACGTTTATTAAAAAGAAATAATTTATTTTGTTCGAATTTCATTTTTATGTGTGAAAAAATTTAATTTGAGAAAATTTTGTACAAATTGTGAATGTGTTTTATGATTTTGATGTTTTGTGATTGTGGAAGTGTGATAGTGAACTTTTTTTTAGTGCAATTTTAAGTAGTTCTGGATTGTCTAGGATTTTGGATTTTTGAAAACAGCAAAATGGATATAAATAATTATTGCATTATGTGGTGTACGTATTAATGGAATACAAAATATAATTTTAAGTGATTTGGCCGTGAAAATATATGCTTTGTTTATGTGTTTTATAAAAATTTTATGATTTTTTGTTGGTGCGCTCGTCTTTTGTGGAATAGCTAATTCTCGATAGTTATCGATTTAGAAAGTGATTCATGGGATTTAATTGTGTTGAGTTAGGATTATCGTATGGTTAAAATTAATTATTTTTGGTAAAATTGCGGGCGTATTATGCGTATTCGAACAGTACTGAGAGATATGTCGTTTACACTTCCAATATTCAAAATAATTTATTATCCTCGCTTTATGATTTCACTACGATGATTCACTAAGAATCGATTCAAAAATTTGTTAGTTTAATTCGCCTCTTTAATTTATTTGCCGCAAATGGATGACCCCCAACGAAAATTATTCAAACACTGTTTTTTGCACGATAAAGTGCTAGATGTGTCGTTTCTTTTGCTTATTATCAACATATACTATTACTGTCTATTAATATCTTCATATAACACGAATCCACAATAAATAAATATTATTTTTCATTTCCAAAATTCAAATTGTGGCTTTTTGAAAATTCATATACATATAAACAAATATAAATTTTTATGCCAATATTTTGATTGACTAATCAATCAAAATGAGTCAATATTAGCATGTCGCGTAAAAACCGTGCTATATGTAGTTGTTTTATCGGTCGAAGGACGCGGCTTTTTTTGTTCCTTAATGCTTAGTTAATTCTGATTTTTGAGGATTTAGGAAATGGTGCGTTAGGATAATGACAAAACCTTTAAACATGTATTTTCTTAACAGCATTTTCTCAACCTTCGGAAGTAAGAAGTAAGATTAATTTCTGGGCTCACACTTTCAGTCCCAATACGCCAAACCTCTATTATATCTAACTATATTCGCTCAGGTCATCGCTCGACGTCATCCACAGACTAACCAAAGAAAATAATTAAAGCTTTTCAACTTGTCAAGTTGGGAACTGTCACAGCATCGGCTGTCTTCCAGTTTAGGAGTAAATTTTCTCGAACGGGTTTCGTCTCTTTCTAAATGTAACTGACTTTATCGTGGACATTACATGGCTTTCTGTATTTTTCTGGTTGATAGCCGGTACAAATAGCACCAGAGACAGGAGGCAAAAGGTGATTTTCATCACTTGATTACAATTGGTTAATAAACACAACTCTCTGCTGGTATGTCGAATTTGAAAATATGTTTACAAAAAAACCAGTTAATATTATATATCTTATGAAAATGCAATGACTTTCAGCGATTAAAACTGATGTAATTCGGATTTTCAAAGGTTCTGGTGACGATAGTAAGTCAAAGTGAAAAGTGTTGTTCACAAGTTTGGTGTTCTTGGTTTGTCTTGTAGACAAGAAAATATTTAAAGTTGTTTTTTTTAAATATTAAAAAAATTTCATATATTTTTAGAAGTGTTTAGAAAATTTAACATTTTTCTGTCGCAATTCAAAAATTTCACTTGATTTCTGCTCGCTAATTCTCTTTTACTGTTCATTTTAACTGTTCACTAATTTTCATTTTTAAATCACTGGTTAAATTACAACAGTGTCTGTGTTCCGAATTGCTCGCGTTTATATACTTGTCTATCGCTGTTCGAGACTATTCTTTTTATTTAATGTATGTGTAATGCAATTATAAATCAATTTCATGTAGTTGTGTTCTCGAATAGTCCACGTCATCATTCGCCTGTCTTGATGATGATTAACGCCCGTTGTCAATTCCAGCATTTTCGATGATGATTATCGTAGCCGTTTACAATTGTTTTCGCTGTGGTTTGTTATTCTAAAATCCATATTTGAATCAGTAATGGAGGAATACTTTTCGACAACATCGATTATGTACTGAATAATAATCGCCTAAAAAAAATTATGGACTCTGACAAGATTAGAACTCACGCTCTTTGGGTTGATAACTCTTGGTGGTGTACATCTTAACCACTCGACCACCAAGTGATATATGAACTTGAATAGAGTAGAATTCGAAACAGTACCCCCACCTCTAATTTGTTCATCCCGAACAGACACGTCCAATGCCATATCACTTCAATTTATAAACCTTTACAACTTTTCGTCCACTTCCAAAGCGTTATTGTATCCGATACACATCGCCGCTGATCCTCTTGACAATTTTGTATTGACCTTTCCAATCTCGTTGTGCATCTTGCTAATTATTTTTCCGCTTTCCGGAAAAGTGGCTTCTCTGCTTTCTGGGCGTTTTCCGCTATTGGCTCGTCATACCCCTGATCTTTTCTCTGCCTCGTTGAATTTCAACAAACCTCCTTCTCAACTTCAATGCTTGCCACCTTGACACGACTCTCCGATTCGATCTTTTGGGTCGCTCGCTCTTTAGCAATCAACTCCACTGCCGGACTCCTCCTCAACAATCATACTGGAAACTTCTTTTGAGACTTCCAAGGATGTTTGAGTAGAATTGCACTTTTCGAGCTAGAACCAAGCGTGTGTCTCTTGTTTTGGTTATTTCTTAAACACTCTGTAGTTATATTTGTTCCCGGTGTCTGTTCTACTCGCCAATTTTCATGTCGCTTATCTCGGAAATGAAGCTGCTGTGCAAAACGATCATTAAATTATTAAAATGTTTATTAAATGTTTATTAAAACGTTGCGTACACTCTCGTATGTAGTGACCTAATGTCCTGCTTCTGAAGCATCTTCTTTGACTATTGATGTCACCTGGCTCGCCAGTGGACTGTTGTAATTTTCAGTTGTCTTAGGAGATAAGGCAAAACTCTTATGCCTTTATTTGCGTCATATACACCGAATCCAGCTTACGCAATTTTGTCAGTGGCTATAGACTTACTCTGGCTACCTCATTCTAACGCCAATGCCAATACTTTATTCATGGTTTTAGCTCTATAGTATTCGTTCTTAAATGAAGTTTCAGATGGTTCTCCTTCACAGCACTGACAAACGCATCCACTGTTAGTCTATTCAACACATCTACAGGCTCATTTGGTTACTTTTTTCTCCAGATCTTGCAGGATTTCTCCACGTAGTTGCCGCTTGCTTTGGAGATGAATTTTATATAGTTCTCTGTCTGACTATTCATATCTTAGCTTCAACTCAGTCATACCCGCTCATAACTCCTTTCTGTTGCGCAGACAGTATGCAAGACATCTGCTACTTTACCATAAAGAGCCAAACTGAGTGCAAAAATATCGGGGCCATTCGAGCCAAGATTCAAAAGCCACAAATTTTTTTGTGATATTCTTATATACACAGGAATACCAACTTTCGAAAACGATATTTTTTTGAATTTTGAGATTTCGCGGAAATTTATGTAAAGCACTGACTCGTCTAGTCCAATCCTCGTAGGCTATATTCCAGGATAAGGAACCGATAAGGAGCACATCTTCGAGACGGACAGATAGAGACGGACTATAGTTTGAATTTATAGAGTAAGAAAAATAAGGACCAAACCAAAGATAGTGACCCTAGACGTTGTTAGAATTTACATTTGAAAAACGCGAGCCAAATTATAATAAGCAAAGAGCTTTCAAAATAAATACTTAACGACTAAATAATACTGACTATTCAAGCCTTTAAGGCCCGTCTAAATGAAATAAAAAATCCCATATTCTCTTGAGCGTTAGTAATAATATGAGTGACGCTAGCTACGACATCAAAAATGAAAAAAACGGGCGTCACTTCATGTCATATCATAAAAGAAAACACGAATAACTGAAATTTATTAAGCTCTACAAAATATGGGTTACCAAATAGGAAACAAAAAACATTTACTAAAAGAGAAGAAGAGAAGTTCTAAGTTTGGAACTTTTTAAAGGCTTATTTTATTTATATATTTTGTTATTGTTAGGTGTTACATTGAAAAAGTTCTGAGTTAAAAGTTTTGCCCGCGCGAGAGCATAGCTACCAAAATTTTGACATACAATCAAAAATAATGGACTGATCCATTATTTTTGATACAATTACAAATATCTTAAAATAATTTATACATCATTTAAAAGAAAAAAGTGAAAGAGTAAAACCCTTTAAACAAGCGAAAACTCATATTTGAATACGTTATTTGGTTTCTAGACGGCTTCGGAAGTTGAAACAGTGGTTAAACCTTCGGCGCTAGGGTAGGGAAGTACCGGGTTCGAATATTGCTAGGGGCAGGATGCAAAAGAGATCAGAGAAAGGGCATCTCTGTCGTAGTACTGAACCCATAGGCCGACCAATCTTCCATTGTCCGACCAAACTCGCTGCTGCTGATTCAAACGCAGAGCTTCCTTTCAGCATTTAATGAATGAAGTCATGAAAAGACTGGATTTCATTTATGTAAATATCGATGATATATTGGTCGCAAGCAAGAATAAATTAAAACATTGCAAACACCTTGAACAACTTTTTAGTACTCTAATGGATTATGGTTTAACAAAAGTTACTGCATTCACATGGGATTTCCAAGTGAGTGACTCTCTGTAATTTTCATAGTCATGTGATCCACATTAATGGCATCAAGCTACCTGCGTAACGAATCAGGGCTATCCAGAATTTCGCCTAGCCAACGACTAATATGCAAATTTAGCGATTTACGGCCATGGTTAATAATTTTTTTTGCACATCATTCCACTCTTAGCCGAACATTTGGCTCCAATTTACGAACATCTCTGTTCTCTTAGCAAAGCGAGAAAGAAAACACAGAAATTTTGCACTTGTTCGGATTACACCTTGCTCAGATTAGTGTTACGACTAAGGTCGGTTGTAACTTGAGCTATGCTTTTTTTGTGAAATGATTTATGTTTTGAGATCACAGCCTCTCGATTTACTTTGCAAAGCCGAAATAACTGAAACCAAATTAGCGGAGCTTAGCTTAAGCAACTCGCACGCCCTGATTTATTTTGTTTTCTTTATTTAAACATGTGAGATAAAAACATAGCTCACACCGCAAATTTTCTAAACGATGTGAGCTAATTATTTATTTCTTATTCAAAATAAAAACATTTAAATAACAGAATGGGTTGAAGGTGAGATTTATCTACAATGTTTCTCTTATTTGAGATTTGAAAACCAAAACGGGAAGCTCGGGTGTGCAACGGGCCTAATGCATATGACAATAGGCGGTTTATTGGAGCAGCAGCTTATTCAACCGAGACCTTCTCGTGATTTACGGTCCTATATAAAATATTTTTGAAATTTCGCCGAAAGTCTTTTACATCAACAAGAGTCGGATGACGAACTCAGAACTCTAATCCAGCCGGCATTAGGGTCTACCAGGTCAAAACTCAAGTTGGAACAGATACGCGTTCCTCATTCTCTCGTTTTGGTGCGAAACTTCTTCAGGAAACAATTGGAACTTCAAAGTTACAAGTCTTTCTCGTCTGTTAGTAAAAGCTGCCCGTAAACTTATTACGTTGAAATACTTATGGACAAGCATGAATGTTGACGTCCGATGATGGTCAAAAACGTGCATCGTTTATCAGAAATCTGAAGTTGATCGCCAAACACGTTCGGAATACGGTCTCTTGAGATATTAATTTCTTTGGCTCTTGTTGGTACATAACCTTCTTCCAATTGTGTAACTATATTCTCACGATCGTTGCCAATTCACATTCTAGCCAGAATCTATATCAATGTCCATTATGAAGACGACTACTTAGGTGCATTATTATATATTTGATTTAAGCAAGTTAAGGTCAAAACTGTATTGTCTAAAAATTAATAAATTTATTTCATAATTATTCTTAATTCAGGAAAAAGTTTATCAAATAAAGAAAATTTATTAGAATTAAAATTTGATTTGTTTTGAGAAAGTTATGGTTAAAATTGTATCTCTAAAGAATTTATGAATTTCAATACAATTTGATTTCACTCTAGAATTATCATCAACACTCTATTTCCAAAAAAAAAATTGAATTTCTCACATCCAACAATTTATATTTTACAGAATATTTTTTGTTCTTTTGAGAATTGTTCGTTTAGAAAATATTCTGAAATCGTGACTTAATTCTCAAGGTTATACATATTTTCTTTTCTTGTTTTGAGAATTGTTTTTTTTTTAAAGTATTCTGGAATTGTGCACTTAGTAATCAAGTTTATACTTTATGTTCATGATTTGAGAGTTATATCTAGATCAGGTTACCAAAACGGTTCGAAGTTCGGTTTCAACCTAGTGATGAAACTTTAAATTTATTAAAAAAAAATCAGTAGTGTCCTTCGGCACTCTCTAGACAGATGTAAAAAATAATCAGACCATCATATAGAATACCCGAATTTCATATATAAACATAATAATTCGCTAAGGCATTGTGATTATACTTTGAATAATTAGTTTTGTCACTATAATTCAAATTTTAATTAGTTCGAAACCAGTTAGAGACGTCATGGTAACCTCACCTCGATGTAAAACAAATCTCAGGCTATCACCCAGTATAACCCAAAATTTCGATTTGAGAATTGTTCGCTTTGAAAATAATTTGGAATCGTGCAATTAATTCCCAAGTTTATATTTTTCTTTCTCGTTTTAAGAATCGTTAGCTTTGAGTGTATTCTGCAATCGTGTAGTGTCTTCTTAAATTTGTATTTCATTTTCTTGTATGATCGCTTTGAAAATATTCTGAAATGGTAAATTTAATTCTCAAGTTTATGTGATATTTTCTTGTTTTGAGAATTGTTAGTTTTATTCTCAAACTTATACTTTATTTTCTTGATTTGAGAATTCATAGTATTTCGAAGTTTTCCGACATCTTACACTTAATTATCAAATTTTATTATTTTTCCTTCTTTTAAAAATGTTTCATTTTGAAATTATTCTGAAGTTTTGTACTTTATTGGTAAAACAATAGATAAATCCAATAAATGCTTAGCGTAAACTTTAAAAATACATTTTAATAAACAATGCGTTAGTACCTATACAAACATTTTTTTTGTATTGAACGATGTTTTTAAATTCATAATTTCACTAAATTCGAAAATTGGTATAGGTATAATTTCCACCGCCTATTAAAGGGTTCCCTCAACGCCCCTGGACAACTTTTATTATACTCTGAATATGCAACTTCCACAGACCCCGCGTACTCAGCGAATAGATTACAACAGATGATGAATAATGTCTTACGTACCTCAAAATCCCAGAAACAACATTCTAAACAATATTTTTACTATTTGAAAACGTGCTACGATCAAGTCAAGAAGACTGGTTTGATCCTACCATATATGAAAGTAATAAGGAAGCTTCGGGAAAAATTCATTAACGACATGAATGTAAAAGTCCAAATGATCTCCATTGACTAATGAACCTGACGAACGAAATAAAATCATCATTATCAAAAAACACACCAAACGAACAAGTTTGTTATATTCGCAAGTAACTGAAACGATTTTTTTTTGATCTAATACTGAAACAATATTTAATATAAATTTATGAATGATGTGAGAAAGGTAAATATTTCTTGGTTTGCCACATACCTCCCCTCGCAGGGGAGTCGCACGTGATAAATCGTTTCAAATACTTGCGAATATCGAAACAAACTTCTTTCCTTGGTGTATTTTTTTATAATGATGATTTTATTTCGCTCGTCAGATAATCAGGTTTCAGTCAGTCAGTGGAAATCGTTTTGACTTTTACATTCATGTCGATAATGAATTGTTCTCGGAGCTTCCTTATAAATTTATAATGACCTTCATATGGTGGCATCAAACCAGTCTTCTTGACTTGATCGCAGCGCGATACGTATTTGGAAATACAAAGATTAGATAAACTCATGTTCATTCCGTCTAACGCATTTGTTTATAAATACCCGAACTTTACTGGTGATCTGTGTGTATTTACATGTGTGTATTTTACTACATCCGTAGTTTAGTATTTCTTGGTAAGACGGTGTCTTGGTGGCAGTGTTGCCAGGTCCAACGTACGAGAAAACTGAATTTTGTCGAAAAAAAAACTGGATTTTAGCAAAAAAAAAAACTGAGGTACAATATTTCATTCACGACACGAGGGAATTTAGAACTAATAGATTCTGAATTTAAAAGGGGCATGCGAATAGTTTTTAATAAATAACACAATGTTTGTTGATTCATATTTCAATTTCATATATTTCATATATAGTTAGTACAAATAGTTCAAAATTAGATGACTATAGATAAGAAGGTTAAACAAATTGTAAAATATTTAAATTTTCTGTTTCTGATACATCTTGTTATTTAATTTTCTTAATAATTTTGGGGAATGCTTAATATTTATACAACTTGTCCCATTTTTTGTGAGGTAATCTTTTGTCAGTAAAATTCCAGCTAGCGTATCTTCTTCTATTCTATTTCGAATTTTATTTTTATTTAAATTTATTTGGGAAAAAATTCTTTCCACATAACCTGTTGCTACGGGAACAGATAAAGCTGCCATGATTAGTATACTGAGCAACGGGAAAGCGTTTATCCATCACCACGTTTAATATTCAAAATTTCTTCCCAGAATTGTTCAATGGGGTCTGACATTTTGATTTGCATTTGATTGAAGTCAATATTTCTAATTTCGCGCCATTCATCATCAATTTTTTGTAGATCGTTTGAATCTAAGATGTTTGGGAAAAAAAGGCATAAATCGACAATGGTTTGTGTTTACGTTTTTAACTATTGATGTGCATTTCGTTCTGCCACAACTCATGCTTTGAATTATCGGCGAATCTTTAAAAGCTGACTGTAACATCGGGACCATATGATCCATGGTAAGGAACGACAAATTATGTTCAGCCACAAAGGCACTCACTTGTATTTCTGCTTGACCGACTTGTGTTGAATGAGTTGTTTGCTGATTAAAGTTAATCGGACGACACAACTTCAATACTTGCGATTTCTCTATGTGTTTTCGCCTTGTAGCATGGATGTGCAAATCTGATGTTCCTGCAAGTGCCCGAAGTTCTTGTTCACATATTTTACAGTAAGCCAAAATATTTTTGCTTCTAGCGATCCACGGTTTAAGTACATCATCATCCTCCCAGCTTTTGCAGTACTTAGCACTAACTTTATTCGTTTTCTATATAAAATTTAACATACTAGTTCAATATAACTTTAAAACGCCAAATTGTATTATATATACTTACTCTAGGGGCACGCTTTACACTTCTATTTTGGTTTTTATCAAATGTACCGCCATCGCCAGCACATTCATGCATACTATTACCATCGCAAATTTCATCCATACGTGAATTATCGTTTATGCTCACCGCGCGAACATTAGGATCGATTTCGGATCCCTATAAAATAACAAATATTGTTTGCAAATTGATATCGATATAAAATTGAAAATGTCAAATTTGAAGCACTCACTGTAGTGTTACAAATCACACTCGTATTTAGGGTTTTTTGACCGCTATCGTCATCTAAAACAATCTTGTTAGGAGTGTCTACTAAATTTGATTCACATATTATAGATACTCGCACATGATCATGTGTACTATTGTCAGCTAAAATTTCATCCATAGACGAGTAGTTGCTTGTAGTCATCCTGTGGGCTTTTGAATCAGTTTCGCATCGCTACATAAAATACTCATTTTAGTGTGTAATCGATAATCGCTGGAACTTATAAATACAATTTGAAGTACTTACTCTAGGGGCATAATTTTTTTTTTGGTAATTTTAGGATTTCGCACTGCCAGTGCCACATCTACCGTATCAACCGTAATTTGTTCTCGCTTAGCGTCAAAAATATTATTTTCATCGTCTAATTCGTTCGAATTTTTATCTAAAAACAGAAAATAAATTAATTAAAGAAATAATGATAATATATTAATAATATATTAATTATTATAATATATTAATACTAATAAATTAATACCAACCAAGTTTTTTGAAATATTTTTCCATTTTTGCACGGTCAACCACAGAAAATTAAGAAAACAACGATACACATTCACTAAACACGATAAATATGGCTGCCGTCATTCCATCAAATAAAAACATTGTTTCGTTATTTCTTATATGATTTTTTTACAAAAACGTATGTTCAAGTTTTATTAATTTGAATCCAATTCGAATTCGAAGTTGAATATATGAATTGAAGTTCTTCCTAATTCAAAATTAAACGAAACTTTAATGCCCTATGAGCATTGGATTTAATTTTAGTGCAGAATATAGCATTGTATTTAGAATAAATATATTTTATAAATGCATTGATTGAAATGATGCAAAAGACTTTTATTTATTAAGAAAAAAAATTGTAATTGGGTGTTGGGTCTAAAAAAACTGAATTTTAAGAAATAAACTGAATTATTTGATGGAAAACTGAGCAATCATCAAAAAAACTGGAAAATCCAGTTTTAACTGGGAATAAGGCAACACTGCTTGGTGGTGTTCCTCGCTTTGTTAATGCCTTTGTATAGTTTTCTTTAGTGCTACATTTTTCACTACTACAACGATAAGGCATTATATGGTTTAATAATTCCAGCTGAGATTGTATTGATCCAGGCTATTTTTCAAGCCAGTCGAAACCCAGATTTATACAAAACGCGGAGCAATGTGGCTCTTGAGCAATGTATATTTAATGGATGTGCATCACATAATCTATCAGCCGAAACTGCAAACAAAGGAGTGCAGTGGAAAACGGCACCCGGCAGCCAAAACAATATGAAGTGATTAGGAATTATACGATAAATAAAACAATCAATATTGTACAAAATAAGCTTTGAACCGGAATCATAAGAAGGAAAAAAATCTTTACAAGCCGGCTGAAATTAAATTTAGATTTAGCACCCCATAATCTTCCTTCTCGGCCATTGCAATATGAAGACGATTCTATGTAGATCAATATGTGCCATTTTAACTGAAACTAAGACAATGTTGAACAGGATTCGAAACAAAGTCGGCCAGAACCACATAAATACCACCGGAACCAAATGAAGTTACTGGAAACCGATCATTCCATTACACACTCTTTCCAGAACCACTATAACGCAAGATGGAATCACAAAAAATTATTAAACTGGAAAGAACTGTTTAAGCACAAGATGGTCTCGGCTGACATTTTAAAGTTCCTCCTGCCATTTTCTCATTTGAAATTTTAGATAATGCAAAATAATCTAGATTTTGCGAAGGTCCGGTGTTTTCCACCAACTTCACAAGGTACCAACTGGATCTTACTGGTTACGGCTGTAAGCTTCGAATGGCGAGTGGTTTAGTTTCGGCTAAAAATTCATATAATGCGAAACACTGACTTTCTTCCTGACACTAGTAGCGGACACTAAAAATCTTAAGAGACGTTTATGTTTTAAACTGATTTAACAAGCGCGTCCAAATGAGATGCAGGAAAATAAAAAATAGTTTTCCAAACACGATATGTTTGTTGTCTATCGTTTCAAGACATTTTGAGAGTTGAATGTTTGCTATTTATCGCTATGGAGTCATACTCGATTGAAGACTATATTAAAGTACCAAAATGGTGATATGTTGGCCGCCATAACCTCCAAATGAAACAGCCATCGGTCGTTTGGTACGTGAATACTAGGCTACGGGTTCTGTGGTAGATAATATCGCTGTTGGGAGGCAAAGTGTGAGAGTTAATCTTAAACAATCAAGAATACGTCGATTACTTGAATTGGGCATTTCAAGGACTTGAGATCAAGTTCATCAAAAACATCGTGTGTTCACCATTTGGCCCTTAGGGCACTTTGCATTTCACGTTGAATGGGACGGTAAACATGCAAATCTGTCGCATTTGGGTCAACGAGAACCCATGTAAATATCAAGAGCAGCCATTGCATCCTCAAAAAGAGACTATTTCGTGTCCTTTGCGGTCAAAAGGCATCATTGGACAATATTTTTTTGAAAATGAGGACATAAGCGTGGTTATCATCAATTATACGAGATATCATGCAATGATAACGGACTATTTTTTGCCCCAGCTTGATGGAATCGATTTGGTTGATGTTTATTTTCAACAAGACGATCCAACTTGCTATACTACGCGTGAGAATATCAACGAATTGCATTCGCGTCGCGGAAATATGGATTGACCTACAATGCGATTTAACACAATTGGATTACTTTTTGTGAGGATTTTTGAAAAGCAAAGTGTACGTTAACAGTTCAACCACCATCCAAGACCTAAAAACTAACATCATTTTCGAGATAATTGCCATAGAAACGTCACTATTCTAAACTATCATCAAAAATGTTGACCATCGGATCGACATCTGTAAATTCAGTCGTGCTGATAAATGTTCAGTGATATCATTTTTCATACATAAATTGTATCGACAAACCTTCAAATAAAGTACCCAACCTATACGTACGATACGTCATTTGATTTCATCAAGGCGTAAATTTGAAGTGTACAGAGAACTTGTATCAAAAAACTTAGGATGGCCACAATTTACTTTAAGGGGACATAGCACCTTCAAATTTTCAAAAAATAAAATAATAAACAAGAAAATCTCAAAAAAAAAATTTATTTTATTTATTACGAAGCGCGCCAAAGTCGTTCTTTTACGCGGTTATCTCGAAATGACTTTTTTCAAGTTGGCGTGCAAGATTGAGAAAAAACTACTTATCCAATCGTTCTAAAATTTTAACACGTTGATCTACATATATTACTGCTCAGAATGAACTACGGAAGGAAAAATCGGCTTTCAATTTTTTGAGTTACAACTAATTGGGGCGGACAAAAAAGCTGAATTTTCGAAAAACTGCCGCCATTTTTTTATTTTTCAACCAATTTTTTTCTTTTTAGTTCATTCCAAGGGCGATTTAATGCTGAATAAAACCCCGTTTTTTAGACGTTTCTGAGAGTAGTTATGATGCACGCCGCGAATTTTCACTGTTTTTGGATAACCCTTGTAGCAGACGACCTTGGGCTAAAAAAAATTTTTTTTGTATACTTTCAGTTAAATAAAATGTCAATGGAAAGTTTCATTAAAAGATATCTCTTTTTATTCCATTAAAAAAAAAAAACTTTGAAAAACTTTTTTTTTTTTTTCAATTTTGAAGGTGCTATGTCGCCTTAAAGTTTGTACCATATTCCAAATTATTTGTTATGTACAAGCCGGGCAAAATAATTCAGTAGTCATACAATGGAACACCGGTTAGCTAGAGAAATATTATTTAAGACTTTGTGGAAGGCCACTAACCACTAAGAAAATTATCAATTAAATTTAGTCATTTTACCAAAAATTACCTCTCGCCGAACACCTTACGCCACATTACGCCATTAAAGCCATTTAAACGATATTTTGTGCATGCTACAAAATAATTTTACTATCAAATAATCAAAATTGTAATTTAAGGCCTATTAAGAGCTTAACCATCGGAATGGGCAACATCCCGTCATAATATTCCAGATGTTACTGACACAAAAAATTTTCTCATTTAACCAAAACTCGCGTAAAATAAAGAAATTATTTGTCATTCCAAACATGCAATCCAGTTTTTTTGACTAATGTATGTAAGATCCTTATCACTTCACCAGAATTTACAAAATATGTATAAACTTATAACCGATTAGTACCCTTGCTTGATTTAGTACGATTAATAGTAATTTAATGCAATAACACACTAATAGACACAATTATTACGTTTTTTTTTACCTTTTTGGTAAAATTCATTAAAAATGTTGATGAGCTGAGTGGGAATAACCTAATTAACCCTATGTGCTACATATATAAACACATAAACTTATTAGAAAATCATTAGAGTGATGTAAATATGTTGTTATTAATAAGCTGAGTCATATGGACGGACGATGTGTAGTACCTTCATAAAATTTGTTGGTAGTTAAAAATTTTGTATGAATCACAATATTTTACTGTACGCTACATACATATATACGAGAGGACTATAACTACTCACAGTTGTTGTGTACTATCATTATACATATACTCGTATTAATAATATTTTTAGTTTGATATAATTGAGACACATACATAAATTATTTTCGATTTGGTTCCAGTTGAATTCGAAAAGTTTGTATGCATAGATAGAAAGATTTGTATAATTTATGGACGTACATACGAGTACGAGTATATGTTGTATATATGAAATATTGAATGACTAAAATGGGATTATTGCTCTGTCGTAATTGTTGAATGGCGCCGAATATTTGTATGGAATTTTAATAAAATTTCGAAAATTGCCGCCTGATACGAATAATAACGTCAAAAGCACGTATCGATAGTGAATTCATTTCGTTAAAATTGGCTTGAGAAGACGGCATGCAGGGCTGACTGTAATAAAAACTTAAAAGAAACCGTTTTGTAGCAAAGAACGTTCATTGACATTCTTAAACAATCTAAGAAAACTAGTTTCTTATTAATGATCTCCATGACCATAGTACTCCTGTAAAGGAGTGTCCTTTTTAGTTTGCAAAGAGCCACAAGTCCGCTAAGAACGAACTCTGAAAATCACTTTTTCAGGAAAAGACAGGAAGGTCGCTCTTAAGACATCATTGCGGGAGAAGGCGGGAGATGTTTATATGGGCTAATAAGGTCACGCATTTACCAAGAAGACCTCCAATATGAATATCATTGCTTTCATCTATGATAAATTGTGTGTGATTATCATCGACTATATAAAGGGATAGGGAAAACGTTCGTGGTCTGTTTTGGGTCACCTGGACCTTTTGCCATTTTTCTGGTACAGCCATGATCCCATCACTGTACACTCAGAAAAAAAATATGATAAATACATGATTGCATTTACCATATTATAATAATAGAAATCATTATAAAATTATTGTGATATTCCCCATTATACAATAATTAGAAATAATATTTGTTTAATTATGTCAATCAGTGAAAACGGAGCTTATTATATTCATCTCCTATGATTAAAGTACACATACTGCATGATTAAATTTTGATTCGTTTAATAATTTTTAGTGTATTTATAAAAAATTCGCTATCTCAATGGGTGATTAATTCGTATGTAAACACTAAATATTCCGATTTTATTTTGTAGTTTCATGGCTGCAGTCAGCAGTAATGGTAATGCTGTCTTATGCGATTACCGATTATATCAAATGTTAATAAAATTTTGAGATGGTGGAAAACTAAACTTTCGGTATACTCATGACGAAGAAAATAAATTCCGAATTTAATGTAGTATGCTGTATCCTGTATGCTATCTATATTTTTTCTCTCAGTGTTATCATAATAATTCTTTAATTCTTATTAATGGATTGATTATACTCATCATAATAACTACACGGTTGTGAAGTTTGTCCCAAAAAAATCCCGTGTACATATACAAATCCAATTAGAAAATTTTAATGCAGAACAGTATTAGTATTTATACTGTTAAAATAAAATATTTGCGAAATAACTATATTATAATAGAAAGAGACGGAAATAGGCGCCACATTTTTTCATATTCAATTTATGTATTTTGCAAAGATGAAAGAAAGAGTAAGAAATAATCGAGAAAAAATAATTCACATTAAGCTCTCGCAAATCTAATCGATTTAATAGCTTTTAGTAGTTTTAATTTAGATAAATTCTGAATATCCTAGAGTTTGTCGGAAAATTTCACTATGTCCAAATGTTAGCTTCAGGTTGACACAATCAAACAAATCTAGAGGCATTTCCATATCTAGGGGATGGGTGTCATTTTTCGCTCTCGCAAATCTAATCAATTTCATTGGTTTGAGAAGTTTAAATTTAAATAAATTCTGAATATAATAAATACAAATCAATAAAATCGATTAGATTTGCGAGAGCGGAAAATGACATCTATCTCCTAGATATGAAAATGACTCTAGATTTATTTGATTTTGTCAACCTGAAGCTAACATTTGGACATAGTGAAATTTTCCGACAAACTCTAGGATATTCAGAATTTATCTAAATTTAAACTACTCAAACCAATAAAATCGATTAGATTTGTGAGAGCAAAAAATGACACCTATCTCCTAGATATGGAAAAGCCTCTAGATTTATTTGATTATGTAATAGAGTTACATTAACAAGAGCAGCAACTGTTTTTTTCCCATATAAAATCAATATAATATTTGCTATCTCTTTTGAGTCATGTGGGAACAGGATGGTTATATAAAAAATGCATATGGCTTACTCATATCTCAAGATAAGAACCTAAATCATCTGTTTATTTATGTGCGCAGTGACAACCTATGTTGACGACTTAATTTTGTGGTTTTAAAATTATTAATTAAAATTCATTAAAATAATAAAAAAATTATAAAATAATTAGTGGTTTATGTAGTAGTGCGTGGTAGTGCATTATTTGATAATTAAAATTATAAACAATTTTAAATAAAATGAAGTATCTTGTGAAATGTTGCTAAATGCGCATCGAAAAAATCGAAAAAGAATATTTTGCATCTATAAGTGTTTGTATAAAGTAAAATGTAAATTATGTTAAGAAGCAAGTGATTTGTGATCAATTTATCCTTACTTTAAGTTATAATTCAGAAAAAATTAAGAAAACAATTTTGGTTGTTGGCGTGGGGTTCTTATATTGTTTTTGTAATCCCATTGATTTAGATGCTTTCTCTTTTACCCTCCGAATTTGACTCATTTGATAGCTGTTTTCATTCATTCTTTTTAATTTATTCTAATTCTATGGATTATGTCAACCTGAAGCTAACATTTGGACATAATGGATTTTCCGAAAAAGTTTATGATATCTAGAATTTATTTTTTCAAGAATTACGCAAACTAATAAAATTGTCTTATTTTTGCAGAACTAAAAAGATATTTGGAAACTAGGTTTATTTCATTGTGTTACCTTATAGGCATTTTCCGACAAACTCCACGATTTTAGTTATATATTTAAATTAAAACTACTCATACCTAACGAATTGACTTAATTTATCAATATCCTCTTATCGTGTAATTTCCACATAATGGCTTTGTACACAAATTTTGTATACCCGGCATTTAGATCTGTATATTGAAATATCATCTTCTGAAAAACTATTAAAAATGAGGAAAAATGGGAATGATTTTCCGGGGTATTATGAAGAATGTAACATATTTTTTTGAGTTTATTTTCTAGTTTTCACTTAAAATTCTTATAAGAATATTTTTTACAGTGTATTTACTAATGCATGTTTATTTTTGTTATTTAGGACATACTTCACTGCTATATAACTACATATTTAATCATAGCGATGGTTAATCCAATCATAGTTTGTATGATAAATATCATCATTGTATTGTGTGTTAAATACAATTATTTCAAATGATTGGTTGTATCATAATATGATATTCTTAATCATTGCATGTAATCATAACAATGATGGTTACTTTTATGATCAGCTCAATCATGTTTTTCTCCTGAGTGTAGAACTTCTGTGGTTTAGAGGCGACAAATCGAGACAATTCATTTTCGCAAGTCTGTTTTGAATTTAATGTAATACCATTAAGATGGTTCTGCATGGACCGGAACAAATGGTAGTCCGATGGTGCAAGGTCAGAACTACATGGTGAGTGCATCAAAACTTCCCAGCCAAGCTCTCTCAGTTTCTGCCGGGTCATCAATGATGTGTGTGGTCTATCTAGCCTTATCATGATGGAACACAACGCCTTTTCTGCTGATCATTTCTAGACTGACAGTAAAGATAAGAGTCAATCGTTTGGCTCGGCCAATCCCACCAAACACACAGTATTACATTTCTTGCCGTTAATCCTGGCTTTGATACCGTTTGGGAATCTTCACCTCGTTTCGTCCATGATCTTTTTCTCACAACGTTGTCGTATCTTATCCACTTTTCATCACCAGTAATCATTCGCTATAAAAATGGCTCGATTTCGTTCCGTTTGAGCAACGTTTCGCAAAAATCCGGTCCATTAAAACTGTTAATTCTTGAGGTACCCAAACATCAAGCTTTTTTTTGTATCCAGCCATTTTCAGATGGTTTAAAACTGTTTTGTGATCAATATTTAGTTCTCTACCAATTGCATGGCTACTTATATGCCGGTCTTCTTCAATTTTCTGCATGATTTCATCGACTTTTCCAGGGGTGTCAACCTACCACCACCAGAGCGAGGTGTATCTTTGACATCCACATATGTCCAGAACAAAAGCGCGGACACCATTTCTTTGCTGCTGATTTTGATAAAGCACCTTCTCCATAAACAGCACAATTTTTTTCGCAAGCCTGGACGGCGTTTTTACCAAAGTTGTAATAAAATTGTAAAAGATATCGAATTTGCTCATTATTTATCTCCATTTTGTAAAATGTTGTAACATTTTATTCACTTCACCGATTTTAATGTTTTGTATGCCCGATACGAGCAATGGTTACTGAGATATATGTTTGTAAAGCCATCTAACGGGAAAAAGACGCCCTGCCTATTATATTGTAAATCCTCTGGCATTCTCAATTTATCACGGCAATCATAACCGGTTATCGTACTGATTATTTTCAGAGCTAATAATGGCCCATAATGAAAATTATTTTATGATGCTTGTAAACTCTTAAATGCACTTACAGTAGTGATGTTTCTTGTGTGTCGTCCAAGAAGCTAGACCATCAATTTGAAAGTGCAAATCATTACAAAATATCGACACTTGATAAATTAAATAAGCTCTCAACTATCCTGAAATACTGAAACGAAAGAATTTTGAAACTCATAATGAAGACTAGTATTTCGTATTTCATAAAATGGTCCAAAGTAAACAAAACATAATCGCACATAATTACGGAACACCAAAGTTTCCACATAAACAGTACGATAAGTTTGCACACGAACGAGAGCAAAATCAATATCATCAAAACGTTGAAAAAACCTGGCATATTCATCCTCCTTCAAGTACGAGTTATACCATTAGAATTCAAGCATTTGTTAGCATATACACATATTATAATGTGTGTTTAAATGTGTCCTAGTAAAAAGGATTGATGAATTCACCGATTAACTCATCATGAAATTGTTGCTTACCCATTCAATGAACGGTATATGGGCTTGCGATGTGAATTCACTTATTTACTTTTTATATAATTCTAACTTATAATGAACAATGTGAGGATTTCACTGGGAATTTCGTTATTACACAACCGATGAACTCCATAGGGAATATCCAAATTAATTTCATGCACTATGAATCAAGTGAATTCATGAATGATTTCATCGAGATTTTATAAAGAATTGCTTTATTACAAATCCGATGAACTAATTAGGGTATATAAATAAATGTCTTGAACTAATGAACCGCAGTGAAAATTTTAAACTTAATTTTTACACTAATACAGAACTGATGAACCCTTTAATGAATTTACATAGGAGCTTCATCAATGATAACGCAATAAAACTGCATATTTAATTCATGTATTCATTTTAAATTCGGTATTTTATTTAGGTTCTATATTCTATATATATACAGATGTGGCCAAATTATTATCACATTTAGATATTTGGAAGATTATTGCTTTAAAAAATTAATTTTCCAAATAATAGTTAAAAAATTTTATGATAACTGCTTGTTGAACATTCCTTTAGCATTTTTTAATAATTTTATCCTATACGGGGTATTTCACTTATTGCATTTTCCGCTTTGGTGAGTAGATCGGCGTAATTTTCCTAGACTTCTTTCTTCGCTTCGATCAATTTTAATTGAGTGCGCGGGCACTTTTCTGCTACTTTTTCTTTAAGAATATCCTAGGTATTTTCGATGGGATTCATATCTGGCCTATTCGCTAGCCAATCATGGATTTGGATGCCGTTAGTCCTTAAATATTCGGTGTAATGGAGCCTTGTCATGCATAAAAACTCAGTCCCCATTCAATTTTTCATTCATAGTCGGTACCAGTTGTGATTGCATAACAGTTAAATATTGATTCGAGTTTAATTAATATCCCGTTTACTACATAAAGTGGGAAGAGTCTTTTGATGATATTGCCGGCCAAACCATGACTCTAATAGGTTATTTGATCTACTGTTGGACAGAGGAAGGTAAATATTCTTCTCGTTTTGATCTATGAATGGTCCAGGACATTGCTAGTGTCAAAGTCATCATAGTCCCGTCACTGAATACAACCTAGTCAAGAAAAAGATAAAGTTGAAACAAACATTTATTGAAAAGTGTAACTTTAAAATATTATTAAAAGAAGGACTTTTATCGTTTTTACCTTTTCCCAGCCCTCTCGAAACCATGTAAAATGTCCATTTGCCCATGTTTTTCTTTGTTGTATAATCCTAGCATTTAACCTTTGCTTCTTGGTAGGTCGTCTTGCACATAGCCCATATTGAAAAAGTCTCCGTCTCACTGTTCTCTCCAATATTTCCGCACCAACGTTACGCATTGTAGCACTCAGAGACTTACTGGATAACATTCGATCTTCTTTAGCTTTCCGCATTAAAAATATGTCCTGCCTGATTGTTGTTTTAGGATTGCCACCACATTTTCCTCTTTTTCTGGGACTTGTTGAAGACTGAGATGTTAAATTTTGCGAAAATTTGCTGACGAACGATCGGCTCATTCCGGTTTTCTGGGCTATTTGCGCATGCGTATACTGGCCTACTTCCAAATACGTCGAAATTTTTGCTCTGGTTACAGCACTGATGTCCTTTACCACTTTCACTTTCACTTTTCAAAGTAACAAACGAGACTGAAATTCTTCAATAAAATACTAATTCTTAAATACTACCTATTTGTCATAAAATCAAAACAATTCGGAGGTCAAAATAATTAACAGGACAATAAATACTTGGAATTCATGTTTTGTCGAAAAATGTTCACAGGTATTAATGACTCATAAAAGGCGTATTTTCTGGGTATATTAAATTTTTATTGGACGAATTCCTTGTAATGGTCGATATCTACCATAATGACGAGCCAACTAGAGGTAATAATAATTTGGCCACATCTGTATATTTATTTATTTAAATTTGAGGATTTTGATCCGGCTGCTTTATCTTAAAGAAAAAAAAAATTATTTCGTTAGTTTTAGCCAAGCATTTGATTTGTTAAATCGATTGTGGGTTGGGGTTCTGTTTTTATTTAGGTTTTGTTTAATTAAACTTGAGCTATCAATCCATTTTGGATTTATCTAATGCTTGCGCTTTTCAACTCAGTTGCTTTTCATGACGGTAAGTCTTTTAACGTTCTGGATCTTCTAGGAAATTCAGACGGTACACAGCTTGATAAATCTTGAAGCCTTTTATTAATTTTTAATATGTTGACTGAGAGAGAGCCAGTTTTATTCTTTGCAAACGTCTTTATAACATTTTCATAATACCCAAATCTTATAAGATGGATTGGGTCTAGAGGGAACAGTGAAACCATACCAATGTTCACAGTTTCTAATGCATTTTTTCTATGCAAAAATTCAATTTTGTGATGGAATTTATCGATTCTTTCGGCGAATCTGTCATCAGTACGTTTCTCAAACATTTCGGACTGGAAAACAATTCTTTTATCTAAATAAAATCCTTGTCGTTCACATTTCGGACAGCTAGGGCATTACAGCTAAACCTACCGTTGGTTAAACCAACTTGCTCCCCAAATTCGGAAAGGACTTTAATTTCAGTAATAAATTCGCTTAAAAAGTCATTAATTTTTGTTGGTTTTTTAAATCCTGAATAGCAACCTATTAAAAATGATGGTATCCCATAGTGGTAATATTCGCCTGGATCAACTTTAGATACAATTAGACGACGGCTAGGGGTTTTCAGGATGGTTCACACAGATTTTGGCAAACTGTTGATTCCCGACTCTGTTAGTGGCTTCAGTAAATTTGTGATGTGCGAATGTTGGACTTTATTTCGTATTGCCCACGTAGCAAGATTATTTTTTAAAATAGGTTGATCTGACTTGGATATCGTACATTCAGTTTCATTAGGATTAAGTTTCTCTAAAAATGTGTCACTGACATCAGAATCATCGGAATCATTAAATTCGGTTTTGGTAGCAGTAGATGAGTGCAAGTTATTTGAAGTTGATTCAAATGAAGATACCGGTTCCATTCTTTCACTACTTGACGGTGCTCCAAATGAAGCAAGGTTTTTATAGCGTTCTAAGCTTTTCCTTTAATTCCTTGCTCATCATGTTGTGTAGTGTAGAATCCGGCATCTTTGCATACGTTCAAATTAAGGCTAAAGCGAAGTATGTCAGCCACCGTTAAAATTATATATAAGTGGTGAATTTTTGAATATTTTTTTTTGGTAGGAGCGAGTGTCTGTGGTTTTTGGGGGGCTCAGGCCGGAAATTTTGGATAAATTAAGACAATTTTTGTGAAAACTTGGTATTTTCCAAATCCAAAAAGACCAAATCAGAATAAATATTGCACGAAAACCCCAAATTTTGGATACCTTTCTGCCATTGTTGCATAAAGAACTCCAATGCTAAATGGTTATTTTTAATTCTCTCTTTATAACACATGTCATTATAGGGTAATGGAATAACTCATACGGAGTTATTTTATAGCCAATAACTATTTTTGATTTTGTTATAAGGGGGCATCTCACAATTTAATAGCTAAATTGTGAGATGTCCCTTCATAATAAAATAAAATCCTCTAAGGTATGCAACGAATTAAAATAAACTCAAAACATTTTGAAGGGCTATATTTTTGTGGGGTTTGGGATGTGAAAGTCACTTGAATACACAGTTTTTGGCTATTATAATTTAAGATGTTTTCAATTAAGTTGAATTAGGTTAGGCTGGAAAATTATTACAGAAAAAACGGAATTTGGAAATTCCGAGAAATTGTTTTGCGATTACATGCGAATTTCCTATTTAGTCTTATTTTTAAGTGATTTTAAGGCTTGGTTTGGTTTTTTTTTATTTTTTTATCTTGGTTTTGTAGGGGTGGTTTGCTCGCATTCGCGTTTGGTGTGAATTCCTATATATACTTTTTTTTTTTTTTTTTTTTTTTTTATTAATCATTACCAATTTTTATTTACAAAAAATATACATTAATTGAACAATATATAAAGTGGTAAGAAAAGTGTATCTTTGGTTCAACAGAACACGGGCCTGGTACACTGATTCCTTTTTAACGAAAAAATGTTTTGTAATTATAAAATACTTTGAAAAAAAAATGTAACATAACAATATAATTTAGAGTATAAAATAAACTTATAATTTAATTAACTAATAATTTACAGTATAAAATGATAATAAAGTATATAAATATAATAACTGATAATAATATAATCTCTAGACAAAAATTAATGACAGTTGATTCCAATTATTATAATATAAACGTCACGAAAGTGTAACTCTACTCGTTCGAGTTTCAAATATAAAAACTGAAGAGCTCCTCAATATTCTTGGTTGTACTAAGCCAATGTTTTAGTTCTTTTGAAAATGATGATAAGGTGCAACACCTACGAATCTTGCAAGGTAATTTGTTAAAGATAATAGGTGAAATTACATTGAAAAAACTTCTTCTGAGATGTGAATTATATTTTGGAATATTTTTTTTGAATAGAAGACTAGATCGAAGACTATAGTCTGAATAGTTAATAAAAGAGTTTCCGCTGATATTGTAAAAAATTCTTAAAACCTTGAAGACAAACATGTGACGCAGAGGCAAAATATCAAGAGTTTGAAATATGGGCCAGGAGGGTGAACACGTTTCTTTAAAACAGATGATTCGAGCAATGTGTTTCTGCCTATTAATTAATGGCATTAATGTGGTTTTGCATGCGTTACCCCAGCAGGAGAGACCGCATTGCAGGATTGAATCAGCTAATGCGAAATACACCATTCTCAATAAATATAATGGACAATATGAACGCAAAACGTACATTTTCCTTGCTAGCAATAAAAGCTTAGTTTTCAAACCCTCAATATGCGCCTTCCAATTTAATTGTTCGTCAATCAAAATGCCAAGATAACGATAAACATGAACCAAGTCAACCATGAAACATCCATTGGAATTACAGATCCTATTGCAACCATACTCATGATACTTAATGGTTGGTGGTGATGACAATCCGTGTCGAAAATGTAATATTTTCGTTTTATCACTTAGAAGAAGATTGTGAGCTTTGAGCCAAACCGAGATCATATTCAAATCACTATCAATATACATAATGTTATCTTGTAAGCTAAGACTACTATAGGCAAACGAAAAATCATCAGCAAATGCAATGGGAGAGCCACAGAATTGTTGTCTAAAAATTCCGTTTACATAAATCAGGAACAGTAGAGGTCCAAGGACTGAACCTTGAGGGACCCCTACATTAATTGGCAGAACATGGCTAAAATGACCATTTATTTTAACTACCTGAGTACGACCATTTAAATATGAATATAACCACTTGTGGATCGTATCGCGAAAGCCAATGCGGTAAAGCTTCATTACAAGAGTAGAATGTTCCACTCTATCAAAGGTTTTAGTTAAATCTATAAATAACACGGACGCCTTTAGACTATGGTCAATGTTTTTACTTATTTGTTCTAAAAATGACAATAGAGCTTGTTCGGTATTTCTGTTCTTTCTAAAACCAAATTGTAAGGGAGATAGAAAATTGAATTTATCTAAAAAGCTTACAAACCTAGCTTTCATAGCCTTTTCAAATATTTTTGAAAAAACCGAGAGGAGGGAGATTGGACGATAATTATTTACAGATGTTCTAACATTTTTTTTGAATATTGGAACTACCACGGTTTTCTTTGTAATCGGAAAAATTCCTGTAGCCACACTTAGATTAAATAGAAACGATAATACATCAACCACAAAGCAAGCCGTTTTTTTTACAGTACAATTTGACACCCCGTCTATACCAGGAGCCGATCGATTTCTAAGAGAATTGATTATTGAATACAGTTCCCCAGATGATATAGATGAGAAATGGAAACTACTCATTATATCATAGTGTTCTGTGATTAATCTGTTTTTTTCAGTATTGTGCATTTTGTGAGAAGACTGCGTCGAGTCACCAACAGTTGTAAAATAATTTTTGAATGCGTTGGCAATGTCAACTGACCCTTGAATGGAATTATTCATCTCATCAATAATTTCTGTAACTGGAACATGCTGTGAATGGCCAACTATTATTTCGTTCTCTGTCTGCCAGTTTTTGCGAGCGTTTTTGCCATTACTACGGAACTGTCGAACATAAAACTGTTTTTTAGTAGCGCATATTTTCTCGTTTACAGAGTCACACAACTTCAAACTGTACTGTTTTAGTCTATTATTATTAGGGTGCTTCTTGGCCAGTTGGCAAATCTTGTTTCTATTACCTATTTGTTTCAAGAGACAATCGGACATCCATGGCTTTAACTTAATTAATTGCTTGTTCACTGATTTAGAAGTAGTACATTTATCAACGTGACCTCTAAATATGTTTAAAAAATGGTCAAAAGCCAAAGACGGATCTCTGCAGCAATATACATCTGTCCATTCTTCATATGTCAGCAGATTAATTAATTGATTGTGATCAACATTCGATACCTCAATGTGTCTACTAGTATTTGTATATTGAATACGTCCTGATATTTCGATGTTAATTAAACAATGATCTGATATCTTAAGATCTAAAACAGCACACGACACCTCATTAAAGTATCTTTGATCAAATCGATACAGAGCATTGTCTATACAAGTTGCCGAACTATTTGTAATTCTAGTAGGTTCAGAAACCAAAACATCAAGACCGTTATGGGAGACTAACATTAAAAAACTATCTAGGAGTGGATTGTTTTGTAAAAAGTTGATGTTGAAATCACCCATAATAAATCAATTAGTATGAGATACGTCATTAATTAGCTTGGCGAACTCATCAACGAATGTATTAACACTAGTATAATTCAGTCTATATATGCAAACTACGAATAATAATTTGGAGTTTAGTAAATGAATGTAACACCGACGGCATCGAATGTTTGAAAGTTAAAATTAACTTGTTTACAATGCAAGTTATTATTGATATAAATAGCTGCTCCACCCGCACGACTGTCATTATTGCACTTAGCAAATAAGTTATACCCATCTAAACAATAATTTTCAATTTCCTCTTCATAAATCCAAATCTCAGAAAGAAAATAATAAGAGGCCTCCTTTTCGTGGAGCCAATGTATGCACACAGTTTATCATTATTTTTCCTAAGACTTCTTATATTTTGATGGATAACATAAAATTCTTTTAAATTGCACACACTTTTAATAATAATGAGAAATGTTGAAATAACATCGAAATTAAAAATAAGCAAAAAATAACTCAAAATCTGATTAAAAGTAATGTTTAATAAATGCAACTCTTCGATACCGATAAGATTTTGCACTTGGGTGCAAAAAAATCGCACATTGTTCAATTTTCCACAAAACTTCAAAAATATCAAAAAAATGCAATATTTGTTTAATTTTTTTTAATGCAGATTCAAAGTCTATTTCAATACCTATCCAGTGATACCTTTTTGTATTTATACGTGCCATCAAACTGATTTTTGGGGGTAAACATCTGAGGTGCACGTTTTTTGAATTTGTCAGCATGAAAATTAGGGGTAAAAATCGAATTAAAACATGGACATAAATAAAAAAAAAAACAGTTTTATTAATAAAAAGTATTCCCAACCCTGGCCCGAATCACAGCTTCCATTCCATGCTGCATTGATTTCATCAAAGATTTCTCAAAATCTTGAGGTATCGCCTCGCATTCCTCTACGATCGGCTGTTGCAGCTCCTGGAGACTCGTTAGAGCAACATCTCCGGCTCGAACCCTTCTTTTCAACTCGTCCAATAAATGTTCGATGGGATTGAGGTCTGGGCTTCGAGCTGGCCACTCCATAACAGGCACATCCACCTCTTGAAGGTACTGGTATACTACACCCAGCCGTATGCGGTTTCGCAATATCCTGCATAAACAGAAAGTTTTCACCAATAAACCCGGCAAAAGGTACGACGTACTCCTCGAGTACTTCCTCAATGTACCGTTGAGTATTCATTCCTCTTGATCGACAGCCAGTATTGGCTTCGTGGGATGAATACAAGATCTGTCTTCGCCTCTAATGATATGTCTTCCCAGAAAACGCACGCTCCACCGCCATACGAGACACGTTCTTCAATGCAACATTGTGCATATCGCTCTCCTTGTCTTCTGTATACTCTTTGGCGTCCATCGGTGCCATATAAACACATCCTGCACTCATCAGAACACAGGACTCTTCTCTATTCTTCTTCTGTCCAATTCAAATGCTCTCGAACTCACGACGGGCTCGTAGGTGGGCTTCGGTCAATTTCATTAACTTTTCGAAGTCGTCGTCTATCTCTTCGAAATTTTTGGAAAAATTAACTATGATTGGCCAAGCTCATTTTCACTTAAGTGGACATGTAAACAAACGAAAGAGCCGGTTCTGGGCAGTAGAGAACCCACAAATAATTCATCAATCACCATTATATCCCTTAAAAGTGACAGTATGGTGTGCAATAGTTTATTTCGTAATCTGGTGATATAGATTGGCCTCCACGGATTTAACTGTTCCCGACTTCTTTTTATGGCTTTATCTTAATAGTAAGTTTTCCTAAGTTAATACTATCGCTGAAAAGGCCAACAAAGTCTTACGTACATTTGCAAGAATTTCGCACGAGGATTGAGGTCTTAATAACCGTATGCTGTTAATCTTAAAGGAGTAATAGAGCCTGTACTAACATACGCAAGCGCTAGGTGGGTGGACATGTTAAATGTACACCACATAATGACTGGTGCACAAAGACATGTTGCGCTGAAAATAACGGTTTGCTATAGGACTACCCCCAAGCTTGCACTAAATGTTATTGCAGGTGTTATGCCAATAGATATCAAATTAAAACAGAGTGGAACTATAAGCAATATTAAGAAGGGACGCCCGACCATGGCAGGGAACGTCCCCATCGAAACTGACGAACCGATGGACTAGAAATTGCGTATCAGGAGAACAAAAGAAGAATGCAGCTACTTGTGGTAACAAAGATGGGATATCTCTACGAAAAGAAGATACACCTATGAGTTCTTTCCAAACATCAGGGAAAGGTTAAACACGAGAATCTCACTAAATAACTGCTCAGGCTTTAATCTAGCCTAACCAATGCAAATATTACATGGTCGGCTGATAAACCTATATTTGTTAGCAACAATGTGATTTGCAGCTTCACGGACTTTTGTGTCCGTGTCATGCAATCAAAAAATATGATAGCAGACTAGACGCATTATTGTCGTCTAGATCATGCATGCCTCCACAATGGCTATAGGGATGGCGTTTCAACCTGAAAGCTTAATTTAACAAATGATTATTACTTAGATGATTCTCGTAATTTCACGCCTTCCATAATTAATATACTGCATGTACAAGGCCCAACCTTTTTAATTTACACAATAAACACAAATGAAAGACTTTTAGGCCACGCGACTGTCGCTCTCGATCTGTGTAAATGCATGATGCTAGTGTCTAAAAATATTTAGTAAAATAATTTTTATTTGAATTAGGTAAGCTGATCGCTGAACTTGTTTCATGTGATATCATATTAGATATTTGAAAGTAATGTCACAATCTAAAATGCGTAAACTAGGTTTGTGTAAATGCCAAAATATAAAAAAAAAATTCAAAAATCAATATTCTTGATTACCTATCAATCATAGACACAAACGACAGATATAGCTAGAACATTCTTCAAACTGTGTCACCAACAATAGACAACCGATAATGTTGCCAAACAATTTATAATAACAAATTTGCTTTTTTTTATTTATAGGTTCGGGCCATGGAACAAAGATTGTCTGATTGGCCCAAATCACGTAGTTCACCAGGATCTAATACAGATAGTGAGAAAACAATATCCCAACTGGAAACCCAAGTCGAAGAGCAAGTATGTTTATAAATTATCATCCATTGATTTATCTCTATTGACTTCATTTTTTTTCCGCTCACACAGCGTCAATTGCGATTACAAGACGCACGGCAAGTAGAAGCAAAAGCCGCTAAAATAAAGGAATGGGTTACAAATAAATTACGAGAGTTAGAAGAGCAAAATCAATTATTGCGTGAACAAAATCTTAAGTGTAATCAACAATTAGAATTATTACGAAATCACATTGCAACCCAAAGTAATAGAAATAGTATTCAGCCACCCGTTAGAAATAGTTTAAGTTTAGACGTCCACGATTTCGATAAGAGAACAAATAGAAGGCGTAGCGAATCATTAGATCCACCCATAAATCGTCCCACTTCCACAAATCATCGTAGAAATTTATCAATGGAACCGCAGGAGCTAGCACGAGATTTGGCTGCGGCTGTCGACGGTTTAAATATAATTCCATTAGGTCGAAAGAGTCCAACGTATACTGATTCTGATACGATTCATGATTATGCGGAAATTTATACACCGTCACGAGAACGAGCGCCTCCCGTCTGGTTTAAAGGAAATCCACCTAGTGATGGAGGTTCTAGTACGACATCGGAATCGGTTGCCGATGTCGGTACACCCAGACCTCCGACTCCACCACTACACAGATTCCCTAGTTGGGAAGCCAAAATTTATCAAGTAGCGAATAATGGTTTGGCCGGCAATGAATCGGAGTCTCTGGATAGGGATTCGTCAGGTATGGCGTCAAGCCTTGCCGCTACAACGAGGTCTCAAACAACGGCATCGGGTGGATATTGCGATATAAGTGTACCTGTTTATGCAACCGTTAAAGGGGTAATCTATTTACCATATATTACGAATTAGCTAAAAATATTATTCTAAATTGCTGTTTATACACATAGAGAGCATCCCAAATTCGTTCCATGCCATTCACCGGTGATTCCAGTGACGATTCAAGTGATGGGGAGGACCATGCCGTAATGATGACATGTACCACATCAACACACAATTCTTCCAGCACCGATCATACCGAAACAAGTACGTCTGGTAGTGCATCTAGTCCATCAAAAAGTCTTAAAACTTCATCTAGTCTTAGTCCGGCCAAACAGAGAAGTGGTTCTGAAAGCCCAAAAACAAAAATGCGAGGTATGTTGTGTTAAAAGAAAAAAATATTCGAAATTTTGTTGCGTTTTCAGTTCAGTTGGTTTGAGTCGATTATCCGTGTTTGTAGTAAGTTGTCTGTAACTAAATAAGAAAAAAAATTTGGGTTTCTCATTTATTTATTTTTTGGTGCTGGTGATGGTGGTGGTAAATGTCTAGATAGAACTTTTAAGATAAACTCAAATTTTTTTTAGTTCATTTAAATCCAAACCTTTCGTATTTCTTTGATATAAAAGTAATTTCAGACACTTCATTTGAATCAGGCATGTCCGACGATTATGCGATACCACCGGATGCCGTCTCCAACTCTGAATCAACTACCTGTATAGATGTGTCAATGCCATCACTATTAATGCGTACATCGTATGCGGATTCACCAAATAAAAAAATAGAATTTCTAGAAAAATCTGGCCACCTAGCGAAATTGGGTGGTAAATTGAAAACATGGCGAAAGCGATGGTTTGTGCTCAAGAACGGGACACTTTCATACTGGAAGAATCAAAACGATCAAAGTCGTAAACCACAAGGACAAATTATGCTCGATGAAATGTGCCGTATTACGAGGGCAGAAGGTGCACCCACATTTGAAATCGATACAGGAAAGAAAACATATTATTTAACAGCAGATTCGGTAGCAAGCATGGATGATTGGATTCGGGTGTTACATGTAAATATATTATTTTTTATATTTTTTGTGTTGTGTAATTTAATCTTGCGTATATAGATACAATGGAAATGTCGTTTTTATTTTATACATGTTATAAAATTGTAGAATGTTCAAAGGAGGAACGCAACAAAATTATTATTAAGCCGTGAAGATCAAAAACCTACGGTACAGGGATGGGTCACCAAAGTTAAAAATGGGCATACAAAAAAATGCTGGTCGATTCTGTTAGGGAAAATGTTTTTGTATTTTAAAGCACCGGGCGATATGGTAAGTTCGATGCTATATGATCCTAAACCTGAAAATACAATAATATGGTTTGCTATAGAATCCAATAGGACAAATTAATATGCGTGATGCTCGTGTCGAAGAAGTAGAATATGTTTCGGATTCGGATTCAGAAGAACGGGAGGATGGTATGGCGAATCAAGCTAGATTGACGGTGGCAATTTATCCAGCTCACCAAGGTCCAACATATTTGATATTGCCTGGAAAGCAAGAACGTGATAATTGGCTGTATCATTTAACGGTGGTGTCTAGTGGGGGACCAAATGCCGGCACACAATACGAACAATTAATACAGAAATTAATGGAAACAGATGGCGATCCAAGTAATTATAAATTTAATAGACAAATTTTAGCTTACTCTAGCAATTTAAATTTATTTTAGATTGTGTGTTATGGAGGCATCCGGCTTTATTGTATATAAAAGAAAATATTACATCACCTTTAACTAGTTTACACTCAGAAGCGTTACAAGCCGAAGCAATAAAATTATTTAAGGTGTGATAAATAAATTCGATTGCCAGATTGTGATTTAAATACTACAATAATATTCACAATTCTTCTTAGTGTTGTCAATTGTTCATGTCGGTAGCGGTAAATCAGCCCGGAATCGATTACCATGTAGTACTGGCCCAGAATGCACTCCAGCAGTGTTTAGATGTAGCGGAATTGCAACCGGAATTAGTATGTGCGCTTGTTAAGCAAACATCAAGACACACCGGTCAAAAGCTTGGAGTTGGGGTCCAGGTAAACAAGAGGCTGGGCAAGCAAACCCGCGTAAGTTATTTGGCGCTTGAATGTGCTTATTTTGTTTTGTTATTTTTTTTTTGTAACTTTATTATTTCATCATCATATTTAACTAAGTTTGTTTAACATCAAAACTCATTTTGTCTAACCAGAGCAAAATAGATATATAGATAGAATCAAAAATATAGTAAGAAAACTGATAGTTTTTATATGTGAAAAAGAATGCCAATAATTAATTTTTTTTATGGGTAGCAAATACCAAAAATATTACGTGCCTAACATAAAACGAAATGAAAATCACGAAAATGATAGTGAGAGAGAGTAATGTGTTACTAAATAATTTACTAATAATTTTAATATTATAGATTTTAATTTATTTTTTTTTTGCATCACAACTACACTGGCTGCAAAGCACATATCCGCTTATGCTGGAATTTTTAATACACGATATATTTTTTAATAATGCATGGGTAAACGTACCTTAATGGGTGTGATTGGTTAACTATTATAGACTGTTCACCACCCGTTTAGATACTAAGTAGTTTTGTTTTATTTTATTTAATAGTTTATTTTACTAAAATTCACTAACAAAAAAGCAAATTTGAAAAGGGAAAATGAATTTTTAATGAGGAAATAATTTTAATTTTGAAGATGCTGTTAAGTATTCAAAAAAGAGATTAATGGAATGTTGAACTTCTAGAATTTTTTCTATTTTTATAATATACTTTTGATTTTTTACTTTGTTTTGTTAAAGTTTTAGTTTTAAACTTTAAAGTTTTATTTTGTGTGATTGTTTTCGTAATTTTTACGCGATAAGAATTTCAAACTTACTTATATGAACTGTGTAATAGTTTGACAAGCAAACTGATTTTAATTTTTCTAATTATATAGTCCCTCCCGAAATTTCTCACCTCTTTGTCAAATACAATCAATAATTTTATAAACTTATTAAATTGTATAAATAATTTGATCGTGAACGTCAAAGTTTTTGGTTTGCGCTTGGAAATGCTGGTCCTCTTCGACGTGTGAAAGTTTACCATCTTTTTTTCCTTGAAATCCTATTTTTTGTCAAAATATTGCTACTCTATTTAAATATTTTAATCGACTTAATAATCCTCGAAGTCCTCATTCAAAAAATACAGATTGGTGAAAATCTGTGGTTAAGTACTTTTGAAAATCGTTAAAATATTCGAAATGCCCATTTTACAAATGATAAGTCACTATGCAAGCGGATAAGCGTCTGATAAAATGAAAAGTGATTGTGATCGCATGTCAATTTATTATCTGTATTTAAATGTTCCAAAATTCTGTGCCACTCATTTTGACATATTGGCTGTATGGTGTGCCTCTCGTTTAATGGAATTTTGATAGCTTACCATATTTGGCTAATTTTTTAGCATGCACACTTGACTATTCCAGTACTTGTAATAGCTATCTTCCATCTACCAATAATGACTGATTGACCATTTGATATTTGAATTTCTACAAAATATTTGCTGTCATTATGACGTATGTGAAGTTATCCCCGGATTCTATCCCCGAAATTAAAAAAAATTAATCAGGCAACACTAACATACTTATATCCCTCTAACTCTTATGTAAAGTTAGCCTCGCCTCGTTTTATGTTATTTTTTATTCTATTACACTTGATATGTGAAGTTAGCCCCGAATTTTATTGTATGAGAAATAAAAATGTTAAATAAAATTATTTTAATTCGCAAAACACACGACAATTATTACTAACATATGCAATGAAAGATGGACAAACACATATCTCACAGATAGGGAAAAACGAAAAAATCATACCGTTGCAACCTAGTAAAATTGATATTTCAATTTGACATGTAAAAAGTATTAATTTGTCGGATCAGAGCTATATGGTTTTGAGATAGCCAGACCCTTACGTCACTTTTCACCAAATATGAAAAAATCGTACCGTTAGCATCCTAGCGAAATTAGGCTCCGAATAAAATATTTCCATGTAATTCATTTTTGACCAAAATTGACATTTCAATTTGACATGTAAGAAGTATTAATTTGTCGGATCAGAGCTATACGGTTTTAAGATAGCCAGACCCTTACGTCACTTTTCATCAAAAATGAACAAAATCGTACCGTTGCATCCTAGCGAAGTTAGGCTCGGAGCAAAATATTGCCATGTAAATTATTTTTGACCAAAATTGACATTTTAATTTGACATGTAAGAAGTATTAATTTGTCGGATCAGAGCTATTCGGTTTTAAGATAGCCAGACCCTTACGTCACTTTTCATCAAAAATGAACAAAATCGTACCGTTCGGGGCTTTGTTCGCTTGGTTGCAACGGTACGATTTTGTTCATATTTGGTGAAAAGTGACGTAAGAGTCTGGCTATCTCAAAACCTTATAGCTCTGATCCGACAAATTAATACTTTTTACATGTAAAATTAAAATATCAATTTTCCTAGGTTGCAACGGTATGATTTTTTCGTTTTTCCTTATCTGTGAGATATGTGTTTGTCCATCTTTCATTGCATATGTTAGTAATAATTGTCGTGTGTTTTGCGAATTAAAATAATTTTATTTAACATTTTTATTTCTCATATTACAGCTAACTCGGGGCTAACTTCACATATCAAGTGTATTTAGAATAAAAAATAATATAAAACGGGGCGGGGCTAACTTCACATAAGAGTTAGAGGGATATAAGTATGTTAGTGTTGCCAGATTATTTTTTTTTAATTTCGGGGATAGAATCTGGGGATAACTTCACATATGTGTCATTACAAATAAAGATTTTCACGACTATCAAACAAACATTCACTTCTTTCTCAAGACGGCTTGGTTATCACTATTATCGACCATATTGCTGACATATATATGATGTTTTTATGGCTCACGAGAAAAAGGTGAATATGTTTATCTACCGTTCTCAATAAAAATTCTCGCCATGTTACCTTGAACGCACCATTTTTCTAAATTCGCTTTATTGTGAAGTTTACAGATCATGCTATTCGCCCAAAATACCAGTTGATTGTCTTGACAAAGATGGATGCAGGAGGTCTTGATAATATTTTCATATTTTCTAATTTAGTTCAATTTTATATTACTTTTTGCCCGAAGTTGGCCTGAGAATCTTAGCGAGAAACCTTGTAATGGTTTTTGGTTTTATACTGTGTCTCTGCGGCTGTTTTTTTTGTCTCCCTTTCTATCTAACTAAATTTATTGTTAGTTCAAATCAGTTGTCCGTAGATGGCACTAAAAACCACGTCTGATGTTCAAATTGAAATTTTCAAAATAAATTAAAATTTATAAAAGTTTTTAGTATTTCTAATCTGCAATTGACAAATTTGAACAAAGTTTTCAGTTTAGATTTAAATATCAGACACATTTTGGTTTATGAACCTCAGAGACATCTATCAATAACTGGTATGAACCAACCATCAATTTAGTTAATCGGAAATTTAGACAGAGAAAACAGTTTCATGTTTAACAGTTTATAGATTTTGTGGAACTAGATGGATGGATTGTGATTTTAGATTGGGCAGATTGACAAATCTACATAAACAATTCGGCATAATCTAACGTTTAAAATCCTCTTAATTGATTTTTCGAGTTTGTGATCAAATAAAATATTTCAATTTCTGGTCAATAATTCAAAAACTTTTACAGGAAACCAATATGTCCGGTTGCTTTTCTATTAGTAAGATAACATGTTAGATAAAAATTCAAAAATTATAGAGCAAATTCTAAACTATAAAACTTCCCCAAAATTCCCATGTATTATCAACATGACCTAAGCTACTTCAAAAAGAGCAAGACATACTGGTTATCTGTGGAAGTTTTTGAGATATTGACCAGAAACTGAAATATTTTTTTAGTACGCAAAAAGGTAAAAAATCAATTAAGCGAATTCTAAACATTAGCTCTGCCCAAATTGTTCATGTAGATTTGCATGACGCAAATCTAAACTCCAAATTCAACCTTAAGTACCGAATTTCATGTGTACTTGATGCTGTATAAGATAGTGGAAATTTGACAGAGGGAGATTACGCTACTCGCCGCAAGTGGCAGCACTATAACAAAAGAGAATTATTTTTGTTATGTCTAATTAATTACCAGCGGAATTTTTTTTATTGATTTTGTATCTATTTTTTCACTAAATAAAACATGTTAGCGGAATTAAATATAAAAAGTGATCCATAAAATGGCAAATTGATCTTCGAAGTAAAGGAACTCGGTATATAAAATCTTGAAATCTACAATATTCAGTATTTCCGCCATTTCTTAATGAATTATGATAAAATTTGGATAGTAGTATTGGTCAGGGATTTTAAAGTAAGTTTTGGACAAAATTGGTGCTGGACTATACTGGCCATTTCATAACCAGTCCTTATGAAAAATGGTATCTGTAAATTTTACACGATTTCAATAAATTTTAAACTAAAGGGAACTCGGCTCTTTCTTAATTAAATTTTGTAAAATTTTCATCGCATACAGGGACAATTCGGTAAAAAATTATGGATTAGAATTTTCACTATAATTTTTTGATTTTCAGCGGCCATATAAGTTATTTTCATTTTTTGGCCAATATCTCAAAAACATCACTAGTAGCCAATACTTTCGGTTGTTTTTATAATAGCTTGGGGTCATACTGAGATTATGTGGAAAATTTATGGATTAGAATTTGTTGGTTTGAGTAATTTTTATTTAACTTTGTATTACTTCACTTCTCGTCTAGTATCCTTTCGACAAACAACGTTTTGTTTTTCATTTTAATTTAATAAATGTCTTAAAAATAGATTTGCACTGTTTTAGTTTCCATTATAATAATAAAATCATATTATTATTATTAGGTTATTGGTCCAGAAAACAGTTCGTAAATTTTTATTTTTGTCAAGTTTTGTTTAATAAATAAAAAAAAATAGAGAAAATGATTTCTATTCTGGAACATAATACATCGAAGGTCGCTCAATTCAATGGTACGAATTTTAGTAATTGGAAATATTGACTTGGTATTCTTTTGGATGAAAAGGGTTTACGTAAATCTATCGAGACCGATTTAAACGATATTTTAAAAGAGGAGAGAGATCAATTGCTGCATGGAAATATTAGGAAAGAGGAGAAGTCATGTATTTCGATTATCGTGCAAAGCATTCATGATGGTCAGCTTGAATATGTGAAGAACAAAACGACCGCAAAAGATATGTTTGATAATATATCTTCCGTGTTCGAGCGAAAAAGCATTGCGGGACAACTTTTATTACGAAAACAGCTGCTGACTATGAAAATGCGGGATGGGGATAATATTAGTGATCATTTTCTAAATTTTGACAAAAAGATTCGTGATTTGAAATCAATTGGTGCAACAATGGAAAATATCGACGTCATTTGCCATTTGTTGTTAACATTACCGAGAAGCTACGATAATTTGGTTACTGCGATCGAAACAATAAATCCAAATGATTTAACTGTGGAATTTGTCAAAAGTCGCTTGATTGATGAACATGAGAAACGAAACAATGGCGGCTCGAATGGTAAATCAAACGAATCATATGCAATGCATAAACGAAATCCAAACCTTATGTGTTTTAAATGCGGTAAAAAAGGACACAAAGTCTATGTGTTTCTCCAAATTTTTTAGCAATAAGGAAGAATTTAATGAAAAATCGAGTAATGTAAATGGTTTCTGGTTTGGAGCAAATAAAAATAAACACCGATTTGAAATTTTGTGAATCATGCGTCTATGGTAAACAAACAAAAATGTCATTCCCACCGAATAAGCAATTACGATCGAGTAGAATTTTGGAATTAGTCCACACAGACGTTTGTGGACCAATGATTTTACGGACTAATGATTTTACGCGAGCAACAATGGTCTTTTATATTGAACGAAAAAGTAACGTACTCGAAAAGTTCAAAGAATATGTAGTGATGGTACAGGCATGTCACGGTTATAAAATTTCAAAAGTGAAGGCTGACGGTGGCGAATATACATCGAACGAGTTTTAAAAGTATTGCAAAGAAAAGGGAATTCAGATCAAATATACGGTTCCATACAATCCTAAGATATATTCGGTATCAGAACGATTAAATCGAACTTTGCAAGAAAAAGCTAGAACCATGTTGTTAGCGAGTGGAATAAAAGGACATTTCAGGAATGAAGCTGTAGTTGCAGCAAATTATTTAAAAGATCGATGTCCGACGTCTGCATTAGGCAAACAGTTTATCGATAAAACTCCAGCAGAACTTTGGTATGGCACGAAACCAGATTTATCAGACATTCGAATTTTTGGATCAATATGTTAAAAATTAGACGGAAATAAATTAGATACGAAATCTTCGAAGTGTATCATGATTGGTTATGGCACATCGCATCATACATTTAGATTATGGGATCTGGATGCAAATAAACTAGTTCTTGGTCGACATGTAACATTTGATGAAAGATCAGTTCTGAACAAAGCAAAAGTTATTGAAATACCAGATTTAGAGGCCGTAAGCGAACAAACAAATAAAAATAATGACGAAACATTAGTTGGTACTATTAACACAACTGATGAACATTTCACCAATAACGAAAATATATCAACAGACAACAGTGTTAGTACGGACTGCACTGATAACACTGGTGAGATTGAACTACGAAATCCATTCGAGAACGAAAGCCAGTTCAACATTATGGTGATTAGGAATACTCGGCACGTTTTGCTCTGTCTTCTCAGGAGTACGTACAAAATGATCCAACTTCAATTAAAGAAGCGAAACAACAACCAGATTGGCCACAGTGGAAGGATGCAATCCATGAAGAATACGCATCCTTAATTAAAAGCGATACATGGTCATTGTGTAGTTTACCGAAAGGTCGAAAAATCGAATGGTGATATAGATACATACAAAGCCAGACTAGGTTCTAGAGGGTTTACACAGGAAAAGGGCTTGGATTATAATGAGACGTATTCACCAACTGCAAAACTGACAACATTTCGTATATTATTGGTGATTGCGATACATTATAATTATCATGTGCATCAAATGGACGTAAATGTGCATTTTTAAATGGAGAATGAGGAAATATATATGAATCAACCAGAAAGATTCAATGATGGAACAACTAAAGTTTGCAAATTGAAGAAATCGTTGTATGGTTTAAAGCAAGCTGAATGTGGAACGAGCCATTTAATAATTTTATGAAAAGTATTCAGTTTAAAGGCTGCTTATCTGATCGTTGTTTATACATCAGGGTCGTGGATGGGATAGCATGCTACGTATTGATATACGTTGATGACTTACTGATCTTGTGTAGTGATATAAAAACGGTTATAAAAATTAAACAATTGTTCTTGAGAGAATTCGAGATGAAAGACCTATGCAAGGCAGATACTTTTCTTGGAATTCATATTGAACAAGACGAAAATAATCATTCAATTAGTATGAATCAAAAGGAATATTTTCGAAAGATGTTACAAAAATTCAACATGAGTGATTGCAAGGATATAGCGACACCGATTGAAAATGGTATTGCTTTACAAAATGGAAAATTGAACAATTGCAGAGAACCATATCGAGAACTTATGGGATGTCTAACATATAAAACATTAACTACTCGTCCAGATTTGTGTGTAGCTACAAATTATTTTATGTTTATAATAAAAAACCGTAGTTATTTTATTTTTTATTTTTATTAAAAATTACCTTATAGTAACAATGATTTATTATTTTAAGAATATTAATTTCGGATTACTCCTTCATCAGTTCTTTTTTAACTATTTTTAATTTCTAAAAGTTTTCCTGTTTTTATATGTTTTTGGGGTATTGTTATTGGCTCCTCCTGTTTTTTAAAATAAATTTTGTATTATGTAGTCATAAATTCTGTTTGTTTTTGTATTTATTTTGTCATTTAAAAGGTTATTGCTATCTTTATTTTTGTATATTTCTAATTCTTCTAATCTGTTTAATTTTTGTCCTTTGGTGAGTCTATGTAATACTGTTAAGTTTGTGTGGTAGTCTGAGTATGTGTGTGTTTTTGATTTTATGTGTTGAGCGTAATTGGATTTGGGATCTGGTTTTTTGATATCACTGACATGTTCTTTGAATCTTATTTCAAAAGAACGCCCTGTTTGTCCAATATAAATTTTATTCAAAAATAACAACAAAGTAGAAAGAAAACTAAAATTTAACAAAAATAAAAAACTTACAGACACAGGAGTATACAAAATACACTGTAATGATTGTGATAAAATTTATATTGGACAAACAGGGCGTTCTTTTGAAATAAGATTCAAAGAACATGTCAGTGATATCAAAAAACCAGATCCCAAATCCAATTACGCTCAACACATAAAATCAAAAACACACACATACTCAGACTACCACACAAACTTAACAGTATTCACCAAAGGACAAAAATTAAACAGATTAGAAGAATTAGAAATATACAAAAATAAAGATAGCAATAACCTTTTAAATGACAAAATAAATACAAAAACAAACAGAATTTATGACTACATAATACAAAATTTATTTTAAAAAACAGGAGGAGCCAATAACAATACCCCAAAAACATATAAAAACAGGAAAACTTTTAGAAATTAAAAATAGTTAAAAAAGAACTGATGAAGGAGTAATCCGAAATTAATATTCTTAAAATAATAAATCATTGTTACTATAAGGTAATTTTTAATAAAAATAAAAAATAAAATAACTACGGTTTTTTATTATAAACATTTATAAGTGACAAAATACACAAAAAAAGAAAATATGGATAGCCATATCAACTCATAAATTATTTTAGCCGATTCCAGTGTTGTTATGAAAATGAACATTTCAATTATGCAAAACGGATACTAAAATAAAAACATTCAAGGTACAAAAAGCTTAAAAATGGTTTAAAAAGATATGAGAAGGTTGAACCATTGGTAGGTTATATTGACGCCGATTGGGCAGGCGACATAAATGACCGGAAATCAACATTATAAAATTTTTGGCAATGTGGTTAGCTGGTCTACGAGAAAGCAATCCACTGTTAGTTTGTCATCAAGTGAGGCCGAGTATATCGCATTAGCTACTGGGATTTGTGAAGGCAAGTGGCTTCGAAGCTTGCTTTATGAATTAAACATCGCATGTGGATGTACTACAATTTACGGAGACAATCAATCGTGCATTAAAGTCGCAGAGGAGTCGCGAGAACACAAACGAATGAAACACATAGATGTAAAATATAATTTAAATTTAAATTCGCACGATGCTTTACAATCGAGAATCAATTGCAAATGGTGATTTCGAACTGAAATACATTCGAACGGAAGATCAATTAGCTGATATTATGACGAAAGGACTCAACCATAAGCTGTTTGTAAAGTATCGTGCGAATTTAAATTTGAGTTAATTTGAAGTTTCATAAAAATTTGGTTTGTGTAATTTTTATTTAACTTTGTATTACTTCGCTTCCCGTCTACTATCCTTTCGACAAACAACGTTTTGTTTTGTGTTTCATTTTAATTTAATAATAATGTTTTAGTTTCCATTATAATAATAAAATCATATTATTATTAGAATTTTCACTATAGTTTTTTGATTTTCTGCGGCCATATAAGTTATTTTTCTTATAGTCTCAGCATGACCTAAGGTATTAGAAAAACAGCCGAAAGTAGTGGTTACTAGTGAAAGTTTTTGTGATATTGGCTAAAACCTAACGCTAAAAAATAACGTTTTTGGCCGCAGAAAATCAATAAAATATCGTGAAAATTCTAATCCATAAATTTTCCCCAAATTTTCCACATAATCTCAGTATGGCCCAAGCTATTATAAAAACAGCTGAAAGTATTGGCTACTAGTGGATGTTTTTGAGATAGTGGCAAAAAACTGAAAATAGTTTAAATGGCCGCGGAAAAACAAAAAATTATAGTGAAAATTCTAATCAATAAATTTTCCCCAAATTTTTCGTATAGACTCAAAATTGGCGAAATTGGCCAAAAACTGAAAATAACGTATGTGGTCGCAGAAAATCATAAAATTCATTTAAACAGTCTACACGACAGATACCATTTTTTCAGCTAAAATTTATATTTCAATCAAAATTCAATCTAGAAACCAATTTTCGTAAGGATTGGTTATGAAACGGCCAACTTTAGTCCAGCATGAACAGATCCTAGAAATTTGTCTAAAACTTACTTTAAAATCCTTGATCAATACTTCCATCCAAATTGTCAAATTGCAAGATTTCATTTACCGAGTTCCTTTACTTCGGAGATCAATCAATTTGTCATTTTAAGGACCACTTTTAGTATTTGATTCTGCTGGGAAGTTTTATTTAGTGAAAAAAGAACAATAACAAAAAATTCTATTTTGTGATGATGCTGCCACTTGCGGAGGTTATCCTTCCACCAAATATTTTGCTCAATTTAAAGCCTTTCTTGAACAAATTCAACAAATACGTCAATGCTTGACGTTATAAACCAATGAGCAATTTTTCGACAGAAAAATGTATCGTTTGACAACTTCGGACTCTACCATACGACAAGTACAAAAATCCTTCTCCATTTTGCAAATTTTCATGCGATAAATCGAAAAATTATATTCATTAGTTCTTAAACTCGCTGAGAGACGGGGTCTTTCCTTCCCCATGTAAATATAAAATGTTTTTGTATCGTAGACTGTATGTGATTTATGTTTGCTAATGTTTTGTTTTCATTTTATTTATAACTGTTCCAAAACATTTTACTAATTAATATTTTGCCAAAAGATTCAAACAAAAAGATGTGATTTTTCCAAATTATGCCCGAATTGATCATGACGACGAATTTTTATTAAAAAAAAGACTATGTTATATTTCTGTTTGAATCTTGAGTGATTTTTTTTTCAATTTTATTTAAAAATATTACAAAAATCACTCGACCAAATTTTATATTTTCATTGCGCTATATCCTTTTATTGTTTCAATTTTTTATATTCCAAAATTTTGCAAAAAAGAAAACAAATTTAATTAAAATTTTTGTGCAAACAAATTAAAATCAGTCAGCATTCCATTAAATAATAATTACAGCAATTACTGTTATGTGCAACACAGAGTTTGTTCACATGTGATACCCAGCAAGGGGGTACATCGCAGACAAATGGCAGCTCTCCCACCTCTATTCAGGTAGGGATGGAAGAGAATAAATATTAACAAACAAAATAAAACCGATCTGATATATTTGGCCATCATTTGGAGAAAGACAAGTGGAATAAAAGCTTTTTTTCGGGCTATGTGATAAATTTTCTGTTCTTTTTTTTATCTATATTATTAATTATCTATATTATGCTTATTTTAAATATTTAAAAATTAATTACTAATTTAATATTTAATTGGTTGATTGTCAAGTTAATTAACAAAACAAAAAAAAAGTATTAAATCCCATAAATTTATCACATTTTATTTGAAAACTCCAAAATGGCGTATTAATGACCGATGCCATGATTGGCCACTTTTGATAATGCTGTGAACATTTTATTTGAATATAGGCACCCGTGATTCCACCCATCGACTGCAAATCAAATCCACCAACGTACACTTTCGTGCAAGGATGGCAGCTTTTATCACTTGCTGTATCGTTATTTGTTCCCAAGAATAGCAGGTAAATAATTTATTAATTCGCCGGATACAGTTCGGTTGCAAATTCCAACTAATACTAATCATTATTTTTTAGATTGCTGTGGTATTTAAAATTACATTTAGCTCGTAACGCGGATTCAAAAACGGAGTGTGGAAAATATGCAGCATACTGTGAACGCGCCCTCGAGCGCACAATACAAAACGATGGCCGTGAAACAAAACCATCTCGTATGGAAGTTCTATCAATTCTGCTTAAAAATCCATATCATCATTCACTACCTCATGCCATACCCGTACACATGATGAATGGAACATATCAAGTGGTCTCATTTGATGGTTCAACAACAATCGAGGAATTCCATTCGACACTGACACAAGAAATTGGTTGTCGCGATTCCGCAAACGGGTTTACATTATTTAGTGACGATCCAATCGAAAAAGATTTGGAGCACTATTTAGACCCGCACGCGAAATTATGCGATGTCATTTCCAAATGGGAAACGGCACTCCGTGAAAAGGGGTCGGGCAAATTTGAGAATTCACGCGTCATCCAATTAACATATAAAAATCGATTGTATTGGAAACATTCCACGAAATATGAGACCGATAAAGAAAGACTGTTATTTTGTTACCAAATTAATTTACAAATAGTACAAGGGCGGTTTCCCCTATCACGGGAACTAGCTTTAGAATTAGCATCGTTAATGGCACAAATCGATCTGGGTGATTTTTCACAAGAGAAGAGTCGTGGCGCATTGCAGGCGCTCGATAAATTTTATCCGTATCGGTATCGTGATAATCTGTCGTCGGACGGTTTAAAAGAGTTGCAGGAAATTCTAGCATCAAAATGGACGCTTCTCAAAGGACGATCGATTTTGGATTGTGTGCGAATTTATTTAACGTGTTGCCGTAAGTGGCCGTTTTTTGGAGCGGCACTCTTTCAGGCGAAACCACGGCATTCGGATCAAGGCATGGCATGGCTAGCAGTATCCGAGGATGCTTTATCGGTGCTCGAGCTTGCTTCGATGACTTCAGTTGCTCGTTATCCATATAGTGCTATAATGACGTTTGGCGGCTGCCAAGATGATTTTATGGTTGTTATTGGTTCGGAGGGCACGTTACAAGGTAGCGCGGAACAAAAACTACTATTTGCAATGAGCAAACCGAAAATATTAGAGATTACACTTTTAATTGCGGACTATATGAATGCACTGGGGCACACGTTGCCCGGAACACCACAGATGAATACACTTACACGGAATGGAAGCCATCGAAGTATTAGGTAAGTTAAAAATATAATAGTGAAAATGTGATTAAAATTATATAACCGAGACACTCGAGATCGAATAGATTTATCATAAATATTCTGAAGAATGCTATTTTGGTTTTAGAAGGAAAATTTTGAAAGTTGTCAATTTTGGTATCCACTGAAAAAAAAAATCTTCATTTTCTCTACAAATCTCCAGTATATTTAATTTACTCACATGACACAGTTAAGTTTCAATAGTTACGATTTTCTCCTGATAAGAAAAACTGATGGCTACGTTATATTGATTTCGTCAAGTACCAACATAATTGTATGTGTCATTTGTAACTGCTGAGGAACAGCTGAATAATATTAACGAAGATTCTCTACAGTAAAGTAAATAAAAGTTGTGAGATATTATAATCAGAATAAAAATGGGAGGGCGAAGCAACACAAATTTTCCACAACCGTTACAGGTGAACTTTTCAAGATCCATATTATGCAAAAAATAAACATCAGTAAAATCGTATAGACATTAATTTGACCAAACGATAAGAATGATCAAATTCATTGGTCTGCAGCAGGTCCAAATCTAACCGTAGTGTGTGGTAAACAACGATAAAGTTCCTTTCATATTATTTGAAACTACTAGTATCCCGTTTTCATAAGGGCATGTTAAAGATAACTGTTCTACTTGAAAAAAAAAAATAAGAAAACGGAGGAGGGGGTGTATAAATGACTAGATTCGTCTATAATTGTATTCTAATTGAGTTTCAAAATTGCTTTGCCAGTTGCATATCAGACGGTAAAATGGCGGCTCTTATGTTTAATTTGCTCATAACAAATTTTTATTTCGCACAGTGGAATTCAAAATTAGGTCCGATTAATCAAAGCTACTACATTGCTAATGAAAATTTTTTTCCTTTTAATTGTTGCATGGAGCGCGAATTTTTCTTCAGGGAGAGATGTTTCCATCTTTTTCATGTTTCACATTCTTTTGTGGTCTTCCCTTGCGCTCAACAAAATTGGTCACCTAAATTGACCGAATTTATCTGCTAGACATTACTGTCGCATTGGAGGAATTCCAACCAGCCATAATTTGGTCGGGAATATCGTTGTAGCCCTAATAATATTGACTTTAGTTGGCATTGTTTGACCTCCAGGCAGTTTCAACTATTTTGACTGATGGGTAGCTTTTTATTATGCCGTTTGTTACCTGAAATGTGTTTTGTTCACGTTAGAATCTTTTAATATCTGTTGCAATTTAACATAATCACTTAAGTCGAGATAAGTGGTTATGTTGAACTATATTCTAATCGATAGTATTTCCCGCGTTTCTTTCCCTTTAATTTTTCATCAAAATCCGACTATTTCTTACCGAGATATAAGCAAAAACCAAAGTCACTTATGTTTGTTATAGGTGTTTGGTATTTATTGAAAACCACTTAATTGATAATTTTTGATGTAGCATGAAATAAGTGATTTTTAAAACAATATTTTTATTTGTAAAATCAGAAATAAATTTAGAATAAACACTTATCTTGAAATAAGTTTTTATTTTGAATTTAATTTTGCGTTTGGTATTTTTGGAATTTTACGTGAACACAGAGCATGTAACAAGTGCTTGAAGGTGTCAATAAACGTAGTTTAAAAGCCCTGATACCATGGATCCAAAAATAGTTTATTTATCTCCAATAATTTTTTCATAAATTAAATTAAAATTTAAATTTGGGCCCCTGAAAAGTAGCTAAAAAATAGATAAGTGGTTTTGTTGAATTGCCATAGATATTATTTCGACCGCTTGTTCTCTTAATTATCTGGGCCAATTTCAATTGCGTTAAAGTTCGTTTAGTCAGATATAATGGTTGATAAGGTTGCACCGAAGGTTAATGACTAAAATTCATTTGGTACCGTTGATCTTGTTCTTATATTTTTATTTGTCGGTTAATTTTTTCAATGCCGTATGCATTGGATATTCAAATTGGATTCGTCGAATACTATATGCTATTTCATATTTTTTTTACGTTTCTTTGATAACTGCACGATAAAACAGCTACTAGTCTTCTTCTATCTTTGATTTTTCTGCATCCGTAAAGTTTCATGTTTCCAATATTTTTACAATTTTGAACCCTCCATTTAGCCTAAAGTCTGATTCTTCGACATTAGGCAAGAGTTCGTCATGGTTAAGTTCGGTTTGAAAGTAAAACTGATTACGCACTCGTTCACCTTCAGTATTTTTTTTTTATTATTTATTTATTTACAATGCAATCTGTTTTGGGACTCAAGGCTCAACCTGCTCTTTCGTGGTTATGCTTTTTACGCCTTTACTTTACGCCTATTCAGCCAACTCGAGGACGTACGGCTGTAGGACCCATTTAAGACCATCTGCACATTGCAAGCTCCATGCCAGCCTATACATTTTCCTCTTTAGTATTCCTTCCTTTGAATTTCTTCAATTTGCCAAATTTTTTTAATATTTTTAAAGTTAGATTTTTAAATATATTAATTACAAAACATTTTTTTTTTGTTCGAAAAGTTTAAAAAATTACTTGACCGAGTGCGACTTGTTAGGTCAGAATCTTCTTAGAATCTTAAGAAATTCGAAAATCCATAGTCCTTTACCAAAATATCATTAAAGAACTTAAATAGAAATCCGCTTCTCACCAATTTTGTATCCCGCCCTGTTCTATTCTCACGCTCGTAATAATACGACTAATACGTTGAGTAATTAAATGTACTTCGACATACCTTGAATTTTGTTACTCAGCCGATGACTAATCGGTTACATACACCCCCCTGTTTTTATTAGTAATTTTTCCGTATAAACAACAATGGTTGGGACGATCAATAGATTCATTTTTACTGCCTATTTTTTGTCTCTCCTTCTTTTATTTCCTTTTTGATTTTTTCTACTATTAATAACTAAATTTTTATTTTTATTAATCAGTAGATACTCTTGATGTTGACCTAACAAGTCGCAATCGATCGAGTAATTTTTTAAACTTTTTGAACAAATTTTTTAATTTAAATATTCAAAAATCTAATTTTTTGCGAAATAAAAAACAAGTGTTTAATAAAATGTGTTTGTTAATTGTTGGTTATAACGGGTGATTTTTTAAGAGCTTGAGAACTTTTTTTTAAAAAAAAACGCATAAAATTTGCAAAATCTCATCGGTTCTTTATTTGAAACGTTAGATTGGTCCATGACATTTACTTTTTGAAGATAATTTCATTTAAATGTTGACCGCGGCTGCGTCTTAGGTGGTCCATTCGGAAAGTCCAATTTTGGGCAACTTTTTCGAGCATTTCGGCCGGAATAGCCCGAATTTCTTCGGAAATGTTGTCTTCCAAAACTGGAATAGTTGCTGGCTTATTTCTGTAGACTTTAGACTTGACGTAGCCCCACAAAAAATAGTCTAAAGGCGTCAAATCGCATGATCTTGGTGGCCAACTTACCGGGCCATTTCTTGAGATGAATTGTTCTCCGAAGTTTTCCCTCAAAATGGCCATAGAATCGCGAGCTGTGTGGCATGTAGCGCCATCTTGTTGAAACCACATGTCAACTAAGTTCAGTTCTTCCATTTTTGGCAACAAAAAGTTTGTTAGCATCGAACGATAGCGATCGCCATTCACCGTAACGTTGCGTCCAACAGCATCTTTGAAAAAATACGGTCCAATGATTCCACCAGCGTACAAACCACACCAAACAGTGCATTTTTCGGGATGCATGGGCAGTTCTTGAACGGCTTCTGGTTGCTCTTCACTCCAAATGCGGCAATTTTGCTTATTTACGTAGCCATTCAACCAGAAATGAGCCTCATCGCTGAACAAAATTTGTCGATAAAAAAGCGGATTTTCTGCCAACTTTTCTAGGGCCCATTCACTGAAAATTCGACGTTGTGGCAGATCGTTCGGCTTCAGTTCTTGCAGGAGCTGTATTTTATACGGTTTTACACCAAGATCTTTGCGTAAAATCTTCCATGTCGTCGAATAACACAAACCCAATTGCTGCGAACGGCGACGAATCGACATTTCACGGTCTTCAGCAACACTCTCAGAAACAGACGCAATATTCTCTTCTGTACGCACTGTACGCATTCGTGTGGTTGGTTTAATGTCCAATAAAGTAAACTGAGTGCGAAACTTGGTCACAATCGCATTAATTGTTTGCTCACTTGGTCGATTATGTAGACCATAAATCGGACGTAAATCGCGAAACACTTTTCGAACCGAACACTGATTTTTGTAATATAATTCAATTATTTGCAAGCGTTGCTCGTTAGTAAGTCTATTCATTATGAAATGTCAAAGCATACTGAGCATCTTTCTCTTTGACACCTTGTCTGAAATCCCGCGTGATCTGTCAAATACTAATGCATGAAAATCCTAACCACAAAAAAATCACCCTTTACTTTATTTAGTGTTTTCGTAGGTCTGATTAATTAGTTAGTGTTGTTCTTGGATCATTAATTGATATAAAGTTGTTGTATGGTTTTGCGAAAAACAAATTCTATACGTTATGAGTAGCATAACCATTTGATTTCTTTTTGTAGAGCGTGCTTTAAAAATTTATCAATAAAAACGCGATGCAGGATTTAAATTTAAATTGTTCAACTGAGACTGATCTATTGCCTACAAATGGGGCTAAATAGACGTACTTTCATGAAATTTCTCATAGCTGGATTAGTTCTTTTCGTATCATATGTTAGAAAAAAGCAATCAGGTTTGAGAATGTGCAGATTGAATTGTTTCTGATAGTAAATAGTCAAAGAGGCGCCTTGAACGGACTCCTTGAATTATTGTCGATTCTTGTGATTCTTTTGGTTAACATACACTCTATTGTTGATTCATCTTCATTTAGTTTTTGAACACTTTATGTTACAAATACTTTCTTTTAACGATCGTTACTCTTCAATGAAATTCGGTCAATTTAGTTAATGCAAATCCAAATACTCCAATGCAAATAGTCTATTCAGTCCGTCCGCAGTATTAATTCCACCGGAGAAACCTAGTAAATATCTAGGAACCTCGAAGAAACCTAGTAAACCCAGTCCACTGGGTTTTATAATCGAATAAATTGCTTGCTGTATATTTACGGATAGTAACAAATCAAAGACATTTATGAAATTTTCTATTTCGAAATCTGTTTATCAAAACAAAATTACTAGAAAAATCCGCCAGATCAAATATTTCGAAAAAGTTTCATAAATAATTTAATTCCTTCCCTTTGTAACTAACTATATGTGATATTTTAATTAGTTTAATTTAAATGTGATGAAAATGTGATTATCCCCTGATCTAATCAGAAGTTGCGTGGCTTGAGAAGAAATTTTCAAACGATTTTGAGTATCGCCTGCTAATCGGTGACGTTTTAAACGATCTATAATGAAAATCCAACTCATAGTCCTAATCAGGCTATAGAATCCGATCACTATATTTCAGCCATCCGAAGGCAAATGGGCAACACGTCGAATGTAACGCTTCATATAGATAGTTCTTCTGGCTCGGAGAAACACATTATCTGTTACAATTGTTCGGACATGCGATTATAGACTGTCCCGTTCCACCGACCGGCATTGTCTGATATCGATGTGGATTGAAAGACACGATATCGACCAGTGGCACTATTCTGGTAATTCCCTGGGAATAGGGAATTGGGGAAAGATTTTATATGTAATTTCTATTTAAAATGTTTTTTTCCGGCCTACTGAGGAAAAAAGTTTGATGTAAATATTTATAAATTGGGAATAATTTTTCCATATCTAAATTGGTAGGGAAAATTATTCCCAATTTAACTTTGTTTTCAAAAAAATTAACACTACCTAGCTTTTTACCTCAGTATGCCAGAAAAAAACATTTAAAATACAAATTACATATAAAATCTTTCCCCAATTCCCTATTCCCAGGGAATTACCAGAATAGTGCCACAGGTGTTCGCGATGTGCGGGAAACGCAACGAGGGCCTCTGGAAATCTAGGAATCAGGAGCAACCAAAAACACTGCTACCCAGGTCTTCTCGAGAGAACTAAAAAAGTTCATGAAGTCAAGAACCATTGAAGCCCACGCACCAAATATTCCTTCCACGACAATTTTAACCGTTTGAGTCCCAAGCAACAAGATAACCCTGTTGAAATTTTATGTCGAGAAAATAAAATAAATAAATGTGACGACAAGCGATGAGAAAAAGACGAGAATCGTGTTACCTAACAAATACAAGAAGCATTTGTTATATGCGCTGGAGTTTATTTTTGTTGTTTGCGTTTGCACTACAAATGATTTTACGTTGTTTGTAATGTGTTTGCATTACCTCCTGGGACTCAAACGGTTAATAAGTACTAAAAATAATCGTATCGGCAACCTCAGGGAGTGTTCGGTTTTATTAATGCCATAGTCAATTTCGATAACAAATGTTACAGTATGAGGCTATATAGAAAGAGAAAATACTACGAGTGAATGCCAGCATCTGTATAATGAATGCAGAGTTGATTGGAATTATGGAAAGGATCAAGTTGGCAATGACACAAGGTAGGAGGAGAATAGTTTTATTATCCGACTCCCGGAGTGGGTTTGTATTAATTAGTAAGGGTGGGGGAACTCATGGTAATGTGTATATGGAAATGTTGTATGAGTACCTTCAATCTTGTAGGAGTCAAGTCATTCTTCAATGGATACCTTCACACCTACAAATTGAAGGTAATGAAAGAGCCGATATGCTTGCGAAACGGGGTTGTTTGGTTGAGGATGTAAATGAATTTGAATGCATGGATGCAAAAGATGTACTTCGCATGTTTCAAGTGAATCTGTGGAGAAAATGGGAGAGAGTTTGTTGAAAAATGTCAGGTGAAAGGTAAGAAGTACTTTGAGATGGTTAGTTCTCTTTTGAGCCAACCCTTTTATAAGGTGCTCAAAGGAGATATTAGAATGATAAGAACGATGGAGCGCGTACGATTGAATCATGGTAATTGGAAAGAATGCTTGAAGAAACGCAATTTGATTGAGAATGAATTATGCGAAAGTTGTTTGTTTGTGGAGGACATCGAACATTTGATTCTGAAATGTTCTGCATTCAATCAGAATAGACAAATGTTCGATGTTCTCTTGAGAGCAAGGAACATGACTGAATTATTACGAATGGGAATGAACGTATATAGGAATGTGTGTGATTTTATAAGAATGAATCAGATAGAAGTATGAAAGGGGATCGATGTGTGAAAGGTGAATAAAAGGAAAAATAAAATAAATTTTACATGAATAATGTAAACTTAATAAAAAAAATTGTAATTTTGGGAAATCGGGCCAAATGATACCTAATTATTAAAGCTAGTGCCAAATAAAAAAAAATAAAAATGAGTCTATATATCGTACTCCTCATTAGAACAGTCGCTTTACCTGGGAATTGATTTCTGGAATCGGTTCGGAGTTACGCCACGAATATCTGCATTGAGCTTTGATAATGAAAATTTGGACACGGCGGACCCTTCAAAGTTCCATCTACTCTCAGATAAAAAAACATTTAACACAATTCTACTAATCTCATGCTATTCTAATCTTCTAATCTTCACTTCACTAATTTCACATGCTATTAATGTGGATAAAGCAAAGATTCTACGCAGTATCGCCTGTCAAGCAAAAATTGATATATGAGGAATTGGATAGGATTCTGGGCTTAGGGGTCATCAAGGAAAGGGAGAGCGCCTAGTGCTCCCTGGTTACCTTGGTGCGTAAGGCGAATGGCAAGGCACGACTCTGTCTAGATGCCCGTGAAATGAACAGAGTATCCCTCAAAGACGCGTACCCGTTACCGTTTATCTCTGGACTTTTGGGTTGTTTGGACCAAACCCGCTTTATATATACAATTATCCTCAAAGACGCCTTTTGGCAAATACCGCTCGACCCAAAGTCCAGGGACAAAACGATATTTACGATGCCGGAACGGCCCTTGTATCACTTTACGGTCATGCCATTCGAGTTGTGCAATGCCCCACAAACGTTATGTCGCCTTATACAATGGGTAATTCTCTACCAACTGCACTATAAGGTTTTTGTACACTTAGATGACCGCATGATTAACATCAGTCACACTCACAGAACATTTTTCCTTGTTGGCAGAAGTAGCTCGACGATTTGCTAGTGCCGGTCTCACAATAAACGTGACAAAAAGCCAATTTATACTAAGGAGGTAAATTATCTTTTGTCCGCACAAACCCAGAGAAATTAAGGGCAATTTTGGAATTGTATCCCCCAAAAACCACAAAGCAAGTGCGACGCTTTCGGTGATTGTGCGGGTGGTACCGCCGATTTATAAATTTTTTTGCCACTTTAGCAGCTCTCTTAACGGATCTCACGGTCAAGTTGGTGAGCTAAGCTCCAGTCTTGGCAAATCCAGATTACAATCGACCCTTCTATATACAGTATGATGCCAGTACCGTAGGCGTTGCATTTTTTCAGGCGGATGATGAGAATGGTGATGAACGTATTATAGAATACATGTGGCACAAACTCAATGTCGCTCCAAAAAATTACTCAATAAGCGAGCTTGAGTGCCACGCCGCGGTACTCTTGAGTGCCACGCCGCGGTACTGAGCGTACAAAAGTTTAGACCGTATATAGAAGGAGAGGGGGGGGGGGGGGGGGAGGGGAGTATGAATTCACCATATTTACTGATCACGCCAGTTTGAGATGGTTAATGTCTCAGAAGGACCTGTCCGGACGGCTTGCCAGATGGAGCTTGAAACTACAGGCTTACAACTTCGAAGTTGGTTATAGAAAAGGAGCAGCTCAAATTAAATAACACGTCTGGTAATAATCAAAATTCAGTCTACTCGAAAATATCGCCTATATCATCTCCATTAGCGTATTCCTCCATAACTCAAACTTGCGACGTTGCGGTTTTACATGTAAACCTTAATTCTCCGGCGTTTCAATTCCAGGAGTATGTATACCTAATTCACCGTGCTACAAAGTTTGTTTTTTTTATTTTTTATTCCACTTCTAGGATAACTCACAGTACAAAATACTTTTTATTGGTTATCACAAGAAACATTTACATAACAAGAATTATACAATAATCTAGAATAATATTAAGTTAAATAATATAAAGCAAAAACAAAATTAAATAATACAACAAAACAAATTAATATAAAATATAAATTAAATAATAATAAAAATTAGTATACAGATTCAAAAACCAAAACAAAAGCAAGAACAAATCTCAAATGGGATTTTCAAATATGTATCAGACCCAAAACAGAACATTATTTAACCAGATTGCGACACGCAAACTTAAATGAAAAATAAGAAGATGCGAATAAATCAACAACACTAAAAACAATGTCATGGTTATATTGCATTCTAAAACACGGGGATGAAAAGCCAAGATTAGTGCGCGGAGTAAGATTATAAAATAGTTTAGTTGGCCTAGTAAAATAAGCTGGAGCATGAAAATTGACCTTGGAAACTATATTGGAATCAAACATATTGTTAACAATTTTAAATAACAGATATTCGTCTAAAAGCAGTCGTCTAATTTCAGCGCTTCCACATCAAATATAGCAAGCCTTACATTATAATGCAATTTATCAGTAAACGGTACAAAATTGAAACATAAAAATCTAGTGAATTTCTTTTGAATTCTTTCAATTTTCATTGCCCATAGTTCATAGTAAGGATTCCAAATTTGACACCCGTACTCTAAAATACTTCGCACTAAATGATTAAATAACACGATCAATAAAGTAGTTTAAGTAGTCTAAATACAAAACCCAGAGCTCTATACGATTTACTACAAATAGTATCAACATGCGCATGAAATTTTAATTTCTCATCAAAATCACACCAAGATTCTTCACTAAGTTGGTCCTGATAACGACAGATCCGTTAATATTATAATCAAAAACAAAATTGTTAACCTTCCTGGTGAAAGATATTGCCATGCATTTACTAATATTTAAGTGTAATTCATTTAACTGACATCATTGATAAACCTGACGTAGGTCTTTTTGTAAATTTAGCGAGTCTGACAAATCCCTTATTTCCTTAAAGATCTTTAAGTCATCTGCATAAAGAGGACAACAGGAATCAATCACATGTAGAAGATCATTTATGAAAATAATGAAGAGCAAAGGTTCCAATTTTGAACCCTGAGGAACTCCAGATGTGGGAGAAAAACAAAAAGAATTATGTCCATTAAAAACGACATATTGCTCTCTATCAGACAAGTAAGACTGAAAAAATACTATATCAGAATTAGATTATCCAAAATTTGCTAGTTTACACGGCTGCTCGACCTGCTATCTGAATGCTATTGCAATCTACTTTCTCTTTCTATCAAAATTTGCCAAAATGGAGTCTGGTGTGGTAAACTTGCTATAATTTGACGTTTAGAAATCATTCTTTTGTCGATAGTCGAGACTACTAGTCATTTGAATAAATACTTGAAATGTCGGTAGACACCATATTGAAATAGACGAAACGTCAAAATATTCCTGCTATATACATGCTATCAAGTTATGCCGACATAGCATGTATTCATAGCATACTGATAGCATATAAATATTATTGCGAGTCTCCACTTGCTATTTGATCGAAATTTTCTGGCATAACTAGATAGCAATAGCAGGTGGAGAGTCCATGTTAGCACATAATATAGAATGACTTACTGTATCGAAAGCTTTACTGAAGTCTGTGTAAATACAGTCTACTTGCGTGTTATCGTCCACTGCACTAAATACATAATCAGAAACTTCAATTAAATTGGTGAGAGTAGATCTGTTTGGATAAAAGCTGTGCTGTTTATTGGAAATTAAATATTTAACCAAGTTGAATAGTTTTGTGTGTATGACTTTCTCAAATAATTTGGCAAAAGCATTTAAGATAGAAATCGGTCTATAATTAGCAATATCACATCGATCCCCCTTTTTAAAAATAGGAATTACATGTGAAAGCTTCCATCTATCAGGAAAACAAGATGTTTTTACGGCATGATTGAAAATTTTTGTAAGAGGTTTATAAAAAACATCCTTCAAACTTTTCACAAAGAAATTCGGAATTAAATCAGGTCCAGGTCCCTTATTTATTTTTAAATTATTAAGTACCTCAATAACATCAGAATCCGTACAATATAAATCAGAACAGTGATCAGATTTATTTATGGGGATACTGGAATTATTGACACTATAAACACTTTTGAAGTTTTTTGCAAATAAATTTGCAATGGAGGATTTATCCGAGGAGCTACGTTGGTTAAGAAATATTGTACACGGAAAATTTATTTCGGTTTTTAAGGAAGTTGTGTATTTCCAGAATTTTTTCGGGTCAGAAAATAATTGGTCCTCAAGAGAAGCTAAATATTTCATAAAGCAATTACTTCATTGTCAACTTTTTTTCTTAATTGCAAAAAAAGTATAGCATTATTATAAGTATGCAAACGTTTTCTAACTTTGTTCTTTGATGTTATCAGTTTAATTAAAGAATTAGAGAACCAAGATGGGAAATGAGATTTTTAGCTCGGGATCTATTGTCACTGTGTTTATTTATTGAGTCAAATAATACGCCGTAATATACATCAATCATATCATTGACAGTCATAGTACTAACGAAAAGTACGTCCCAATCGATTAAATGTAAGTCTTGCTTAATCAAGTTATATTGTAAAGTTCGAAAATTAATTAATTTGCGGAAGTGTGCTGACTGAAATTTAATTTTATTTAGTCGAATAGTGATATGAAGTGGAGGATGGAATTGATCAATTTTAGAGAGCACTTGTATACTAGAAATGACGTCAATATGCGCTGAGTCAATACTGCTCAAAACTAAATCTAATATCTTATTTTGGTGGTTCTTTACTAAATTAAATTGCGATAATCCGGTAAGTTCAAGAGTGTCAATTAAGTATTCTGCTGTTCGACCTTCATAACACCTAGCATTAATTATACCAAAAGAATTCAAATACCACTCAATACACGATAAATTAGTCTCCAATTATAAAAAAAATTTCAGTTAGAAAGAACTGAAACTATAAAATTGAAATACACAACACCCAGAATTAGGAAATCACATTTGTTCAGACAAACTTTAAAAAATGTGCTATCAATGATATGTGAGACGTGGGAAAAGTCAATTCTACATGCAGATAAACCATTTTTCAACGCCAACAAAACTCCTCCATCAAGCTTTTCATGTATGTATATCAAAATTGCGATCAACTCTATAAACAGCATACCGATCATCGAATAATTCCTTGGAATTTATGGACGAATTAAGAAAGGTTTCAGTTAAACATATACTATAAAGTCTGAAGATAATATCTGCAACTCCACATTTTTAAGTTTGGTTTTTAAACCTCTTACATTTTGATAGTACACCTCAATGGTATTCATATAAATGAATTATTAAACTATAATGAAAAGAAAAAAATAAATTAAATTAGAATTTAAACAACAACAAATAATATAAAGAACAAAAAATTTAAAGCTGGTAAAGTCAATAAGTTATTTATTATTATAACTTATTAGCTTGTCCAAATCCAATTGAGAAGATATTTTCACTAGAACATCATCATCCGATTTACGACATTAAATATTACCATGCACCGCCTACACGTATTTGTACTGGTTATTATTAGTGTTGGTTTTAAGCAGTTTATCTTTAGCAACAGCAAGCAACTTTTTTTTCCACCCGGGCAGATAGTCCTAATTTGAAATCTTACAAGGATTATTAAAACCGACATCACTAGCATTAATACTCTTTTTATTTTTAACTAATTGCAAAAGTTATCAAATCATCGTCACAATTTTCTAATTCGAGATGGGAAGCTGTTCATTTCACCAGCGTATGGTTTTCGTTATACCGATTCTGACCTTACTGAGTAGAAACTGGTAGTTCCAACTGTTTTGCAAGAAATCCTATATGAAAAGTCACGTCCCTTCCACCTCAGCTCATATGTTAATTTGCAAAAAACTATTGAGCGCCTGCAAAGGCAGTTTTACTGATTGAAAATCTCTTTTCAGATCAAACAGTTTATTTCGAAATGCTCAAAATGCAAAGGTAAGGAATAGCAAAGTTACGTCCCAGTTGGCAGTATCCCAGAACTTTTTCAATCAAATTTTTTAGAACCCGATTTCAATTCTACAAACTCAACTTCATTTTGATCGACTATGAAATAGCCTAGTTCCGTTCTAGAGGCCGCATTCAGAACTATCCTTTATACCACATTTCATCAATATTCGAATAAAATTTTACTTTTTTAAAACAAAACCAAACAAAAACGTGTCGAGAAAAATGGAATATGCACACAATTTGGGGACGATAGATTTTTAAGAAAATAGGATTCGAGCGGCTTTCTTTTTATCACAATCTCGAACATATTTTCGGTGAATTGTTGTTTTCTACAATAATTCACCGATCATAGATATTTGATTTTATTACATTACACTGGGTGTTTTTTGTTTTAGAATTTCAATTCTATCCAACTCTTGATTTCTTCTAGAATCGGCCTAGTAATAAAAATTAATGTTTAAGATAAATTAACTTTTACCATAAAGAAATTGTAAATGTTAAAGTAGTCCAAATTTGTAGGAAAGAGCATAGGCAGTAAAAGTAAGTTGAACGTGTGCAAATCCGTCTTTATTCACAGTTTAGCCATAACATTTATATTTATTATTTTTTCAGGGTAAGCAAACCATTATATTTATCTGTTTGTGATATGAATTTATGTAACATTTATATTCCGTTCATATTCATATGCCTGTTAAATTTTTTTAGAAAAGCAGCTTTAGACGGGTAATAAAATAATATTAAATAAAGACAAAGATTATTAGACTTCGATTGCACTCGGTAAAACCATTATTTTCTATTTCGAGTGACTTGCTCTATAATTAGTTTATACATTTTTTTTATAATTTATTAATTTTTTTTGTTATAATTAATTATATTACATTTTTAGATCGCGTCCCCATGGTTCGGCAACAGGTACACCAGCACACAACACATTAAATTCACATCATAATTCACCGTCATTGAATGCGACACCGTATAGTCAAACCCTGAGTTCACAAGGTGGACAGCCCGATATACTCAAAAGTACTCCAGATCAAAAATTAAAATAAATCCAATATAAATTTCAAAAAAAATATATATTTATTATTTTAATTTTTAATTTGTTATAAACAGAAATTATTATTATTATTAGTTTTTTTTATATATTATTACTAACTTCTAGTCTTTAGTGCTTATCTACATGTACTATTTGTTTTATTTTTAGTTCATGGAGATGGGTACTGAATAAATATAAACAAGGCGGAACAATAAATTTATAGTTCAAAATAGAAACCAATAAAATTAATTAACTATTATAATATAATATAATGTAATAATAATAATATGAAAGACTAAAAACGTTTATTAATTAATTATGGTTTTAAGTTTAATTTGCATTGATATTTTTTTTTTTTTGATATACAGATTTATTATTATTATTATTATTATGTTTAGCTTAGTAAGTGAAAATATATCTTCCAAAAGGTAACATTGTGTATTCGACGTTTTTTTTCTCTATAATTATTTTTATTCTTATTTATTTTATTTTGTTTATAATGTCTCCTACTCTTATAATCACTCAAATCGAAAGCATTTTTATTTATCCCGGGAAAAAATTATTTAATTAATAACCAAAAATAAAAAATCTAATTAAAAAAAAGACTTATAATAAAAATTATTATTTTTATTTTAAAACATTTAATACTCAGTTTTTTTGTTTTTGTATTCATATATTTTTATTGTACATAATTAATAAAAAAAAACAACAATAAACAAAATAATTAATATAATTTTTAAAATAAAAATTGATATTGTGATGAATAAAAATGAAATTAAATATAATAAACTTTCCAAAAATAATAATAATTATATAAAACAAAATAATAGAAATTAAATATTATTTTGAACGTTTTTGTTTTTTAATTAAAAGATTATATAAAAATATAACCATAGAGATTTTTTATACAAAAATAAGACCTAAACAAAAAGATATAAGATTAATTAAAAATTAATTTTCTTTTTTTTGACTTTATATATTAATGAATTTAATTTAATGTATTATTAAATGTGTTAGATTTTTTTATATTTACTTCTACTATTATTATTATTTTATTTTTGAATTATTATTTTTGATATAATAACAATTGAAATTATTGTATTATTATTATAAATTTATAAAATTTAGTGTAGCTGTATTATAAAATTGACAACAAATTCTTATATAATATTATTATTAATTAATTATAATTATAATACTTTTAATAAATTATTATTGAGTCATATTATATAATACATATATTGCGGTTTTAATCTAAAGGAGATAAAATGCGTCACGGACTTCACATATTGGATACTTTTCGAACTGGAGTAGAAACGTTGTTTTTAACGTGTTTGTAATAGCTCCTCGTATTAGATTATCGCCAGTATAAATTATCGATGGTCATTAAGAATCATCTCTCTCTCTCTGGCCTTCACATCCCATGAAGGGATTTCGCCGCCTGCACTAAGGCCCTCCATCCATCTCGATCCACCGCTCTCGTCCTGCAGTTTCGACATCCTAATGTTCGTAGATCTTGTTCGATGTCGTCGCGCCAGCGTAGTCGGGGTCTTCCTCTACGACGTACTCCGGCTGGTTGTTGGTGGAACACTTTATTTATCATCCGTTGTTGGGGAGACCTTGTAACGTGGCCGAGTCATCTCACTCGATTGGATTTGATGAATCCGATAATATCGCTGCCTCCGAGGAGTTGCTTTATTTCGTGATTCATACGAATCCGATATTCGTTGTTCGCAACTTTAATTGGACCAAAGATTGAACGGGCAACCCTCCTTTCGAAGGTAGATAATAATCTACAATCGTTAGTGGTCATGGTCCAGCTCTCGCTTCCGAAAGCCAGCACAGGTCTTATAAGTGCTTTATAAAGTGCGAGCTTGCACGACTGCGATAGATGTTTCGATCGCAATAATTTTGATTTGGCGTAGAAAACTCGTTGTCCGGCAGCGATTCGGGCTTTTATTTCTGCCTGCATATCATTTGACGATGTTATAACTGACCCGAGGTATTTAAAGTTTTCGACGCTATCAAAGTTGTGGTCGCCAATTCCGAGATTTGCCGTAGAGATGTTCCTAGGTGTTACTAAATATTTGGTTTTACTGCTGTTCACCTCCAAACCAAGTCTTCTTGCGCAGCGATCGAGCGGTATGAAACTGTCTTTGATATCGCTAGGTCTTCGGCCAAGAAACACGATATCATCTGCATATCCAAGAATTTGGCCTGACTTATTAAATATACAGCGCGAGGTTTCGATGTTGCTTTTCCTCACTACGTGCTCAAGCGCCAGATTGAACAGCAAAGGCGCGAGTGCATCACCCTGTCGAACACCAGATGTTATTTCAAAGGGGTCTGACACAGATCCTTCAATTACGATTCTACATACAGATCCGGATGTTGTTAATTTACACAGAGAAACGAGTTCTCTGGGATTCCCAGGCATATGAGCGCGGCCCATAGGTTGTCGCGGTTTATACTGTCATACGCCTGTCTGAAGTCTATATATAGCTGATGTATGGTTATGTTGTACTCCCAACATTTTTCCAAGATCATCCTCATGGTGAAACACTGGTCAGTGGTCGATCGGTTGGGACGAAAACCACACTGATAGTCGCCAATGATGTTTTCGGCGAAAGGGATGAGTCTGGCAAGTACAACATTAGCCAACACTTTGTAAGCAGTGTTCAATAGAGCTATGCCACGAAAGTTTTCACATTTAAGACGGTCGCCTTTTTTATGCAACGGACATATGAGTGCGGTCTTCCAGTTCTCCGGCAACTCTTCTTGGTCCCAAATACAAACGACGAGATCGTATAAACTTGTTGCAAGAGTAGCGCCTCCGAGTTTAATTAGTTCTGCGGGGATTCCATCGAGACCGGGTGCCTTGCCGTTTTTCAATCGACTAATAGCTGCGTCTACTTCCTCTACTGTGGGATATTCGACAAAGAACTCTTCACCTGGCGGAGCTATCTCTCTAATGGGGGTAACTTCGTCATTCCGATTTAGCAGATTTTGAAAGTAGGTGTGCCATACTGAGAGAACATCAGCCACGTTTGTTCTCAGCTCTCCATTCCCGTCTTTGATGGCTATACTTCTTGAATGGAAGTCTTTAGTGAGATTCCTGGCGTTGGCAAAACAGTCCCTTGAGTTTCCTACTTCCGCTTGGAAGCTGATGTTTTCGATGCATAATCTCATATGTTCGCGCTTCTTTTGTCGAAGGAATTTAATCGTGGCTTTCCTAGCGCGGAGATATTCTGCTAGAGTGCTTCTGGTATTGCGAGCCAACCATTTTTCACGAAGCGTTCGTTTATTTTCGACGACCCTTCGGCATTGATCATCGAACCAATCGTGGCGGGGCCTCGGAGGTCTTCTTCCGATGGTGTTTTGCGCCGCGGTTGTTATGGCTGACTGTATAGCGTACCACTGCTCCTGGATGTTAGGAGGAGCTTCTTCATTGTAATGAGGCCGGTCTAAATAATTAGTGACAGCTGATTGGTAACTCTGCAGTGACGCTTGGTCTTTTAGAGCATCGATATTCCATCGAACGGTCTTTTGTGCTTGTCTGTTAAACGTAGATGACAGTTTGCACTTATACTTAAATATGACAAGCATGTGATCGCTGTCCATGTCTGCACCTCTGTAGGAAGAAACCTCTGTAAGAATCATCTGGCCCTGTTTTAAAAAAAATTCTAAAAAACCATCTTTCATTTGATTGCAGCATCACGTCATCACCATTGCCGATATTATAATCATCGTTATTACTGTGGATCTAAATAATTGGTGAGTGTTTTTAATGTTTTTTTCAACTAGTTCAAATAAAATTATTGGTGTAGAAAGGGTCAACTTCCATATACATTTTTCAAACCCTGTTGAGTCCAAGTACTCGGAAAACCGAGAAATATCTTGAATTGAAAATAGCGCCTCTTAAAAAGGCGTACAAAGTGTACATTGCTGTAAACAACAAAATTAGGGAATTCCAACCACAACTAGAATCAGCACACCAATACTATGAAGATAGGCAAATGATATGGCAAAGTTTTGCAAAATATGTTGACGAAATGCGTCAACGCCTAAATTCATCATCCTTGCCATCAAGACCAACTCCAGACGCATCCTCAAAATTCATCTTCGCCCATCTTAAAGTGTCAAATAAAAACGACCAAGAAAATGAGGCTTTATCATTCAGCAAATCTACTAAATCATCCGAATCATCAAAAACCAAAATAAACACTGAATGTGTTGTTCGTCCAACAATTAAAACGAGAGGCTGCTCGAGGTTTATATATAGAAATCCGCACAGCTGAAAACATACTGGCAAGCAACAACAGATCCAGTTAACTTAAAATACATCGTAGAGTAACACTACAAAAAACATGAACAACGAATACAGAATAACAATTCAATATTTTTCCACGAGAAGAATTCCCATATTTTCATGGAGAGTACACAAAACGGGTTGGTTATGCTAACACTTTCAAACAGCTAGTTCATAACAATAATCCGCTTACTAACACGCATAAAATGAACTACTTTAAAAGCCACGTTCCAGTTCCAGCTAAAAAATTAGTAAGTTATTTGGAACCTCTTGGATAAAACTACGATGCAATCTGGGAGATCGTGGAAAATCGCGTCAGTAAAAAACGATTACTTATAATATACGCAATAAGAAATACAGGCATTTACACATTGGGTCCATTCATCATCTTTACTTTGTTAAAAGGAATTGTACAACAAATCACGAAGTCTGTAAGAACATTTTTTAGAAACCCCATGAGGGAAGCCAGTTTTTGAAATTTCTGGAAAGGCGTGATCAATCGTTAGAATCTATCGGTAGCAACAAGTCAATACCAACACAACAACCCAAATATCAAGCACAACCACTAAATCATGCTTTCGTAGCTGCAACACAACCAACTTATATTTGCATATGATGTCAACAAAACCATAAAATCGAAATTGCATAATTTGTGTAGAAATTGTCTAAGCAAAAGTCATACGAGAACAAATTTCAGCATTAAACCCAATTGTTCTACTTTTAAAGGCAAACACCACACTTTGGAGTACAACAACTCGGCTTATAAAAGGTGGAGTCGACTTTGTAGTTATTCTAGAAATTGAGCTCGATTTTGTAGACAAAATTTCCACGACGACGTAAATTTTCCATGCATCGAAATCAACGACGGTTTTATACTAAACTAGCTGACCCGGTGAACCTCGTTTCGTCCCAAATTTCTTCGTTCCAAGCAAATAATTTTGTTCTTCACGAAAATTGATTTTGTTGTATTGTAATTCAACTCGACTCAATTCACAATAGACGATTGAGTTGAGTGGCCATTTCATTCACTTGTTCATCGAATTCAACAGATGGCAGTTCGTTCGTTCGTTTGATCGTTTTTTCGACCAATCATCTCTTGTGGAGAAATCAAGAAGAAAATATCATCATTTTTTAGCAATATGATTGGTCGTAAAAATTGTCAGAATGGACGAACGAACGCAACCACAAAGGCGCCATAATGTATTGAAAAGTAGGTAAATGAAATGTCGATTCAAACTCAGGGATCTAAAGAAAATTGAGTTGTTTTTTGGATTTGTTCTCTCAGTGTGGAAATGAATTGAAGTCAGTTGGAATTCCAGATAATTCAATGTATTTTATTCGAGTGAAATTAAATGGAATCAATACAATACATTGTGGTAAACAATATTTTTCATTTCTGTCCGGCGCGTAAATGAACAACGATGATGGTTTGCCAACTCTCAAACACGGGACGTACAACTGACCATGAGAAAAACCCGGAAATTCCAAATTTACTCAGCACACTCAGAGGAATTCTCGGAATTGTAACATCTTCTCTTTTGAATTTGCCATTGATGGTCGTCGCTTGAATCACGTTGTTCATTAGTTTCTTCACAGCCAATCGCGTTGCATTACATAATATCGGAAGGTTCAGATTACTCAGCATGATTATCACAGATCCTACCTTGAGTATCAAGTTATGGTTGGTTTTGAATCAACTAATTCAGACTGTTTCTTGTTCTTCGCTGCAAATCAAAATTCGCTGTTCATCGCTCGTTTGCTGAGCCAGTCATGATTCATAATTAATTTCGGTGAATGTCCGCAAACAGCTTCGTGATAAGCTCTCCCTTCGACGTCGTGAACATGCAAAAATTCAATGGATACGAAATCAATCCTATCAAAACATCAACAGGAATTTGACCATTGCTAAGCGCTAACAGTTGTTTGGAAAAATCAGCAGTTGATGAGTCGTTCTGTAACGCGACTCTCATATTCGTGGTAAACTGCAACTTCTTCACATAGCACGATTTCAGACATGCGTTGAGTTCAAATGCTGCTGTTGATCTCGGAATGACAGGTAACCTTTGACGAAAATCGCCGACCAGCAGAATCATCGCTCCACCAAAACGTCTTGAGTCACTTCGTAAATCCTTCATCGTTCGATTGAACGCTTCCAATGATCGTTTATGTGCTATTGTGCATTCATCCCAGATGATGATTTTGCAATACCTTGGTTATCGCCGAGTTCGTGGCAATTGAGCACACTGGCTTGCCATTCGTGTGGATATTCATCGGCAACTTCAACGCAGAATGTGCCGTCCGGCCGCCGTCTAGCAATGTGGCTGCAATTCCTGATGATGCAACGCCTAACGCTATTTCAGATCTCGAGCGAATTGTGGCCAACAGCAATTAAATCAGACAGGTTTTACCTGTTCCACCGGGAGTATCGAGGAAGAATATTGCGCTGTTTCCTTCATTAACTGCCTTCATCAATGCTTCGCACACGTTCTTTTGCTGTGCATGCAAAAACGTGACATTCGGTTGTACTAACGATTAAATGCATCGTGCATTAAACGAATTGGTGCTGGCGTGCACAATTTCGACAAATAGCTGCCGCACATAAGCACGCACATGTCCTTGATCATGATCAAAGCTTCGTCGCGTATCTCATCGTTCATTTTAAGCTCATAATTCGATGTTACAGTGCGAACTCAACGCAAAAGGTCATCAGTCATCTCGTCGTGGTATTTGTTCCACAATTCCAATGCGTTCGATGGATGGCGGGTCGCTATGATGATTGCGAACAATGTACAAACTTGATTTGTTGGCGCAGAAATAGTGGCATCGGTAATGAGTCCCAATGACAGTCGTTTTCCAGCAAATTCAGATGTTCTCAAGCCTCTCGATAAGTGGCGCACAACATACATTCTATAGTACGAAGCAATTCGAACGAAATACGAGTAGGACCACGAATATGGAACAAAAGCAAACGAAAGGTAGAAGCATTCGTCTTCTCGTGGATGAACGGTATAAACACGGCCAAGCTCCAAGTCAAATACACATCGACGTATCCTGTAACAGGTTGACCTTTTTTTCGTCGTTGAAACTTCTTCGTCGACTGGTTCCAAGTATAATAGCGTATGGCATTCCCCAGTAAAGCAATGTTCGGTGTGTTGCATTAATTCCGTGAAATAGACACGTTGTTCATTCTCCAAGTGCACCCACAAATGTTGAACAGTGGGTTGACGTTCGTGTAATGCAAATGAGTAAATACACCAAAACCGCCTCATTGCAATTGACATCGTCATTTGCATCTGGAGCAGCAATTCCAAAAATTGTCAGGTCGCTACCTTTGTTCACATATGTAGACAAATTTAATGGAGTTACAGTACTCAACATTGCTGTGTGGTGCAAATGTTTTCGATAGAAGCTTGCGATACCGAACGATCCAGCGATTATTTTCCTTTCACCTCATTGTGACTGTTCTGCCAGCATCTTCGGGTGAACGATGCCGATATAGTGGATAACCGTCGTTTCCACATAGTGAGCGAGCTCTTTATTTTTCCAATCTATGGGCGAATTTGATTTATTGGAAACCACTGGAATAATCAAGAGTGGCCGCAACACCATAAGGGCCAGCGTTACTTATATAAAGGTTTATTATGTTTAATTCATTGGGACGTATATTATGGTAACTTGCTACACTCTCTGCCTTGTGTGAATTTGCACTAAGAACAGAATCCCATGCAGCCATCTCTGGGGACATTCTTTAATGATGTCGTCACACAATTTTTGCCTATTATTTACTCCCCCCTCCCCTTATGTTACAGTGTGTCACATTCTATTAAGCCCCTCTCGCCCTCATGGTCACGTCACTATTGAATAAAAAATAAAATTTACCATAATTGGTTTTCTTTAATAATAGATAAAAATGAATTATATCAAAAAAATTTCAAATCGCTTATTAAAGCTTATCCTCAAACGAAAAAATCCGACTTGTAAACCGAAGCTACATAAATATGGCATGAAGTAAAATATAATGAAGATTTTGAATCTATCATGTCATTGATAAAGAAAAACAAATCACGAAATCTAAAACACAAGGGCTCTTTATTGAGTTTCTTGAGTAAAAAGCCTTTCATATGTAAGCCTTCTGCATCTGAAAAACCTGCAACCAGTTGTTCAAATTAGACTACTGACGATAAGCTAAGTATTCCTCCCTCTTCATCTCTAACAGCAAAATGCGAGACTAAAATTCAAGATGAGATCAAGCGTTAGTGATCTAGCAGGTTTGGTGATGAGGATCAATGTAAAATGTTGGGAAAACGTAAACAAGAGAAATAAAGCCTAGAAAAGAAAATTAAAAATTAAACGGAATGACCAAGAGCGGTAAAAAATATCCAGAGACGAACGAAAATGGAAACTGGCAGAAATTTGCGAAAATAATCCAGGCCTCGACTTGATCAACCATTATTATTGAAAACTATAGTTGATATCACGGTTCATGGTGCAGCATCCCATGAAAACCGTAATGAAGATATTTATCGATCTGTTAGATAAGTTAACAACTGAACTAAACACCAAAGGATTTATAATATTAGTAGGATTGGAGTTTATATACGTTTATTACCAAAAAAAAAGTTCGCCGACAGCAGGTAAGAGGCATGTTCGCACTGTGCCAGTTAATCATATGCGCCATCCAGATGGAATTTTCTGCAAAACAACATTTCTACATTCAGAAGAAGTTGCTAGTTTACTTGGACCCAATGAAGTGTTCTTCTTAAGCCAGAACAATAAAGCGAGAGTAACTTTGGGAATAACAGCAGCAAATGAACACTCTATCTTCATGTATGTCGAGTATATAGTTAGTCTACCAGATCACGACGGGATTGTTGCTGCTCGTCATAAACTAATCATGTAACTAATCATGTTTGTAACTAATCATGTTGCAATTCAAATTAATGAAAATGGTATTGGTAATCCAAGAGCAGTAGCGTACAGTAGCCCTACTTTTAACGCCAATCCGTTCTGGAAAACATTCTTCGTCAACCGCATATTCGCATTGTTTGTACATGGATAAAATTGGTTGAACTTCATGAATTTGAATAATTCGTTAAATATACGAACAAAATTAAACCAATTTTTATTGTAAATGTTGACCCAGATGAAAACCCCAGATATCAAAAAGTTATAGATGTTGCAATTCATCACTTCATCAAATTTAATTTCGATGCCATTTTTATTTCAACAAATGCCCAAAATACTTTGAGCACAGAAAATCCACGCGTGGCAATTGAGATTTGGCGTGGAATATGCCCAAAGGCATTATAGGACAGATTTTAATTTCTTTTTCACTTCCTTTAATGTTGTTTTTGATAAGTTCGAAATCCCATATGAGCCTTCAGTATACGAGTAGCTAAGTTATGTAGATTTTATTTTAGAATCGCTTGTTAAAATTTTGCCATCTCGCCTATAAAATCTGGCTATTGATAACTGCATACTAGACGTCTCTTCATTGCATTCTAATCCAATTTAGAAATACCAAATTATGTTATAGTAAAACCCAATTTTCTGTAAAAATCAATAGAAAATTTAGAACATTGAAACTTGCATAATTCGAAACCTTACAACACAATTTCCTTACGGTTCATTTACAATCAACTTTCCACGACGTAATTGCACTAAATAAAAATCCAAGACGTGTACATAATTTCACAAATAATTATTATTTCCCGTACTGTATCGTGAACGCAAGTCACATGTACGATTTCCAAATACAGTTAAACATTTAATAAGATTATAATTGTTAGTATTTTTTAAGTTGTTGGTAATTTAATTAGTCGACATTTGATTGAGAGCAAGAAATTATATTCTTTTGATACAATTAGCGCATAACGAAGCACTTAGTGATGTCTTATTCTCCAGCCTATCTGCTATGTTTCGCACGATTCCACCATGTATATTCATCGATTATTAACGGCCGCAAATGATGGCCTTCTAATGTCATGTTATGGATATTATCCTAATGATCTTGTCTGTGGCATTCCGCGCCGTGTCCTGAGTGTTTTGTATTGAATTTGACTTTGTAGCTCCAACAACGACGGACAGCCAAATTAAATTCATTATTTTTGGAAATCATCCTGCAATGTGCATACTGCTATTTTTTTTTTGTTTTATTCTATGCTATCTTTTTTGGGGCCGAAGCACTCCCGGCTCTTTCGCGCTTTATTTTTCCGTCTTATTTTACACATCATCAGCCAAAGTACAGCTATATAGGTCCGATTTTTATCACTATATGCACATTGCATAGCTCCACGCCATCCTATACTGGCATGGAAGATGGGTCGGCCCATGAATTTTGCACTCCGACTGCTATTAAATACCACGTATCAGAGGCGTTGGTCCAAGATAAGAAAGACATCTCTTATTTACAATGGTCCAGTCATGTATCAAGCCTCTGACTGCTTTTGGGTCAGACGCGGATCCAAAAGGAGCTGCAGGGAGGGGCGAATATAGAAATAATACAGTTAACAAAACAGTTTAATTAAAGAAGTATGTATATAAATTATAAGATAATCACATTAAAAAAATTAGTTTCCAGCAACTTTATTAAAACAATAGTTGTATAGTAAAAACATTAAAAATATTTACAGTAAAAACTCAATTCGTCGATTTGATTTATTGGCGTAACGATCGATGATAGCCAAAGGCTGTATTTCATTTGCAATATCATTGTGGATATGTAGAAGTGCCAGTCCTATCAATCGATTTTCGCTCATGGTTGATCGAATCCATGTTTTCAATCTCCGTATAAGGTCGAGAAACTTCTTTAAGCTCCTGCAATAGTTACAGGATACGTCGATAACATAACTAAAATATGATGAACGGCAGGCAAAGTTTCTGCATCACAGTTAGCAAGCGAGGTCCATGCGTCAGCTGGAACGAACCCATTATTTTGTTTTTCTCGTTGCCATTTCTGTTGCCATATTTGAATTTCGCCTAATAATTTTTGAATTGAAATATGTTTTTTCTTTAAATAAATTTGAAAACTTGAGAATACAGCTTCAGATGCAGCTTGTAGCGTTTTTGAAGACATGTTTATAATATTGGATGGTATTGCTATCCCTAAATACAATATACTTAAACTATCGTTTCCAAATCTGGTCTTAATATCTTCTATAATACACTCTAACATTGGAGTATAAGTTGTAATTCTATAATAATTGTTCGGCTTTGTAAAGTCAGGATTTTCCCCGTTTTTTGAGAAAAATAACACATTAAAATAAATTATATAAATAAAAACGAATTTATTTAATTAATTACAAATTTTTGAGTCTCCTAGCAAGTCTTGGCAACGAAACGTCAACATTTAATTTTTCCATTAAGTCACTCGCATCTTTAAAATTTGTAGAAAACACGACTTCACTGTTCCTTCTTTCATCTTTCTTTAAAAGTTACTAAGCAATCTGACAATGCATTTTTCACTGACAATTTCTCTAAATTAACTTGGAGTGGAAGAGTAATAGCTAAACTTTAAGCTAAACAAAAGATAGCCAAAATAAACTCGACATTGCAAATACATAAAATTAATCCTTTAGCTTTCCGTGATGATTCAGACTCTTGCTACTTTGATATTATCATTAAGGCTTTAATGATTTGTTGAAACGTGCATTTAACGTTGTCGCTGTACCCATCGTGTTTTACATAAGGACGAGCTGTTTATTTAAAATATTTTTGAGACCGAAATTTCGACCGAATTTGATGACGCATTAAAGAAATTAATTATTTCTTTCATTGTTCCAACAGAATTTCTGATAGACTGTACATTTGATGATTTGCTGATACTAATATTAAGTGCATGATTATTACAATGACATTGAACAGCATCTAACAACTCATTCTTTATTACAGCAACCACTCCTTTCTGAACTGATGTCATAACACTATACAGCCATCAGTACATATTCCAATGCAATTCGAAGTTATACAAAAGTTTTCTCTCAGAAAATTTAAGGCAGTTTCCACAATTATCTTTCCAGTGCGAACTGCTTCTTCATCGGAAAATAAATGTCCAGTGTCGTAGTTTTACCCATGGCAATCTAAAGACGTAACAAAATCTGCGTGAATATTACAATTATAATAAACGTCACGGATAACGATTGACATCTGTGAGACGTGAGATATATCGGTCGTTTCATCAAATATTATGCTGTAGAATTCTGATGAATCTATTTTTTTTTTGATAACTGATAATATTCCTGCATCGCAACAGTCAATGAGCTCATTTTGTGTAATTTTGCTGATATATGTCGCACTTGAACTACAGGTTTTAAGATGTTCTTCTAAATTCTTATCACCGGCATTAACTCTGTACTTTAAACTCTCACGGAAACTTCCCTCGTTACATCGTTCAGGTTTTATTAAACCACCATCATCCCTATAGCCACGAAATGCAATGTTGTGGCGACCGAGAACAATTAATGTTTCAATTATAGGCACGAGCCTGTTTCGGTTCTCTGTAATTTGTCGATTTCGATGGGAAGCAACTTGATTTCTTATGTCAAGCGTCGGAGTTTCATAACATTTTAAAGATAATTTACCAGATTGAACGGCTTCAAAATGATATTTATTTCCATTGTGGATGTTTAAAGATCCGTTTTTACCACAAAATTTTGCAAATAATACAAGAGGTTCGGTTACAAATTTTTTGAGAGCAACCGTTTTATGCATTCCACCTAGATTTGATTCAGCGAAAAACGGGCAATATTTGCAGAACAATCCTTTTGGAATTTCAGACTACACTAACTAAAGGAAGGCAGTTAAATGGTTATGGTAAAGGAACCGCTATTCGATTTTACATTTTATATTATGTTCAGAGAAAGGAAACTTGTAATTTTTATGAAACAATTGTTGGAACTAAGTTCCACGGTCAAATTTCATTTTATTACAAGTTTTGCTTTGAACTGTGGTACAAAAATCCGTAACTCAAAGAACTGCATATTATGCGAGTTTCATGAAATATCTCAAAAATGTAACGAAAGTTGGAACTGTCAAAATGAGTTCCGTTTTGTTATACTTGAGTAGTGTTTATAAATTTTTATTTTTCGGTTTTACTCATTTCTATATGAATTGGATTTACTCTTTTCTATATGAATTACATTTTATTCATGTCTTTGTGTTATTTTATGTGCTAGTGCAAATCGATGTTTTTTTAACGTCAACAAAAAAAACAGTTATCCCAGGTGGTCATAGTCAGGAATCTTGTAATATTCGGGTCCATAACTTTCCAACATTATTTCGTATTATTTCGATTTCGATGTTATCTTGGACTGGTGTTCCTCGTGGAAGTTATTTATTCCACATGTGTTGTAGTATTTGCTGCAACCATAAGAAGATTATGTTTGGTAGAGTCTTCCAAACATGTTGTAGATTGATCATCACAGTTCATTTATTATTGTTCCGTCTAATTTTCCAGCCATAGTTATCTGCTTTTTCTTTATTATTTTTTTTGCTGGCTACCTTCGAGTTGAATGATGATGACTTTATTGATTAAGTGATTACTGTAAACTTAGGTTTTTCATCATTAGTTTGAAGATAGTTTTAAATGTGATTCGCACTTTAGTTCATAACAATTGGTCAAAAGCTTTATTTGCCTTTTCCAGATGCTGGCTAGAACACTTTCTTCCTCCTTTTCATCATTGCAACTACGACAGTTGATCACTGAGTGGAGACTTCCATTGTGCTCGCATGCTAATCTATGAGGCAGATTATACACTGACCCTAAGAGTTTTTGCCCTATAAGTCTGTCCTCAAACTTTCCGAGATCGTTCGAAAGAATCGTGGATAGAGTCATTAGCGACCACTTCTTATCTATTTCTCCATTCAGTAACATGCAGCATACTTACAGAGTTGGCAGATCCAAGGATACGGCGCTAAATCAGCTTGTTACTAGGATTAAAATATCCTGGAATAATAAAGAATTTGTCATGGATACCATACTGGACATTGCGGGGGCGTTTAATAGTAAAAGTTATCAAAGCAATTCCACATACTTTCTCCACTGCCGTGGTCTTTTGGTTAAACTTCAAAAATCCGGGTTTTGTGCTCAGGGTTATTCTGACGATCTTGTTATAATGATCTCCAGGAAGCGCCTGAATATCATATTTGACATGATCCAACAAGTGCTTCATACTGTTGAGTCTTGGTGCGTTAATAAGAATCTTCACGTTAATCCATACCAAGATGTGGCCTTATATTCCCCACGGTATCCCGACACTTACTCGAAAAAAATATTCTAGAAAAACATTTACTCGAAAATTATTTGCTCTAAAAACATTTACTCGAAGAACATTTTCTCGCAAATGTATAAAACTACATTTGATCGAAAAGCATTTACTCGAAAAGCATTTACTAGGATGCAGCGTTCGCTCATAAAATTCGTATGATTTTATCGGTTGCATTTGTGCCGCCAGCCGATGTTATTAACGCTTTCCAATCTTTAACTGAAAACAATCTTATCCCAGAAGAAGCTAATGAAATATTGGATTATTTTGAGGATAATTATATCGGCAGATTTGATGTGCGGTCTAAAAATGAAACTGGTAGGCGCAATTCCAGGTATTGTATTGAATCGTGGAATGTTTATACTGCAACACTAGAAGATTCCGATCGAACAAATAACTGCGTTGAAGGTTGGCATAATGGATTTTCCCGGTTAGTTGGTTGTGAACATCCATCTGTTGATTTTTTTTTTTGAAAAACTTCAACTAGAACAATCGAAAAATGAAATAGTTCTCGAGCAAATTCTTGCTGGAACTCCAATGCCTCCAAAACACAAAAAATATCGAGATTTAAATCAAAGAATCAAAAATGTTGCTGAAAAATATTCAATTATGGAAATCACCGATTATTTAACTGCAATTGCATACAATACTGTATTATAAGTAACCAAAAAAAATAAAATATTTAATAAAAAATCTAAAAAAAGTAAATTTGGTCGAACAACAATTACTCGACCGTCATTTTCTGGTAAAATTAATAACCGAAAAATTCTTCAAAAAATCGCGCGATTTTTTGAAGAATTTTTCGGTTATTAATTTTACCAGAAAATGACGGTCGAGTAATTGTTGTTCGACCAAATGTTTTCCGAGAAAATGTTTTTCGAGAAAATGTCATGGAATCATTCCTCACTCTGCAGCATCTGGGTATGATAATGTTCTAAATTATCTTGGAATTCGCATCTTGAACATAAACTACAAAGAGCGGAAATGTTGTGCTTCATCTACAAGTCACTAGTTCTAGCAATACGCATCTATTGTTTGGTGGCCGATAGTGAACTTGAAGTGTTTTGACTGTGAAACTTAATGACATACAAAATATTGCGTGTAGGACTATTACTTGCTCTGCTGGTTATCGCTTGAAATCCAACGTAGCTTCGAATGCATTATGGGCAGTCACGTGGCACTAGTGAATTATCAGGTTAATGACAGATTATTGCCCGAGTTCAATTTCTCTAATTCATTCTCGAGAGTTATGTGGATGTCTCAAGAATTTAGGGATGAACTGTTCAAATCAGCCTTTGATTCCATGTTTTTAATTCCGTCTCGATTGATGTAAACCAATTGACGTCCTTAACAATTGGTTCAGTTTACCGGTGCGATTGCAGTGCACATGTGCAAACTTTGATAGATTCCCTACAGCTTTCACTATGAGCCCCTTGTAGCACTGAGTCTTTAAAATAGAAATACATCGCTCGAGGACTGTTATTAATAGTGATGGGCTGAGACGCGGTCGCAATCTCTTCTTGTTGGATGGATTCCATGGTAGTAATGTCAAGAATCTCATTGGTATGAGCCGTTATATTTTAATACGGATTATCATTAGCATCCTCCAATTTTTTCCAGACACTTCTTAATTCAACTTTATTCCGATGTTTAGTATCGCCAGCATGGTTTCCTTTCGCCAATCAATGCCGTTATGAGAAGGTCTTCGAACCAGCTGGTCCGAATATTTTACCAACGAATGGGCCATATGCCTTGATGTCCAACCCATATAATACCCACTGAATTTAGTAAGACTTTCAGGTTAGTTTCTCACAAAGGCCTCTGCATGGGTGAATGACAAAAAAGGAATTATCGAAGTCGAATTCTTGTAGCAGTTTGCCGCATAATGATTTCTGCTATAGATAAACTGAATAGATTGAAAATTAGTTTAAACTCTTCAATCAAACCAAGGTTGTTCCGCAAGTCCATTCCATAGCCATTCCCAGAATCACCGCAGGATGGGTGAAGGATCCAGCATCACTATAAGTGCCCTGCATGCCATGACTGGTAAGTCTAGCTAAGGCCGCCAAACAACAGAATCTCATTTGTAAATCAGCATTTTTAGAGTCAAACCCCAGTCGATTTTCCAAATGGTCTATAACATTGCCAAAACAGTAATAGCTTTTTGAATGTTAGTTTCAACGCGTAATCTTGATATCTAATCTGGTGATCGTCAAAACTGTAAAGACTAGATCAGATAAAGCAGATCAGATAGAGCATAGCTCAACCAGATCAGATAGAGCATAGCTCTGACCACTAAAGCCAGATAGAGAACCAAGAGAGCATTCGTTGGAGACTTTAACGAGGACTGAAGTAGAACAATCCAGGTCGACCTCAACTATGCGGGACCTGAGCATGTATCCAATCAATGTAGCGTTGATTTTACCAAAATTAGTGTGGCGAACGCATGTTATTATTCAGCAGGAAAACCTCATCAGGACCACCAGCGTTACACCTTTAACCTGGGCAGAATTATCAATCACTCCCCTTCTTACAGAATCCAAAACGATTGGCTCACAGATTTTATGGAGAAATCATGTTCAGAAGTGCTTAGACAGTTAGACAGAGATGGACTCCTAACGTGTGATGAGCATTAGAATCGCATCCTTCGATCAAGAGTTACTCTGTATTTCTGCTCCAATAAGGTTAGAAAACCCTTTCGAAGGTGCAGGTGGAGCAGCGTTATAAGGAAGATAAACTGGTGATGGAACACAGTGTTTTGTTTTCGTCTTGAACTTCATTAAGACTCGAGGTTGACAAACAAGCGCCAACTCATGAGTGTTGTACTGATATTATGATAAATAAGAATTATAAGAATGTAAGATCTGGTCAAAATTGCACCACCTTATGGAGCGGTGTTCGATACAGCACATACTCTCTTTAGAGTAATAGTTGACCCGTGGCTTTCCCAAGGAATGTTGTTGGAGTTTATTGTATTTGATATAGAGACACACAGGATTTTCTCCATGGTTTTGAAAATAAATAACGTGAGGTCAGTTAGACGGTCTTGCCACATTTTACTTCTAGGATTGAAGTTTCCCGTGATCACTATCTCTTGGTGTTAACCCTACTTGGTTCCTTGGAAGATCTGTCTCTAAATGAAAGTACTTGCTATGGAAGATTCTTTTCACAGGCTCACTGTCGCTTCTCTGGTGTCCATATTGCAGTGGATATTTACCGGCCTTACCAAACTTGGTGATTTCTTGGAATTATACTTCTGTACATGAGTTTTTTGGGCTGGTAATGCGTGATCAGCTCCATCGAAATCGGGAAATCGAAATTGCAACTATATGTCTTCTTAAAAAAGGCCGGTTTGTTTTAAAACCATCCAACATTTTATTGCGACTCCGCTTAGTTGTGCTCTTCTTCCTTCAGTTCTGAATTCGTCAATCATCTCTGCTGGAGTCGGTGGTAGATGTGGCCTTGATAAAGCTGTGTGCAGGAATGATCTGTTTTCCCGCGTAGTTTTGTGAATGCCGAATAGACTCCATTCTCATTTTTAATGTATGAAATGTGAATTTTTTTTGGTGTCTGCTCGCTCCTTCTTTTTATATTTGAGTTCGGCGAAGTTATTCGAGTTCGGGTGATCGAATTGTAGGCCTTTGTCTGAATGTAAAATCGAGAATTCCTGATTTTCCTTGTACGTAGTGAGGTTTATGTTTCGTCATTTTCATGTAATGAATGATTGGCTCATTGAATCGTCATTAGCTCACCGGGTTGATGCATTGTAGTTCCAAGCCTCTAACGGTATATGGTTAAGTTTAGAACCTATTGGTGGCTATATTTACTTACGAACTATTTAATATTTGTGTTTGTCCAAATGACTAATAATTCTCATTTTTTCTTGAATAACTGCTTTAATGGCATTGTCGGATGCTCACTGTGGAGGCTCAGAGTGGAGGCTACCTCCCCTTACTATGCTCCCCACGTCCGAAGCATCACTCTCCTGGCCATCCTCAGCCCGCTTGACCGTCTCCTGTTGGGTCCGTTCGCCGTCACCTCCAGGCTGCTCTTTCGCAGTCGCATCGGCCTCGTCCTTTTTATATATTTTAAGGGTGATCGACCTGAATCCGAAGTTGATCACTCCCTTTAATTTTGAAAGGGAAGCCAGGGATTCTTTATTGATCAGCATGATTGCCAATCTAAAGCCTCCCTTAGCTTCCTCTCGATTTACAATCCTCCAGTCTTCCGTTGGAAGATTGGGATTGCTGGCCCGAATGATCTCGAGCTCAGACTGCCTTAAGCCTCGCGTTTTGCCATACCTCGCCTACTTTGGCCACTGCCTTTTTGTAAAGGTCGACCGATCTCTGATCCGAGCACGCAGTCAACTTCACGCGCCCCTGGTACCATCCCGCATCTCTGCAGGACAGGGGATTCCGAATTTTCTCTCAGGATCTGCAGAAAATGGAGTTTAGTGCATTAAACACTACCCTCTACTTCTCTAACGTGATGCTCCCATCTTCCTGACTTCTGTCAATGACGACTAGCACCAACACGTGCTCCTTTAGGATCTCACTTTAGTTTTTCTAAAATTTTAAACGCCGACCGTCTCTCGCCTCATCTTCACGGTTAGAGTTGTTCTCTTCTTCCGGTTTTTGAAGGGTGCCGGTCCCTTTAATTTTTTTTTCTTTTTTTCCATGTTTCTCTCATGAGTATCGGAGAAATATAGGTAAACCTGCGCAGAGATCCGTGTACGCAAGCAAGGTTAAACACAACTAGAGGTCGCCAGGTATCCAGAGGGCTCCGTTCACGACTGGGCTTTCTTAAATGGGCCCCCAGTCTGGCCGATCAACAGCACGGGTCCCGTAACACCTTAATCCAGCCCATTGGCTCACCGAGCACCACCCTAACATTAGAACTTTTTTTTAAATTTTGTTTACCAGTTTTTGACGTCTTGTTTTGTAATATTGACGTTGCGTGACAGCTACGGATTTTCCACAAATAATACATTATTGAAGCGGTGTCCCTATTTCATCCATGTGTCTGAACATGTTAAAACCGTTGATCGATAAATGCACCAACGAGAAATAGCCACACACTACCACAAACCAGATTCGCGACGACGACGACGACACACCAACATGTCGGATTTTTAACGTTGTACATGCGCACCGCTAATTTTATCACCGTGTACACCAACAAAATATCAAAAAAGAAAAATGAAAATTCTTGCAAAAAATTGTATATACATAACAAAAACAAAATACACAAAAATATTGGATATTTACATTACGCCAATATAAACAAATATATAGTCGAACGACAAATGTACGAAATTTACCGTTTTTATTATGGTACGAAATTAATTTAGGCCGATTTATGTATATCGCCACTTACACCGAATTCGCTCGGTCGCTGTCAAAATAAATGCAAAACGTAAATTTCTTAAATAAACATTAGAAACGCGCTATTTTAATCTATTACATTTTGTTTTTCTGTAAACGGCACACCGCACACATACGAGTATAGTCGATTTCATACAAACTTTTCTAAAAAAACAACAAAATATTTTTTATATGTGTGCTTTTATATATACATGTATTCACATTTTTTACACAAACGCGCGCAAGCTATCGAGAAAAACAAAAGATAATTTATGTACACATTAAAAATTTATTTTTTTATTTATTTTATTTTATTTTTTTTTCTATTCAAACGAAATTGTAACATTTTTTTCAGTTTATCGTCGTTCGCGGATCGAATTAGTGTTTTTGAGGAGAGAAAAAGTAATTTCGAAAAATTAAATAAAATATTTAGTATAAAAATAAAATAATAAAAAAAAAGTTCTCTCGCCTAATTTTTAGTGTGAAAAAGTGAAAAGTGTTCTTGTTAGAATATAAAATATAAATAATTGAAAGAAAAAATATTCTACAAAAAGTAATAAATTTATGTTTTTCTGCCATATTTTATAATATTATATAGTTTGTAATGTTGTTGTTTTAAAATGATTTAGTTTAATTTTCCGAATTTGTGCAAAATATTTAATGTGCAAAAATAGTTAATAAGAAAAGTGAAAAATTATGTTTTTTACAAAAAAAAAAGCAAAAATGGATTTTCTTTGAGACATCTCAAAGTTTAAAATCGAAAAAAGCTTTTTTTTCTGTAGAATTCTGTCAGTTTTGCGAAAAAAGAGGAGGAGAAAGATAATTTTTCCGTCTTTTTTTGTGTGTGTGGTTATTTTGTGAAAAATGTGATATTAACTAAAATATTATATTTTCTCATATACTTAATAGTTTTGCCCCTTATTGGTGGGAAAAGGGGAGACAATTTTTATATACATTACATGGAATAAAATTTAATTAATAATTAAAATTTTTTGAAGACAGGATGTCTAGAAATTTTCTGATTTCTAGTTTTTATTGAAGCCGTGCCCACCCTAGAGATATATACCCTTTTAGCTTGTGTTTACTACGGAAGTGTTAAGATATGGTGATATAAATATCATTTTCTTTCCTAGAAGTAAATTCATAAGTATCCGCTTTCTTGGAAACTCTTTCTCTCTTCATATTATGTCCTCCTAACCTTTATTTTAGATAACGATGTCTTACACAAAAAACTGGGATACTTTTCGCGCTTAGCAAAAAATTCTGACATCATTATTATTTTTGAGACTGTGTAATCCGATAAGATTGCTTTGTGAGTAGTTTAAACCCCTAACATGAAATTCCAAAATTATCATATCTAGTTATATAGTCGATGTGATGTCCCATTTCCCTAAGGATGGTTCTCTGTATTCCGAATACGATAAAGTTTGGTCTATTTAGAAATTAAAACCTTTTAAAGCAATTTCAACATTGGGGTTTGTACAAATGGTAAATGTTATCACTAAGTGAATTTTTAGATAATTGTTAGGTTAGAATAGTCATTAGGGTAATATTAATGTTGGATGATATTTCTTGATGGATTATGGTAGTTATCGTTGTTGAAAGTTTTTAAATGCAACACAAGATTAATACACATAATTTGTAATCTAATAGACGTAATGCCAAATTAAGATAACGCATTTTCAATTATCTGCGACATAGACAAAAAATGTAGTAATGGTCAAAAAACTAGTTTTCGATAATTCAAATGTGCTGTACCAAAGATTTTTTTTTAAATTATAAGGGGTGTTTTTTAAGCCCGATAGAACTTGAAATTATAAAAAATAAAACAAACTCGAAAGATCAATACATGGCATTAATATTTGAAAATGATTTCGGGCATATGCCCATGGGCACCGCCGCGGCTGTTCTTGATGAAACGCATTCTGGACGTCCAATTTTGGGCCAATTTTTCGAGCACTGCTGGCCGTATGTCACAAATAACACGAACGTTTGAAGTAACTGACGTAATGGAAACGTGATTGTAGATAAATCCGGTATGAATCTGGAGTAGTAGGTAACCATACCTAAAAATCTTCTAACATCATCAGCTGTAGCTATACGTGACATGTTGACAATAGCTTGAATTTTCGCTGGCGATTTTGAAATTTTGTTAAATTGAACAACGTGACCCAGATAATCTGTTAAATTGAACAACGTGACCCAGTTGGGGTAAATATATTCTATATTTACCCCAACTTTGTAATAGACACAGAGTCGAACACCACCGTCAGCTTTGGGAATAATTACTAGTGGAGATCCCCAGTCACTCCTTTCAACTTAGGAAATAATTTCGGACGCTTCGAAATCTTTAAGCTCTTTAACGCCACGATCCCGAAGTGCATATGGAACTTCACGTTTCTTGTAAAAAACTGGCTGAGCATCTTTTCGAAGTTGAAGTGTAACTTGGAAATTTGGCACACAACCCACTTGTTAACACCTAGATTGTCCACTTGCTGGAGGTTAACGTTTAAGTGTCGGATCCAAATACGTCCCAAAAGAGCGTCATACTCATTAGGTACTACGTACATTTCCTCTACCGACCGACGATCTTTGTATTTTACTTCAACATTTTCTTTACCATCATGAATAACAATGTTTTTTTGTATAAGATCGAAATGATATTGAAGATGGTTGTAGTGTCATTGTAATGTTGAGCTGTTCGAATTGATTTCGTGGAATTAACGTAAAACCCACGACGGAGTCTACTTCAAACTTTTGAGGCCGTCCATTTTTTTGCACTGTTATGAAATATTTACCAACACTACCTTTATCATTGTAATGCTGATTATTGTGAATATCGAAAATCTGATTTATTCCATAAACCTGGTGGATCACGTCGTCATGACCATCATTTTTATTAATTGAATTATTGTTTGATGTAGGCCTGGAGTGAATTCTGTTGACATCATTTATACTGCTAGATTGTTTTGAATTGAGTTCACGGCTGTCAATTTTAGAAGCTTCCAAACATAACGCTTTTCCCCACAATCTTTTCAAAATCTAACTCATCAGATTGAAGGAGTTGTTCACGTATCGTATTATCTTTAATGCCTCGAATGAATTGTGATCGAAGAAAAATATTTGAAATGTCAGCTTTGCATTCGCCGGAGTAATGCAACATAACTAGCCACTGTTTGCTCTTCGCTTTGAAATATTGAAAGAAAACGATGTTGGATTACCAACATGTTTTTCTTGGGGCACAAATATGTTTCCAGTTTTTCCACTAACTCATCGTATGAGAATTCTGAAATACTCCTGGGGGCAATCAATGATACAAGCAATTGGAAGTGTGAAGCTCCAATGGAATTCACAAGCATTTGATGGCATAGTGTTTTGTTTGTGAAAACACCCTTCATTGTAAGGTAATTTTCAAACCTTTGTCGATATAATTTAACATTTTCTTTATTTGCATCGAAATTCTCAAATGGCGGTAGCATCACTTGCAATGGCGGCAGCAAATCGTTTTGAATTTTATAGAAAACTTCTAATAATGTATTAATAATTTTTTTTTGTATTTTGAAAATTTTCTAATATATTTTTTTCACTCATCGCCAATTGTTAGCTTGTTTGCTATGATTGGAACACGCGTTTTATTCATTCGAGTGCTTTATTAGAAGTCAAGTACAACTAGACTGGCTCATGACAGTTACATTATTATCTGCAGTATTGCCAGACCGGTTTATTATTATGATAGGACATAACAGGTTATGCTGGCTCTTTAAATGACTTAACAAAGTCGTTATTGTTCCACCTTTGCATACCACATTCTTTTTACAAATATTGCAATTTGCTTTTCGTTTTAAATTTTGTCTTAATGGCAATGAATTTTCAATAAAAATTATAGATTTGAGAATTATTAGTTTATCTTCTTGTATAAAATTTATGTTAAATCGTTTCAAATGCAGTTTAAAAAATTTCCCGGTTATTTTTCCAGAAAACCAGGTTTTCGGCTTTTGGTTATCATTGAAAAACCCGTTTTTTAGAAATCGGTTTTAAACGGTTTGCAAACCCTACTGCCAAATAATGTATTCGAGAAAACATAATTTAAACTTTGAATTTAATTTACACTTTTATTATCAACATTTTTAACAATTTTAACATCCGGTTTTATAAATGAAATATCCCAACATGAATCGGCATTAATATTTTCCGGAATCTATTTCCATTTTTCCTGAAAATTTAAAATCAGTTTATTGAATTCAAAAACGGCAGTTGCATTAACATGCACTTTATTAAAAATATAATGCGAGAATATTCTAAATACTTGGAGATCCAACAATGTTGACGCCGAGCCAATATTGAAGGAAAATCTATGAAAAAATATATTTCACAAAATAGAGTAACAAAATTTCATTTAATAATCACAGCAAATAATAAACATCACAAAATATTTCAATAACAAAATAAAATAGACAAAATCATACACTTCTAATCAAAAATGTAAAAAATCAGATCCTGTCTAAAATTTTACTTAAACTATATCCGGTAGGTAGCCTTATCAATTTCCGACATAAAATTCATAAGGGACAGTGGTTAGTTCAGTCAAATTCGCATTTTGTTACTTCCTGGTTTTAATCAAAAATAAATTTATTGTAATTAATTCTCCGAAAGGGATTTAATTTCCGGGTCTTTCGGCTGATGTACGTTTTGTGATTCGTTTCAATAGCATTATAATACCAAAAATTGGCAAAAATTCACTCTATTTGAATATATTGATTTTATGTGTCTTAATAACGAAACCAGACCATAAACCTCCAATTTTTTTAAGTTCCTCTCAATGCTGCTATGAACTGCATCAACTTCTTGAATCTGCGAGTCTATCTAGGGCTAATTTATTTTTTATTTATTTATATTTTGTTGAATGCATGAATCAGACCACAACATTTTTTTTTTATTTTTATTTTTTATTGTTAACTATGCGATCTGTTTTGGGGTTCAAGGCTCACGCTGCTCTTCCGCGGTTATGCTTTTTTACGTCCTTACTTTACGGTTCCCGGCCAACTCGAGGACTTACGGCTATAGGACCACAACATTAATTGTGTTACTTCCAGAGTGTCGTCTAAACAGATGAGAGAATTTTACCATGGCTGACGCTATGTCATTGCCGGTTCTTCCATTTAGCGCTTCATGCCATAACGCGCAATATATAATTTTGTTTTTATTGCAATGGCCTGTCACATCGCATACATTAAACTTCTGCTTATAAGAGACAGCAAACATTCACTTTCGAAAGAGAAAACACATTCTGAAGGTCATTAAAATAACGGCAGTATTATTATCTTGGTTATTACGTTCCTTATTCCTCTCTAGTTTAGCTAGTTAATGCACTTTACGAATAGTTGAACTCCTCATTGAAAACTTTCGAGTAAATATTCATTTTCGTCTGTATAAGTTTTATACAGTGGTTGGCGTTCGTTTATATGCACCATATTTTTTCAATATGGATATGGAAAATTAAACCAAAATTTAACATTTTATTTATTTCCAAAAACGGTTTTTGTTTAATTAAAAAAATTTAAAAAAAAATATTAATGATTTGCTTAAATTTTCATTCATTAAATTCCAATTTTTTACAAAATTGCAAAGAAATCTGATGCATTCGTTTAGGCGCATTTGCATATTTTCACCGAAAAATTGTAAAGCGAATCAAGGAATGAAATATTAATACTCAGATAATTTACTGATGGAAATTGGCGTCTATTTGCATACACACTTGCAGCCAGTATGCCCTAAAGATTCTCAATGGGGTTGTAGTCTGGGCTGCATTCTGCTCAGCTGTCAGGGCAGCATTGTCCTGTTGAAATACGAACTCTTTATCAATATGATCATCAATAAATGCGGAATCAAAACATCTTCCAGCAGCTTACAATATTTTGTTGTGTTCATTCTGGTAGTTATCTAGCAAATGAGTGATTTACAATTTCTTGAGAACGCTCCCCAAACTAGTACAGTAGCACCACCAAAATTTCTCTTTGACCGAACGACAGTGTGATTGCGTAGATCATGCCAATAACAACTGTAGCAGTCTGGTCTGTCTAATTTAATTTTTTTTTCATCAGGAACAATCACTTGGCCCCATTCTTTTGTCCAATGCATGTACAAAATCGATATACTGGTTTTCCCCGGGAATAGGAAATTGGAAATTAGTGACGTTATTCTAGCAGTTTGCAATTATTCCCCAAAGTGTATTCTGGCGTTAAAATAATTCCATTTTATAGTTTTGACGTTAATTTTTCCCCATTATTTTTTTGGGGAATTGTGATACGTACATTTTTGAATTTTTAAACTAAAATATAAGGTCGCAATACGTGTTTTAGTCTATAAATAACTACATAAAAAAAAGTCCCCATAAAATTATTCCTTGTCTGCCAGAATATACATTTTGAAACGGGAAATATATAAAGGGTTTTCCAATAAGAGGTTTCATTTTGAATACCCTGCTATTTGGGCAGCTGTCAATTTTGAAGCTGTCACCTTTGACATTTGACAAGTAAAAACTACGTCATTACCAAAACTCGTACGATATACGCTTCAACAACGCATTCAAATATGTAAAATTCACTACAAAAATGCTAAAAATTTTGCAATAACAGTTCGCAAAACTAAAGCACTTTTGGGTCGTCGTGAAGCACCCTTCGGAGACTACGTTTATTAATAAGCAGAATTGCCGCATTTGCGGCTCAGAAAATCCAAGAATGATTGTTGAAAAGCCTCAACGTGTCATTGTCAACCATCCTCAACGTGTCATTGTTTGGTGCGGTTTTTGGGCTGGCGGTGTGATTTGACATTATTTATTCGAAAATGAGGCTGGTGCAACTGTTACGGTGAATGGATTGCGCTACTGAGCTATGATTAATGATTTTTATGGCCGAAATTGGAAGATATTGATGTGGACGACGTTTATTTTCAGCAAGATGGCGCTACGTGCCACACAAGCAACGAAACAATCGCTATTTTTCAAGAAAAGTTTCCCGACCGTGTTGTTTCTCGAAGAGGTACTCACAATTGGCCACCGAGATCTTGTGATTTAACAAGTGAAAGCAAAATTTCCCAAGTGGCTCTTCGTGTTTCCATCTGTCTCTCAGTCAACTCATGCGGCACTCATTTCCCCTCGTTTTGAACTTTTCCCATAGCATGTAAATGTTTGGAAATACCTTGGCGAGTCGTGTTAAATGCCTCCGCTTTCAAATGTTTTTGATCTTCCGGAGCGCTTCTTATCCTCAATGTCGAAATCGCCACTTCTGAAGTGTTTTAGCCAACCTTGGTAATTTTCGATGGTGTATGTTCGCAACAGGCCTCCTCAATCAAATGACGTGTTTCAGCGGTATTTTTTGTCAAGTTGAAGAAGAAATGCAACGCTTCCCGTGAATGCTGTTTATTTTGCAGAAAGCTCGACATTTTCGTTCTAAGAAAAAATATTTTTGTGTTGGGATATGTGCTGGTATTACAACTGGTTATCGTTAACAACTAACTGTTTACGCTATGAACAAAACACAACTTCTGACATAACTAACAAGATGTGTCCCTAGCACCATCTATTTGTGAAACCCGGAAACTTAGTCGCGCACCTGATATATGAAGTAAATTCAACAGGCAAAAATACACGATTGAATACAGAACCCATTCGTACGGCGCTGTTTAAAGATACAGATACGGATGCCACCACTTTGCTTAAAAAATGGATTTGAACTTGGGTAATTTAGGTCGATAAAGTATTCGTTTCGAAGATGTATTTAACGGACGGTATTGCAAAGAGAATTTCTTTCATAACCACGAATTTTGCCCTCCACGCCGTTATGATTATCGATGAAGCCGATACGAAATGATATTTTATTTGGTCTCCAGCCATACTTACAATGAAGGATCTCCAGGTGGCCGGCTCCGATTTCGATGAAACTTTAATATGTTGTAGAGGAGTGGAAAATAAGTGACACGTATTTATGTGCTCGTTTTTATGTGCTCAATCCCCTTCTAAGGGGGTGAAAACCGCCCTTGAAGTTGGGGGTAAAAAAGTGACTTTCGATAATTTTCCTCAAAAACATGAAAAAATCTGCAAGTTTTTTATTCCAAAATAGGTATTTCAGAATCTTACATTATATATTATTTTTTCAAGAATTTTGGTACTACCTAGGGGTGAAACTACCCCTAGGAAGGGGTTGAAAAATCAAAAAAACTGTCTAAAAATCCAAATTGATGCGAAAAATTCTGGAAAAAATTTATATTACTCCATAAAAAAAATAAGGTTGGCGTGTTCGAGGGTTTTTCGAAAGCACCCTTTCTCAGGGAGTAACCACCCCTAGAGACGATTCTGGAAATTCGCTCAGGACATCTGATTTTTTCGACTGAAAGTTCTTTGTCCTCCTCAATTATGATCATTAACATAAATTCTTAAAGGATTCTTCCACACTTCAATAATTGCATCTATTTAAATCTCCATCAACATTACACATACAACTGTTAATAAATTAATCTGATCAATGAAATGAATACATTGAATATATTTAACTACCGTAAGTCACCAGAATGATGAAAATCGAAGAATATGAAGTTTTATTGTTTTCCACTGAAATATCTTTCTTTATACAAGACTGTAAACGTTTATGGACGACTGACTGGGAGAGAATACCGGGACATCGAAATAAAACCCTCAAAAATCAATATAAATATAAAGGTTTATTAGTTCGTGAAAATGAAAAAGATCCGATGTCATTAAGAAAAATATATATATACAATTCTACAGATATATAAGAATATATATTTATTAATGGGGGGGGGGGGGGGGGGGGGAATCACCAGTCTGGTAATGACGAATTCGTTTCCGTGTTATATCAACTATATATAGATTGGAAATTCTTGAGATTTTGTATAGCTCCAATTCCTCAAATGAATTTGAGTCACGAAGTTAGGCCCTTTAAGAGGGTTGTAGAATGAAATTTTTGAGCTTATATATTTTCTAGAATTAATTGGCCGTATTTCAGAAATTTCTTAAAATTCTTAACAATTTATGAAATTTTAGATTCCCGATAGGGTATGTGACAACCCCCACACATCATTGATAGTCATAAGAATCGATGGTAATCATCATATGGGAGGATAGCAAAACACTTCCAGTCTAAAAAATCCTTAAACCCCTCAAACTTCTTTTTCATTGTTGAGTGATATTTATTTTTTCCACTATTTCCCGTATCAAATTGGTATTTTATGCAAGTTTTTTGATTTTCAACCCCTCCTAGGAGTTGTTTCATCCCGGGATTTCCAAAATTTTTGAACAAATAATAAAAATCTTGACTTTCCGAGATAAGTATTTCATAGTAAAAAACTTTCGGATTTTTTCATGTTTTGTAGGGAAAATTATGGAGAGTCGCTCTTATACCCCCAAATTCAAGTGCGGTTGAAACCATTCAAAGCGGATGATTCATGAAATTTTTGAACGTGCAAACGTTTATCCCAATTTCGCGATCTTATATATTTTGTCTAGAATTATTCCACCAAATTGCGAAATTTTCTTGGAATTTTTAACAATTTTAACAAATTTCACCCACGTTAGGGGATGTTTCACCCCTAAACATCAATGATATCGGTAAGAATCTATGTTAATGATCATAATTGAGGAGGACAAAGAACTTTCAGTCGAAAAAATCAGATGTCCTGAGCGAATTTTCAGAATCGTCTCTAGGGGTGGTTAACCCCCTGAGAAAGGGTGGTTTCGAAAAACCCTCGAACACGCCAACCTTATTTTTTTTTATGGAGTAATATAAATTTTTTCCAGAATTTTTCGCATCAATTTGGATTTTTTAGACAGTTTTTTGATTTTTCAACCCCTTCCTAGGGGAAGTTTCACCCCCTAGGTAGTACCAAAATTCTTGAAAAAATAATATATAATGTAAGTTTCTGAAATACCTATTTTGGAATAAAAAACTTGCAGATTTTTTCATGTTTTTTGAGGAAAATTATCGAAAGTCACTTTTTTACCCCCAACTTCAAGGGCGGTTTTCACCCCCTTAGAAGGGGATTGAGCACATAAAAACGAGCACATAAATACGTGTCACTTATTTTCCACTCCTCTACAACATATTAAAGTTTCATCGAAATCGGAGCCGGACACCAGGAGACCCTTCCTTGTTAGAGCTACCGTTGTACTTTTATTTACTGATATGCAAATCGCGCGAGCTGCTAATTCTGTGGCGTATCATAATTTGCCTAATGATATGCGAGAAATAATTATTGAGTTAAATCCAACAAATACGCGCCTTAATCTAAATATTTGTAAAACAAAAAATTACAATTTACGAATTGATAAATGAAACCGCTTATGATTGTCTCAATATAAAAAGCATCGGCTAATCAAAGTGCCGATCAAAATGGTAGGCAGGATCTGACAAACGATTTAGGTTGTTTATTAATTGACTAACAAATTTAAATTGGAACATACTTCATTCAGTGCCTTAAATTCAACAGATGTACTTGGGCAATGCTATTCAGATTCATCTTATAAGTGATACGAATTTGCTTTGCAAAAAATTGAGGTTGATTTAGAAAAAATTGACAATGAAGTATAAAAAATGATGATTGACTTGTAAAAAGTTGTGAATGGGCTAAAAATAATTGAATATCATTTGCAAAATCGTATGATGTTGTTATTATCCATAGACATGAGCTGGAAAGATATACACAAAGTGACTTAAAAACTCACTAAGAATTTTATGAATTCATTTTCCCGAGACTGTTGTCACGGTAACTCTATTGTCTTTCGTAACGATTTCTTTTCGAAATTTAGGTTAAGTTTTTTCTCCAGATGTTTGATGAGTTTTTCCTTTGCCTGATCTGCCGACCTGGCTAGTTTATAATTGTGCATTCTCCCTCCTCGTAAGATTTGTCAGGTTTTGCTACCTTTGCGAGTCCCAGAAAACTTTTCAGCTCCTTCACTTGAAAAGATATTTTGGCTTTCAAAGGAATCCTGATGCCTAATTTTATTGTAAGAATATTATTTTTCCTGTCGATTAATGCTTCCAATTTCTTTAAAGTGTCATCTTCGATTATCCCGTCGAACGATTTTGTGCCAGGTAGAACATAAAAATCCAACAGAATGTTATTGCGAACTTTTTAAAAACTGTTGTAATCTTTTGTCGGATTTTGATGTCCCTGATCTGATGTTAAAGTGTTTGTCGAGCAATTTAGCATTTCTGGTGATTTTTGGTCTTATAAAATTTTTATTTCCCTCATTAGAACTTTATTTTTTGTCCTTACAAAAATATTTTTCTCATTATTGTTGAGGAATTTTTCCTAGGTAATTTTTGATTTGAGGATTAAAGTTTCCTCAGAGGTCTTTTAGTGCACTTGAGTCGGCTAATTGTGCTTCGGATGGTTGCTAGCGTTTGTGCTTGCTGACGGCCTACTGCGGTACGATTTTCACTCACGACAGTGTGTAAATAAATTGACTATGTTCTCGTGGGTTCACCTGTATTTTATTACGTTCGCAAGTTCTCGTGGGGTTTTCACTTTCACTCAACTCACTGTTTCGGCATCTTAACTGAAATAATGGATTCGCTTTATTTTGAATCTAACTTAAGACTAATTATTATTTTTCAATTACAAAATATTCGGAAACGAAATTGCTGATTAGGAAAAATTACAAATGAGAGTTGAGTGGTAGAAATTTTATTTCTATGCGAAATATACAATGTTGCAATTTTAATCGTGTGAACCTAAACACGTTGAACGATGTTGTATGTTGATGACGATGAACATTATGTTATCTTAATTTATATTTGCTGCTACAACACCTTACGAGGCCATGTGAGTATTTCTGTGCAATAAATTGAATGTCTTCGAAGATGTTATCGACGTTTATGTGTGTCGACTAAACAAGACGTTTGATAACTCTATGTATCTTTCAAAAATTGAAGGTATTCCTGAATTGGATGGATATCGGGGTCTATGATAAGAGAATTCGTAAGCCGTCTAAAAAACTTAGAACCGGTAGAGGTATTTGATTCTCAGTATATGGTATTTGGATTTAACCGCTAATTTTCACGAGGTGGTGCTGCTTGAAATTAATTCAAATGTTTCTTACAATCTGATTACTCAATTAAACCTACGTATGTGAAGTTATCCCCGGATTCTACCCCCGAAATTAAAAAATACTAATCAGGCAACACTAACATAATTATATCCCTCAAACTCTTGTGTGAAGTTAGCCCCGCCCCGTTATATATTACATTTTATTTCAAATTCATACGTCACTCAGCAAAAATGTTGCGAAATAGTTCTCAAATTTTATCAACAAGTCTTGAGTTTTATAATTCCTCTGGGTGAACGACGTGATAATGACGAAAATTTAATCATTTTATGCCCAAAGAAAGGCTATTAAGAACTTGTTTACTCTACTTGCCGGAAGGCAATATTTATTTGTTTGTTAAGAGGTGAACTAAGAACGCTTTATTTTTGAAAAAAAGACCTGAGGTTTTGTTGCTATTTTTAGGCGTCACGGTCAATCGATCGTTATTATTTATTTACAGTTTAGCCACGGGCAGTCACTCTTTAACCAGTTATGGTGTGGTTTATTAATTCCACTCTACTGTTATGGCCCGATATAATACATATAGATATAATTCAGTCAGGGTTCTTAAATCACAGACTTTTGCTGAACCTATCCTAGAACTGACCAATGATTTATTGGTTTAGTTCAGGCAATGTGTCCGTTCTTTATGAAACGTGTCTATAGGGTAACACTTAAGGTTGCATTTTTCAACAGTCAATGGACATTGAGTAAAATTTTTAATTTCTATCCAAATATTTTCTTTCCGGCCTACTGAGGAGAAAATTTTGATGTAAATATTTATAAACTGGGAATAATTTGCCAGAAAAAAATAGTTGAACGGAAATTACTTGAAAATTCTTTTGCCAGTTCCCTGTTCCCGGGGATTACCAGAATAGTGCCAGAGGACGATTATATACCGTGGAATCGCAAATTAAAGATAGCTTTGTTACAATCCTAGAAATCAACTTATTCCTATTGAGAAACTTATCATAAAGTTAGGTATTATATCCTCTTCCTGGAATTTGGCTAATAACTTATTACTGAAACTGGAAGCTCAAATGGTGTGGTTTCCTTCCTCCTATAGTATATACAAACTTCTCTAGAATATTTTTGACCTTTACAGATAAATATAAATATGTGTTCCTCGTACTGTGCAGCAAACTAATCTGATATCCTGACAGCGTTTTACTCCTGAACAAACCTTACTGGGAAAAATTGAATTGTGTGTGCATATCTTGCGCAATTATTAAATATATTTGTAAATATGAAGACTTTGATGTAGTGCTTCAATGAAACACTAACGAATATACTCAATCAAACATTGTAAGAAGAGAAAGAGGTTGAACTCCGTTTGCTTTGCATCACGCGCCTTCTTGTCTAATACAAAACGGAATTCCTCCTAAAAAGTCTGATCAAGTATATTTCATGCTCCGTAGAAAGCACAGGCTTCAATGAATCAGAGTATTTTGGGTCAGACCAGTATCAGGTGTTTGCCAATTGTTTGGACAGCCTTCCTAACCAAGACAACATTTTATGTCAGACCTATTTTGTTACTTTGTGTCTTGTTTAGGACGTCCCCATTGGTTTCTCCTAAATTTTATTTACAGTTCCTTGGTTATTGAGACTAGCAAGGTTCTTGGCTTATAACTGAATATTTTTTCTGCTGGAACAAAATGCGTTAATTTAATATCGTTCTTACTACAATACTCCTTAAAACCTTCACTTCCAAATGGAGGGCCATTGTCCGAAACTAACTCGTCCGTCAGATCAAACACTCTAAAAATTGATTCTAACTTCACTATTACCTTATGTACATTGGTATCATTCATAAGAATAAGCATCTATGACTATAATAAACTCTTGCCCTTGAAAGCAGAAGAAGTCAATATGAATTCTTTGAAATGGATACTTTACTATTATAGACCAGGTTGAATCAACCTTATTTTGTTTATCACAGCTTGTTAACTGACACGATTCACATTGTTGTACAAATTTTGCTATACCACCAACAATTCCTTCCCAATAAAAATATTGCCTAGCCAACACCTCCATTCTTACAATTACTGGGTGATTGCAATGCATTAATTTCAACACGTTCTGCTGAATGCTCCTTGGAATCACTAACGTTTCATCATATAAAATGCAACCCTTTTCAACTTACAAAGCTATATATTCTTCAAATAATAATTGTTATACACTGAGGGAACATTACTTTGGTTCGAACTATTCACAATCTAATGACGTAATCCACTCAAATATAAGTCATCTATTTTACGTTTCACTAATTCAATATCAATTTTGGTAACATCACCGTTTTCTGTGCGAGCAATTACGTAAATCATTTGTTTCGACTGATCCTTTTCAGACAAGTTACCATGTATTGGTAGTCTGCTGAGACAGTCAGTATTTCCGTTTTCACTTGCCTTTCTATATTTATATACGTTATCAAAAATTGCAAATCAGTTTATGTATCTTTGCAACCGAGAAGCTATTTCTGATCGTTGCCCTTTTGTTTGACAAAAAATACCCTCTAACGCTTTATGATCACTGTATATTGTTACTCGATGTTCATATATATATGTATCTAATGCTTCCCTATGTAATAATGAATAATTCTTCTCTGCTCTAGTCAAAGTTCTTGAAACGAAAAATACCGGTTTCTCAACGTTGTCTATCATACATGACATAATATGCCACTTAGACCTGCATCACTTCACAACTTATTCTAATTTCTTTCTTCGAATCATAAAATTCCAAAATTTGACTATTTAATATATCATGTTTGCACTGCTCAGGCACCACCTGACATTTGCTATCCCAATCCCATTTTGCATTCTTCTGTAGTTAACTATAGAAAACACTACACTTTTTATTTAGCTTTGGTAAAAACTTCGAGTAGTAATTTAATAAACCAATGAACGACTTTAGTTCTCTTACACTACTTGGCGAAGGTGATTCAACAATTACCTTGACTTTATCACTACAAGGTCCTACAACTGATGCAGATAACTCCTGTCCTAAATAAGATAACTTGACTTCAAAAAATTTACATTTTCCATAGTTAAGTTTCACACCATAATTACGCAACTTCTGCAAAATCAACGTTAATTTATCTCGCAACCCTTCTAATGTCACATCACCAATCAAAATATCATGAATATAACAATACGTATTAGGAATGGTATTTAAAATTTGATCCGTAATGGATTGGAAAATTGACGATGCTGGTCTATGTATTAATGGTTAATAATTGTTGAGTTTCATTACTCAATTTTAATTGTCTATATCTCTCTCTTTCTTTGGCACTATATCCCATCAAGGGATTTGGCCGCCTCAAATGAGATTTCATAATCATGTTTTCATTTCCGATAATGAGTGATTAATTCCTTGACCCTAAACCAGCCGTGAAATTTTTTCCTTGTCACCACCGGGAATCGAACTCGGGAATTCCGGTCACTGTAGTAAGCATGCTGATCATTTTGCCGCTGGGATGGTGATTGTGTATGCCCCTCCCTTACAACCCGTTAAACTCACAAGTACCTCATCAATAACAGGTAAAGGATAATACTGTGGTTTTACTAATTTATTATTTGTTACCATCACGCTGCAACTGCTCTAACGGCTTTTCAGCTTTCCCTCTTAAACTAAACGGTAACGTATATGGTCTATGGAATATTGGCTTTCAATTCTTCAAACCTTAAAATCTGTTTTAATTTCCAAAAGAACCTTATCCCGAAATTCTTGACAACCATCTAAGTATCTTTACAATCCTAAACCAATCACGCCAATCCGCATAAAATATGTCGTGTACCCGTTTATCTCTATACATATGTTACCTTCATTTTCGCCTTTACTTCAGTTTTTCCCATTACTTTAATGGCACTCCCAGTTATAACTGATAATGGGTCTTCAACTTTTTCTAACTTAATTTGATCAAAATTTCCTTGGTATTGATCCCATATGCAAAGGCTCACTCAAGCTCCGGTGTCTATCTCCATCTTAACTAATTTATTTTCTATGATAATTATCTATAAATTCCACTTTTGAATATTTTCTATTTATACATCAAGGTGAGGTATAACAAGAAGCTGGAAGTTTGGTTTCGAACTAATGAAACATTGAATTTTTTGTATCAAAAAATTCGGTCGTCTCATCAGACTGCAGTGACCAAACTACAAAAATATTGAAAATACTTTGAACTAATCAATTGATTTTGAATGAATCTGATGAGACGACCGAATTTTTTAATACAAAAACTTCAATGTTTCATTAGTTCGAAACCAAACTTCCATCTTCTTGTTAACCTCACCTTGATGTAAAAATACTATCTGGCTATCAATCCAGAATAACCCAAAAAAAATTTTGTATTTACTTGTACAATGTTAACAGAATTTAAATACATTTTAACATTTTTATTTGTGACCCGTACATTTTTATTTGTGACCCAATCATCAATTTTGCGATTATACATTTTAGATACTTCTCGATCATCTCTGCTAATAATATCATGCAATGACAATTGACCAAAGTCAAAATTTTCGTGGTCGATTTTACCGACATTTTTTATTTTTGCTCACTGACTTGACTCCATCTCCCTTTGGATAGTTCTCATTCCGTGTACTAATTCAACTTTTACTACTATTAAAATTATTATACCTTTAATCTATATATGTATTTATTTGTTGATGATTCTCCTTGTGATGGACACTCTCTCGCCATATGACCAAATCCCAGGCAAACATATCATTTGAAATTCCTTTTGTTGCTTCGCGATCGTTTCCTATTGTTATTGCTGTTATATTGTTGTCCTGACCGATAAAAATAATTCGGACGACCGTCATCTCACGAATTGTGTGAGTGATTGGACGTTTGGCTTAACACCTCTCTATCATTATCGTCGAACGTTTTCGACGCCCCTAGAACATAAGCTCCACTTTAAGCCGCATATTCATAATTTCGATTATCAATTGATTCCTAAGCGCCTTATCTTTATATAAGCAGTAGCAAGCGGAAGTTGTTTTACGATGCAACAAATTTGAAACTACAGCCTAAATTTAAATATGTTTGGATTCGCAATGGGAATATTTTTATGAGGCAAAGTGAAGGCTCCGATTTACTAAAAGTTAATTGTTCTAATGATCTTGAAAAGATTACAGATAAGTATAAATAAATGTTAATCTTATATGAGTCTTAATTTTTCTAATATATCTTTTCAAGATCATAATAATAATTTAGATTTATCTTTTAGTTTGCCAAATAATATTGTAAGTGAAAATAAATTAGTATGGATCGTACACCAAAATATTCGTAGTCTTCGGGCTAACAGTTTAAGTTTGTTTGCTCAGTTATCATGTATGAATATAAAACCGCATATTATTTTTTTGACTGAAGTGTGGATTGATAGTACTGAAATTATAATTATTACAATTTAGATGAATATATTTTATTGGACTGCTGTAACAATGACTATAGAGCTGGTGGTGTATTAGCATATGTTAGAAATGATATTCATTTTACATTCTCTATTACTCATTTACAGTCTTCTGATATACTTCGAGTGAATTTTACAATTGATGAATTATTAATCTCAGTGGTATGTGTGTATCGTTTACATTCAAGTGGTGTTGGAGTTTTTATTCTTGAATTTGAAAATTACCTCAAACAGATAAATTCTAAAAATCTAATTGTTCTTGGAGATATGAATATTAACATTTTAAATATAGATCACCTAGATCCGCAGGAATATAAATACTTTTCAATGATGTCTTCCTTAGGACTTGAGTCATTAATCAACGAACCTACTAGAGTTGTATCCAATAGTATGACATGTATTGACCATATTTTTACTAGAAGCAAAATTGGATATACTATCAATTATAAAGCTGAAACACTTAATTTAGAATTATCTGATCATTATATGACATCTTTAAAATTTAACTTAAATTGGGAACCTCCGCCTAAAATACCTAGACAACAAACTTTTATTAACTTTGAAGAATTAGACCGGTGTTTACAAGTCGCATCATGGGAGGAAGTTTTTGAAGAAAATGATCCTTCTAAATCATTTGATATTTTTTTATCAACATTATCTAAACATGTGGCAACCTACACGACTTCCTCTGTGATAAGTTATAAGTCAAACTATGCTAAACCATGGATAAATAATGTTCTATTAGGTAAAATTCGCCGTAAAAATGCTTTATCTAAAATTTGTAAGAAACATCCTAATAACTCTAAACTAAAAAGTAAATTAAAAACTCTTTCGAAACAAATCAAATTAGATTGCGAAACTGCTAGAAAACGTTATTATATTCAAAAATTTGAGGCTGTAAGTTTTGACCAAAAAAAGCAATGGAATTTACTGAATGACTTACTAGGAAAACGTCGTAAATCTAACACAATAAATAGTATCATTGGAGACAATAATACAATTCTTACTGATAGTGTTGTGATTGCTAATCAGTTTAATCAATATTTCGCGAATATACGAGGGCAAATCAAAAAGTCTTGCAATATCATATGAAAAAAAAGAGTGAGTGAGACAGCAATATTTTTATTTTTCGACATAATCTCCTTTAAGGTTTATACATTTATCACATCGATCAATTAACTTGCCTAAACCCTCTAAAAAAAAGATTTCTTTTGCTCCATAAAATATTCATTTACAACAGACTGTAGTTCATAGTCACTGGAAAATTTCCGGCCCCTTAGTGTTTTTTCCAAATTGGGAAACAGAAAATAGTCACTGGGTGCCAAGTCTGGACTGTACGGTGGATGCGGAATTTCCACGAAGCCGCAGTCTTTTAATGCAGCTTGAGCAATATTAGCCTTGTGCACTGGTGCATTATCGTGAAGAAGCAAGATTTTTTTCCTAACTTTCCTTGGCCGTTTTTCCCGGATCGCTTTTTTCAATTTTCGCAAAACCTCTGCGTAAAATATGCCTGTGATTGTGGTTTTCGGTGGCATATAATCGATTATCAAAATTCTTTCAGCATCTCAAAAAATTGTTGCCAAAACCTTACCAGCAGACGGTTGAGTTTTGAATTTCTTTGGTGGTGGTTCACTACGTTTAATCCATTGCATCGATTCTTGTTTGGATCCCGGATCCCAGTGATGAAGCCATGTTTCATCGCCAGTTATTATGTTATCCAAGAAATTTTCTGGATCTTCTTTGTACATATCTAAAATCGCCTTTGAAGTTTGAACACGCATTTTTTTTTTGTTCTGCATTCAACAAACGGGGAACTCATCGCGCACTTACTTTCGACATGTGAATGTGGTCATATAATATAGTATATGTGGTACCGTATGAAAGAGAAAGCCTTTACGCTAACCACGGACCAGAAATACGCCGGTCCTCCAATACAATAGAGTCGGCCATAATTACGTTTTCATGGCTAATAGCATCTGCTGGCCGCCCCGAGCGGTTGTCGTCTTCTAATGACTCCCGACCACTTTTGAATAATTTTACCCACCTTGTTACTGTGGCATATGATGGTGCAGATTCGCCGTAAACTTTTGATATATAGTTGAATATATAAATTGCATTTCGTCCACCTTTACAGAAAAATTTAATAACGGCTCGATATTCAATTTCATTCATTTTAAGAAAAATTAAAAACACGTGTTACTAAATTGACAAAAACAAACGAACTGTAAAATTTAAATCGAAATGTTCTTCTAGAAGTTTCATCGCGACAAAAAATGGTTTTGAAAAATATATTGTTGTCTCACTCACTCTTTTTTTTCATATGATATTGCAAGACTTTTTGATATACCCTCGTAGGTAAGGCTTTAAAAACATTTATTAGTTTTAATAGTTGCACAAATTACATAAATTATGATGAATATAATGAGTCGAATTTCTTCTTTTTCCCTACTGATATTTATGAAATCTGTACTATTATATCTATGCTCAAAAATAAAGTTGCATCAGGCAGTGATGGCATAAGCTCGCTTGTGATAAAGAAATTTGGTTACATCTTATGTTTTCCATTGGTTTACATTTTTAATAATAGTTTTATTCAAGGGAAATTTCCAGCAGCACGTAAAAAAGCTGTAATAATACCGTTGTTTAAAGGTGGTGATGCTAACTTAGTTTCTAACTATCGACCTATATCACTATTATCAGTTTTTTCAAAAATTCTAGAGAAGTGTGTTAAAGCTCGTGTTTTGTCTTATTTAAATAAAATAAATTTTATTTCTCAACATCAATATGGATTTCGAGAAGGACTTAGTACTGAGAATGCACTAATGGAATTACTTACCTCTACTTACAACACTTTAAATGAAGGCTGTGTTGTTAATTGCTTGTTTATTGATGTTAAAAAAGCATTTGATACGGTAGATCACAATTTATTAATTGCTAAATTATCCTCAATCGGAATCCGCGGAGTTACTAATCGTTGGTTTCGATCTTATTTAGGAGATAGAATTGTAGTATGTAATATCAATGGAAATTTGAGTAATATTGAATATGTTCAATGTGGCGTGCCTCAAGGCTCTGTTCTAGGGCCACTACTATTCCTCATTTACAGTAACTCATTTCTTGAACTTAATCTATATGCTGATAAAGTAGCGTTTGCAGATGACGTGGCACTGATATATAGTGGTACTAGTAGTTTAAGTTTATCTGGGAAAATAACTCATGATTTGAGAATTTTGCGAGCTTGGTTAGATCATCAATTTATGATCGTGAGTGATAAATCTAAAATAATTCAATTCCAAATAACAAATAATTTACTTGATAGAAATTCCAATTTTATATACTCACATGCAACAACGTGTCAAAATAATTCTAATATTAAATTCACGGATAATAATTGTTCCAGCTCATGTGTAAAAATTGATTATGTTGATTCCTTCAAATATTTAGGAATAACTTTAGACAAGAACCTAAATTTTAAAATGCATATCAACATCTTACAAAACCATTTATTTCTTACAAATCGTATTCTTTTTAGATTAAAGCCACTATGTCCGCAGACTCTTCTTAAAAATTTGTATTACTCCTTAGTTCAATCTCGACTTAGTTATGGAATTAATTGTTGGGGAGGAATATACTATAGTAATTTAAAGCGACTGCATGTATCCCAAAAGTTTATTTTACGAAATCTATATAATGCATCAAGACAAATGTCAAGTAAACCGTTATTTAGGAAAGCGAATATTCTAACAATAAGGAATTTATACATTTTTAAGGTGCTAAAATAATTTTTTATTCGAAGTGGAAATCGTCATTTTAAAGAATCATTGTGTCCGTTGTGTGGTTCCTGCTTCAAAGAAAGAATTCTTCAGGCGATTTTATGTGTACACCGCCCCTATGTTATTTAATCAGCTACCAAATAATATAAAAAGTATGAATAATATCAATCCGTTCTTAAAGTCATTGCGCTCTTGGTTAATAGAGTTAGATGATTCCGAACTTTTATTCAAATTAAAGAAGTAATTTCTTTTATTATTATTTTTATTAATGTATTACACAATTTTGTTTATTTCGGATTTTTATGAAATAATTTAATTAGTATAACTTTTATTTTATATTTGACGCCCCTCATCAAATATATTTAACTTTAAAGTTTTTAATTAGGAGCAGGTAGTTCTAAAAACTGATCGTTTAGTCGGTCACAAGAACTTCCTAATTTCCTCTTTATGCGATACAAATATAATTTTTGTTGATATGAATACTACTTAGCGTTAACTATTACATATATTTTATATTATATTATTATAATTATTATTTGTTTGTTAAATATTCTTTAGTATACTCAAAAATGATCTGATATGAAATTTAGTATGTTTGTCTTTTGTATTGATTTAAAGGAAATAAAAAAAAATAATTAAAATAAATAAGTCCTTAATTGGCGTTCTTCTGCCAACACTATTAGTTCAAGGCAAACTCATTCGTCTTTTTGTTGTATGCCTTTGTCGAATTTTACTGCATTTACACAACTGGACACTTCTTCGTAGCTAAATATCTTCGATTTTTTTTGCTAAATTTCGCACTTGCATCCGAACCCATCAAATTACACAAATAATAACACCTTGAATTTGCTCTCATTTACACAATTTAACTCCAAATTATTTTCTAAGCGCTCTATATACTCTATAAAGTTTTCTGCTGGTATATATCCATTTTCCTGCAAGCCCACACAATTGTGTGGATAAGGCAAACGAATCATGTCAATTTTTTTTTTGTATGTATTTTGAACCAACATTAGTGCATTCCACTTTCATTTGAATTCGTTTTCGTCCGAAAAATAACATAATATTCCGATTTAACTAAGATCCATTAAAATCCGGAAGACATTACAACCTGTCATTTTTTACTTCCACATTTGTGTGGGTTGCACTTAAATTGAAGCAAAATTTTTTTTCTCTAGTAGAAAAAGGGATATAGCTCCATGTGTCCAACCAAATTTTTTGCCTCCATCACTTTTGTATGTAATTATCACTTAACGTTATTCTCCACGTTTTTTTTTTATCTCACATCTCTTTATTATTCGTTTTTAAGTCCTCGTCGCCTATTATTATATTTACTTATTGTTTTATTCAAATGAATGTTTTCTGACTTCAAACACAGTCAAAATCCCACACGTCAATTCACGTCCATAACTTATTTATTCTCTCCTTTTATCCATTTTCTCCTATCGACCATCTCTCTTTGCATTTATAACTTAACCCTAAATACCATACTTTCGTATCTAACATAATATCATATGTTACGTATAATCGTAATACGTCACGCCTACCTCGTTGGCTACTGTTTCTGTTGTAAGGTCACTTCACCGCTATCTAGATTCATGTCATTTATGGATTTAATTTCATTCAGTGTGGTGCGCCATCGCCTGGTTCTAACGTTGTTTCTGTTTATCGCACTTCACAGTTAATTAGTAGCTTGCTCTATGATGTCACTTACTGATTTGATGGCAGTATCATCGGCAAATATATCAAATCAGTTAGAGGAGTTCGCTTGTGAACAGAAAGTATATGACTGGTTTTAAGACACCTCTAGCTTTGATCTCCTTAATTTGTGAGAATGGTTGTTTAATTCGAAAAGGAGCACATCAGAGATTACACGTAACGAATTTTAGGATAAATCTTGAACTTTAAAAACATGCTGTAAGATAAGAATGCAGTCATTTAATCGGGATGGGTGGGCACCAAACCAAGATTTCTTTTCCTGGGGAAAGCAGTGGTTTGCAGGGAAGAATAAAGCCTTTAGATGAAACGACAAAAATGCTGTGTCATACTATCATATTTTGCTATCAAATCCAGTAACTCCAAAAATAAACCCTTTTGGAGCGAACCCTCGGCTTCATTGTGGCCCCGCAATGGCCAACCTCCATGGGCTATTAGCAAAATGACATCTATGAATCTTCCCATAATTTCCCGGTTTTTGACTTGAGTTTTTTCTTGTTGCTAAATGAAGGATTGGCAACTCTTGTCAATTATAACGTCAATCCGCCGAGTACCTGTATAATGATGCCCCGCTGCGACACTATTCTGATGACATGCAGTTTTTTCGTGGTTGGAGAATTTCTTCGGTGCATTTTTCCAGCATGAAAAATCAGCGGTTGTAAATGCCGGATCGACCTGCCTCATAGTTCCAGTGGTATTTAAGCCGAAAACGCGGCAATAGAAGCAAAACGTAGCATCTTTGACATGGCTGTATTCGAGCCACTCAAACTCCTGAAACCACGCCAAACGAAACGACCGATTTTTGCCATCTTTTGTAGTCTTCGGATATGAAAGAAGTTTTGGACGATAAGGCCTCCTTTTGATTCTGGAGTCTCTCTCCGTTTTGTTGAGTGGCAGCGGGTTGGCGGGGTCGCAATACTCGAGGTCTATTTCAGACACAGAAGAATTCAGAAGTTAGAAAAAAACCCAGACACAGATAAGTTTATAGTTTTGCCATCAATTTAAACAAACCTGTATTGCTAGTCTCCTCGCATCTTAAAACCCCTGGCGCGTGACTCGAGGCGGGTAAATTTTCCTTGTCACAAAAATCCGGAAGTATTTCATCTGAAGAAACGTCCGCCAGTTTTTGCTTTTTCGAGAAAAAGCTGGTAATAGTAGTTGCTTTGCGTTTCAACATGTTCACTATTCATTTTTCAGTAGAAACGAAAATTCAGGATCACCAGTAAAAAAAAACCTTCACGAAACGTGCACATCAAGGTCAAAATTAAAACTAACTTATTTATCGACAATAAGAAAATTGGTTTCCGTGTTTTGAGATAAGAGGTGGATGCTTCTGTAAAATTTGGGCCAATCACAATTTCAAATTTACTTTGAAAACCGAATGAGAGGGGGAAGATTTTATTTTTTGAGTAAATGACAAGTTTCGAATACACCCACTGCAGTTCTACGTTTAAAAAAAAAACAAAAATTTCCCTCATAATCCTTGTCTAGACACGAGACACTATGTCAAGAGACTTAAGCCTCTATAAACCTGCCGAAACGAGTAATTTAAAGGGCTGCTGGGAAAAACGTTTTATGTTTTTATTATTGATGCAGTCTAAATTTTGGGAAACAAAATTTTTGGGAAAAACAAATTTCTGCTCTCAAAACAATAGGTGTGGCACGTGCCACAGGTGCCACACCCATGGCTACGCCTATGGATCCTTTCCATATAATATAACTGTAGCCCAGTACTCTGTGGCTCTGTGAGTTTTTTATTTTTATTTATTTATTTATAAACGATGTCTATAGTGACTACAATCGGCTCAACAAGACAAATGGTAAAAAGTTACGGCATAAGCTCGACTACTAAAGAGTATGTAAAGGTTTCTTGAATGAATCTCTCGACAAGTGATAATCGTAAGCTTCATAGACCTTGTTAAACACGCGCGATACTCTCGGAATTGGATTGGAAATGCCGTATTTCGTTACCGCTCGGTAAAGCTTCATCGCGTTGACGCATTCGACGTTCGGTAACATTCAAGTTGATAAGTGCTATGTAGTAACTCGATACAATCGACACGGGAATTAATGATATCACGCACAAACCGCGCGGAAGCTACATCTCGGCGATCTAGACGTTGCAGTTTCAAAAGATTACATTGGTTCTGATAAGGCGAAAAAACGTAATCCGCACAGCACGCATGGTTGGTAAACTTTGTAGCGCGAATAAAATAAAACTGTTTCTAGATACTCTCAATCCTCTCGGAACGACAGTGGTAGGAGGGTGACCAAACAGGAGATGTATACTCCAAAATAGACTGTTTATGATACCAAGCGTAATGTACGACTTTGAAATAATGGAGTCCACATGTCTGGTAAATGTAGCATCAGATTCAAAGATCACGCCAAGATCTGAATTTTAACTCGACCCGATCAATTGCTTCGTTATACAGTTGATATTGATAAAAAAAAACAGGCGAGCGTATATGAAAGAAAGAAAGAGTTTTGCATTTACTCACGTTTAAAGCCAGTAGTTAATTGATCAACGCCAAAAGCGGTTTAAGTCATCTCGTAACATTTCGCAGTCTAACATGCTAGAGACTCGGGCGAAAAACTTCATGTCATCCGCGAAGAAGAGGCAGTTTTCAAACTTAAAACATTTTACAACGTCGTTAATAAACAATGAAATAAGAGTGGCGGGAGAATCCTAACGGATTGCCAGCGACCTGAGAGGTAAGAACGCAACAAGTCTGTGTAAACAACGTCAAGCTGCTGCTTGGAGTTTAGACTGTCAAGTAAATGACCACAAAAAGAGGACAAGTTAGACACGTAGACCTACCGAGATAAAATCCCTGCTGGAAAAAAGAAATAAGTCTCAGACTAACAGCACAACGTTTGAATAGGATTGGTGGAAGACCGTCATAACCCGCTCCTTTAGTAACGTCGAGAAGGACCAGTTGATCCAGAACCTCCTGTGGAAGTAGTAGGAGACCCGGTGTCTGTCGACCGAAGCGGCTTGTAAAGCGATGCAAAGAATTTGGCAAGCAAGTTGCAAATGTCGGATTGCTGACTGGCGGAGCAGGCCTGGTAAGCCATATTCGACGGAAAACCAGATCCTTTTTTCTTACTGTTAATGAAGTTCCAACATTTTTTGGGATTAGATGTCAAAACTTGCCCGATTTGCACTACGTAATTATTGTAAAGGAACCAATTAAGAATGAAACGTATTACGTCATTTCTCGAGCAGCATCAACTCGGTATTATACCATGGCCCACGAAAGCCGGATTTATTATTGATAACCCGCGGAACGTGTCTCTCGATACCACTCCCGAGGAGCTCATTGAATCTGTGTACCGTATCATTCAAATCCGCGCGGCGGTGTAAAAAAGCCCAAATCGGCAGTCCTGAGAAATTCATTCAAGGATGCGTAATCGGCCATTCTAAAATTAAAGTGAAAATGATTAGAAAAATGATTAGTTGGTCATTTAGTATAAAAAATATTTATCATAATTGGTGTGTGATAAATGCTCTCACGTCCAGTGAAGTTCCAGCACGAAGCAACATCGGCATGCAAGACATCGTTAGCAAATAGCAGGTCCAGGAATTTCCCTCGAAGTTAAAGTCGCCCACAATGATAATTTGATCACAAGGGCGAACTGGAGGTATGCCGGCTGAGTTGATCTAGTTAATAAACGTGCTGTAGACATCCCGGTCGGATCCGTAAGAAATATAAACGGTGACGGCAACAATCGAGATATTGTAAGCTAGTCTGATGCGAACAGAAATGACATCAAGGCAGGGATGGTAGGCGATCACATCGTTGGAGACTGATTGGTTAAAGCAGTAGTTACTTTGGCTGTTGAAACGTGGCCATAGTCCGGTTTTTTGGTGTGCGTGAATAATTTGTAAATGGGTGGATTATAGCACCAGCAGGCCAAACATCAGAATTGTTAAGCAGGTCAAAATCGGTCTCCTTCGAACTAATTTTAAATGAAACGAACGATAGTGAGCTGTACAAAACGCGGTATTTGGGTAATAATAGCCTACAATTTACGTCGCCTGAGACGGATGGATCGATACGACTGATATATAAATATTTTTTTGTCAGGCACTGAGACAGTTTTTGATTGAGTTGATGGGAGACCCCGACCGAGCCTACAACAACTTGTGGCGGCGTCGATATATCATATTGATAGTGGAGCTAGGCTTGACCACTTCTGCAGATGTTTTCGGGCTGCGGGATGCGTTGATTAATCTACGGTTTTCAGCCACCTCCGACTCAATTTTCCTTAAGTTCAAATTGTCAGCAGCTTTGTCCACTATCACATCAATTTTCCTCAAAATCTTGGAACATGTTATTGTTTGTGATCACGGATATGCAGCAATTGGCAAAAAAGCAAATCCTGGTGTACTTTGTAATTGAGCTAATCGTGGCACGGCCAAGAGTTCCATTGAACGCAAGCTAAAAGTCGATGTATTTGTTGTGGGCAGTCTGTTATTTTCCGAGATAGTTTCTCTTTATTTTATTCCTGTATGAGCTGTCCAAATTGATGATATTCTGCTCCGATGGATCTTGTTATTTGATCGGTCCTTAATTCGTTTCCTCTCTGCTCAGGTAGGAATGCGTGGACAGTTTAGTTTTCGTAAGGCCAAATATTTCATTATTGAACCTAGTAGCCTGGACAGACGGCGAATTAGTTAAACTGGTTTAGCAAAATTCTATCAAAACTTGAATTTGCTAGTAGATTTTGAATCTTGCCAAACCATTTTAACTAATCCGCAGTCTGTTCAGGCTATAAGATTCCTCTAGCTTAATTCGCTTTTACTTTTAGAAAGGGCCAACAGAGAATCATCCTTGCAATTCTATATGTGTAAATATCATTTGCATCGCTTAGACTCACCCCGCATTCCGTTTTCGACGAGTGCCTCAAACTTATTTTTCATGTATTGGGGATTAATTCGAGTTCCGTAAAAATAGGAAAATGAATTTTTTTTTTCATTCGCAATCGAATAGGTTTAAATTGACCATAAGTCCATAACAAATTTTGGTTTCACGTAGTGGAATTTGACTTGACCCCCTGGCCGCAACAGCTTGCAGTTCTTGTCATGGAGAACAACGTTTGTAACGCCAAAGTATATGGAATCAACAAGTGCATGCAGAATGCCGAATTTTCCTTTCAGCGCCACACCACTCTGGCTGTGATCATGATTATTTAGAAGGGCGCGATAGATCTGACTCCAGAGTCCAGTTTACACAAAGCACAGTTCCACAAAACAAGTAAAATGTGTGGATTTCCCATTTAGCTGGCAGTAATATTAAATTGTCATATATGATGTACACAGTTGTTGTTAAAGTTTTAAATTACTGTGGTAATCACGTATCATCGGCCTCGTGAAAAAAGCTGATTGAAATCCGATATACAAATTGATCTGATAACCGCGAACAAATTTATCTATGAAAAAAAAAAAAAATACTTGAGTAGTAAAATTATACCCATATCCAACATGTGTTTTATAATCTCGACCTTGATAAGACTTTTACTTGCGTTATAATTTTAGTCGGTATTACACAGTTGATTGACTAAATCGCGTAACATATAAAAATTTGTAATTGGCCGATCTTTGCAAATGTCAGCTGAAAATTTCTTATTACAAAATGTCTAAGTAAATAACTAAAGCTAGTTGTACACGGGTTATATATATTTATGATTTATTCAATTTTTGTATATAGATATTAATTTTTTGTTTTTAGTCGGTTAAATTGGGCGGCGAAGAGAGACAGCTGTTCACTTTCTTACGTGCATAGAAAAATAAACATACACACACCACGACTTGAGTTTAAATATCGATTTCTGTTTATCGAAGAATATATACATGTATACAATTTTAATTTATAGTTAACTGTCATCCAGTGTCATATGTCATATTACGACTGCAGCCTACACACAACACGTACTCATCATCAATACATATATTGAACAAATTCGATTTCCACATGAAGCATTTTGATTGATGATCCCATATAAAGTAGAAAATTCCGTATTTAAAAAATAATTATTTGTCAATTGTTTTTGCTATTTTGTATGTAATTACTATTATTTAATATTTAATAAATAGTTTTGCCATGCATGCACACATACGCCTATACTACTAATGCGTTATGTACCACTTGCGGGTAAATTGGCTGCAATTAATTCATTAATTAATTAACCGTTTCGTTTTAAGTAAAATGTAAACGTGTTAAGTTATTAAAATCGCGTAACTATCAACTAATTTTTTAATTCGCCGCGTAATCTGATCAATTTATTAATTTTTAATCTATACGCTATTAGTGTTTCGAATTAGTTCATTTGACGCGTTACCTTAATCTGTTCCTCAACTTATCGTGCGGTTTCTTATCAGTAACAGGTTAATTTAGTAATATAGAAAACAATGCGGTAATTTTTTAATTTGGACATTTGTCGGTAAGACGAGAGATTATTTTATCAGACTTTTATTTATTTCATTTTTCATACACAACTCAATTTTAATGACATATACAGTTATTGCTTATAACCGCCTTATTAATCCGCGTTTGTAAATTAAGAAACCTAACTTTTTTTCTTAAGACATAAATTGTCTGGTTAATATTTTGTAATTATAAGCGGTTTACGGAAGTCTGCGGTGGAAGGGAATGCAATTTCACCTCGGGGTAGATCTCATTGTTAGTATTAAATTTTTCCGCATTTTTAAGGTGACTTCTAATTGATTAAAATCCCGGTGCGTTGAAAAACGTAATCAATTCGGGATTTTTCCAAAATAAGGAAAAATTAAGGACATTCAGAACGAAAACAAAATATCTATAAATATTTTAGTGTGAAGAAATTATTTCAATAGCTTTCTGGAAGGTAGTTTGGTACAAACAAGAATTTAATCAACAATCGATTGTTTCCTTGATTGGCCGGAAGCCATTTGAGAATATTGCTAGGTCCAGATATCATTTCCAATAAGTACTTGAAAGGATCACTTTAGATATTATATCTACCATAAGCAGTTTACCTTTCTCTGCATGCATTACTTGGTATTCAATATGGTTCATGATCAATTTAAAACAGCTTAACTTGCAACATATAAATAAAATGGGTACTGGTAGAAACTTCTGTAAAATCGTTGCAGATTATTATTACGTATTTAAATAAAACACGATAATTTTTAGGAGATAACAAAAATTGTGTCTTTATTATATTGAGCAAGGCGGAAACTGAAACTATCAAAACTACACATAAATTAGTTACAATGCTGGAACAAAGATGTCGTTCAATACATTACACATTGCTCTCCTCTAAGTTTTTTTGTTTCTATATAATTCAAAAGGTTGCTTTATCCATATAGCTAATGACAAAATTAAACTAAATTATAAATTTAACCTCACTGGGGCTTTTTTATCTTGTTGGCCATCCAATTCGGATTGTATCCCATGACTGTTCTTCGACTGCCAGCTCACCCTGTTTGTCTACAACCGGATTAATATCTATTTCGTCATTGTGTTCTTCCGTGGTTGTACTCTGCTGATCATCCAATACATCATGAGAATCCTGATTTGCTGTCAGTTTATCATGAATAATTTATCGTAGAACAATTTATCGTAGAACAATTTATCGTGGAAACAATTTATCGCGCAATCAATTTATCGTGGAATAATTCATCGTAGACGAGTTTATCGTAGAAAATTTATCGTAGAACAGGATTTCGCGTGGCGTATCAAAATTAGTGGGATTCTTGAATGATTTTTGGAAGAAGTACTGGAATATGGCCATGTGGGACGGAACTCGGTAGTTTTTTAATCGGTTACGATGGGATTGGGTATGTTGGATGAAAATGAAATTATTGAATGATTTTTGGAAGAAGTTCTGGAATACGGCCATGTGATAAGTGTTTAAAATTCCTATATAAAACTGTATAGAAAAACCCGAGTTTCCAACGAAATTCCACCTTCTTTCCTATTTGATGTTTTCTCTTTTTAGTTGGGATGCACAGTGACACCGGAATTTTTGTGACACTTTCTTTGGCGAGTAGTACGGATTTCCGTGTGCAGAACATGGTTCTTTTCATAGAAAGGGTGTTGTTTTGAACGCGAATATAAACGGAATTCCGTCGGCATTGCATATTGGATTGTGGAGCCGTGTTTTTTATTATCGTCCGATAGATTTACCCGGAGCATCCAATTTTCTATGTCAAAACTTATACTTAGCGCGCTAATTTTGCATGCAAGTAATTTATTTAGCTCTAAACTAAGATTGCTCATTCAACTTTTTAGTTAAAAATCGTAATAAAATTTTTTTTTCTCTACTTATTTATCGGGAGCCGCTATCAGGAGCGCTATCCATTTCAATGGGAAATTTGAAAAGGCCTTAATTTTGTAAACCCCTGAAACTACTAGAAACTTAATCTTACAATAAAAATTAAAAACCCTAGCAAAATGAATACTGGTTTAAAACGTCATGTCAAAAAAAATGTCAATTGGTATATTTCAAGCCGTTAAATGTTTGTTTTATGGATGAATTTAGTTATAATTTTTATAGTACAGCGACACCAGTGAATAATAGGATAGTGCTCGAGTAATTTAAACACTATTTTCAATCATAATTGTTCGAGTATTGAAACAACGGCGGCTAATCTCAAGCAACATATGTCTAAATTATTGGTCGAATCTGATACTGGTTCCCAGTCACCCAACGTTTTAATTTTTCGCAACAATGTCATGCAGTGCACTTCGTCTTATGATAGCCATCTTGATATTGATATCGAACTGAAGAAATAACGTTTGTTCATTAGTCGTATGTCTGTTAAAAAGTGTTGAAAAATTAAATCGCCATATTTCGAGGACGAACGAATTCGTCCTGTATTTATTATTATCCATGACGATTTCCTTCGTCCTCGAAATATAGCGAAATTATTTTTCAACATTTTTTATCGTATCATAATACAGCGATATCGATATCTAATCTTACATTTTCGATGTGAAGTGCTTGTTAATTGTGTCATTTTCACCTGCACAATCGGTTAGAAAATTACCTCGCGGTCATGCAGTCTTGGTGAAGTTATTTTGTATTTTGAGATAGATTTCACTGACGTGCGCAATTTTTATTCCAAAACGCTTTGGTTGATTCTTCATCCATCCAGTTATTTTTTGTTTGTGGTTTTAAAATTTTTAAATGTTGTAAGAGAATTTTAAATGTTGTAGTAGAAAGAGTAGTAGTAGGTTCCATTTCGTTTGTTTCAGTTTAAAATATTCTTCAAATTCTTCATTTTTTGTAAAATTATAAATTTCTATAAAATATGGGCGCACAGATCTAGATTTTTACCTCTTTGCGGTGCTGGCTGGATAACTTTAAACTAATACGGAAGTCGAGAGAAAGCGATGCAGGAGGAATTTTGCTTATGGCCTTTGACCCTACATGTCAGCGAGTTATGGGCGCCACAAATCCAATGCCACATAAGCGTATGTTCTCCAGGCTAGGGATGACGGAAGTGGGCGTTTGACTTATAGCAAGGAGCTTGCTATGTACATGCATATCACTAGTCCATAATGCACACACGTGTCAACCCAATAAGTGGATTGAGCGCCAAGCCAACTATGTGCTCTCAGAAAAAAGCCTTTTAAGACTTGAGATCTCAGAACCCTTCGGTGTAAGCTTAAATTCGCACTCTGGACGTAGTTATACTACAAAAGCTTAGATTTTCTGGGAGTTTGATAAGTAACTCCACCGATGGTTACACATTTTACTAGCAAATTTATTAGAAAAAATTAAAAATAAAATTTAACGTTTTCGTCCAAAAGCGAGTACAGTAATTTATCATTGACTATCGTCCAATCAAGATGCGGCTAAGCATGGGCCGACATCCGTTCCAGGTGGCCACTTTTCAAGAACTTATTATAAAAATCATTAAAGAATCTCATTTCCACGGAACGGCCAAGTTCCGATCCAGGAAGCCACATTCCAGAACTTCTTCCAAAAATCATTTAAGAATCCCATTTCCATCCAACATACCCAATCCCATCATAATCGGTTGACAAACTACAGAGTTCCGTCCCACATGGCCATATTCAAGAACTTCTTCCAAAAATCATTAAAGAATCCCACTAATTTTGATAACCACGCATAAAACTGTTCTACGATAAATTGTCCACGATATGCTGTTCTACGATAAATTGTCGCACGGTAAATTGTGTCTACGATAAACTGTTCTACGGTTAAATGTTCACGTTAAATTGAAACACGATAAATTGTTTACGATAAAGACACCGTCACCCGAGAATCCTACCTGTCCTGTTGCTCGGCAATTACTGACCTACTGTGATCAAAGATATAATTACGGGACAGATATCTTAATAAATTGATTAGAATACCACGTCCACCAAAGACCTTCCTTAGTTTCTACCAAGAATACTGCTTTCCTCACATATTTTTAAATAACTGCCGGAACCCAAGTTTTTTTTAAGAGGAACGCGATAATCTCTTGCCATTACCTCCTTCTCTACTGTGAATAATTTTGGCTTGGTGTGAGTATCATAATTCTTCTTCTGCCGCTCAATGTGTCTCACTGTAATAGCGCTCGGCAATAATTTATTAAAACGCATTCTACTTTCTCGGTTAAACATCTTTTTATATGGAGTCTCCTTCGTGGGAGAATTACTTATATCTTTAATATTATTCTGGTCCCTTAACGCTTTAATTAGCCCAGATTTAAATGTTTTGACCGCGTTCTCTGCCCTGCCGTCTCATTTGAAGCGGGCGAATATGGGGCCGTTAAAACAAAATTTTTTCAGATAACGTGAATTGTTCTCCGTATCTGGTACAATAGACTTTAAAACGTCAAAACGAGCAAAATATTTCCTCAGTCTCTCTATATTGTCTCTTTTTTATTACATGAATTCATCATGTATACCTCCACCCATTTGTAGTATGAATCTAAAATTATCAAAAAATGTTTGTCTCTAATCGGTCCACAAAAATCGACGTGCATTCGTTGAAAAACATAAATCGTCTGAATCCATGGGGTTAACGGCGTGTTCTCAGGTTGTGCCTGTACTCAAATGACACACGAATTCATCAATCCTTCTATGTCTGCATCCAAGTTTCGCCACCAAAAGTATGTTCGGGCTAATGCTCTCATCCTACTCATACCAAGATGTGCAGTATGTAGCTCATTTAGCATATTTAACCGAAATTTTGTTGGAATATCGATTCTGTAGCCCCACATTATTGTGTCTTTTTCTAGTGACAGCTCATTTCTGCGCATTATTCTGCGCACAAAAATGCTGTTCAAGCAAGAAAAAGTTGTGTGATGTGTATGTAGAAAATGTATTGTCAGAACGTCAGTGTCAAAACTGGTTTCGTTCTGGCAATTTTGCTGTTGAAGATGCACCACATTCTGGAAGGTCAGCCGAAACTAATGAAGACAAAATAAAGGCATTGATTGATGCAAATCGCCGAATAACAACTCGTGAGATGGCTGACAATTAGATCTATCGAATTCGACTGTTTAGGATCACGTAAAACGCCTTGGTTGAATTAACTCGACTTATGGGTTCCACATGTTCTTATTGAAAGAAATTTGCTCCGTCGCATTGACGTCTGTGATTTGCTTCTCCGTCAAGAAAATGATCCATTTGAGAAGCGAATTATTACTGGGGACGAGAAATGGGTTGTCTATAACAATGTTATTTTGCAAGAGGTTATGGAGTAAAAATATGAAAGTTAATATTCATAAATTGTGAAGTGTACTGTCATCAACTGAACAAAAAATTTGTTTCTGCGCTCAATATGCCGTTTGCCACGTGCTTGTTTGATACAAACACTGATAAAGTGGAAACACGTAGAAGTCGTGCAGAACCGATTTGGGTTTGCCCAATGTGCCTTTTCTTAACTGTAGATCGCAGTGATGTTCTTAAAAAGCACTTGACATTTAGGGATTTTCCACAACTAACAGTTTGAAATACAATTTTCAATTGATATTGTTGTAGATTTTACTGTTTTCTTCATTTTCAAAAATTTGAATCTTTTTTTTGATGACACTGCCATAAACTGCCAAAGATTGGAACCGCCAGCATAAATTGACGTCATATAGCAAAATTTTTAAGCAATAAGGCGAAAATAGATTAATACTTTTTACACTATTTGCCGTAGGCACTTGGCGAAACACACTTACATATTTTATTAAATACTTTCGCTAAAAGTTTTTTTTCACAAAAATTAGATTTTTGAATATTTTAATTAAAATTTATTTTGTTCTAAAAGTTTAAAAAATCACTCGATCAATTTCGACTTCTTAGGTCATCCTAAGGATACTACTGATTTGTAAAAGTAAAAAATTGGTTATATATAGTAGAAAAAGGCAAAAAAGAAAAAGAATTAGAGAGAAAAACTAGGCAATGAAAATTAATCTATTGATCGTCCCAGCCAACTGTTGTTTATACGGAAAAAATTAAAAATAAAAATTAGATTAAAATGTAGTATTGTGTGACAGGGTATACAAGGTGTGATTTGAAATATCTTGCAAGCTTCTGAGTCAAACCTTCATGATTATTAGGATTACATAATTTTACGTTTTATTATGCAGTTCTGGTGTTGTCCATTGCAGTACATTGACATTTCAACAGCTCTCTGTCTGGTTTATAAACATAATTGTTTAAAAGCTCTATTTTTTACAATAAGTGTCTGTCGTTTTAATATTTTTACAGAAATTTTCCTAAAACAGCTAAACCATACAAGATTATGTTGTTTTCCGAGCGTAATTTGTAACACAGTTTCAAAAAAAACTTAAAATTTTTCAAGTGTGGAGTAATGGTGGGATTCTATCGTCATGTCATGGCAAAATTAGGCGAGAGAAGACCGAGCATAAGAATTAAGCCATCTATCTCGAAATAGTTCCATTAACAAAGAAATTACCCTATTAAAGTTAACCGACTGCAGCCAAAATGTCGATAATGTAGATTCAAACTAATCAAATGAAAATGAGAACCGATTTTTGTCGGTAACATCATATCCGAAAAATGTCGATAATGTAGATAATTGTTTATGCTGGAATGTAATTATTTATATTAGAAATTTTTATTTTGTTCTTTCTATAAATCAACTAAAAAATGTAAAATTCGAAATAATTAAATCTAATATTCCAAATCAAATTTCTCTATGTTTGGGGAAGTAAGCGCCATCTAATAATTATCATTTAAAAGCGTCAGGTCAATTTTCACGTGGAGAATACGGAAAAACTCGATTGTAATATACAGTGAGTGGATTTGAAATTCGGACAAAGAGCTTGTTGGATTTTATTGTGAAAAAACATACACATAAATAAATTTTTATTTCAATTTTTATTCATAGTATAATTCATTAATACAACAGGTACACAATTCATTAATTAACTAAATATTAAATACAATTATCATTAAAATTTTATAAATTCAGTAATTAATTATTACAGTTTTAAATTTACGCCGATTAAATATTCAGGACAATGTCAGGTACAAATTTAACGTTTGTCCGTACTTCATATTTAATATTTCGTTGGATAACCTTTTTGTGTCAGTACAGCTTGTAGTCTTCTCGGGATCGAGTTTACTAAGTTCTTTCTTGTGGAATAAGCTTGAGCTGGTTTTTACTTTGAATGTTTTGTTTTCGTACTCTTTTGTCGGGCTCCTCCCACCAAATTTTCGATCGGATTAGTATCTGGGGATTGGGGTGATGTCTCTAAAACTTTAGGGCAGTTGTATAATAAATAGGACTTTACTACGTGGGCTTTATGTTTGAGATCGTTGTCGTGGCAAAAACTAAATCGATCAGATATTCCCAATTTTTTAGTACTCTGCTAAAGATTATTACGTAAAATTACTAAATAGACATTTTTATGCATGATTCCATTAATAAATACCAGATTTCCCACTCCACTTGAAGCCATATTACCCCAAACTAAAACGGAACCTCCCTCAAATTTTACTGTTGATTTAATATTTTTTATGTTTAATTCTTCGTTGGATTTCCTCCACACTTTAACCTTTCCATCTATTCCAGTCTTATTCAAATACAACTTGCAGAAATCCATACGTTTTTTCCTGTTAACATCGTTAATATATGGTTTCTTTCTTGGTGTTCGACCATGGTATCCATTATTTCTAATTATATTTTTAACAGTGTCTACTGATACAGATTTTCTATATAATTCGTTCAATTGACCACTAACAATTTAGGTGCACTAATTTTCAGATTTTCCCGTACTTGACTTATTATCCATCATTCTTCATTACGATTTAGCAGCTTAGGCCAGCTTTTCTGAGGTATTAAATCGATTCTATCTTCTGTTTTATATCTTTTAACAATGTTATACACCGTTACCACTTAAATTTAAAATATTTCGAAATTCGATCGTTTTCGAATCGTTTTCTTTCGTTCGTATTGAAATATGACGTCTTTGTTGAAACGTCGTATTTTTGTTTTTCTTTCTATCTAAAAATTATTACACAGCTCATTGATGAACATTTTTACTTAACGGGAAATAACCATTTTTTCGAAAAAAAAAGTTTATGAGGTATATTTTAGTTAAAAATTAGTACTTTGTCAGAATATTAAATCAAACTAAAACTGGGAAGAGTCTTGCGAATAAAAACATTTATATTTTTTAAGAGATCATTTTGGTTAAATGTTGATTAGAATTGGGTTATTTATATTATAATTTGTCTTTTACATAAAGAAATAAACATTTACTTGTTTACGTTATGTTCTTTGTCCGAATTTCCAATCCACTGACTGTATCGCATTCACAAAATTTGAAAATTTCTAAAAATTTACCGTTTAAAGTGTCATGACTGGAAACAGATTCAAATAAAAGTTCTTAATGATGCACACGCGTGAATGAAATTTCAGGTCAATTTTCATGCGGATGTACGGATAATTTTGCCTGAATAAGACATATAATATGGTTAAGAAACCCACAGAAATACCCATCCGAAAAATGTCGATAATGTAGATTAAATATAAAAAGATTAAATGACAACCGAATAATATCGATAATAATAATAATAATTCAATCAAGTTTAAGCGGACTCTCAACATGGAAATTGAGCTGAAATTTTTTCCATGGTTTGAGCATCAATAAGACCTTTCATTTGAATCTTTTTCCAGCCATGACACTTGAAACGGTAAATTTTTAAAATTTTCAATTTTTGTGTTTCCGATATATTCAATCAAGTTTTCCCGGACTCGCAACATGGAAATTGACCTGAAATTTTTCAAGTTTGGCTTGATATATGCGATCGAGTTTTCTTAGTAATAAAAGAGTTTAATTTTGAATAATATCAGAGCCATCTATGATTTTGAAGAGCCGTAATATTAAAAAGAGAGCTTTCAGTAGAGGGGAAGCTTTTATTGAATTACTACAAGAAACCGTGGTAATTGGAAAATTTTTAACCATGAATTTATGAATAAAAAATTAAACAAATCATCTAAATTTTAATTTTATATTTTTAATAAACTATTCAAAGAACACATATTTGAAAATCAGCCATCATAATGTAGTATTTATTTAGTAAATTTAAACTAAAGCGGAGCATAAATTTATTAATTTTCTATAAAAAATGAGCTTTCCGTTTAGTTGTGTAGGTTTATAAAGTAAGATAATAAAGGGTGCTGCCGCGAATTCCTCTTACATCCAATTTAAAATTTAGTTTTATAAAAATGTAACTTATTTAGTAAATTCTGGTCACATGCACATCAGAATTTTCGAGATGAACGATGCACTTAATAGCAATCTAAACATAACCCATTTATAACAAAATTAAAGAGAAAACGTGAGCTGAAATGAAATTTTATGAATCACCATGTAGAAACAATAATATTATTCATATAATAAAATTCTTACATCAAAATCTATTTACGAAAATTATTAACGATATCATGACAACGTAAATAACTTCAATTTTATCCGATTGCAAAAACGAGCTTTCTGTAATTTGAAAATCCGTTTACAGATGTCTCTGTAATAAATCTACTTGAAATTACAGAAAAGCGTAAAATAATTAAATAACTATTTACGAAAATAAACCATTATTATTGTAAGTTAAGCGCGAAATCTTTAATACAATAATTTAACATAATTAATAAAACTCAAAACAATTATTAATTTTATTTATTGTTCGGTTGGCATAAATAATGCTTTTCATCGCAAAATATTTACCATCGTAGTTGCTGCGCGCTGAAAAACAATAATAGAACAATGTCACATTTTTTCCAAATTTTTTCTTTTCTTATTTCAATTCGCTCGTATTCGGTTATTTTCAGTTCCAGGAGATCTCAATAATCTATTGAACCAGGCAGTATACATAATAAATTGTTAAATTTGTTAACAAACATTAGGTTTTAATATTTAGCTTTAATGTATACTTGGCGACATCTTTTGATTGGTTTATTAGTTGCGAAAAGCTCTATAATATAATGTTTTTATTTTATGAAGCTCCGGTTTGTTTATACTACAGGATGAAACAGCATAGCCTGCGAATTTGTTGCGATGCAATTTTTAACAAAACAGTTTTCGAAGATTGTTCATCAACAATGCTGTAATAGAATGCAGAACACAATAACCCCCATATTACATAGAAACTAAAAAAGCATTTTTTAACGAACGTTTGTTTTTGGAAAGAAATGCTGAAATTTTTGATGGAACACTCTATACTAATTTTTTACATACACATATAAACAAATTCTTATTTCTACAATAAAAAAAAATTTTGTGGTAGACTAATTTGAATATTTTTGCGTTAATTCGACATAATATGACTCAATTTTAAAATATGCTTCTCCTGAATATTGAACTAACCATTCAAATTAAAAATTGAAAGGAAGCATTACTGTTTTTATACACAAAAAAGCGTATAAAAAAATATTAAAATACACTGGTTGATATGAAAAAGAACCAAAACCTTCCCCTCTATGGAAAGCTCATGGAAAAAAATGGCGGAATCTTACGGCTCTTATATTAAGGTGGCTCTGATAATATACACTCAGAGACAAAACTCTACATACACCTGCTGTTTATAGTATATTTCGTGAACCTCATTCGATTTCCAATTTTTTTTTTTTGAAAATTGTTTATTTTTTGATATTTAAATTAATGTTATAAATCACATTTCAATTTTATAGTCACACAAAAAAATATAACGAATAGAGGTAATCATTTATTTAGTATTGCGTAGCTCCTCCATCACCATCAATCACTGCCTGTAGGCGGCGACCCATTAATAATACTAAATTGCGGGTTATTTTGGGAGTAATTTCTGCCCAAGCTTTTCTCAGCGCATCCTTAAGTGTTTCCTTTTCGGAGGTGCCTTTTCGGTATTTTCGTAATCTGCGTTTCTTGATCCCAAATATGTTCAATTGGGTCTGGCGACTGGGGTGGTAAATGGAGCTTTTGGGTACAATATACTGTAACCATTCCTTTACAAGGTGAGCTGTATTTTTCGGATCGTTGTCATGTCGAAAGATCCAAGACCTTTTGAGTGCTTGCTTTTCAACAGATATTTTCAAATTTTGTTTCAATATTGTCAAATACTGAAATCGATCCATAGTTGTATCAACGAATACTAAATTACCAACCCCAGCTTCGACCATCGCTCCCCAAACCATAACATTACCTGATCCAGGTTTAGTGGTATGCATTATATTTTGTTTTGCAAAGCAGTGTTCGCTTTACGCCAGATTTTCCGCCTACCATCAGACCCAAATATGTTGAATTTACTTTCGTCTGTAAATTAAACACTATTCCGAATCCGATGCCCTCATTAAGATGACTTCTTGCGAAGTTAAACCGCAATTCTTTGTTCTTGGTAGAAATTAGCAATTTTTTCTCGTGGAATCCTGCTATTATATCCAGACCGCTTGAGTACTCTTCTTGGAATAGTTTTTGAACTAACGTCCTTTCCTGATATATTGGCGATCCGACCAATTTTGAGCTTCCTATTGCTGGATTTTGTACCACTATTTTCAAAATTGACCGCACATCTCTTTTGGATAGGTTCTCTGGGCGGGAATATTGGGTTTATTAAGTATAGACCGTCGCTCTTCATAGTTTTTAGTTTTTGTTTGGACAGTAGCACGACTGAGTTTCACAGTTTCAGCAATTTCACCAAATGTTTTTTTTTCTTTTCTTAATTGAACTACTAAATTCCGAATACTGGCACAAATTTCTTTACATGGTACCATATTTTAATGAATTTTTCACTAATTTAACGGGTAGAAATCACCGATTAATTGCAAACTGCTGCCTGTTTGCAAAAAAATTTTGCACACAAAAAAAATTTGAATATCGAATGAGGGTCACGAAATATACTAGAAACATCAGGTGTATGTAGACTTTTGTCTCTGAGTATACATTAATGAACCGAAATAAACATTTATGATTTAAAAAGAAGTTAGGTACTGTTTAACACCAAAATTATTTAACTGCTTTATCGATATTTTTCGGTTGGCTATTTATACGAATCTACCTTGCCGACTTTTAAAGGCGCAACATACAAGTTGATATTGAATCTCCATTATTGACATTTTTCGGCGGGTACATTTTAGGTGTTACAGACGAATCTGCATTATCGATATCTTTCGGTTGACTTGATACAGCCAAATCTGCATTGTCGATCTTTTCTACATTCTCTACATTGTCGAAACCATTTTATTAATTCTCTACATACATTGTCTACACATGTAGAATAAGCATAAAACACTTGATGCGGTGTGTAATAGGTGTTGCTTGGTATATGATCGTCTAGCTTTTCCTGCACGAGTTCCATATACTTCAGATTTATTAGTTCGATTTTTAATTTGGATTATCTTGCAGACGCTTTCTTCCTGGATTCTCCTAATTCTACATGAATGGAATCGAGTTTTATAGAATTCTTATATCGGCCATCTGAACTGAAGTTTTGTTCAATCATGGTTTACTCGTTAGTTTTAATTCTTTCGTCCGGTATCGAAATATTGATATTTGATATTTCAACGTATAATGATGTGGGCATATGCTTTTTACTATTTTTACCATTCTTCATTTATCTATTTGAACGTGCAATTAAAACTAATTTTTCTTTAGTAATCATAGAAGCACACATATGATAAAATAGATAAAATATATATCACAAAGTTAATTAACCTTGACATAGCCATTTAAATAATCCCGGATGCAAATCCAATTTTATGAAGTCATCAGTTTTGTTGGTCAAAACCATTTGGTACAAGTATTTTTTTGGATAGCATACAATATAAAATGGTTTTACTACTTACTATTATTTTGACATTTTACTAAAAACAGAAAATACGTTTCTAGATATACCTAGAATGTCAAACAACGTAAAAAACTAAAACAGAACGAATATAATTTGTTGTCTATATAAACAATATTCCCCCTTATGTGGATATGTTAGCCTCAAACCACCACCACCTCTAAAATGGCACCACACCTTAAGTGTATTCACACCAAAAAAGTATCACCCTTTTTTCGTGTAGCTGGCTGTACATATTTATTTTATTTTAATATTAATGCTTTCCAAAGTTTAATTTCTTTTTTTTTCTCGCTCTCTTACAGCACCTCCAATATCTAGAAGTGTTTATTTTAAATTAAATTAAGGAAAAAAAAAACTAAGTGCGGATAAAGAGAATATTAAGTGAAATGGAGATTAAAAAATAAAAGTCGGTAGGAAAACCAACTACACAATCTTTTTACTCGTATACACAACTACACAAGACGAGTAATAAAAATAAGGAATAAATAATTTTTTTTTTGTGAGAAACGTAACAAAAAAATTATTAAATTAACTAAAAAAAATCAGTTTTCCTCGTTACTTTTATTTTTTTTTGTGCGCGCTGGATTTTCTTTGATTTAGCTGCTTGTGTAACAAACTGTGTTCTTTAAGAAAATATACAAAAGGTAAGAAACACGTATTTTATATTATTAAATAATAATATTAAGTCGAGTGTGGGCGGAAAAATGTTTCTGCAGTGTATGTGATTTTATAGTTAATTTATTTAGAAAAAACAAACCACAACAACAACAACAAACGTTTTATTGTGGCGGTTGATTATAATTTTTGGCTCTAGCAACGTGCACTGACATTGGAATTTTTGTTCGATTTTTTTTTTATTTACTTCTCTTATCAGTTTGGAAATTACTAATAGCAGTAGATTTTTTTTTTGTAACATAAATTTTGTAATCTCTTATCAGTTTTATGTTTCGATATATAACAATTTGTTTTACTTATTGTGGACGGACTATGCCTCTGTAATTCAACGACGATAGAGATTTCTACGTAACACATTTTGATTTAGTCTCCAAAATGTATCGATATCGTTTGCATGTTATGATAATAATTTGAAACCAGTTACGACTAGATTGGTGATTCGCGTTCATCACGCTTAATATTTTTTATAGTGGTTTTGCAAATATAAACGATAAAATGATTTAGCTTATCAATTATGATATATTAAAGGTACTTATGTTAAATTAAGAGATGTGCGCTCATCGTTATTAAATAATCCAATCTACATATACTTGATGTACGAGTAATTCATTTAACTTGTAAATTTATTTTAATAAGGTATTTGCGGTTCAATAGTTTCATGATTAAGCATTCAAGAATATTAAACATTTTAAGACTCGAGTCTTACACGGTAAGCGACTTTTCTAATATTTACTTAAAACGCGCGGAAGTTACATGCTGATTCGAAATGTTATACTGCAACCGAACTGAAATTGTGACTGAAATCATGATCTAGATTTTGTTTCGGTTCAATATGTAAACTGTGATTTGGCCCAACTGATAGAAATATTTTTGTTGTTTTCTGTTCTGCTTATCAAAATAAATTATCAATATATCGGGAATTAATAATAACTACAATGTGCTACACTCAAAATTGATCGAAAATCTACTACCTATTCGAATATGTGAAAGAGAACCCGTGAACATTTTTGGGATGTTCATTTCTGGAACGTGTTAAAAATTTCACAATTAGAGCACATCATCACAAACATTGGGTTTTGACTGAGCTATCTGACCATGTAGATGAGACTTCGTGCACATCTGCTCGGTGAATCAAAATTTGAAAATTTATTCAAATCCATGAAACTTATAAGACTCAATTGAGAGTGGTTAACTGCAGCAGGGAAACTTTTGAATTTCCAAATGACTACTAGTGCTCACGAAAAAAAATTAGTGCTAGTCTAGGAGCCGAAACAACGGGAAAAGACAATTTCAAATTTCGTCTTAAAGACAAAACAAATGAAACTCGAATTCTAGAAAAAAAAACAAATATTTTTAGCCTAATCTTAACACTTTCCAAAGGCGGGGGTAAACTGTCAAAACTTGTGCTTATCCTACAAATATGATTTTCGTAAATTTTTATTCATATATTAAGGAAAAACAAACTAGCCCCTAAAACATACTACATTTAACAAACAAAACAGAGATGTGGTACCGTTCAATAATATTTGTGTTGAACAACAAAATAAACAATAGAAATAAAATGTTATAAACTCCAAAAATAAGCAATTCAGATAGCATATTCTTGTGAAACCTGTTCATTGCCATCCGATAAATATATTGGCCGAATTTGTGCTAATCCAGAATTCTACCAATTCCATTGAACAACAACGACCGTTCAATAAACATTTTCTGACAAAAAGTGTTGTAGAAATTAACGAAGTTGGCACTCCTGATTGCACAAATTCCTGTAAGGTATGTTCATTACCACCGGAAAATTATAGTGGCCGTTGAACCCTCTACGCCCCCCCCCCTTCCCCCCATCAACAACTCTAGAACACTTTTTTGCTGTTCAATTCACGTTTTTGTCGTTCATTGGGGATTGGGCCCAGCACAAATTCGACCACTGTATTTTTCAAATGACAATGAACGTAGCTGACAGGGATATGTAATCAGAAGTGGCAAGTACATTGGTTTCTAAAACACTTTATATCAGAAAATTATTTATTCAACGGTCATTGGTGTTCAATGTTCATTGGAATTGGTCCAATTCTGGATTAGCACAAAATCAGCCACTGTGTTTTTCGGATGGCAATGAACAGGTCTGACAAGAATATGCTATTTGAATTGCTTAATTTCAACACAAATATTATTGATCGGTACCACCTCTGTGTCTTGTTTGTTTAATGTAGTATGTTTTAGGGGCTAGTTTGTTTTTCCTTAATATATGCATAAAAATTTATGAAAATCATATTTGTAGGATTAGCACAACTTGTGACAGTTTTGTCGCTTTTGGAAAGTGTTAAAATTAGGCTTAAATTATTTCTGATTTTTTCTTAAATTCGGGTTTCATTTGTTTCGTCTTTAAGGCGAAATTGGAAATTTTCTTTTCTCGTTTTTTCGACTCCTGGACTAGCACTAATTAATACAAATTGTTCTTAGGCTGTGTGCCAAACTTAAGTCAAAAGTCAAATTTAAGTAAATTTTTCGGTAAGTTTAACAATTTTTCAAAAACTCTGTGGCAAACTGTTCGAACAATCTGGCCTAAAACATTTTACTTTGTTGTTTTTATTGTAATGGTTTTACTGTGATTGTTCCGTACATTTTTAGTACTCTTGTAATTGTGATTTTTTCCGTACATTGGTGTACTTACTTAGTAAATAGACCATTGTACGGAACAGTCACAATAAAAGCATTACAATAAAAACAACAAAGTGAAATATAAAAAAAAATCGTAAAAACGAAAATTTGTTGTGAGAATGAAATATAAACGAAAAATGTGAAAGAATCAAATTTAGTAGGGTAAGCAGTAATTCGCTAATACTACAACTACATGGTATTGTTCTATATATATGAACAATATTCCAATGCAAATAATACAACATCAGTCGTCTCAACCTGATTGTTGCGATTCTTACAAATTTTCCATTTATAAGTCAACAATTCAGATTTACCTTAAGTTTGGCACACATCCTTAATCGGTAAGCAAAGTTTCATTTTGAAATTCCCTGTTGCAGTTACCCACACCCCAATTGAAGTTAAGTTAATTGAAGTTTAAATCGGTCATTTAGGCGATAATTATAAATGTTTGGGAAAGTCTAAAATCAACCTTGTTAAAGTTAGCCGAAAGTTGTCAGCCGAAAGATAATGCAGATAGTGTCTTGACTAGTTCAGCCGAAAAATAATCAAATTATATATTAAATTGAAGTATCCCTGCCCAAAGTGACTATTCAATAGCCCATGACCATAGGTAGATTCTGAGTATATGGTTGGGGTGGGTCTGATGGGGTTATAGGGGTGAAATTTTGATTTTTTCCTATTCTCAACGATAAAATCGTTCGTCATTCGAGATTTTGGCATATAGACACCAATCTCACTATGCCGATTCGATCGCCCGTGACCATAGGTAGATTCTGAGTATATGGTTGGGGTGGGTCTGAGGGGGTTATAGGGGTAAAATTTTGATTTTCTCCTTTTCTCAACAATAAAATTGTTCGTCATTTGAGATTTTGGCATATAGACACCAATCTCACTATGCCGATTCGATAGCCCATGACCATAGGTAGATTCTGAGTGTATGGTTGGGGTGGGTCTGAGGGGGTTATAAGGGTGAAATTTTGATTTTCTCCTTTTCTCAACGATAAAATCGTTCGTCATTCGAGATTTCGGCATATAGACACCAATCTCACTATGCCGATTCGATCGCCCATGACCATAGGTGGATTCTGAGTATTAGGTTGGGGTGGGTCTGAGGGGGTTATAGGGGTGAAATTTTGATTTTCCTCATTTTTCGTCAATATAATCGTTCGACATTCGAGATTTTAGCATATAGACACCAATCTCACTATGCCGATTCGATAGCTCATGACCATAGGTAGATTCTCAGAATATGGTTGGGGTGGGTCTGAGGGGGTTATAGGGGTGAAATTTTGATTTTCTCCTTTTCTCAACGAAAAAATCGTTCGTCATTTGAGATTTTAGCATATAGACACCAATCTCACTATGCCGATTCGATAGCCCATGACCATAGGTGGATTCTGAGTATATGGTTGGGGTGGGTCTGAGGGGGTACTTCTCAGTAGTGAGATTGGTGTCTATATGCCAAAATCTCGAATGACGAACGATTTTATCGTTGAGAAAAAGAGAAAATCAAAATTTCAACCCTATAACCCTCTCAGACCCACCCCAACCCTATACTCAGAATCCACCTATGGTCATGGGCTCTGGAATCGGCATAGTAAGATTGGTGTCTATATGCCAAAATCTCGAATGACGAACGATTATATCGACGAAAAATGAGGAAAATCAAAACTCCACCCCTATAACCCCCTCAGACCCACCCCAACCATACACTCAGAATCTACCTATGGTCATGGGCTATCGAATCGGCATAGTGAGATTGGTGTCTATATGCCAAAATCTCAAATGACGAACAATTTTATTGTTGAGAAAAGGAGAAAATCAAAATTTTACCCCTATAACCCCCTCAGACCCACCCCAACCATATACTCAGGATCTACCTATGGTCACGGGCGATCGAATCGGCATAGTGAGATTGGTGTCTATATGCCAAAATCTCGAATGTCGAACGATTATATCGACGAAAAATGAGGAAAATCAAAATTTCACCCCTATAACCCCCTCAGACTCACCCCAACCATATACTCAGAATCTACCTATGGTCATGAGCTATCGAATCGGCATAGTGAGATTGGTGTCTATATGCTAAAATCTCGAATGACGAACGATTTTATTGTTGAGGAAAGGAGAAAATCAAAATTTCACCCCTATAACCCCCTCAGACCCACCCCAATCATAAACTCAGAATCTACCTATGGTCATGGGCTATCGAATCGGCATAGTGAGATTGGTGTCTATATGCTAAAATCTCAAATGACAAACGATTTTATCGTTGAGAAAAGGAGAAAATCAAAATTTCAACCCTATAACCCCCTCAGACCCACCCCAACCATATACTCAGAATCTACCTATGGTCATGGGCTATCGAATCGGCATAGTGAGATTGGTGTCTATATGCCAGAATCTCGAATGACGAACGATTTTATCGTTGAGAAGAGGAGAAAGTCAAAATTTCACCCCTATAACCCCCTCAGACCCACCCCAACCATGAACTCAGAATCCACCTATAGTCATGGGCTATCGAATCGGCATAGTGAGATTGGTGTCTATATGACAAAATCTCGAATGACGAACGATTTTATCGACGAAAAATGAGGAAAATCAAAATTTCACCCCTATAACCCCCTCAGACCCACCCCAATCATATACTCAGAATCTACCTTACGTCATGGGCGATCGAATTGGCATAGTGAGGTTGATGTCTATATGCCAAAATCTCAAGTGACGAACGATTTTATCGTTGAGAAAAGGAGAAAATCAAAATTTCACCCCTAATACCCCATCAGATCCACCCCATTTATATACTCAGAATCTACCTATGGTCAACCTTATTAAAGTTAGCCGAAAGATGCCAGCCGAAAGATAATGCAGATAGTGTCTTGACTATTTCAACAGAAAGTTAAACTCTCTTTATACTCTCGCTCCTATCGATTTTTAAATTCCTATAAACTGAAATAATTTCCCCTTCACCCAAAGGATATAACCCGATCCTAAATTCATCCTAAATTCGAGTTTATGACTGATTTTTGCTGTATTCAAGACACAATCTGCATTATCTTTCGGCTGGAATCTTTCGGCTAACTTTAACAGTATCTATGGTCATGGGCTAATGCACTATCTGCATTACCATCTTTCGGCTTGAATAGAAAATACAATATCTGCATTACTATATTTCGGCTGGAAACTTTCGGCTAACTTTAACAGTATGAACCGAAATAAACATTTTTGATTTAAAAAGTAATTACTGTTTAACACCAAAATTACGAATCTGCATTACCGACATTTACTGGCGGATAATACAAAAATGTTTTTGCTTCTGCATTATCGACCTGACCTGATATTTTTTGTTATTACAACCGTTTCTGCATTATCGACATTTTCGGCTGGTACATTATTAATGTTACAACCGAATCTGCATTATCGTCATTTTTTTGGCCGATGCATTTTAGTTATTACAGCCGATTCTGCACTATCGGCATTTTTCGGCTGATGCATTTTAGTTATTACAGCCGATTCTGCATTATCGACATTTTTCGGCTGACACATTTTAGTTATACAGTCGATTCTGCATTATTGACATTTTTCGGCTGAAGCGAATCGGCTAACTTTAATACTGTTAAAGTTAGCCGAAAGTTTCCAGCCGAAAGATAATGCAGATAGTGTCTTGAGTACAGCAAAAATCAGTCATGAACTCGAATGTAGGATCGGATAAAAGTCATTCGGGTGATTCGGGTGAAGGGGAAATTATTTCACTTTATAGGGATTTAAAAATCGATAGGAACGAGAGTATAATGAGAGTTTAACTTTCGACTGAAATAGTCAAGACACTATCTGCATTATCTTTCGGCTGGCAACTTTCGGCTAACTTTAACAAGGTCTAACTTTAACAGTAGCTAAAATCAATCAAAACATAAACAAATTAGAGTTATTAAATTAAATATGCTGAAATATTTTCCGAATCTTAAAATTTTGAACGATTAGAAAACATGTCAGTAAGATAATTTTGGTAGACCTGTACTCTACTAGTACCAACCCGATTAAAATTCTAATGGTGCTCGCATATCTAAAATAACATTCTTGTGAAAAACGGAATTTCTTAAAAATTTTGATTCTATGAAAATTCATAAATCTCAAAAGTTTCACCGATCGGCAAACTTCCGTTCTTCAATAGATTGTGGTTTTAGATATATGAGTTCCATTAGAATTCTAATTGGGTTGGCACATATTAGGAATAAGTACAAAGGGCCGAATGTCGAAGGGCCGAATGTCGATGGGCCGAATGTCGAAGGGCCGAATGTGTCGAAGGGCCGAATGTCGAAGGGCCGAATGGGTCGAAGGGCCGAATGTGTCGAAGGGCCGAATGTCGAAGGGCCGAATGGGTCGAAGGGCCGAATGGGTCGAAGGGTCAAATGGTTCGAAGGGCCGTTTTTTTTTGTGTTTTAAAATTCAATTTTTCATTAAATTTGCACCTGATATCAATTGACGGCCGAAAATTTTATCTGCGTGGTTATACTTCCGAATAGGTTATATACCTCCAAAAATTCTGAAAATCGGTATACTAAGGTACTTTAGAATGCTGATTACGAATATGGCCATGCAAATATCCAGAAACGACCCCCAAGTAGCTCCCAATTATCCCAAGTGGCCCTAAATGCCGCAAATAGTTTTAAAAGACAACCCAAACGCGAAAAAATATTTTCTTTTTTCGAAGCACAAATGCTTTTATGATTATTTTAAATCATTTTACACCTTAAGATTGAGGGCTACCGCCCCACATCCCAACTTTTATACACATAAAAAAATTTACTGTTATTCAATTATTTTATTTCATTTTTTTTTATAATCCACATAGGGGACATTTAATTTTAGTTTAAAGGTTATATCAGGCGGGCCGGCTCCGGTCGCTTCGCAATGTACATTCTGGAAAAGGGGAAATTTAATTTCAGTTTATAAGAATTTAAAAATCGATAGGAGCGGGAGTTTAGGATCGGGTTAAATCAGGCGGGCGATGGGGAAACTTATTTCAGTTTATAGGAATTTAAAAATGGATAGGAGTGGGAGTTTAGGATCGGGTTATATCAGGAGAAATTTAATTTCAGTTTAAAGAATTTCAAAATCGATAAGAGTGGGAGTATAGGATCGGGTTATATCAGATGAGCACTTCGCTCCTTAGTTAGAAAGAAAAACTTCAGCAGTTCGAGAGTATAGCAACGGATTATACCAGGCGGGTCACTGCGCTCCAGTCGCGTCGCTCCTTAGTTAGAAAAAATTTCAGTTTATAGGAATTTAAAAATCGATAAAAGCGAGAGTATAGGACCGGGTTATATCAGGCGAATCGCTGCGCTCCCGTCGCTTCGTAATTTACATTCTGGAAAAGGGGAAATTTAATTTCAGTTTATAGGAATTTAAAAACCGATATTGGCGGGAATATAGGATCGGGTTATATCAGGTAAGCACTTCGCTCCTTAGTTAGGAAAAAAAAACTTCAGTTTATAGGAATTTAAAAATCGATAGAAACGGGAGGACGTTGTTATATCTGCGCGGGTCGCTGCGCTCCAGTCGCTCCGCTCCTTAGAAAAAATTTCAGTTTATAGGAATTTAAAAATTGATAAAAGCGGGAGTAAAGGACCGGGTGATATCAGGCGACTCGTTGCGCTCCTGTCGCTTCGCAATGCACATTCTTATGTACCATATCGCGTTTTATACCATATCGCGTTTTGTACCATATCGCGTTTTGTACCATATCGCTTTTCGAAATATTGCGTTTTGAAATATCGCGTTTTGTACCGTATCGCGTTTTGTACCATCTCGCGTTTTGAAATATCGCGTTTTAAAATATCGCGTTTTGTACCATATCGCGTTTTGTAACATATCGCGTTTTGAAATATCGCGTTTTAAAATATCGTGTTTTGTACCATATCGCGTTTTAAAATATCGCGTTTTGTACCATATCGCGTTTTGTACCAGATCGCATTTTGAAATATCGCGTTTTGAAATATCGTGTTTTGTACCATATCGTGTTTTGTACCATATCGCGTTTTGAAATATCGCATTTTGAAATATCGCGTTTTGTACCATTTCTCGTTTTGTCATATCTCGTTTCGAAATATCGCGTTTTGAAATATCGCGTTTCGAGCGGCTCCGCCTTTAAACTTACCATATCAAGAGATTACTTGGCTTATCGAGCTCGTTAGAGGAAATTTTATTTTGAGTCTTTCTTTGATGTCATTAGTGAAGTCAAATGTATGTGTACCATTGACCGATTCCTTCCACCTTCTTTCCCATAGATCAATTGCCATTGACGTTATTTCCATTTTGTTGCTACGAGTATATTGGTTATGTTCACCATCTGCAACATGTGCAGAGTCGCTTACAGTCAGAAAAAAATATGATAAATACATGATTACATTTATCATATTATGATAACACTTAATCATTGTTATTATTAATATAATCATTGTGTGTTAAATACAATCATTTAAATGATTGATTTTATCATACTATTATATTCTTGATCATTTTCTTGATCGTCTTCATAATAAGAATGATGATCTCAAGTGGTCATAAGGGATCATCATTCTAATGATGAAGAAGATCAAGAAAATGATCAAGAATATAATAGTATGATAAAATCATTCATTTAAATGATTGTATTTAACACACAATGATTATATTAATAATAACAATGATTAAGTGTTATCATAATATGGTAAATGTAATCATGTATTTATCACATTTTTTTTCTGAGTGTAGTTCATTTTAATCACTTCTCTTAAGTGGTACAAGCGCACTCTCTTTTTGATTAGAATATCCAATTTTCGGTAAGCCTTTGTTGTTACTCGGAGTGGTATATTCTTCTGAGCGCTTCCTAATGATCCGATGTGGTGACAGTTTAGTCTATCATACCATCCAGTCGCAGGATACGCTGATAGCGCTTCCACCACACCTTTGTAAATTATTACTAGTGTTTTGGGATTAGAAAATGGGGGGAGATCCCTCCCTTGACACTCTCGCCAGGGAGTGGATTAGGTTCTTAGCGTTTTTACAGGCTCTTAGAACGTAAGAAGTTACTCACATATGTTCATCAACTCAAAGATATCTCACAGTTTTGACCGTTATCAAGTTTCGACCGTTTAAAGATACTGTTGGAGGTGGATAAAAGTCAAATTTACCTTTTAGCTGCAGCATCAATTTGTTTTTCTACGGATTTGCAACGCACCATTCGTGCATTCAAGTGTAAAATACTTAATAAACACATTTTATTAAACACTTGCTTTTCTATTTCGCAAAAAATTAGATTTTTGAATATTTTAATTAAAAAATTTGTTTAAAAAGTTTAAAAAATTGACTCGATCGATTCTGACTTGGTAGGTCATCATCAGGAGTATATACTGATTTGTAAAAGTAAAAATTCAGTTATATTTACGAGGGTTGCCTTTTATATTTAGAGATTGGACAACCCTAGTGTTGCAATCTGGCAACTGACAGCTCTATCGTAAAGTTTGACATTTTTGAAATTATACGTACTCAGAACGTTTTGACATTCGAGCGCTATTTGTGTTGTTTACAGTACTCATTAACTAAACATCTCGGCGAAAAAATGGAATTAAATCGTGAACATTTTCGTGCGATTATTTTTTACAACTTTCGACGTGGATTAAGGCAGCAAGAGTGCATGGATGAACTTAATTCAATTTTTGGCGATGAAGCTCCATCAAGGATCAGTGTTTATCGATGGTATGGTGAATTCAATCGAGGTCGTAGTTCACTCCAAGACGAATTTCGTGAAGGTCGTATAGAATCAGTTGTTGTTCCGGAAACCATTGATGCTGTAAGCGAACTGATATTGCAAGATCGTCATGTGACCTATCGTGAGATTGAGACAACCTTTATGCATTAGTGGGACCAGTATACATTCAATATTGCATAAACATTTGAATGTCATTTGAAACATTTGAAACATTTGAAACATTTGAAAATTTGTTCGCGTTGGATCCCACACAATTTGTCAATCGCTCAAAAAAGGCTCGTGTCGATTGGTCGAAAGAAAAGCTCAAAAAATACGATGCGGTGCTTCAAAACACGTCTATGACATAATGACAGGTGATGAATCGTGAATTTACGCGTATGAGCCCGAAAGTAAACAGCAATCGACTGTATGGGTGTTTCAAGATGAGCCGAATCCAACAAAAGTTGTTTGCGCACGAAGCACTTGCAAGCAAATGATCGCCTGTTTTTTCGGAAAAAATGGCCATGTCGCAACCGTACCACTAAAACAACGCAGAACAGTCAATTCTGAGTGGTACATAACCATTTGTTTGCCAGTTGTCTTCCAAGAAATCAGGAAAACCAACTGCCGAAGACGGATTACTCTTCACCACGACAATGCGAGCTCTCACACATCGGCTCAAACAACTGCATTTTTGAGCACTCAAAACATCGATTTGATGAGTCATCCGCCGTATAGTCCTGACTTGTCACCAAATGACTTCTTTTTATTCCCGTACGTAAAAAACAAACTGAGAGGTCAACGTTTTTCGACACCTGAAGAAGTGGTTGCTGCGTTCAGAATGCATGTTTTGGAGATACCTCAATCAGAGTGGAAAAAGTGCTTCGACAATTGGTTCAAACGCATGCAAAAGTGTATAGATCTTCATGGGGAGTATTTTGAAAAACAATGCGATTTTCGATGGTTAATATTTGTTTTTGTTCTCTAATCCCGAAATATAAAAGGCAACACTCGTAGTAGGAATCCGGCTGGTATCAGCAACTGGCACATTGTTCTAATGAGAATTCAAAAATTTGGAAGGCTCACCAGTGATCCAACGAGATAACAAAGCTCTTTAAAAATATGTTGACATGTTAAACGGTATATTTAAAACCCATTTAATATTGGAGCATGAACTGTTGGATATGTAATTCAAAGCCAGTTTAAGTTTATCTACAAAGCAGTTGATGTCAAGTGTGACGACAAATGATTCCCGCTTATGTTGTAAATATGACTTAAATGTATATAACAGATAGATTAAGTCAGTGCAGTTCGTTTTATCTTGATGTAAGACAACTATAACGGATTTACCTTTAATTAAGGATACTTTTGTAACCATGTTTATAGATTTGGAATAGCACACTAATAAGCATACTCGAAATGATGCTAATATAGAAGGAGCTCGAGGATACACAAGAAAAGCCTAATCGGCGTAGTTTATCAGGCTAACCAAAAACACCTGCAAGCATCCACATATTGACGCCTGGTCAATTAGAAGAATTACAACTAAATCGTTCACATGTCACAACCTCCGTAATGATTCCAGTACATAACATTCACGATCTTCAGCATCTATACCAAAGCATGACTATATACTTGTCACTCTTAACAAAATAATAATAGAGGTCACCCTTCCATTGTCGTTCGCATGGGACTACACGTTATTAGCGGTTATCCCCATCCCGGACATTAATCACAAGCTCAGATAGTCACATCAACTGACTATATTGCAATGGACAATCCACGGGAACATTTCGTGTTATTATCCGATGTCAAGAGGTGCCAAATTTCCCAGCATAGGCAATTTCTATGCGAAGTTTCACCAATCATACGCTAAACTAGCAATCACAGCCAATGTGAGATAGCCATTTTACAACGCCAAAACGAGCTGGATAAGGCTCCACACTCCGAACAAGTGGATATATGTATTACTTAATGAAACAACAGTCGACGTCTTTTGTGGGGAAAAGGTGCAGGGCCACAATCTTCAAGGTTCTTATGTTGCCCACATAGATGCGGGATGCATATTAAAGGATTCCGGGATTCAAATAATTGCCATAAGAGCAATGCACCACAACATTAGCAATCCTGGTCGCAAGGCAACCTATATTATACAGGGTGCTAAAATTATAAGAAAATTTACTTCTTATATCGAAAACAGAACAAAAGACAGTAATACCGAAGGTCTATTGATAACTTTAAATACTTGGAGAATCAGCTAGAAACTCTCAAGAACAATGAATTCCTGCCGTCAAATGATAGTATCTATCATATTCATCACTACAGTATGATTCACTTACTAATCTGAGACATTTTGATAATCGGAATAATATGGATGATAAGGGGCTGTCTACGCAGAAGAACGGTTGACAATCACCAACCACTCATACCACTACCAAGGCTGAATGTGAGTGCAGTGTAATGCGCATTTACCAGGGAAACTAAGCTGGCCTGGGAATATGTTAAGGCGCCAGCTCAACATGTATATGTAATAATACAATATAATAACAGAACATACAGTATCGTTCAAATAATGTGTTATGAATGTTTTATTTTTGGTTTATGCTATTAATAGGGCCATGCCTGTAAAAATTTTCGTTTTTCTTATGATTTGTACTTCGTAATACATATATGAATTGTTTCCGCACGTGTCCATTTTTGTTTTTTTAAATTACCGTTATAATTACTTTTTTTCGTTATGACACCTTAGGGGAGGAGTCAGTATTGTACAATTTATCGAATAAATTAAAGTGGTACTTACAATGGATATTTTACCAAGAATACGGGATAAAATTGCAACATTAGCAGAGCACACCTCCATGGCTCGCCGAGAAATTGCACGAGTGTGTACTGTGAGTTTGGGGGCCGTAAACAAAATTTTACGCAAAAAAAAGACACGGTTGGTGTTGAAGTGAAGTGCGTCGGAAAATGCGGAAGAAAAAGAAAAATAAAGGCCAAATATGAAGCATTTCAAACAAGTGTGGATTTTCAAGACCTGGCGGCGCATGGAGTACATATTCATGAGTCTATTGTACGTAAAAGGCTCATCGAAATGGGAAACGAGCTCCGTCCACAGAAAAACAGCATTTAACCGTATCCATGATGAAAAAGCGATTTGCTTGGGCAAGAGAATATGCTAATTGGACAACTAAGGACTAGAGAAAAGTTTTGTTCTCGGACGAAACACATTTTGTCGTGCAGGGACAGCGGTCACGGTTTGTACGAAAATTACCAAGGGTAAAATTGACAGTGAAGCATTTTGATCAAACAGTCAAACAGACTAAAAAAGATGTTTGGGCAATGTTTTTCATTTAAGGGCCCAGGCAGTCTAGTACCAGTTGAAGTCATGATGAACTGATTAAAATATAAAGCTATGCTGGAGTTGAAATTACACCGTAATTTGAAAAAAGTTGATATTGGTGAAAATGCCATTTTTCAACATAAGCAGGGAAATATTAAATGCCTCGATAGGCCTGGCAATTCATCGGACTTGAATCCGATCGAAAATTGATGGACCATTTGTAAGGTTAGAGTTCGAAAACAGGACTGTACAACAATAAAAAATATGATGGAACCTGTTATCGAGGTTTGGTTCCGGGATCCACAAATAGCTGAAAATTACCAAAATTTAATCAATTCGTTGCCTTCTTTCATTAATTATCTGTGTTCACATTAATTCGAACGATACTGTAATTATACAACTACATTTTTACTTTGCTGATTCTTTATTTTATATTGAAAAATCAACGTAATCGTAATTTATACTATTTATTGCAATGTATGCATTAAAAATGTAATTCTTAAAAACGCTTATTGCATCCCATCCGCGGTAATCTGAATAAATAATCATTTCACCAAATCAAAGCAGAGGCTTGATTTGTTTAGGCCGGCTTTTGACTTTAATCTGTCTAGAAATTAAAGGAACTAATGTCGAAGATTCTTTTGAATTATTGGTAACCATTGTAAACTTTACTCATAAATACTCGTTTATAAAACCTCTTGGCATAGAACTTATAGAAGTCAGAAATTATCTCAATCAGTTGAGATATCGCCTGCTTACTGTTTTGTAGAGCACACTGTGCAACTAAAATTATCACATTACATAAATTTAATTTTATCCATGAATTTAATTTAGAATCTACAATAAATGCAAATTTAATCACAATGAAGAAGAAGTAAATACTAAAATAAAACTACTTCCTTTTACAAGTATATTATGTACGATGCTATATAAGAAAATGTTTATTGTTGTATACACGGATTGTATACAGAATAAGAATGAAATGGAATGTAAGTTGTTTTTAAAAATGTTAAATGCACTACAGACTCGAGTTTATAGATAGGTATATTATATGTATATTATATGTAGATGTTGCATTCAGCTGAGAATGACACATCTACATAATGTACATTCTACATTAATACCTCAATTGCACACTACTCCATCGAAAACTATACTCTCGTATAAAAGAAGCCAACACTGTAGCATTTTATATGAAGAAGAATTTAATTCAATTAAAAAGATTTTCATTTTATTTATTAGCTTCTGTTGTGCGCTACTACTGTCTGTAAGGGGGTATCAATAATTTAATGAGATGATGAATGTGTGATATAAACGATAAGATAATAAAAAATAAAAAAAAATTTATTGAATTATAAATACAAATTACTAATTCTGTGTTTTAAATCAATTCGATTAAATAATTTTGCATACGTGTCATAAACAGATATTTTTGGAACACGTCTGTAGTGTGTTGTTTTGGGAAGCGGAAATACCCAGATTACATTGTCTGCGCTCCAATTCCCTGGAGGAACCGTCAATTATTTGTATCTTTATTGCTGAGATCCCTACAATAGTATTTTTTATACGGTGCAATAACATTACGATTGTGTATAGCGTTAATTCGAGTATGGTGTAAATTGAAGTTCAAGCACCATTAAGATAAAATGTAAGATTAAAAATATAATTTTATATTAATCTTGTTTTTAACTTTTCCCTTCCTACGATTATTATTACACAATACTGTTATTGGAACGGTTTGTTTATGGAGCTCATTTCACTAAGAGAAATTTTTATATGTACTTAAAAAACATATTTTATTAAATATTTATTTTTTTATTTCGCAAAAAATTAGATTTTTGAATATTTTAATTAACAGATTTTTGTTCAAAAAGTTTAAAAATCACTCGATCGATTTCGACTTGTTAGATCATCATCAGGACTAACTTATGATTTATAAAAGTAAAAATTTAGTTATATATAGTAGAAAAATGGCAAAAATGGAAAAAAGAAGGAGTGACAAAAAATAGGCAATAAAAATTAATCTATAGATCGTACCAGCCAACTGTTGTTTATATGGAAAAATTAATAATAAAAAAGGGAGAGGACTATATATAGCAGGTATTCTGAAGGAGTACGCTGATATTTTAGCAATTCCATTATGTTACCTATTCAACCTCTCCTTAAGCACTAGTGTGTTTCCCGAAAAATGAAAAGTTTCGAAGAGAACACCAATTTTTAAATCGGGTAAACGAAACGAAGTTACATGGTACAGAGAACTATCAACTACATCGTCAATTCCAAAATTGTTTGAATTAATATTATGCAACAACTTTAAATCGACAATTGCACGTCATATATCAATAAACAAGCATGGGTTTATGCCAGGCCGATCCACATCGATCGACTTCCACAACGATAAAATGAAATGCATGCACAATACCATAAGCACGTAGTTCGTTTCATTTGTTCGTTACATTTGTTGCAGTCACAGTTTGTTTTTTTTGTTGGAAAGGAAATAAAGATACTTCCATTGGTGCATTAAGTGCAAATTCTTAAGATTACTCGATATATCGTTCGTGAATTTTTAAGCAGATCTTCAGTAAGTATTCTTATAGTGTCTTATTATAAACTTCATTAGTAATTTTGATTATAATTCTTTTTTATAGAAATGCCACGTGGGAAAATATTTTCAAGTGAAGAAATTGGACCATTCATGGCCTATAAAGAGTGTGGATGGTCTAATCGTGCTATTGCCACTAAAATCAACAGACATCATGTTGGTGTTGCAAATGTTTTTAAACTAGGGCCACTTTATGGAAAAACAACTAGACCGGGACGACCTCCGATTATAAGTGTCCGCCAAAAACGAGAAATAATTAGAGAAACAGCTCACAAAAACTTAGTGCTTTCAAAATTCGGTGTAAATTAGAAATGAGTGTTACCACGAGACGTGTTGGGCAAATTCTACACAACTCAGGTATACCTCAGGTATGGATCAAAAATAAAGGTAAACCTGGATTAAAAAGACATCACAAAGATGCACGACTTGAATTTGCAATGTCACATTTATCGTTGGCCAACCAATGGAAAAAAATTATTGTCAGTGATGAAAAGAAATTCACATTTGATCGTCCAGATGGCTATAAACGTTATTGGCATGATAATAGGACGAAAAAAGAGGTCAGTTTGCATAAAAACTTTCAGGGAGGAAATATCATGGTTTGGGCTGTTTTCTGTTATACAGACAGAATACCAATTTGCTTCATCACAAATAAAATGAATGGTGTTGGATATATTAAACTTTTGAATGAAGTGCTTCTTAATTTGATAGAGGAAATTGATGATGATAATCTAATTTTTCAACAAGATAATGCACCCGTTCATCGTGCTCGTGTTGTTTCAAATTGGTTTGAAAAAAAAAATATTGAAATAATGCAATGGCCTGCACTAAGTCCAGATCTAAACACAATGAAAAATCTTTGCGGGATCATTTCGAATTGGATTTATTTAAATGGACGACAGTATACTAGTTTAAAAGAGCTTAGATCTGAAATAAATAAAGCTTGGAGGGAAATAACTTTTTGTGAGCTTCAGAATCTAATTGATTCAATGCCTAATCTAATGGAAGAAGTAATAACAAACTCTGGTGGCCATACTCACTTTTAAAATTTATTCTCTTTCGTTAAAATTTAAAGTGTAATGTTAAATTTTTTATTATAATTGAAACGGAACGTTCAGGTGGGCTTATCAGATTTTATATATTTAAGCTGTCGTAAAATTAGACTGGCCATAGTTTTTTCTTATTTTATTTCAAATGTCTTTTGTCCATACTATTAAAGTCACCTTGTTAAAGTTAGCCGAAATTTGCCAGCCGAAAGATAATGCAGATAGTGTCTTGACTGATTCAACAGAAAGTTAAACCATAGACAAATAAATGAATAAAGATCCTTAAACCAATGGAAAATTTATGTTTAAATCAAATTCTCGATGTCGTTACAAATGGAAAAAAATTTCTAGCGGCTGTTAGTATAAATATTAGTTAATACTCAAACCCTATTTTGGTCTACATTATGAGCGCAATACATATTTCTCGCTCAATATATTTTTTCAATACGCGCGCGACAAATAAAAAATTTTATATTTGTGTATACAGTAAAAAAAGAAACAAACGGAAAAATAACAAATTCAACTTATTTTTTATTTTCGTTTGAAAGTATCCTTTCTCTTATTCTAATATATATGTATGATTTATATTTTAATAAAACAGAATGAAATGAAACTAAAACGCACGTATTATGTATATACATAATCGTATATACATATGTACTATTTAAAATAATGTTCGTGCACGATCGATAATTTCTTGTTTAGATATATAGAATTTAAACACGTGGTGACCATTAAAAGGAAGAGGATCTATTTTAGATGTAAGTATGTAGCTACGATGATTGTTTTGGTGTGCTGCATGAAGTATAATTTAAAAAACGAATATTTGGAGGAGATGATAAGAAACATCAAAAATTTATGAACGAAAGTATATTTGACGAAAGGGAAAAATATTATAATTAAATCGTTTTTTAATGATCGCAGAAAACAATTACATATACATATTACATATTTGTGTTTGGTTACATTATGTATATTTTATATGCCTATCTATACTGGTTTGTCCAAATTAAATACATTCATGACTAAATTTTCCCTAAGTATACTATTAAGGATGATGCATGATTTAAATTCGATAATTTTAAAATACCTAATAATTTTATAAATGATTTTATTTTTGAGAAAATGAATAAAATCAGCTTACACCGGAAAGATGCTTTGGGAAAATGTACTATGTATTTGGATTTGTCTCCAAAAAATTGGTCAAGCATACAAATTTTTGTTAACGTTTTCCCCTTATTCCATATTATCTGAAGCATGGTAGGACTTGGTTTGTTTCAATTAGCTTTTGCAAATATTTTAAGACGTTGAAATTAAAAGCTAGTTTTTGATTTTAACTAAATTTGCAAAAACATTACTATTTCGATTGCGGTTGTGGTATATACATATATAGAATTATGAGTATACACAATATCCGTGCAATTCTATTTTTAATCTGCTAACCCCAAATTAAAATCATCCTAAGGTTTTAAAATGACAATATATAAATATTTCGTTGTTCGTTGTTGTCAATTGATTTACAAGCTCACATTAAAAGTACACTGCAATTTTTCAGATACCAACCACCCCTTATCATGAAAACTACCCCGAATTTCTCTAGAATAAATGACCACTTCTTTGAAAATTTCAAAAATAGACTATTCAATATGGGATAATGGGTATCGCTTTATAATCCTCATCAGAAATGCAATTCGATTGTTAAGTAGTAACTTTAAATCATGTACACAAATTTATTTAGCCACCCACTTTATTTATTAGGTGTATAACAATTTCTACAGATTTTTTCTTCGCGCTTAAAATTATATTTAAAATAGAAATATTTTCACGATTTCCACAAACCTTTACCGAAACATCATTACATCCATAGACAATCACTATTTGGTGCGCTTTATGGGCTGTCGGATTCATTGGTCTACATGTCTTCAAAAATAATGAAGGTCAGAATATTACAGTGAACGGTATAGGGACATGATTTCTAACTTTGTTGTGCCCCAATTGGCTGCCATAAATATTGCTGATATGTGGCTCCAACAAGACGGTGCCACATGCCACACAGTGCGGAATATTTGATAAAAGACTAATTTCATGTAATGGTGCTGTTAATTGGTCACCGAGATCGTGTGATCTAACTCCATTAGATTATTTTCTTTGGGGATATGTTAAGTCACTTGTCAACGCTGGTAAACCAGAGACGATTGTACTCTTGGAACACAAAATTCGGCAAAAAGAAAAATTGTGAATTGCTGCGAAAAGTGTATAAAAATTGAACATCCAGATTGCGCCATCTACGCGCCAGACTCTGTGGCCACATGGCCGAAATCATATTCAAGCATTAATGGCATAAAATTATCTATCCAATAAAGCTAGTTTCACTGATATTCAAAATAATTTTCTTTGTTCTATTTTAATTCTAAATTGTGAACCTCTAAAAAAACACCTTTTATGTTAGCGCGAAATGTTTTTTATTTTTTTCAATTTAGATTGTGTGTTTCGTTTATAATTAATTTTGTTTGAATTGGGTTCGAATATTTTCTGGGACTTCCGTGCGGCGTTCGTGATCCTGTCCTTGATTTAGGTCATCAGGCAGAAGTCCTTATTGATTTTATACACAAAAAATATTTATACTACGAACTCTTTAAACATGTCAAGCACGTTCAGCCCACTGAAGTCTTACCGAAAACAAAGACATGTTTCATATAAGGTTTAATGAGGCCTTACTAAAATCTGGGACAACTCATTGGACTATATACGATTAAAGTATGTATGACTAATGGTGATGGATTACTACACATTAATTAAATACATTTGCATAACCAGTTTTAGAAAATTCACTTGGTACTGGGCATATTAATGCAATAAATTAATATTTAGTACAGGAGAAGATACTATAACTGTCCAGAAAATATTTTACTCTATTTAGTTAATTTTTATATCCTTCAAGTCCATAGTACATATTTCTTACAATTCATTTAAATTTTCAGAAGTTTAGGAGAATTTAAACTATCAAATGTTTATCATTTTTATAGGAATTGAAAACTAATGTGAATCCAATTATTACGCATTATTTTATTTAGGTATTAGGTTTTTCTGAGTTATGTCTGTTGCTGTTGTAGATTCCAGGTTAGCTCGCACATCTTCAAACTTTCGAGGCAGTCGCTAAGATCGAAATTACCACTTCTAAAATGTTTGTACCAATAATTACAAAATTCATAAGACACAAGGTCGTCACCAAGAACACTACAAATTGATTCCCGTGCTTTAGAAGCTTTGTTCCTTATTGGAATTCGTATAGAATGCAGTGCCGAATATGCTGATTATCAGTTACCATTGTAAACTCTGCTATTCTGAGAGGTAATGTAACTCACGATCTTGTAAATATCACAAAATACCGTGAAAATATTTCTATTTTAAATATAATTTTAAGCGCGAAGAAAAAATCTGTAGAAATTGTTATACACTTAATAAATAAAGTGGGTGGCTAAATAAATTTGTGTACATGATTTAAAGTTACAACTTAACAATCGAATTGCATTTCTGATGAGGATTATAAAGCGATACCCATTATCCCATATTGAATAGTCTATTTTTGAAATTTTCAAAGAAGTGGTCATTTATTCTAGAGAAATTCGGGGTAGTTTTCATGATAAGGGGTGGTTAGTATCTGAAAAATTGCAGTGTACTTTTAATGTGAGCTTGTAAATCAATTGACAACAACGAACAACGAAGTATTTATATATTGTCATTTTAAAACCTTAGGATGATTTTAATTTGGGGTTAGCAGATTAAAAATAGAATTGCACGGATATTGTGTATACTCATAATTCTATATAATATATATGTATATACCACAACCGCAATCGAAATAGTAATGTTTTTGCAAATTTAGTTAAAATCAAAAACTAGCTTTTAATTTCAACGTCTTAAAATATTTGCAAAAGCTAATTGAAACAAACCAAGTCCTACCATGCTTCAGATAATATGGAATAAGGGGAAAACGTTAACAAAAATTTGTATGCTTGACCAATTTTTTGGAGACAAATCCAAATACATAGTACATTTTCCCAAAGCATCTTTCCGGTGTAAGCTGATTTTATTCATTTTCTCAAAAATAAAATCATTTATAAAATTATTAGGTATTTTAAAATTATCGAATTTAAATCATGCATCATCCTTAATAGTATACTTAGGGAAAATTTAGTCATGAATGTATTTAATTTGGACAAACCAGTATAGATAGGCATATAAAATATACATAATGTAACCAAACACAAATATGTAATATGTATATGTAATTGTTTTCTGCGATCATTAAAAAACGATTTAATTATAATATTTTTCCCTTTCGTCAAATATACTTTCGTTCATAAATTTTTGATGTTTCTTATCATCTCCTCCAAATATTCGTTTTTTAAATTATACTTCATGCAGCACACCAAAACAATCATCGTAGCTACATACTTACATCTAAAATAGATCCTCTTCCTTTTAATGGTCACCACGTGTTTAAATTCTATATATCTAAACAAGAAATTATCGATCGTGCACGAACATTATTTTAAATAGTACATATGTATATACGATTATGTATATACATAATACGTGCGTTTTAGTTTCATTTCATTCTGTTTTATTAAAATATAAATCATACATATATATTAGAATAAGAGAAAGGATACTTTCAAACGAAAATAAAAAATAAGTTGAATTTGTTATTTTTCCGTTTGTTTCTTTTTTTACTGTATACACAAATATAAAATTTTTTATTTGTCGCGCGCGTATTGAAAAAATATATTGAGCGAGAAATATGTATTGCGCTCATAATGTAGACCAAAATAGGGTTTGAGTATTAACTAATATTTCTACTAACAGCCGCTAGAAAAATTTTTCCATTTGTAACGACATCGAGAATTTGATTTAAACATAAATTTTCCATTGGTTTAGGGATCTTTATTCATTTATTTGTCTATGGTTAAACTCTCTTTATACTCTCGCTCCTATCGATTTTTAAATTCCTATAAACTGAAATAATTTCTCCTTCACCCGAAGGATATAACCCGATCCTAAATTCATCCTAAATTCTAATTTATGACTGGTTTTTGCTGTATTCAAGACACTATCTGCATTATCTTTCGGCTGGAAACTTTAACAGTATATTAAAGTCAGCCGCTATTTCCCAGCCGAAAGTAAAAAAAAATCGATAATGCAGATAGTGTCTTTGCTATCTCAGCCGAAAATATAATATGAAATATCAAATATTAATATGGATCAGCCGAAAGTTATCAGCCAACATTTTTCAGCCGATACTTTTCACCCGAAAGTATTTTTTTATACCAAAAATATATGTTTTCTACAAGAAAAAAAAATTCGACTGAAATGGTTAAAAATATAAAACACTAAACTATATTTTTAAAAGCATTATAGATTGTTTAGAAAATTAATTTTCCAATAGGTAAACTTGTATATAAATATATCCACACAAAGTTTGAAGATTTCTAAAAACTGACCGTTTAAAGTGTCATCGGATCCCGCAATGTTCTATTCTCACGTTCGTAATAATATGACTAATACATCGGGTAATTAAATGTACATATTTCAATATACCTTGAATTTTGATACACAGCCGAAGACTAATCGCTTACCTGTTCTCCACCCCTCTTTTATTGTTAATTTTTCCGTATAAACTTTTGCCTTTTTCTACTATGAAGGCTGCCTTTTATATTTCGGGATTAGAGAACAAAAACAAATATTAATCATCGAAAATCGCTTTATTGTTTTTCAAAATATTCCCCATGAAGATCTATACACTTTTGCATGCGTTTGAACCAATTGTCGAAGCACTTTTTCCACTCTGATTGAGGTATCTCCAAAACATGCATTCTGAATGCAGCAACCGCTTCTTCAGGTGTCGAAAAACGTTGACCTCTCAGTTTGTTTTTTACGTACGGGAATAAAAAGAAGTCATTTGGTGACAAGTCAGGACAATACGGTGGATCGCGGATGACTCATCAAATCGATGTTTTGAGTGCTCAAAAATGCAGTTGTTTGAGCCGATGTGTGAGAGCTCGCATTGTCGTGGTGAAGAGTGATCCGTCTTCGGCAGTTGGTTTTCCTGATTTCTTGGAAGACAACTGGCAAACAAATTATGGTTATGTACCACTCAGAATTGACTGTTCTGCGTTGTTCTATTGGTACGGTTGCGACATGTCCATTTTTTCCGAAAAAACAGGCGATCATTTGCTTGCAAGTGCTTCGTGCGCGAACAACTTTTGTTGGATTCGGCTCATCTTGAAACACCCATACAGTCGACTGCTGTTTACTTTCGGGCTCATACGCGTAAATCCACGATTCATCACCTGTCACTATGTCATAGACGTGTTTTGAAGCACCGCGATCGTATTTTTTGAGCTTTTCTTTCGACCAATCGACACGAGCCTTTTTTTGAGCGATTGACAAATTGTGTGGGATCCAACGCGAACAAATTTTTTTGACATTCAAATGTTTATGCAATATTGAATGTATGCTAGTCCCACTAATGCCTAAAGGTTGTCTCAATCTCACGATAGGTCACATGACGATCTTGCAATATCAGTTCGCGCACAGCATTAATGGTTTCCGGAACAACAACTGATTCTGGACGACCTTCACGAAATTCGTCTTTGAGTGAACTACGACCTCGATTGAATTCACCATACCATCGATAAACACTGGTCCTTGATGGAGCTTCATCGCCAAAAATTGAATTAAGTTCATCCATGCACTCTTGCTGCCTTAATCCACGTCGAAAATTGTAAAAAATAATCGCACGAAAATGTTCACGATTTAATTCCATTTTTTCGCCGAGATGTTTAGTTAATGAGTACTGTAAACAACACAAATAGCGCTCGAATGTCAAAACGTTCTGAGTACGTATAATCTCAAAAATGTCAAACTTTACGATAGAGCTGTCAGTTGCCAGATTGCAACACTAGGGTTGTCCAATCCCGAAATATAAAAGTCAACCCTCGTATAAGAACTCTGTTATGGAATTAATGTTTTATATTAAACATTCTGACAGTATCATTAGTATCATTAAAAGCCTCCTCCAACACTACTACAGCAAATACATACATTTGATGCCGTTCGCGGCCTCATCTATATTATCATTGCACATCTTCGTATTTGACAATCTAAACAACAAATATCTTGAGGATCCTACAATTATTCATCAGTTTGGATTTGATGGCGATCAGTTAGTTAAATATTGTGTCCTCAAACTCTTTTTTGACATTTCAAAGATATATTTTCTGCTTCGCTGGCACTGAAATTATGCTCGATCTTGACGCAATTGACTATATCATGCGACCTATCGTTATTGGTGTCCAGGGTGTTCCAGGATGTAGAAAATCTACATGGACCATAAACAATCACAAACTAGGCTTTGATCTTGTCTTATGTGCCACTAAGGAAGGTGTTGCTGATCGCAAATCTAAAGTCGCCACTCGTTGTATTAAGGAGAAGATGAATTTCCACAAAGTTGAACTTAACTATAAAACGATTGCTTCATACCTAATTAACAGCTTCCTTTAATAAAGTGCGGCTGGCTTTTGACTTTAATCTGTCTAAAAATGCATTTAAGGAATTAATGTCGAAGTTTCTTTTGAATTATTGGTAACTTGTAAAATTTTTATTATATAATTTTTTAATATTATATGTAAATAATAATGTAACCAGACCCAGTGTTTATTGATGAATATATGATGATACATGCAGGTTATATTGAACTGGTGGCCATGGTCAGTAATTGTTCAAACATATATCTTCTTGGGGATAAAAATCAAATTCCATATATTGATAGATTGCACCATGTCAATATTCAATTTTACGATGCTAATAAATTGATTACGAATTCAGATCAGCTAAATGTTACATTTAGATGTCCTGTTGATGTGACATTAGCACTAAAATAATATTATCCTGATATCAGTACCAAAAACCCTGTAGAGGTGTCAATGGGATTCTTCAAAATACCACCTAATATATCATCCCTGCTTGTAATTGACAATAGATAGTATGTACTATCTAACTTTTACCAAAGCAGATTAGCGCTTATTAATGGACCAGCTCACCTTACCATCTTCTAGTCTTAACTATTCATGAGGCATAAGGACTAACGTCACCAAATGTTATCGGCATCACCACAAACACCCATCCGATTAAACTATTCAGTAGTTTACCACACGCAATAGTTGCAATATCGAGGCACACGTGCTTATTTAAATATTTCGCACCTGTAGCAGATGATTTACTCCATTTGTTAGTGATGAAGGCGCACCATTTTAACACCAGTTGTCATGCCATTCATGAATCACCAAATACTACCAATCCATCGATTAAATCGTGCAAAGTCAAAGATGTGAGTTCAATCTATTATCAGAATGTAAATAAAATGGCATCAAAAGCATCCTAATTCTATCAACTTGGTCATAAAGCAAACTACCCTATATATATATATATATATATATATATATATATATATATATATATATATATATATATATATATATATATATATATATATATATATATATATATATATAATCGGGTAAAGTAATCTCAACCCAGGTATTCATATAGTACAGAATACTTTGGGTAGAATTATATTGTTTACAGACGTGATCGCACTCCTAAAACGAGTACTAGGGAATCAGGCGGTGGCGTATTGATAGCCGTACATTCAAATCTAGAGCGTTCTCCTGTTACATTAGTTCCATCCAAACTTGAGCAGATTTGTGCGAAGATCAAAATAGACAAACGATATCTATTTATATATACAGTGTTCATACCGCCTCGGTCAAATTCCGACTGCTATGCCAGCTGCGTCGATGCGATTGATGAAATCCTGAAAACATCTAATTCATCGGATCAAGTACTTATTCTAGGCGACTTTAACCTTCCTGTTTGGGTTGGTTGAGGATTAATAAAGTTGGTTGATTATTCTCCCCTCTTTTTCTTTGGTTTTTCTTTTTTTATTATAAATTTTATTTATTAAAACATTAACTTTAATTTAAGAGGTTTTATTTATTACGTTCGAATCGAGCGGCTATAATCGACAGACTATCCAAAAAATTATACAATTTGTTTTTCATATGACATTTGTATTACTGCATAAATAATGTCCTACGGTTACATGACCTTATTATTAGTACGTAAATAATATCCCACAATAAACATTGGGAAATTATTGGAGACACTAATAATTACATAATAGCTATTGTTCGGTAGATGTCACTGACGACTGTTGGTTCCATTATTTAATCGATGGCATTGGAGCAGAGCGATGTTCACTTTGTGAATTCGCTGGATTGTGGTTAATTTGGGTCAGACCAATACTCGGGTCGACTCGAGGTTAAAAGAATAAGGAGGAGGAAGGGTTGGACGGGTATTAACATCCCATTGCTCGGCTATTCGGTTTTTTTTTAACATCCCGGCCGCCTTGAACATCGTAGGGTTCAACTGGAAGTAAGGCTAATTTGTGGATTGGTCAAACGAATTCCCCACCTGCCGTTCTAATGGTAACCACTCGAATTAATCCATCATCTCCAGGATGAATTTTTACTATTTGTCCCACGGTGTATTGATTGGTGATAGGATTGGCTTTCTTGTTGAGAACCAAGCTATCGAGACATATGTTAGGTTATTTAGTCGGCCACTTGGATCGAGGTTGAAGCGAGGTTAAGTACTCGTGGTACCATCTTTTCCAAAAATGCTGAGTAAGTTTCTGTACTAGCTGCCATCGGGATAAACAGCTGGTTGAAGTAGTAGCTAATTCTGGTTCCGGTATTATGGTTGACTGATGCCTGATCAAAAAATGGGATGGCGTTAATACATCTAGTTGATCGGCTGCCAATTGACAGATTGGTCGTGCATTGAGGATGCCCTCAATTTGAGTCAGAAGTGTGTGGAGTTCTTCGAAGGATAAGGTGTGCTCGCCGATGACTCGATAAATTTGGGTTTTTGCCGATTTGACTGCCGCCTCCCATAATCCTCCAAAGTGAGGTGAACTTGGTGGAATAAAATGCCAGTTGATTTTAAATTCTCTAAAAATATAAGAAGACATTAAATGTACATTTTGTTGTATAAACTCGTTTAGTTCGTGTAATTGATTTTTTGCCCCCTTAAAGTTGGAAGCGTTGTCGGAGAAAATTTCGCAACACACTCCTCTTCTGGCCATGAATCTTTTCAGTGCTGCCAGGAATGAGTTGGTGGTTAGATCATGTACCAATTCAATACGGATGGATTTGATCGCCAAACATACAAATATGCAAATATAGGTTTTATAGGCTCGTTGGCCTCTTCCTCGAACCGCATACGCCTTTATTGGACCAGCAAAATCTAATCCTACTCTTTGTAAAGGTCTTGCCATCTGAACCCGTTCCGCTGGTAGTTCGCCCATTTGTTGACTCAAAAGTTTCGGCTGTCGTTTAATACAATCGATGCAGTGATGAATGATGGATTTAACCAGCTTGGAAGCCCCAATAATCCAATATTGTGCGCGCAGAAGGCTGATTAGCTGTGATTGGCCACAGTGTAAATATCTAATATGTAGTTGGCGTACAAGCTTCCGGATGGCCCGAGAGTCTCCAGGAAGAATAATTGGGTGTTTGGTGATGTACGGAGCGATTGATTTCCCTATTCGGCCTTCGACACGAAGCAATCTGTCTCCAGTTTCGGTATCTATGAAAGGAGAAAGATACATAAGTTTACTGTTCGTTGGTAATGGATGGTTAGCGCAGATAGCCTTCATCTCAGCTCCGAAATGCTTTGTTTGGATTTTCCGAAAAATTTCATTTCTTGCCTCGAAATATTCGCAACGTTGAAGTCCACCAAGAGTTTGAGTACCATGACGCTTGGATCGACAGTTTTTGATGAAGCGCTGAATACAGGCAAGAACTATGCATATTTTGTCGAACTAGGAGTACCGTTCACATAGTTCATCAATTAAATTAGTTTCAGGTACCGTGATGATTAACGTCTGCAGATATCGGTTTCGTCTTTCTAATGTGGTGAGAGGTAACGTTTGTTTAAATGTCGGCCAACAGTCTTGAGTCTTCGATAACCAATCTGGGCTGGTCCACCAGAAATTATGATTCTTCAGTTCCGTGGGTATTATTCCTATCGTGGCACAATCTGCTGGATTCTTCTTTGTTGGAACGTGCTGCCATTTATGCCTGGGTAATTGAATCTGAATTTGGCTAGTTTTTTTATTGATAAAACATTAACATTGTCTGGGTGGGGCTGATAACCAATCCAAGACAATGGTTGAATCCGTCCAAGCATAAAGATTTTCGGTCGGTATTTTTAAAGTTTGTGCTACTGGAATGAGTAACTTGGTTAGTAATACGGCTCCACAGAGCTCTAGTCGAGGCAACGTAAGCGATTTAATTGGTGCCACTTTGGTTTTGGCTGTAACAAGTGAAGTGGTTATCTTATTAGTGTGAACAACAGTTCGGATATATGTATATTGCTGCGGCGAAGACCTGCTCACTGGCATCGCAAAATCCATGCAGTGTCGTCTCCTTTTCAATGGGTTGAAGCCATCGTGGAACATCTATATTTTGAAGCTGAGAGAAGCTTTCACGTAATTGAATCCATTGGGATTGTGCTTCCGTGGGTATAGCTTCATCCCAGCCGATATTTATAAGCCACAATCGTTGGAACATAATTTTTATTCGGATTACAAATGGATCTAAAAAGGCCAACGGATCAAATATTCGACTGGCTTCGGAAAGAATTTTGCGACGCGTTCGTGCTGGTTCATCAGGTAGGTTTACACGGAATAGAAATCGATCGGTTTCAGAGTTCCATCTTAGTTCTAGAACCTTCTGGGTATCTGGATGTTCGGTAAAATCCATAGTAACTTGTATGGCTGATTGGTCTTCCAGTAACTCCTTGGAGTTTGATGCTCATTTGCGCAAATGTAATTTTGCGCTCGTTAGAATTTCACGAATGTTCTCTTTCAGGGTGATTGCATCGGAGAGTGAATTGGCGCCCGTCATCAGGTCGACGATATACATATTGTCCGCAATAGCCTCGGAGGCCCTTGGAAATCTTGATTTGTGGTCGAGCGACAGTTGCTGCAAAACCCGAGTTGCCAAATACTGTGATGATGATAAACCGTATGTGACAGTTTTCAATTGATAGTGGCGGATCTTTTCGTCGGGATTTGACCACCAAAGGATTAATTGGTATTTACGGTCTTCCTTGTGAATCCAGATCTGGCGGTACATCTTCTCGACATCGGCACAGAAAACGAATTGATGCATTCGAAACATGAGCAGAATATTATATAAACTATTTTGCATGGTAGGACCAACTAGCAATGTTTCGTTTAACGAATTCCCTGCGGTGCTTTTTGCTGAGCCGTCAAACACAACTCTTAATTTGGTGGTAGTGCTGTCGGCCTTTAATACTCCGTGGTGTGGTAGATAGTAACTGTCATTAGCTGGTGTCGGTTGCTGACACTCTTCCATGTGGCCCAGTCTGAGATATTCATCAAGAAATTCCTTGTACAGGTGATAAAAACTTGGTTCCCGCTGAAAGCATCGTTCCATGGCCAATAATCGGTTTCTAGCCATACTAACGGATTCTCGATCTGTGGATGAACTAAATAACTCTTCACAGAGTTTATATGATTCACACACAATTAGCTCGGACGGTGGTTCTTCCGTTTCCCATAATTGGCGAAGGGTACGATCTAGATCAAATTCGCAAGACAGCGAGGTATTGATCTGGTTGGTAGGTTGAAAACTGCCTGCGATGATCCATCCTAGTTGGGTATTATGCGCGATTGGGTTATTTTCTGAATCTTCTAATGACCCTTCAGACATAATCGTGAAAAACTTATCGGCTCCTATCAAAATCTCAATTTTGCTGGCTTCGTTAAACCGTGGGTCGGCTAATTGTATCTTATTGAATACGGTTTCCTTTGGAGAAAAAGATATCGATTGGGGGATACGGAGGTAATTCTGGGTAGAATGAAGGCGTTTAATACGAGCTTCAATTCTGATTTAAAATGAGGTACCACATGCAAAATAACAACACCCTTGGTATGTCCAGCTTGGATTTGTCCGAGTCCATGAACAGCGATCTTAGCATGCTTACGCTTTAACGCCAAACGTTGTGCGCATGGTTCGGAGATGAACGAAGTTTCTGATCCCGTGTCGAGTAAGACTTTACAAGGATGGTAATGTCCATATCTATCCTTAACGTGAACCAGTGCTGTAAGTAAAATTGTCCTTTGACTTGACGGACAATCTTCGGGCGATAGTAGGTTGGTGGCGCATGATGCGCAATTGGAGGTAAAGGGTTATCCAATTCAAGCTTGATAAAGTAAACTTAAAAAAAACATACAAAATATTCGGAATGTATTGTAATTTTTATTTCATTTTACAGATTGATCCTTGCCATTTTTAGTTAAACAAGATATCATTCAAATGTCCTCCACGGGACTTCTTACAGGCCTTGATTCTTTTGAGGTAATTTTCAATGACTTTTCGGCACATTTCGGGCGGTATCTCGGCCATTACCTTACGAATATTAGTTTTCAATTCGTCAAGAGTTTGAGAATTGTTTGCGTAAACACGATCTTTCGCGTAGCCCCATAAAAAGAAATCCAAAGGCGTTAAATCACAGGATCTTGGAGGCCAATTGACATCAGCCAATCGCGAAATCAAACGTCCAGGAAATTTCTCTTGCAAAAGATCTCGATTTGCTCGTGTTACGTGACTGGTTGCTCCATCCTGCTGGAACCACATATCGTCAAGATCATAATCTTCGATTTTCGTAAAAAAATAATCGGTTAACATGCGGCCATAGCGCTCAGAATTGACGGTAACGGTTCGTCCATGGTTGTTCTCAAAAAACTACGGCCCAATCACACCACCAGACCACAATGCGCACCAAACAGTGACTTTTTCCGGGTGTAATGGCTTCTCTACAACCAATTGTGGATTTTCTGAGCCCCAAATTCTACAGTTTTGCTTATTAACGTATCCACCAAGCGAAAAATGAGCTTCATCACTGAAGAAAATTTTGTTCGAAAAATCAGCATCGACGGCCTGTTTTTCCAACACCCAATTTGCGTATGTTCTTCGTTGTCCATGGTCAGCAGGCTTTAGCTCTTGTGTCAAATGGACTTTATACGGATGAAGATGCAAATCCAGATGCAAAATGCGCCATAATGAGCCATAAGATAGGCCTAAATGTTGAGCTCGACGAGGAATTGACAAATTTGGATCTTCTTCCACACTTTCAGCTACAGAAGCGATATTTTCAGCATTGCGAATGTTTTGATGATGCACAGACCTTACAATATCAGTAACAGATCCAGTTTGTTCAAATTTATTCACTGTATTCAATATGGTTTGCTTTGTAGGACGATTATGACGACCATAATCTGCTCGTAAAGCGCGAAATGTGGATACGACAGAATCACTATTTTTATAATAAGATTTAATAATTTTAACGCGTTGGTCGATTGTTAAATGCTCCATATTCTTGAATGGCAGAATGTCAACTAAATAAATGACAGTGTATACTTGACGTTTATCTTTGACAGATGTCGGTATACAGATTTCTACTTTATCAACCTCGAATTGGATAACCCTGTAGCTGTTTGGTTTTACTCAGTCGGTTTGTTCGAAGATTCAGCTTGATTTTTCTCGAAATCCAAATGGAGAAGTGCAACTTAATGCTTTTGCAACGAACAACCGGGTGTGTGTCGCTCAAACAATTAAAACAGCGGTTTTGTGATTTTATTAAGTTGCGCCGTTCTTCTACTGGAATTTCCTCGAACTTACCACACTGAAATAGTAGGTGATCATTGCATTTACAAACTGGACATGAAAATGAGCCGGAGACAATCGATTTAACTGATTTTTGATGTGATGGTTGAGATAATAACGGTTTGATACGCCCTTCTGGGTGTCGTTCTCGCAATGCATCTGCTCGTGACCGGAGAAATTTCAAAAATTCGTCAAATGTAGGAAACTCGTTATCGGTGGTCTGCCTAGCCCATTGGTCCTTTGTTTCGGCGTCGAGCTTTTCCTTCATTAAATAAATTAGCCAGGGATCTCGGGCTTCTGCAGCTGGTCCCATGGCTCTCAGTCCTCGTGTAACTTCATCACCAACCAACATTAATTTTTTGAACATTATCCGCTGTAGGGATACGAATTCTCGCCTGATCGGTAAATTTAGTGATGAAATTGTTCACGATAATTTTTTTTTCGATCATAGGTTTCTTTTAGTCGGTTCAAGGCATCTAAGTAATTAGCGTCGCTAATCGTGCAATGTTTCACGAGATTTGCTGCTTCGCCTTTTAGGTAACCCTTTAGATACTGGAACTTCTTGGCAGGGTTCAGCATTGGATTGTTATGGATACTCGACAGGAATAGGCCATAAAATGATTTTCAGCTCATCGATATCAACAGTGGCTTCTTTCAGTTTGGACACGTACGTAGCTATTTTTGTTAGTGAAACCTTCAGATTCGATCGTCGCCTGCATAGCGATTCAGTCATTTCCTTGGATGGTTGAGCACGGTCGTAAACGTAGCAATTAATTGAAATCACAATTTGGTACAGTCACCAATTAACTGGTTGGTTTAGCACGTTCAGCAACGTAGCAATTAATTACACAAAAATGACTGTTTGGTTTAACACGCTCGGCAACGAAGCAATTAATTGAAAAAACAATTGGTACAGTCCGCAAATAACTGTTTGGTATTACTACGCTCGTTCAATACACTTAGTAATTAATTGCAAACAAAAATAACAAATTACTTAGCTTGATATCCGTGCTACCATTACTGTCCTGGTGCTCAGTTGTATCCAAACTTTTTCTCACCGACGCTTGTCCACTTGTAATCCAACAAATATTGACATAAATTATGTCCCGGGTTTCGGCACCAATGTTTGGGTTGGTTGAGGATTAATAAAGTTGGTTGATTATTCTCCCCTCTTTTTCTTTGGTTTTTTTTTATTATAAATCTTAATAATCTTATTATAAATCTTATTAACTTTAATTTAAGAGGTTTTATTTATTACGTTCGAATCGAGCGGCTATAATCGACAGACTATCCAAAAAATTATACAATTTGTTTTTACATGACATTTGTATTAGTGCATAAATAATGTCTCACGGTTACATGACCTTATTATTAGTACGTAAATAATATCCCACAATAAACATTGGGAAATTATTGGAGACACTAATAATTACATAATAGCTATTGTTCGGTAGATGTCACTGACGACTGTTGGTTCCATTATTTAATCGATGGCATTGGAGCAGAGCGATGTTAACTTTGTGAATTCGCTGGATTGTGGTTAATTTGGGTCAGACCAATACTCAGGTTGACTCGAGGTTAGAAGAATAAGGAAGAGGAAGGGTTGGACGGGTATTAACATCCCATTGCTCGGCTATTCGGTTGTTCTTGAACACTTCCAAATACCAACTGGAAACATGACATGGAGTTTAACTGCATTCTTCCATGTAATATCAATACATATTCAGAGTCCCTATTCGTCGATGCCATGCTTAACTTCAACCAAATTAATATGATTGCTAATAACATCGATAGGTTTCTGGATCTGTCAGAACACTTTCCAAGAATGAAATACAACTTCAAGAAAGCAAACTGCGCCGGTTTGCAAAATTATTTAGAAGCAGCAAATTGGGATCTAATTTTTAATGTTGACAATGTGAACGATTGATAAATTTTACAACTTCATTCCCAAAGGCTTTGAACTCCATGTGCCTTTTAACAATAAAGAAAACGTATACGGAAAACTCATTCTCCGTGGTAAAACCTATACGCGCAGTGATGAATTTGACGTCTATTTCAATTTTAAGTACAGGTCTAACCTTGCAAGTATTGAAACAAAAATTAAATTAAATCCTAAAGAATTTTGGAAATACGTTCGCATTTTTATTGTGTTCATCGATGGAATAGCTAAGTTAATTAAACACTCAAATGTTCTAATATTTGCTGATGACGTAAAAAATTTGCATACAATTAAACATGAGCATGATGTTGGTAAACTGCAAAATGACCTCAACAGACTAAGTGAGTGGTGTGTCCACTGTCCACATTTCATTACACTTCGCAGTATTAAGAAATGTAAACTTATGTCGTTTCATCGAAAAAAATATCCAATAACTTCGGCATATACGAGGGCAAATCAAAAAGTCTTGCAATATCATATGAAAAAAAGAGTGAGTGAGACAGCAATATTTTTATTTTTCGACATAATCTCCTTTAAGGTTTATACATTTGTCACATCGATCAATTAACTTGCCTAAACCCTCTAAAAAAAAGATTTCTTTTGCTCCATAAAATATTCATTTACAACAGTCTGTACTTCATAGTCTCTGGAAAATTTCCGGCCCCTTAGTGTTTTTTTCAAATTGGGAAACAGAAAGTAGCCACTGGGTGCCAAGTCTGGACTGTACGGTGGATGCGGAATTTCCACGAAGCCGCAGTCCTTTAATGCATGTCTTTAGCAATATTAGCCTTGTGCACTGGTGCATTGTCGTGAAGAAGCAAGATTTTTTTTCTAACTTTCCTTGGCCGTTTTTCCCGGATCGCTTTTTTCAATTTTCGCAAAACCTCTGCGTAATATATGCCTGTGATTGTGGTTTTCGGTGGCATATAATCGATTATCAAAATTCCTTCAGCATCCCAAACAATTGTTGTCAAAACCTTACCAGCAGACAGACGGTTGAGTTTTGAATTTCTTTGGTGGTGATTCACTATGTTTAATCCATTGCATCGATTCTTGTTTGGATTCCGGATCCCAGTGATGAAGCCATATTTCATCACCTGTTATTATGTTATCCAAGAAATTTTCTGGATCTTCTTTGTACATATCTAAAATCGCCTTTGAAGTTTGAACGCGCATTTTTTTTTGTTCTGCATTCAACAAACGGGGAACCCATCGCGCACTTACTTTCGACATGTGAAGGTGGTCATGTAATATAGTATATGTGGTACCGTATGAAAGAAAAAGTCTCCACGCTAACCGCGGAACAGAAATACGCCGGTCCTCCAATACAATAGATTCGGCCAAAATTACGTTTTCATGGCTAACAGCATCTGATGGCCGACCCGAACGGTTGTCGTCTTCTAATGACTCCCGACCACTTTTGAATAATTGTACCCACCTTGTTACTGTGGCATATGATAGTGCAGATTCGACGTAAACTTTTGATATATAGTTGAATATATAAATTGCATTTCGTCCATCTTTACAGAAAAATTTAATAACGGCGCGATATTCAATTTCATTCATTTTAAGAAAAATTCAAAACACGCGTTACTAAATTGACAAAAACAAACGAACTGTAAAACTTACATCGAAATGTTCTTCTAGAAGTTTCATCGCGACAAAAAATGGTTTTGAAAAATATATTGTTGTCTCACTCACTCTTTGTTTTCATATGATATTGACCGATATGAAGTTTATACTAAATTTATCCTAAACTACAAAAACAACACGTTTTATGAATGTATGTGTAAAAAGAGAACATTTAGGCGTTCATAATAAAAAATAGTCTATTTCAAACTAACTGCAAAAATACCATTAAAAAAATTTTTATTTTATAATTAAAGATATTTAAACATTCAAAGCAATTATAATAAAATACTACTACTATTTAAATCCAAAAATTTTAAAATTTAATAATCTAATATTTGTCTTATCTATCCCCTAATTTTGTTCATTTACTCAACTTTAGCGTAATACTAAACAGTTTTCCATGCTTTGCCCATCGGTTTCCTAGCCTGGAAATGTGTTTAGTATTACGCTAAAGTTGAGTAAAAGAAAGAATTAGGGGTAGATGTGATCGAGGCCAAATTTGAGGGTGTAGATTTTATTAGAGCTTCATGATTCGGCTGAGTGAACGGATATTTGCTTTACTAATACTGGTTATTGGGAAACCGACTAGAAAAATATCAAACTGTGTATTGTATTTTTCTTCCATAAGTTTTAGTGAGCGAGATCATATCTAATTCCAGCCAATTTTGTTGTATTTCCATTTTTTTAGAACTATTGAATCCGGCTATACAAGCAAATCATACAAATACTCGGTTGTTCGCAGATATTATCGTACATAATTTCAATTTTTTTAAATCGCCTAAATGTTTGCAATTCACTAATATATTCCCACTTTTTATGCTATTTATTTATTTAGTATAAACTTCACATCTCTATATAAGCGTGTGAAGTTTTTCTTAAAATAGTACTAAACGCCATTTTTTTTAATCTAGTAGAAAATTAGGATAAACTTCACATGCATTGATATTGCACGACTTTTTGATATACCCTCGTAAAATAAATGGCGCGGAAGTTCGAAGAGTACATGAGATTATTGATCTGGGAGTCACATTTGTTGAGAACGTTAGTTTTAACCGTCATATAGATAATTGTATTGGTAAAGCTAACTCCATATGTTTGGCTTTGTTAAGCGGTGGACTGGGGAATTCACGGATATACATACTCTAGGCACATTGTATTACGCTTATGTAAAATCTCAAATGGAGTATGCTGCAACGGTTTGGACCCTCTTACGCTGTGCACATGAATAGAATCGAAAGCATACAACAAAATTCCTTATATTCCTGTTGAAAAAAACTAGTTGGAATTATGATTATAGCATACCATTCTATGAAAATGTGGCTCGCTTACCTCCTTACTCTACAAGGTGCAAAGTATATAACATGTTCAACACTTTACAGTCACAAACTCCTTATTGAAACCACCAAACCAATTTAAAATGCAGTTTAAATTAGCTTTTATTTTATTTATTAAACGTTTTCGATCACGGAGTGATCATCATCGGAATAATTTTGCAACTTGTGAGTTGCAAAATTATTCCGATGATGA